>CM048755.1:767610050-768916300 GCA_026315105.1 Locusta migratoria
GTGACGGAATTTCGGAAAGCTGTGTTAAGTACATATTTTTATCAGCATTGTCATTAGTAGCAAATGTTCAAATGTTCAAATGTTTGTTAAGCTTATGGGACTTAACTACGGGGTCATCAGTCCCTAAACTTACAAACTACTTATGAACTACTTACGAACTAGGACGGCACAAATATCCATGCCCGAGGGGGGATTCGAACCCCCGACCGTAGTGGTCGTGCTGACCGTGACTGGAGCGCCTCAGTCACCTCGGCCACCGCGGCCGGCCATTAGTAGCATCACCATTACTATCGCGTAGGGGAGGTATTGATTGTGAAAGTAGCCTGTTATTAAAATAAACAAGATCTCGGGCAGCTGAGATCTGCGAATGTAAGTTAAAACGCTCACTGCTGCTCTAAATTAACTGAGTGGCCACAGTACATGCACAACGGAAATTTGTCTAGCTGCTCACTCCTTAAGGGAGCAGCCAACGTTTTAACAAACACAAAATCAACGTTAAAAATAAATGAATAGATAATTAAACAAGGGAGGATGAGCATGAAATCATGAAGCAGAGGTTTGATACTTCAAAATTATAATCTGATCAGAAAAATAAGAAGCAGATAAATGTGGGGAGACCAAATTAAGCACACACCTTGTACAACAGTGGATAAAATGATATAATTACTGCCCGTATTAGAATTGTTTTCTTTATGAATATGGAGGTAACATGGGAGGAAATTTCAAATACACATTGAGTAGCTGAAAGGATATTCATTCATTCACAGACATGCGCATAAAGCTAGGCGGTACATTACAAAACTGGAACACTTGAAAGCAGTGGCGAAACGAAGCGTCGGCGGCGTCTTGACGAGATGACGGGTGTCTTGATCACAAAGTAAATAAAACTCTGCACAAAACAAACTCATGTTTGGGGAGGCAGTGGCTCACTGTTCTGAAGTACCACCTGGTGTGCGACCATGCAGAATTTCATAACATTTACAAACAGAAAGTAATTTAGAATCAGCGAGTAAAGCACACCCGAGAATTCCCATAGAAGAAAGCTAGTATTAACAAAAGCATGACTGAAAGCCGAAATAACGACCGTTACGAAAGCACGCGGTGGAATCGGTCACACAAGACAGGAAGGTCGGAATCTAACAAAAAAATCTGAGAAATACTTAGCATACTCGCGGATACAGTAACGACGCGAAAAGTCTGTTATAAACAGAAGGAAATTCAAACACACTAAGTTTACACAAAGACTGAAGGCCACACACGTGTATTCTAACTTGAGCAAAACCGGACACACGATAATCACTAGAATGAAAATACAAATAATAAATTTACACTGTAAATTAAGAAACACTTCGCCTCTCATAGCAAAAGATTTACTCAAAAGAACTATCACTGAAAAACTAAGACTGCCGGATCACAAATAAATCAAAGTCCTAACAGCATGCCTTCCCCTCAGCATGATTCGGCGGAATACTTACTTCCACGGTCGTCGGAACCAGAATGAAGAGTGAACACTGAAGTTCTAAGGCCTCGGAAAAGCCTCCCCCTGCCATACACCACATGTAGATCTCACTAAAAGCGACACATAATTACCTTATTAGTTACGTGTGGAAGGCAACAACGCTGTTTCCTTACAATTCCATGCCCCTGAGCCCATATTTAGCACGGTGATTAATAAAATTGCAGGTTCGATGCCACGGATTTGGGACAGGCTAATATGTATTGGAACAGGGGAGTATTAAGTACAGTTGGTTACTGTCTGAAACTCAGAACATAATATTTTAATAGCAAGTAACCATCAGTGCGCAACACGCGCGGTCCATACAAAACTGACATAAGCTACACCTCATCATTTGCTAACTATAAAGAAAACAGTTCAACTTAGACAAAATGATACTAGCAGCAATCCAGTATCTAATTCCAAGTAAAAACGACTGCCAGAAATGTCACACTGGCCAAGACAATTCCCTCTTCAAGCGCTCTTCAAGTGTCTCCTGTCACCTCTTGCGTCCAAGATTAGGTTGGTACAAAAAAAAAAATCATATGGGAGGGCAACAATACATGCATAAACAAAATTTACCAACTTAACACAAAAGAAATGATACAAGATACGTTTTTCACTCCTGGGAGTGTCTTTGAACGAAAATCGAGTTCACTTCGCTATGATAAAACTTAGGGGCATAGACGGGGAGGAGGTACTCTTCGGGATAACTGGGTGGAGACTACAACCCGCACTTATTTAACACTTTACCACTGTCAGGTTGTTGTTCAGTAGTTGACTGTCCCTGTTTCCAGCTCCAAGTGCATCTCGCCTCGCTGACATCTCTTCCTCTGTTTCAGTGCCAATGTTTGGATCAGAGAAAGAGCATTTGGCACCGAGGAAGACCAACTTTGTGCGCGACCTCAAAGGCGAGTGATCACAAGAGGCAGTGTCGTGACTTAGTTGCACATTATTTGCGAGGTCCCAACATCCGAGCAGGAACCTCGGATGTGGAATGCCTAAGTGCCAAAGCACAGAAGTTTGTTAGGCAAGGAGGTTCACAGATGTACTGTCGTTCTGGCACACGTAACAACTGGTTAGACGCCAGACATCTGTCGACAGCTGGACAGCTGGGAGGTGTGGCACGGATGAGGCGGCCCGCACACGGTAGCGGGACAGCCGTTGTCACGGCGACGCCGAGGTGGACGCGTTACTCGGAGTAGTGTGGCATACACAAACTGTTTCCCTTGGCACTTAAAACACATTTTGACACATATTCGTTGCCCAGCGGTGTTAATTACGCTGGTGCAACCTAACACTCACAAACGTCACATCAACTTCCAAATAGAAAAATTACACAGATAATTTGTAATCAAATGGGTGAAAAAATTAAGGTAAAATACACAATTGTAAATAAACTACATTGTTCGGGTCAGTTAGACTTTACAAATCGTGACCCACACTAATGTTATAATATACGAGAAAGGTTTAAGAAATTTACCAATACTAACACAGGGACTTAAACAAACCTAATTTAATTACGCTGATGCTGTGGCCACAGTCTGACAGACATACACACACACACATTCACACACACAGCAGGAAAAAAAAAAAAAAAAAAAAAAAAAACATTGGGAAGGATCACATAACAGAAATAGATTCGCGCGGCGCTGCGCGGCAGCATCTCTATACCATTACATTAAATTCACCCATCACCAGCCTAAGCGTGCTGCTGTAATCTACCATGCAAACTACATGTTGAGCCCAACTTATTCTTTATTCGCCATTGACCATAATTAATACGGAATAGGCTACATCATATAATATGTCTAGACATACAGTTATGCTTAATTACAAATATTTAATTCTATATTCACAATCTTGTTTTATAGCTATCTTAAACTATACTCACATTTTGAACATCAAAAAATTCTGATATTTTGTAAAATGTATTGTCAGCCAACCAGCGGTACAATTTTCTTTGAACTAGTTTGAATGGCATTGCAACTGCAGACGGTGGTAATTTGTTGCATATTTTTATAGAGCTGACTATAGGTAAGTGGGCTGTTTTCACCAGTCTGTGTCTGGGAACATCAAATTTAATTTTTCCCCGAGTTTTGTGATTGTGTATATCTCCTCTTATTTGAAATTTATATTTTGTTTAATGAACGATGCTGAGAGGTATATGTTAAGGTTGATAATTGTATGTTAAGTTTTATAAAAAGAGGTCGACAATGACCTCTCGGTCAAGCTCTGCACATTTCCCTTATGACTTTTTTTTTTTTTAATTTTTAAAATGTCATCTGCATGTGCTGAGTGTCCTCATATCGGTAGTCCATAAGAAATGTGTAACTGGAACAGACCAAAATATGTCAGTCTTAAATACTCAGATGTCACTAAATCTCTTAGTTTCCACATTAGGTATGACACTCTGGATATTTTTTTGCAGATAGAATTGATGTGTTCTGCCCTGGTCAGTTTGGAGTCAATATTAAATCCCAAAAGTTTAACTGCTCTATTTTTGACATCATTAGATAGGCCTAGCAGAAGTTGTGATATTTTTTTTATTATGACTTTCTTGATGGCATATAATTATTGTGGTATCACCTGCTGGGAAACATGTTGAGGTAAGTCATTTACTGCTACTATGAAAAAGAAAGGTCGCAGGACAGTCCCTGTGGTACCCCTATGTCTACAATTTTCATCAGTGAGTGTCTGTTTCTGACTGATACATACTGTTTCCTATTGTTTAAGTATGAAGCTATTACTTTAATTGATGTATTTGATATCCCACAAAATTTAAGCTTCTCCAACAATATTCCTAAGGGTATACAATCAAAGGCTTTACTTAAGTCACAAAGAATAAGTGAGGCCTTGTCATTATTTTCAAAGGCAGTGGATATCTGACTTACAATATTAAGTATTGCCAAAATTGTGTTTTTACTTCGTCGGTACCCAAACTGATTGTTCACTAGGAGGTTATTTTCTTCATAATAATTACTGAGTTGGTTGTACATAAGAGTCTCAAATATTTTAGACATTATTGGCACTATGGAAACTGGCCTATACTTTTGGGGGAGATCTTTATCTCCTTTTTTGAAGATTGGTATGATCTTTGATATTTTTAGTGAATCTGGGAAAATTCCGAACTCAAGGCATTTGCTAAGGATGAATACTAAAGGCTCCCATATCAGTAGAATGGTTTTCTTGATAATGTAGTCGGATACCCAGTAATTATCCATGCTTTTAGAATTGGAGAATTTCTTTACTGCCATTCGGACATCAGGACTTACTCGGCCATATTTGCAGCCCTGGCCTCGTGCCATCTCTTCATTGGAGAGTGCATGACGACTTCTGCGGCAAGTGACCACTTCTCGATTTTTCTGTCACTGTCCCAACGTCATTGCTCTAGCCGTTTGCCCCGTTGGGCCCTTAACAAATCCGACTTGGATGCATTTCAAACCGCTGTCACTGTTGAATCTCCGCCATATGGTAACATTGCTGTGGTGGTTGAAAGTGTTACACAAGTTATTGTTTCTGCAGCTCAGTCGCCAATCCCCTGTTCTTCAGGTTCTTCCAGGTGGAGGACTGAGCACTGGTGCTTGCCAGAAATCGCTGAGGCACTTAGGCAACGTAGGCAGGCTCTTCAGTGCCATAAATGGCACCCGTCTGTGGAGAACCTCATCGCTTTCAAGCGACTCCATGCCAAGGCCTGGCAATTAATCAAAAGACGTAAGCAAGAATGTTGGGAGAGATACGTTTCTACCTTAGGTTCCCTTGTCTCTCCATCTCAGGTGTGGCCCATTGCCCTGATACAGCCCCAGGCCCTGACTGTGTCCACGTGCAGATGCTGAAACATCTCTAAAGGGATTCTAAGCGCCATGTACTTGCCATCTTCAACCACGTTTGGGGTGGTGGCAAGTTTCCGTCCCAGTGGCGGGAAGACGTCGTCATACCGGTGCTGAAACCTGGCAGCCGCGGTGGAGTAGCCGAGCGGTCTAAAGCGTCTCGCTGCGGAGTGCGCGGTTGCTCGCCGTGGAGGTTCGAGTCCTCCCTGGGGCATGGGTGTGTGTGGTTGTCCGTAGGTTAGTTTACCTAGGTTTAAGTAGTTTGTAAGCTACGGACTGATGACCACGCAGTTTGGTCCGATAGATTTACAAACATTTGCACTTTTATTTATTTATTTATTTATTTATTTATTTATTTTTTTTTTTTTTTGAAACCTGGCAGGGACCCACTGGAGGTCGACACTTATCGCCCCATCTGCCTGACCAACTTTCTGTACAAGTTGCTCAAACGTATGGTCATATGTCGCTTGAATTGCGTGCTCGAGTCATGGGGCCTTCTGGCAACGTCACAGGGTGGATTTCGTTGGGGCCTTTCTACCAGTTATAATCTGGCGTACCTGGAGTCTGCAGTCGGCACAGCCTTTTCCTGTCGGCAGCACCTCATTGCGGTCTTCTTTGACCTTCAGAAGGCCTGTGATAACACATCTTAGCCACACTGTATGAGCGGAGCCTTTGGGGGTCACTCCCCATTTTCATACAGAATTTTCTCCAGCTCCGCTCCTTTCAGGACCAAGTCGGTGTTGCGCAAAGTTTCCCCAATATCCAGGAAAATAGGGTTCCACAGGGCTCTTTCCGAAGCGAATCCCTGTTTTTGGTGGCCATTAATGGCCTCGCTTCGGCTGTGGGGCCGTCGGTGTCTGCTTCTCTTTATGACGACGACTTCTGCATTTCTTTCTGTTCCACCACAACCAATGTTGCTGAACACAGACCCCAGGCGGCCATCCAGAAGGCGCAGATATGGGCCCAGGACCACAGTTTCCTGTTTTCCTCTGCCAAACCCGTGTCATGCACGTCTTCCAGCGTTGGACAGTCCACCCCCACCAAGATCTATATCTTGACGGCCAACTACTTCCTGTAGTGGAAACTCACAGCTTCCTGGGACTGCTCTTTGATGCCTGGGTGACTTGGCTCCCACAAATTCAGCAGCTGAAACGGAAGTGCTGGCGCCATCTTAACGATCTCCGCTGTCTGGGTCATTCCACATGGGGTGCAGACCGCTCCACCTTGTTGCAGCTGTATACAGCTTTGGTGCAGTCCTGTTTAGATTATGGGTGCGTTGTTTATGGTTCTACTTCACCTTCGGCATTACACTTGCTGGACCCTATTCACCACTGTGGAGTACGCATAGCAACAGGAGCCTTTCGTAACAGCCCTGTGACCAGTTTACTTGTGGAGGCTGGGATTCCACCATTATAGGCCCGACGCCACCAACTGCTCGCCGCCTATGCAGCCCATGTATATAGCTCGCAAACCCACCCCAACTACCGCCTATTTTTCTCTGATGTGGCCGTCCGTCTCCAACATCGGTGACCGAGGTTGGGGCACACGATAGCCATTCACGTCCAATACCCCCTTGGGAACTTGAGTACTATCCAATCCCACCTCCATTTTGGGTCCATGAACGTACACCTCCATGGTGCCTACCACACCTTTGTCTTCATCTAGACAAGGCTTGTGGGCCCAAGGACTCAGTTCCTCCTGAGGCCCTCTGTCAAAAATGTTTTGCTGTCGGAGCCGAGTTCCCTGGTTATGACCTCGTTTATACAGATGGTTCATTGGTTGATGGTTGTCTTTGTACTTGGCGACCACGTTGAGAAATGATCTCTGCCAGATGGTTCCAGTATTTATACTGCAGAGCTGGTAGACATTTACTGAGCTATCCAGCATGTGCAGTTTTGCTCAGGTGAGTCTATCCTCATCTGTAGCGACTCTCTGAGCAGCCTTCGAGCTCTGGACCAGTGCTACCCACGTCCTCCCCTGGTGCTGCCCATACAGGAGACCTTATCTGCCCTTGACCAATCCGGTCGATCGGTGGGACAAGTTGGAATCCCAGGCAACGAACTTGCTGACAGACTGGCGAAACAGGATGGCCGGCCGCAGTGGCCGAGGGGACTGAGGCGCTCCAGTCACGGTCTGCACGGCCACTACGGTCGGGGGTTCGAATCCCCCCTCGGGCATGGATATTTGTGCCGTCCTTAGTCTTAGGTAGTTCGTAAGTAGTTTGTAAGCTTAGGGACTGATGACGCCATAGTTAAGTCCCGTAAGTTCTAAAAACATTTGAACATTTGAAACAGGATATCTTTGAGTCTGCTCTGGATATTGGTATCCCAATATGTGACCTTCGGGTGGTGTTGCGCCGTCGGATTTGTTAGTCTTGGGACACTGAGTGGTATACCCTGACCGTGCCGAACAAACTGTCATGTTGCCGCATGGTTGACTTTTCCCCTTTTTAGTTCAAAATTTTCAAATGTTTGTTAAGCTTATGGGACATAACTATGGGGTCATCAGTCCCTAAACTTACAAACTACTTATCAACTACCTTTTACTAAGGACAGCACAAATATCCATGCCTGAGGGGGGATTCGAACCCCCGACCGTAGTGGCCGTGCAGACCGTGACTGGAGCGCCTCAGTCCCTTCGGCCACCGAGGCCGGCCCCTTTTTAGTCTCACGTCTTTGTGTATCAGGACACCACTGGCTATAACCGTCTGCAGTGTATATCTTCCTCTGGATATCGATGTGCCCTGCCATGTGTTAGGTGCACTAATTTCTCAGGTCCCCCTACCTTTCTTAATCATGGGTGATTTCAACGCCCATAACCTATTGTGGGGTGGAAACATGACCACTAGGCGAACAAGCTGAACAGCTTGTTTCCCAGCTCGACCTTTGTATTCTAAATACAGGTGCTCCCACACATTTCAGTGCGGCGCACGGCACCTACTCAACCATAGATGTATCGATTTGCTGCTCTGGCGTCTTACGGCGGAAGACTGTGCCCTGGTGGTCGCCAGAAAAAGCTGAGGCAATTAGGAAACGTAGGCGGGCTCTTCAGCGCCATAAACGGCACCCGTTTGTGGCGAAACTCGTTCCTTTCAAGCGACTCCGTACCAAGGCTTGGCAAGTAATCAAAATACGTAAGCAAGAATGTTGGGAGAGATATGTCTCTACCTTAGGTTCCCGTGTGTTCCTATCTCAGGTGTGGACTAAGTTCAGGAGCCTTTATGCCCACCAGACTCCTGTTGGAGTCCATGGTCTTTCTTTACATGGGCTGACTGTACGGACCCGAGTGTGATAGCTGAACATCTTGCTGATCACTTTGCTCGGTGCTTTGCATTCGCTAACTACAGCGCAGCCTTTCGCTCCCGCAGGAGCGAGTGGAGCGACAGCGCCTTTCCTTTGCGCTGGGCCGTCAGGCGTCTTACAACGCCCCACTCACTGAAAGGGAGCTGCTTAGGGCCTTGGTCCAT
Source organism: Locusta migratoria (assembly GCA_026315105.1). Lineage (NCBI taxonomy): Eukaryota > Metazoa > Arthropoda > Insecta > Orthoptera > Acrididae > Locusta > Locusta migratoria. The sequence continues at coordinate 767,618,842 of CM048755.1, forward strand.
TGCTCTGATACAGATCCAGGCCCCAGCCATGTCCACTCGCATCTCTCGAGGGATTCCCAGCGCCATGTTCTTGCCATCTTCAACCACATTTGGGGTGGTGGCGAGTTTCCGTCCCAGTGACGGGAAGGTGTCGTCATACCAGTTCTGAAGCCAGGCAGGGACCCATTGGAGGTCGGTACTTATCGCCCCATCTGCCTGTCCAACGCTTTGTGTAAGTTGCTCGGAAGTATAGTCGCACGTCGCTTGAATTAGGTGCTCAAGTCACTGGGCTTTCTGGCACCATCACAGGGTGGATTTCGTTGGGGCCGTTCTACCACTGATAATCTGGTGTGCCTGGAGTCTGCAGTCGGCACAGCCTTTTTCTGTCGGCAGCACCTCTTCTTCGACCTTCAGAAGTCCTATGATACCACATGGCGGTACCACACCTTAGCTACCACGGTTTCCGGTTTTCCATTGCCAAAACCCAAGTCGTGCATTTTTGCCGGCGTCGAACAGTCCACCCCCACCCAGATCTATTTCCTCTTGTTAGTCTCAACCACAGACATCCCCCTTTACTTTCTATTCCTTGTCGTTGTTCTGTGTTTCCGTGTGATTGTCTCACTTTGTATTGTCTCTTGATGCTTTTTATTGTCCTTTTACTGCCTAGGGGGGATCTTTCTCCCCTTTGCTATTTTAATCTCTGGGCTCTTTTTCCATTTTCTGCGTTTCTTGTAACGGCCGGTGATGGAATGGGGGACTGATGACCTTGCAGTTTTGTCCCCCTAAAACCTGCAACCAACAACAACAAAATCTCCACGACGGCCACTCAGTGACAGTGATCACTATGCAATCTTGTGGTGGCTTCGTTACGGTATGACCTCTTTTTATACGCAATGGACTGGATTCTGTGGCGTAACTGAACCCATCACTGAGTGCAAATTGTTATATTGGACTACCTTGATACGATTTGCAACCATCTTGGACTTAATATTCCCAAACAAAGATTTTTTTGTGGATGACACTGCGCCAAGTCGCTGAACCACAATTGTTTGCGATTTGTTTGAAAAATATTCTGAACACTTCGGAAGATTTATTTTGACATCCAGCTCTCCCACTATGAATCTCATCGAACATTTATGCGACATAATCGTGAGGTCACTTTGTGCACAAAATCGTACACCGGAAACAATTTCGCAATTATGGACTGTTATAGGGCAGGCATTTCTCAATATTCCTGTTGAATACTTCAAATGAGACATTCGAATGTTTGTTCAAAGAGTTCGCATGTTCCTCACGCTATGGGGCCAAACTACTGTGGTTTTCGGTCCGTAGATTTACAAAGTATTTAAACTAACTTATCACAACACACAAACTCATGCCTGAAGGAGGACTGGAACGTTTGGCTGAAACGGCCGCGCAATCTGTGACTTAGACCACGGGGACGTTCCCGTGCGGCGCAGAATACTTCCGTTGACTTGTTGCTGAATCCATGGCACGTCTGTGCCACTTCTCTGGTCAAAAGCAGGTCCAGCACAATGTTTGCCATTACTTCAGTCACCTCAGTGTGAAGCGAAACTCCGCTGTTCAGCTAGTCCAGAAAAGAACAAACACACACACAGTTATATTCCAACAAAGACGTCGGCTGCTAGCTCTTAACATCGCATGAGCACAAAATATTGTAAACTGCGGCAGACGTGGCGTTGTGGAACCCACAGACGCACGGGAATGGCCGCGCGGTCTAAGGCGTCTTGCTGCGGAGTCTGCGGCTGTTTCCTGACGGAGGTTCAAAAAATGTTCAAATGTTTGTTAAGCTTATGGGACTTAACTACGGGGTCATCAGTCCCTAAACTTACAAACTACTTACGAACTACCTTATACTAAGGACGGCACAAATATCCATGCCCGAGGGGGGATTCGAGCCCCAGACCGTAGTGGCCGTGCAGACCGTGACTGGAGCGCCTCTGGCGACGGAGGTTCGAGTCCTCCCTGGGGCATTGGTGTGTATTGTCCTTAGCATAAGTTAGTTTCAGTAGGCCGCGGTGGAGTAGCCGAGCGGTCTAAAGCGCCTCGCTGCGGAGCGCGCGGTTGCTCGCCGTGGAGGTTCGAGTCCTCCCTGGGGCATGGGTGTGTGTGTTGTCCTTAGGTTAGTTTACCTAGGTTTAAGTAGTTTGTAAGCTACGGACTGATGACCACGCAGTTTGGTCCGATACAATTACAAACATTTGAACAAGTTTCAGTAGTCTTTAAGTCTAGGTGCTGATGACTACTGAAGTTTGGTCCCATAGTTTTACAAACATTTGAACATTTTTCGAAACGCACATCAAATTTTTATCGCCAAGAAGTGAATTAGATGTCACAGTTCCAATGTTGCAACTTAGTGTCTTTTCTAATCAGAGTTTGACATTGGGAATGAGAAAAAGAGGAAGGAAGCTTAGGGCATAGCGACCCGTAGACAGCCTCGTCATTACAGGCGTAGCTCACTGTCGGACTTTTTGGCAAGAATGGGGAAGAAAATCAAAGGAACCGTCCCGGCATTTGCCAAGCGTGACTTAGGGAAGTCACGGAAAACATAAATCTGGATAGCCTGAGCTTGATTTGAAGCATCGTCGTGCGAACGAGAGTGAAGTGTCTTACAACGGTGGCACATCACTCGCTGCGATGTTGGAAGTCGAGTTGTGGGCAGCACAGCCGCCCGATGGCCGTTATTATGTGAAGAGAGAATAAAATGAATTGCCTTTTAGATGCTGTTGAAGAATAGAGAACGGTGGATGTGAAAGTGGCAGACCAGATATCCTGTTCTTAGATTCATCTATGTCGTTGCTCGTGAATGTACTTTCTAAGCCCACAAGATAAGCGCTGAACGTTTCGTCGCACTTGCGATCATGGGACTCCGAACACATTCTGTGACAGAGTTGGGATTAGGAAAGACGTGTACTGTGCCATTTTCGAAGCAAACATCGCATTGTTTGCCTTGAACAAATTGGGATAACCAAGAAAATTTAATCAGAACCTTAATGGCTAAACAGACATTTGAATCCAGCGCATCCAGAATCAAAGTCGGCAATGTTTCCAGCTTGATGCTTCGCGATTTCTCAGGGTACATTTAAATTCGAACCAAATCACTGAAAATCATAAGCATTTTTACGTAAATTCGCAGTTGTTGAAAATGTGACAGTAGGCGAGCATCACCACTTTTTTTTAACGAAAGGTTCGGATGCCTAATTTTCCCACCGTTTAAAGACTTCCATACACTTGCTACTGCAGCATAACCATAATCGACCTAATGCAACGTGAATAGTTTTGGGATTTTCACTAAGCAGAAAGTGAACAAGTTGTTTTGTCGTGTTGCAACGGCCTTGACACTCAGTACGTGCCGTCGGTGGTCCATCTCCAGATTCTGCCACACTATTATGGGCATCGTGATTTACGCAAAAGCCACTGGCGCACTTTTGTGTCCAGAATGAGATAAACAGAGTTCCATAGTACAAAGAAACACAGCAAAGGAAACGAAATACTGTAATTACCTGACTGTAGCAGATATTGAAAGTGACCACCATACATCTCTTGACATTTCTGGGCGTGGTCGGCAAGCTGACAAAATCTTCTGTATCAGTTCTCGAATGCCACGATACGTGTCAGACTTGAGGCTCCACTGGCAGATGACTGACCTGGTGGCAGCGATCTAACTGCTCTGTGTCAGACGCTACCCTGCTGTAAGGGCATTTACTCCATCCTGTTGAATGTAACTGTTAATGCTGTCACTGATCGTTTCAAAATAATGCGCCGAAGTTAGCGTCTGATAAAACAAGGTGGGGCAAAAATTGCAGCGAGCAGACAATGCACTCCAAACCCCAACCTTCTGGTCCTGCTTACTGTGGTGTTTCGTGGAAGCTATGCGGATTTTCTGCCTGTGATTCTGTGAGTTTACATAACCACTCAGGTGAAAACAATTTACATTAGACGTAAAGAACAGATTATTACCAAGCCCTTCATTGATACCTCAGTGAACAGCTACTCACAAACCTGGGGGCGCTGAGGACCATCTGCCGGATTTAATGCACAAACAGCCGGTCGCGGTGGCCGAGGGGACTGAGGCGCGCCAGTCACGGTCTGCACGGCCACTATGGTCGGGGGTTCGAATCCCCCTTCGGGCACAGATATTTGTGCCGTCCTTAGTGTTAGCTAGTTCATAAGTAGTTTGTAAGTTTAGGGACTGATGACATCGTAGTTAAATCCCATAAACTATACAGACATTTGAACATTTTAATGCACAAACTCGGTAGGGATGTTCAAATGTTTGTAAAGCTTAAGGGAATTAACTACGGGGTCGTCAGTTCCTAAACTTACAAACTATTTATGAACTACCTTATACTAAAGACGACACAAACCCATGCCCGAGGGGGGATTCGAACCCCCGACTGTAGCGGCCGTGCAGACTGTGACTGGCGCGTGGTAGGGATGTATTTGCAGATACACCTAGAAACGTTGTCTGCACGATCGACACTATTGCTGAGATTTCGCAACAGGTGTCGAACTGATTCGATAGGACTCTGGGGCATTTTTTATGAACCGATGCCGCATCATCTGGTGTGCTGGCACGTTTCGGGACTCATTCGAACATGCCCTCTGAGACACGAGCGCTACTCGACACCATTTAAGTTGTGTCCCCACCACCTCCATGTCAGTGAAAGCCTGCTGCTCCACTGCCGTCCTCTTTGCACTGCTCCACTCACACTGACTCTCATCTGGTACGAATCACATACACGTGTCACGGGCTGTGATCGTATGCGTACGAGCCCGCCCAATCGCATTCACTCGTCTGGGCCTCCCATATATTAGCCGTTACAATGTTCCTAGAGCACACACTGACAGTAGTGACGGACCTTCAGCATTTCCCAATCTCGATACGGCACCCCGCGCCTGCAGACGTCCCTTCGATGGAACCCCCGCAGGCCCGCTCAACAGGGAAACGTACCCAGTCTCGGAGACAACTCGACACCTCCTGCGAGTGCCGCCTAACACAGACATCCCAGTTTGCACCCCTTCTCCCAGATCCGGGGCTGGGTGTCAGTAAAAATGTGCGAAAATTTAATTTGACTGTGTCAGTCAAACAAAGCAATGTCGATTTGTTACTGCAGAGATGCCATTCTTACCGATGCAAATACGCGGTCCTTCCCCAAAAGGCAGGTAGACGTAAGGGTGGCGCGCGGCCTTGGCCTCGTCGGAGAAGCGGTCCGGGTCGAAGCGGTCTGGCTGCGGGTAGTAGCGGGGGTCTCGGTGCAGCCCCAGCACCGACACCAGCAGCGCCGTGCCGCTCTCCAGCACCACGTCGCTGCCCGGAATCCTGTACTCGCGGTTGCACTCGCGGTTTAGTTCCGTCACAGGGGGGTACTTCCTCAGAGTCTCTGCAAGTAAAAATCAATATAAAATATTACCTTCAAGTTGAATTATACTTCTGTATAGGCTGACTAAATAACACTAGTCCTTCGGGCCTGCTGTGTTCTAAATGTCCTTCAATGACGTTATATAAAATAAATCCCAATCTCTGCTACTTATTTTCGTCTTTATTTATACTATAGGCCTATTTCGGTAATACTTTCATCATAAGGTGTCTGTAAGTAAGATAATATAACATTATAGGAACTCTTAATGCAAAAATTTTTAGATAAGAGTTATTATACGTGCATAGATTTTCTTATCATCCGTACATAATCGCCGGTCTATGTTTTTCTTATTAGATCAACCCCAATGGGGTAACAGTTATTTTGTCTCGCTGCGGAGCGCGCGGTTGCTCGCCGTGGAGGTTCGAGTCCTCCCTGGGGCATGGGTGTGAGTGTCGTCCTTAGGTTAGTTTACCTAGGTTTAAGTAGTTTGTAAGCTACGGACTGATAAGCACGCAGTTTGGTCCGGTAGATTTACAAATATTTGAACAGTTATTTTGTTGCTGGCTGTAATATTCCGATGTAATTTCGGAATTTAATTACGTATTATTTACGTTGTTATTCAGGTGACAGCTCGTTTGACAGATGGCAGGGGTATTACATAGTTACAGGCTGTTTTGTTCATTATGTTGATTATGATGATCTTTGCCAGAGATAACGGAAGTTATGTATGATCGTTGCCTGTTATGAGAACATATGTTTATTTATCCGACTTCTTGATGGATAATTGTGATAAAGTTTACTAGGTATATTTTTATGTTTCAGGTCGATTTGTTCATTGTGTATTTGTAGTGGATTGCTGTGTGTGTACGTAAAAATATTTCCATTTCTTCAAAACTGCTCAGAAATGGTCCATTCGGTACTACATGTAAAATTTTGATAGCTTGTTCTAAATTGTCTGCTGTGTGTTGTTCAGTTTTTAAAACACAGCAGAAAATTTAGAACAAGCTATCAAAATTCTACATGTAGTAGCGAAAGGAAAGTTTATGAACATTTTTGAGGAAATGGAAATATTTTTACATAGACACAACAATCCACTACAAATACTGAATGAACAATCGACCTGAAATACAAAAAAAATACATAGCACAGTTTATCACAATTATTCAGCAATAAAAGTATAAATAAACATATGTTTGTATAACAGGCAACGATGATACAAAATTTCCGTTATCTCTGGAAAAGATCATACATGTTCGTGAACCATAATATCTTTTTCACTCGACACAACATTTGATCTAGCAGATTCTGCTCTGTCTGAAACCAAATTGGTATCACGGCACCATTGTGAATTTGCTTGGAAAATTCGTATTTCTTGTTCAGGGTCAGCAGTTATTCGGTGGCGACATAAAAACGTTCTCTGCCCGTGTTACTGTATGATCCTGCCACTGTACCTTCACCCAGTTTCGTTGCCTACAGCTTGTACCTCATCCCGTGACCTGCGGTCTGCCGCGGCGGGAGCGGAAGAGTGCATTGAGGCGCTATGCTACGATACGCGAGGCCGTTCCCCGTCTGGGGTTCGAATCCCCCCTCGGGCACGGATGTTTGTGCCGTCTTTAGTAAAATCTAGTTCGTAAGTAGTTTTTAAGTTTAGGGAATGCTGACCCCGCAGTTAAGTCCCTTAAGCTTGACAAACATTTAAACATCAGAATCTGTAGTCTTGCGGTGCCACCAACAGACCCAGAACACAGGGATGCCTCAGCTGACACCAAGTGGAGGACAGATGCCTTCCACATAACATGTCAGCCCACCACTGCGAAGCCATTGTGGGAAACAATGCCATGAAGATGACTTGTGCCAGTGAGACGCGCACTCCACTTCGTTTTTCGTATGGTATTTAAGGGTGGTCGCAAGACAAGAGCTGGGTCGCAAACAGGGACTCTGCATTAGCCACAGTGTAGGGTCCAGCTACATCGTTGCTTCCCCACTTCATATCTGTCAAGCAACCAACCACTCAGAAGCTTAGCATTAATTTACTTAGTACGGGCTTGGTGCACCCGGGGTCCCGAGCTGTGGACTGTGTCGCGCCAACAGTCCACCACACCGTAAGCTCTGTGCGTGCTTCAACGACCATTGTTCGATGCGACGGTGGAACGTTGTACGTTTCAGAGCCCAGGGATCTTGGTTTAATCGCTCGGGCTGCAAGGACGGTACAAACCTTTATAAAAAAAAAACAGCAATCGCAATGTTTACTACGTGCCAAAGATATGCATGGCTGTTGAGGTCGAACAGTCACTACCGAGCAACCTCTGAGGAACATGCTTTTATCTCAGTTGTATAAGGCTTACCCAGGCAAGCGGGGCTATGCCTGGGCGGACGTATAGTTCCCTAGCTGCTCGTGGAAACAGGATGAAACGAGCAAGTAATAGCGTTGCCGGACGCAAAACCGGCGTCTCTAAGCATGGCAAAACTGAGTTCAATGCTACAACCTATGGACCCTAAGACGTTCTAATCCCCAGCCACCCCATGGGAGGAGCGAAGGGCCCTTAATAGATCAGAGCCGTACTCGCCACAATATCTTGCATGTGCAGGTTCAGATGGTGAATCTTTTATGTCCACTAAGCCTCAGTTCTTTGTTGACCACCTTGAGGATAAGTTTGGCGAAGTGGCATCATTCTCGAAAATACAAGATGGGGCTGTACTAACAAAGACGGCGTCCCCAGCCTTGCCTCTGATAAGCTGGGTGATGTTCCCGTTAGTATCACGCTCCATAAGTCACTAAACATGGTCCAGGTTCTAGTCTACCATAGAGATGTCCTCTCTCAGACCGATGAAGAGTTGCGAGCAAACTTGCAGCGTCGGGGGGTTCACTTCATCCGGCCTGTGTACAGGGAAGCTAAGGATCAGAGGGTTGCCACCGGTGCTTTCATCCTGTCCTTCGAAGGTGATACACTGCCTGAGAAGGTCAAGGCAATGAAATACCGGGGCGACGTCAAACCCTATGTCCCTCCCCCTATGCGGTGTTTCAGGCGCTAGAAGTTCGGGCACATGTCCTCCTGATGTACTTCCAGCCCTATCTGCAGGGAATGTGGGCGACCATCACACTTTGACGCCCCATGTACTCCACCTCCCCTTTGCGTGAATTGTGAGCAACACCATTCGCCACACTCACAAACTGTGGTATATTACATCTGGAAAGAAATATAATTGAGATCAAGATCTTGGACCGTTTGACCTACTCTGAGGCATGTAAAAAGTATGAGCGGATCCACCCTGCATGGATGGTAACGTCCTTGCACCAGTCATGTTGTCGCCACCTTCCATGTGAACGACGGCACCACTAATGCTCTCTACCCTTGTGGGCCCTAAGGGTCGACAAACTCCCACTGCCCCCTTGATGAGTGGTGGCACATCTTCATTTCTTGCTCCCCCAACACCACCTGTGGGAACAATTACCACCCCCTCCATTGCGGACATCAGTCCCTCACCCACATCCAGAGAAGAAACAGCCTCCTTCGCCTCCTCTCGCTCGGAAGGGGTCCCTCAGGACACTTCCTTCTGAGGCTTCTCACAGTGCACATCGGGATCCCAGCCGATGGCTGAAGGATACACGTTCTCCTGTAGAAGGGCTTCTCGCTCTTCTTCCAACCCTGATGCCACTACAGAGAAGCCCTCCCAGGCCCCCAAACCGAAGGACTAGCGAGAGGGACGGCAAAAGACAAGCAAGAAAGACGCTTTGGTGGCTACAAAGCCACAGGATTCAGAGGATGAGGTTGAGATCCTCGCGTCTTCCGAGGATCTCGCAATAACAGATTCTACAGAATCTATCATTGTTAATAATGGCGATTATTAACAGTTGGCAGCAGATGCAACCGTAGACTAACCTGTTCCTCATCTTTAATGTGGCTTCTCAGCTGGACGACCATGTAATTCTCGTTTTGGAGGATTTTAATGCTCAGCACTCATTATGGGGTGACACACAAATGATGGCCCGCGATAGAGATGTCAAGACGCTTTTATCACAGCGCGATATCTGCCTATTAAACACTGTACCCCCACGTATTTCTGCGTGCAGCGAGGCACGTATTCGGCAATAGATCTTTCCGTTTGTAGCCCGAGCCTGCTCCCGCATTTTCGATGGAAAGTCCACGATGAGCTTTGCGGCCGCTTCCAGTGCGACGACCCGGCCAATGGAAGACGGCGGATCGACACTGGCTATGGAAAAGGACATCAAAATGGACTACACTTCGGAAGAAGAGGAAATTCGAGAGGGCGGCGCATCTAAACGACACGCGACGAGATCTACAGCGGCGCAATTCCGACGAAAAAGGAGCGACGCAGACCGTGGTGAACAACAACAAAAGAAGGCTTCCAAATACCATCAAAGAAGCAACAAGCGAGGGCGAGAAGTCGAGCGATGCTGGTGTTCTAGCGACGCAAAATCGTTTGGAAGCCATTCAAACTGACGCAACAGGGGCGGCGCAAACGGAGCAGCCACAACAGCAACAACAACAACAAGACGATCAACAACAACAACAACAACAACAGCCGAGGGAGAAGATACTAGCAGTGTTCGTAGAACTACAAAGAACTGTACGACTGGCTAAAAGCAAACTGTAAACTTCCATTTACAGGTAAACTGAGTGGAGAAGACACACTTAAAGTAACGTTAACGTGCACTGAAGTTTACGTTAAAATGATGAACATGGCTGGCACTGAAGGAATACCAATGTATACGTTTCCCACAGTGAGACATAAAGTGTTGAAGGTGGTGATTAAAGGAATTCCCACTTCTTTACCACACCACTACGTGAAAGAAGAACTTAAAAGGATTGAATTTATGGGCACAATAGGTGACCATCACAAGATTCCTGGGACTAACAAAATGTCAGGACTTTGTTTTGTAATCCTACGAGACGCTCCGAAAAATCGTGACATTATCAACTGAAGCTGTTTTGCAACTTAGTCGTATCAGTGGAGAATCTACGTAAGTCAAGAGTACCTGTTCCATGTTTTCGCTTCCGAGGGTTTGGTCATGTAGCGAAACTCTGCCGTTTTTATGTGTCAAATGCGACGGCTCACACGACTGTCGCCAATGCACCCAAGACCGATCTGCCCCGCAAAGTGTGGACTTTGCGGTGGCGACCATCGTGCCAACTATAGATAGAAGACGCACTGCTCAACCCTCACCACTTCCAACGAATCAAGAGGCGTGGCCTAACCTGATGCAAAGGAAGACTGCTAGAATTCAACAAGGACTCACTGCAGCTGACGTAATTAAGCGTACAACCACACCCTCTGCAGAACAACGACAGAAGAGGAGCACATAAGTATAACCTGGTACCCCCCAGAGCAACGACCACATGCAAGAACTTCTTGCATTTATGCAATCCATGGCAACCGCGATGACTGAGATGAATAAAACCATCCAGTCATTACACAACATAATTCCTGCAACAGTGGAGGCAGCAGTCATCCAGGTATCAAGCGAAGCTCGACCGTCACAACATGCCCAGGATTAGACGTGTTGAAGACTTCATAATAGCGACGTATAACGCCAACAATCTCACGCATGAACTTCCGGAATTTCACCAGTTTCTTGTGGACTACAACGTCAATATATGCGTGTTCACTGAGACGCACTTTAAATCTGGAACTCGGCCCAACATCGTCAGTTTCAAATGCTACAAGAATCATCGACTAACAGATAAAAGAGGTACCGCCATTTCTGTCAAACAGTCCATACAACACTTCAAAGTTCCACCGACGGACGTCATGACATTTGAAACAACAGCTGTTGCAGTCGAAACGTCAACAGGAACCACCACATTCATTTCTTCATACAGACAACCAAAGTGTCTCTTGGACATCAACGACGCTCGGAAACGCCAAACACGCTGCCGGGAATTCTCTGGTCACCACATATAACGGCAGAAGATTACTTCAAGTCACTAAACAGATGGGAGCATATGTTTGTGGACCAGAAGAACCGACATGCTACCATCCAGAGGAACACCAGATCTATTGCATATAGCCATCACGAAAAGCCTACATCAGTTTATGACAGCAGATGTTTACCATATACTCAAGTCATATCTTCAAACTAGACGTACCACCGACACATCGCAGCTAGAAGCTCAACCTACAGAAGACCAACTGGGACCGCTTCAAGCAGCAACTAAACTTTTCCATAGAAACTAGGCTTCAGGATGATATCACCGACGTTGACTCTGCAATAAATGAGCTCAATGACGCCATAATGGATGCTCTGACTTCATCAACTTCACCATCGAGAGGAAGACCACCTCCAAAAGGACCTAATATACCAAGACACATACTTAAATGCATTCAGGAACGGAATAGGCTGTCCAAGGACTGGCGGCTGTCAGGAGACCCAGCTCTTAAAAGGCGCATTTACCTCCTCAGAAGACAAATCGTGGTGGAACTCATCCAGCATAAAAATCGCCAGTGGCCCTCAATGCTTGCATCTTTCACACCTGATGCCAGAGCGTGGGATGCAATACACTTTTTCACCCGAAGGCGAACCCGAACACCGCCATTAGAAGCACCGAATGACATAGTCTACACTCATGCGGACAAAACATATACTCTTGCAACTGTCTTCGAAGAAAATTTTCGACCAATAGAGGATAAGATTGACGACGATCATGTCCGTGAAGTGGAAGAAGTCATCGAAAACTAACTACCTCAATGAAGAAGACTTGGAACAGAACGTCATCCCAATGATCACAGAAGAAGAAGAACAAGAGCGCATCAGAGCCCTACCTAACAACAAAGCACCGGGGTACTACGAAATCAGTGGTCGTGTACTGAAGCAACTTCCAAGAGCAGCATACTCTCGCATCACTGCAATATTCAACGAGATCATCTGGAAGAAAACCTCCCCGTTTTCATGGAAGCATGTAATTATTATTGCACTTCTCAAACCGAGAAAGAATCGGAAGGACCCGAAGAACTATCGCCCAATAAGTCTGCTTCCGCAACTTAGTACAGTATTCGAGCGACTCATACTAAGAAGATTGACGCCGATACTTGAAGACAAGAACATCCTGCCGAAAGAACAATTCGGCTTTCGGAAAAGACATTCTACCACGCTACAACTTATCAGAGTCGTCGACTACATCACGACAGCGTTTACTAACTGCGAATATTGCTCCGCAGTGTTTTTAGACGCTACAAAGTCCTTCGACAGTGTCTGGAACAAGGGTCTCCTGTGGAAACTTAAATCCATGGGATTCTCGAGAGCCTAACCGGTAGCACCTTTGCTGTCCGCGTAGAAGACACCTGCTCAACTGTCAGACCTGTCCTAGCTGGCGTGCCTCAAGGATCCGTCGTCGTACCGACGCTGTATTCCATCTTCACGTCCGATCTTCGACAATCACCTAGTGTGGAAAGAGCTATATATACGGACGATACAGCCATATATACAAGAAGCAGATGGCATGAAGCCATGCATAGAAGGCTACAGGACGCCTGCAACGATCTGGAGGTCTGGTCACAAAAAATTGCGAATCAAATTCAACCCACAGAAGAGTAAGGCCATCGTCTTCACGAAGAAAAGAACCGTTCCTACACCGTAACTTCAACTATTTGGGACAGCTCTGCCCTGGCAGTCTCACATTACCAACATGGAAGTGATACTCGACGCACACGAAAACTGGCAGCACCAGATCAACGGCATCAGAAGCAAAGTCAACCAGAGAATTGGAGCGCTGTATCCAATCATAAACGAGAATTCTGATGTGTTGCCTGACAATGGTCTTCTCATTTTATTCGTCCAGTGGTGGACAATGCCTGCCCGGTCTGGGAAAAAGCAGCACATACGCACATCCAATGACTGCTAACTCTGAAAAATAAACTTTGTGAAACAATATAAAATAAAAAAATATACCGCAAATAAAGATGACACTTAACAACCCTGAAGTCCTTCCAATATAGCAATAAAATAAAGCTGGTAAAAACTACACCAGTTCCCTGCAGAAAGCTGACGAATGCGGATTGAGCTGCTGCGTTTTCAACCTGCGAGTCTCCCGCCTCGATGGTCTCTCCGTACAGCTGATTGGCAACGTTACACCTCAGCTGCTATGGTTTCTGTTCTACTGCCAGCCAATGTGGACAAGGCGGTTCTTCAGGTCACCAGTGCCATAGTTCAGCCGCCGAGGCAACTGTTCCCTCCACTCTGGCTCCCCATGCCCTGATGGGCGCCAGAAATCGCTGAGGCCATTCGTGATGGTCGAATGGCGCTCCAGCGCCATCCCACCATGGAAAACCTGATCGCCTTTCAATGGGTACAGGCCCGAGCTCGACAGCTCATCCGGCAAAGTAAGCAGGACTGTTGGGAAGAGTATATCGCCAAGATCGCCTCTCGTGCATCCGCATCTCAGGTGTTTTGTACTTCCCGGCCTATCTTTCACGAAAAGATTTGCTCAGGACGCATTGGATGCGTGGACAGCTAAAACAGCTATACTGATTAATAATACAAGTTTTATTTACTAATTCTTACACCAAATACTCAACTTCTAGAAAGTATATCTGTTCTCGCGGTGGCGTCTTCTTCCTTGAAGCTAGCTGCGCTCACTCATAGTTACTGCTTAATTCGGAGCCGAGTTCAGATGTGCCCTTCCAGATGCATGTCGGCCTAGATATAGCAGCTTGTAGAGGGCGCGCTTCTCCGTTGCTCCCTCTACGAGGCGCGACGCCGGCGTGTGATTGGCTGCCGGTCGTCAGCTGCCTTCTTCACGATCATTCTCGTGCGTCTGGCGTGTGGCGCTGACTTTACGCCGCAACATCAGGTGTGGTCTCAGGTTCGGCGCCTTTTTGGGCACCATCCACCAGCAGTATTTCCGACCTACACATTCTGGGTACTATCGGCACAGACCCCACTGCTATCGCTGGGCACATGGCGGACCATTATGCTCGCCACTTTGCAACCGTAGTTTACAGTGCAGCCTTCCGTGCACAGAAAGAGCGGATCGAACGGCAACGGCTGTCATTCCGTATGCGCCGTGACGAAACGTACAATGCGCCATTTAGTAAGTGGGATTTCCAAACTGCCCTTGCCACATGCCCCGATACCTCCCCTTGATCGGACCAGATCAACAGCCAGTTCATCAACCACCATTCAGCAGAGTCCCAACACCAGCTTCTCGCCCTGTTCAACCGTCTGTGGGTAGAGTGGGCTTCCACGTCACAGTGGCGAGAAAGCATCATTATCCCAGTGATGAAACTTGGTGTCTATCCACAGGTGGCTGACAGTTACCACCCGATCCGCCTCACCAACGTTCTCTGCAACCTCTTCGAACATACAGTGAGTCGGCAGCTCGTGTGGATGAACACCGGGGTCTGTTATCCCCGCAACAGGGGGGGTTTCCGCTAAGGAAGCTCCACTGTTGATAACTTTGGTGTCTGCTGTCCGTACGGAATTTACAAGGCGTGAGCACCTTGTTGCATTCTTCTTTGACATCCGGGAGGTGTATGACACCACCTGGCTACTCTCCACAGTTGGGGCTTATGGGGTCCGCTCCCTCTTTTTATTCAGAATGTCCTTTCACTTCGCTCTTTCTGGGTTCGTGGTAGTACCTCCCTTATCTCACCCCACTTACAGTATAATGGAGTCCCACAGGGCTCTGTCCTCAGTGTCCTCTTTTTTACCTGTATCGACAGCCTTGCTGCGGCAGTGGGGTTATCCGTATCTTCCTCACTCTATGCCCATGACTTCTGCCTACTTTCAGTTCCACTGGCATGGGTGTCACTGAAGAGCGTTTGCAGGGGGCCATCATAAAAGTGCAGCCCGGTTCCAGTTCTCTCCCTTCAAAACCTAGTTTGTGCACTTCTGTCGCCATCTGGCAGTGCACCTGGACCCCGAGCTGCATTTGGGTAATGATTTGCTTCGTGTTGAACAGACGCACTGCTTCTTAGGTATGCAGATCGATGCCCAGCTCATGTGGGTCCCACACCTTACACAGCTACGGAAGAAGTGTTGGCGCCACCTAAATATTCTTCTCTGCCTGTGCCGTACCGTCTGGGGAGCCGCCCGTCCATCTCTCTTGTAACTGTATAAGGCTCTTATCCAATCCCATCTGAATTATGGCAGCCTCGATTACGATTCTGCGGCCCTTCTGCTCTGCATGTCTCGGACCCAATTCACCATAGTGGCATCCATTTAGTGACCGGGTCCTTCCACACGAGTCCCATGATAAGGCCTCTTGCTGAAGCTTGGGTTTCTCCCCTACAAATGTGGAGGCAGCAGCTACTGGCTTCTTACCTGACCACCCAGATCACAGGCTTGTGTTCTCAGCTGCCATCCTCTCTTCCCGATGACGACTTCTACAGCTGGGTCTCCGGATTGCAGTTCGTGTTTGTTCCCTTCCTTAGTCCCTTGAATCCCTTCCTATCCCTTCCACATTCCACTACCTTTCCCATACACCTCCATGGTCTGTACCTCACCTCCAGCTTTGGTTAGACTCCTCACCTCCAGCTTTGGTTAGACTTGTCCAGTGACTCGAAAGCCTCGGTTTCGCCAATGACCCTCTGTCGTCAGTTCCATGCACTCATTGATTCGTTGCATGGTGCAGAAGTTGTATACATCGACGGTTCCCTTGTGGACGGTCGTGCTGGGTATGCTTATGTTCAGGGTGACCTTGCCTTATAGGAGTAGTGTTTTTACAGCTGAGCTGGTGACTATCTCTTGCACTCTTAAACATTTCTGCGACTGACCCGAGGAGTCTATTGTTATCTGTAGTGACTCCCTGAGTTGCCTGCTCGCCCTTGACCAGTTTATGCCAGAGCACCATTTGGTTCGGTCCATTCGAGATGCCGTTTTCACCCTTGGCGAATCAGGCCATTCTTTGGTTTTCACTTGGATCCGGGGCCACATTGGCATTCCGGGAAACGAACAAGTTGATCACCAGGCCAAGCAGGCCACCACATCACGGCCCTTGAAGATTGGTCTCCAAAACAGGGATTTCAGACTGCAATGTACCCGCAAGATCCTAGAGCTTTGGACCTCGGAATGGGCTGCCTCGAACAAACCAATTAAGCTGTGTGTAGTCAAGTTCTCCACAGCCATGTGGAGATCTTCCCTGCGAGTCTCTCGTAGGGAGTCTGCAGTCCTCTGCAGACTATGTAACGGCCATACGTGGTTGACACACAGCCACCTTCTACGTCTAGAGGACCCACCAAATTGCCATTGTGGTACACTATGACAGTGGTCCACATCCTGGTGAACTGCTTACTTTTAGCTGCCTTGAGACAGTCTTTTACCCTGCCTTCTGCACTTCCATTGATTTTATCTGACGATACCTATATGGTTGATAGTGTCTTAGGTTTTATTTGTGCAAATGGTTTTTATTGTTATATTTAGTGGTGGGGCTCATTTTCCTGCTTTCTTGACCTACCACCCATTCGGAAGTTCAAGCTGTTGTCTCTTTTATGGGATATTATGGGATACAACTTGTTTTTCAATAAAGGTTTTAATGTGTGTGGCTGGTGCATCCTGTATTATCCTCGTGATCAGCCAGCCACACTTTTCTGCTGTTTATTTGGTCAACTCTTAATGTGTCTTCTCTTTTATGGTATCATTTTACCGTGGAATGTCTCTCTGTATCTGGCGAATACTGGGCGTGGAGTACTACATAACACATGGCGAAGTTTTAAGATGTGAACTCTTAGCTGGGAAGAGGGGACTGATAACCCAGTAGTTTAGTCCCCTTTAAACACCCAGCAATAACAACAGCAACCAACCCTTACATGAAGATAGTCAGTATATTCCGGGAGGGGGGGGGACGTTGTGTTCTCACGTATGGACACAATGTAAGCCGATGCCAACAAAGATTACGTACGTCGCTGTGAATGACATTTCGAAGATCATCGCCTATCGAAAGTGCTGACCAATCACAAACCTCTGAACTGTCGCCAATGATAAAGAGTCCGCTGATTTTCTTATCAGGTGGCCACACACAATGACGGGTAGTTCTACCTTGATGTCCATCCGCCGTCAATCATGTAAGGTGAAACGGTTCAGATCGGCCAGTTGTAGCGTCAGTGATCTCGCCAACAGCTTAGTAGCTTGGACGGGCTCGACCAGGCCACAGCCGAGCGGTCTGCGGCTTGCCAGTCACGGTCTGCACGGCCGCTACCGTCGGAGGTTCGAATCTTCCCTTGGGCATGGGTGTTTGTGTTGTCCTTAGAATAAGTTAGTTTAATTTAGTCAAGTAATTAGTGTGTAAGTCTAGCGACTGTTAAAAACGAAGTTTGGTCGCATAAGACCTCACACACATTTGAACGTTTTTTTGAGCAGGTTACAAGTGAACGAATGCCGACACAATCGGTAAGTACAACAGTCTAGAGAAGACATGTGGATAATAGATTAAAGACAAAGGCAATCCTAATGGCTAAACTATGAAGCGGGAAGGAGGAGACGTGTCACAGAATATGAGGCAAAGATGTGCGTATTGGCAACAGGTACACTTGACAGCAAAAAAAGTGGAGGTCGCTCCTGACGCTATGCAACCCACATAGCATAGCTGTGTCACAGGTCGTCAAATCATTCCACAGTACAGTTATTACCTACACACAATAGGTACTAAGTAAGTCTCCTATTTCTCCTTATGGCATTCAGGCAAGATGCGAATCAATACTTTCGTACAACAAATATTAGAATATACGTCATTAGAGATGAGACAGTAACACTTGTAAATTAAATGTCGTTGCAATAAGTGAAAAATCAGATACGTTATCACACTTGTTTAATGACATGGTATATTTCTGTGCGCGATCTGAATCTGAACGCACTGTTAAGCAAACAACAATTGTCTACCTGATCCAGATGCATTTACTGGTTACACACTTTTTCGTGGCCCCTCTCTCATCGGCAGAAGTCATCTGAGTTCGTTTGTCTACCGAATGTTTATGCTCTCTACCAACCTTACCTCGTAACAGCTTTGTACACAGTAGACCTTGTCAATATATTGTTGATTTATGCTTGGTTTCGATTATTGTCTTTCACTTTGTTATTTGCTAAGATAAGTCCACATACCCTGACGACTTCTTTTAGAAGAAAGTTGTATGAAGAATGTTAATTCTGATTGTTATTCAGTTACAACAATGAAAAGACGCAGAAAGCGTTTCTACACCGCTTAATAAGCCCCTTTAAAATATTATTATTTCGTATATATACGTTCCAGTTTTCTATCACTCAAACATTAAAGTGATACTTAATTTCGTGTTCCATTGCTGACGTCTTAACCCCTTGCATGTTTGTTTTTTTGTTTTTTTTTTTTTTTTTTTTTTTTAACCGCCGTAAGCTGGCGGCACTGGGACAAAGAGGCAGGACTTGTTCTAACAGCCAATGCGCTACAAGCTGAATGCAACCTTCAGCTTCGAACATTCTTCGCTCAGGGGCAACGTTTAAGTGCGTGATCTCTAGGCATAAATAGACGTAAAACACTGACGTTTGCATTAGTATCGGTTGCTAAGACCGATATCTGAGCCAATAAATGAGCACTGCACCAGGAAGCTGATATTGTTGCTGAGAGGTCACCGCTGAAGATATGTAACATGGTGCAATTCACAGATGTCATACATCATAAAGTTGTGGAATAGAATGCAGTATATTGATGATTTGTTAACTAAGCACAATCAGATATTAGATATGTTAACAAATAGCGTTATACCAGTACCTAAAACGAAGATACAATTAATTTTTTTCCGGCAGGGACTTGAACCCGGTACCATTTGGTATTGTATGATAGGATGGAATACTGCTGATATATTTATTGTTTCTTCCGGGGACTCCAACCCCGCACATACCGTCACACTTGACCTTACAAAATGAGGCGTCAACTATCACACTGTCGTTCACTACTAGTTAGGACCACACCGTTCGTAGAAACATGGAGGGGTTTGGTATTTTGCGAAAACCTTGTTTAACTTAGTAGCGCATGGATATGTGCAATGTTGATTTGAAACAAGGCAGAGTCTTGCGTTTCTTACTTGGCGTTACTGGAGGTGTAGATGGTATTTTTGTGGCCGTTAAAAACTGTTACCCCCAGCGGGATTCGGACCCATGCCTTAGCCATTACAAGTTAACCTCACCCCAGCCTCCAGCGAATTACAGATGTTTCTGATATGTCGCGTTTTGCAGCTCTTAAATATTGTATAAAAGATATTTTTATATATGCACTAACGCTGCTTTTATTTGAAATGCTGACTAGTTTCGGGCTTTGCCCATTTTCTTAAGCCACATTCATATATATTATTGTTTGGCTACTGCTTAGGTCACGCTGTTTGTTTTAATTACTTTGGTCTTAAATTACAACAAACAGCGTAACCTAAGCAATATCCAAACAATAATATATATGAATGTGGCTTAAGAAAATGGGCAAAGCCCGAAACTAGTCAGCATTTCAAATAAAAGCAGCGTTGGTGCATATATAAAAATGTCTTTTCTACAATTACAGATGTGTTAGCATTATGTTTTGTGATAATGGAGTACTCATTAGACGGTACGACCAGTCAAAGAGCTCAAAGGTAAGGTAAGACATTTTTGACCACAGGGGATGGCCACTTGGTATGAGGCACATTATCGCGGATTTTGCGTTATATTATACTACGTTTTAGTATGTTACATTACGGTTTGGTATGGCATTTTGCTATAAGCTTATTTAACTATGGGCTCATTTTATTCGATATTGTTGGGTAGCTGTTGCAACGATAACTTGAATATTACGCATTTTTAAAGTTATGAGGGGCTTCAATTATGTATTAGAAAAAGGATTCTGAAATTGGGAAAGTAACTTCCTTTTGACATCTATTATTCACCACATTCAGGAACAGAAACAGACTTCGATGAAGGAGGTTTCTGTGAATTACTACTACGGTCAATGACAAGGTATCCGACAACTGGCAAGTATGTCGAGCAATAATTCTTCACGGTGTGGTTGCCTTCAGTGATCATATTGAGGTTAAAATTTTCAAATGTTTGTTACGCTTAAGGGTCTTAACTGCGGGGTCATCAGTTCCTAAAAAAAAAATTTAAAAAAATGTTCAAATGTTTGTAAATCTATCGGACCAAAGTGCGTAGTCATCAGTCGGTAGCTTACAAACTACTTAAACCTAGGCAAACTAAGCTAAGGACAACACACACACCAATGCCCCAGGGAGGACGCGAATCTCCACGGCGAACAACCTCACGCTCCGCAGCGAGACGCTTTAGACCGCTCGGCTACTCAACCGATGCAGTTCCTGAACTTACAAACTACTTATGAACAACTTTATACTAAAGACGACACAACTATCCATGCCCGAGGGGGGATTCGAACTCCCAACCGTAGCGGCCGTGCAGACTGTGACTGGCAGGCCGCAAACCGCTCGGCCACTGCCGCAGACTTTTGAGGTTAAAAAACAGCAATGTGGATTCCGATACAATTCCGATGCATCGAAAATGCGAAAACATGTTAAGCATTATATCCAGCTGGGAAGGATCGGAGAGAACTTCAGTGTATGCCATTTCAAAGATTGGATACTGGGATATTTCGGAATACATGTCCATTTCAATGTATATATCAGCACGGTAAGGTTTAGTTGTCCACTATATCCACATGCTCTTCGAAAATCAGTGGCAGAGAAATAACGACAGTGATTGAAAAAAAAAATGGCTGCCAAGCACAAAATTGTAAAAAGAAGCAGGGAGATGAAAAATATGTCAAGGGAGGGGCAACAGGAGGGAGGGCTGATCTAGGAGTGCAGAACTGGACAAGGAGTGAAATGCTTCCAAAGTACTCCTTACTTAGACATATATCACAGTTTGTATTAGGACCGAGAGAAAAGGAATGAATGTTTTACAGAACGAAGGATGGATTATCGGAGATATAAAATAATACTGCTTCATAGAGATGACCGTCGGACAGTAAAGGAAGCATACATTAAAAGAGACAGTAATGTTTTAACGAAAACCACTAATTTCTTTACAGCGTTTTGGGGGAATAGACTAAAAGGGCAACTGAGGTTATAATGTAAGAGAGAGAGAGAGAGAGAATGGAGGAGATATTAACAACGATTATATGCAAGACAAATCGTTTGCATATTTTGTGAAGGACGGAGAGTGTATTAATGGATGGAAGGGAGGAGAGATGCATATTTTAAATGACAAAAATTACTTTAACAGCGTCCATCTAACTCATTACTCTGTATGCATGGAGCCTGGATATGAATGAAATAAAAACAGGACATTGGGTGAAATGAGAAGCACGGAATTAAAATTTTGAGCCACAGGCAGGAACTGAACCCAGACTACCATACTTACTTTAATTCAAACTGTCTCTAGGTATATAAATTTTTAATAAAAATAGGATAATAAGGGAACTGTATATTAAAAAACTTCAATATAAAGGTAGCTCAAAGGAAAAAAAAATCTCTATTTATTTCAGTTGCCAAGAGATTTTCCATAGTCTCTTACAGAGATGAGATTAAAAAAGAAAAAAAATTAAAGACTAATAATTTATTCAGAATCCCTCATTATTTATTTCTTCTGTAATGCATCACAGCATATAACCTATAACGCAATCGGACCAGCTTCTCTTCAGTAAAAACGACGACTTTATCTTGATTTGATTGCTCGCAGTGAGATGGCCTGATTTGTATTTCTGTTTTCCGCTCTTACTATGATGCCAGGAAGAAAAAATTCTGTATTTAGGTCAGAGCCCCACTTTGCACCATGCTGGGGGCTGTTGGGCACCACCATGACCACCAGCTGGCTGGCTTCCGCCAAGCCTCACCTCGGCACCAGCTGTGGTTGACCGGCCTGCCCTTAACTACGGGGTCATCAGTCCCTAAACTTACAAACTACTTATGAACTAATACTAAGGACGGCAAAAATATCCATGCCCGAGGGGGAATTCGAACCCCCGACCGTAGTGAAATAAGTAACAACAAAATACCTATGATCATAAGACTCTTATGAATGTTGCATGTTATATCAATAAGTAAAGCGAATTATAAAATTTTCAAGACAAACTGTGCAATATAAAATTAGAATAGGCCTTCGCAACACAAAACTTATTGCAAAGTATTGTTTTTTAGTCAATCTTAAAAGATCATGCTTCCACAGTCATTGTTACTACAGTAGAAGAATGTTAAGAACGTGTAAAATGCAATACGTGAAACAATAAGTTCCTAATTTACTCTAAGTAAGGTGCAAACTGTCTTGTTCATAAAACGAATCCAACAAACTCTCTCCTCAGAGGGTGCGCACTTATTTTTACATAGCATCGAATATTATGCAGTATACTTCTAAGAAATTTATAGGAAAGTCTTTGAGGCTATCACAAAAACCGAATAAAAGAAAACAAAGTATTTGCGTGTGTGGAGCCTCGAACCAACGCTGCAACTTCTTATATCCTGTAGTCCACGACTTACCCCCTACGCTACAGCCAGTTACATTACAAACGTACCCTCACATTCATTATTAGACGTGTCGTATATGCTACTGGGCGATATGTCTGTTGCTGACATGTAATTACAACAAATGATACAAATAACTATTCGTGTTGATAGATCTTCAGTCCGCCTTTCCTTGAAACGGCAGATTACTGTAATACGGAAATTTTTTAACCACGTATCAGACGTTTCAAGTCATTTATTCCATTAAATAGTTACTTTTACTTGCTTTGAAACGTTACACATTCAAAAGACTTAAGTTATATACATAAAAACCACGAAATATGACGGCCAACATGGCGTCTTTGTCTCTCTACCGAAAGGAGCTGCCCCTTCCCCGGACAGCCATGTGGTGTGACGTCGGTGGCGTTCTCCCACCTTATTGGTGATCGTTCAGACGCTCGTTGAGAATACCTGACATGCTTGATGTTGCCCCACACGTTGGGAAAGCCTCTCCAACGTGCGGTTCGCACGTTGTGACGTCAGAAACTCGCCCCATTGGCTACACTCGTTCAGATACACGCTCCGTGTGCCGACGGCTTTCGGTAGTAATCGCACACTGCTTAGCAATACTGCGGAAGAGGTGGAGCAATTGTAGGGTTGGCAGTCTCCTTCGGAGAGGTTTTAATCTTTTAATGGTCTTGTCAATAACAGACCGCTTGTTTTATCTTCGTCAAAACATGTATTTTTCCCAGTTAACGTTGTTTTCAATTGTACCCACCAGAAATTTCGTTAGAAGTATAATCCTTAAATTTGTGTTGTTTATCGTTTTCTCAAGGACTGACTAAAATTTTCTGGTAATCATGTGGTGAACTATACACATATTTATGTTTAGGGTCAATTGTCGCAATTTGCACGATGAAGAAATTACTTCAATATCATTTTAAAATTGGCTTTGATTTTCTGAGGTGTTTCTAGGCAGCAGCATAATCTACGTCAAATATTTTTCAGTTCGATATAGAAGTTTGTATCTTTGTCAGAGCGTGGGTAAAATGTTACTGTCGCTCCAGTTTCTAATTGAGAGCTGCTGCCTCTTAATCTTTAGAGAGCGTCAACATTTTCATGTGGCCGCGGCGGAGTGGCCAAGCGCATTGAGGCGCTGATGACCCCGCAGATAAGACCCATAAGCTTAACAAACATTTGAACATTTTCATGTAGGAAGCGAACAGTTGCAGCGTGAATCGCCTCCTCATTACCCTTGTGAAGACTGATGCAGATAATTCAGAAAGTAGGGACTGAGAATAGTTGTAGTTCCTACGTGAAATTCATCACCTTTGTCTGTAATCATAAATGTGATCAGTAAATGACACACCGAAGTTCAATTTTCAGACATTTTAACTGGAATACCACCAATAAGCGAATCTTGAAAGTTTCTTCTATATACATATAAGTGTGGTGACCATTTTTTCGAAAGAACAGACACTACATAAACATACATAATTAAGGAGAAGACGACAACAGATCTAGCCTTCAGTGCAAATGCACACTATGCCTGAACTCTTGAGGTAAACGGCAAAGTGCTACGAGCAGTGAGTGCTAATTGGAAACGGCAAATACGTAAGTAGTGTGTGGAAGTTTGAGTCTTGAGGGAGACGAGGGGGAGGGGTAGCCCGCGCACCTGCGATGATCGTTGTTTTCTCGCTCGCGCAGTGGTTACCGTAACTGCTCAGAGAGCAGTAGGAATGGGCCTGAACTCCGGCTGGGCACAACTGTTCAGCTTCCCCAATGCGCGCACTCAGCTTGTGGCGGTTTATTTCTTCTAATCTAGATTCTTATCTGTTATTCCAGGGAGCAGTACATGATCCACCATGTTGTCATTTCACTATCGTACGAGGAAGATCATTTTTCTACAGGCAATGTCTTTCTCTAGTGGTCCAACACCTTGTGATACTTATGATACTATATTTGCTTGAACTACTGAGTACTCTCAAACTCATTCCGTATTTACTGTGTGCCAAAACGATTTTAGTATCTTCATCCATAATCAACTTCGAACCATATCGCTTTCCTAAGGAGTATAGTCACTGTTGTGCGACTAACTGACACGGAGTCATCTAGTGAAAAGGACGTGGCGAGTGTAATTCTTCCAGCAAAGTGAAGTAGACTTTACCTGTTTCGAATATATATTCGAAATATTTAATGAGCAATCAGAACATTGCTCTTAGATTTGAGGCAGTTAATGCCGCCGACTACTAAACTCAGAAGAGATATTCAATTGCGAAATGATTTTGAATTTCTATCTTCATGGCGCATATGGCGACACTTGACCTTCAACATCAATATTCATTTGGCTCTGAACATTATTACTCAAAGAGTTTCGTCAGTATTCTAGATATCAATAAGCAAAACAAGTTTAAGGTTACACATATATCGAAATTCTTGGAGGTGCAATTAGAAAGACTGTTAACTGTTAATAACACATGTTAAGGTGAAGGTGAAACAAAGGATCTGTTATTGACACAACCATTAGAAGATTTAAGTGTCTCCTAAGGAGACTTCCAACCCTACAATTGCTCCACCTGTTATGCACTATTGTTGAGCACTGTGCGACTATTATCTGACGGGATAGAGGGAGGACGTCGAAAAAGTTGAAAGAATATATGAGATTATAACTCGTATATACGCTATTTGGCAAATCTATGTATTATTATTATTATTTCGAGTTTCGTGTAAGGGCGGAACAGTCGAGAAACTGAAGCGATTCTTTGAACACATTACGAAACACTTCACTCTGAATAACAGAACAATTGACTAAATGAAGGACCTCAGCAGAAGGTAACTTCCATTGTGTACCACGTATTGTTTCAGCGACATTGAGAACACTTTATAAGTGCACAAAACGTGATAGCTACTTTTATCATGATTCTATTCTTTAATTTCGTTAAATATTTGAATGAAATGTCAAAAGATAACGTGGCTGCTCATTTTATAGCAAAATAACTCTAGCTGTGGTAGTTTCTACAACACATTAGGGTAGGTTTGCAGAAACGTGTGATACTTCAAGGATTGAGCCTGGCAACCAGCTCGAGATAGAGTCGTCGCTTTTACTGAAGAGAAGATGGTCCGATTGCGTTATAGGTTATATGCTGTGATGCATTACGGAAGAAACAAATAATGAGGGATTCTGAATAAGTCATTAGTCCTTAAAATGTTTTTTTTTCTTTTTTAATCTCGTCTCTGTTGTCATATTTCGTAAGTAAGAGACTATGGAAGATCTCTTGGCAACTGAAATAAATACAGAAATTTTTTTTTTCCTTTGAGCTACCTTTATATTGAAGTTTTTTAATATACAGTTCTCTTATTATCCTATTTTTATTATAAATTTATATACCTAGAAACAGCTTTCTGTGTCAATATGTGAAAGACATTTAGTGAAAGGAACAGTATTGAATTAAAGTAAGTATGGTAGTCTGGGTACGATTCCCGCCTGTGGCACAAGTTTTAATTCAATGCTTCTCCTTTCACTCATACCCTATTTTTATCGTTAGCACTTATACCCAGCTTCCATGCATACACAGTAATCATTTTAGATGGACATTGTGAATAGTCTAACAATTGTACTACACGGGGGTTTTGTGTGTAGAGTACCTGCAACACAGCTACGTTAGTTGGGTTGCATTCAGCAGTGATCCACTTTTTTTTGCTGTCAAGTGTACCTTACTGACGGTTAAAAATTACTGGGGATGGGTGAATAGTCGAACTGAAACCGAAAAAAACAAAATGTGATTTATACCGATGGAAGCTGTCTGGTTATCGATATTTATGGGAGACAAGAGACGGGCAGTGTTAAATCTCAATAAACGATGCTGCTTTCATCAATGGATCAGGAGCGAAAGCAGCGTTTGTGTAGTTACAGCAAGACGATCACATATGCACAAAATTTTACATCATGAAAAAATAGCAACGAAAAAGCAGAAGTGGGAAGGAAAGATGCATCTCGTGACAGAAAGGAAAGATGTGCATATGGGCAATAGGTATAATATTGACTGTTCAAAAAATACTTTTTGTGGGAGGATAGGTATGCAAGATGATTGACACAGATGGATGTCTTCTGGTTATCAACATTCTGAAAAACAGTACTGACAGTTAAACGTACGTGGTATAGAAGAAAAGTAACACTGGATCGCAGAGGCATATAATGCGACTGGCACAGAGGGTATCCGGTAGACGACATTTATGAGAAACAGTAGTGACAGTGTGTTAACATGTCGCCAACATGCTGGGGTGTCATTTGTGATGACATAAGAGTTGTCTTTGCAGTGTCCAGTATTATGCCTTCATTGTACGACTTGAAGATTTGTATTCTCTGCAGGTGTGATGCCTAGCTATATTTGTAGTTATTCTCAGCACTCAGATTCTTCCCTCAATCACATGCATGCAAAAAGAACGCCACGAAAAAGATCCTTTCATGTCAAATTGTTAAATACACTGCGGAACGGAAGTTAAAGAAACTCGCAGTTAATTAATTCGTGGCTGCCAACGATGTAGAAGTATGAAATAGTTATAATGCAATTAGATAGTGGAACACTCATGCATAATTACACCACTACAAGTGGTTGGTTGTTAAGCTTATGGGACTTAACTATGGGGTCATCAGTCCCTTAACTTACAAACTACTTATGAACTACCTTATACTGAGAACGGCACAAATATCCATGCCCGAGGGGGGATTCGAACCCCCGACCGTAGTGGCCGTGCAGACCGTGACTGGAGCGCCTCAGTCCCCTCGGCCACCGCGGCCGGCCCCCTACAAGTGTATGGTAAGAGCGAGCAAGGAAGTTAAATATAAGCTGAGGCAGTGGGTAACTGGCGCCATCCACTGCTGCCATTTGACGTCTGAGGGTAGTCCGTAGCTTACAAACTACTTAAACCTAGGTAAACTAACCTAAGGACAACACACACACCCATGCCCCAGGGAGGACTCGAACCTCCACGGCAAGCAACCGCGCGCTCCGCAGCGAGACGCTTTAAACCGCTCGGCTACTCCACCGCGGCTCTAGGTGGTGTTCATTGATGTTCTATGAGTAATATTTGAGTATAATGTTTAATACTATATATCAGTGACACTTAACAAGAGAGGAAACGGTGCGCCCTTGAACTGTTACACAAAAACTGAACCAGAATTTGCAAGTCTCCAGACGGGAGAGAGGAAGGGGAGGGTTGGTGAGGCAATGGTTCGACAGGCAGTTGACACTCAGCACTTGGCGTGAATGCACCTCCACAGAACTGCATCGCTGTGTAGGCAGGAGACACCCATACAGCGTTTATTGGATGGCTCGAGATATAAACTGTGATCAGAAGTGTGAATAATTCAACTGTATAAAAATAAATAAATATGATTCGAGATCTACATACTCCACAAATAACCAGGCAGCAGCTGATGGCGGATTCCAATTCATTTTTTCTGAGAGGAGGGTGGGTGTCATAAGGTGGATTAATAATTAATTTACTTATAGAGGAAAAATAGAAACCGCCTACAGGAAAATAAAAGAAACATTTGGAGACAAGAAAAGCAGCTGTATGAATATAGAGAAGTCAGAGAGAAAACCAGTTCTCAGCAAAGAAGGAAAATCTGAGAGGTGAGAAGAGAATATACAGGAGCTCTACAAAGGAAATGAACTTAGAGACAATATTGTAGGAAGGATAGAGGATTAAGATGAAACACGAGATACTATACTGAGAGAAGAATTTGACAGGTCACTGAAAGACCTAAGTCGAAACAAGGCCCATGGAGTGGACGACATTCCCTCAGAACTACTGAAGTTTCTGGAAGAGCCAGCCATGACAAAACTATTCCACCTGATGCGTAAGATATATGAGACGGGGGAGAACCCTCAGACTTAAAAAAAAAATTAATAATCCCCATTCCAAAGGAAGCAGGTGCATACAGGTGTTAAAATTACAGAAACACCTGTTTAATAAGTCATGGTTGCAAAATTTTAACACAAATTATTTACAGAAGGATGGAAAAGCTGGTAGAGGCGGAGCTTGGAGGAGACCAGTTTGAAATTAGGAGAAATCCTCACTTTAAGGCTTATCTTAGAAGATAGATTAAGGAAAGGGAAACCTTCATTTCTAGCTTTTGTAGATTTGGAGAAATCTTTTGACAATGTTGATTGTAATACACTCTGTCAAATTCTGAAATCAGCAGGAGTAAAATACAGGGAACGGAAGGTTATTTACAACTTGTACAAAAACCAGACAGCAGTTATCAGAGTTGAAGGGCATGAAAGGGATGCATAGGTTGGGAAGGGTGTAAGACAGGGTTGTAGTCTTTCGCCGATGTTATTCAATTTGTACTTTGAGCAAGCTATAAAGGAAAGCAAGGAGAAATTTGGAGAAGGAATTAAAGTTCAGGGTGAAGAAATAAAATCATTGCGTTTTACTGATGATGTAATTCTGTCCGAGACAGCAAAGGACCTGGAGGAGCAATTGAACGGAATGAACAGTCTGTTGAAAGGAGCATCTTATAAGATTCCTATGCAGGTTATTTGGGGTTAGCCTAGCAGCAGGAATCATTCCCAATGCCTGGAGGGCAGTGAAGGTTGTCTTCATTCCAAAGCCAGGGAGAATTGACCATACCAAGGCCAAGGTTATGAGACCAATCAGCCTGTCTTCCTTTATTCTTAAGACATTGGAAAAGCTGGTTAATGTACATGTTGGAGAGAGGAGGTTAAGTAGGGCACCTCTACATTCAAACCAACATGCATATCAGCCAGGTAAATCATGTGACACAGCTCTCCACCAACTCGTTGGGAAGGTGGACAAAGCACTACACTTTCAGGAAATAGCCCTCTGTATCTTCCTGGACATCGAGAGGGCTTTTAGGAACACGACCTTCGATTCCATGGTTAGGGCAGCAGAG
Organism: Locusta migratoria; assembly: GCA_026315105.1. Classification (NCBI taxonomy): domain Eukaryota; kingdom Metazoa; phylum Arthropoda; class Insecta; order Orthoptera; family Acrididae; genus Locusta; species Locusta migratoria. The sequence goes on from CM048755.1 coordinate 767,648,524, forward strand.
GTGCATGATCTAGGGACCACTATATGTAGGTGGAAGAATGGTAGAGGCTACCATGATGAATGAAAAAATGGTAATCAACACCACTAGGGGTTGCCCGCAAGGAGGAGTTCTTTCCCCTTTATTGTGGAATCTAGTGATGAATGAACTCTTTGGAGAATTAAACTCTAGGCAGTACTTTTGCCAAGGATACGCAGATGACGTTGTCATAGTAATACTTGGCAAATTTGCTGACACAGTCAGGAATATGGCACAAGGTGCGCCGGACATTGTGCAAGACTGGTACAGAAAACAGGATCTGGGGGTTAATCCTAAGAAGACCGTTGTTGTACCATTCACAAAGAATCATATCCAACATTCAAGTTGGAATCTAAAGATTTTCGATGAAGCTCATACTGTGAAGGGGACAGTGAAATGTCGACGGGTTATTTTAGATGAGAAACTGACTTGGACCCCTCAAATTAGGAATATTTGCTCCAAGGCAATAGGTACTCTGGTAAGTACCAAGAGAGCTAGTGGCAAAAACTGGGGCTTGAACCCAAAGGGTATGTACTGAATAAACACCACGGTGATTAGACCCAGGATCACCTATGGGGCGGTCGTGTGGTGGAAGAAGATAGAACAACAGGTTGCTGCTAAGGAGCTTGGTAAGGTGCAGAGATTAGCCTATTTAGCCATAACAGGCGGAATTAGCAGCACACCAACTGCTGGGATGGAAACCATGCTGGATATGCCCCCATTACGCGTTTGGGTCAAGATGCAGGCAGCGGCTGGTGCATACAGGCTCAAACCTGGCAAAAACTGGAACTCTTTGGGATATCCAGAATCACCTACTAAAATAGTGAGTGAGGTAAATATAGGAAAGGTTGGGGAAATGCCGGCCGACTATATTATAACCCCATACTGCTTCAACAAGCCTTTCAATATAACAATTGGAAGTAGGGAACAGTGGGAGAAAATAGTTCGACACTGTACAGGGGATATTGTCTGGTTCACTGACAGGTCAAGATCAGACCAAGGCGTTGGGGCGGGGTATACGGGGAGCAGCCACGACTGGAGGGCGTCATCTCTCTAGGGAAACTGGTCTCAGTATTCCAGGCCGAAATCACTGCCATCAGGGCGTGTGTGGAGGAGAATTTGCGTAGGTGCTAAAAAGACCATAGCATCTACATCTATTCAGACAGCCAGGCAGCCCTGAGATCACTAGCAGCTCCTGCAATAAGATCTAAAATTGTTGCAGAACGTCACACGGTTTTGGTGGAGCTAGGGAAAAGCAATAGGGTAAATTTATTGTGGGTCCCTGGGCACTCGGGGATCAGTGGCAATGAACATGCCAACAGATTAGCCAGGATGGGGGCAGAGACTCCATTCATTGGACCGGAACCTGTCCTGACAATCACCACTCAACAGATTAGCCAGGATGGGACAGAGACTCTATTTATTGGACCGGAACCTGTCCTGACAATCAACATGGCAATGATCAAATTGGAACTACGTAACTGGCTCAGAAGACAGCACGTAGAATATTGGCTCAAGGTCTACAAAGAAAACCATGGCAAGGTAATGATGCCAAAGCCATGTTTTAAAAGAAGCTCTATAATCCTGGGCTTGATCAGGAGAGAGATTAGACTCATGGTTGGTTTGCTGACAGGCCATGGGAATTTCAAAAAACACCTACATACAATGGGAATAACAGAAGAGGGCCCTAAATGTAGGATCTGTGATGATGGTGATGAAACTGCGTCACATCTAATCTTCAAATGCATTGAATTGCAGAGCAAAAGGCACAGAACATTTGGGAAAACCTGACTAGAAGAAATTGTGTCTAATAAAGAACTGGTAAAGGGACTCCTTGCACTGTTCAGTGGCATTGGTTGGCTTTACTAGATATACAGGGATCGATACAATAAACTTAGTTTCGGTGCGGGCAGTGGCGGGTTGGACCAAACCTGTTTTGGTTTCCCTGACAAAATCAATCAATCAATCTGGGTGAAGAAATAAAAGCCTTACGTTTTGCTGATGACATTGTAATTCTGTCAGAGACAGCAAAAGATCTTGAGGAGCAATTGAACGGAATGGACAGTGTGTTGAAAGGAGCATTTAAGATGAACATTAACCATAGCAAAACAAGGGTAATGGAATGCAGTCTCAGAAAATCAGGCGTCGCTGAAGAAATTAAATTAGGTAACGAATCACTAAAGCTGGTAAATGCGTTTTATTACTTGGGCAGTAAAATAACAGATGACGGTCGCCGTATAGAGTATATAAAATGCAGAATGGCAATGGGAAGAAAAGCGTTTTTCAAAAAGAGAAATTTGTTAACATCGAATATTCCTTTCTGGAGGCATTTGTGTGTAGTGTTACCTTGTATGGGAATGAAACATAGACTATAAACAGTACGGACAGGAGGAGGATAGAGGCTTTTGAAATGTGGTGTTACAGAAGATCAGGTGGGTGGATCGCGTAACTAATGAGAAGGTACTGAACAAAATTGGGGACAAAACGAATTTCTGGCATACCTTGACTCAATGAAGGGATCGATTGGTAGGACACATTCTTAGACATCAATGAATAATGAATTTAGCGTTGGAGGGAAGTGTGTGGGCTAAAACCGCAAAGGGAGACCAAGAGATGAATATAGTAAGCTGATTCAAATGGATGTAGGGCGTCTTCTCCTTATGAGCAGATGAAGAGGCTTACTCAGGATAGAGTAGGGTGGAAAGCTGCATCAAAGCAGTCTCCGGACTGAAGACCACAACAACAACATCCAGAATTGGCAGTTGGGGCCTTGGAAGGGATCAGGGATGAAACCCCAGGGAGGGGCGGCGCTTTCAGAGGGAGGGGGCCGGTTCCTCAGGTGGGGTGGGACAGGGGCCTTTATTGCACCAGTCACTCAACTTTTATCGCACTTTTCAAAGTTTTGCTCAAGACTCAAGTAGCTCCTCTACTTTGATGATTAATGGTCCACTAACTAAAATCAAGTTCTGATATGGCACAAGTTTTCATATGTCACTAACAGTTTGTACAAATGATGTACAATCATATTTGCAATTGCGAATAAATATCTTGGAAGTAACCTTTCCTCTGTGAACATACTTTCAGATTTCAATGATGGTTTTATCTGTGTGTATAGTAATTCATCAAATAACGGAATTAGGCTCGAAAAAAGTTTTTGAAATCATATATTTAGAATTGTTGTTGTTGTTATGGTATTCAGTCCGCAGACTGGTTTGATGCAGCTCTCCACCCTACTTATCCTGAGCAAGCGTCATCATCTCCTGGGACGAAGAGATGGTGGGAACATTCATCACTTATTTGTTAGATAACAAATGTATGTGTTGTGAAGTAAGCGATATCGTATTATAGTCCCACTAACATAAAGTTCCACCTGACATTTAACTGTTAGATTGGCTGCTCTACGAACGAATAAAACAACGTATGCACTGAACGATCCTACCAACTGCATAAACGCTAGAAAGTGACAGGTACGGTAAATACGGTATAGCGCAATATTCAAGACAGACAGCCTGACAAAAAAATGACAGAGAGAGAGAAAGAGACAGAGAGGGCGTGAGAAAGAAGGGGTGAGAGAGGGGGGAGAGGGAGAATATCTCAGCATAAGAATGATTAAGTTTTACAAATCAAAAAAATGTTCAAATGTTTGTAGAGTCTATGGGACTTAACTACGGGGTCATCAGTCCCTAAACTTACAAACTACTTATGAACTACTTACAACTAAGGACGGCACAAATATCCATGCCCGAGGGGGATTCGAACCCCCGACCGTAGTGGCCGTGCGGACCGTGACTGGAGCGCCTCAATCCCCTCGGCCACCGCGGCCGGCTTAAGTTTTACTTAGACAGACAGACAAGGCAAAATCCCCGTAATTAACATAACGTAAATTGAGTTTTCTTTTTATGTTTCCTTTTAATTGCTTCTTCCTCCTTTTTGTCAGTAATTTGCGATAAAACTAAATAAAAGTCGTGTATAGTTTTGTGATTACGTAGGAGATAAATGTCATATTGTGTACATTTTATTCATGCGTAAATAAAGTTAAGGGATGCGAAAAAAAACGTGAAATTCTAGGATTGCGTTCAGGCTGGCGCATTCAGGTGTTTTCGGTAATCAATTTATCACTCTGTGTTCTTTTCCGAGACACTATGAAATAGTAGTGCCACACATTATAAACAGTTTTATTTAAAGCTATAAGTTTCGATTTTCCAGTTATTGGAGCTAATTAGAAATTTCTATGGCATTTTTCCGCACATCAGATACAAAGGATTTTCATGCTAGTAGAAATTCTTATGGAAACACAAACAAGTATAATTTAGTTGATCGGCAAAGCTTTCTTGGAAACGCAACATGTTTTGAGTAGTAACTTTACAAAGCATGAAGAAGAAATTCATTCAGCTCAACGCGACACAGGAAATCTGATTTTAGGTTTTGACTTAGCGTGACATGTTTACTAGCTGTTTGATTTGTTCAATGCATTGTTTGATAATGAAATAGCTACGCCGGATACAAAATTGACGATTGGTGCGCTGGCTGTTGGCAGCGGCAGGAGCGTGTACCATGGCTGCCGGGAGGCGAGGAGCAGTGAGCGGAAGGCAGTGTTGTAGTAATATTTCGTGTCTAGGGGCAGCGTAACGTTGACAGCGCTTCTGGAACTAGTGCAGCCCTCCGTCGCAAAATTAAAATTATTTAACCTGGTTTCGGCCATAACTATGATTGCCTTAATCAAACATTATAAAATAAAACAAGTCACATAATAAAATATACAACTCAGCCGCAAAGCTTACGTCATAAAATTTAAAAAGAAATTTTTAGAAAAAGGTGGCCACTATGGGCTGCACACCTGCACGGAGGCATCAGACTGGCGTGTGCTGAGTGGAGTTGTCAACAGGTAGACGTTACCTCAGTAGTGCCATCTAGTAGAAGCAATTACAACTAGGCTACTGTACAGAGAAAACGATTGCTACAAAAAGCTTTGTTTAACATCAGAGATGGTTGAGGCCTCATTTTGGCAATATAATTTTACTTGAGAGAATTAACGAGTAACAAAGTTGTAATAAGCAAAAGAGTTAAAAATTGGCTTTTGGAATACAAATGTTTTGTGTCAGTTCGGAAGAAATATTTCTGACACTGCACGAAGTACATCAAAGACCGAGTAACTATGGAACGCCTGGGCAGTGAGCAGTACAGCACAACACAGGAACGGTACCACTCCGCCAGCCGCCCGCCCGGCAAGTCACGCCGAATTCCGAAGACGGAAGATCTCTGACAAGAAGAATCACCACAGAAGACGTCATGCCTACGGCCCCTTGAAGACGGACTCTGTAGTTTGCATTGAACACAATAGAATTTTAAATAGTAGAAGTAGAATAAACTTAGAGTTAAAACCATCTCAGAGTACAATACAAACGGCTTAATACCTTTAAAAAAACTTCTTTTATGGAGTTGTAACTGTTCATTTAGAATAAGTCCGTCATTACGGGAAAATGTTTAAATATTTGCAATTCGTAGAGCACGTCTAATCTGTGGGATTTCTTTTCGGTACGCAAAATGTTCATGTCACGAATGGCTTTAGGTGCGTGACCTGTAAGAAGATGGTCAGCAAAAGACGAATTGTAGGTGTTAGTGCCATTCTTTCTCAAATGACGTTCTGTAAACCTTATTTTAAAAGCACGTCCTGTTTGACATATTTAGTAGGAAGAACAAGTAATACAAATAATTTTGTAAACGCCGTAATTATCTAAGGGAGAACAGGTTGATTTTAAATTGTGACTGAAATTTTTCTTCAAATTGTTGTCGGTCGAGAAGGCAACGTTGCAGTTATACTTATTACGCAGTCGTTGAATCTGATAGGAAATGGGCCCACAAATGGAATGGAGAAATATGTTTGTCTTTTGGTCAGATTCAATGTGTGTGCCAAGTGTTGTAACTCTTTTAGCAGTTTTCTTTTTAAGAATATTGTCAACAATAGCATGATTGTATTCATTATTAACTGCTATGTTAGACATGACGTCCCTATTTGCACAGTTGGCTGCCAGTATCCTGCACCTAGTGGCACCTTCCCCTTTCGCGCCGCAGTTGCGCACATCGACACAACATTTGGGGCCAGCCACCGTGAGCACCGAAGCCCTTCACTGCAGTTTCGTGACTGGTTGCTAGATTGATGTTCCTCATTCTACATTTTAATAGCTGCAATGCACTGATTTTTTGTCATTGCGAGGGATATCTGAAGATGCATCATTGGTAAGAATTTTATTCAGACACTAAAGCTGAAGCAGGTAAGAGAAGTTTATTCAGTAAATAAATATTTTGAGAAAGGAGCGTATACAGTGAAATTTTCACAATGATGATCTTCGTAGTCTGTCAAGCTATTTCTTCACTGCTGATTTTAATTAAGAATGTGTAGAATCGTGGGAACAAAATTTTGTGTCTTAGAGAACAGTTAATGTTTCACCCTAGGTTGAAGCAACTATGAAATGCGCCTCGTGTGTGTGAGAGAGAGAGGGTGTGTGTGTGCGCGCTCGAGCGTGTCTGTTTCTGCAGAATTGTATCTGATAGACTAGTTTCAATGGTTTCCGACAAAGCTTTGGAAGTGTGTCAGATAAAGCTAAGGAGAAAAATATATTGAAAAATATTTTAGTCTATGGTCGCAATTATATATATTTTTTAAATATTCAAATGTTTGTAAACCTATTAGATCAAACTTGTATGCTCATCAATCCCTAGACTTACAAACTAATTAAGCTGGCTTAAACTGAGGACAACACACGCACCCGTGCCTCGTGTAGTACTCGAACCTCTGGCGGGAGCGGAGCACGATGACGAGAGTACTCAATTAGATTTTATTTAGCATATTTGCTACTCAGTTCATCGCCTACCATGCAGTCGTCATGCTTACTTGTCGAGAGGCGCGTCAACTTGTTGGCAAGCGAGAATGACGACTGTGTAGGATGGTCAGTGGGCTACATAAACAGAAACCACGAGTATAAACTAAAAGTTATATTTTTAGATGTTTGGAGGTATTTAGGTTCCCTGTCTGTCCTGCTGATGCCTTTTTTCAATATAATGTTTATTATTGTCTACATAATGTCTTAGATTACGTTCATGATGTGTAACTCCGATATTACACATTTTGGTCTTTTTATTCGGTTACATAACAATCATATCGAAATGATCTTTTGTTTCGGCCCCACCAGTGAAAACGGCCATAAGCCACCACTGGAAGGCGCATTTTAGCACCACCAACTAATGTCCTGCTGGTGAACAAACCTTCGTCTAGCAGCACCGAGATGTAGATTTGCTAGCAGACACTCGGAGACAAGTCAGTTAATTTGTGAGAATTATGTCATAAAACATGAGAAAGTCTCATGAGTAAGATCGCATGTGAAGTAACAATTGTGACATGTCAAACCGCTATCTTTTATAATCTCTGGGATGGTCAACCGTGGGGGGACAAGGTCTGCAACTAAAATAAGTGATTAGAATATTCAACTTTTTTTGCTTGTAATGATACAGTTGTGTTATGCTGCACTTCTAGTGTTCCTGCTTGTTCCTGCTGGGTCGCTGTAGACGGATCTCCTGGAATGTAGCACTAGTAGATCTGCTCTTTACTGACTGGTACACACTGTGGTGCGCCGACATATCTTAGGCAGACTGTAGGCGGCCCGAGTACTGCGGACCGAGTTATCGCATCTTCTTCTAGACTTGTGTAATCCGCCGACGTTGTGGCCAATAGCGACTATCATAAAAACTATGGGTCATATAATTTACATGGCATACCTATAACTCTGTGCTAACAAGTAAGAACCGCAGAGATGGACACTAATATTTGATTGTGTCACGTTAATTCAAGTTTACCTCAGGTTGCTATCTCGAATAAAAGCATAACATCCTCGTTACCTGTCACTCTTCTCAAATCGTAGCTATTCACATGTTTAACTTTTCACTAGGAAGCATTCCTGTCAGTAATATGGTGTTAGCGTAACCATGAAAGCACGTGCTGTCAGACTTTTATGCAGCTTCCCACATCTAATGCAAAGGTTTTAATATTTTGTTAAACTTACATGTTTAAGTAACAAGTGACTAACTTAAGAATTAATGATGTAATTAATTTTAGATTCTGCGTCTCCTTACCAGACACGACCTTGTCTAGATAGGTCATCTTTCGAATGGCGTCATAAGAGATTTGGCCTCCGTTTTGTTTCAAGACGGCGTCTATTTCGTCTTGCAGCTTGCTCTGGACATGAGGGTTGAGCGCCAGTTCGTGCAGAGCGAAGCTCGTCGCAGTTGAAGACGTCTCGAAGCCCGCAATGAAAAAGACGAACGCCTGGGCGGCCAGGTCTTCCATCGAGAGCTCTGCAGAGAGACAAGACAGTGTTGTTACTAATAAAGGGTAATCGCTCTTTTCCAGAGATCTATGATAATTACAGATTTAATAGATAGAGGCTTATATCGCCAAGCAGTGTGGACCAAGTTTTGTGCTTTTGTTCTTTCTTCAAGAACACATACACCTAAACTGTCGCGGAATACGAGTGTACGGTCATTTGTTGCAGTTTGTGTAGATATGTCATGAATTCGATACAGGACTAGCCAATAGCGCTTTCTTGCCTTAATTTTGGATACTAGGGTATTTTAAAAACAATAGACATGCGAGCAGGACAAGAAGAAGAAGAACATAAGAGACAAAAGGACTTCAGCAACTGTGAACTGCCCCAGAGAAAATTTTCATCATAATGTATAGATCACAGGACAAAACAGTGGATTTCTTAACTCGATTTTTTTTATCAGTTTAGTTTTTGACCTTTCAGTTTTGTACCTGCCTGAAGATTCCAAGATCACAAGTGTTAGTAAGAATAATATTGCAAATCCTATAATGTGTTCCGAAGGTTGACCGAACATTTAATGGAAGAAGTGTTTGCTCATAATGGACTACCGATACTGATTTGTGGGAAAAGAGCCTATGATGTTTACCAGAAATATTGCCGCGAGAGACCACGAACACCAACTGCCGGCGTGGCGCAGGGGATAGCGTCACGGACTGCGGAGCAGAAGGTCGCCCGTTCAATCCCGCCCACCGGCAAAAACTTATTTCTCTGTAATTGACAATTCCAGAAGGTTCTACATATTTCTTATATTCACTTGTAAATTCTATTTGTTTCTTATGTTAACTGTTCTTCTCATTTCTGGTAAATTCTGTCTGTGTATAAATAGCAGAGCACTCTGCCTGAGAGGCAGTCAGCGCTGCGTGTATGTTGAGTTCGTAATAAACGTGCTTTCAGTATAAGTCCTGTGTTTAGTTGCTTTCGAAGTCAAGCCTACTTCCATTCCAACGTGACAATATTATTTTTCTCCTCACGAACTTAGATTAAAAAGTGATAATATTATGGAAGATCGTAATTCATAAAAGTACTCATTCTATTAAAATATCCTTGATTCTTACAATAAGACTGTTATTAAAATACAGTCCGGAATATATCTCAACTTGATTGTAACAGATCAGCTAATACATACAAACGTCGACTTTATTCATACGTCGTTCGGTATGATAAATGAAGTTTATGGAAGAACGTAATTTATATAAGTACACATTCTGTTAAAATACCCTTGATTGTGACAATCAGGTTGTAAGAATAAGTTTTTAATTGCCCTACATCAGTCATTTTGTTCTATGACCATTTCTGCCTGAAAATTTCTCAACGTGATTGTAACAGATCAGCTAGTGTATAGAAACGATGACATTATTCAGTATGATAAATGGAATTTTCTGTGGCGTACGCGATTTCAAATGTGTGGGAAACTGACAAGAAGAGAGTGGACTTACTGCCGCCATCGTCGACGCCACTCTCTAAGCCCAATTCCTCTTCGTCTCCCTTGTCGACGTCGACGTATCCCTTGTTTTTAAGTTGGATTAGGAGGTCCATGAAGTCTTTCCTTGTAAAGCTGTTCTTCTCCCTGAAGGCGACCGTGTCGGCAACCATGCTGCGAAAATATTCGCTGACTGCGTCGATGCCTGATCTGGGCCTTCAGAAAAGACAGAAAAACAGTAACGAGATTGACACAGTAAACAGTAATGCCATTAACCTAGTAGGCTACCGCCAGCAAAGTACTATCGCTGTGGCCTGTTGTTGCTTGTGTACCATCTACAGCATTGCGAATCTAGTTTTGCAACAAGTGCTCAGGCGGCACGTTAATTCGTATCACAAAATAACAACAAGACCAGCATTACTTGGTTGAACAGTTAAGATAACCTTCTACATCTACAGGTACAAGTCTTTAAAATAGGTACAGGCCAGTGTGTTGCACTCTACTTCATTCCCAAATGAATGAATTTTTACTACCCCCCTCCCACACCCTTCCAGCTATACCACAGTGTATTGAAAGTGACTTGTTAAATTTTTGTATTTGAAAGATCTTGGACTGTAGAGATCATAAAATGCAGTTAAAACGCTCACTGCTGCTCCAAATTACTTTGCGAGTGGCCACAATTCTTGCGCAACGGAAATTTATCTGACTGCTCACTCCTTAAGGGAGCAGCCAACCGTTTAGTCCCTTTAAAAATCAAATCAAATCAAACTAGGCTTACAAGCTACTTACACTAACTTATGCTAAGGACAGCATACACACAAACATGCCCCACGGAGGACTCGAACCTCCGACGGCGGGCAACCGCGCGCTCCGCAGAAAGGTGCATTAGAGCGCTCCACTAAAGCAGCTCAGATGGTTTTAATGTCGGTGTACGTGCCGTTTTCTTGTCGATAAAGACTTTTTCCATTGTTCGTTTGCGCTTACGGACTCTCATCTTGTGACGGCCTTCTGTGTAAGTCTCAGACTGGTCGTTTTGAAATTCCATAGATTCTCATCAGTGCATATTTTCGTCTTCTATCGACGTGTCGCTTTTGGTGGTTCTTCTCCCTGCAGCTTCCTCGGCTGTGAAGTCTCTGTCTATTCTTAGGTGTTAATCATTTCCGGTGTAGGTGCAGTATGCAGCCGTCGAGTGGTTGTAGCTGTCGTAGATAGGCCCAGTGCGGTTCTGTCTGCTGGCCTCGACCATCTGCAGCTGGCTCCTCTATCCTCAGTCTACTTGATAAATACGCGACAACTGTGGAGTGACGATGAGGTTTGGACTCCCGGTGCTGAGGCGCGGCCGCAGCCCACCATTAGCGCCCTCTATCACCTCAGACACATACAGAACGGTGCGTCTCACAGATGGCTGTACCACACGAGCCACAACTTAATTACCTCTCTTCATATTTTTTTTTCTTATGGGACTTAACTACGGGGTCATCAGTCCCTAAACTTATGAACTAACTTATACTAAAGACGGCACAAATATCCATGCCCGAGGGGGGATTCGAACCCCCGACCGCAGTGACCGTGGAGACCGTGACTGAAGCGCCTCAATCTCCTCGGCCACCGCGGCCGGCTCTCTTCATATTTTGGAGGGGCTAATGGAACCTTAACGACTGTCTCTTAATACTGCTTAGTATCCAAACAGTGGCACTTACTTGAGCCAGTTGAAGAGCGCCGGGCTGACGAACGAGAGGAGGAAGGTGAGCGCGGCGCCGACGGTCGGCTCGAACACCTGCCGGCCCCAGCGCCGGAACTCGTGCTCCGGGTTGCTCTGGCAGTCCGTCTCGATGCCGAAGGCGACGGACGCGATGACGTCAGTGGTGAACCTGGCGACCAGCTCGCGCACCTCGACGTCGCCGCCGCGGCCTGCGTGCTCCGCCATCTGACGCGCGCAATCCTGGATCGTCTGTGGATCCGGGGAAACACCTTTCTCTATCGATATAAGTAACATATGTTTGAAAAACACTCTTTCTAGAACTATCGATGATCACGGATGGTGGATGGATTATACACTCCTGGAAAATGAAAAAGGACAACACGAATTCGTCTACCCAGCAGAGGGAAATTTTGTGATGCACTGGTGAGGTTGTGTACGACACACGGCCATACGAGAAGAACCGTAGCACGTGAGTACAGACTGTGTTTACCCTCCTTTTGCAGCAATGCAAACTGTAATTCTTTCACGGAAAGGATCCTAGGGGTTCCGAATGTGGTTATGTGGAACGGCCTGCCATGCAATTTCCGTGTGGTGCCTCTGTTGGGCCAGATTTCGTGCCTCTCACGCAGACCGCCATACGTGACGTTTAGTGCGGTCCCAAACAGGATAAATGGGGGAAAAATCTGGGGATCGTGCTGTCCCGGGTAGTTGTACACCTCGAAGAACACGTCGAGTGGTACGGGATTCGTGTGGATCTGCAGTCGTCCTGTTGGAAAAGCATATCAACTTGTTGTTGGTGCACTAGTGGTAGCAGGACGGGTTTCTTTGTACCCTGCACTGTTCAATGTTCTATAGACGATCACTAGAGAAGAATGGCAAGTGTAGAATATCGCTCCCCTCACAATGATGCACGAACGTGTGTGCCATTAGAGTGTCCTCCGCTCACGCCCCAACTTCTTTCAGCCCGCCTCCAATGGTGTCATGGTAGGCTCTTATGAAGGGACGAATGGAAACGTGTCGTCTTCAGTGATGTGAGTCGTCACTGCCTCGGTGCTAATGATGGTCGTACGCGTGTGTGGTGTCGTGCAGGGGAGTACGAAAATCTTGAGTGTACGCGAGATAGGCAAAAGGGGCCCGCACCTGGCATCGTGGTATGGAGAGCCATATCCTAGACAGGCCGTTCTCCTCTCGTGTTCGTTGTGGGAAAACTGAATAGTGCACGGTACATTGAAACAATCATTCAACCCGCCTCGCTACCGTTCATGCAACAACAAGGCGATGTGCTTTTCCAACTGGAGAATGCACGTCTACACGTATTCCGTACAACCCAACGTGCTCTTCTAGGTGTACATCAACAACCCTGCCCATCATTATCCCCAGATCTGTCTCCCATTGAGCATGTCTGGGACCGGATTAAACGTCATCTTGGCGTGGTCTACACGACCGGCACGAGTTCTGGTCCAACTGAGGCATGAGATGGAAATTGTATGGTAAGCTATACCGTAAGACTTCATTCGGCACCTCTACGATCGTCTTCATGAGAAAATGGCACCCTCCTTCAGAAGGAGGGTATATACGATACTAGCGTCGACATTGTGCACGCTCTGGTGACTGTACTGACGTGCGTATGGTTCTGACTGCGTGATCGTGTGATGTATATATACATCCTCAAGAATGTATCAATACAATTTCGCTCTGCTGGGTTGAGGAATTCATGGCGTTCGCTTTTAATTTTCTAGGAGTGTATTTCTACACTTAATTTAGGGCCTGGAAAGACAAACTGAGATTACTATCGAATTAGTAGAACCCCACGAATCTGACACATTAATGCTATATATTCCGAATTTTGATATGTCTACGTTCCTTAAGAACCGTCGGAGTATTCCAAAACATCATTGAATTGCTCTTACTGCTAAGTAGTGCGCCACGCGCTCCGACTGGCGGAAGTCATGCGTTGTCCGGAACATCCAGCAACAGGCCAATCTCGCGGCCAATCGGACGCCGAGCTTCTCTAGTTTAAAATGCTGTGTTTTAGATTTACTTAAAGCACAGGGTGAGTCAAAAGTCGCAGTATATTCTTTATGTCAAGGAACTGGGCAACCTGAATATTCAAGTAATGTATAGGTGAGGTGTATCTTTTTCGACATGTACAGAATATGGGTGCCATCATGAAATCGGCCATCGCGAAGATAAGTAATTTTTGTAATTGAAAGAGGGTTATATGATATACCAAAAATCAGCGTTTTTTGACAGTTTTGACGTATCAGTTATGGTTCAAAAGTTAAAAGATCCCTCTTTTGCACAAGGTATGTCGTTCAGTGAGGCAAACTTTTTGCCATTTTTATTGATAAGAACCTAAATGCTCAAAACTACCTGGAAACGCTGCAAGGATTGGTGTTTATAAATGAAGATGGCAGCTTTCACTCTTAACTTCCAACAGGCTGGGTCTCCACCTTACTACTGTGCAGTTTTTCGTCATTGGTTAGATCATCAAATTCATGGTCATTGGATTGAACGACTAGGTTCTGCAGAAAAACCACCCACATCACCTAATCTCGCACAACTTGACGTTTTTCTGTGGGGCCATTTAAAGCAAGCCGTACATGCACAGTAAATAAGAAGCACCGTATAGAGTAACGGATTGAAGAAGAGTTTGCCAGCATTTGTGCGAAAATCCTTTTGTTAGTCTGCGTCGATTTGATTTGGCGCTTTCACATGTTTGTTGAACAAGAGGGACAGCCGTTCAGCGTGTTTAAAACATAAAATGACTGTTCTTTGAGAACAACAGTCCAGTCTGTACCCCCAAACAAAATGTCTTGTATCTTCTGAATCGTGTGTAGCTCTCATCTCCGCAAGCGAACTCTACAAATTCACCAGATTTGGATTCTCCTCTAAGGATGTTGCATTTTCGGTGGACCGAAGTGTAACCTACGCCTGTAGTTCTCAGCACATGACGCAGCCGCAGCCTCAGCGCGGAATAATGTAGAATGATGCAGGCCTGGTAGTCCAGATGCTGCGCTGTGGCTCCGTGAAGATGTGACGCTGCCTGCTGGTAGTGGGGGACCTGTTAAATAAATGTAACACAGTACGCAGACTCAAAGGAAGTACCTCAAACAAATTAACAGCACGCTTATTCCAAATGAAAGAGCCAGGTCTTCCAAGTACAGAAAACGATTGACGCAAGTGACATTAGAACACTGCCTGCAAAGGGAAATATTGCGGGTAGTAGTTATAACAACTTAGCTGATCAAAATATCCACGGGTGTACTGCCGGTCTATAGTGTCCAACGGGCACAATGACGCCGGCGCAATCGGTTCCACTGCGCGGCCGCGGCGCGGGGCGCGGACCGCGGAGGGGTCGCTCCGCGGGCCGAGGGTATTTAAATGGCCCGCTAGCGGGCTAGAACCCAGTTCCCTTCGAGCAGCCGTAGCGTGCGGATCTCCGTGCCGGCGCGTTTCCAGGAGCTCAGTCCGTCAGTTCACTTGATGATGGCGACATGTATGATCGCCGAAATATTGTGCCCGTTGGACACTATAGACCGGCAGTACACCCGTGGATATTTTGATCATCAAATACGCCGGAAGAAACTGAAGAATCACAACTTAGCTGATGACCGTGGTTGCTTGATCACAGGAATAAAAAAGGATGAGCCAACCACTCTGAAACACACTAAAAACTCTTGCCCAAACGTTAATCCCGAGCCTACACAAAACAGAAAACTTTAAAATCTTGGTCACACTTGTGTCCTTATCAGCTAAAATAGAGGGCAGACCAACACCATAATCCGCTTCAGCCCTCTTAACATTGTATAAAACTACTTAATTAAAATGTGGCGCACAGTTGCTTGTACACAAAGCGGGCGTATAAATCCGTATGTAAAGAATCCAGAAGCCACATCATTACTCCTGAAAAGTAAACGTACGGAAGTGGCACTCTCCGATTTTTCTGAAATTTTGATAATGTTATAATACATGAAAAATGAAGGGACACGAATTTTTGTAGCGGCGAGAAAACATTTTAAGTGGTAAAACGGATCCCCCAAAATAGGTGGTAAAATGGAAAAATGGCGTTAACTCAGTGAAGCGATTTAATGATTTACTTAATGAAAGTATCTTTTGACAAAAGACGAAAATCAGTCTAGGTACATTGGACAAGGGGTGAAAACTATGGGGCCAATTACCCTGAAAGAGACCAATGTTTTGCTACAAAAATTAGTTTTCATTTACGCAAAGTAGAATCTATTAAAACTTAAAGACGAAGGCTAATCAATAAAAACTATTTTATACCTAAGGGGTACAGTGCTCGCTTGATACTGCCCATGAAACACTCAAAATTCAATATGGCTGATCCAGAAGATTGTGAGAAGCAAAGCGACTCATCCTAATCAAGCAGCGCGGAGAGAAATTAATATGGCCGTGCGACCTCCACGTGCAAGATCACGGGCAACGTGAAGGCCGGCAATTAAAGTCAATTAAGAAAACGTGTCCCTCGTTTTTCATGTATTATAACGTATCCAAATTTCAGGAAAATCGGAGAGTGACACTTCCGTACGTTTACTTGTGAATGACCGGTAGGAGATTATTTGCCGTCAGTGCGCCGCGGTGAAGTAGCCGAGCGCTCTAATGCGCCTTGCTGCGGAGCGCGCGGTTCCTCATAGTCGGAGGTTCGAGTCCTTCATCGGGCATGGGTGTCTGTGTTGTCCTTAGCGTAAATTTGTAACCCTAGGGACAGCAGTTATGTCCCTTAGATTTACAAACATCTGACCCGTCACTGCTAGCCACGCCTTCTTCAAGTGAAGGGACCTCCACAAACAGAGAATTAGCAAAGCCTCTTCATGCCTCTTTGGCTGTCATTACCGCAACTGATAACCTTTGTAGTTAAGTCCCTTCCAATTTCATGCCCTGCCACCCCGCAGCTGGAGGGAGTACAGTTGGCCAGGAATGAGCTGCAGTGGATACAAGTTTTGTGAGGATTGACGCTAAGGGCACAGGATCATATAATAAAGCGTCTCCTCTGAACACTCCGCATTTGCTCGAATGCCTTCAGATTCGGGTGAAGCTCTTCTGAAAAAACGGAGTAGGCATTGGCTAGGCGAATCTTGTTGACACGTTCAGGGAACACTATGGAAAAACCCAGAGAGTCCCCTCGTTTCCAACTATCCGTGTACACCGTGGTAAAATGGAGATGTTCATCTAAAATTGTAGAAAATATAGACTGGAGTGTAAAATCTGAGGTAAAGTCTAAAATAAAATGTTTCAAAATTAATCTGGGCCTATGGAGAAGCCAAAGTTGATAGTTACTCCAACCTCAAGATAAAACATTAAAATCAGCCACATCCACATCTAAAAGGCAATCCCTCGTGTGTATCCCAAATGGCCTCATCGTAAGGTATGAAGAGCCACGAGTAGCCGTTGGCGGTCCCGCAGCGTCTAGTTATGGGGCTCGTCCTGAATGTCCCAGCCGAATCCCTTCTTGGTGTATCGCATCCAGCATCCTTAAATAGGATGGCTGTGCAGACCCACAAACCGCGCGTCCGTAATCGAGACGAGATTGCACAAAGGCCAGAGCAAACATTTTCTCCGTTGGAAGTCAAAAACAGTGCCTCTCATCCGCAGTTTAGGTAAATTAAAAACAGTAAGCGAAACTTTCAAAGGAACACACACAGACATCTCGGTTGAAAACTGAAAACCAATCTTGTCCGCCCATGCATCCAACCGTCGAAGAGTTAACTGCAACTGGCGAGACTGGAACAACAGCAGCAAACAGAGAAGTCATCCACACTGGGCAGGCCATTTAACTATAGACATAATAATGTTAATTGCAATGACAAACAAAGTCACACTCAAAACACTACTCATTTCTCCTGTTCATAGCGATCAGAAAGGGTGTCATCGACTCGTTATCTAAAATAATGTGGATAAATAAAAAATGTTCAAATGTTTGTATAGTCTATGGGACTTAACTACAGGGTCATCAGTCCCTAAACTTACAAACTACTTAAGAACTAGCTAATACTTAGGACTGCACAAATATCCATGCCCGAGGGGGGATTCGAAACCCCGACCGTAGTGGCCGTGCAGACCGTGACTGGAGCGCCTCAGTACCCTCGGCCACTGCGGCCGGCCCTACTGATTCCCAAACAACCACAGATACAGCATTTTTTACTGAAGTTATAAAAACGACACCAGCATATTTCTCGTGCTGTATCCCTCCATGCGTGTGTCGTTCATGTTACCCTTATGGGTGCCTCGAACCAGTAGTAAATCAGATTCATGGTTTCTGCACAATTGTGACATCGGGTGTTCTTTCTCTCTCGACATCACTCCATTTTAATCAGGATCGTCACTAGTGTCCATACAAAGGGACGTTTGTGGGAATCCGTGAGTGTTTTTACCGACATTTGAAGGATCGACCTTTGACAAAGTCAACGTTACCGCTGCAGCCGACTGCAAAAATTATTGTGCATCCTTCGGAGAGGCTTCTTCTGTGCACCCCGTTTTCTGAAGGCACTTTAAATGCACTTGGCACTAGAACAGTATCTCTTTCACATGTAATAGTGTACTACAAAGGTGCTAAAACTGGGGAAACTCGGTTAGCCGCTGGGTGTATCTACATAACGTGCTAGATTCCGAGACAGCCACGGAATGTTAAACTTTTCTTATGAACGCGTTCAGCAGAGCGCAGTTGGCTATACATTAAAAGCCAAAGAAACTGGTACAGCCATCCGTTTGCGATGTGCAAACACTCATGTGTAATGGGAATGAACTTATGGTACTGGACAACTCTACTGCATCAGGGCGATGCTAAGGCAACTGAGAGGACGCCCAATTACAATGTTGCCCGTGCTCTGCAGATCCTACATGTGGGGGAGGGAGGGGGACTACCGGAATAATTTTTGTTTGTTTTGTTGGTTTTGTTTGTTTGTAGAGTCTATGGGACTTAACTACGAGGTCATCAGTCCCTAAACTTACAAAGTACTTATGAACTACTTACAACTAAGGACGGCACAAATATCCATGCCCGAGGGGGGATTCGAACCCCCGACCGTAGTGGCCGTGCAGACCGTGACTGGAGCGCCTCAGTCTATTCGGCCACCGCGGCCGGCCGGAAATAATTAAAACTTGTAATATTACAATGAAGCTCCGCGAGAGAATGCACGTGGCCTAAGGCAATGTGCTAGTGACCTGGCGGCTTCTACCTGTGTTGAGGTGTCTGGTTCAGGTGTTACTGCTGCAGCTTATCACGATTTAAGTGTGTTTCAACGTGGTGAACCGTTCAGCATGGCACAAGTGAAACCCTCTGCAAATTGATATAAATATCAACAAATAATACAATCCCTTGAGACAACATTGTCTCATTATACCAAAGGTATTAAACATAAGGAGAGTCATTGAATTAAAATTTATGCGGTGGTCGGGATTCGAACCCGGGACCTCCTACTTACTACGAGAGCCCTGGCAATTTGATACGCATTTCACAGGGAACATGAGGCACAATTAAAGTATATGGTGCGGAGGGAGACGTGTTTTAAGACAGACCGTGTAGTTGCTTTGGCTACAATGCAGTGTTAGCTGAGTGGTCTAAAGCACCTACTTAGTACGTAGGAGGTCCCGGGTTCGAATCCCGGCCACCACATAAATTTTAATTAATTGCCTCACCTTATGTTTAATACCTCTGCAAATTGCTGCGGATTTCAACACTGACATTGGAATGGTGATAACTGGAAACGTGTTGCCTGGTCTAACGAGTCGCATTTCCAATTATACCGAGCTGAAGAACGTGTACGGGTATGCAGACAACCTGTGAATCCGTGGACCCCGCATGTCAGCAGGGGGCTCTGTAATGGTGTAGGTCGTATGTAGTTATAGTCATAGGGGACCCCTGATACGTCTAGCTACGACTACGACAGGTGACACGTACATACCCATCCTGGCTGAACATCTTTATCCGTTCATATCCATTGTGCATTCCGATGGACCTGGGCAATTCTGGTAGGATAATGCGACACCCCATAGGTACAGGGGTGCGCCAGAAACACTCTTGTGAATTGAAACACCAGACTCCCCAATATTGAGCCAGATGGGATCTCCACCCCCGCAGGTTTCAGGGCGGTCCTGCACGGTGTCCGACATCAGTCGAGTCCACGGAACGTCGGGTTGCGGACTCTCGAGGCCCTACACGATACTTTCTTTGGCTCTTCAGTGTAAAATATGAGGATACTCCTGCCTCAAGAATTGGTAAATTGTACATGCGACTTTCCGTTTCTTAACTGAATAGACAACAGACGAGTCGAAGCTCACCTTGAACATGGCCTTAAGTTTGCCCGATGTGAACGTCGGGCTCAGCTTTATTCTCAGTTGTCTCCACTTTTTCCCCGCCAAGAAGAAAAGGTGTCTGTTGAGTGGCTCGTCGAAGTTGGCGGCGAGTCCCCTGTCGTGGAAGGTGGCGAAGTCCTTGACGAGGACTGTGCGGATGAGGTCGGGGTCGCGGACCACTAGCAGCGGCCTCCGCAGCCCGTAGCAGCCGACGAACCGCGCCTCTGCAACATACACAAATCTCTGCACACAGTCCACATATCCTTCAGTTGCTTCTGAGGAGCTTTACAATGTTCAAATGTTTGTAGAGCTTATGGGACTTAACTATGGGGTCATCAGTCCCTAAACTTACAAACTACTTATCAACTAGCTAACATTAAGGACGGCACAAATATCCATGCCCGAGGGGGGATGCGAACCTCCGACCGTAGTGGCCGTGTAGAACGTGACTGGCGCGGATGGGCTTTAGATTCGGTGGTTTTATATACTTTTATCTGTCTGTAACAGTCGAGCAAAGTAAAGGCACTCATCGTATTTTTCCAGATTGTTCGTTAGAACAAACAGCCTTGTGTACAGATTTATAGACTTTTAAATTCGTTTCGTGATTTTACTCCAGTTTTTCTTTAGTGTGCGTAAAGAACTACTACATTACCTGTTTTTAAATTATTGCATTTATATATATTATTCGGTGCTTCGCCCAAACGAGGGAAAGATAAGTTCTTGGCAAGAAGGTCACTCATATGGTGACGCCCTCTTGTTTCATATCCTTTGGGCGTTGCAAAGGTAAATTATCCCAACTCGTAGAAGTGTAGCTACGAAAGAAAATCCGACCGACATAATTTTTGCGATGCTGTTATTAGGCAGCTTTTACTGGGATAAATAATAACAGAAGATAAAGGTAAAAATATATCATAAATAACAGCAGTTAGTGGAATTCCTGGTGAAATTCGCTTTGTATGTGTCATGCCATTAGGGAGTTTCGACTTCAATTTCGTACTTGCCCACGGACCGGTATACCTGCTAACTTGGTCTTTCGGACTGCTGCCCGATTTCCCTGTTACAGAGTGAAGTAGATTATTT
The DNA here is from genome assembly GCA_026315105.1 of Locusta migratoria. NCBI lineage: Eukaryota > Metazoa > Arthropoda > Insecta > Orthoptera > Acrididae > Locusta > Locusta migratoria. Next base: position 767,669,435 of record CM048755.1, read on the forward strand.
TGCGTCTTCAAGGAATGGACCTTATCGTTTTCCGTTATCTTTGAATTATGGTGTGGTGATGTTCATCAAAACTTTGTACGTTCTGTTAATAAGCTCTGTTATAGAAAGTTTTGTGTTGTATTAGTCACAACAGTATGCAATATAGAAAACACTTTCCAGGAAGGAGTAAAAGTACGCGATGCAGACAATGCAGCACACAGCCGTAAGGCCTAATTTGAGATGCAGCTACTGCAGAGTATTTAGCGATATGTTGAGACATGTTAAGCTCCGAATAAATAAAATTGTTTCACACTATAAATGTACTTACTTTCTTTTTTTTAAGGATCCAAATACCTAGTTAACATAATTGGTTCCATATATTAATTCCTTCTCCAGTCCATCGGGAGACAAGTTCCACTTGATGAAATTATTAATCAGTAAACAGCAGTAACCATTTTTATTGTTATGTTCAAACGTTTGAAAACCTATTGGACCAAACGGCTATGTTCATCAACCGCTAGACTTATACTAGGAACAACGAGGGAGGACTCAAGCCTCCGGCAGGGAACAGCCGCCCAGTTCGCAGCATGATGCCTTAGATCATGCGCTTACCGCCGTGCGGCTTCACTCAAATATTAGAAGTTTTAGTTATTCCGGTAGCTAAGAGTTAATCACACACACGGAAATATAATGGTAGTGTCTGGGACGGATGTAGGATCTGAGGTGCTCGGATATCATTGTAATTACTTGCCTTACCACCGCACTGACCAAGTATTACGGAAGGAGCTGGGGCACTAGATTTCCAAGTACCAAAAGTTCATTCAGATTAGTATCCGAAATACCTGCAGCTCAACTGACAGGCCATTTCAGCATTTAAAATTACAACTCGCTTAATATTTTGAACGACAAACAAATGGATTTGGCTTCCCCCTCCCCTTTACTCTTGAACGTGGGGCGAAAATACCGCTGTGTGCTTCCTATCCCCACTGTATGGTAAGGGAGGCATCGTTTTCAGAACAACAACTCCATCATATTTCAGCAAATATACTTGTCAAATATTGGTAAATTCTACACACAAATATTTCTCTTGAAACAGTTGGCATATTAATGAAAGACAAAAATCCATACAGTAGTTCTAGAGATTCGCAGAGACAACGAAAACAATTTTTATTGGAAAATTTTTTATACCATATAATTTCAAATTAGTTTTACGATGTTTTCTTTTACATGTATTGTGAAGCCTAGCTTCTTGTCAAATTTCATGATTCTAGGTCAACAGGAAATACCCTGTAGATTTCGATGAGTGTTTTTGTTAGTATTGATATAAGTGACAAAAATGTCCCTGTCTTTTGGTAGCTTTTTTACGCTGCCAAGTGACTTAATAAGTCTCAACTAGATTCCTCCATCTGCTCTCAAGCAGGCAGCACCAACAGAGCTCAGAATTCAAGTACCAGCGAGCTATTTTCATTTACTTGTCTGCTTTCAACTTTTATTTCTTACATTCGTTGCTAGTTTTTGTAGTTAGTAGGCCCACTCTCGAGTTTTCTCAAAATATTGTCAGTTGTTTTCTTACCAGTTGATTCACACCTCCCCTTCATATTTCGTAAGTGTAATCAGTTTCTGATTCGAAGCGACATTTAGCAATTTCATTTTCCTTCTGCTCCCTTTTCTTTTAGTTTATAAATTGCTTAAGTTCTCGCGTGCATATTAGATTCGAATTCCCGTTTAAGCAACACTGTAGAAGTCTTTCTTTGAGCGCAGTACAGAGCACAACACTACTTGTAAGAGAAAGACTTATTTTGAATGTTCTGTTAGGTTGTGGTCACAGTGGCTTTTTTTTTTTTTTTTTTGTTTTTTTTTTGGCAGAATCTACCGACGTCAATATGGAGTGCGAGAAACTAATTAGCTTAGTACATGATAGGAGAAGCTTATGCCATCCTGAGGATGAAAGATACCATAATCGTGATGTTTCTACAGTTCTATGGGCTGAAATAGCAGCTTTACTGGAAACCACTTATAGGCAAAATCAGTAACAGAAGATTTAGGATTGGAGTATAACCTCAAAAAAATTAATTTGTCAAGGGATACGTGTGGCTTGGGGTAGTGTGGTGTAGTGTAATGTATTTTTACAGTTACAGTAGTGTACCTTTTTTGGTTAGTGATAGGTGACAAGTACTTAATGGTACAACTTCTGCCGGAAAGTAAAGGCGTAAATTGTAAACTCAAAGAGTTATTTGCTAATGCCACAAGGTTACGTATTTTACGATTCCAGTTACTGCACAATATTTTTCGGGTTATGAAAGGTGGTCATTTTAGCTATCCCCGTATTATCACTGCTGCTATCGGAACCTGTAGGCCTAAATTATATCCTCACGACATTAATTGTTCAAGTCTGAACTGTAACGTATCTCGTAAGCAACGATATGTTTTCTGGTATTGGTAGGAGGTCAGTTTAAAGGTCTACATACGAACTGAATCTGTTTACCAATATAGTATATGCTTTTGCTTCTAAGTACTTAGATGGTCAGGATGTATTTTTATAATAGTTAATCATGTCTGTCACACGGACTTTGATACAGTCATTGCAAGCAACAATAACTGACATGGCCTATGCCAATTTTGCTGAATTTATTTAAAGTGGTGAAATTAAAAGCTATCGTCTGAGTAAAAATTACGTACTAGCGCTCCCTATAATTTTTCGTAGTTTGCGTGAAACATCTACACATGAAATTCTTAAAAATACCACCGATCGACGAGTTGTGCCATTACCCTGTATACCGTATGTAACCTGCATATGCTTCGCAGTTTACAGTTTGATTACGAAAATTGCGTGGAAGATGACAACTGATTTTAAGTCCTTTATTCATCGAGCAACCACAGTCGAATCGATTCATTTTCTTGACAACACACCGCTGCGACTTTTAAAAATTCTTTACTAAGAACTCACGACCGGTTTCGCAAGTTAAATTTGCACCATCAGAAGCTTATTTCATTCGGGTCATAACCATATGTTACATTGACTTTACACAAGCTGATCCTGTGGTCTCGCACGCTCGCGGCCACCACTGAACTGCATCGGCCACTTGGCAATAGGACAGGCACCAAACCAGACTCTCATCAGTAGGCAGGCCTCTACCTACTTAACTATGTATCAGCATTACACTAGTCTGCAGTCATGAAACTTGTAAAAGTTAAGCATTATATTGTTTCTACTAAATATATATCTCGTTCTAATCTAGTTTAGTGTTTCTAGTTTCTGCTGCCCACTGGCTGGTCGCCTCAGACTCCGTACCCACACATGCGTGCATCCTATTTCCCTGTGTCAGTCTCTTACTACTCGGCCACCGACATCTAGGACAACCGGCGGCAACGAGATACAAAAGATCCCATCATTATTCTCGAGTTGTAACCAACTTGCCTATAAAACCATCTATAAAACACCTTTTGCCTAAAAAGTGGGGCACCGTCAAAAATGTATTAAAAAACGAATAAAATCCCTTACCTAAAACAGGAAATTTTCGTCAGCCAATTGCCTACATCTGATATAAAACATTACACTGAGACAGGTATAATGATTTGAAGTATTGTGCAAACATAAAAATAATGCTTTGCCGTACCTCAGTCTGTTACTACAATTTTATTTAGACATCCACGGGTAATAACACACTTCAGTCATTCTATCAATTGTTATTCTATATTAAACTTGTTCTCTCACAATACAACACGCCCAATTGTTGGTTTTTTATCAGATGCCAGTGTGTGCTTTTGTTCCTGTGATATAAGGGTTCACAACTTTGGGTTACTTTGTTTTCTTCTTTTGTATAGTGTTAGTTTCATTGTGTGTGTTTTGAGTCTGTTGTGTTTGTTCTACATGTTCCAGTTGTGGAGATAATAGGCATTAATAAACAAGCCACCACAATTAAAGTTATTTCATAAAGGTGGCTAAAGGAAAACATTTATGGCGCAACGGAACTTAAACATAAAAAACTGCATCTGAGCTTGTTCTCAGCACTGGTGAAAAACAATATTAAATAAAAGGAGGAAGGTGCTCGAAAACTACAATTTATATGCAAGTCAAAATTATACTGAACTTAACTTGTTCATTCAGGTCGAACGCAAGCAAAATGGGGAACTAATTTTGTTAATACAATGAAAGTGCATCCCATTTACATTATCTAATGCCCAGCATTGAGGTCGCCGTGGCAGAGCGCACCCGGCCAGGGTGCTAAACGCCCCAAGCATTGAATTTAACGCTTCTGGGGGCAGGATTTACAAACAACACTCATACGCAATGCAACAGCGAAACTCACCAAAATCAGCGTGCTGAAGCGAGGCAGAAGCAGACGCCGCTGTGGTACGCGAAATTCAGCAACCCCGAAGGTACCACACAACTCAATATACAATAAAACTGCGAAGATGGCTCTGGTCTGTCGTGCTTGATTTGAGATGGTGCCTGAGTATAACAAAGTTAAGTTGCATTTAGATTAGACCGCGGGCACACTGTGAGGGGGCTGACATGGAGCCGTTTATTTCGCATATCAATATATTAGGTGTTAAAGACGTTTTCTTGGATGTGTTACGTAATACAAAGGGTGAGAGAGAGAGACAGTAGATGAGCTCATATCCCGTGGAAAAGCTCCGCCCCTATTGCAAGTTGAGATCTGAGTGGCTCCCGCCTATATTAGTTGTCCGCCAAAACTTTAAGCTTCTTTTATTAATATTTAACTTTCCTATGTCTATTAAAAATCATCTGTATACTTCCTGTAATGCTTTTGCGCTAAGCTATATTCCGGTTAATTCAAAGATTTAATTATTTGTATATTTTGTAATAAGTTGAACAAAATTAGTCTAGAAGTTTCGCTTGGCGCCAAAACGGTGGCTTGTGGTGCGCAGCGAGGTGCGGCGGCAGTCAGTCTAGCGCCGACCGCGATACCTTGCACATTCATGTTAGTTCAGTGCGGGCCAGGGACAGTTTATATGTTATGTATGAGCCAGAGAGAAGCATGCAAAGTGAGCTATTACTACCTACATTCAGACGGCCATTAGATTCTCGCACATCCACTTACAAGTAAAACAAGTACACATTCTCACAGGGACAGTGGCGTAGCGGAGAAGCCGTACTTATTGCCACATTCATAACCACAATAATAAATTATTAAAATAACAAAATCCTAGCAATATTAACTAACATTACAGAAACTAATATTGTAAACCATGAAATAAAAATGCTATTCCTCATGCCTCGAAAAGAGTGGGGTTCTAGTTTTAACAAAATGCTAATCTAGCGACATCAAATAAATTACAATTTTATAAAAGATATATGGAAGACGACAGACGGCCGTCATTCAAAGTTACATCAAACGACGATGAAACACAACCTTTAGAATCATTTTCACGACAATCTGGTGATGAAAGATCCCATTCTTTACCTCCAAACGAAAGTATTACATCCGAAAACTGCCCAAAATCGGCAGAGAAAAGGTGCAGACAGAAAACAGGACCAATTTACGATCTGACTAAACTCAAGAAGACAAAAGTAGTACACTTAGAAGCTAAGACTTCAAAGAACCAAAATAGTGTCGTTGTTGTTGTTGTTGTTGTTTGGATGTTTTAGGGGGACAAAACTGCAAAGGTCATCAGTCCCCTGTTCCATCACTGGGCGTTAAAAGAAGAGGCATAGAAGTGGAAAAGAGCCCAGAGATTAAGAAGGGGAGGAATATCCTCCCGAGTCAAGAAAAGGACAACAATGTCGACAAGAGACAACACAAACTGAGACAATCACACAGAAACACCGAACAACGACATAAAATGGAACGTAAAAGCCGATGTCCGTGGTTGACCGACCGTGAGACTAAAAGGTGGAAAAGTCAACCACGCGACAATACGTGGAAACCTACAATCAGGGTACCATAGACAGGAGGAACACAGACAGAAGTCTGAAACAAAGCTTTAAAGATTTCGGTAAAAACCACCGTCACAAATCAAACGTAAAACTGTATCAATCATTGTCGCATCGTCACTTAAAACACCATATAAAATTGCAGAAACGTTAAAACTGCGCTGCAGGGCGGCAAAAATAGGGCAGTCCAGGAAGATGTGGACTACCGTCAAGCGGGTGCTACAGCGACACTCGGGCGGGTCCTCACCACGAAGGAGATGGCTGTGCATCAGCCAAGTCGGCACAGGACTACAGAGTTCCGGCGAGAGGCCCGCAAGGAGGAACATCACAAAGCATTGATCTCCTTTAAAGCCCAAAGTTTGTTGGCCACTTTCTGGGTACGCCACCCAGTGTCCCATACCTCATAAACCCGACAGCGCAAAACCGTCCGAAGGTCAGAAGCTGGGAGGCCAAGCTCCACAGCAGACTCATAGACAGCCAGTCTGTCAGCATGTTCGTTGACCGGGATACCGACATATCCTGGAGACCAGACGAACACCAGCGATCGAGGGATTGGTCGAAAGCAGATAGGGTACCCTGTATGGTCAGCACCAGGGGAGAACGTGTGTAGCACTGGTCCAAAGCTCGCTGGCTGCTCAGAGAGTCGCTACAGATAAGGATAGACTCACCTGAGCAGAACCACGGGCCATCAGGCAGAAAGTGGTATTCAATATGGGTGCCATGAACGTTGGAAAAGCCAACGTGGCCCTCAACCATTGAGCCGTCCGTGTAGATCAGGTCAGATCCGGAGAACTGAGCTACAAGAACAAGGAACTTAGTGTGGACTGCCCTGAAGAAAGCGAGATTCTGTTTCTGTGGGCCACGACCAGTCCAGTACGCGGCCTCGGCATCCACCAAGGGGGTGTACACGTACGGACCCGATATGGAGGACGCAGAAGGAAAGGCTCGAGTTCCGACATAAGAGACCGGATGCGATAGGTGATGGTACGACCTGAATTGGGTTGTCGTTGTTAAGAACGGGCGACCACGCCTGAGAAAGCAGACGATGGTTTGGGTGGCCTGGCGCGCTATCTGCATAGGCCACGACCAGTTGGCGGCGGATCTGCAGAGGTGGACCCCGGCCTCCACAAGTAAGCTGCTCACCCGTCGCGATGGTGAATACGATCCAGCGAGCGCAATGCTGAAGGTGATGCTGAACCATACATTAGGGACTTAAAGTCAAGCCGCGACTGTTCCAGCGCTGTGTATAGTCGCAACAATGTGCAGCGGTCAGCACCCCAGGCAGTATGGCCCAGGTGGTGGAGAACATTAAGATGTCGCCATCACTCTTGCTTCAGCTGACAAATGTGGCGAAGCCACTTCAGCCCTGGAAACCTATGGATTTCCACTACATCAAGTAAGTGGTCGTCAAGATAAAGTGCGGTGTGAGGGTGAACAATTCGACTCTGACACAAGTGCATAACACTTGTCGTGCCGGCGGAAAACTGGAAGCCGTGGGCAAGAGTCTAGGATTGCGCTTTCCGAATGGCTCCCTGCAATCTGCGTTCACCAATGTAGTTGCTGGAGCAACTAAACTGGAAACAGAAGTTGTCAGCATAGAGAAAATGAGATACTGATGACCCAACTGCTGTCGCTAAGCCGTTAATGGGGACTAAAAATAAGGGGACACTCAAAATAGGGTGGTCGGGGGTTCGAATCCCCCCTCGGGCATGGATATCTGTGCCGTCTTTAGTCTTAGCTAGTTCATAAATTAGTTTGTAAGTTTAGGGACTGATGACCCCGTAGTTAAGTCCCATAAACTCTACAAACATTTGAATATTTTTGAAAACAGTGCCCTGACGGACTCCATTTTCCTGCACATGAGAGGCAACTACTTGAACACGAAAGGTACAGACAGGTAAAATGTTTTTAATAAAAATAGGGAGTAAGCTGTGGAGACCCTCGACCATATAACGCAGTGAGTATGTGGTGTCGCCAGGTAGTATCATATGCTTTGTGCATATTAAAAAGGACGGCTATTAGTTGTTGGCACTTGAAAAAGGCTGTGCGGATTGCGGACTCGAGATACACCACGTTATATGTTGTAGAGCGACCCTAACGGAATCCGCCCTGGTGCAGAGCCAGTAATCCCCGATTCTGGAGCATCCAGCACAACCGCCTACTGACCATACGCTCCAACAGTTTACACAGGAGTTTGGTCAGATTGATACGCCGATAGCTATCCATATAAACAGGATTTTTGTCTGGTTTTATTACCGGAATGATGACGCTCTTCCACCACTGCGATGGGAATACCCTGTTGCACCAGATCCGCTGAAGACTGTGAGGATGTTACCCTGGATTTCTGCTGATAGGTGTCTCATCATTTGGGCATGGATGCTATCAGGCCCTGGGATCGTGTTGGGACATTGTGCAATAGCAATGAGGAGCTCCCACTCACTGAATGGAGCGTTATAGGTCTCAGGGCAGTGGGCGGTGAAGGAGATGGGCTGGCGTCCTACCCGCTCCTTTAATATATGGAAGGTCGGTGGGTAGTTCACAGAGGCATAGGCGCGAGCGTAATGCTCAGCAAACCTCTCTGCCAGCGTGGCTGGGTCCGTACATGTAACTCCGTTCACGAAGATCCCAGGGATTTCTGCCGGTGTCGGGTATCTCTTTAAACGCCTGATCTTGCTCCAGACGTGGGTCGTGGAGGTACCTGACCCAACTGCGGAGACGTACCTCTCCCAAAACCGTTCCTTCATCTCTTAATGAGATGACGAGCATGAGCACGGATCTGTTTGAACGTGACAAGGTGGTCCAGAGAGGGGTTCTGCTTCTATTGCTATAAAGCATGCCTGCAGTCTTTAATAGCCTCAGGGCCTTCCGGCGACGACCACAGAACCATCTTTCGCCTTGGACACCCTGACGATCGAGAAGTAGCGACTTCGGCAGCAGAGACAATGGCATGAGTTACACTCGCAACCACCACATCGATGTTGTCGAGTGGGGGAGGTGCAACGATGGCAGCAGAGGTGAAGTCTTCCCAGTGAGCCCTGTGGAGAGCCCAGCTAGGAGGGCGTGCTGGGGACTAACGTTGTGGAAGTGACAAAAGGATCGGAAAATGATCATTGCCACACAAGTCGTCGTGAGCTCTGCAGTGGATGGACGGCAGAAAGCTGCGGCTGCAGATCGACAGATCAATGGCCGAGAACGTGCTGTGCGCCATACTAAAATGTATCTGGGCACCAGTGTTTAAGAGGCAGAGGTCGAGTTGAAAAAGTGACTCCTACACAACTCTGCTATGGCCAGAGATCATGGAACCACCCCACAAGGGATTGTGGGCATTAAAGTCCCCCAATAGCATAAAAGGTGGGGGGAAGTTGCGATACAAGTGCAGACAAAACAGAGAGACATTGCCATCTAGAGGGAGATAGATACTGCAGGTGGTGATCTCCTGTATTGTCCTTACCCTGACAGCTACAGCTTTCAATGGTGTTTGAAGGGGCACAGGTTCATTATAAAGAGAGGTGAGAACATACGGACACACTCCACCAGAGATTCTGTTGTGCGCACTACGATTACAATAATAGCCCCTATAGCCATGGACGGCAGGAGTCCGCATTGCTGGAAACCACGTTTCCTGGAGGGCAATGCATAGAGCAGTAATTACGCTTAGAAGTTGTCGTAGCTCAGACAGGTGGGGAAAAAGCTGCCGCAAATCCACTGGAGTATTACGTTCTGTCCATTCTGTACCGCCATGATCAATAAAAGAAGCAGATCATTCCACTGGAATGTCTGCTACCATTTGCTCAGAATTCACAGAATCAGAGACCATACGGTCTGGAGAATCAGTTAGAGTGAGATCCCAAAGGGGTGCGAGGAACTCGACTTCATCCTCTGAAGCAGAGAATGTTGGTGACTACAGCTTGGCAGCCACTGTAGATTCCTTCTTAGCTTTCTTCTTCTTGGCCTCTCGCTGGCCCTTTGGTTTTAAGGGCTGGGAGGCCTTCTCTGAGATGGCTTCTGGGCCTGATGAAGACCTAGAAGCCGTACAACCAGCGACAGAGGGATCCATTACTCATCGGCTGGGATCCACCCTGACACTCTGAGACGCCTCGGGAGTGCCCCGAGGGACCCCTTCCGAGCGAGAGGAGCCAGTGAAGGCTGTTGCTTCTCCAGCTGAGGGTTAGGGACATCTACATCTACATCTACATACATACTCCGCAATTCACCGTAAGGTGCGTGGCGGAGGGTACACTGTACCACTACTAGGCATTTCCTTTCCTATTCCACTCCCAAATTGAACGAGGAAAAAAAGAATGCCTATATGCCTCCGTACGAGCCCTAATTTCTCTTATCTTGTCTTTGTGATCTTTACGCGAAATGTAAGTAGGCGGCAGCAAGATCGTACTACACTCAGCTTCAAATTCCGGCCCTCTAAATTTACTTAACAGAAATTCACGAAAAGAACGTCGTCTTTCTTCCAGCGATCCCCAATTGAGTTGCCAGAGCATTTCCGTGACACTCGCGCATTGGTCGAACCTACCGGTAACAAATCTAGCTGCTCGCCTCTGAACTGCCTCTATGTCTTCCTTCAAACCGATCTGCTGCGGGTCCCAAATACTTGAGCAATACTCAAGACGTGGTCGTACAAGCGTTTTATACGCGATCTCCTTTACAGGTGAAGTACATCTTCCCAAAATTCTCCCAATAAACCGAAGTCGGCTGTCTGCCTTACTCACAACTGTCCTTACATGCTCGTTCCATTTCATATCGCTCTGCAATGTTGCGCCTAGATATTTGAACGACGCGACCGCATCAAGAAGCTCACTACTGATGCTGTATTCGAACATTATAGGACTGTTTTTTCTACTCATGCGCATCACCTTACATTTTTCTACATTGAGAGCTAGCTGCCATTCTTCACACCAACTAGAAATTTTGTCTAAGTCAACCTGTATGCTATTACAGTCAGTTACAGACGACACCCTCCCATACACCACAGCATCATCAGCAAACAGCCGCAAATTACAACTTACTCTGTCCATCAGATCATTTATATAGATAGAAAATAATAGCGGTCCTATCACACTCCCCTGGGGCACGCCTGACGATACACTCGTCTCTGATGAACACTCGCCGTCGAGAACAACGTACTGCGTTCTATTACTTAGGAAGTCTTCCAGCCAGTCACAAATCTGTGAACCTATTCCATAAGCTCGTATCTTCGTTAGCAGTCTGCAGTGTGGCACCGTGTCGAACGCCTTTTTGAAGTCGAGAAAAACACAATCCGCCTGTTGCCCTTCGTCCATGGCTCGCAAGATGTCATGTGAGAAAAGGGCAAGCTGTCCCCGGTGTTTGGAGGGTCGTTGCTCCCAAGGTGAAGAGAGTGGGAGCAACTGAAGAAGAGGTACCCCCAACTATCAAGGGGCAGGGGCAGTCGTTCGGGCCTGGGAGCCCACTGTCCTTAGCTGCGCTGACGGTTATGGAAGTGCTGCAGATGACGCTGGTGAGGCTGCTCATGGGATATAGTTTCTGAAATTTACGCTTTGCCTCTGAGTAGGTCAGTCGGTCCTGGGTTTTGTATTCCATAATTTTCCATTCGTGCTGCAGAACTGTTCATGTAGGGGAGCAAGGGGAGTGATTCTAGCGGCAGTTGCCACATACTGGAGGAGGGGTGCATGGGACGTTCGAATGAACCGCACGTTCGCACTCCCGACATGTAGGGTTGGCATCACATCAGGGGGACATATGCCCAAACCTCCAGCACTTGAAGTCACGCATAGGGGGGGGGGAAATGTAGGGCCTTAAGTCAGACCAGTAGATCATCACCTTGACCTTCTTAGGCAATTAATCACCCTCGAAAGCCAAGATGAAGGTACCGGTGCCTACCCTGTTGTTCTTCGGACCCCTATGGACTCGCCAAAATAAAATGTACTCCCCGCCTTCCAGGTTAGCACGCAGTTTGTCGTCCGACTGCAGCAACAGGTCTTTATGGAATATTATCCCCTAGACCATGTTCAAGGTCATAATAATGTGGAATTACCGTAATAGAAACATCACCCAGCTTGTCACAGGCAAGCAATGCCCGCGACTGGGTTGGGGATGTCGTTATTAAGACTGACCCAGAGCTCATTTTCGACATCCCTTCAACCTCACCGAACCTGTCATCCAAGTTCTCGACGAAGAACAGGGGCTTCGTAGTCTTGAATAGTTCCCCATAATTACGGCTACATACGAGATATTTAGGGGCATAAGCCTCGCCCTGATGTCGGGCCCGACGTTCCTCCAATGGTGTGTCCAGGGAAGGAAACGTTTGGGGATCGTATTCTGCGGCATTGTATTCGCCTCAACCTCTCTTACAGACGACGGTTGTACGTCCGCTAACGTTTCTAGGTCTTTTCATGGTGTTCCCACGAGCAGCTAGGGAACTATACGTCCGCCCAGGCAGAGCCCCACTTGCCTGGGTAAGCCTTATACAACTGAGGTGCGGCAGGTTCCTCAGAGGTTACTCGCTAGCGACTGTTCAACCTCAACAGCCATGCATCTCCTCGGCACGTAGCACACCTTGAGATTGAGGTTTTTTTTATAGAGGTTTGTACCGTTCTCGCGACCCGGGCGATTAAGCTAAGATCCTTGGGCAGGTGGCAGCTGCTTCCGGCCGTACGGAGCGTAGCAAATCACTAGAGTTCACACCATCTGTAGATACGCAATTACATTTTTCTCGTCTTCAGAAGTTGAAGATAGAACTGCAAAAAGAAAAAACAATCCTCTGCAGAGCAAACTGCAAACTGTATTATAGAGAAATTTCAATATTCCTGCTGCAGCACCAGGGCACCAAAAATTATTGTGCGGTACTTTCCGAACCTCCCTCGTACATAAACATTTGAAATTATTTAGCAACATGACGATAAATATAAAAAGTTTGACAAAATGACGTACGTATTTGTACAAGTAATTAGAAGTAACTCTCACTATACATACAGTTATGAAATTTTACTTAACAGTGAAGGTACCAAATTTCCCTTCCTCTGACCAAGGATAGTCATATTGTCCTAAATCGGCGAGTAATTGTACTATGTTTGTTCATTCAGTAATATATATAGGGATTCTAAAATCCATTTCACGAAAAGCGTAGATTAACTCTTTAATATAGTACCCATCCCATTTGAAGTTAAAAATTTTGCCTCGGTGATTTAATACTTCCTGAAGAGCGGCTGCTCTCCCGGTCTAACTACAGGAAACTTGAAATACAAATCGCCAGGTTCAATCCGCTGTCACGGTTTACAAGAGGACGTGTCCCTCTCGTGAGACAGTGCCTTACCTGGCAGGTGGTTGTATATCTTCTGCACGCTCTCGCCACGTTGCTCGAGACCGAAGAGGCTGTCCCTGAAGTTTCCGAACGGAAACGACGGCTGCACGTAGGGCACGCCCCTCCGCCGCCAGTAGGCGTAGCCTCGGGCGAACCACACCCACAGCGCGACCAGCGCGGCCAGCGGACACGCCCACCACATGGTCATCCTGCACAAATATAACAAGGGGGAAATCAAACCACCAGAGGGGCGGGAAACTCTGAAATTTCAAATTGGAACCTTCCCCTTCTTTTTGGCTCACTTTAGTTTACGGTAGTAACACTAAAAGTGGCCCTTTGGGATCGTCTTTTGACAGTTCGAAATTTAAATGAAGATAACGGGTTAACTATTCATCTGACACGAAAATTGAATAACCGAATTAGTAGAGGAGAAAATTCTCTACAACTTTGCTCTCTTATGCTCTCTTATGTGGTTTTTTTTTTTTTTTTTTTTTCATATCTCGTAGCGTTTCAAAGATATTTGCAAAAATAACGGCGATTTTGGGGTGTATGTCTGTCTGTCTGTCCCTCTGTCTGTCCGTAACGTGTTCCCTGTTTTGAAGACGAACCGTTCCACCGATCAGCACCAAATTTTACAGACATGATTGCAGGCCGCCAGAGATCAGAACCTCCCTTTTTCAAATTTTTCGGATAAAAAATATGGTAGTAATACCTAAAAAAGCCGTTTGTAATATAATTGTAATTGCAAACGAACCGTTCATCTGACACGAAAATTGAATAACCTAATAGGTTAGCTCCCTTATGCTTTTTTCATGTCTCGTATCGTTTGAGAGATATTTGCAAGAATACCGGAGATTTGACACCCTCCATTGATTTAACGAAAACCAGCCGTTCGGAGATGTCACGTGACATTTCTCGCCCAGAACTCTTTCTGTCATACGCCATCTTGCGTTGCGTATTTGATGATTTTCTTATTGTAACTTACATGTTGTCATTTCAAAGCAATGGCGCACTGAAGAATTAACAAAAACACATCGTTCTTCATACGATAAATGATAATCTGGTGTCTACAAATGCCATATTAGCATCAGTTAACAACGGCCCTCAATACTATGACATTACAGGACTTATCTTTTGATTGATAGCCGCATCGTACTTGGCAAGGCGTTGGATTATCACCGTAAAAGTCGATGGTTCGAAACCTGCCACTACCTAATTTTTTTTTTCCTAAAAGGGTTTCAGATACTGTTATTAAATAATTTTTTTTATTATTTTGGTCCAAAATGTTTGCAAAAACTTATAAAACTACAAATCTAAAGTGGGCCGTAAAACACGTCAGTGCGATTTTTTTTATTGAAAATTCGGACAGATAATACCGACAGATTATTTTCCATTCTCAGTAGATGGCACTAATTGGCAAAAAAATGTGGGTTCCGGCGATTAACGACAAATTACTCCTTATATTTATCAACAAACACTCCTTTAGTGATTCTTAAGAAACGTTCCTATCTATTCGGTGAATCCGGCACACCTACATTCCGCTGAGAATTCGTGAAGCCTGACCACACTGGGCTGCCGTTTATCAAGAGCCGTAGTTTACTGTATTACACTGCCATGTTCCATATAATACCGAAAATACAAATAAGTGAACGACGTTCATCGATGTGCCCTCTCCATCAGCACCGTTGCGTGTCAATCCTGCTCCGCGCGCCCGCCAACGGCAGACCGGCGCACCACACTCAGTCTCAAGAGTCATTAAGTAGTCTACGAGTCAGTATTGTGGGGGACTTCAGTCAGACCTACGACTAGTACCACAGTCTAACATAGCAGCCACGACACTCATCCACCGAGACAGCTGCGCCAGCAGGGGACACTACTGAGTTGGCGGTATTTGTACGCGGAGTTACTTGTAGCCTATATTGGTTTTCGTGATGCTTTCCGCAGCGCAATAAAATGTAGCAACAACCAGAAAAAATACCTCATTTGTCTGTTTTCAAATTTCCTAAGGACACTGAGAAGTATGTAACAATCATTCTGCTGAAAAGTTTCCGTTACGATTCACCTGAAAATTGCATTTATTTACATATAATAGTGATTGTTTGACTTTTTAGGAATAGAAAATGGCTCATAATGTGTACAGAGAACTATGTACTGCAGTCTGGATGTCCAAAAGTACAGAAAAAAGCGTACGATAGGCCTAAGATATAAAGTAAAATTCTGAAGAATGTGGTACAAAACTCTGAAACCTTATACTTTTGTAAGAAATTGAAAGTTCGGAAAATAAGATGAAAACTATCTAGGGAGATAGGCAAATACCCAATGATTGTAGAAAATAGTAACGCCAAACTCAAATCCGGGCGTTAGTGGTCACATTATTCCTTCTTTTTTTTCCGGAAATATACAAGTAAACCTAAGGAGGACAGTTCGTGAACTTTCAAGTATAAAAATACGTATTTCAACAATTAGTTGGAAACATCTCGTCCAACACAGAACAATAAGAAAGACGAAAGTCGTAGTTTTGCTAACAGTTGTCCTAAAAACTAAAACACAGAAGGAAATGAAAAGAAATTGTGTCATTCCCGTTTACTTTGGAATTACACGGTACGCTTCTTAGGCTTACATTACTTCCGTTTCGATGGGGAAAGCTGCAAAAATATTCGGAGGCACATGTTTCTGCTTGAGTAGGTTCTAGCTTTCATCGTTTCATTCATCTGTTTTAGTTCCACTACTGTTTATTTAACATCATCCTTTTCGTCTGATATTAGACTAAAACCTTTGTATCTGAAATAAAACAGTCGTATCGCGAATTACGTAGGAAAGGGTGCGAGAATAAAGTGTTATTCATACGATACATATGACGTTAGCAGGCGGCTCTATTGCTCACCGCTTGGAGCGCTAGTGCCGTGTTAGATTTGACACCAGTCAGTGTCGCGACTGGTATGTTAGACTGTGCTACTACATCCGACAACAGCGAGCCACAAATGTACATTAGCACAAGCCGAAACACTACTGCTGACTGTTTTGTAGCCACCACAAGCACAACACCTAAAGTTGACAATTATCTTCAGTTGTAATAAAAGTATATCTGACCTAATCTCTTCTTTTAGTTGCAGGCCACGGGCCGCCTCCTTGTACAAACGCACCCCGAAGGCACAAAAGAATTCGAATCTGCAATCAAAAATGGAGGTTACTATTTAAGACTGGAAAGTGATGCTTTGATTTCAGGTAACATAGAGGTCCCCGTTTGAGATATCCATTTTGTGCTCCATGTACATATATACAGGGTGGTCTTAAACTTTATGATAAAATGTTAATGCCGGTAGAGGGAACCTAAAGCAGTAGATTTCGTACAGGAATGGGTGTGCGGTAATGACTCATAACAGCGCTAACTTGTATTGCAATATGAGTCACAGCAAACTGAAAAGGCATGTAAAGCAAGTGGCATCAGTAATAATTAATAGTTCACAGAAGGTGCTGGAAAGAGCAGCCACCGACAGCGATAAATGATATGGATCCTTTCCTTCTCGATGTAAAATCCGCAAAGCACTTTGATAGCTGACTCCACAACTGTGGAGCTTGTCCTCTACGCTGTTGACTCCGCTGCAGGAGTTCTTAGAATGCCTCTTGTTTTTCATTGTGTTTTCAAAGGCGGGCAGGCTGGCAGGGGCTTACTAGCCCAGAGAATACACAGGCATTGAATAGGGATGAAAAAATGCAAACAGTTATAATAAACCAAGAACAACTGGGAGAACTTTGTGCAACAGAGAATGCTTACAGCTAAGATTTCGAGGAACCAAACGGATCTTCACCCAGAACCAACTAACCCAACACCTTTGCTAAGAATAACGCCAGAGACTTCTACAGAACATTCAACGAGACACTCAGAAAATACGCCGCGGTGGAGTAGCCGAGCGGTCTAAAGCGTCTCGCTGCGGAGCGCGCGGTTGCTCACCGTGGAAGTTCGAGTCCTCCCTGGGGCATGGGTGTGTGTGTTTGTCCTTAGGTTAGTTTACCCAGATTTAAGTAGTTTGTAAGCTACAGACTGATGACCACTCAGTTTGGTCCGATAGATTTACAAACATTTGAACTCAGAAAATACAATCCGCCAAGTCTCCACTTTAGAGACTCGCAGGACAAACTAGTTTCTTACGACAAGGATAACTGCCACCTCTTAGCTCGATACTTTAAAAACCTACTCAACTGTGAGTTGAGCGAAAATTGCACTACAAACAAACCACACCAAACCCAGACTCACTGTCTACTTTATTGGAAGAAATTGGGCAAATCATTCAACTTGTAAAGAATAATAAGGCAGATGGAGAGTGCTCTATCGTTGCTCAACTCTGAAAATGTGCTGGAAACAATGCCGTGGGAAAGCTCACCAGGTCGTCTGGAAGCAGAGAAATTACCTTCCGATGGGAACAGCGCTCTGATCCGTCGGCTTTACAGAAGGGGAGATTTTACTGATCCTAACAACTACCGTGCAATTTCTCTTGTTCCGATAACATACAAGATTCTCTCCAAGGCGTTACTAACAAGGGCAGAAGATCAACTGAGTAGTCAACTGGGAGAATATCAGGAAGACCTCCTCCTGTGCTGAACAGATCCTCGACCTTGAAAATGTACTGGCATACTCCAAGATGAGAAATCGCAAGGTGCGCGTCACTTTTGTTGCTTTCAAGAAGGCCTACGATTCCGCTGATAGAGAAAGGCTTAACAAAATACTCCAGAAACTAGAACTGCACAACAAAACGCAGATTCATTCTAGAAACCTTGACTAACACCCATTCCAAAGTCAAATTCAGAGGTTAGATCTCGGAAAGCTCCGAGATAAAAGCTAGAGTGAGACAAAGGGATGGAGTCTACCCACTCTTCTTTAACTGCGTCCTTGAAAAGGTCATGAGAGAATGGCAAAAGGAACTGACCAATTTGGATCGTCAGAGTGGTGTATATCTGGGCCACAAGAGAAAAGGACTTATTGTTCATTGCCTGGTTTTTGTAGGCCACTGACTCTCTCTAAATGGGAACAATTACAGGTATACTGCCTCAGAAAACAGGCAGCCAAAGTGGGTCTATAAGTGTCGCTGGAATTCTGTACCAACATTAAAGAAGCTAACAGAGAGCTGTTACTAGACCAAGGAAGGACTGAGAAATTTAAGTATCTCGGCAAATGAGTTAAACCCAACTTATCAGAAGAAACATCATTAATCATGAGAGTCAACAAGTAGGAAGTAGCATAGTGACTGACTATGCACATACAAGAAAAAATCTTGTCACGCAACCTGAAACACATCAGTCATACGACAAAAAATGTTCAAATGTTTGTATAGCTTATAAGACTTAACTACGGGGTCATCAGTCCCTACGCTTACAAACTACTTATGAACTAACTAACGCTAAGGACGGCACAAATATCCATGTCCGAGGGGGGATTCAACCCCCCGACCGTAGTGGCTGTGCAGACCGTGACTGGCGCGCCTCAGTCCCCTCGGCCACCGCGGCCGGCACATACGACAAGAAGCACTGTATGCCGAGGAAACCGAAGAGGTTGGAAGTCAGAGAGAAGAGAATCCTCAGGAAGATCCTGGACCCGGTAGAAGAAGATGGGAAATTCAGGAGACGGCATAGATAGAGAGACTCTCTGACTGTGCATGAAAAATAACGGTAGCTTTCTGTAGCCGTTTTGCATGATTGCCTCGAAACAGATTGAACAACCGTCTGTCCACGTTCTGGCAAAACAAGAATGTTTGTACCACTTGGCTACAGAAACCGAGAAGGACTTTAAAGAACTGGGAGTAACTGATGTCCATAACAGACACTCTGTGAGGCGAGCACTGAAGGAAGTTCCAGGATTCAGGAAAAGCCCTGAAGGAAGGGTGCTACCCCCTGAAAAGAAGAAAGGGCGGAGAATGTGAGAGTAACGGGTAAGGTCTAACAGTTAAACAAGCGTGCTCCAATGTAGGCCCATTCAAGGAGTTTAAAAACATGGAAGTGGAAACCTTATTGGAGTTATATGAAAAGAAAGTCAAGAAAGATTAAAAAAACATTGCTGGTAGAGGCTGAAAAACGAGCTGATATAAAATGTACATACATGAAACGATAACACTGGAGTCCAGATGAACACTCAAAAGACACAGACTTCACTATTGTTCTGACGAGTCCGGCGGGCGGAACACTCGAAAATAACAGTTATATAGTCGACGAATGCACTGAACATTGACGATCACGGCTTTTAAAAACACTTCAGAGGTGATGGGGCGGTGACGAGGGCGGGGAGGGTGTATACAAGGGGGAGGGGATAAATGGCAGGACCAAGGGCATCATCCGGAAGTTCCACACCTGGAAGTATAAAAAGAACCACTCGTGCGTAACTAACCAAAAAATCACTCCCTTTACGTCCTCTGAGCAGCTAATCCATTTCCATGTGCAGCCCCGTACATGAAAAGCATGGGCACTGCTGAAAATATGCAAGCTGTTTGGGGGGGGGGGGGGGAGGGGGGGATGATGCTTCCAGCTCTATCATACGCCGTACTCACCCTCACAATCCTATATATTTATTTATGTCAGTCCCCTCTTCCTGGCGTTACATATTTCACATATAGTTTAGGAACACCTTACTTCAAAATCTTATAAATAATCAACATAGTAAACGTTTACTAAATAATATCTATTCCATATACACCATCCCTGACATCCAAAGACATAATAATGTAAACATTAAGCATCTGTGCTCCAACTGTTAGAATACGAAAGTACGTCAAATTTCAACGAATTACTGAAAAATTCGTTAGTAAAATTATTGTATAAGAACAGATAGTTGACAGTTTTCTACCACATTCTATACGTACGTCACTAACACCTTGATGTAAGTAATATTGTAATTTGTAATTATATTATTTCTGAAGGCGTAAATAATAATCAATGTGTTGCGACCTCGTCGCTTTTTTGTTGTTTACTCGTCCCGGTCTAGTTGTTAGGAAAGGGACTGGTGCAGGATCCTTTGACATATAAAACATTGATATAGTTAGTATTAAAAGATATTTATTGACTGAAACTGATAATACTCAACTTAAGAACATAAGTCTGTTTCTTCTTTCTTCTTGCTTCTCGTGGCGCCGTCCGTATGACACTAGCTGCGCTGAGACCTAGTTACTGCTAAGTTCGTAGCCGCGTTCTGACTTTGTAACTGATTGGTTCGTAGCCGCGTGACTGCCAGCGTTCTCACTAGTAACTGCCCTATTTCTGAATAGTAACTGACCGAGTTCTAACTAGTAACTGACTGAGGTCCTGGATAGTTAGTAACTGTTGGTCGTCCAGACGTATGTCGGCCTAGATATAGCCGCATCTTGGGTTACTCCTACTCCCTCCAGGATGCGCGGCGCCCGCTTACGATTGGCTTTCGGTCGATCGCTGCCTTCTCTACGATCGTTCTCTTACGTCTGGTGTGTGGCGCTGACTTTACGCCACAACACAATGTATTAAAATCTGCAGACGCACTTAAAGATGGCAATATGCTGAAACAAGCTTGTTTCGTAAGACACAAACAAAAGAAAATAATTGCAGCTACGTGGAATAATTAATATAAAATGTATTTTGAAGTCATAAATTCTGCTGGCCCCGCCAAAAATAAACTATTGAAAATCATATGTTACATTTTTGTTGCGTAATTAATTAATTGCTTTAAATATTTTGACTAAATTTATGATTTGTCAAAAACTTACAGTAAATTGAACATAATTTTCTTTCTATTAAGGGAAATGAGAAATGGAAAAAGATTCGAATGTTTTAACTTACAGTTCACAAAATTGTCCAAAGCTTTAAAAAACTTTGGTTATATGCCCAGTATTCTCTCGTTCTTTGCTGTTTGTACCCAAAGCAGAGCCAAAATTCCACGTACTTGGAACGGTCAAAACGAGTCAGTGGTGGGCCATTCAACTTCAGAAAAAGTCGCGGAGATACAGTTTTTGTTAGCAGAGAGGGTCTACCATCAATAATGATCAGATTCATTTGGGAAACGCCTCTTTCAAATTCAGTAGCTGACACTGATTTGTCTTGATGGTAATTGTTAACGGAAGCAAACTTGCCGGATATCTTTAATTTTTTCCCCAAACTTTCCACAAAAGTTCTCGCAATTGTTATAAACCCATTCAAATGCTGAAATGTTTTTAAGCATTCGAGACCAGACTCCTGACGTCATGGCTCCCTAGACTTAGAAACTCCTTAAACTAGCTTATCCTAACCATGACCGAGGGGTGGACTCGAACCTCCGATGCGCGCGGCCGCGCGATCTATAACAAAGTGCCCCCGATCGCACATACACTCCCGCACGGCAAACACAGTCACGAAACGTTTTAATCCCTCTCGTTTGTTGAAGTAAAAATGAACTGCAATATTTTCTCCGAGAAATTATTGCCTCTAAATGCGTTTGCGCCAAATGCTTGTGTCACCTTTAAGGCCAAATCTGCGTCTTCCTTACCAGGCAGTGCTTTTGGAAGGTGATTAATGGGCTTTTCATTAGTTGTTTCTTATACAAGTTGATTCTCACACACCTTGTGTTGGTCACAAATGTCACACTCGCTCACAAAAAGTTCCTGGACTACTTTTCCATGCACTGTCTGTGTGAACCATAATCTGAAGTTTTTTATTTGTTCGGTATGAGGCTACATCTTGGTGATGCAGCTCCTCACTAATTCTTGAACGATCTTGAAAAGAATCACTCATCAACGACAAATCTAAAAGAAAGCACGTAGTGTCAGTTTCCTGAGTAACTCTTCATACTTGCAGCTTTCTTAAGCATCACGTTTTGGGTCTTCTTTAGCTGCTACAAAATGTATTGCAACATCCTCGTTGTTCCCCTAAACAGCTGAAAACGTAAAAAATAGAAACTGGACGCTACTCATATTGTGTCTAACACCATTCCAATTTCCAACAGTTCATCTGCAGACAATAACAAATGCAACTCTCGGATGTTCTTTCAAGACACTACATCACAACATGGACAAGGCCAAGAGACTTCTCACTTCGAGATGAACTAGATCCAAAACTAAATTTACAACTGTTTCTATACACAGCTTTTTAAGGAAAATTATAAAGTACAAAATTAGGAGGAAGGAAGATCGGGGTTTGACGTCTGCAAAAGTAGAGTAGATTTTTTTCCTTGCTTCAAGTAGCTGTTTCTTCAAGGATGAGTGAAAAATATCGTCCGCTTGTACTATTCCCGCATTTCTGGACTACATATACATAAATTCTCAGCAAGTCACAGTGAGGTGCAAGGCAAAGGGTTCATTGAACCACTTTTATGATATTTCTCTATAATTCCATTCCCTAATAGGTCGCATGGAAAAATGATCACCTAAATCAGTTTTCGATCTTATATCTCGTATTTTATTCTGATGTCTCCTTAAGTAAGCGAATGCTAACAAAATATGTTAACGTTCGGAAGAAATAGATGGTGAAATAAATTTCGCAAATAGATCTCGTCGCAACGAATAACGCCTTTCTGTTAATGATTTTAACATTTTTTTTATTATTTCCGTGACACTCTCCCCTCCCCCCTCTCCCCCATGTCGCGATAATACAACACGAGCTGCCCTTCTCTGGATTTTCTCGAAATCTTCTTTCAGTCCTACTAGGTAGGGTTCCCACAATGCGCTGCAATACTCCAAAATAGGATTCACAACTGTGGTGTAGGCAGTTTCTTTAGCAGAAATGTTGCATCTTCTAAGTGTTCTGCAAATGAAACGTAACCTTTGATTCGCCTTCTCTACTATATTTTCTGTGTGTTCCTCCCAATTTAAATTGTTCGTTATTGTTACTCCTAGGTATTTAGTTGAATTTGCGGTCTGTAGCTTAAACTGACTTATCGTATAAATGAAGTTTAAGGGATTTCTTTTAGTGATCATATGGATTACTTCACACTTATCATTATTAAAAATCAAATGCCAATTTTTACAACATGCTGATATCTATTTTGCTTTGCAGCTGCTTTTGATCTTCTGGTGGCTTTACTAACCGATAGCCGCGGCGGAGCGGCCGAGCGCATTGAAGCGCTACGCTACGATGCGCGTGGCCGTTCCCCGTCGGGGGTTCGAATCCCCCCTCGGGTATGGATGTTTGTGCCGTCTTTAGTATAAGCTAGTTCATAAGTAGTTTGTACATTTAGAGACTGATGATCCTACAGTTAAGTCCCATATGCTTTACAAACATTTGAACAGTTTACTAAACGATAAACGACAGCATCATCCACGAACATTGTAAGAGAGCTGCTTAGATTGTCTCGTAAATCGTTTATAATGATAATGGACAGTAGATGACCTATAATATTTTCCTGGGGAGCGCCATATATCACTTCCGTTTAACTGGTAGGGTTAATGATGTTAACACACACTTTATTCAGATATAACATTCGCTCCATGTTTACTCCAGTGACCTCTTGAACATCTATTTCTGATTAAAAGCACCTCCGCGGTGCAAGTTGCAGGTGATTCATTCGTATATATATTGGCGCTGGGCGAAATAGCATAAATACCTAAAATAGACACAATATCCTATACATTAAAATAATTTACGAAAACTAAAGTCAGTCGGCTAGACCAAACTACCCGGCTGATTTATTCATTCTTATTTTAAACGGAAGTTTTTCATCCACAGATTTTTCATCAAGTATCAGAATTTATATAATTTTCGCCTTCCTTTTCTCTACTCAAACGCGATTTCCTTTTGTATATTTCTTATGGGGATGGCCTTGCCGTAAACTAAAGTCAGTCGGTCAGGCCGTTCTATTCGACCGATTTCCTTCATTTTTGCTTTAAACTGAAGGTATTCATTCACAGATTTTTCATCAAGTATCAGAATTAACTTAAGTCTCTCCATCCTTTATTTTTATTCAAACGCGGTATCCTTCTGCCCTTGCATTGAATATTTTAATCGGTTTGTTTTACGATATCTACGGTTCTGATTGAGGTACGCAGTTCTTTTTGACCTAATACCACCTAGCGGATCAAGCTCTTTCATTTGCGCTTATAAATACTTGCATTGATTGATTCTGAAGAAAGCTATGCGTGAACATTCAACTTCCATTTTTTTCCAATTTATTCCACTAACGGTGCTCTAGTTTATTTATTAGCAATGAGTTGGTCTACCAATGTGCTTCAGAGCAGCTTCAACAATTGGAGGAACTGTGTTTATAGTTGCCAACATGGTGTAAGCTGTTCTTTTACTAAAACATACGCCAATTAATTCATCTACATGGCAGGTATGAATCTAGTCTTCACTTTGTGGTCTGAAACTCTCCAGAACGATTGAATTACGTTGATACGTGCCGATTTAGCTGTCCAGGGGTGATGTCTTATAATTAAATGATGCTGCACAAAGCGAGCCTCAATTTTTGACTGTGTGTGTCTGTGCATTATCATTTTGAAGTATGGTAGTGTTTGTAAGCAGTATGTTAATCACAGTATATAGTCTGCTGTCGAGGATGGTGAGATGTTAAGTCACAGTTTTCAGATCAGTGACGATAATGACAGGAACAGTTGAATACCACGCTTCCAATGTATCAAGTATTAAAAATACCGTTGCTCAATGGATAACTAACGACCAACTCAGTTTAAACAATAGATTCCTCTACAGCAGTGACACTGTTGAGCATCATTGGAAAAAGTTGATAGGAATAGTAAAATATGCTTTAGACATGTATGTGCAGAGCAAAAGTGTGTGAGGTGGGAAACATTCACCGTCGTTCAAAAATCAAGCTGGGAAACTGTTGCGAAAGCAAAGAGTACGTCATTGCAAATATAAACGTAGCAAAAACTTCGCAGACTATGAAAAATGATATTGCAATAAAATTAGCATAAAATGACTGACTTTGCTGAAAATCCTACGACTATTTGGTCTCATTTTAACTCGGTATTGCTGTTGTGGTCTTCAGTCGGCAGACTGGTTTGATGCAGCTCTCCACGCTACCTTGCCCTGTGCAAACCTCTTCATCTGAGAATACGTACGGCAATCTACATCCTTTTGAATCTGCTTAGTGTATTCGTCCCTCGGTCTCCCTCTACGATTTTTACCCCACGCATTTCCCTCTAAAGTTAAGTAGACAATTCCTTGATGTCTCAGAATGTGTCCCATCAATCTATCCCTTCTTTTAGTGAGGATATGCCAGAAACTCCTTTTGTCCCCAATTCGGTTAAGCACCTCATCATTAGTTACGTGATCTACCCATCTAATTTTCATCATTCGTCTGTAGCACCACATTTCAAAAGCTTCTATCATCTTTTTGTCTGAACTCCTTATCGTCCACGTTTCACTCCCATACAATGCTACACTCCAGACAAATGCTTTCGGAAAGGACTTCCTAACATTTAAATTAATATTGGATGTTAACCAATTTCGCTTCTTCAGAAACGCTTTCCTTCCCATAGCCATTCTGCATTTTATATCTTCTGTATTTCGGACATCAGAAGTTATCTTGCTACCCAAATAACAAAATGCATCTATTACCTTTATTGTCTCAGAACCTAATCCAATTACTTCAGCATCACCGGACTTTCTGACGCTACATTCCATTATCCTTGTTTTACAATTGTTGATGTTCATCTTATATCCTCTTTTCAAGACACTGTCCATTCCATTCAATTGGTCTTCCAGATCCTTTGCGGTCTCTGAAAAAATTACTATGTCATCGGCAAACCTCAACGTTTTTATTTCTTCTCTCTGAACTGTAATTCCCTCTCCAAATTTCTAATTCCATTCCTTCACTGCTTGCTCAATGTACAGATTAAACAACATTGGGAAAGGCTACAACACTGCCCTTTTCCCTTCCCATCCTCTGAGTCCTTTTCATGCCCTTCGCCTATAAGAACCGCTGTCTGGTTTTTGTATAAGTTGAATATAACTCTTCGATCCCTATATTTTACCCCTGTTACCTTCAGAATTTGAAAGAGTTTATTCCAGTTGACACTGTCAAAAGCTTTCTCCAAATCTACAAACGCTAGAAATGTAGGTTTGTCTTTCCTTAGCCTGTCTTGTAAGATAAGTCGTAATGTGTGTATTGCCTCCCGTGTTCCTAAATTTCTCCTAAATCCAAACTGAACTTCCCCAAGGTAGGAGTCCACAAGTTTTTCCATTCGCTGGAAATAATTCGTGTTAGTATTTTGCAACTATGACTTTTTAAACTGATAGTTCTGTAATTTTCACATTTGTCTGCACTTGCTTTCTTTGGAATTGGAATTACTATATTCTTCTTTAATTCGGGGGATATTTCCCATGTCTCATACATCTTGCACACCAGGTGAAACAATTTCGTCATGACTGGCTCTCCTAACGATATCAGCAGTTCAGACGGACTATCATCCATTCCAGATGCCTTTTTTCGACTCAAATCTTTCAGCGCTCTGTAAAATTCTTATCGCAGTATCGTATCTCCTGCCTCCAATTCCCCAATTTCTAGAATACTACTTTGATGTTTATTTCCTTTGTACAGGCCCTCTATATATTCCTTCCACATTTCAGCTTTCCCCCCTTTGCTTAGAACTGGTTTTCGGCCTGAGTTCTTGATATTCATACAGCTGCATTTCTTGTCTCCAAATATCTCTTTTAGTTTCCTGTAGGCAGTATCTATCTTTTCCCTGGTTAAATATTCTTCTATGGTTCTGCATTTGTCCTCCTGCTTAGCCAGTCTGCACTTCCTGTCAATCTCATTTTTCAGACGTTTGTACTCCCTTTTGCCTGCTTTACTTGCTGAATTTTTATATGTTCTCCTCTCATCAATTAAATTCACTATATCCTGTGTTATCCAGGGATTTCTATTAGGCCTTGTCGTTCTGCCTATATGATCCTGTGCTTTTCACTGCTCTCTCAGAGCTACCTATTCATCTTCTACTGTATCACTTTCCCACGTTTCAGCCAATCCTTGCCTAATGCTCACTCTGAAACCACTCAACCACCTCTGTTTCCTTTAGTTTGTCCAGGTTCCACTCCTAACTTTTCTACCTTTGTGCAGTCTCTTAAGTTTTAATCTACAGTTCATTACCAATAAGTTATGGTCAGAGTCTATATCGGCCCCTGATTATTTCTTAAAATGTAAAACGTGGTTCCTAAATTTATTCCTTACCATTATAAAGTCAATCTGGTACCGTCCAATGTCTCCTGGTCTTATCCACGTATACAGCCTTCTTTCATGATGGTTAAACTAAGTATTGGTAATCATTAAATTGTGCTCTGCACAAAATTCTACCAAGCAATCTCCTCTTTCATTTCTTTTCCTCGATCCATATTCACCTACAGTATTTCCTTCTCTTCCTTTTCCTACTACCGAGTTCCAGTCCCCCTAAACAATCAGGTTTTTGTCTCCCTTAATTTTATGGATAATTTCTTTTATCTCCGTATACAGTTCTTCAATGTCCTCATCATCGGCAGAGCTAGGTGGCATATAAACTTTTACTACTGTTGTCGGTGTTGGTTTTGCACTGTACCGGCATGGCGCACTTAGCAGCTGTTGCATATTTTCCTGTTGGAAGGAAGTAACGTCCCAGGAAGAGAGACACTGATTACCTATTTTGAGACGGAACAGACTAAGACCAGTATTCATGAGAATTGTATGGCATATGTATTACAAATAGAGCAAGGTAATTTTAAAATTAATGTTCAATAATAATTAGTCTTCTTGTTCGCAGTAAGTGTCTATTTGGTAGATTTGATTTTTTCCTTCTTATTTCCACGAGTAAAGCGTAAAGCATTTCCGCTAATTCCCAATTTCATAAGTTTTAAGCAGCCAACCCTAGTTATGTCAAACTATTAGGATTTCACGAATTTCCTACCTGCAGAAAGACATAGCTGATGTGTTTGCTGATTCTGATTGAATTTCGAAATACATTTTTTGATAGGAACTTTTATATAGTAGCATGGAAGTAACGGTTTTTGTTTATTAGTGAAACAGTTATAAATCAGCTTGTGTAGAAAATAATCCACTGAACAGAGAATAATTTTCAATGATTTTCCTCCCCCATAGTTATGAGAAATTAATTAAACTCCGCAGCATCCCCAGTTCAACCACATAACACGTAATTGAACCACTTGCTGTATGTTTACTCATTTCCGTTGTGCATAGGCTAATAGAAGATTTCATACCCACACAAAAACACCCGTTCGCTTAACCACCCACACACATAAACAAAACTAGACAGACCCCTTTCAACCTACTCGATTAAGGGTTAGAAAATTCTACGCTCCGACCCGTTAAAATGCCTATTTTGTTTTTATTGATGACGACATCCTCCTGAGTAGTCCCCACCCGGAGTTCCGAATGGGGGACTATTTTACTTCCGGAATATTTTACCCAAGATGCCATCATCATATATTCATACAGTAGAGCTCCATGTCCTCGGGAAAAGTAACGACTGTAGTTTCCCCTTGTTTTCAGCCGTTCGCAGTAACTGCATGGCAAAGCCATGTTAGCTGATGTTACAAGGCCAGCTCAGTCAATCATCCAGACTGTTGCCCCTGTAATACTGAAAAGGCTGCTGCTCCTCTTCATCAACCACCCGTTTGTCTGGCCTCCCCACAGATACCCCTCCGCTATGGTTGCACCTATGGCACGACTATCTGTATCGTTGAGGCACGCAAGCCACCCCACCTCGGCAATGGCAGTGGTTCATGGCGGTGGAACTCGGTAATGGGGTAATGGGATCGAAACAATACGCCCACACAGTCTGAAAGGACTGATCCTTTTTTCTTTCCTCTCTCTCTCTCTCTCTCTCTCTCTCTCTCTCTCTCTCTAGGGGAGGCTGCAGCAAGGTCTGCAGCCCGGCAGCCCCCCCCCCTCCCTCCAGGGTACGCCACTGGTCTCTGATGTTAATGGCATTGAAAATACGATAAACACAAAAGCCCAAAATACTAAATGCCTTTTTCTACAGGTGTTTCACAGAGGAAGACTACGCTGTAGTCCAGGGCTGCTCAAGGTGTATGCACCGGCGCATCGCACAGTGCAGAGTGCAGAAGACGGCTGCGTTGTGGTGACGACGGTGCAAACCCCCCACTGCTCGGCTTTGCGCTGCTTCTCCCTTTCCTTACGCTTGCGTCGTTCGCGCTGCCTGTCTCGACCTTTTCAAAACTTTTACCCTGTTTTCTTCTTAATTGCCAAATACTTATGTACACAAGGCGGAGAGCTTAGTTTGGTGGAACACGATTACCGGTATAAAAGAGATTTAAATAATGGTAATAATTGTAATGATAACAATTTTAAATTTGGTTTCAACACAAATTTATCTTTTCTATGTTCTCTTTTTTTTTATTATTTGCAATTATGCTACTAAGATCTGGAACAAGAGATCGGCTGACAGCAACTCTGAGAGCATTTTTTAAATTACTATTAGAAATGCTTGCACGCAATCTAGTTTTCGTACAAGACGAAACAGAAAAAAACCTTTCACATACACATGTGGAGCCAAACATAGAAATAATCTTCGCTGCTTCTCTGTGTAACTTTGGA
The DNA here is from genome assembly GCA_026315105.1 of Locusta migratoria. Taxonomy (NCBI): domain Eukaryota; kingdom Metazoa; phylum Arthropoda; class Insecta; order Orthoptera; family Acrididae; genus Locusta; species Locusta migratoria. The sequence continues at coordinate 767,699,093 of CM048755.1, forward strand.
AATTCTTCCTTCGACAAATTCTGGTAGAACTGGAGCAACCTTTTGTGTTGTAAAACAAATCCTTTCGGTGAACATCGGTTTGCAAATCAATCAGTTCGAAATGTAAATCTGGAAGCGCACTTTCAATATCCATCGAAAAGGGTTTCACAAAAACATCGAGAATTGGTTGCAGGTTGGTAATTTCCTCAAACAATAACAAAACCAATATTAATAAATGAAGGTAAAGTAAGTAGTTGTTTCGAAGTACTAAAAAGCGAAAGGTTTTAATAAACATGTACTGTGTACTACTGCTTTTAATGTAATTTTACACTTGTATATGTAACGCAATTTCCTTTATTTAGCTGTTAGTTATTACCTGGAATCGGTCGTTAAAAGCATTTTCAAGGGATTGTAGCACCTCGACGTATTTTTCAAAGCGCGCTCCTTCCTGCACAGATGCTGTCAAACAAAAACATAGTACCATTTTGATTAGAGGGGTTATAAAAATCAGGCTGTCTTGTTGAAGGTACAATTTATATTTCGCTTACCTAGTTCAGGAAAGTGTTGCGTATTTTTCTCTGAGAGGTTGTTTTTGAGGAGCTTCAGTTTATATTGGAAAGCGTTTATTTTGCTGATCATATTGATGAGATTATTTTCTTTTTGGAGTTTCAGAATTAAATCATTTAAGAGAGCCATAATGTCTGCCAAAAATCCCAAATCAGCTACCCATTCAGGGTCATGAAAAAGTGGCTCCGGACGTCCTTTGCTCTCCAAAAACTGAGCCACGGTGTGGCGTAGTCGAATTTCGGGAAATCACTTTTCCTTTGCTCAACCAGCAGACCTCAGCGTGGAAGGGAATATCTGGATACTCCTCTTCCAAGCAAATCAAAAATTATTTGAATTGACGGTGAGTGAGTCCATGAGAACGAATGTAGTTCATGATACGCACCAGTACATTCATCACTTCTTGAAGACCGATAACTTTTGCACAAGGAGCCTCCTGGTGTGCAAATAGTGAACGGAAGGTAAATTCGGCATTTTAAGCTTTTTCCGCATTAGACAAATAAACCCGTGTTCTTTACCGCACATTGATGTTGCCCAGTCTGTGGTTACGGAAAACAGCTTTTCCCAAGGAAGTCCTATTCCTTCAGCTGCCATTTCAACAGCTGCTAAGATATCCGCCCCTGTAACAGTGTCCTTCATGAAAATCATATCCAGGAGCTCTTCCGTTACATGTAGGTCGTCGTCCATGCCACGCAACAACAACAACAACAACAACAAAATGCTAACTGAGCCGTATCATTAATATCCGTGGACTCATCAAGTGCGATGGAGTACGCTATAAAATTTTCAATTTTGGCTACAAATTGTTCATGCAAATTCTCAGCAATGTCATTGATTTTCCTAGATATTGTCATTCTGGAAAGTGGTATTCTGCAGTACGCGGGAGTTAATGTCTCTACTACGTCCAACATGATGTTTTTTATTAATGGCCCGTCCACAAATGGCCTCCCAGCTCTTGCTAAACATAGAGCAACTTTGTAACTAGCTCTGAGAGTCCTTTCGCAGCACCCCTCATCTTCTTTACACTAAATTAGAGAAAAAAAGATGTGTTAGAAATAATTTAAACGAGAACGAAAACTAATACACGTTTGACAGGAATGTAAACAAATTTTATTTCGTTTCGCATGACCTTTAATCAAAGTATAAATGCTAAAGTACTTGTACCAGCCTCATTTGTAGATACAGAATTCTCTTCTGCAAGACTTTACAACTTCCGTAATTCTTCCTCTCTGGCATCCCCTGTGATATCACTATACTTTTCTGAATGAAATTTGCTGTAGTGTCTTTCAATAGACGATTGTCTGACAAGCGTAATTATTGTACCGCAGATCAGACATTTGGCTTTATCGTGACAACGAACCAAAAAGTAACAGAGTTCCCATTCAGTTTTAAATTGACTTTCGAGAATTTATGCTTTTTTTGAGCAGGTGGTTCCATTATTGTAGTAATTGTCTTGCGCTTACTTAATCCAATGTTGACTAAGCCGTCTGACAGCGCATTCGGCAGCGTACAGCGACGGCCTCACCCAGCAAGCCGAGTTGAGGCGAAGTATGCCGAGTTGAACCGATGCACTGTGCAAACACTCTCTGCACCTCGCTTTGCACGCGTGCAATTTTCCGTGTTTGTGCGGCCCTGCTGTAGTCCCTTCTCTAAACCGTCGCACGGACAACAAAATGGCAGATATCGAAATAAATGTCAGAGAGATAGAAAATCAATTGGAATCTCTCAACAGAGGAAACACCACTAGACCCAATTGTATGCCAATTCGATTTTACTCGGAGTATTGGAAGAAACTTGCCCCCTTTCTAGCAGCAGTGCACGGTACGTCTCTAAAGGAGCCGATGAGTTCCTGATGATTGGAAAAAGGTGCGGAACATTCCCATTTTCAACACAGGGCTAAATCTTTAGCGTCGGTCTGTTGTATATTTTTTGAACATATTTTATGATCGAGTGTTATGACATTACTGAAAATCGGATATCTCCTCTGAAGGAATCGACATGGGTTCCGAAAGCCAGCTCGCGCTATTGGTCCACGAGACTCATAAAGCAAGCTCCCAGCTAGATGCCTCAGGGCATATCCGTTCAGTTGGAAATGGAACAAAATATGAGCGTAGGGAACATCCACAAAACATATGGCAATAGACGTAACGAGGGAAGTGAAATGGAACACCTCATAAAATTAATTGCGGGTAAAGTAGGTGCCTCACTGATTGTGAGATTCAATGGAGGAAGCCTAGGAAATGTAGTACATCAAAATACGAATTACCTTTCGCACTTGTAAGCGTACTGTCGCTCACGTATATCTTTTATCGACAGTTCTGCGCGCGAGCAGGAAATTGTCCACAGTAGGGGGTCTGCCTTTTACTGGGCCACGAGGGCCACATCTCAAGTTCCGAATCGCAGAGCGGGCCGGGTAGCATATTTGGCGATTACTAGAGAATGCGATACTAACGCCTACTTTGATCTGTGACGTCACTGGTAAGACGGAAACGCCAATTTAACCTGTATACACTATTATCACCCTTTACACCCGCAAATAAAGATCAATAACACACTAACTCGGTTAAAATGCAGTTTAGATGATGGCTGCTTCTGCTGAACGTGTTGATGTAGATGTACATATTGTTGGTGGTTAAAGATGTGACGATGTAGCAGAGGCTGCTGTGCTGGTCAGCTGTCTGTTTACGAGCGTCAAGTCCGGCGAAATTAATGACGAGATGTTAAATTTTCACTACATTGTAATGTCCTTTGCAAACGATCAGTATTTCAAATTCTTAGTATTTTGTAATTAAAACATGGGTGATCGGTACACGGATGCGTGAACGTAAACAGATCATGTTGTGCTGTAAAATGTTATTATATATTTGTAAATAAATAAGTAAATGTATACATAAATAAAATAAAAAAATCATTTCTCCTTTAGGTCCATTCATTTAATCAAATTTATGTCATAACACCGCGAAAGTATAACAGACACTCACAAAAATAGTCCCTACAACTCCCGCGATATGAACACATTCAATCGTTTGACGCCTGTCATTGTTACGTCGAAGTGACACGCCAGTGGTTCGTTACCCATGTTAGCACTGGCGCAATGAATGATGGGAATTGAAGGCAGCCCACGGGATGAATGAATCACGAAATTTTCTATTGTTGCTAAATGTAGAACTCTATTAGGAATACAGATCGTAGTAGAAATATTACACAAAAAACGTGGATGTAACAGATTTTACAATTAACTAGCTGAAAACCCGGCGTTGCCCGGGTATTTGTTTATTTATTTATCCCAGCCTTGAGTTAGTACTTTTCCTATCCACTCTCTCTCTCTCTCACTGTCCTCCTTTTTTCTATAAACATGTTAAATTTATCAGACAATATATTAAAAATAAGAAATCACACGTAAAAATGCATTAGTTTCGAAGAATCCAATCACGAAATTCAACAATAAGGATTGTAATAATATCACAGATCGAGCACTTGATGTAATGCGCGAACCGTCAAATAGATTTTTTTAAAGAGATGTATTAAAAGATTTTTATTTTTTACTGCTTTATTTATTTATTCTTATATTTCCTTATTCGTATGCTTATCCTTACAGAGAAAGAGCTGAAGACAATGTAGCACGCATAGACCAAAGATATGGTCTGTGGCATCACATTTCGCTGTATGTAACCTCCTTGCTATAGAGTTGCAAACGTCATCGCTGGCCTTCAGTCCGAATTTCAACTACCATACCTTCGACCCCCTTATAGCTACCGACATGGAACTGCTATGGTGTGCAACGGGAGACTTCGGACAACAATTACTCACATATTCGTTTGCATTCTGTAGTTTTCGCTGCAGAGCGAAATATTAACACACACACAAGTAGAATTTTATATACACCGATACCTATCAATCCCAATATACTCCACCCTTTTTCATTATCAAGCCTCAAGCAACAATGTAACCAATCAAATCATTTTCAAAGAGTAAATATAATTTTCAAAGAGTAATTATTGTTCCGCATTTCGCGTTATATTCCTCAAATTACTAAATATCTAACAGATCGCTGTAGAACCGTGCCTAAAACATTCCTCAGGTATAAATTAGTAACTCTACAAATATTTAAGTCTCTGCGTCTTGTCGTTCGGACGTGATGAGCGTACACCGAACAGATAATATATATATATATATATATATATATATATATATATATATATATATATATATATATATATATATATATCCGATCGCCTTAAAACCGTGTCTAAAGCCTTCCCCGGGTTGACATTAGTAACTGTACAAATTTTTACTTCTGTATGTCTTGTGGGTCAGACGTGATAAACGTACACCGAACAGACATTCACATTTATAGATATAGATGTAAATAGAGCACATTTACCTTCATTGCTAATTTAAAAGACTAGTTCCAGCTCAAAGCTGCAAAATTAAAGTCACGCCCACATAGTAACTGTTTCTCTATGGGTTTTTAAAGGTTTTCAACGAACGTAATGACTTTTTGGTATGTTGTTAAGCAGGTATAATATTATCCTCCCCTTACATATTTCTGTTCAATTCCTTTAAATTGAGGACATCAGCCAAGAAAACTAATTTCTATAGCTACTCTTCGTCCGATAGAACGTCTAAGTGGCCCTTTTTTTTTCGTTTAAAAATATTTCTCTCTTTATTCTCAAGCAAAAAGTTTACAAAATTGTACCACACTTTAATCACTGGACAAAGATTCAAATTTTTCTAGAAAAATTTGTGGTGTTTGATTGAATGGCTTCAAATAAAGTTGACAACAGAAATTACAGGTCTCATTACACAACACATGTCCACGGATTTTGCACGAAGTTCGGAGCTTCATAGTCTGCATTTATTCGGGCAACAAAATCTGCAGATTTGACACACATATTTCTCCCTTCATCGGTTGAGATACATTTCAGCCGAGAAAGAGGGAGGTTGCACTCTGTGGATCAAGTAAACTGTACCTCTTTAAATATGTCATCACCCGTTGTTGTTCAAATGTTCAAATGTTTGTAGAGCTTATGGAACTTAACGTGGTCATCAGTTCCTAAACTTACAAACTACTTATGAAGTAGCTACTACTAAAGACGGCACAAATATCCATGACCGAAGGGGGATTTGCACCCCCGACCGTAGCGGCCGTGCAGACTGTGACTGACACGCCGCAGTACGCTCGGCCTCCGCGGCCGGCTCGTTGTGTCATATAGGGGAATCAGTTCTGATAGTTCTTCGGTTACTTCAAAGTTTAAGCCAACACCTCTAAATAACAACAGAACTTGAGCATTATTACTGATGTCGGTAGTTTCGTCCAAGTCTATAGAATACCAAGCAAAGTTGGATGCCCTTTCTTGAAACTGATTTGTTAAATCTAAAGCAATGTCTTTAACTCGAAGCACCACTATTTTCTGTTTTCCCAGGGAATAATTTTTCAGCTGTAATCAGCATGCAGTTCTTTATGTAATCACAATCCGTAAATGGCTTTCCTCGTTTGGCGATTTTTGGGCAATTCTTAAGTTTACTTTCGTAGCGGCTTCACTTTCTTGTACACGTTTCTTGAAAGTTTTTTGTCCCAAACACAGCCTACGTTTGAACATTTTGAATTTGTGCTGACATACATTGTCTTTGAACGCATCAAGCTGTGCACCGTGCTTTGCTTCTTAATGACGATGGATATCAAAGTCCTTGAACACAGCTGTAAGTTCATTGCACACTTCTTTGTTGCTTTTCTCTGTGACGAAGTATTTTACGCCCCGCGTTTTACTGAATAGGCATCGACTTTTCTCTATTCCATTTCAACCGAACATACTGCACAGTGTACACTCATTCGGCACAAAACCGTATAGATTTTATAAACAAAGAAAACCTTATTTAAAAGGGAACACGCTACAATGAACGCAACAAACAAGACGAAATCGGAAAAACAAAATAGAGCCAAGATGCGGACAGGATGGCAGCCCTCCGCGGGTATTTTGGAGAGCCCTGCGGCGGTCAGCACGAACACGTGGACGACTAATTTCTGTCGTGAAGGAATGAGTCATTAAGCAGCATATACCTACATCAAGTTTTGTGTGGCAAGTGAAAAGGAAGTGTTATTTAATCCGTTTACGTGTGTCGTACCGCCAACAGTTGTTCAACTGTATCGGGAATCATTGGATATCAAGATATTTGAGCTGTATTGCTACCTGTGTAATTAGCATCACAATTTTTGACTCTCGTGGCATCGCACATCGAGATTAATCGGGCGGCTGCGCCGCGCATCGAATACGTGATGCGAAGTTTGTACTGCAGCTGTTTTTAATCGCCTCTCACCGAGGACACGCAAATATTAAGTCAACGCATCGTAGCAATAATTAACAAGTGTCGCTTTCGCCGTTTACCGCGACCTCAAGAATTTCGGGCATTCGCGTCGCTATTGTCCTAAAAGGACAAGCAACAGACTGCGAGGACGAATGCTTGTATACGAAAACTGTTTTATTGGAGTGAAAACGTGCTAGTTCAGAACATTCCTGATTTAAATAACATATTATGCGACTTCCTGTACAAACTGTGAAACCTTCATCGTAAACGTTATTAACATAGTAGGCAGTGCAACCACGTCAAAAATGTTTGTAAATCTATCGGACCAAACTGCGTGGTCATCAGTCCGTAGCTTACAACCTAGGTAAACTAACCTAAGGACAACACACACACCTATGCCCCAGGGAGGACTCGAACCTCCACGGCGAGCAACCGCGCGCTCCGCAGCGAGACGCTTTAGACCGCTCGGCTACTCCGTCGCGGCTGCAACCACGTGTTTGTGTGCGTATGTGAATATAACTTGTGAACTCTATTCCAGCGTGTGGACTGTTATTGAACCTAACGATCCTATCAATACTATAACTTTGATAAACTGTGTCAGTAAAAGTATTGTTTGTAGTGGTGAGAGGATTAACGACCTAGGTGAGCGTTTCAGTGGGATAGGCAGACGTCATTTATATCACAATTAGCAGCCTTATCCGCCAGCCAGTTCTAAATAACTGCAAGAATTCAGTAGTGACATTAAACAATTAATGATCTTCCTTTGTTTCAATGTTGCTAGTTAGTGTGGCATCCGTACCAGGTAGGGGAAGGCAGAGAAGATCCGAAAGTGAGCAACACGCTGCTTGATTGCAGGTTCATTTAGTAAGGGCGAAAGCGACACGGAAATGATCGGCAAACCATTGTAGTAGACGCTACAAGAGAGGCAATACCGACTTCTGTAAAAATTTCGCAACCATAAGTTCCTTCGAGAGTCCACTAATGTACGCTTCCTCCTACGTGTATCAAAAAGACGACGAGGATACTATTAGAGAGATTAGAGCGCAGACAGAAGCACAGCAGCCATCTTTTGTCCGTGATTTGAAAAGAAAAGGAGGACCTGATAATGGTAGTCTTCGCCACACACGGCGAGGTTGCTTGGAAGTAGAAGTACAAACAGATGAGGCCAAGCAAACACCCAATGAAGTACTAGAGCTGAGGAAGCGTCCAATCAACTACAAGTCACAATAAAATCCTGTTTTCTGTGAGTGTGAGGCTGTTGCAAGTGGCCGTCTCGGTATTTGTCTGCCGATGCGGTTTCACACCCATAAACGTATTTATTGAATGTGACAACTGCCGCGGAAGCCTACGCTTACGTTTAAAATCCTGTTAGCTGTTAACAAACAGCACTTGACTCCAACTATTCAATAATGTGAGGTTTTCAAAATGTGAATAGATAGCGCACACATGCGTCCGGTAATGGTCAGCCAATTCTGGCCATCCACACTACCATCAACGTTTCGTGTCTCTGGTTTGTTGTCACGTCAATCAGCGTTCCCGCCGATTGAGAAGCGCTCTCCACTGTTAGGTTTTTAAATGTAAAATAAGTTGGTTCTGGTTAAATTCACGGGCAGGTTGTTCAAGTTTCGTTGTTGCTTGTTTGGGACAGAGGAACCAAAGTGCTAAGGGCAGCAATCCCCCGGTGGCGGCGCCTCCTATCTGTTCAGAGAACCGCAGAGAAAAAGTTCGCCGTGAGAAAGAAGTAAATAAAAGAAGTGTTTTTTAACTATCACTATTCGTTTCGTTCTTCTATCAGATCATTTTATATGCTCATTCAAAGTATTTTTATCGCATGAGAAGAGTTTTAGGTCGCGCAGACAGCACGTATACCAGTCGTAGCGCGGCTGCTTAATATAGGTGGCAGTGGCTGTAGCATTCCAATGTGCATGCGCGGCTCAGGTTCAAATACCCTTCTGAACCCCCCTGCAGGCGTTCCTGCGGTAGGGAGGGGGCGAGGGGAAACGCCGCCTTTAACATTGGTAGAGACACTAGCTGCCAGACTGCTTGATGCTCATGCGTAAAACGCTGAAATTATGTTCCAGCAGAGCCTTCTCCCGTTTCTGGCTACTAGGCCAGTCGTCGTAGACAAAAAAATGGTCTTAGGTCCAAAAAACGTGCAGGAAGCTGAATTTTTGTGTGTTGTTAGGACTTATAAGAGTAGTTTGCAGCTTCCAAATCCTTTAGCTTAACTTTTAAGAGCCAGAAAACATGAAATTTTCGGATTTTTAAAAAAACTGACTTTTTTCCAAAAAGTTTAAATTTTCGATTTTAGTCATCTTTCGGCTAGAATATAATGATCATCCCACGGGGAAAGTCACACAAAAAGAACTTATAGAGCAGTTATTTAGTTTTAATCTAAGAACAAAACGAAGTCCATAGGCCCAATAGATTTCTAGTTATCGTTAACAAACGAAAAGTTTAAAATATCGCAGTATGCAATAAACTGACCCAGACGAATTGCAGTCCTCCTATCAAATGTTCAAATATTTATAGAGCTTAAGGGACTTAACTGCAGGGTCATCAGTTCCTAAACTTACAAAGTACTTATTAACTACCTTATACTAAATACGACACAAACATCCATGCCCGAGGGAGGCTTCGAACCCCCGACGGCGGAAGGCCGCACGCACCGCAACACGGCGCCCCAGTACGCGCGGATAATCCGCCCCGGCAGTCCTCTTATCCTATATATGTTAAAGATAAAGGTGGAATTACTCATTGACGATGATTATTAACGCATTATATATAAATAGCTGTAATTTATGTGTTAGTGCATACCAATATATTTGTCAAAGTATGTATTGCTGTAAGAACAACGAAAGCCTCTCCGTTTGTGGGTATTGGTCAGCCATTAAGGGATTGGGAGGCCTTTCGTTGTGTGAAGGCACCCTCGCCCCTCTACCCCCCCCCCCCTCAATTCGGGTGGTGACCCACCGGATGTTGTGTCCTCTCTCCCTAACTTCTTGTCTCCGAGGTCTTCTTCACTACACCCAGTCTGCTCTTCGAAACGGCCGTATTCGGATCTGTGAAGAACGTTTTCAACAAAAATTGTGTAAATCTGGATCGTGGTGGTGTTTTAAGTACTTTCTTTTTTACGATATGTCGGAGCTACCCCCGTCGGATGTTTGTGTCATGTGTCGCGAAGTGCTTGGAGAGGGAGGCTTAACACATGGTCGAGTAATCTCCAGCAGTGTCCTTGCGCCTTGGACTGGTGGCATGGTGTATATCCTAAATATCTGTGAAGGCTTGGAGTAGGGATGTCTCCGGCACCAGCACTGAGCAACACGTTGACATGAGATCCTCTCGTATCGACGGAGATACTACTGACTTAGACAAACTAATAACGTGGTTTGAATCCGACACACCATTTCCATGGAATCAGAAAATACTGTCCATCAGCAGCGGTATTGTTGGAGGGCCGGAGGTCAATTGCCACATGGTACGTGAAATGGCGTCAAAGAAAGTACAGGCAAGACATTTGGCAATCTTACTTTCAAAAGGAAAGAGAAGGTACGAACGTTGGTTACAGCTACAGTTAAAGTGCGGAACAAGGTGGTCGCTATTGCCCTCTCACAATCTTCCAAAGGCTGTGCATTGCGAAAGTCAGGTCAAGACTTAAGAGAGCGCTTTGCCTTCGAGCTGGCATCCTATTCCATGGCACTATTTTCGGACGAGGGCATGCGGGCCGCGGTGGAGTAGCCGAGCGGTCTAAAGCGCCTCACTGCGGAGCACGCGGTTGCGCGCCGTGGAGGTTCGAGTCCTCCCTGGGGCATGGGTGTGTGTGTGTGTTGTCCTTAGGTTAGTTTACCTAGGTTTAAGTAGTTTGTAAGCTACGGACTGATGACCACGCAGTTTGGTCCGATAGATTTACAAACATTAGAACAATTTGAAGGTATGCGGGAAGAGCACAAAATCCACCTTCTTCAGTGCTATCGCTCGTCTCACTGAAAACATCTCCAGCACACAAAGTAAGTTTGTTGTTACTTCACACAACGTCACAACAGCAACCGTGAAATTGTAGCAGCCTACATCGCTATGGGAGGAATGGGGCTGTGGTGTTCGATGGCTACTCAGAGGAGGGGGCTGACAGTAGCACAAAAGCAGCTGAGCATCTACCTGCATGCAGCTAAATAATATTCCAAGATTTCACTGTGATCAAAGTGGCCCAGAAAAAAATTCTTTCCAACGGAAAGAACAAGCAGCGCTTGATCAACTTTATTCGCGCTGGAATGGAGAGCGAAGGACTAGAGACCAAGCAAGCTACCGACGACGCTGACTGCCTTATTGCCAGGACAGCGCTGGAGGAGAGCCGACAACATGAACACACGATTTGTTGGTCCTCCTCAATGTTTTAGGCTCAAGTAGAAGGAATATATTCCTCCAAAAAGGTCGCAAGGGTGGAACTAGTTGTGACCAGTTCCCTGCAACATCCTTCAATCGAGGACAATGTCGGACCCTCCTGGATTAGAGCTGTTTATGCACGCGTTCACTGGTTGCGACACGGTATCTGCCATTTTCGGGCAGGGAAAAACAAAAATGATGGGCATAATTGACAAGAATCCCCAGCTGATTGGCGTGGCTGCCACCTTCCTTAAGCCACATGCCACTAAAGAAGAGAGAGCCTCTGCAGGTTGCAAGTGCTAGGTCGCCCTATATGGTAGTGGAGAGGACGACAACCTTCAAACTCTACGCTACGAATTTTTCCTCAGGTCTGTTGCGAGTGCAAAAGTCCAGCTTGCTCGTCTACCCCCACCCCAAGAAGCAGCGGCCCAGCACTCCTACAGAAAATACCACCAGGTTTAGATGTGGTTGGGCCCTCTGACTGGGGTTGGACAAGAAGCCAGCAAGGGCTAACTCCTATCACCACAATCCAAGACCCAGCGCCCTTTGCACTACTGAAGATGCTGTCGAGCAAATCTAGGAAAGGGTGTGCTGACGGAACCTGCTGATGCCACAGAGCGGGGCTCAAGTGCTCTGTTCTTTGCCGAATCTGACAGGGCAAGACATGCCGCAACACCCCGAACGACTCGGCAGATTCGGAAGAGGAAGACGACGATGTGGACGAACAAGCTTCGGTTACAGAGCTTCAACAGACAGAAAATCAACGGAGCCCAAGCTGGGAAGGAAGAAATCCCGGCATTCTCGTTAAAATGAATGGTAAGATATATTTTGAATAGTTACCTACAGCATTATATAGTTCGTTGCAGCTTCAAAACTGAGAAGTAGCGCATTACATTACAAGAAATTTATGAACGTTTTGTGTCCCAGCCTCGTCGCCGCTTTTGTGTCTCGTTTCCGTCATAGGTGTCGGTGGCCGAGTGGAATGAGACCGACACAGGAATAAAGATAGCACGCTGGTGCAGGTACGGAGGGGAGCAGCCAGAAACTAGAAACACTAGAGTAAATTAGAACGAGATATATATTGCACAGAATTTATACAATACTTAACTTTAACATAGTTCTGTACTGCAGAAGGCTGATACATAGTTGAGCTAGAGGCCTGCCTAGTGCCTGTCCGATAGCTAAGTCTTCACTGGTGCCTATCCCGAATACGAAGTCTTAACTGGTTCCTATCTCAGTCCCAAGTGCCCGATGTCGTTCAGTGGTGGCCGCGAGCGAAGTTGTAGCAGAGGGCGCTCGTGGCTGACGTCGTAAGAACGCCGCGCCGTGCGTGCATGGCGGCGCGCGGCGAAAGTAGGTGGCGCGCACTTGTGCGACACCACAGAACGTCGTGTTGCAGGAGACACCAGGCGTTTCTTTCGATGATGCACCCCCTCCCCCCCGGCCACCGCAACTCTCGTCTCGACGTACCACTTAAGTTTTTACATGTACATTGTGTAATAAGTAGTACTACCTGTAAATAAAAATTTGATTTCTTAAAAATTAATCATCAGGACCAATTTATTGAACTATCCGATTTTCCCAACTTTTAATTACTTAACGATAACTAGAAACCTATTAGGCCTATGGACTTCGTTCTGTACTTCGATTAAAGATAAATAACTGCTCTATAACTTTTTGTGTGTGACCTTCCCCGTGGGGTGATCATTAGAGGCAATATTCTAGCCGAAACGTGACTATAATCGAAAATTTGAACTTTATGGAGAAATAAGTCAATTTTTGAAGCCCAGTATCTCGGGAACTATTGGACTTACAGAGCTGCGGTTGGGCTTACACTTTGGAATATTTTATCTACATTAATAGAGCTGTGAGTGACTTTCCGTAAACAAAATCACAGTTCACGAGTTATAAGCCAAAGCCAGAAAAAGGTCCGAAAATTTTACGTTTTCTGGCTTTTAAAAGTTAAGCTAAAGGATTGCGAAACTGCAAACTTGGTTTAATACCACTCTAATATGTCCTAACAACATACCAAAAATTGAGCTACCTGCAATTTTTTGGACCCAAACATACCTGGCGGCTGGCCTGTGTTCCAGCTGCCAGACCCGCGGTCAATCTGACAGATTGACACATGCACAGAAAGGGCTGTGTGCGGGTAGCCATCACATGTGTTTGTGGCTGATTATTTCCAAGTCACTGCAGATCCCACTTGAGATCATATATTTCTCGTTTGCACGTCTTCATTATTAGGAATGAAATATTCTAATTATTCCTTTAAATTAACCTTCGCCTGCAGAAGCGTAAAAGAAATATAAATGTTTGAAACGTGGAATTTATAATTCCCATTTATTCCAGCTGTCCAGCGTCTGGTATCCCGGATAGATATGTTTGAGAGCCCGCCAGACCACATGGACTATGACAGCAGCCGTTAGGCGGCGCGCACAACCTACTAGCGCTGCCATCGCCACTAGAGCGCTGCACGCCGTGGCGCGCCTACCGCGCCGGTCATCTGCGCAGAGAGCCGCACTATATAGGGCCCGGAGCCACAGCTCGCTCCTCAGTCTTGTGTTGACTGCGCTCCGTTTACCTTCGATATTCAGTGGTTATCAGGCTTCGTACTCTGCTCTGTCACGGTTCCGATTGGCTTGCGTTTTGATCTTTGTTTTCGATTAGTTGTTGTCATAGTTTGTCGTCTCTGTGGTTTCGTGGAGTGTTTCTCGTTAGCGGCGACGCTTGATCGGTCGGTCGTCGCTAGTCGTTCCCGATCCAGTCCGACCTTCGGTCACTGTAATTGGCGACGAGGTAAAAGGTTCCATCACGTTTCATGGACGAACGACTTGTGCAACTCGTGGAGCAGCAACAACAACAGCTGCTCCTACAGCAACAGCAAACTGATTTGTTACGACAAGAAATTCAACTGTTGGCGGAATGCTTACAGGTTCAGGGTTCCCAACCTGTCCAAGCGGTTGTCACGTCGTCGACGTATTTCCGCCCCCCTGCGTTTCCGCCCTTTAACGACGCCAAAGAGGATTGGGATACTTACAGCGGCTGAAACAGCACTTTGCCGCCTTTCAGGTCTCTGATGACGCTCTCCAACGGTCGCTTTTTCTTTCTTGGGCTTCCCCCAAGACGTTTTTCTTACTCAAGAAGTTGGCCCCCCTCTCCAATCCGGTGGCACTGAGGTTCGAGGAGATGTGCGCATTGCTTTCGAATTATTATTCCAACGATTTCACGTTGTCACATCGCGCCTCGAATTCCATCAGTATCACAAACAGCCAGGTCAATCATATCGGTCATGGGTGACAGATTTGCAAGGGCTGAGTCGGCGTTGCGAATTCACGTGCTCCAACCCGTCTTGTAAAATCTCCTATGCTGACTCTCTCATCCGTGATGTTGTCGTTCATTTGGCTCCAGATCCAGAAGTGCGGGCGGCGGCCCTCAAGCTGGACGACCCCTCTCTGGAGGACATCCTGAAGATTGCACATTCTTTCGAGATTGCACAGGCGGCGAATGAGCGCCTCATGGCCCGTCCTCAGGTAGCAACTGTACAACCGCCACAAAGGGGACGTAACGTTCGGAAGGTCTTGCCCCGCCGGCAGCGTTGTGATCCTTCCCTCTCTGACGTGTCCATTTCCTCTGAACGACCGGTCACTTCTCGTCGGCGTAGGCAACGTGGTTTACCGTCCTGTCCCGACTGTTTTACGGCGCACCAACGGGCGGACTGTCCAGACTGCTGGGCCCACTGTAGTCGTTGTGGAAAAGATGGGCATCTCCATTCGGTTTGTCGGCAAACAGCAGGACAGTCTTCCCCGACTTCTTATTGGCGTCAGGGGACAGTTCATGAACTGCAGGCTACTGTTCCCCAGGGTGATTCTCCCGCTACCAAATTGTTTATTGATCTCAGAATAGCTAACCATGACGTCCCCTTCCAGGTGGACACAGGGGCGACAGTCTCCCTGGTGAACCTCCTGACATATGCCCGTCTCGGCTACCCATCATTGGATCCGCCCTCCCGCAGGTTGGTAGCATATGGTGACAGCGCGATTCCTCTGAAAGGTCAGTTTACCACTTTGGCAACTTACAAAACGGTTACACGTCCTGTAACCCTCTTTGTGGTCAATAGCCACTCACCTGGAAACATTTTCGGCCTCGATGCGTTCTCACTGTTTGGGTTCTCCATCTCCGATGAGGTGCAGGTCATTTCTGACACCGTTTCTTTCCAGGAACTCGACGACCTTTGTGCCTCTTTTGCGTCTCTGTTCGAACCGGGTCCAGGGTGTGCAACCAATTTTGAGGCACATATTACTTTACGCCCAGATGCGGTGCCCCGTTTCTGCCGTGCACACCCTCTTCCGGTCTCCCTACGGATGGCGGTAAAGCTGGAACTCGACCGTCTGCACGCCGCAGGAGTCATCGAACCTGTCAAAACGAGTGTCTGGGCCACACCACTGGTAGTGGTCTTCAAGCCCAATGGCGCCCTCCGCCTTTGTGGCGATTTTAAATCCACCATCAATGCCCAGGCACAGGTCGAAACCTACCCAATTCCACAGCAAGCTCCTCACGAAGCTTGTTGGCGGCGAAAACTTTTCTAAGATAGACCTGGCTGACGCCTATTTGCAAATCCCGCTCGATGAGGAATCTCAACGAATCGTGGTCATCAATACCCCTTTTGGTCTTTACAAATACAGACGTTTACCTTTTGGGATTTCTTCGGCTCCAGCCATCTTCCAGAGGTATCTCGATCAATTAACCATGCCTATACCCGGTTGTGCCAACTATCTTGATGATGTCATCGTTACTGGGGCTACATGCCAGGAGCACTTGCATAACCTCCGCACTCTCTTTACCACATTGCGGGATGCCGGGCTCAGGTGCCGCCTCCATAAATGCCAGTTTTTCCAGGAACAGGTCGAATACCTTGGCTACTTGCTCTCCAAAGACGGAATCCAGCCCACAGATCGCAATGTATCGGCGGTCGATGCTCTACCACGCCCCCAAAACCTACAGGAGTTGCAGGCGTTTTTGGGAAAGGTGAACTATTATGCTAAGTTCCTCCCACAAGCGGCCCACATTATGCACCCCCTCAACTGTCTCCGTAAGAAAGGTGTGCAATTCCGGTGGTCAGATGCTTGTGAGCATTCCTTCCAACGGCTAAAGCGCCTGTTGCGTTCGGCACACTGCCTTACGCCCTTTTCTCCACCATGTCCCCTTGTTTTGGCAGCGGACGCATCTCCATATGGCATTGGAGCAGTGTTTGCACACCACAATGATGATGATGCTGAACAACCGATAGTCTATGCATCCAAGACCCTGACGCCTGCTCAAAAGAACTACTCTCAGATAGAAAAGGAGGCATTGACAATCGTCTATGCGGTTAAGAAATTCCATGTGTATCTTTTTGGGGCCAAGTTTACCCTCATTTCTGACCACAAACCATTGGTCGCTCTATTTGGGCCACACTCTCGGCTCCCAGAACATACAGCCCAAAGACTCCAGCGTTGGGCTCTATTTCTTAGTTCCTACAATTACACCATTAAGTACAAGCCTACTACACAACACGCCAATGCAGACGCTCTTTCTCGTCTGCCTTCAGGACCTGATCCAACATTTGACCGGCATGAAGTCTCCTGTTTCCACATTGATCTGGAACGGCAAAATACCTTAGATGGGTTCCCTATCACAGCCACGTGCATTGCTGCAGACACACGCCAGGACCCCCTCTTACGACGGGTCATCCATCATGTACTTCATGGCTGGCCCACTTACTTCCCGAAGTCGACAGCCTCCCAGCTACGTGCCTGGTCCCATCTCTCTCGTCGATTGTCTGTCATTAATGGTGTTCTCCTCCTCGATGCTGAGGGCGATACCCACCGGGTGGTTATCCCACCTGCTTTACGCCCTCAGGTTCTGAATCTTCTCCATCGGGGACATTGGGGTATGTCACGTATGAAATCCCTGGCCAGGAGACACGTTTATTGGCCAGGTCTGAACAAGGACGTGGAGGCTATCGTCCGCAATTGCTCCACTTGTGCTAAGCACCAGGCTGCTCTGGCCCAATCTTTCTCTCCCTGGCCTGCATCCATCTTGACTTTGCGGGCCCCTTTCTGGGATCTATGTGGCTTATTGTTATTGATGCCTATCCCCACTACCCCTAGTTAGTCTGCATGGCGTCCACCACCACGACTGCCACACTCAATGCCCTCACACAAATTCTTGCTATCGAGGGTCTTCCCCATACCATCGTCTCTGACAATGGGCCCCAGTTTACAGCGACAGCCTTTGATCAGTTTTGTGATGCAAATGGCATCAAACACCTGTTTAGTCCGCCATTCCACCCAGCCTCCAATGGTGCTGCTGAGCGGATGGTGCGGACGTTTAAACAACAAATGCTGAAATCTGTGGGCACCTCCACCACCACAGCAGCCCTCACATTATTCCTGAGTACCTACAGGACTACCCCTATCCAGGATCGTAGTCCGGCAGAACTCCTCCATGGCCGCCAGCCACGCACCCTTCTCCATCTCTTGGCCCCACAGCCTTCGGACCCAAGGACCCGGTACACTGGGCAATATGCACCAGGTTCCACTGTGTGGGCCCGTTCCTATGGTACAAAGCCCTCATGGGTGCCGGCTACCATAGTGGCCACTCATGGGCGACACCTCCTCTCTGCCAACACTCAGAGGGGTTTGGAGCGCCGACATAGTAACCAACTTCGCCCTCGTTTCCCTGCATCATCCCAACCAGTAGCACACTCAGACTCGGAGCCCCTGCTATCGCCAATTCCCCGATCACACGGCTACAATCTGCGCTCTCGGGCATTGTCCACGGCTCCAGTCGATGCAGACACAGAGATGGCACACTCTCAGCCGCAACGGTGCTCACAGGGCAGATCACCCTCCGACACACCTCAACCACCGGAGCCCCATATGCACCTTGGGGCGGCATCGACAACCACAGGGGACACGGGCATGGAAGTAGAGACCTCGCCTCCACATTCACCCTCTCGGCAATCGCCTCCACACCACCGCATCCTTGTACCTCTACGGCGGCCCCACATCCGTACCTTGACTTAGCGGGCTCTCCACCTGTGACACCACTCGTGCCATCGGTCCACCTTCCAAAGCACCGTCCTGGGCGCTTCCGTCCCTACGCGCCCATTTCAGGGGGGAGGGATCTGGTATCCCGGAACAATATGTTTGAGAGCCCGCCAGACCACATGGACTATGACAGCCGTTAGGCGGCGCGCACAACCTGCTAGCGCACAACCTGCTAGCGCTGCCATCGCCACTAGAGCGCTGCACGCCGTGGCGCGCCTACCGCGCCGGTCATCTGCGCAGAGAGCCGCACTATATAGGGCCCGGAGCCACAGCTCGCTCCTCAGTCTTGTGTTGACTGCGCTCCGTTTACCTTCGATATTCAGTGGTTATCAGGCTTCGTACTCTGTTCTGCCACGGTTCCGATTGGCTTGCGTTTTGATCTTTGTTTTCGATTAGTTGTTGTCATAGTTTGTCGTCTCTGTGGTTTCGTGGAGTGTTTCTCGTTAGCGGCGACGCTTGATCGGTCGGTCGTCGCTAGTCGCTCCCGACCCAGTCCGACCTTCGGTCACTATACAGCGAATTCGAGTCTAATGTATTGTCGAGTGACGAAGAATTTGAAGTGATACATCGTGTTAAAAGATAGAGCATGTTAAGCCGCAATATAGTGACATAGAATTCCTGAAACATTTTCGTTTATGGCGTCATGTGGTATAGGAGCGATCCGAAAATAAATCAGGAATCCTAACAGTCGTCAGGTAGGAGGGAATAGGAAATTGCTTCCACTGCAGCAAATTCTGATATTTTTGTGGGTTGCTAAATGATTTTTCAGTTGCATTCTTCTGGCTACTTTACAAACAGATAAATGGCAGCAGCATCCGCGAACAATCTAAAAGAGCTACTCAGATTGTCTCCTAAATCGTTTATAAAGATAAGGAACAATAACGGCTATATAATACTTCCTTGGAGAACGCCAGATATCACTTCTGTCTCAATCGATTACTTACCGTCAATTACAAAGTACTGTGTCGTTTCAGACAATAAATCACGAATCCAGTCGCAAAACTGTGGCGATATTCCATAATTACGCTTTTTTATTAGAAGAGCTTGTCAGGTACATCTAGAAATACTATTTGACATCCCTTGTAAATAGTGCCCATCACATCGTGTGAGTAAAGAACTAACATATTCAAATGTTTGTTAAGCTTAAGAGACTTAACTGCGGGGTCATCAGTCCCTAAACTTACAAACTACTTATGAACTACTTTATACTAAAGACGACACAAACATCCATGCCCGAAGGGGGATGCCAACCCCCGACGGTAGTGGCCGTGCAGACTGTGCATGGCGCGCCGCAGACCGCTCGGCCACTGCGGCCGGCAGTAAAGAGCTAACTGTGCTTCACAAGAGCGATACTTTCTGATTGTGTGTTCACTATGGGTCAGGAGGCCGTTCTGTTCCAGGTAGTTGATAATATTTTAGGATAGTATATGTACTAAAATCCTGCTGCAAACCGAAGTCAATGATATAGACCAGTAATTTTGCAATAACTCCTATTGCCTGTCTCGAATATTTGAGTGACCTGTGCAACTATCCAGTCCCGTTCGCTGAGCGAGCGGTTGTATATGATAGCTAGGAATGCACCAGCATACTATGAAACGAGCCTTGCCGTCCCATTTACTGTTGACTCCAATGCAGGCATAATTTTCTAAATCCGAGACGTACTCCTGTGGCCATAGTCGTGTCACAATGGGTATATACTTCAATTAATTTCAGTACCAAAATTATGGATGAGATTATCCAAAGTACGTTCTATTGTTTTACGCGGGGCTGCACATGCCTGGGACCGGCCCTGTTTTCAACAGTAAGCGGCAGGCTGCTAAATAGAATGGTGTGTAGTAAAGGACGAGTTGTCTTTACTAGCTAATATTCCTAAGTAGAAAATGTATTTTCTGTGACACTAGAAGAAAATAGTTTTCAAATAGATAATTCGACGGAGAAGATGCTACCTAATACAATACAAGGACAATTTAGTAGCGCGTTGAAATCAGTGCGTGGTATTGTTGCTCTGTCGAACAACTTGCAGTTTTTTAATGACTTAATATCGCTTTTCTTATCTAGTTTCTGGTTTATGAATCAACTGCTCCTGGTCGTTCAGCGTGAGGACCGCAGCTCTATTCTATTCTCGAGAAAATACGTGAGATAGGTTTGACGCGACACTGTCGGCTGTTGTTGCCTGCTGTGCCTCCTCCTTCGTATGCTGCCAGTGCAGACCGAATCTGGAAATTAACAACTTACTGAAATGAAAAGACGCCGAAAGTCAACAGCTTAAGATGCTGACTGTCAAGTCTTTCAGTCTATTATCCCTGGTTTCAGTAAACTTTGTGACAGGCATAAAAGAACTATTTAAGCTAAAATTCTGAATGATACCTCGGCTAAGCTGAGAGGGTTGTGCAACGACTTTGATCATGAGGGCCCTTCTTTCATTTCTTGAAACTCATGTCCAGCCATACTTCGAGTTCGCCACCCACTGAAATCTAGTAAGGTTTTTGTCAGTACTCTTGAAGTTGAATTCTATAGAACTTTGCGAAATTCATCAGTTGCAAAAATACTACCCTAGCTGCAACTGCACCACATTCATGATGAAATATGTCAGATTAATAGAGGTTCTTTCATTTACGAACTTTACGGTTACATTTGCTTTTAATAGTTGTAAAACAACTTTAAATACATGCCCTAAATTTTTCCTTATTAAGCATGGCGTTTCTCAGGCTACTGTTTTAAGTCTTCCTTTATCAGCTTGTGAATCTCATTGAACTTTCCCTGAAATGCTGATGAGAAACTTCCTTAGACTATACAACTTCACCATCTATTCGTTTACCTTTGCTTGTTGCTTATCAGAGACCTGTCACAGCTCTTATATGCAACCCCCCCCCCCCCCACACACACACTCACAAATTAAATTGAGTTTTGCAGGAGTCTCTGTAATTAAATGAACAGCATCGTAGGGTCTGTATTGGAGGTTTCAATCTCGTGCTATATGGCAGCAGTCGTTTTACCTTTAACTAAAATTCAGTAGTATCTTGGCAAATATAGGTCAGGTAATCTTTTCTCAACTGTAGGGAAGTTAACACATTGGATTCTTTCATCCCGTGAATCACTGTGAAGTATGAGTGACATTTCTTTTTCGTTGTTGATAAGTAATCAGAACGGTGAAGGTTTAAATGTTAAACTGCCTGGCGAAACTGTTGCTATTTCCACAAAATTCTCGAAGCGTACGCAAATTGTAATAGTCTTTCTAAGACCCGTCTGATTGGTCAGAATGTAGTTTATGTCGTGTAGAATATCAGGTAACTGTGCAATGCACTACAGATATGGTCGGCGGTCATTGCACTCCTGCCCCATTTCTTTCCAGTTTGATTTGAATATATTTTCTTTCCCACGTACCTGTTACGCTGTCGCAACAGGTGGAGAGGTGATACTCCGACGTGGCGCGTCCCAGGTGGCGGATATGGGGTCCTAACTGGCTTGCCAGTCAAATGAAATAGCTCTCGCGGATCAAACACAAACTCTCTGAATTAACACTCCAGTTGTATCTCGAGCAATCCTCGGAAAGCTCCACCACTCCAACCTTACAAATTTTATGGATTATGAGTCGAAAAGAAAACAAATTACCCCAGGGAGTAAAATCTCTCGACCTCTGGTCGCAAGTAGGCATTTTGGATTCTGAGTAGCCTGCTCTTGTTTTACCAAGACACCCTGAAAAACTTAAATTCAAGACGAAGTACAGTATCGGAACACTGAACATTAACTCGCCCATCAAAACAGGAAAATATAAAGAACTGGCTCAAGCACTTGAGCATCATGATATCCAAATTCTGGCACTACAAGAAACCCGCTACACTGATGAAAACTCTTTTGAAACGATTCCCTCTGTTTAGAGAATCAGCCGATTCATTATGACCTCTGAATGGCAGCTCTCGATTGGCTAAGAAACATACACAGTCTATAAGCCGCTTTAAAATTCCTCTGTTGTTTGTTACAGCCTCGTTGTGAAGTAGCACAGAAGTTCTCAGTTGTTGATTCAACTGATGATCTATTCTTCTTCGACCAAATGTTAAAAGCTCTAGACTTGCTTTAATGTGTCCAAGGGTTTTTTCGTGTCTTGAAATTGACACTGACATCACATTCAGATTACTGAACGCTGCCATAGTCCACAAGCTTGTTCTATCAGCACCATACAAGAGACAAGGCCAGCAGAACAACCTTTGCTTAACGTCACAACCACTTAACCAACTAGTTTTCTTGTAAAGTGCTGTTTGAAAATGCCGTATGTATTCTTGCTTCTTATCTTTATGCCTAGTAGAAAGTCCAGTCAAAGCAGGGAAAGATCTTCCTTTAACAACTATTTCCGTTTTTGCTAAAAATGATCTCGAACTAAATGGTTCTCTTCCTGTATTAATTCCGTATTACAGAATTTTCAGTCATTTCGAAATCTGAAAAAGGAAGGAAGTTCACCGAGTCCTATCGACAGGCTTCATTCAGTACTAAGACCGTTAAAAAATAAATCAAAATAAACAAAATATAAGAGAATCATATAACTAACATGCAACGCCAAATCTGGGAACAGAATCGTAACCACTGACGTAACACAGAATTAAGCTTAGTTGCGCGTCGGTCCGTTTCAACCACCTGTCTCACGCACGAGGCTAGCTGGCTTGCTGTGGCTTCGCCGCATGCACCCCTGGCTTAGACGGGGCAGTCCGGGCAAAGGAGGGCGCGGGGCAGGTGCGCGCAAAGGCGATGCGGTGGAGCGGCAGCATGCCAGGGTGGGGGTTGTTTGGCCTCGGATGTAGCGGCCTGTCGGCAGCAAGCGGGTAGGGTAGGAGTCGAGAGTGACGACGTGATGCGGCTCTTCCTCCTCATGCCGAATAGTCAGCACTTGCTGCGCTTACTGTAAGAATGTAATTTTTCTTATACGGTTGTAACTGATAGGCATGCATGGAGACGATGCCCCTGACAAGGTGAAATTTCGAGATAAGATTTCAGACCCTTTCACAATCCAAACAGGTTTGAGACAAGGGCATGGGCTCTCCCCAAACTTATTCAACATCACTCTAGAAAAGATAATAAGGGAGACATCGGCGGAATACACACAAGAAAAAGTGAAGGGAATTTCTTTTGGGGGATCAGTCAAAGGGCTTACAATATATGCACTAGCTTTTGCAGACGATATTGCGCTACTGTCCACGAATATACAAGATGCAATTAAACAAATAGAAATTTTATCAAAGCATGCAGCTAAACAATGAAGCTGTACAACAAAAATGCTTATCTCGAAATGCGAAGTTATTACACTACAAGACAGTGACAACAACAGAAGTACAATATGCAGCACAAACACTCTCCCTCAAGAACAAAGCACTAGTAGATGAGCTAGAGAGGAAGGAAAGGGTAATTCTGAGGAAGCTTCTTGGTGGACACAAAAAAATTG
The DNA here is from genome assembly GCA_026315105.1 of Locusta migratoria. NCBI lineage: Eukaryota > Metazoa > Arthropoda > Insecta > Orthoptera > Acrididae > Locusta > Locusta migratoria. The sequence goes on from CM048755.1 coordinate 767,722,847, forward strand.
GCGGAACATGGGTAAAGATGAGCAATGAGAAGATCTATTAAATTATTAAACCAGTTACAACGGAAGTGAGAAAGTGAAGGCTTATGTTCTTCGGTCATCTGGTGAGAATGCATGACAGCAGATTAACGAAGAAAATCTTCAATTTAATTCAACAGAGGAAAACACCCAACTGTTGGTTGCCAGGAATAAAGAAAGACCTCGTGGAACTTGGACGCACAGAAATGGACGCGATGAATAGGGACAGGTACAGAAAGGCAGTAACTGAATTCGAGTTTTGTCAGGATACCCCAAGAAAGAAGACCAACAGGAAACTGACGGCTAAACATTTGGCAAAAATGGTAGCAGGGAGAAGAGCTACCCTAGAGAAGAGAAAGAAGAAACTGAATATGAAATAAAATTTGTAACGCTGTCCTTAGTTGGCCAATTCGTGTAAACAAATAAATAAAAATAAATATTTTCCTTCTTGTGATAGGTTTCAACGTCGATAATAACAAGTGTTGTATCACTATGGTTGTGTTTCCAAATACCTTTTAAATGCAGTTATGAGAAGTATACGGCTCGATTTAAAATACTTTATTCAGTATCTCGAGCGACAAAAGAGCTGGCAGCTTTCAGGAAACAAGAGGGATAGCTCTCCCTGCATACAGTCGATGTCGAGCGGACTTTCAACAGCAGTCCAAACTTATACCATCCAGATAACGTACACTGCCATAAATAATATGAAACTGACGACTTATTATCAGTGTTGTCTGAACAAACAAAATACTCTACGCCAGATAAGTAGCGTGGCTGTAGATAAAACTAAGATGCGAAGATGCGCAGCATCTGTGGTCCGTGTGGCTGATAACTGACCCTGACCACTAAACCCAGATACCCTGCCTTAGATGGGATGGCAACGATGCAAATAGCCGTACCGTAGCGGAATGTATCTGTGAACAGGCCTGACAAACGTGCGGTTTCTGCAAACGGGCAGCAGCTTGTCCGTAGTTGCAGTCTGGATGATTGACTGAGCTGGCCTTGTAACAACATCTGATGTGGCTTTGCCATACAGTTACTGCCAACGACTGAAAGGAATGGGCAACTGCAGACGCTGCTTTTCCCGATATTGTGTAGTACTGCTGTACCGGTACTGTTAAATGATGATGAAATCACCTAGGGTAAAATATTTCAAATAGAAAAATGCGCATTTGGTTCTCCAAATGGGGATTACACAATAGGATGAGTCATCACGAGAAAAATAACTAGAATGTTAGGATTTGTAGTGTGGAACGTTTTATCCCTAATTGGAGTTGGCTGATTAGAAGATATGATATGTGAAATGCTTCTGTTGGTGATAGATATAGATTGGAATGGTGAACGACGCTGGCATGAAGAACAGGACTTATGATCGGGTGAATGAGGGGTTCAAAACACAAAATCAAATATAGGCAATGCAGGAGTTGGTCTAATAATGAAAATGAAAATTGGAGTGCGGGTAAGCTACTCTAGGCAACAACGTGATCATATTATATAAACAAAGACGTACGCAAAGCTAACACGCACCATAGTAGTATAAGTTTACATGCCGTAGCCTTGCATGTGTAGATTTAGAGCAACTAAAGTTGCTGACATATGCTAAGCACTGATGATGGCTATATGTAGCCGAATTTTATTTGCAAAAAATCTGATAATTTCGCGACTGATTGCTGTTTTACTGCCATAAGTTTTTCAAGGTCGCTGTACAACGACCCAAAATGGTTATGCAGGAGTGGACTAATGTGTCTACATGTATAACAACGGGGAAGCTACAGAAAAATTAAGAGAGACCTTGGAGAAAAGAGAAGTGGCTGTGTAAATATCGAGAGCTCAGATCGAACTGCTGTACCAAAGAAATAACAGAGGTAAAAGGCTGCAGAAATAAACAACGTGATGACCACCAGCCTACTGACCCGTCCAGGCGATAGCAGCCCCAACCGACTGCTAGTGCTGGCAGGGCTCAATACTACACAACTATAAGTGAGATCAGCGTGGATAACAGGAAAGTGTGCCAACACTCGAGGCAACGTGGCCCACACGTAGGGGGAGGGGTTCAAGAAGCCTCCCCCTCCCCAAAAGAAATATATATGTACCGGGTGATCAAATAGCCAGTATAAATTTGAAAACTAAATAAATCACGGAATAATGTAGATAGAGAGGTAAAAATTGACAAACATGCTTGGAATGACATGAGGTTTTATTAGAACAAAAAAGAAACGTTATCGGGCCTTTTTTCTTCGAGGAACTGCGTGATTCTGGTTTTGTAACTGCTACCGCGACGGGTGAGAGGTACGTCGATATGTTACAGAATCGCATTATCCCCAGCCTGGTTTATAAACACCTGCTGGAACGTACGATTTTTATGAAGGATGGCGCTCCACCCCATATTGCTAGAGCGTGAAAGATCTCTTGCGCGCGTCGTTTGGTGATGATCGTGTGCTCAGCCGCCACTTTCGTCATGCTTGGCTTCCCAGGTCCCCAGATCTCAGGCCGTGCGATTATTGGCTTTGGGGTTATCCGAAGTCGCAAGTGTATCGTGATCGACCGACATCTCTAGGGATGCTGGAAGACAACATCCGACACCAATGCCTCACCATAACTCCGGACATGCTTTACAGTGCTGTTCACAACATTATTCCTCGACTACATCTATTGTTGAGGAATGATGGTGAACATATTGAACATTTCCTGTAAAGAACATCATCTTTGCTTTGTCTTAATTTGTTATGCTAATTATTGCTTTTCTGATCAGATGAAGCGCCATCTATCAGACATTTTTTGAACTTTGTCTTTTTTTTTTTTTTTTTTGCTCTAATAGAAACCCATGTCATTCCAAGCATATGTGTCAATTGGAACCTCTCTATGTACATTATTCCATGATTTATTAAGTTTTCAAATTTATACTGACTTTTTGATCACCTGGTATGTATCGACTTATCCAAGATCCAATGAAAATTTTCTAGTATAACTATGATTTCTTAATATTGTTCATTCTTTATTACGACTGAACATCAGGCGAAAGGTATAAAGAAGTTGATGAAAAGCAGCACTAGAAGATTCACGAAACTATTTGTTTTTTCTGCCCTTGTAAAGCAGAGTAGACAGTTTTGTGTCTCGTCGCCGCCGGTTGTCCTGGGTGTTAGTGGCCGAGTGCAGAGAGACCGACACAGCCAAGTACGATGCACGTCTCATATATATTTCGTAGAAATATTACAATACTTAACTTTCATAGCTGCAGACTAGTGGAATGCTTTCGATACAGATACATAGCTTATCTTGAAGACTAGTTACAAGCCTGATTACTGATGAGAGTTTTATCTAGTGTCTGTCCTATTGCCAAGTGGTCGATACAGTTCAGTGGTGTACTGAGCGAGGTGGTGCAGTGTTAACGCACTGGACTCGTATTCGGGAGGATGGTGGTTCAAATCTACCTCCGGCCATCCAGATTTAGGTTTTCCGTGATTTCCCTAAATCACTCCAGGCAAATGCCGGGATGGTTCCTTTCAAAGGGCACGGCCGATTTTCTTCCCCATCCTTACCCAAAACTCCGAGCGTTAGCTCCGTCTCTAATGGCCAAGCTGTCGACGGGACGTTAAACCCTAAGCTTCTTCCTAAGTTGAGTGGTGGGCGCGAGCAGAGGGCGCTCTCGGCTCACGTCTTAAGATGGCCGCGCCTTGCTTGCAGGGCGGCGCGCGGCGACAGAGAACAGTTTCATATCGTTATTCAATCAGTATTTGCGTAAAGATTCTGTGGATTTTAAAATGGATCACCCAAAGATAGGTATGAGCTTCTTAGCCTCCTTTATCTCCAGTCTCAATACCATACCTAGCCAAAGAAGGAAAATGTAAAGGCAACATTTGTGCGTCTGAGCGATTTCGCAACAGAAGAGAATAGACTCGACGACAGTGTCTATTTTTAAGAGGAGAGCAGCCATGGGTCACAAAATAAATTTTATTAAAAATCGATTTCGGCTACTTCCTAGGCATCATCGTATGTCAGCAGGAGTGGTTATGACAGTCTCAGGTACGCATGTCTGTTACCACCACTGTAATAGCGATGTTTCATAGGTACTAAACCAAATCGATTTGTAAGAAAAATTTATTTTGCGACCGATCGCTGTTTTCGCCTTACAAATAATCAACGGTTGCTGCTGCACATTGGTCCATACATGGATTCAAACATGGAGATTATCTAAGTTTTAAGATTTCTGTAAAGTAAATAGATGCCTTTCACGAACAAAAAAATCGAATGATCTTAGCAGAAAGGCCGCGCAGGAATAGTTATGTGGTGTGGAGCGCCACGTTATAGATTTCGCGGCCTGTCGCGTCGGAGGTTCGAATCCTCCCTCGGGTATGGGTGTGTGTGTGTGTGTGTGTGTGTTCGTGCGTTGGCCTTAGATTAGTCTAAGTAATTTGTAAGTCTTGCGACATGAGCATCGTAGTTTGGTCGCACATAATTACAAACACAGGACGAGTCACGTGCAGTGGAACAGAACCCATGAAAGCGACAGTGATTTTTAAGCCCCTCTCCGACCATATTACAGTGACTACCTCCAACCACAAAATAAAGTGAACACACTAGCTCGGAGTCACTTAACTATGGATTTTTCGTAAAAGAACTTAGAAGATAGCTTTAGATTGAGTTCGCTACTGGAAGTAAATTCCGAGTTTGTGTGGCTGTAATATTGTAGAAGGCAGTTTGGTCTGAGCTGTACTCTAGAAACAGAATTTTTGCGAGTTATGCGAATAATTAAATTAAACTTTGATAGACCATAAGAAATTGTTTGACAAGATATAAAGATACGTCTCGTCCAAAGCCAGAAATCTTTGCTTAATACTGATTTTGCGTAGCACAGATCCGCGTTCGCCTCGAACACACTCACTTCAAGTACAGCAATCTGGAAACTTCGCCGCCGAGCGGTATAAAGCGCCTCGCTGCGGAGCGCGCGGTTGCTCGCCGTGGGGCATGGGGGTGTGTGTTAGTTTACCGAGGTTTAAGTAGTTTGTAAGCTACGGACTGATGACCACGCAGTTTGGTCCGATAGATTTACAAACATTTGAACATTTCTGGAAATTCCATTGCTCGTTATAATTACATCACCCTACACCATTCTTTTTCATCCATTCAGTACAAGAAACAAACAAGATTAGCCCCCATGATCTGATTTGAGAGTCGTGTTTCCGCTGTGTATGAATGATAACGACCTCGGTAATTCCTGTGTAAGGGTCCAGGGAGAGGGGAAGTGGACTCCTTTATGTGTTTCGTGTAGCTTAGCAGAGCAGGCTCCATTCTTGAGATTATTACAGTAAGCAAAAAATAAAATATAATGAACTTCGTTACAGTGAAGCAGAAGACCAGAACATTGTGACCGAATTGGGCATATGCCGCATTTTGAGCTACTAGTAACTGAATTTTGCGAGTTTTTTTAATGAAACGCAACCATCGCCGTTTGGGCGATATTTTGATGATCACAGTGTTTTGGCGACATAAGGAAGTTCATTTGTATAGTCTGACTTTAATTTAGCGTTATTTGCAATGATTTTTACTAGTCCACTTCCTTGAGAAATGCTAATTATTGCACCCAAAACTCCTTAGGTAAGGTGGTACAAATTCGATATAAGTACAATTCCGATCATCATAAGTTTTCGAGCCATTTGTCAGTCTCGTAGTGTCTCGTTATGTGGCGTTGTAGTGTAGCAGCTTCCTACAGCTTGTGACACCATAAAAGACAGAATTTCAATATTGCTATATTTCGTCAAAATGTACAAATTTGATGCATATCGATTTTTTTCCATAATTATATTAATATATGTGTAGTAATGTTTTATGGATGAGGTGTCTTCGTACTCATAAAAGCTTTGAACAGGTTTACATTTTATTAATGTATTTTAAAAATGTGTATTTTAATCTTGCGTGGATTGTAATATTAATAATTTTGAGATTATTATAATAGCTTTATAGAGGATCTAGCTTAGGGATTTTATAAATGTATGTGTAATGTAAAAACCTGTGGGAAGAACTAAAAAACGGAGAGAGCGTGCGTGAATGGAAGAGGTGGGAAAGCGCTCCAAAGCAGCGCTCGTATGCGCTACGAACATTCTAGTTGAGAGAGAGAGAGAGTAGTATCTGAGCCTTCAGCGTGCAGCTGAGGCAGTGTTTTATCAGGCCAGTATTGCAAGATTTTGTGGAAATAGCCTGCATATTGTGGGCAATGGCGCAAATGTTGGTGGCTTAATTGTTTTGAATTTCCGACGCCAAGAAGATTGCAAAAGCCACAGCACTGTATGAGCCTATACTTGTACGATTGCGCAACGGCGAATCAGGCACCTGCTCTTCTCTGCGAACACAGGCTATGCAATCTTTATTACTTTTGTAAGCTACAGACTCACATTTTTATGTGTTGTGAATAACAACAAAATTTCATTTTAACCTGTGTTCCACCCGTCATTTTCCTAAGTCACTGACATATATATGTAGGTTCCTAACCTTGTAAGTGTAAAAAATTACCCGAGTATCAGAAACGTTTAATAATGCAGTGAAAAACTAATTGTATTCCTTATAATTGCATTCTCAACAAAAATACGTGTAAATTTTCTCAGACAGTGTTGATCGAAGTTTACACTAACAGATTTTAGTAAAGAGCAATTATTTAAATCAAAAGTCAGATGATAGCTAGAATTCTTCATAATAATCTTAATATGTAAGATATTCAAAGACAGTGTTAGACTTATGAACAATCAGCAGTTTACATAGTTTGTACAGTGTGCTTTTTACTGTTTACTGATTCAGAAAATAGCATACTCAGTTCAGGCTATTTAAAACAGAGAACAACGAAATAACTTTTTGTAATTCATACTCTGTTCAGATTTGGTATATCAGTGTAGACTTTTCTGCTTCACAAATTAATTATCCTGCAGTCATTCAATTTTACTGAAACGGAACAATAAAATTAGTTAAAAATAATTACAGTCTTATGCTGCAACTATTTAGCCTGGAAGTCATCTTATTTGAATGAAATTAAAATGTTTGTGCAATATAAGTACATTATTAATGTAGGAAAAGTGTTATATCACTAAAGTACATAGTCTATATAAAAATATACAGTTGTCACCCGAACTAACAAGTTTGCTAGTGTTTATGCAAGCAGGCAATCTAGGCCTAGAATATATAAAGTTTGATATTTCCTACAAACCGCTTAGACTTACTTCCAAATATTTGGTACATCTTAATAGCAGTGTATATTACTGTGGGACAATTTTTCACTTTCTGATTACCAAAATTTACCATACAAATTAATCATTTTCAATCTTACTTTCATAACAGAGTGCATACCTGGATACCAACAGCCTTTGCGCTTTTGTAGGTCTATTTTGAAGTTAAAAAATTATTCACATAGTTGTTGCTACTGCTTATAAACTCATTTGAAACATTAATTTGACTATATAGTCTGGCGACCGTATTTATTACTAAATTTCTTGGTACCTCAGTACAAGGAAACATTAATTTTCACATCAGTAGTGTATTAGTTTATAAAATTTTCCCTTGTATGAAATCTTGGAGAGACGAAACATAAGGTTTGATGGCATTATCCATTAGTAGTAATCCTCTCGGATGGGCGCGTTACTATACAGGAACTTTGCGTAATTGTGGGAAGCTGCTGGGTACGGTGCGGTAGGTGGAACTTTAACTTGCCGTTTTCTATAGATTGCTTCAGAATAACCTGGATAGCAGGAGCGTTGCAAGTTCCTCCCGTATTTTCCAATAATACGCCATTCTGTGCTAAGGAGATATAAATTTTTTCCTCTTAAGAGGTAAGTGAAGCTACTTAATCTACCGCGCTCTAATAAATTTTCAAGTTAAGGATGACTGGATTCGCTGCGAAAAATGCAATGTTTGGTACCACTAGGTATGCGTTGGTGCCTGTCGGAAAAAGTGCTTTTTATGTGGAAGCTGCCCGTAGTCAAAAATATTTGTGTTATATATTTGTTAAACATCTAGGAACAAGTACCATAGTTTCTTTTCTCAACATATTTGCAGTTACAATAACATCTGTTCTAAATGATCAAAATACCTTACCCTAAATACTTCATGAGTAACTGTCGAACCACAATTTTTGAACATTACTGGCGATCTGGTTTTATATTATACACTGGCTACCAGCCGCGGCTTCGCACGTGTGCAGTTTATTAATGCATATTAAGTGCGTTTATTTCGTAACTCGTCTCTATAAACAGTCTGACAGTCAGTTCACCAAGAAGTGATCATCCGACCATATTTTCGTAGAATTTGTGTGAACTGAAACAAAACATGAATTTATTAAAATGATATAAATCGGATTGCTTATTCAACTGTGGTGCTTATGCCATAAAGGAATGAAGTGAAATCGGAATTCATTGTTTTGAGAATTATTTATTGACGTTTGTAATGCGCTCATCGTAACTGCTTGACATCTTGTCTTTCCATTTGATTTATTCTTCTGTTTATCTACGTGTTCTTCTCTCCTCTCACCTTACAGCTTCTCCACCTGTATACGTGTACGATACAGTAAAATTTCGTATACTATGTATTTTCAGTCTGATATGGAATAAATATGAAAGTAAACGAAACGATTCTTGCAAACATAGACTCACAAAGAAAATACTCTATCAAATAATGAAAGAAATCTTCAACAAAGATGTTTTCTCAAATAACATTTATTGTAAACTAGTGGATTACCTCAGTGTTGTTGTTGCCCGTTTTGTGCATAAACATAAAGATGAGACAGTTTGCCCTCTGTGTGACGTTTAGTGAGTTGACCAAAGCAATGGCTTCCTGCTCTATCCCCCCCCCCCCCCCACCATTCTGTAGCCTTCCCTTTCCCTTTCTTCTCTCCTGCCTCTGTCCACGTCGTGCTTCTCCATTTTTCTGTCCATTTTCTCTTTCATGAAGGAATTTTAATAAGGAACTTACTTAAAATTCTGTGGTAGCGGCGGCCACAAAGTTACTCTTTCAGGGAAGTAGACAAAATAATAACGGCAATAAAAATTTTGTATACAGACTTGGTTTCCACGATGTTTCGATTTTCACTGACAGCACATAATTGACCGAGCAGTGCCAACGTTGTTAATTTCGTGTGCAATTTCTTTCATAGAACCTAATCAATATCAAAAGCTGAAGTTGGTAACGCTTGCAGAAGTTGGTAGCTCTTTGATGACAGATGGAGATGTTAATGAGTTACAGAGAAAGTAACATCAGACTTACAGATGTGAAAACATCCACTTTCCTTTACCTCACTTAATGGCTATGTACACTCACAATTTTTGTTTTGTTTACAACTATGAAAAAACTCCTTTCGAATCATATAAATTTTATAGGGTTCCTTTTGTTTAATTGATATTAAAAACCGGTACTTTAGATTTCGAGTCCACCTGAAAATAATATGATTGCAAATTGCGCCTCTGACCTGTCATTTGTTCCTGTTGGGCTCCCCTTATCCCCAACCCTCCCCCGTCTCGATCTATCACCACATTCTCATCTTTTCCTCGTCTCTCTGTCCATCTTCTCCTCCCCTATCAACGAGAAATTACAAATATCTACCAACTTTTATTGTGATCGGCCAAACATTGTCGAAGTTGATAGCAAAGTAACCGCTGCCATGCATCTTAAGGACACTTTCGGAACATAAAACTTTTATCCGTGGAAACCTGTAAACATGTGCTAACTCTCATGCTGATCCATCGAATGGCACTGAATTATATTGTAAAGTACCCTCTGTAATGCAACATATGGTTTCGTAACCTTTTTCATGAAAAAATACGTATGTATTCCAGATACAATGGTGATCTGTTAAATGTAATTTCTACCATTAGTTATAATTGACAATTCATTCAGATCTTATGATTCTTTCAGACCCTCATATGTAATTGCCTCGATTTTTTAAATATTTGCTGCACCATAATGAACAAAACAAAAAAGGAAATACGCATATCCGTTGTTCGAATTGTAAACCGTGGTCTTGAGTTCCATTCGAAGATCTCATGGGAAAAAATCAGTTTTTTCCAAAATTTCGGGCACTGTGGACAGGCACGTATTACAGAGAATGACTCTCGCAGAACTTAGCTTTCGGCCACAACCTTCGTCCGTCCTGAATCTCAAGTCCGGAGAGGGCGGTCATGTGTATGAAAGCGTGTGTGCTAACGTAGGCTGTGTGCGTATGATTGTCTTTTCTGTGTGCCTGTCTGCCAGACATTCGATATAAATAATACGAGCGATATAAAATGTAAATACAAAAATCTATACAAATAAAACTGATTATGTGAAAAGTCACACTTATCGATTTTACCTGCCCCCGCCGCCAGAAAATATAATCTTCCTGTGTGTGTGCCTGCTTACGACTTACCTTATAAGAGCTAAAACTACTTTTATAGCATTTCTAGACATCTAGAATCTTTTTGACAATGTTGATTGGAACAATCTCTCGATGGTAGCTGTAGAGGGAGCGAAAGCAGACGGCAGTAAAGAGAAGCAGTCGGCGTGAAGGGAGCAAATGTTAATCAGTCCATAGATTAAACAAAGAACAACTAGGAGAATAAAGAGTGGCGTGAAAAATTAACAAGAGCGAAATAAGGGAAACGGATTGTAGTCAAATTAAATGAGGCAATTCTGAGGGAGTTAGGTAAAGGAATGAGACAATAAAAGTAGCAGATGAATTCTGTTATTTGGTTAGTAAAATAATTTTGGATGGCCGTAGTAGAGAAGATATAAAATTCACAATTGTAACGGGAAGAAAATATTACTGAACAAGTGAAATTTGTTACAAAAGTGTTAAGAAGTCTGTTCTAACGGCATTTGTCTGGAGTGTAGCCTGATACGGAAGTGAAACGTGGATAAAAAGTTATTTAGACACGAGCATAGAAGCTTTCGAAACTTAGGGCTACAGAAAAATGCTGAAGATTAGATGATTAACTCTCGTATCTAATAGAGAGGTGATGAACAGAATTGTGAAGAAGATATATTAGTAGCATATCTGGGCTACAATAAGTGAGAGAGGAGTAGGATACATTCTGAGACACCGAGGAATCAATTTACTGTAGGATGTAAGTGTGGAGGGGAAAAAGTCGCAGAGGGAGCCCAAGACACGAGCACAGTAAGAAGATTCAAGTGAGTATGTAGTGCCGTAAAGATACAGAGTCTTACACAAGATGGAGTAATATGGAGAGTTGCAACAAACCAGCTTTAGGACTGAAGACCACATCAACAGCTGGGTAAATCTTGTAACGCAGACGGATGTACTGAAGAGAATTGAGGAGAAAAGATCTGTTGACAGGGCACACTCAGAGACGTGAAGAGGGAAGTGTGCTTAAAGAGTGGTATAAGACAAGTTCGAATCGAAGAGTGTTAACAGTAGTTATACAAGTGTACGGACGCATCAAACTGGTCCGCCGGCTAAATACCAAAACAACGAATGTGAGAGGAGTTGTCACGTGAAGAAAGCTTAATTTAGCTGTACGAGAACTCTCCGCTGTGCACGGGCAGACGTCGACTGCACTCACCGAGTATCGAACCGATTCCCAGAACTGTGGGCGCCGAGCGTCGGGACGACTGCGGAGGTGGCGTCCGTACACCGCCATTTAAACTGCTGAGCGCCGGAGATAAATGAAGATTGCGAGCCAAAGGTCAGCGCCAGTGTCTCTCACGTCCAACTTTCCATGTTTGAGATATTTCGTCTGCGGCTACACGGGTGTCTTCAGCGAACAAATTCCGTTGACGAACAGTGGTGGCGGAGGCCCACGAGCAAGTCTGCCGTGCCAGCAGGCACAAGTCCGACAATAGTTTATGGGATCAACTCACGGAACAACTCTCATAGTGAACATCTCCTTCGACGTTTTAGTAACTGTGAGTAGAACGGGAAAGAAAAGGCTAATTCAGAAACGTTACGCAAGCTATTGTAGCGCAATGAACGTGCAACCTAAGGAATTGTAAAACTTGTATTTAAACTGCCACCATTGAAGAAACAATTGGTGCGGTAAAGTGGCCGAGCGGTCTAAGGCACCTTGCTGCGGAGCGCGCGATTGCTCGACGTAGAGGGTCGAGTCCTCCCTCGGTCATAGGTGCGTGTGTTGTCCTTAGATTAGTGTAACTTAGGGACTAATAACCGAACAAGTTAAGTCCCATAGATTTAAAAACATTTCAACATTTAGTTCACTTCGAGAATCAAGTCGACCACAAGCGTGAGGAAATAGTCGGCGATAAAATTCACAGACAGAAACTGTTTCACATCTGATTAGGAAAGCTTCTAAATACCTATGTGACAGATCATGAAAACTGACGTATGCATTCAACAGAAGGTACAGCATACTGAAAACATGTCCATCAAACATGTGGAAAGCATTTGTATTACCCTTACAAGGCCATCAGGAAAATTGTACCGAAATTACGTGTAGGTATTTAGGAAATGCTAGTATGAACACAGTAAGTGTGAAAAATAGAGATGGGATTGCTCTGTTGCCACGTAACTGTACTGACTATAACGGTGGACTATTCTGTGAATCTGCGAACCTTAAAGTACTTAGCCAGTGTGATAGAATTTATGTTGATAGAACTTTTATGTGGGGCATAGTACAAAAGCTTACTTTTGTCAAGAATAAAAGATTCATGGAGTAATTAATGAACTTTACATTCCAATGCTTTTTATTGTTGAAAGATAACGTCATCTTATCAGCACGTATTTTCAACTGTCGTTGATAAGTGTTACAAAACAGGTCTGAAATTATCTCATACAACCATCCTTCCAGGCTCTGAAGAACGCATTATTAGAGCAGTGTGAACTGATTTAAGAATCCAAGGTGATAGATTTCATTTAACTCATCACTGTTGAAGAAAGATACACTCATTAGGTTCTGCACATCTATTCCCGTACGGAAATTGGGAAATTTCTTTCTTAAATATCTGGTTAGCCATAGCTGGATCCTTAAGTGGATAACGACTGTTTTTGCAAAATGTTCAAATGTTTGTTAAGCTTATGGGACTCAACTACGGGGTCATCAGTCCCTAAACTTACAAACTACTTATGAACTACTTACAAACTAGGACGACACAAATATCCATGCCCGAGGGGGGATTCGAACCCCCGACCGTAGTGGCCGTGCTGACCGTGACTGGAGCGCCTCAGTCACCTCGGCCACCGCGGCCGGCACTGTTTTTGCATACATTTTACTAAGGAGAGGAAGGAAGAAGGACTAGGATGGAAAGGAATGATTTTAGGTGCACTTGTTGTTGCGGTCTTCAGTCCGGAGACCGGTTTGATGCAGCTCTCCACCCTACTCTATCCTGAGCAAGCCTCTTCATCTTCTCATAAGAACGGCAAGCTACATCCATTTGAATTTGCTTACTATATTCATCTCTTGGTCTCCCTCTGCGACTTTTACCCCCACACACTTCCCTCCAACGTTGAATTCACAATCCCTTGATGTCTAAGAATGTGTCCTACCAAACGATCACTTCTTTTAGTCAAGGTACACCAGAAATTACTTTTCTCTCCAATTCTGTTCAGTACCTCCTCATTAGTTACGCGATCTACCCACCTAATCTTCAGCATTCTACTGTAACACCACATTTTAAAAACCTCTATCTTCTTCCTGTCCGCACTGTTTATCGTCCATGTTTCACTCCTGTACAAGGCAACACTATATACAAATGCCTTCATAAAGGACTTCCTTATGCTTAAATTAATATTCGATGTTAACAAATTTCTCTTTTTCAAAATCGCTTTTCTTCCCATTTCTATTCTGCATTTTATATCCTCTGTACTGCGACCATCATATGTTATTTTACTGCCCAAGTAACAAAACTCATTTACCACCTTCATTGATTCGTTACCTAATTTAATTCCTTCAGCATCGCCTGATTTTCTAAGACTGCAATCCATTGCCCTTGTTTTGATCTTGTTAATGTTCATCTTATATGCGCGTTTCAACACACTGTCAATTCCGTTCAATTGCTCCTCCAGGTCCTTTGCTGTCTCTGACAGAATTACAATATCATCAGAAAAACGCATTGCTTTTATTTCCTCACCCTGAACTTTAATTTCTTCTCCAAATTTCTCCTTGCTTTCCTTTATAGCTTGTTCAATGTACAAATTGAATAACATTGGGGAAAGGCTACAACCCTGTCTTACACCCTTCCCAACCTCTGCATCCCTTTCATGCCCTTCAACTATGATAACTGTTGTCTGGTTTTTGGACAAGTTGTAAATAACTTTCCGTTCCCTATATTTTACTCCTACTGATTTCAAAATTTCAAAGAGTGTATTGCAATCAAAATTGTCAAAAGCTTTCTCCAAATTTACAAAAGCTAAAAATAAAGGTTTCCCTTTCCTTAATCTATCTTTTAAGATTAGCTGTAAAGTGAGGATTGCCTCCCGTATTCCTACATTTCTCCTGAATCTAAACTGGTCTTTCCCAAGGTCGGCTTCTGCCAGCTTTTCCATCCTTCTGTAAATGATTCGTGTTAAAATTTTGCAACCATGACTTATTAAACTGATGGTTCTGTAATTTTCACACCTGTCTGCACCTGCTTTCTTTGGGATGGGGATTATTACATTTTTCTTAAAATCTGAGGGTATTTTCCCTGTCTCATACATCTTACGCACCAGGTGAAATAGTTTTGTCACGGTTGGCTCTTCCAGAGACTTCAGTAGTTCTGAGGGAATGTCGTCCACTCCAGGATCTTGTTTCGACTTAGGTCTTTCAGTGCACTGCCAAATTCTTCTCTCAATATAGCCTCTCGTGTTTCATCCTCATCCTCTATCCTTCCTACAATATTGTCTCTAAGTTCATATCCTTTGTAGAGCCCCTTTATATACTCTTTCCACCTGTCAGTTTTCCCTTCTTTGCTGTAAGAAAAGAAGGGATCCATCTTTCCATCTGAATTCATTATATTCACACAGCTGCTTTTCTTGTCTCCAAATGTTTCTTTTATTTTCCTGTAGGCGGTATCTATTTTTCCCCTATTTATACATTCTTCTACAGACTTGCATTTGCCTTCTAGCCACTCCTGCTTCGATATTTTACACTTCCTGTCAATCTCATTTCTTAGTCGTCTGTACTCCATTTTGCCTGTTTCATTTACTGCATTTTTATATTTTTTTCTTTCATCAATTAAATTTAGTATTTCCTGTGATATCCAAGGATTTTTTGTAGGTCTTGCCTTTTACCTATTTTGTCCTCTGCTGCCTTCACTATTTCCTGTCTCAATGCTACCCATTCTTCTTCTACTGTTTTATTTGCCCCTCTCTGTCAATTGTTCCACCGAGCGCCCGCCAGCTGGCTTGATGTTTCCACTTGACGCGCTGCGCACCTGTCACCTGCCTGGAATCACTCTCCCGACGGATAGCACACAGCACGTCATGGACACAGCAGGCTATGTGGAAATGACGACCGTGTAAATTCGATGCAACAAGTTGAAACGGGATCCCACGCTGGATGACACAGTCGGAGCACAGTGGAAACCGGCCTCTAAGGTCGACACCACCTAGAGAGAAGGCCGCGGCATCCAGAGTAGGTTGCGCGCGCATAGCTGACTGGGTAGCCGCTGGGGCACGGCCCACTATGCCGAAGCAGCCAGCCAGTCAGCTATGCGCACACAACCTACTCTGCCTGACGTCACACTAGAGCGCCGCGGCCTTCTCTCTAGGTGGTGGTGCTAAGGTGCCGACCAGCGAGCACAACATAACATAGAGAGGCTATACCGCCTACATGAGCAGACAGCCAGTCAAGCCCAGCAGCCATCTTGCTTGGGTGTAGAAACGGAGACGGGCCGATAAATGCGTAGTTCTTCAAGTGGCGCTCGCCTTAATTACATTGTCATTTGAACCCCTTAGGATAGGAAGTAAATTACTAAATTTTTCACGTAGACAGATGAATACTGAAGGAATGCAACAGTGTTCGTAGCAAGTACAATACGTATTGCGTTTGTATAAAAATAAGAATTAAAACTATTACTTTTATATGAAATAAAAATAGTTATATGAAAAAGTTATTCGCCTGCCCCCCCCCTTTTTTTTTTGTCAGGAAACTTTCGTCAGTGAGAAAGTTGTAGATAATGAAATGAACTTTTTTTTTATTTAAAGAACATTTTTATTGCTCCCCTGTTTAGCTCACAAATTTTGATACAATAGCGCCGAGGAACTTTTCAAAACCTACTCGTTACTTTCAGCGAGCTTGCCCACCAGGGAGCACAGATTCTGTTACCCACTCACCTTGTACTTTGTGAGCAATTTTGATAAACATTTGTAATTTGGAATACAATTATCATTTTGTTAAAACTTAAACCCCATTCTTTTCAAGGCTTGAGGGATAGCATTTTTATTTCATGTGTTAAAATATTAGTTAATATTGCTAGGTTTTTCTTATTTTGTTATGTTAATAATTTATTATTATATTAATGAATGTGGCATAAATGTGAGTTCTCTGCTACACCACTGTCCCTGTGAGAATGTGTACTTGTCTTATTTTTAAGTGGATGTGCGAGAATCTATGGCTGTCTGAATGTGGGGAGTGATAGCTCGCTTTGCATCGTTCCACACCCTTTGGTTGTGGGCTAGTCAGTGAGCATTCCCTCCAGCGTGAGTCTCGCTGTCCGTCCCCACCACCGCTGTTTTCTTGGATTTTCCGGCTTCCGGTGTCTTCCCGTGCCCCAGTGGCCACTCGGCTGATCATTCTGGGCTGGTCGTCTGGTGAGGTAAGGTTGGTTCTGCTCTTGTTTCTGGAGATGGTAGGGTATCATTGTCTAGCACGTTTAACTTAGATTCGTGAACTTAGAATCATTTTTTTGGAATATTTTCTCCGATCGTGTGCGGAAATGTGTTCTCGTTTTTCAATTCAGAACGCGGTATGTCTGATTCTAGTTGCAGTTTGAAAACGGCCTGGTATATTAAAACCTTTTGTGATCATGTGGCGATGTATGAACTCTGTATAAATACTTTCTAGCTTTGTGGGGCCCGATTTCTAATAGGTGATATGTTCATTTTTGTACAGTGCATGTAAAAATCTTCTCATCGTTTCCTTCCGTGAGTGATATGTGTTCCACATTGTTGGTTCACAGAACAAAGCCTTCAGCTTCCACTCTTGTTTGTTCCATGCTCATCAGGCAAGTAACTATGTGGGTATCCTTCTGATTTCCACTAATATTTCGCGATCTTCTCTCCCAGCCTATTTTAATTTTGCCGTTTCTTCTACGACTGGTAGGGCGCACTCTGTCTTTGTCACTAATTCTCTCTGAGTCTTGAACAACCTCCTTCAATAGGTTCATTATGTAATTCTAAACATTTCTAGGGGTTGCATGCCGTAGTTCTTATTTTTCCGACTTTGTAATTATTTCATTTTTGTGGTTTTGCTGAGACAGGACCTCATCCGTCTCTGTAATCGCCCCCTATCGCGTGTAGCTGTATTTCATTCGCTTCCTCATATAATTCTAAGCATTTCTATGGGTTGCATGCTGTAATTAATTTTCTTATTTTTTCGGAAACTGAATTTATTCAATTTTATCGGTTTTTCGAAACCACATGGGTCCCAGTTCCGACTTCTGGGGTTTGCAGTTAGTCGCCTGATTTCACGCCACTTCTCATATAAAACCAGTACCTAGATCGATTTCTAACAGACTGCAATTTAAGAATCCCCCGTGATATAGTATAATGAATTCGATTTTCAACCACTTCACCTTCAGTGGAGTGCGTTCATGTAACGTAGCCGTGTGTCACCGTTAGCGTGTTTGATCACGGTCCAATTCAGATGTAATTTAACTTGGCTATACACACGCACCATCTCAACGTCCGCATTAATCCATGTAAGAGATGCATTTTTTCTATTAACAAAATTGGTTCCCCATTTTGCTTGTTTTCTATCTGAATAAACAAATTTTATATATATCCATGTGGCGTCTGTTCCGAAAGAACAGACGTCACTACTGATCCTGCAGTTGTTATTATTTAATATTCACAGAATATATGACATCAACTGCGTTTGGGCAAAGCTGAAAATGTGTACCCAGCCGGGATTCGAACCCGGGTCTCCTGCTTTCTAGGCAGTTGCGCTGATCCCTACACCACTGGGGACACAGTGATCACCGCACCTGCAAAGACTACCTAAGCACGCCTCCCGTCAGATACAAATTCCCAGCTTCGCCCTGCCCACAGTACTCAAACTCGTAGTTATGAAACTAATTCCCGTAAGAGTAAGGGCTTCAAACTTGCCCACCCCTCCCCACTAACGGTAGGATCATTGCCCGTCACCGGCATATATATATATATATATATATATATATATATATATATATATATATATATATATATATCCATGTGGCGTCTGTTCCGAAAGAATAGACGTCACTTCTGATCCTGCAGTTGTTATTATTTAATATTCACAGAATATATGACATCAACTGTTATTAAATAATAACAACTGCAGTATCAGAAGTGACGTCTGTTCTTTCGGAACAGACGCCACATGGATATATATATATAATATGCCGGTGACGGGCAATGATCCTATCGTTAGTGGGGAGGGGTGGGCAAGTTTGAAGCCCTTACTCTTACGGGAATTAGTTTCATAACTACGAGTTTGAGTACTGTGGGCAGGGCGAAGCTGGGAATTTGTATCTGACGGGAGGCGTGCTTAGGTAGTCCTTGCAGGTGCGGTGATCATTGTGTCCCCAGTGGTGTAGGGGTCAGCGCAACTGCCTAGAAAGCAGGAGACCCGGGTTCGAATCCCGGCTGGGTACACATTTTCAGCTTTGCCCAATCGCAGTTGATGTCATATATTCTGTGAATATTAAACAAATTTTAAATTCGACATAATCGGTAACTTGCCTATAAATTGTAGTTTTAGAGCACCTTCCCCCTTTTATTTAATATTGTTCTTCACAAGTGCTGAGAACAAGATCAAATGCAATTTTTCTTATGTCTAAATTCCGTAGCGCCATAAATGTTTCCTTGGCCACCTTTCTAAGATAACTTTAATTGTGGTGGCTTGCTTATTAATGTCTGTGTGTAATAACGTGTATGCTGCTATGTATATTGACCACGGTAGTATTAACTTCCTGCCGGCCGCGGTGGCCGAGGAGACTGAGGCGCTCCAGTCACGGTCTGCACGGCCACTACGGTCGGGGGTTAGAATCCCCCCTTGGGCATGGATATTTGTGCCGTCCTTAGTCTTAGTTAGTTCATAAGTAGTTTGTAAGTTTAGGGACTGATGACCCCGTAGTTAAGTCCCATAAGCTTAACAAACATTTGAACAAGTAATTTGAAACGAGTCAGTTCTCAGTTTGGGCCAGGGAACAAGACTTTGTAGCATGGAGTAACCAGTAGTGCACACGGACCTTATTTACAATTTTAGTGATAAAACGAGGCTTTTGTTTCGTACAGTGGTCGACTTTTAACAAATGATTCAGAAATAATTATGGAGCATTGTGCATCCTTCCAACATTTAATTTCGTGCGGTGCAAAAAAGATGGTGGCTGGTAGCAATCTGTAAGAAATATTCACTCATCATTAATTTATTATACAGCTAGGAATAATGAGATGGCTACTGTGTCCGAAACCTATGAATGCTAGAGCGGGAAGAAGAAATAATGGAGACTGCTGCTCCTTCTTATTGAGTAAAACATATGATACACGAAATTATTTGTTTATTGCAATAGATAAAGATGTACTTGCTAACGTTATACTTTAGTTACATGAATTATTTCCTTGACGTTTCTTTTGTAATTTAAATGAAATAAATACAGAATAATCGCAATACACTCCTGACCATTAAAATTGCTACACCACAAAGATGACATGCTACAGAAGCGAAATTTAACCGACAGGAAGAAGAAGATGTGATATGAAATGATTACATTTTCAGAGCATTCGCACAAGGTTGGCGCCGGTGGCGACACCTACAACGTGCTGACATGAGGAAAGTTTCCAACCGATTTCTCATATACAAACAGCAGTTGACCGGCGTTGCCTTGTGAAACGTTGTTGTGATGCCTCATGTAAGGAGGAGAAATGTGTACCATCACGTTTCCGACTTTGATAAAGGTCGGATTGTGACCTATCGCAATTGCGGTTTATCGTATCGCGATATTGCTGGTCGCGTTGGTCCAACACCACCTAGAGATAAGGCTGCGGCGCTCTCGTGTGACGTCAGGCAGAGTAGGTTGCGCGCGCATAGCTCACTGGGTAGCCGCTGGGGCACGGCCCACTAATGCCGAAGCAGCGAGCCAGTCAGCCATATTCGCGCGCAACCTGCTGTGCCTGACATCACACGAGAGCGCCGCGGCCTTCTCTCTAGGTCGCGACCTAATGACTGTTAGCAGAATATCGAATCATGGGGTTCAGGAAGGCGATACGGAACGCCGTGCTGGATCCCAACGGCCTCGTATAACTAGCAGTCGACATGACGCTTCTTATCCGCATGGCTGTAACGGATCGTGCAGCCACGTCTCTATCCATGAGTCAACAGATGACGTTTGCAAGACAACAACCATCTGCACGAACAGTTCGACGACGTTTTTAGCAGCATGGACTATCAGCTCGAGACCATGGCTGCGGTTACCCTTGACGCCGCATCACAGACGAGAGCGCCTGCGATGGTGTACGCAACGACGAACCTGGGTGCACGAATGGCAAAACGTCATTTTTTCGGATGAATCCAGGTTATGTTTACAGCATCATGATAGTGGCATCCGTGTTTGGCGACATTGTGGTGAATGCACATTGGAAGCGTGTATTCGTCATCGCCATAATGGCGTATCATCCGGCGTGATGGTATGGGATGCCACTGGTTACGCGTCTCGGTCACCTCTTGTTCGCATCGGCAGCACTTTGAACAGTGGCCATTACATTTCAGATGTGTTACGACCCGTCGCTCTATCCTTCATTCGATCCCTACGAAACCCCTCATTTCAGCAGGATAATGCACGACCGCGTGTTGCAGGTCCTGTATGGGCCTTTCTGTATACGGAAAATGTTTGACTGCTGTCCTGGCCAGCACATTCTCCAGATCGCTCACCAATTGAAAACGTCTGGTCAATGGTGGCCGAGCAACTAGCTCGCCACAATACGCCAGTCACTACTCTTGGTGAACTGTGGTAATCGAGTTGAAGCTGCATGAGCATCTGTACCTATACACGCCATCCAAGCTCTGTTTGACTCAATGCACAGTCGTATCAATGCCGTTATTACGGCCCGATGTGGTTCTGTGTAGAGATTTCTCAGGATCTATGCCCCCAAATTGCGGGAAAATGTAATCACATGTCAGTTCTAGTATAATATATTTGTCCAATGAATACCCGTTTATCATCTGCATTTATTCTTGGTGTAGCAATTTTAATGGTCAGTAGTGTATATGCATGAGATTAATTATGGAAAAATAAATAAAATATTGAAAGTCTGGGCGGCCCATGAAACATTATATTCCGGAATATTGATTACAAGGACAAAGTCTGGATGACAACTGCAACAGATTTGCAAGCCAAAGGTAAGATAAAAATTATTCAACTGTCTTATTATCCATGAGATGAGCAAATAATGTTCGAAACTCACCCTATACTTGTGTCGTTTGCAGGTGCTGTGGATCCATAGATTTTTTTTCTTTGACTTGCTTCTTTTTCTTCTTCATCTAAAGCAAGCGAACCTTTTTTGACAAACAGAAACACAGATCAGCAGTGAGACACGGACGTGTGGCTGGCAGAGGTACGGGCCGGATCACTGTTCTTGTGGCAGCAAACGCTTCTGGCACACATAGACTGCCACCAACGTCCAAAAAACCCGCGAGCATTAAAGGATGTTGCCCCAAATGCACTGCCAGTCTTTTATGAAGCTCAAAAAAGTTCATGGATGTCTTGTGGACTCTTTGGCGAATGGTTTAGTTATCAGTTTGTACCGAAAGTTGAAAAGTTTTTAACTGAAAAAGGGCTGCCAAGAAAGGCGATCTTGTTAACTGACAACGCGCCTACGCATCCTTGCGAGTGGTGATATTGTTGTGCGTTTTCTTCCCCAAATGTTACCAGCCTAATTCAGCCACTGGATCAAGGTTAAATAGAGACATTTAAACGGCATTACCGTGGCCTGTTTTTGAGAAGCATAATGCAAGATAGCGACTTGCAGAACAAAAGCTTAAATGAAGCGCTGAAGGCGGTCAATATGAAAGACGTAATATATTGGTGTGCTCAGGCATGGGGTAAAGTGAAAGCAGAAACCCTTCAAAGGTGTTGGAGGAAACTGTATGACGGCCTTGAAGAACACTTCTTAGAAAATGTTCATTTGGCGGAAATGGTAAACCGAATTCCTGTATGCGAAGACATGGATAACAACAAGGTTGATGAATGGGTTGTCGCAGACGATTCCCAAGAAATCACGGACCACGAAATTGTAGATACAGTATTGCAGAGAAACGTTGACGCGGTCGAAGACCCCGAAGTAGGTGAGATGGGTGACAGCTGACTATGGTTTTCGAGCACTAAAGGTAGCCTATATAAGTCTAAATCAGGAATTTATTAGCTTTCAAAGATCGCTGTGCATACAGTAGCTTAGCACAGAAAATACAGTACGAGTGCGTTTCTTTTAGGGCGCCCTAAGATTCGTAGAGCAGTGCCGACTGACGTTATATTAATGAAAAGATGGCGCGACAATGCTGCTAGGAAACGTATTGAGCGACGCAAGAAGCAACCTACAATTACGCAGTTTTTTAAATAAGAATTTTATATGTTACAAATTGTTAGGCACTGTTTGCTGTAAATTGTTGTACTGAAAATCTAAAAATGTACTCTAAATTTAACTTAAATAAAGAACATAAGTGTAGCATTTAAAGAGGTACTGCCGGCCGCGGTGGCCGATGGGACTGAGGCGCTCGTCACGGTCTGCACGGCCACTATGGTCGGGGCTTCGAATCCCCCCTCGGGCATGGATATTTGTGACGTCCTTAGTCTTAGCTAGTTCATAAATAGTTTGTAAGTTTAGGGACTGATGGCCCCGTAGTCGAGTCCCATAAGCTATACAAACATTTGAACATTTTTGAAAGAGGTACTGTATTACATCTTACTTGACGTTCAAAACCTTTCGAAAATGCGTACTATTATTACAATGCAAATAACGGTTGTGCATTTTAGATGTTCATGGACTAACAGAAAAAATTAGTATCCGAACTGGGCTCCCCCCGTTTAGTTTGGTTAACCGGGATTATACTGTAAAAGAATAAAATATTTTACCTTTCTAAAGGGCAGTATTGGACACCCCCCATGTCAAAGCTATAGGTACGTCTGTGCTGAGACGTATTCCAATGGCCATAATCGTGTCATAATGGGTATATTCTTGAATTGCATAACATTACGAGTAGTTCCAGAACAAAATTCGCGGATGACAGTTTTGTAATGTTTTGCGCACATGCTAGGCCGACCCTGACAGCAGAACAGACGCCACATACATATACATGTAACTTATACAGAGTGTTACAAAAAGGTACGGCCAAACTTTCAGGAAACATTCCTCACACACAAAGAAAAGAAATATGTTATATGGACATGTGTCCGGAAACGCTTAATTTCCATGTAAGAGCTCATTTTAGTATTTCTTTTTAAATGTAAAGTGAAATAATTCATGCAGACAATTGTCAAAATACACTCTACCGGTGCTGCTAGAACATGTGCCTTTACAAGTACGACACAACATGTGGTTCATGGACGATGGAGCTCCTGTACATTTCAGTCGACATGTTCGTACACTTCTCGACAACAGATTCTGTGACCGATGGATTGGTAGAGGCGGACCAATTCCATGGCTTCCACACTCTCCTGACCTCAACCCTCTTGACTTTCATTTATGGGGGCATTTGGAAGCTCTTGTCTACGCAACCCCGGTACCAAATGTAGAGACTCTTCGTGCTCGTATTGTGGGCGGCTGTGATACAATACGCCATTCTCCAGGGCTGCATAACCGCATCAGGGATTACATGGGACGGAGGGTGGATGCATGTGTCCTCACTAACGGAGGACACTTTGAACATTTCCTGTAACAAAGTGTTTGAAGTCACGCCGGTACGTTCTGTTGCTGTGTGTTTTCATTCCATGATTTGAAGAGAAATAACAAAATGAGCTCTAACATGGAAATTAAGTGTTTCCGGACACATGTCCACATATTTCCTTTCTTTGTGTGTGAGCAGTGTTTCCTGAAAGTTTGGCCGTAGCTTTTTGTAACACCCTGTATATAAGCTGATGACGGACAATGATCATTTCTTCAGTGCGCAGGCACTCCTAGACCCTTACTCTTAAGGTAATTAGTTTACAATGACGTGATAACGCTAATGTTTTGTCATGGAAACTTCGTTTTACTAGGACAGTTACTTTTTTACTGTGTGGATTAGGGTACATACAAGGACCTGTCAACCGTAGAGCTCGAACAGCATTATTTATTTATATTTACTTCATTGTCTGTACGAAACACCAAATCAAATAATTCTATGTGGATTTCTAAGAATATTAACATCTTGGCAAGATTTTCTGCCGTTTTCTTGATGTTGTCGTCGGGATGGTAGACAAAATTTTACCCTTGTACCAAATGCACTGCTTTCGCAATAAGTGACATTGCTTCTATTCCGTTAGCTGAAGACTGACGATTTTATGTCATATACTGCTTTTTATCAAGATAGCTGTAATTAATACATTTTGCTTTGCTCTATTCTAGTGCCTTATTTTGATAGGTGTTGTCTGTGTTAACCTACATTGTGGTGTCGCACAAGTCCAAAGTGCGCGCCACCTACTTTCGCCGCGCGCCGCCATGCACGCACGGCGCGGAGTTCTTACGACGACAGCCACGAGCGCCCTCTGCTGCAGCTCCGCTCGTGGCCACCACTAAACGACATCGTTCACTTGGAACTGAGATAGGAACCAGTTAACACATCGGAATCAGATAGGCACCAGTAAAGACTTGGCTATCGGATAGGCACTAGGCAGGCCACAACTATGTATCAGCATTCTGCTATATTGAACTATCTAAAAGTTAAGTATTGTATAAATTCTGTGCAATATATATCTCGTTCTAATTTACTCTAGTGTTTCTAGTTTCTGGCTGCTCCACTCCGTACCTGCACCAGCGTGCTATCTTTATTCCTGTGTCGGTCTCATTCCACTCGGCCACCGACACCTACGACGGAAACGGGACACAAAAGCGGCGACGAGGCTGGGACACAAAATACATGTGACATAAAACGGCGTATTATAACATTAAATTTATTGAGCTAACGTTTTGGAAAAGGTTATGTCTTTATACATCGTTATAGCATTGCTGGATATTGTACTAAAATAAACCTTATTTTAAAATTCGAGTTTTGGAAAATCTTTAATACGCGGTTTCATTTACCGTCCAAACTGAAATAATAATTTTGTGTGCCTCAGTAGCCTGGTGCAAGTCTTTCAATTGGACGCCACTTCGGCGACTTGCGTGTCCCTAGCCTACCCCAGTTATCCAACCGGGGAAAGGGTGTCTACAGCTTAACATGGAATCCGAACCACGAGTCGTTTCTGACGACTCCTCACATCGTTGAGAGTTGAAGGATGGGTTAAAGCGCAGACTGAAAAAATCCCAGAACCCACCGTCAGCACGTCACACGTGCTTCGGATAAGCAAGTATAAAAACGAAATTCGTCAAATACGAGAGAGTATGTTACATTTGTAATATGTCATTTCACTCTTTATCTTGTTTCTTATTTTTAAAAAGTAAGGTTTGGGTTTAGTCGTGTGTTTTTAATATGATTGCCGTAAATGGACAGAATTTTATTGGATATTTCAAAACAATGATCGTTATTTTATTGCAATTTGCGTTTATAAATCAGACCTTATGTCATTTCGGAATATAGCAGTCACATTAGAAACGAATCTCGATTTCAGTAATCTAGTAAGTCGTTTCGGTACAATTCGTCGGTTCCGCCTTCCTGCATTATTGGTCTGCAACACCGCTAGTTCATAAGTAGTTTGTAAGTTTAGGGGCTGATGACCCCGTAGTTAAGTCCCATAAGCTCTAAAAACATTTGAACATTTCGATAGGACGAAACAGTTTCAATATCGACCGCGAATGTGATCCGAAACTGAGCAGAATGAAACACGACGGTTTCGAAACCGTGAAGCTTGGCGGCTTTGTATCAGCGAAACATTTTCGCCTATCGAAACAGTGAAACAGGTGGGCATGACTAGCCGCCCCCTCGGCTGTGCAGTCAACGGCGAGTAGAAAGGGCGAACCTCTGCCGTGTGCTAGCGCATCACTATCAAAACCCCTGTTTTCTTCGACTCCGCTACAGGCATTGTTTTCTAAATCTGAGACGCATGGAGGGGGTCCAGACACCCTCCCTTTCAAAAAAGGAAATTCAAATAAAACTAGAATATTTGCCAATACCCGCTTTCTTCAATACTGTGGCACGAAATTGTGGTCATGGGACGTACTTAGTTTGCATAGCAATAATCTGTATGGAGGTATGATTCAACAAACAATAGCTGAGTTCCATAACTGAGTGTCTTCCTGTTTAGCTGCTGAATTGGCACTGTCTGACGAAACCAGACATTAACACGGAGAGAGCAATTTACAAGGGGAGGCCACGACGTTTGAAACGCGAATTTACGGCAAACTTCGTAAACTCGTAGTACGCCATGAGGACAACAAAATGTGTAGGCATTAGCGCGTACTTCTCAAGTGTTATTGAGAAAATCGCAAGATAATTTCGGTCGGTCGTCAAATACGTACCATATGTACCTGCGTGTGTCCGTTTCTGTCGTGAAGCGCCGGCAGCCGAGTGCTACTGTAGAACCAAACACGAGACATAATGCCACAGTTTGCGTCAAAGGTATGACAGTGTCATACTCTTTTCGTGAGGGAGAGATGGAGTTGTTAGATTTTTGGTACTATTTAACGATCAACTTCACGGAATTAGGACGGAACTCAATGTACAGGTCACTTTTTGCAGATTATTTGGGGTAGTCGTTTACGCGTCCCCCTGAGCATAGGGGTGTACCAGGCATGAGATGAAGTTAATAAATACCGAAGAATGTGCTGAAGAGAGAACTCCTCGGTAGCAATAGGGGCTATACCCCTTTCTTAACGAGAAGACGACCTGGAGACCCCAACGCCTGGACGCTGCGACCACCACCTTAAAAATAATTTTTTAAAAAATAATACAAACCAAATGAACCCATCTGTATCCTTTCCTCCTATTTTTTTTTTCTTTTTTTCGTTGGTGATGTCGCCAGAAGAATTTGCGATATTATGTTAATTTCGCTTAGGGTAAAAGTGGCGCTGGCACTAGACTCTTTTTGTTGTTAGGTTCAGTTAGTTAATTTTTGGTGGTAATATAAGTGATAGGAGCCAACGCCTGAAGTGGCAGAGCTTAGGGAAAACGGAAAAAATTGTAAAATTAAAAAAAAAAAATAAAAAATAAAAAATAAAAATAAAGTGGAAAAAAATTTAAAAAAAAGTGGTTAGCGTCCGAGCCTCGTACTCGTTGGTCGTCGGTCGCTGGATCGAGTTCCGT
Organism: Locusta migratoria; assembly: GCA_026315105.1. Classification (NCBI taxonomy): domain Eukaryota; kingdom Metazoa; phylum Arthropoda; class Insecta; order Orthoptera; family Acrididae; genus Locusta; species Locusta migratoria. The sequence goes on from CM048755.1 coordinate 767,750,395, forward strand.
TCGTCACCATTTTTTTAACACAGTCTTATTCGTTGCCATTTATATTACAGTTGATATAACGGGAAAGATAGTGTAATCAGATGTACTTTTATTAAATTTAGAAACGAATTTTTATTTCACAAATAATATAATATTCATAACTACCGACTAGTAAACGACCAAACGCATAAAGTCATACTGCCGTGAAAATATTTGCTTTACCGTCATTTGAGAAATCCCTTATTTCAGGAAGGAGCCCGAAACTACTTGTTACCTTCAAGTTTTGACCGCCACAGACGGCTTTCGAAAGATGTACAACTAATAGTCGCTTTCGACATTACAAGTTGCAGGATGGTATTTTTCGTAAAAACATGGTAAAAATAAAGTTTAACACCACCAGCTGCATTGAATAAATGCTATGTTTCCGCATACGCAACGTCTTTTGAGGTTTTCCATGGAAAACAAACTTCGCTAACATTTTTAAAAACCTCTCTTTCATCCGATAATTTGGAAGCAAGCCATACATAACACAGCATTCCCTTAAATATCGGCGCTGATAATTGGTATCGAGTGTATTTTAATAGTGTCTTCACGAGAAGCAATTTCTATTTCTCTTAAATAAGAACAATTTTCAAGACGCTTAATGAAGTGTTAAACTTGCCTGTAGAAATAAACATCGCACGGTTGGCAAACTGGAACGTATTTCGGAGGTACGACTTTAATAAAAAATGTGTTCAAATGTTTGCAAAGCTTATGGGACTCAACTGCGTATTCATGAGTCCCTAAACTTACAAACTACTTATGAACAACCTTATACTAAAGACAGCACAAACATCCATGCCCGCGAGGGGGGGGGGGGGTATTCGAATCCCCGACAGGGAACGACCTCACGCATCGTAGCATAGCGCCTCAATGCGCTAGGCCTATCCGCCGCGGCAGACTTTAACCGTACATGTTCTAAGTCCTTCGTCATCGGTGGAAATTTCCTCGTAGAAACCAGGATTCGTTGTAGACTGCCATTAACATTCTAAATTTAATAAAAGTACATCTGATTACACGTATTTTCCCTTTATATCAATTGTAATATAAATAGTAAAGTAACGAATATGATTGTGTTGAAAAAAAAAGGTAACGAACGGGACTCGATCCAGCGACCAACGCCCAACGAGTAGGGGCTCGGACGCTAACCACTTTCAGTCTGTACTCGACTCCAAAGTTCGTCTACTCGAATAAGATTTGCTTGTGCGGTTAATTCCTGATCCATTGTTTTTTAATCATTTTATTGTTCTGTGAGAGTTATGTTGATACATCTTCTCACAACTTCGAAGTCGCCAGTTGCTGATTTTGTATTATTATTATTTTCTTCCAATAAGAAGATCATTCTTGATGGTAATGCGAAAGTGAAGAAAAGTTGTTTCTCTGTTTGGTACAGCTCTGATGACCTGTGTGTTCTTTTAATTACTAATTAAAACGCAGCGATTAATTTATTGATAATGCCAATGTCTTGCGGACAGTGTAACAAAATGTAAGTAGCTCCATATCAAGTACTTTTAATTTAAATTTTTAAATAAATTAGTTTCTTCAACTAGGAAAGGAAAATGAGGAAACGAGCAGTGATCTTTCCTTCGCTGATATTAAAATTATTGCATGACCAAGAACAATAATCGTGCTTTTTCTATCGCATAGGATAATTTTATTAAAGTATGAAAGGTATATTTATGTGGGTGTGTTGGAATACAAGGTAAGGTAAGGGGGAGAAAGGACAGTATGCAAATGGTTTGTTCACTTGATATTAAAGGATAGGCGTGGATGACCCACCATCGAACATTTAATTAATTTATCCTCTTGTTTCCAAGTAATAAAACCCATCCAAAATTTTGTAAAGGGAGGTTAACTAATTTTCTAAATGCAAATACAGTTAAACCAAAGGATTCTCTGAAGTCAAATGAACGTCAGAGTTGAAAGCAAGATACACATACAATTGAGTACAGAACAAATTATACGAATTTACAAAACAATATAAACACTCCTACAGCAAGTGACTGGTAAGTCGAAGAAAATTGTATTTGATTCTAAACACTTGTGACAACCCACAGTTAACTGGAAACCGTGGCGTAATCGAGAGGAATATTCCGATACCAGATTTTTGTGAATTTTACTAACGTTTTCAACAGTCCGAAACATGAATACCCCTTGAAACACTAGCAAATGCACGCGATACTGTACCAAAACTGTGCCGGATAGCGATGTCGGCTGTATGCGTCGATAGCTGCAAGTCGCGGATCCAGAGATAGTTCAGCTTCGTATTCCAGAAGCGATATTTAACTAATATCAGCCAACTTCGACCCCGGCGGATCTCAGTGCCTACGATCTCGCTCTTTCGGCTATGTCTTGCCACTACAGACAATTTACATGTGAAATACGAATGTACTGTAGGCAGAGATGACACCAGAACTTTGGTAATCGCAATTATCGCGTCGGTACGTCTAATATCAGGCAGGCTGACCTTGCTCTCGGCTTGCCAATACTCAGCGCTATTAGCACAAGTTTTGGAGCAACTCCAAAAGTTGTACCACAAACTCTAAGTACAGCTGCTGGAAGACAAGTATAAACTGAGAGCAGAAGAGAAGCGTCTCCTTTTATCGGCTGATCAAACACCAGTCTTCTCCACTCTACCTTCTAAAATATCCGTCTCCTCTCTGCAAAGCCTCCAGGCTCCGCCTATCTCTATTGAAACGCCAGTTCACACACACACACAGCCCTCATACAAAGCATATTTATGTTAACGTCAAAATTTTTCTAAATAATTTTCAGAGTTTTCGTCTTCTGACACATGCATATCAGATAATGATGTGCCTGTATTGTGAATACTGTGTTCACTATCTCAATCATATCAGTTCGTCGTCCTGGCTTCATTCTTATGCAGATTTATTTTTTATACAGTATTACTAAAATAGTCCATAACCACTTCTGCTGTCATACCATGTTGTCGATACCATTAGATTTACAACCCATTGTTACATCACACATCAGTTCAGTAAACACTAACACACTTCTGTGAAGTCAATTGACTTCTAAGAGAATACTTAAAACGTTTTGAGCAGAGCGGTGTCATTCTAGAGATAAATTAGATAATGTTTGTTCGTGATGGAGTCAGAAATGAGGGTTATGCATATCTTATAGTAAGAGACAAAGGTGTGCCCTCACATGCTAAGCTGGCACATATACTTGGGTGTTTGAATGCGGATGTGACAGGCAGGGACCTGACAGTACAGCATAAATTGCTGCTCTTGAAATGAGAAGGAATCATATTTACTGTTTAGCTTGTCAAAAGGAGATTTGTTTTTTTTTACTAATTTGTCATCATTTTAAAGGATGCACTTGACGAGGATAATTTATTGAACGGACAAGATTACATAAAATAATCTGTCAATCATAGAGCAGGATAGCAGGAACAGCAGTAAATAATTTTCCCTATTATATGGCAAATTCCGAGGTCATTGTTAGGTTGTAACAGAAGAGTAAGGCTGAAATTGTCTAACCAAACATCGGAGATGAGAGTATTTTTAAATTTCACTGCTTCTGTGTTCTGACCAACTATCTACAGCTAATATGCTCTTCTCAAACTCTGCCTTCTGATTTGTGTTTTGTATTTATACTTCAGCATCAGATGTTATACGGCATCAAAGGTCTCCACAAAATGAGTCAAGAAATGTAACGTACAGAAAAAATAATACCAAAATTTTCAGTGGGGTATGTCGAGCACACCCACTCAAATTTTGGGGTATGCTCAAGCGTCCGAGCACACCCGCAATTGGTGCCTATGATCTACAGCAATGATTTTCGTTTCTGCCTAGATTAATTTCTTGTTCATTTTTGAAATGTCACTTCTAAGCTTACTTCCCCAGTGTAACACATTATCTATCTTTTTGTTCATTGCTCCTTTTACGCGCAATACTTTTTCGTTCATTCTTTGTTCTAGCGATATTAACCGTTGTTCAGATTTCCTATCCATAACCTGAAAACTGTCTGCAACTGCTATGCTCATGTCTTTACAAGACATGAATTTAGCAGTTGAAAAACACTTTACAATATTGTTCGATTTAAGTCTAGATTTCTTTACCATATGCAGTAATACTTCTATGTCTGTTTCCCCCCTTTTCTGATAAGCTAACACTTTGATTACCCTCACTAAATGATTCGTCCTCTTCTTTAATCTTCTCGGACAGTACCACATTTTCGCAAAGTTGGTCTGAGTCTTTATCACCGAGGCTTGATAACATGTCATAAAAAAATTAAGTACACTGTAACACCATGTCGAATGCTGTAGTTGTACTGTATGAACAGCACTAAAGTACAGTAGTAATTGATGAAGTACTTTCTTTCATGCTATTGTTGAATTTGGCAACAAAGTTCCTTAAAGGTTTAAAATCATGTGTAAATACACACTGCAACGTAAAATCTAGAGTAAGCCTTTATTTTACTACTAAATACCAACCTCTATTCTATCACTCAATATTTATTTTTATTCTAGAACCCAGTACCCTGATTCTTTCACTATCTACTTTTGTTTTGACTCAGCATTTATAGCGTGACCTCCAATACTTCACGTACCTTTCCATTCCTGGCAATTATATGGTATCTATGAACTTAATAGAAAACATAATTATTGATTCTGTTGAGGAAATCTGTACAGTTACTATTTTCAGCGATAGAATATTCTGAGAATCCATTATATTAAAGCACTGTTTCACATGCCTCTATATTTTACGACTGAAAATAATACGAGTCTGTTCAACACAAATCAACACGGAATGGCTCGTAGAAACATTGACTGCTTTAGAGGTCACGTGAATGCATAATTTAATTGGTTACGGTGAATTCTCGGTGGTAAAGTTGACTTCGTTGTCTAAGGTCGATTTCTTTGTGCTGGAAAAAGGAGGTCCAGGTTTTTATCGGTGTTTGTACTATTAATTGACTCGTGGATAACTTTGTTCAAAAACTGGTATTTATTGTTACACTTGGAAGTTCCACTTCACTAACAAAGAAAACTATACACTACACAAGCTTGCAATACCATAAACCCACAAAAACACAGTGATGCCACTAGTCACAGTCCACACCTACATTCAAAGTGGCCGCACCACACCGAAATGGAGTCCAAAGATACTGCTTTTCAGACATAAAGCAGTCTAAGAAAAGAATCGATATATCGATTTGGATTCAAGTTCAGCAAATCATGAATGGAATTATATAATATTAATATACATTACATTAAAGATGAGTAGAATTATATAATATTAATATAAATTACATTACACATATTTCTATACAGGTTACCAAATATTGTCAGTTTCATTACAACTGTCATTCTGATTATTAACTGTATGGAAATTAATTAAAATCCATCAAATATTATGAATTACTTGAATCAGGATAAATATGCAATGTTATCGAAACCTAACTGTATCATTAATGATGTTAATAACTCAAGATATAAGTTAACCTATTACTGTCCCACCAAATAATACTAATTAATCAAATGTACATATTGTAATTTCGGATGTATTCAGCTGATTTAATCCCAGTTAATCACTTTGAGATATGTATCTAGTTTCTGGAATCAATGAATGCATATCATATCATTTGCATCCGTTGATTTGAAAGTTTCAATTTTTTGGGTGTAACCGACAGTAAGTGTGGTGTTGCACAAGTCCAAAGTGCGCGCCACCTACTTTCGCTGCGTGCCGCCATGCACGCATGGCGCGGCGTTCTTACGACGTCAGCCACGAGCGCCCTATGCTACAACTCCGCTCGTGGCCACCACTGAACGACATCGTTCACTTGGGACTGAGATAGGAACCAGTTAACACTTCGGAATCAGATAGGCACCAGTGAAGACTTGGCTATCGGATAGGCACTAGGCAGGCCTCAACTATGTATCAGCATTTTGCAGTACTGAGTTATGTAAAAGTTAAGTATTGTATGAATTCTGTGCAATATATATCTCGTTCTAATTTACTCTAGTGTTTCTAGTTTCTGGCTGCTCCCCTCCATACCTGCACCAGCGTGCTATCTTTATTCCTGTGTCGGTCTTCCTACTCGGCCACCGACACCTACGACGGAAACGAGACACAAAAACGGCGACGAGACTGGGACCCAAAAGTGGCGACGAGGCTGGGACACAAAAGTAACTAACTAAACGAGCATTGTTAGCAAACCTATTTATAATAAGTGCTGCATGCCAATTAGACTATAGTTAGTTTTAACAATGAAAAATTAATTGTAATGTCAATAATGGAGGATGGATAACAACTCGCCATAAGGAGGTTCGCTGAGCTGCTGACAGGCACGAGAAATAGACAATCACATTTACACAACTTAAATTTTCAACTACAGTATTCATCAGAAAAAGAAACACATACATTCACACAATCACTCAGATAACTATACACACCCAACCACCATGTCCAGCCACTCCAGCAGCACAAGCATCTTGACTGAGGTGAGGAGGGGAGTGGAGGTGTCAGGATGTCGGGTAAGGGTGGGGATGGAAAGTTCCACGTTGCACGATGGACTATAAAGGATCTGACAGGTGGGAATGTGAGATGGGGCATTGAATACAATGAAGGGAAGGTGGGGGAGAGGATAAAGGCGAGTTTTAGGAGAGAGTGGGGATTTTAAATGATAAAAATAACAAGGAAATAAATAAATGAAATAAAACTAAAAAAGAAATTAAGGGGGTATTGTAAGGGACAATACACAGTTGCAAGGAAGGTATGAATTGGAGGGATACAGGATGAGTGCAGAAGGAGAGGGGGGAGGATAATATTAGGTAGAGGTTGTAGATATGCTAAGTTATCTTAGGTTGAGACCAGGATGGTTGCATGACCGTAGAATGTGTTGAAGAGACAACACAAATGAAAGCGAATACTAAATGTTCATTAACATAAATAAGTAAACAAAGGCTTACATCACAGACTTATCTTACTTCTGACCATATTCTAGGCATCTGTCTTATCTGCTGACATCCTTGCTCTATGCACTGGTGTAGCAATTACACATTATGGATACATGTAGCATACACAGTGGCCTTCAAATGACCCCATAAATAGAGTTGTTCTAATGGACTGAGGTCAGGAGAATGAACAGGCCAGCAAGAGCAAAATGAGACTGTGCTCCATCATGCATGAACCACATGCACTGAACTAAATCTAACAAACCATGTAAATAATTTCTTAAAAATAAACAGCCTGCATAGTGAAGTGGTCTGTGGTATGTAAAGCACAACAAATGCCTAAAACACAGTAACAAAAGCAAATAAATCTTATGTTTACAGGACACATTCTGTTTGTTGTCCAGTCCTCTATCGAATACCCAGATCTCTCTCACATATGAGGATCATCCACAAAGTAAGTTCCATTTCTATGCGCAGCAGTACTACAATTGCAGTTCCGAGCATGCAAGTCATTTACTCCGAGTCATGTACACCATTTTTAGATCACTGCTGCTGATGTGTGCTTTGTAGTGCTTCCTTATAATGTCAGCCATAATTGAAAATACTTCCATGTGTGAAATCAGATCTGATTTGTTTTCTAAATGCAAATACAGTTAAACCAAAGGAAATTCATCAGCAAATCTCTGAGGTTTATGGACAAAATGCTGTGAGTGATTCAATGGTTAGAAGATGGGTCAGACTGTTCAATGAAGGATGTGATCAAGTGCACGATGAAGAATGAAGTGGATGCTCTTTTGTGGTTACGGATGAACCGGCTCGCACAATTGAAGAGAATATTAAGCACAACTGTAAGTTTACAATTTGTGCCCTTGCTATGGAAGTTCAGCAAATCTCATGATCACTAATTCATGAAAATGTTACTGAAAACTGAAATTTCGAAAACTTTGCTCAAGTTGAATACCCAAATTCTTACTGAACAACAAGGACAGTCAGTGCACTTAAGTTTTGACACGCTACAATGAAGAAGGCAATGGTTTTCCTTCTTGGATTGTCATGGGCGATGAAACTTGAGTATCATACGAAACCCCTGAAACAAAAAAAAGGTATTTTACTGATTGATTTCTTACCCCGAGGCCAAACAGTCAATGCTCATGGTTATTGCGATACCATTAATAAATTGCACCATGCAATACAGAACAAACATCGAGCATTCCTGTCAAAAAGTATCTGTTTTTTTTCCCACAATAATGCTCGACCTCACATGGTGAATGTGACCAAACAACTCTTATGGGAATTTCACTTGGACGTGTTTGACCACCCTCTGTACAGCCTTGACCTCACTCCTAGTAACTAATCTCTCCTTACACCTAAAATCTGTCCTTGGTGGTCAACATTCCAATGATGATGTTGAACTGAGAGAACATGTTACCACATAGTTGATGTCACAGGAGGAGGCATACAAAAGCCTGTGCCACACTATGAGATGGATGGATGGATGGATGGATGGATAGGATATTATGGGCGCACAACAACTAGGTCTTTAGTGCCCGTACAAGATAATTAGGCGATACGTGTGACCTGAATAAAATGAAATGAACACAAGTAGGAAACAGAAAGAAAAGTAACCAAACTAGCCAAACAATAAGGAGAACGAAGCAAAGTCCCAATCAAACATGACAAGGTAGTGATAGAAAGTGATCGTCCAAGGTTTATAGTCGTGGACGTTCTCAAAATGCCGTACCAGAGGAGTGGTGGGCGAGCCATTCGTTAACATCCTAAAACCTCCAGCCTAAAAGCTTAGGCCAGAGTGCAGAAATTGAAAACTTTCGTCACACTCGCCATCAGCTAAAACAGAGGGCAGGGCACCACAAAGAGCCACCGCTGCCCTAGCAGCACGGTAGGAAATACATTCACGTAAAATGTGGCATACAGTGCTTTGCACACCACAAGCATCGCAAATCGGAGGATCCTCTCGACGAATTAAATAGCAGTGTGTCAGAGGACAATGCCCGATTCGGAGACATGTCAAGGCCACTTCATGCTGCATCAATGACTGACAGGATGTTCGCCACGGTCAGACAGTTGGCTTAACTGACTGCAGTTTATTGCTCGTCACTGCCTGCCACGCCTCCTCCCACAAACGAAGGAACCTCTGCCGCACCACAGAGAGGCTGTCCGGCAGGGGAACGGCATAATGTGTAATATCATAGCCTTCGCAAGCCTCCTTGGCAGCCCGATCAGCCATTTCGTTGCCACGAATGCCAATATGTCCTGGTACTCAACAGAATGTCCCGCTGATGGAGAGTGTACATTCTGTCATGAATGAGCTGTACTATCTTATCAGCTGGATACAAATTGCGTACGGATTGCAGCGTACTGAGAGAATCGGATCACAGGAGAAACTATGTGTCACAAACCCGCTGCATTTGCTCCAGCTTCCACAGGATCACATGGAGTTCTGCTGAGAAAACTGAGTATGCAGGGGGAAGGCGAATGCTGATGGTAGTGTTGGGGAACACTATGGAGCAGCCTAGCGAGTCCCCCTCTTTGGACCCATCCGTGTACACCACGGTAAAATCACAATGCTGATCTAAAATGTTAGAGGACATAGATTGAAATCTAAAATCGGAAGTAGAATTCTTCTCAAAATGTGTCAACTCTAAAAAGTAATCTCGGCCGCTGGAGGAGCCAGGGTGGACATTTACTACAACCTCGCTGCAAAACATTAAAACCAGACACACTATGAGAAGTGCCTACAAAATTTCGCAACCTATGTAGAAAATTAGTTGAACAGTTGTCAATTTTTGTACAATAAATATTTTTCTGTATCTGTACATATTTGTTAACCGACTTCGGAAAAGGAACAGGTTCTCAATTTGACTAATTTTTTTGCTACCTCGGAACCTTTGACTTTGTGAACTGATTTTGATTATTCTTTTTTTATTTGAAGGCTGGTGCTTTGCATGTGGTCCCATTTCAATTTGGTCCAGTTCTGATAATGGCACCCATACGAAAACCATGTAAGTCTTAAATTTGCATTAAGTATGTGCGCGACAAATGGACAAATAACTCAACGTCATGCCAACTGATTCCAATAGTTCTTTTTTTATTGGAAAGGATGTACTTCAAGGGTAGTTTGATGAGTGTATGATTAGGCTCTGATTATGGGATACCTAACAAAGGAATACAACTCCATATCTTAGGAGCAAATTAACGATATTTGGCCAAATCTTTTATAGGCTATCCTGCTATTTGAGTCACCTACCGTAACCTAGTTATGGTCAAGTAATAATTTTTTTCATGTAAAGTTGCAGTTTTGGAAGTCTATTTTTGTGCTCGTCAGAAATCTCTTTTGAAATTGTCCTCGAGGTAGATTTCCTATGTTGAGATAGATATTTCTCCCTGACTTCATTTGTTTCATTTAAACAGTCCTGTCTCGTATGAGCTGCATGTTTAGTAAATTTACCCATATTCAGAAAAATTAGTCTACTTCAAATTCACTAAAAATTAAAAAAAAAATACAAATTACCAAAACAAAAATCGACTTCACAAAAATAAAAAGCTATTCCAAAACACAATGTACACTAAAAAGTAAAACAATAACTGTTTATTCTTCTACAACTTAATAATCACCTTACTTTTTGTACTCATCAATGTGAAGGTACAATCTATGAGTTTACCACACAAGAAGATAGGTAGGTACCTACCCACTTTAATTCCACACATAACTATGAATAATGAACAATGATCAAAATATTTTTTTGAGTTCTCCTAAGTAAAATGAAATGCAAAACATTAGACTACTTAAAAGTCAATCAAGTAATTATGATAATATAATGTAGTTACAATTATTCTTATTTTTGGAGTCGGTGTCAGCCAAGAAAACACTACAATATACCTAGCAAAAATAATACGAGAATCTAGAGACCAAACTCCGATTGGATGTTTCCTTAGCTGACAGTGACTCCAAAAACAACAATAATTGTAATACATTATATTATCATAACAACTTGATTGACTTTTAAGTAATCAAATCTTTTACATTTCATTTTACTTAGATCTCAAAAAATTATTTTGTTCAGTGTTTGTTATTCATAGGTATGTATTGAGTTATATTTAAAGTGTTTGCATGGTAAACACATAGATTGTACCTGCATTTGATGAGTAGAAAAAGTAAGTTGATTAACTTCTAGAAGAATATACAATTATTATTTTTTTCTACTTTTTAGTGCATATTAATTGGTTTTGGAATAGTTTATTGTTATGAAGTTGGTTTTTGTTCTGGTGTGTATTACACAACTTATTTTGTGGACAAACCTCGTATTTACATACACACACAATTTATATATACCATATATATTTTGTACTTTATGTAAAATGGCAATTCTTTGCAGTATGTCATGGGAAGAACACATGTAATGGTATAGGGGGTACAATAAAGCAAGCTGTCACTAGTCTGCAACAGTCCTGCAAGAATCAGATCTTGACACTTAAAGAAATGTTCAAATTCTGTGAAGAACAGGTAAAAGGAATTACCCTTAGTTTTTGTAAAATGTGAGGAAATATAAGAACTATATGTCAATGTCTTGAAGGATAGATTCAGTACTTGTCAAAAGATTAAAGGCACTTCATCTTTTAATTGTGTTATACCCCAGTCACACAGCTTGCTCATGACACACACTAGTGGATTGCTGAAGTTGTACTGAAGAAACTGTTTGAACATCTGTGATGAGCAAACTTCTAAATTCATGCCTAAAACATGGCGAAGACATTTCTCTATTGTCCAATCAGCAACACATTAAAAACAAGTAAGATGGTAACAAGATAATGTGATTAGTAATTAGAAGTGATCAGGGACATGATGAAATTATGTAATTCCATTAGCCCTGATGTTGAATAATGTATTTTTGACTTTTTTTCAGAGCTTCCCAGTGAATGTCAAAGCTGAAATTTATACTGAAGTTTGATACCATAAAGCTCTAGTAATTGCGCAATTTTGAGATTTTTATAGTCCCCCAGAAAAAGGTATTGCAGGCCAAAAAATGAATAAATAAATAAATAAATAAATTCAATTCTGTTTAATAGTGTAAGCATCTCACCATTTATACTACGGGGTGTACATAAAGTCTAGGAACACTTAGAATTATTTATTGCCCAAGAAGCAAATATTGTATAGATATCAGATATATATGTCAATTTGAATAGAAACCCTAAAAGTTTTTTTTTTTTCTTTGTGTACACTGCCACAGGGTAGTTTGATAATTTGCTGATAGCACGAGTCGGCAACAGAGTGAATTCAGGTGTGGAGTGAGCTTTCTGTTTGTTGGAGTTCGACAAAAACAAATGTGCTACAGCTGTTTAATGGATGTTTAGAACCAAGTTCGGTAAGAAGCCACCAACGGGCACAACAAATGTGTTACATGTTGCTTGTGCCTGACAAAGGGACGTGGACTCAGTGAGAAATGGCCTCCCCAATCACAAGATCCCACTTTGTGCAACTTTTTTTCTATGGGGGACATATTAAAGATCTGGTGTATGTACCACCTCTACCATGTGATGTAGCAGATCTCCAGGAGAGAACACGGGAAGCGACTGCTACAGTTGACAATGCCGTGCTGGGACGGGTAGGGCAAGACTTTGGTTACCATAATGACACTTATGTTTCACATACTAAATGCTTGTAATAAAACTTTAAGAGTTTCTCTTCAAAATGCAATATGTAATACATCTGTACAATGTTTAGTTCTTGTGCAATGAGTAATTGAAACTGTTCCCAGACTATGTACACCCTGTATACAAAAAGCACTTTTACTGTGTAGTGTACAAGCACAAAATTATTGAGGTGGTTGTTAGGCATTGTACGGGACTAAACAACTCGGTCATCAGTCCTCTAATTATTTAGGGTGAGAAATGACTCATCCTACGAAAAAGTACTATTTAATTGAGTTTAATTTGGGATGAATAAATTTGAGCTATTAAAAATATATTAAGAGATACGTTTAGTTATATGATAATTTCAATTAGTAGGACAGAGTGTCCTAACTAAATGTGTTATTTGAAAGGTCCAGAGCAAACCATCACAAAGTAATTACAAAACTGCAGATGTTTGCTAATGAAAATAATTAATAAATAAAACTGCTTGTGGCAAGAAACAAAAAAGGCAACAATTTCTAAATAATATAATTTAAAAGAAATATTTATGTCACCAAAGACTAGGGAATCCACCAAGTAAATATTTTTTTCTGATATGGTCAAGTGACCACTTGGTATGGGCTGATTTCAAATTATTGTTTCATTCTCCCTTCTCTCTGGAGATTAATTGCCATTTTGCAATCTCATGGCAGTAATTTTGTGGAGAAATTCTCAATAATCTGTTTTCATAGGAGAAAGTTTCAGCCAGAGCATGACATTCTTACTCTAAAGTTTTTGTTGGAACCTGGAATGAATGTACATTACTTTGGTGTGACAATAATTTACAGCTTGTAACAATATTTAAAAAAAATAAAAACAGTTGCACACAGCTGTTTTAAGCAATTTGTTATACACTCAAAGTGGTGATCTGATGCCCACCCAACCCCCACAACATCCTAGTCCATCTTTATGCCACTCCAAATCCTAACCCCTTTCCACAGGGATCATATCCCTGCCCAAACCATCCACAAACACTCCTTATTCCAGTCCTGTCACAGGCTTATCCTACCCAATCAGAGGCTGGGCCAACTGTCAAGGAACTCATGTGATTTACCAATTCTGCTACACCACTGCACAGCTTTTTACAATTTTATGACTACCAACCAGCTGTTGATCAGAATAAATGGCCACTATCAAACTGTGGACAGAAGCAGGACGGACCACCCTATACCACAGCATGCAGCTGAGAATAACATGTTATATTTCAGTGACTGCTTTACTACCTTGGCCATCTACATCCTCCTCCCTGCAACCAGCTCTTCTAAACTGCACAGATGGGAATTGTCCTTAACACGTCCTACAGTCTTTCAACCATCCTGGCCTCAATTTGATGCAACCTATCATTCCAACACTCATGTCTAACAGTTCCTCCCCCTCTCCATCATACACCACCTCCCAATTCATGTCACTAACCTAACTGTGTGCTACCCCCCCCCCCCTTTTCCCTGAATTGCAACTGCATCTCACATTCCCACTTGTCAGTACATTAATGATCCACCAGGCAGTGCAGATCATACTAGCCACCCTTGCACTGCATCCTTCCCTCTCCTGTCTCCTTGCCACTCACTCTTTAAGACTAATCTGGCCACAGTGGCTGGAGATGGCTGTCATGTGTGCATGAATTATGCCTGACTGATTGAGCAGAAGTATCTCTTCCTGATGAAGGCTAGAGTCAAAAATTTAAGTTATCTGAATACAATTGTTTTTTCTATGACCACAGCTCGGTGGTTGCCTTTATGGTGAATTGCTATCCGTACTCATATTACTGACATTCCAATCGGGATTTTCCATTATTACAGTCAGTTACTGTTACCAATAGACTATCTTAAAGTGTATAGTAAAATCATAATCAGTTGCGTAACTGATATCAACCTTGATGTTGAAAGACAAGATCTGTTAACTATGCCAAGAAAATTCTAGAACACAGTAAATTTGTGGCAAGCCCATAAAAATACACTTTGTATACTTGGAATTTTTACGTCCTGTATAATCTTCCTAATGGTGAGAGAAAATGATAAAAGATTTGTCATAGTTTTACTCAACTACATATCTAAAGGTTTAGTTGCGATTCCCATACACTTAATGAAGAATGGCAATTACAAATCTAATTAACAGTCACAATAGTATTTAATACAGAAGAAGTAAAGAACAATTTTCTAGTAAGTAAGTGATACATATGGATTATTATAGAGTGCATGTTTTATTCTGGTTTGTAACATACATAAATTACTGAATAATGTTTTATGGAATCTATATTCTAAGAAAGTAAATCAAACACTTTATGCACTTAACATGGCTACATTATAGTTTTTATTAAGTAGAAGTAAGCTGGAATGTAATTCCTACATGACAGTACACATCAACATCAAAATAAACATATCATTGAATATAATTACACTATTTCAATTGCCACAGATTACATGAAAAATGACTTCTGAACAATGATACAAAAATTAAAGACAATTATAAAAATTGCTGTTTTAATTCAGGAATGTAAAACACAGGATGAACTATCAATATGTACATGATTACATATCACTACTTGTCACACCCTGTACAGCACATTCCCATGGACATTTGGAAATTACTTCTTACAATCTCAGGGACTACCATATCTGTAAGACATGTGCCATTTCCTACAGGAAATACTACTTCCCCTGTTGGAAGGAGGGTCTTAGATGCGACCAAAGGTCATATGCTGGCTATGTGATAGAAATATCTCCACTTCTGAATTTTTACAAGAAGCAAGAGCACTTTGTCCACTGGAATGTTCTGTATACGGTGCTGTACAAGCTTTAACATGGGAACCGTTCACTTCTGAATATTTTTGGGCCTGTATTATCCTCTTGAATATTCACACACACACACACACACACACACACACACACACACACACACACACACACACACTAGATATTACTTTCAATTTAAATATTTGAAAGCTGTTTTAAAACTTCAACAAATATAAATTTCATTTTCATACACCATAAACAGTTTAAATACTACAACAATTCAGGGGATTAACTACATATGAGATTCTTTTCTACTGGTCTAGGAAAGACATACTAACAGTAGAATAGGTAATTCAGAATCCTATTATATTTTGTTTCTAATTACTCATATTTTAATTTTTAAGAATAAAATACATTCAACTACAAGCATTCAAATATATAGTGGCCACCTTCGGTATCTTCTACTGATACTGTTTTTATTTATATGCACAGATCACAAAATCTGAAATGCCATGGCACAGGCTAATTGCTTTTGTTCACCACACACTAGATTTTTATATTACAAACAGTGCTGACCATACCACTCCATTCGAAAGAGGAGCATACAATGATGTGCTTAGAAAGTAAAATAGTAACTTTGCGACACCACCTGAAATATGTTTTGCTTTGTGTTATTATTTTGACACTGGTGCATTTCTCTGCATGTGCTACTTGTCACGAGCTCTTTGGTGTATGGGGTGTCGATGATACTTTGAACACTAAAGGATTTGAAACTCTAAATATGCTCGGTAACATAGTCGCTAAAGTTCCAAATACTTCTTCCGATATTCCCTGTTTAAAAACAAAAACATAAATTATAACTTTATTAGATTTAAATAGTACAGGAGAAATACAAATCTTAACTATAATTTCTTACAACTAGATAGTAGTAAAGCAATGTCACAACAAAATTAGAGAGAAAAATACATGCAATAATTAAATTTCTCAAGAGATATGTTGTCTCATTATATCTGAGATATTGAATAGAAAGAGGGTCATTGAATTGTCTGACATAAGTATCACCTAACTATGAAATACAAGGCAGGATCATTACCACTAACATTCATTGTTGAGATGCTATTCCAACATTGGAGAGCCTCAGAAACATTTATACATATTACACAAAGGAACACTGAAACAGAATTAAGTTTGTGTAGTGGAAGGAGACATGCTCTTAAGACAGTTCATGTAGTCACATGTGATAGCCGGGAAGGTAAAGTGTCTGTCTAGTAATCATGAGGTAGCAGCTTTCTTTTTTAGGTATAAAAATGCATCTCTAGTCATTTCACAAAGTAGGTCGTCTTGTATACTGAACACTTACACAAATTTAAAAAAATTAAAAAATAAATACTATATTAAAAGTGTCTAAAGTGATGGCGTGCCACCTTGCCACAAAGAACTCTGAACAATTGTATAATTCTCTCTATACGTCAACATATATGTTCAAATTATTTTTCAAAAGAGATAGATAGATTGGCTGGCCAGTACTTACCTTTGTGCTGTACCGCCGATAGTTACAAAAATGAAGAAATAGAAGAAGGAAAAAAGAAAAAAAGGGGACAAAAAAGGACAAGTTTTCAGAACACAGTTCCTTCCTCAGGTGGGAAAGAAGGAAGGATGGGAATGGAAGGGAAAGGTAATTCACGACCTAGGTCACGAAGGTGGTGTTTTAGAGCAAACGTTAACCGGAGGAATATCACCTCTCGAAACCACGCCCATTTACCCACACCTTAGCTACGAGAATGTCCCACCGACTCGACCCTCTCCCCACAACGGCAAGCCCGTGAAAAGCACACGCTCGGACGCTTGAAAAGTGTTTAATGGCTTTTACAAATATTGCAATTGAAGCCGTTTTGTACAATACTTTTGCACCGTTTGTTCTTATGCATCGTAGCAGTGATACAAAATGAATGCTTTTAGATGTGAAAATTGGCCGCAATTCTCTGAAACGCACCCATCGAATATGAGCGAAAAGAAAACAAAGAATTAACATGCGTGTAGTGCAATTTATGTGACATGGATTTTGCTTCCACACATAATCTGAACATGTAGAGGAATTAATCCTTATGTAAGACACCTTTCTGTGTTTTTATTGCCCAACATGTTTCACTACTTACTGTGCCTAAATTTCAGAAACTGTATGACATGTCACAGATTTTCCGATAGTACATTTCAACATTTGGCTAAATTGTTTACATTCGAGAAATAGGCTACATATTTTAGGCATAGACTACATGTATTTATGGAGATAGATAATGTTCCTTTAATTAATCAGTGACATATTTTACAATTGTCATCTGCAACGCCAATATATTTCTAATCCCAAAACGAATAAATTTGTTGTTCTCTCCTGTGTTTTAAGATGAAATATATGTGGCTATATAGCATGTTATTTACATTTGTGCTTGGTGGCGTCCTCACTTTATCGTGTTTTCTAATGTTATTTTTTTGAGTTTTTGTTAGCAACTCACAATGTTTGTTGCTATTTATCATGTTGTGGTGACTGTAACGTATTCCTATGTTTACGTAGCGTGTTTGTGGTGTGGCGCGGGATTTTGAATGGTTTTCACACTTGTGATGTGTGTGGTTTTATTTTTATTTTGTGTGTGTGTGTGTGTGTGTGTGTGTGTGTGTGTGTGTGTGTGTGTGTGTGTGTGTGTGTGCATCTAATCTACAGAGAGATTGAATTAATGTGTGTGTGTGTGTGTGTGTGTGTGTGTGTGTGTGTGTGTGTGTGTGTGGAGGGGGTATTATTTATTTATTTTCAGTCCTTATCTCTCTGGAATGTTATTTGTGAGAGATTTTTATTGGATGACATTTGTTGAATACTGTCTGTTGGTTTGTTGTGAGCTATATTTCAACTTTGTGTGTGAATTTTTCTTGAGTATCTTTTTAATTTGTGCTCTGCTTACTGTTTTTGTATCATGCCCCCATTTTCGTGTGTGGCTTGTTTTATTGTGTTCAGTTCTTATGTGTAGGCACATTTGGTCATTTGCGTTCTGTTACTCGGTGTAGTAGAAATCTCAAACTTGCCTTCTACTGGGTAACGGGCTGATTGGATTGGTCATGAATCACAGTGCAGGTCATTGTAGGCTTCCTGTAAATTGTGAATTCATATTTGTTGTTTCTAAAATTTAATTTTCTAACTGTGTTTCAGTGAACTCAGTGTCATTATGAAAATCTTTTGTGTGGGAGTGTTGCTGATCTATTAGGCATATAACATGAAGATGATATATGTACAATATTTTATCATGTACTGTTTTGGTTTGAGAGTTTTGTTAAAGATTGGTTTTCTATGTGGTTCATTAGTATGTCAGCTAGGAAGCCACTGATTAGGGATCCCTTTCCTGTTGAGAGTGAAATTTGCTATTGAATGTGAAGTAGGCCTAATTTTGTGTGGTGGTGACTTTGAATAGGATAGATATTTCTTCTGTGATTGTTGTGGATATTTTACCTTGTAGTTGGAGGTTCCTTTCTATGATATTGATGGTTTCTACTCTTCTTTGTATACATGGAAATTATATCAAATGATATTAATGTTGCTGTGTTTGGTATAATTTCATTTACTATTTTTTCTGTTAGTTTTCTTGAGTTCTCTAGACTTCTGTTTTCTGTGTATTTGTAGGTATTGTGGCATAACTGAAGACATGGCTACCATCTGTCATCCTTGATCCATGACAACATCGTTGGAAAACCCATACACGGGATAATACCTTAATACTTATGTATTGTAGATAAGATATAATTTGTGTTTTTGCTTGTAAATTACAGATTACAACAACAGAATGTACCATCAATCACAGGTGTCAGCCCAAAAATTCGCACCATCGCCACACACTTGCGACGAAAAAGCCTCTCTGTTAACCTATACCTAACTGTCAGTGTGAAGCTACAGGCTACTTTTTAAACACAAAATCATGCTTGTAAACAAACTATCATCTTTCACTCAGGCAGCATATAATTACACATGCTACCTACAAGCACACACACCGATCCCACAGGTCAAACCATACAGGCAGTATTCCTGTCTTCAGATGAACAGATGTTTGTATGTGTGTGTAGGCTATGCTGGGATGTCAGGTTTGTGCAGTCTGGGTATGGTATAATGATTTCAGAATTGGGGTCTCAGGATTTTTCCATACTATTCTTTTTATCTACATGTCTGTGAAAATTGTTTCTGTCTTTCAGTGTTTCTTCTGTTTTACGGAAGTTTTGTCCTCCGAATATGAGTTTTATTTCTTCATTAACTAATTCTCCTGTTAATTTTGGATTGAATTAAGGTGTAATAAGTCTTTCAAGCTGTTTTGTGATGTGTTGAACTTCTGTTATAATGTTTTACATTGATCTGTGAGACATGGTATCACTGTATTATGTGGTATGACTGTATTATGTTTTGGACCTTTCTGAACTAGGTTGCATTTTTGTTCAGTTAAAAACCAGATGTACTGAACATCTTAGACCACTGAAAAGTAATAGCTCTCATTCCACATTTGCTCAATGCAGAATCATGCCCCAACAAAAATAAAAACTGACTTATGAATTCTCAAAACCAGGAAATGGTTTATTCCAAAAACTAAACAATAGAAGCAATGGCTCTCAGTAAGAAAGTACAGTGTGTTAACTGTTAGATGCAGAGCTCTCCTAGTTCCGAATCAGAACGGGCCAGTAGACAGGAGGCTTCAACAAGCAGTCTTTTGTTTGCATACCTATTTCATACTGATTCCCCTTCCTTGTAATAAGTGTAGATAATTCTTGACGTTAGGATCTTTGTCAACCATGCTTATGTGTAGGCTGCTTTGTTTCATTTAGGTCCAGCATTTAAAGTGATGTGCCCCACTTGTGCTTCATGGGAGCAAGCTACTTAATTTGTTGTGCCAGCACTGCAAGACGTAGGCACTGCTTCTCTCTCTCTCTCTCTCTCTCTCTCTCTCTCTCTCTCTCTCTCTCTCTCTCTCTCTCTCTCTCTCTCTCCCCCCGTCCCACTCCCACAGCTGCCCTTGTTTGAGTTGTGGCTTATTACCTCCGCTGCCCCCCCCCCCCCCCCATCCTTCATAACTCTGGCATCTAACATTTAATACACTGCACATCACTGTGCAACAATTCTTTCTTTGACACCATAAAACAACTACATAAATAGTTCCCACCCTTGCACTGCCTTTGATTACAAGTTGCTAGCAAAACAAGTTACAAAAACTAAAAGATAACATCAGAAAATGAGATATAATGACACAAACAAGAGTTAACACCACCACAACACAAAGGTTAAAGTGCAGTTTATGAGTCTACAACTGATGCTTGACGTGTAGACATTGGCAACAGCTTGAGAAATGATGGGAGTCGCATTCGAGCGGCCAAAAGAAACAATAAAGATATTCGTTTTGTAAATAAAACTTTTTCTTGTTGCTGATGACAATTGTAAAACATGTTATTGCTTAATTAAAGCTACATGTAAACCCTGCAAATAACTGCGAGGTATGTAAATAAATGTAGGCCTAAATTATTTAACTTAATTCTCAAATGAAAAAAATTTGGTCAATTGTCAAAACAATCCAAACAAACATGTAAAAGAATTTCAGAGAAAAAAAGAGGGAAAGAAAGGTGATAAAGCTGTCTTGCATAAGGTGGAATTCCTCTCCAATTTATCAAAGCAAGCACAGAAATAAGATCTGCAGCATCTACAAGATGATCATAATATGAAACGCCAAGAAAATGTTTAATAATTATCATCATATCTAAGGGGATTCCCACAAACAGTGGGAGGTTTGGGTGGGCACAAACTAAATTGAAACACACAAAAAATGCCAAAAATATTGAAAAATAGACAAGAATCAAAAGAAACATCTTGGAATAAGTAACTAAAATTATCAATTCCAGCACTACATGCATAAAATTATTATTAACCCGTGAGAACTCGTGCCTTTAAAAATACATGATCGATTGCGTGTATAGCATTTTTCTGACAGTGAAAGAAAAGTTTGTAATGTACTTAATATGTCTAAATAAGTATTTCTACTTGCATTTATAAGAAAACACAAATATGTGGCTATTTAAAATTGGTAAAATGCTGATTGCTTTAAAATTACGGTGAGCAAAATGCTCATGCACGAGTCCTCGCAGGTTAAGAATTGATATCAGTGAATAGAGTTGACATATATAGGTCAATTCTAGTTACCAATACCATCCATTCATGAAAAAACAGGTCAATCCCATTTACCAGAACCAAATATTCGTTTGCGAAATAAAAATAGCTCTTATTGATAGCAAGAAAATGAGGTGTATATGTCCATTCTAGAGCAGTGATGGCGTAGTGTTCTGATAATGGCAATGACTGTTAAATGCTCTTTGAAAACCCTGTCACCTAAAATGAGAGGAATAATCTTTTGTGTTAACAAAAGAAATGTTTAATGTAGTTTCTGCTCTGTGGATGACAGGTTATGGTATGTACCCTTGCCCTGTCAGTACCTATATTATGTATCCTGTTTCAAACATTAGCACACTGTACCGCCATTGCAGTAAGTATAATTTAATCCATTTTCCAGCAGCAATTATTTTAGGGATTCACACAAATAGGCTATTCAAGTTAACCTTGTTTGTGAAAAATATTGTGCATTTTTTTTTTAACAAAAATGTCAAGATTTTCAAGAAAGTGGTTAGGCAAAAAATAAAAGTACAGCTTAAGTTGATGTACAAATGGAAACACATTGTGTGATAACTACTGATATACAATAATATCTGCAGCTTGTAATAACTACGAATATAATCAGTGATTGGTACAATGACATAACACATTACGTACTTGGTAAAAGCCAACATGTGGAATCAGACACTGCAGTTGACCTTTTAAAAACCATACTGTTCTCATTGAATTTTTTGAGGTTTGCAAAATATCTTCCAGCAATTTTCTCCTCTGAATGTAAACATACTTTGTCAGTACCCATCTTCATGGGGGAGATACGATCATAATAATAAAATAAGATTGAAAATGCAAAGATTTAGATGTTCCTTTTCCACCATGCACTTTCACAGAATGGAACAGTAGATATATACCCTGAAAACAGTTTAATGAACCTCTGCGAGGCACTTAAATGTGATTTGATAATGAATATTCCTTTTTTTCTGTGAGCTATTAGAGAATGGAACTGTAGAGAAACATTATAAAAGCAGTTTGATGAACCCTCTGCCATGTACTTCAATGTGGCTTGCAGAGTATTTATGTAGATATGTGTAACTTCAGGCCTTTGCTATAAGTTTAGGAAATATTAACACCAGTAACACTAAAGACCTACTTGATTAGCCACACAGTTTAAGGCACTGCTTACAGGGTGGCATGCTGGCCCTCGTTTGAATCCACCCACTGGATTAGCGATGTGGGTCTGATTGCCAGGCGCCTGGATGTGCTTTTTAAACAGTTTGCCACAGATGAATATTGGGCTGGTACCAAAGTTCAACCTCCTTTACATGACTTACAAATATTTACAAAACCTAATTAATCTGAAAGGAAAGACACCAAGATTACAGTATGATTAATTGATTGACTATCGGTTTTAATGTGCTTTGCCATCATCTTCTGGTGGTATATATTTTACAATATGGTCATATGTTAAAAAAGAAAAGTGCAACATTGTAATTAGTCAAAATATTTTTTATAATTATACAAAAACAGAAAGTGCAACATTGCACTTTCTTTTTTTAAACATGTCCACAGTGTAAAAAATAAATGACCAGAAAATGATGGCATAGTATATCAAAACCGATCATCAATAAATTAATCATATTGTGGTCTTGGCATTTTTCCTTTTGGAGATAATTAATCATTGCAGACCGCCTCCATTCTGCAAAGTCACGTAATTTCAATTTAGAAAATTCCTAAGGGGGTAATGAAGTGACGATAGGTAGGCCATCCAGCCAGCTGTTTAAATTTAATCACCAAATACATAGTAAATATTATTTAAAATAGACAGTGTGGCTATCCAGTACTTAGCTCAGTATCGTCAAAAGTCATACAAAGAAAACAAAAATAAACTTCCATACAAGGTTTTGGAAAATTTTTTTCATCGGGTAGGATAGAGAAGAATTAGGATAGAAGGGAAGGGTAACTACTCACAACCTAGGCCAGGCATGACCAACATTTCCGCATAGCGGGCGGAGTGCACTGTAATTCCCAGTTCCAGCCACTACCATGTGTCACTAGTGTCCCACAAGCCGCTGCGCACAGAGCGCGGGGCAGGGGCATGGTAAAGGCTGCCCATGGGCGGTGCCGCGGGCACGGCAAGGGCACCCACAGGGCGGTGTTTGGCCATGCCTGACCATGGTCATGAGTAAGGATGGTGGGGAAGGTTGGTATGTGGCAGTCAGACATTTGATTATTGGTGCTACTGAGCTAAGTACTGGGCAGCCACTGTTTCTCTTTGGAATAATATTGTTGCATCTCATTGTAGAGTATCTGTCAGACTATCAGATACATAGTAACAATGCCAAACCTGCATCAATATGGGTCAACGACAAATGGAAAAGAAGTAGCTAGGCCAGTAACAGTAAGAAGTTACTTCCATAACATTTAACACATTGATTGCCATGAAACTGTGCCTTATTTTATAGTATTCCTTATAAATTTATTTAATGTTTGAAATACTGTCATAAATGCTGTATATACATGGCACACATTTCTCTTGTACCGGTACTCAATAGGCAGACAGGGTCAATTGAAGACCAAGATACCACCTGTCTGCATTGAGTAATGACGTTATATCTGAATCTCACAAGATACTCTAGGTAGCTATACCAACCAGCAAAACAAACACTATCAATGAATATAAACATACGGGATAATATTGTATTAATCATGTATTGTAGATACTAAATGATCTGTGATTATCCTTATAAATTACAGAATACCACAAAAGGATATGCATTCGTTCACAGGTCTCAGTCCAAAAATTCGAGCCTTTGGCGCTCACTTGCAAAGAAAAGAAAAAAATCTCTCGGCCTAACCATCACTTTTTAAACACAAAATAGTAATCTTTAATCTATGTTATGCTTGTAAACAAACTATCATCTTTAACTCAGATATGACGTCATTGGTTAAAGCCGATAGATCGTATTGTGGTCTTCATTTGACCCAACACCATATTTTAGTCACAGTCAAGTTAACAGAATTTATTTGCAAATACAAATTACTATTAGATCATCTTTTGCACAAGTACATCAAGAACCAGTCACTGCAAGGGTGTAACAGTTTGCTTTAGGTAATGTAAATAGGCTACATTTATTCAGTTATGACACCATTGGCACACCATTGGCCAAAGCTGAGAAGTGGTATCCCTGTCTTCAATTATGCTGAAAGAGAGAATTTGTACGTTCTGTAACAGTCGCATTATTTTTGCAATAGAAACTGAACAGAGTGTTTTGGCTGTGTGTTGTTTATATAACAGGTGGCATCCCTTCTTCAATTATTCCGTAAGACATAATTTCTATGTTCTGTAACAGTCATATTTTTGCAATTGAAACTGAACACATCTTTGGCTGTGTGTTGTTTATATAACGCCTAAGGTCCATCTATCGCAACAAAGTTAGTAGCTTTGGTTTATAACGTTCTTGTGAATTCTTCCCTTTCAAATGTAAAAATGTTATTCTTTAGAATGAGAACTATTCATAAATGTTTTTAAATTACAATTTGTAGATCACTGGAGCATACATGTACAATTCGGTATTATTTTCAATTTGCAAAATAAAGATAAATCTAGTCATAACTATGAAACTGTTAAGACATAACATTTATGCAGGAGTAAGTGCAGAAGAATTTCTGGAAATAATCTGGCTATTTGCAGCTTTTTCTACAAAATTACAAGACATTAAACAGATGTTGAATTGGCGTCAGCTGTGCCAGATACTTCCACAGTAAAAGTTGGTGACGACAATACTGAATTCTTGAAATACTAATATCACACAGTTGCCTTATGTTCAAAAGGAACACAATTTCAGATTGTTCTTCCAAAGACAAGCAAATTACCGTGTTCATGTTAGACATTTCAAACTTATTTTTGTATGTTATTACCGATTAGTTTCAATGAAGATAGAAAAATAACATAGCATAAAAAACATCCATTACTGCTATAATCTGTAACATTTATTACCTGCACTACCAACATTGTCATGGTAAGGAAATACAAATCGTTAGGATGACAGAATATTACTTGTCATACGAAAAACACGACAAAAGAATAGCAACAGGTGTTTTTCTATCGAATTTACAACAGGAAACAAGCTACCAACTAACCACACAGCAACTGTTTACACGGTTAAATTCACACGCTGCAAATGATATTCAATTTTGACGAGCTACAACAACAATAATAATAATAATAATAACAACAATAATATAGGAATAAATAAAACCATTTTTACTTGTTTTTGTTTATATGTAAGATCGGCCGAGCATTCGAGTAATCGATCCATGCACGAATCGATCACATCCAAGATAATTGATTTTTCATCGTTAATTAGGGTGATGCACAAGACACCCATTATACTAAGTGAATTATTTGATGAAAATTTACCCTTACTGACTTTTTCTGTTACTAGTTATGTTCTCAAAAGTACCATACATTTTTTATTTCTTTAGTAATATACACTCCTCTTCTATTAGTTTCCACAAAATGTAGATTTGTTACCGATTACTGAATATCATCACGGATCAAACATATACTGTAAAACATTTTGTGGTGTCACATATTTTTGAGTTTGACTGACATAACTGTTATTCATTGATGCTAAGAATCTTTTGTGTATTCATGGAGGTAGCGTCTTTGAGTGACATATCTGTGAGTCTCTCATGCTATGATCTTTGATGTAACTTCCAGTGGGCGGGGCTTATACTATGGACAAGCATGGTGGGAGGTGAATTGGCGGGGCTATTGCAGGGTGAATTTCCTCCGGTTAACGGCACATGTGTTTGAGGAGTGTGGAAGTCAGAGATACTGCATGTTAGTACTGAGTCAAGACAGAGAGGTTATATATATCCAAAGAGGAAAGATCAAGTAGTAAAGAGAAGAGGAGTGAACTGAATAATGCTGAGGGGTGTAGGAGGGGCAGGGGGGGGGGGGTTGTCTAAAACATTTTTGATTAACATGGAAAGATGGATGGACGGACGGACGGACGGACGGACGGACACACACACACACACACACACACACACACACACACACACACACAGAGAGAGAGAGAGAGAGAGAGAGAGAGAGAGAGAGAGAGAGAGAGAGAGAGAGAGAGAGAGAGAGAGAGAGAGGGGGGGGGGGGGGGGGTAAGGAAGGGATAATGAATAGGTGAGCTGATGATGGAGGAAGGGCAGATGTTAGCTTAGATTTAGGCCACGGGGTGGCAGGAGGAGAGGATATGTTGGAGGGCAAGTTCCCACCTCCGTAGCTCTGAGGGACTGGTGTTTGTTTGTAGTATCCAAATGGCACGTGTGGTGTAACATGTGCCAAGGTACTTGGAGTTATGCTAGAGGGCATGTTCTGCCACAGGATATTGGGTGTCCCCCAGGCGAACAGTCTGTCTGACCATTCATGCGCTATGCCAATTTGTTAGTAGTCATACCAACATAAAAGGCTGAACAGTGGACTCATGTCAGTTGATATGACTTGTGTTGTCTCGCATGTGGCCCTGCCTTGAATCGGGTAGGTTTTTCCTGTGGTGGGGCTGGAGTATGTGGTAGTGTGAGGATACATTGGAAAGGGTTTTGCAGTGGGATCGGTTGCATGGATAAAAACCATTAGGTAGGCAGGGTGGTTTTGGGATGATGTAAGGTTGGACGAGGATGTTGCGGAGGTTGGGAGGACTGCGGAAGGCTACTCTGGGTGGTATGGGAAGAACAGAGCATCACTCCAAACTACTAACAAATCGGCTGAGTGGATGAATGATCACAGACTGACTGTTCGCCTGGGGGGACATCCAATATCCTAATATCTCTCTCTCTCTCTCTCTCTCTCTCTCTCTCTCTCTCTCTCTCTCTCTCTCTCTCTCTCTCTCTCTGTGTGTGTGTGTGTGTGTGTGTGTGTGTGTGTGTGTGTGTGTGTGTGTGTGTGTTCACTCCTCTTCTCTTTACTAGTTGATCTTTCCTCTTTGGTTATATACTCTCTGGCTTGGCTAACATGCAGTATCTCTGACTTCCACACTCCTCAAACACCACCTTCATGACCTAGGTCGTGAATTACCTTTCCCATCCTTTTTTCTTCCCTTCTCTCCCACCTGAGAAAGGAACTGTGTTTAGAAAGCTTGTCCTTTTTCGTCCCCTTTTCTTCATTTGTGTAACTATCGGCGGTACAGCACAAAGGTAAGCACTGGTCAGCCAATCTACCTCTTTTGAAAAATAATTTATCATCTCTGACGAGAATTTCCATCATTAATCAAATTTTCAAATCATTTAACAAATGATGGAAAAAAGCTGTTTCCACATGAGTCACCACAAATTATTTTCCCAAAAGAAATGCTTCATTTTATAAGTGTAGTAAAATCACTTTCCATCTCAACAGACATACTGTCATTATGTGGCAGCCAAAGACCAACAAAATTTCTTTAGTCACATGTCAAAAACAATTACTTACATTACATAATAACATTTAATAATGAAATAGTGATAAGACATTTTCAGCCAATGTAAAATATTAACATAAGACAAAACACCTCTTTCTTAACTTGGTAAAGCAATGAGATTGCTGAGTTTCTCTCTAAAATGAGAACAGAGTTCTTGACTGTGAGTATTAATCAAAAACATTTAATTTTTGACTGTACTGGCACTCATGAAATGATAAATTTGTGCCTTTATGACAAAGCTGCTAAGAATTTGTGATTTGATCTAGTATTAAACTGACATACAAAGTTGAATTATTTCAGTTTGCTATAAATTTTAATTTACTTTGGCAGACAGGAGTACTACGCCAGTTTAGTCAGTTCTATACGAACTGTGTAAACAAAATATACATTAAAAAGTTGTTACTCGCATGATTCAGTGGTACTTAGAGCAGCATACATCGACTTAAATGAATATGTGTAATGTTTCCTGCCAGTGATAACAGTAGTATGCATATGTTGTCATATGTACAGAGATTCAACTAAAATATATAAACTCTGTGAGAAATATATGCTTAAAAATAATTCAGATGCTGGCCAAGCTTGCAATTCCACTTTTTATTTTACCAGAAATGAAACCTGTGTAATTATGCAATGTCCTCAATACAACTCAAAATGTTAGTTGTAGATTAGATTAGCACTTGTTCCATAGATCATGAATACAACACTTCATAATGATGTGGAACGTGTCAGGTTAATGAAAGGTGTCTTTACAAATTAGTACTTTGTACTAACTATTACGTGACAATTTTTTATTAATAATAAAAATAATAACAATAATAATAATAATCAGAGACTGATTATGCCTTTCAGTGTTCAGTCTGGAGCATAGTACCTCTAATAAAATTCCTCCATGATCCCCTATTCAATGCTAACATTGATGCCTCGTCTGATGTTATGCCTTTTACTTCAAAATCATTCTGCACCGAATCTAAGTACTTTCTTCTTTGTCTACCTCGACTCCTCTTACCCTCCGCTGCCGAGATCATGAGTCTCTTAGGTAACCTTGCTTCTACCATACGGTTAACATGACCCCACCATCTACATGGGATACTCTGCAAGTGCAAGTGCCTGGCAGAGGGTTCATCGAACCACCATTTCATTCTCGAATAGCGCGCGGGAAGAAAGAACACCTGAATCTCTCAGTTCGAGCTCTGATTTCTCGCATTTTATTCTGATGATCATTTCTACCTTTGTAAGTGGGAGTCAACAATATATTTTCGCACTTGGAGAAGAATGTTGGCGATTTGAGTTTCGTAAGTGGCCCACGCCGCAGCGATATGCTCCGTTATTGTAATGATTCCCATCCCAGATCCTGTATAATTTCCGTAACGCTGTCTCCCCCCCTGTATCATGACAATACGAAATGAGCTGCCCTTCTTTGGACTCTTTTGATGTCCTCTGTCAAACCCACCTGATTAGGATCCCCACACTGGGCAACAATACTCCAAAAATGGATGGACAAGCGTAGTGTATGCAGTTTCTTTTGTAGTTCTGTTACATGTTTTAAGGGTTCTGCCAATAAAACCCAGTCACTGGTTTGCCTTTCCCACGACATTATCTAAGTGTTCTTTCCAATTTAAGTCTGAAGTAATAGTAATTCCTAGGTATTCTATGGAGTTTACGGCCTTCACATTTGATTGATTTATGTTATAAAGAAAGTTTAACAGATTTCTTTTCATACTCATGTGGAAAACTTCACACCTCATTATTTAGAGTCAATTGCCAATTTTTACACCATAGTGATATCTTATTCAGATTGTTCTGCAGTTGGTTTTGATCTTCAGATGATTTTACTAGACGGTAAATGACGGCGTCATCTGCAAACAACCTAAAAGAGCTACTTAGATTTTCCCCTAAATCGTTTATGTAAATAAGGAACAGCAGTGGACCAGTAACACTACCCTGTGATATGCCCGATATCACCTCCATTTTAGTTGATGCCATACCATCGATTACTACGAACTGTGTCCTCTCTGACAAGAAATCCCATATCCAATCGCAAATTTGGGGCGATATACCATAACCATGCAATTTGATTAAAAGTCGTTTGTGAGGTACGGTGTCAAAAGCCTTCTGGAAATCAAGAAATACGGAATCGATTTGTGAACCCTTGTCGATAGCACCCAACACTTGGTGTGAGTAAAGAGCTAGTTGTGTTTCGCATGAACGATATTTTCTAAATCCATGTTGACCTTGGGTCAATAGATCGTTCTGTTCGAGATAATTCATAATATTTGAATACAGGATATGTTCCAAAACCCTGCTGAAAATTGACGTCAATGAAATAGGCCTGTAGTTTTGTGGGTTACTCCTACTGCCTTTCTTGAATATAGGTGTGACCTATGCAACTTTCCAATATTTTGGTACAGATCCTTCTATGAGAGAGCGGTTGTATGTGGCTGTTAAGTAAGAAGCCATCTCAGTCTGTTAGCTCTAACTGCTTCTTCTATGGTGTTTTCTCCCAGTTTTTCTTTGATTTCCTCATTATCGACACCCTCCTGCCATTGTTCCCATCTATTAGTACCTGAATTCATTCTTGCCACTTTCATATCTGTAACATCTACCTTATGAATAAGGTAACCTGTATCCACCCAACTTTCACTCCCATACAACAAAGTTGGTTGAAAGATAGAGGAGAACACTCTGAACTTAGTCTTGGT
Source organism: Locusta migratoria (assembly GCA_026315105.1). NCBI lineage: Eukaryota > Metazoa > Arthropoda > Insecta > Orthoptera > Acrididae > Locusta > Locusta migratoria. The sequence continues at coordinate 767,781,084 of CM048755.1, forward strand.
ACTTCCTTCTTACAGAAGAGAGTAGATCTTAGCTGAGCACTCACTGCATTAGCTCTCCTGCACCTCGATTCCAGTTCTTTCACTATGTTGCCATCCTGTGAGAAAATACATCCCAGGTACTTGAAACTGTCTATGTGATCTAACGTTGTTCCTCCTATTTGGCACTCAATCTGTTTAAATCTCTTTCCCATAGACATTACTTTCGTTTTGGAGATGCTGATCTTCATATTATAATCCTTGCACCACTGATCAAGCTCTGAAATATTAGTTTGCAACCTTTCAATTGAATCGGCCATTACAACTAAGTCATCCAAAAATATGCAAGACTGCTTATTTTGTTTTGACCTATTTTAATCCCGCCATGCCAGTCTACTATTTTCAGCATATGATCCATGAATGGTATTAACAACAGTGGTGACAAGTTACAGCCTTGTCTTCCCCTGAAACATGAGCTTAATTTGCCATCTACTCTAACTGCTGCCTGACAGTCTACATAAAGCCCTTTAATTGCCTGCAAAAGTTTGCCTCCTATAGCATAATCCTGTAGAACTGACAGTAGCTTCCTCCTACAAACACGGTCATAAGCCTTTTCTAGGTCTATGAAACATAGATATAATTCCCTTTTCCACTCATAGCACTTTTCCATTACCTGCCGTAAGCTAAAGATGTGGTCCTGACAGCCTCTAAGAGGCCTAAACCCACAATGACTTTCATCTAACTTGTCCTCAATTAATACTCACACTCTCCTTTCAACAATACCTGAAAATATTTTGCCTATAACGCTAATTAAAGAGATACCTTGATAGTTGTTACAATCTTTTCTGTTTCCATGTTTGAAAATTGGCATGATTACCGCTTTCGTCCAGTCAGACGGAACCTGTCCCAATTCCCACGCCTTCTCATTTATCCTGTGTAACCATTTGAGACCTGATATTCCACTGTATTTGACGGGTTCCGGCTTAATTTCATCCAGCCCAGCCGCTTTATGGCACTGTAATCTACTGACCATTTTCTCCACTTCCTCAAATATCATGTTTCCATTGTCATACCTCTCCCATTCTACCTGAAAATCTGGTACATCATTGAACATTTCACCTACATTGAGCAATTCTTCAAATTTTTCCCTCCATCTGCTCAAGGCATCTACAGGATTGACTATCAGCTTTCCTGACCTGTCCCAAACACTTGTTAATTCCTTCTTCCCTCCCTTTCAGAGATTGCTAATTATGCTTCAAACTGGTTTTCCCGCGGCTTGACCCAGATTTTCTAGCTTATTTCCAAAGTCTTCCCATGATTTCTGCTTGGAGTCTGCAGTTTTCTGTTTGGCTTTGTTTCTTTCTTCAACATAACTTTCTCAGTCTGCCCGATCTCTAGTATGGAGCCATTTTTGAAATGCCTTTTCTTTTTACAGGCTGTCTTGACTGTGTCATTCCACCAAGCCGTCTGCTTCTTCGTGCCTTTACACACTACTGTTCCAAGACATTTTCTAGCTGCTTCCATTAGTGTGTCCCTGTACCTTGACCATTTCTCTTCCAGTCACTGTAAATCATTACATTCAATTAACTGGTACCTTTCCGAGATCATTGTTATGTATTTGTGCCTAATTTCCTTGTCTTGAAGCTTCTCCACCCTTATCCTTCTACACATGGACCTGACTTTCTGCTCTTTTGGCCTCACAAAACCAATTTCACTGCAGATTAAATAATGATCACTATCATCAAAGAACCCCCTGAAAACACGTGTGTCCTTGATTGAATTACTGGTCTGTTGTTATATAGTCAATGACAGATCTGCTTCCCCTTCCTTCCCAAGTGTAGCGGTGAATGTCCTTATGCTTAAAGAATGAGTTTGTGATAACTAAGCCTGTACTCTAACAGAAATCCAAGAGCTGCTTTCCATTCCTGTTGGCCTCTATATCTTCTCCAAACATACCCATAACCTTCTGTTCGATTTCCTATCCTGGCGTTGAAATCATCCATGAGTAAAACACTATCCTTATCCTTCGCTCTAACAACTACATCACTAAGTGTGTTGTAAAATCTGTCCATCTCATCTTTGTGTGTACCTTCATAGGGTGCATACACTGCCACAATCCTAATTTTCTTGCTGGAGATGGCCAAATCTATCCACATCAGTCATTCATTTACATACCTTATTGCAATTATGCTGGGTTCGATTGCTTTCCTGATGTAAAACCCTACACCCCACTGTGCTCTTCCTACTTTGACTCCTGACACGTAGACTTTGTATTCTCCGACTTCGTCCTCTTTCTCTTCCCTTACCCTAACGTCACTAACAGCTAAAACATCTAACCCCATCTTACTTGAAGCCTCCGCCAGCTCTACCTTCTTTACAGTGTAATCCACATTGTTATTAATAGCTCCCAATTCTAGAACGTTTGCCAAGCATACCTGATGAGTCCCTGGTCTGTCAAAGGTGGGACTCCGTTTCCTCTAAAGGTCCGAGGCATTTTGCTCTGATTGTTGCCAGCATGATATTGAAGTACCTGGAAGCAGGTTGCTAGCCTTACTTGCTCAGGCCCCCACTGGGTTTTATCCCTAACGGTTGAGGGACTAACCGGTGGATTTGGCAGTCTTTGCTGCCTGAGCACAAAGGTGGCCACAACTCTAAATATGTCCGAGAAGCCCCACCTTATTCCAAAGTAATTGGTATCCCAACTGTCAGGACCACTTACTTGGCCACTCATACATTGCCCGTGGTTCATTAACTAGGACATGACTACAGGAACTCACACCATGAACCACTTATTATTCAGATTTACTAATTTATATCTAAAATTTCATCTAAAGTGTAGAAGGAGATGCCATTCAGAAATTATTTTAATTAGTTTTAAATGTTAGTTGGCTATCTGTCAGGCTTTTGATGCTGTTTGGTAGATGATCAAAGACTATTATGACAGCATAATTCACCCATTTATTTCTTCTAGTGTTGTAGTTATGTACACTGCTATTGCTGTTGAATTCGGTGGGATTGATAATAACAAATTTTCTTAAGTGAATATATATACTGCGAAGCTACTGTGAAGATCCCTAGCTCTTTAAATAACAGTCTGCAGGATGATCTTGGATGGGCTCAGGCAATTATTCTGCTTACACGCTTTTGTACAATGAATACTTTTTTACTCAATGATGAATTACTCCAGAAAATTATGGCATACCAAAACAGACTGAAAATAGGCGTACTAAGCTAATTTACTGAGACGTATATCACCAAAATTTGCAATTACCCTAATAGCATAAGTAGCTGAACTCAAACGTTTCAGCACATCTTCAAAGTGGGTCCTCCTCCCCCCCCCCTCCTTGTCCAATTCAACCCCTCATCAATGCATACACCTAAAAAAAATATTATATTCTACAAAGTCTATATTTATTAATGGTGTCATTCCATTTACTGTATGGAACTGTATGTACTGTGTTTTATCAAAATTTAATGATAGTCCATTTGCTGAGAACCACTTAATGATTTTCTGCAAGACGTCATTTACAATTTCTTCAGTTCTTGTCTGTCTGGTGTGATAACTAAACTTCTATCATCAGCAAAAAGAACCAGCTCTGCATCTTCACGAATATAGAATGGCAAGTCATTAAAATATATTAAGAACAGTAAATGACCCAAGACCGAACCTTGTGGCACCCCATTTTTGATTGTTCCCCATTTTGAGAAATCAGCTTTTTTTTTGTGTGCATATTATGTGAACTACTTATGTCTAATTTCTGCACTCTTCCTGTTAGGTATGATTTAAACCATTTGTACACTGTCCCATTCGTACCACAATACTTTAGTTTATCTAGAAGAAATCAAAAGCCTTGGAGAGATCACATTATAATTAATTACACACCTATGCACGCTATTTAAGCCGCGACCAATACAAAAGTCTTGAGTTGTCTCATTCGGATCTAGTGATATACAATACTAACTGTTACCACTCCCGTCCCTGCTGACCGCACAGTCTTTAAGCACACACTCTTTCATATAGACTGGCGACAATCATCTGGATAGAAGCGGCCACAGCTGGGCTGGCAGCCCTCAAACGGCCACGCGGCCGGCAGGGTGCAGCACGATAGCCAACTGGCGCTGTACGACAGCCAGTCCCGGTAACGGGCGACGCACTGTTCAAACGTACATGCTGCGCATTACCACATTCCTCCCCCTTCACGGTGTTATCTCCAGGGGTGCCGAATGCACCCATGCTACGTCCATGGGAGATGCCTCATCCATATCTGACTGCCATCTTCGAGCCGATAGTGTCCTAACCTTACTTGACAGGAGTGGCTGGTACCTCTTTGTATTTTGCCCACTGTTACTGGGGATGAGGGTCCACCATCCAATACTAGCACTGGAGATAAAAAAGGAATGGTTGCAGTACTTTCTGGTTGGTTCACGTCCATTTCAGGTGTCAGGGTGTCCACTATTTCAGGAGCGGTGGCAACGCCGGGCGCCAAAGACACAGACGAGGGTGCCGGAGATGGCGTTGCCCACAAGCCTGAGTGTGTGACCGCTGGAACCAGTGCCGGTGCAGGAGAAGGTGAAGGCATCTGTACAGCCGACGGTGCTCGGACAGGCATCGCGCACAGTGCAGGAGCTCGCACGATCGAAGATGTCGGCACAGAGCATGTCAGTGGAACTGGCCCCGGGGACAGGGCTACGAGAACGGATCCATCAAACTCGTCGAGGACTGGCGGTAACAAGTAGTGAATTATTAAATCTCCATCTGTTTATTAGCAATACAATGCAAGTTGACGATTGGAATAAGGTGGATGGGCTAACCTTTAGATCTATGGAACGTAGTGCAGAAGGGTCTTCTAATAGGCAGAAGAAGTAGTTCGACAATCTACAGAAGAACAGACAGGAAAAACTAGGTATAGACAATGCCAGAACGGTTATAAATTTGTCCGGAAAAGAATTATCCAGCGAAGAATTTTCTGTTCTTTCAAAAGGTGGAAATTTTGCAATTACTCCACCGAAGGTTCCAACGGAGGACATTATAGCTAATATAGAGGCGGGGATTCGTCTGCTACCATCACACACTGCTGATGAGATTAGGATGGAAACATCCAGGATACTGCGTAAGGCTAAGCCACCTATCAGCAATTTGTCTCCAGGAGAAAAGAAGGCATTGCGGGAGATTAATGCGGACAAGAGTATCTTTGTACTTTCTGCTGACAAGGGAAATGCTACCGTGGTGATGAAAAGTGAAGACTACCATAAGAAGATCAGTGACTTTTTGGATTCGACCACCTATAAAAAGTTGAAAAAGGATCCTACAACTAAAGTACTGGCAGTCACCAATCAACTAATAAAAAAGTCTTCTATTTCTTCAGAGGATAAAAAGCACATTTGCAAAACGGAAGCTTACGCTCCTAGGTTATATGGGCTACCTAAGGTGCACAAAATCGGTATTCCTCAGACCGATTGTAAGTGCTATTGGATCCCCTACTCAAGAGTTGGCTAGACATCTTGCCTCCTTGCTACAACTGATTATTGGGAAAACTGATCATCACATTAAAAACTCTATGCACTTTATCGAAAAACTGAAGGAGATTACTGTCAGCCCTAGTGATATTCTTGTCAGCTTTGACGTGATTTCCCTGTTCACCATGGTTCCTGTCAACGAAGCTCTTGCTTGCATATCTGACTCGTTTCCCACTGATATTATAGATCTGTTTCGACACTGCCTATCCACGACTTATTTTCAATATGATAATGAATTCTATGAACAAATCGATGGAGTGGCAATGGGTAGCCCTCCAAGTCCAGCAGTTGCGAATATTTTTATGGAATTTTTTGAACAGGCACTGCAGTCGGCCAGAAAGAGCCCTTTGAAGTGGTATCGGTATGTGGATGATACATTTGTGATCTGGAACCACGGGGAAGAGGAACTGAACTGTTTCTTAAAGCACTTGAATAGTATCAACGCGAAAATACAATTTACCATGGAGACGGAGATTGATGGACAGATAAATTTTTTGGACGTTACAGTGATTAAACGTGCAGATGGGACTCTGGGTCATAAAGTATATAGAAAAGATACGCACACCGATCGGTATCTTCACAAAGATTCGAATCATCATCCCAGGCAGAAGAGAGGTGTTATTAAAACATTAGTGGACAGGGCTAATAAAATCTGTGAGCCAGCTTATTTGCAAGAGGAACTCGATCATTTACGAACCGCATTTCAGAAAAACGGATACAGCGATAAGGAGATAGATCGAGCACTCCAGCCCAGAAGACAAATCTCTGCTAACGTCCAACAACAACCTTTGGCGGGGAAAGTGTTTCTCCCATTCATCCACAAAATCACGGACCGCATTGGGAAAGTACTGGCCAAGTTTAGAGTGGAAACAATATTCAAACCCACCAAAAAGATCAGTGAATGCTTACGATCAACGAAAGATGCGCGAGACCCTTTGGCTACTCCAGGTGTGTATAAGATCCCATGTAGTTGTGGGAAGGTTTATATTGGCACAACAAAAAGAAGTATCAATACTCGCCTAACTGAACACAAAAGGAACTGTCGACTGGGACACACGGACAAATCGGCCGTAGCGGAACATGTTTTTGAAAACGGTAACCACAAAATAAAATTTAGTGAGACAAGCGTGCTAGCTAAAACATCGCATTATTATGCACGTATGAATAGAGAGGCTATAGAGATTTTTGAACACCACAATAATTTTAACAGAAAGGAAGAAGGCTTGAAGTTAGACAAGATATGGCGGTCTGCTTTGTACCAAAGACGTGACAATCGATTACCTTCGATCGAGAGTAATGACGCCAGCCATTACTGTTGACATCACGTGACGAGTGGTGGCGCCCTCTATGCCCTCTATATATGCAGGATCTCCACGGCCCAGCAGCCAGTCGTCGACTCACCTCAGAAGAGGTTGCCCGCAGCCGGCAACGAAACGTCAGGGGAAGAAATTTCTACTGTTCGACCACGGCCTCTCAGCCCGGAAGTTTTCAGTAATTAAGACGCCGGCCGTGAAAGCCTACACGTTATGATTACGACAAAAAGTTTGGGAGATGGGGAGTGAACATTCTGGACAAGATTAACATCCATCGCATTGTCCTCCTCAGTCTGACGGGAACAGCAAACAGAAGTCACATGGCCCTTTTTCTTGCACGAGTGACATATGACCCAACGCTTGGAGCAGTCTGCCAATTGTGCTGTACAAAAAAAGGGTACAAGAAGGTAAAGGTCGCTGTGTATGAGCAGGATAGTGCAATGCAGCTGCTGCAAAGCTGCGGCGGTTTATGACCACGCGTGCGGCGAGTGGGGTGCTACCATATGACAGCGACGTCTTCACAACCCAAAGGTGCCAAGCCAGACTGCGAAACAGCAGCTACATCACCCCAAGTCTCAATTTTGTCCCCTGCAGCCCGTGAGACTTCTAAAGATTGCACAATGTTTACAACATCCGTCAAGTTTGGATTTTCCAATTGTAAGGTGTGTTGGTGAACTTGCCTATCTGGAGCAAGCTTGGGAATTGCATCCTGAAGCATACAGTCTGCAATCTGCATACAATTCCTTTTGGGTTGGAGTAATGAACAGACAGCATCAGCTAAGACCATGCAGCTCTGCAGCCCATGATCGATAGGACCGAGTCGGTTTCTTATGCGACCAGTAAAATTCAACCCGCACCGCAATAACGTGTATGGGGGCAGTAATGAGCCGACAACTAATGACACATCTGATCAAAAGACAAAGTAGCCAGTTGCTGCAAGGGGGAAAATTGACCCAAAAGTTGATAGATGTGTGGGGAGACCCACGAGAGAAATAATGCCTTACACAAAGTCAGGTCCGATACCCCGGACGCAAGGAAATGCAGGTGCAGCCTGTTTTCATAAGAGTCCCAATCTTCTAAAGAGTCACCAAAACCAGAGAAAGGAGGTGGTAACGCCATAGCAGTAGACACACAACTGGAATCAATCGCCGGCAGAGAAGCTGACGGCAACAGTGACAGAAGGGACTCAAAACGTTCCGCCTGACCCGACACGATCGTAGTTAACCAGTGAACGGACTCTACCACAGTTTGTACAGATTTCTGGAAGCACACACACTCGGTGTACACTGGCGACGATCATCTCGATAGAAGTGGCCACAGGTGGACCGGCACCTCTCGTAAACGGCCACGTGGCCGGCAGGATGTAGCGCAATAGCCCAGCCGACACCGCACAATGGCCAGTCCTGGTAACGAGCGGCACGCCGTTCAAACGTATGCACATCGTGTTACCACAGAGCACAAAAAATCCCAACGGGTGATGCCCGGTTGATAAGAGAATTTAATATTTCATTGGTGGAAGTATACATATAGCAATTTCTGTTGAAAAACCTTTCTGAAAACCAAACACATTTTGTTAAACTTTATTTTTGCCTATGTGTGACACTACTCTAGAATAGAATGAAACTTTCACTCTGCAGCGGAGTGTGCACTGATACGAAAATTCCTACCAGATTACAATTGTGTGCCGGAACCGGGACTCGAACCTGGGACATTTGCCTTTCGCGGGCAAGCTCTGTACCACTGAGCTACCCAGACACAACTCACGGTGCCGCCCCACAACTTCAATTCTGCCAGTACCTCGCCTCCTACTTTCCAAACTTCACAGAAGTTCTCCTGCGAAACTTACAAGACTGTTACTCAAGTAAGGGAAACTAACACAGTCTACAGGGGGTGATTGTACAAAAAAAGCACATGAAAACAAACGTGAGTGTAATCGAAATAAAACTAACTCAAAGTAAAAACAAAGCAGAGAAAAGAGGAAAAGAAAAATGGGGGAAAATATAATTTAGGCCTAACAGTTGTTCACCAAAATATTCAGTCTATAGGAAACAGAATCCAGCAGCTAGAAGTGGAGCTGGAGTCTACAGATAGTGCAGTTGTTTGTCTCACAGAACTTTGGTGCAATGAGGCAGAAATTAATCATTTAGTATTGCAATCATATAATTTAGCATGTGCATACTGTAGGACCTCTATGAAGTGTGGAGGGTGTTGTATTTATGTGAACCATAACTATCCATTTAAGGTAAGAAGTAATTTAGGTGCAACTAGTGAAGAAAAACATTTTGAATTGGTAGCAGTTGAAATCAGGGACAACCTTATGTGTAGAAATTTGATTATTTTACGTATATACAGTGGAGATTTCAACATTTTTTTTATCTAAACTGAATCATATTCTTGATTTGATAAGCAGTCTAAAGAACAACATCCTCATATGTGATGACCTAAATGTTGATAAACTGAATCCTGATAACACGTGGGACTCATTACTCGCTCAAAGTTTCAACTTAGTGCCAATGGTAAATACTGCAACAAGAACAACAAAACATTCAAAGACAGCTATTGATCAGGTATTAACAGACTTAAATGAAAACAAATGTACAGTGGTTGTGGCAGAGTTAGGGTTCTCTGATCACTCTGGTCAAATCATAAATGTAAAAGTGGCTCCAGAAAAAACAAAGAAAATGCATGTTTACAAACGAATATTCTCTAAACAAAAGAGATGTGAGTTTATTAAACAAATAGGCAGGCAAACATGGGACTCAGTATACTCAGAGGTAGACACAAATGAAAAATTAAAAAAAATTCATGTCATTATTTAAATTAAAATTTGAAGAAACATTTCCGAAGATAAATACACTTCGCGGGTTTGCCGCTGGATGACATTGTGAATCACCCACAATATTTCATCGACCCAACTGTTCGACATCTTCAGGTGGTGGTAGCGACTAATGGTAATTGCGCGGTAGCGGCGGTATTTATCAGGGTGTGTGCAGAGACTACGCATGCGCAAGAGACCGTTCAGTGTTGGTCGGCAGCGGCGCTTATGGTGCCCCCTGCTGGGAGCCGAGGAGGCGTCTTCCGCGCGTGCGCCGTGGGCAATGATGTGCTGCCGGACACTCCTGTGGTTTCTCCTGTTTTGATTTGATTGCAGCCAATACTGGATTCCAGGCTGCGCTCATCTGGAAACCTGCATCCCTGTTGATACGATTATCCGCCGTATGGATGTGTATGGCCTCCTTAAAAATACTGTCCCAAAATGATGACACTGACAATAGAACTTCCGTTTTCTCGTAACACATCCAATGACCTGTGTTCAGGCAGTGCTCTGCTACAGCTGACTTACTAGGTTGTCCTAGGCGTGTGTGGCAGTGTTCAGTACAGCGTTCTTGCACGGTTTGACATGTCTGCCCTATATAAGATTTTCCGCACTGCCATGGTATTTTGTATACGCCGCGATTTCGAAGGTCAAGCTCGTCTTTGACTGAGCACAACAGGTTCCTCAGTTTTGATGGCGGACGAAACACACATTTGATGTCGTGTCTCTTCAGGATACGTTCTATCCTAGATGACATGCCACCAAAATATGGCAAGAACGCCGTTACAGTGGGTGCCTCCGAATCTTCTTCAACATCCTATCGTTGAAATTGCTTCAATCGAAATGCATTGCGTATTTGTCGCTCAGAATAACTGTTTTGCTGGAATACAGTTCTTAGATGTTTTAGTTCACCTGGCAAGCTGTCAGTATCTGACACCACATGTGCCGTGTGTACCAAAGAGCGTAAGACGCTACCGCATTGTGCAGGATGACGACAACTTGTGGCCTGCAAATATAGCTCTGTGTGCTTCGCTTTGTGGTAGACACTATGGCCCAGCGTACCATCAGGTTTTCTTTTTACCATAACATCCAGAAAAGGTAAACTTCCGTCTCTTTCCAACTCCATGGTGAACTGGATACTTGGATGGAGTGAATTCAGATGCTGAAGAAACGTGGGTAACGTCTCTATTCCGTGAGGCCACACCACAAATGTGTCATCCACATAGCGCCAGAAACAAGAAGGTTGCAGACGTGCTGACAGTAGTGCTCTTTCCTCAAAGTCTTCCATAAAATAGTTGGCCACCATGGGAGATAGAGGACTCCCCATGGCGACTCCATCAACTTGTTCAAAATATTGGTTACTGAATAAGAAGTATGTTGAGGTAAGCACATGCTCAAACAATGCCACAATGTCTTTCTCAAACTTACTGCTGATGAGCTGCAGTGAGTCCTGGAAAGGTACTTTGGTAAATAAAGATACAACGTCAAAGCTGACCAAGATATCTGTTGATTGTAGTTGAAGAGTCCTTAGGCGTTGTATGAAGTCCTCTGAATTTTTGATGTGGTGTTCACATTTGTCTATAAGTGGTGCCAAATGAGAAGCGAGATATTTAGCCAAGAAGTAGGTAGGCTCACCAATGTTGCTCACAATTGGACGTAAAGGAGTCCCTTTCTTATGGATCTTCGGTAGGCCGTACAGTCTCGGAGGAACTGCAGCCTGTTGCCGCAGGCCTTTCCTAAGGTAAATTTGGAATAGAACTGTTTTTAATGAGGTCTAATGTTTTCCTCATAATCTTGCAAGTCGGATCTTCTCTCACCTTGGGATATGCAGGGTCATCAAGCAGTGCCTCGATCTTGGAGTTATACTCAGTTCTTGAGAGAAGGACAGTGGCGTTCCCCTTGTCAGCAGGTAAAATTGCGAGGTCTTTGTCTGCCCTCAAGTCACGCAGAGCCTTCCTTTCTGCTGAAGAGATATTAAGCTTCTTCGGCTGAGCTTTGGTCAGGATTCTGCAGGTGTCTCTCCTAATCTCTTCTGCAACGTCACTGAGAAATTTCAAAATTGCTTGCTCTATCCCAGATATAACTTCTCCAACCGGAACTGTCCCTGGTGTTGGTGTAAAATTCAAACCCTTCTCGAGCACCGAAACGGCTGCGTCGTCCAAAATTCTACCCGTGAGATTAAACACGGTGCATCGACGAATTCTAGTTTCTTCTTGTGCTTGGGCCTCGAGACGATTGTATTTTGACACTTGTCGGTTCTTCACTTGTTGCTCAGTCCAGTCAGCTAGCGCCCAGGTAGAGCTATCAATCCAATCCCAGGATACAGATGATACCCTTGAAGAGATCTTCAGATGTAGTGATAGTAATTTCTTGGACAGCAAGTGCAGTTCCCGCGGCGTATAAAGTACCCTCTCTCTCACTAGGGCAGCACTAGCTCGTCGTTTAATTCTCGCAGGGGCAGCAGAGTCAATGTAATGTTTAAATTTGGCAAACGTCGGGATTGTTTGCTTGTCACGACATCTCAATAAGAAGGCCATAGAACACAGCAGTCTACCTCTCTTCTTGCGTAACTTGTCAAATTCATGAATATCGTTGGCCATCTCCTCCTCGTAGAGGTACCAGATGTGACTTTTCAAGCTTTCACGGTGGATCTGTTGTAAATACACTTCACGGGTTTGCCGCCAGATGACATTGTCAATCTCTCTCAATATTTCGTCGACCCAACTGTTCGACATCTTCAGGTGGTGGTAGCTGTCAGTACTTCAAGGCGCAACTGATGGTAATTGCACAGCAGCGGCAGTATTTATCAGGGCGTGTGCAGAGACTATGCATGCGCAAGAGACTGTTCAGTGTTGGTTGGCAGCGGCGCTTATGGTGCCCCCTCTGGGAGCCGAGGAGGCGTCTTTCGCGCGTGCGCCGTGGGCAATGAAGTGCTGCCGGATGCTCCTGTAGTGGAAATTGGAACTAAGTATCTGTGTTGCGCTGCGTTCCTTCTTGTTTCTGATTTTCTCTTTTCTCCTGTTTTGTTTTGTTTTAAGGAGGCCATACACATCTGTACGGCGGGTAATCTTATCATCAGGGATGCAGGTTTCCAGATGAGCGCAGCCTGGAATCCAGTATTGGCTGCAATGAAAACAAAACAGCACAAAAGAAAAAATCGGAAACACGAAGGAACGCGGCGCAACGCAGATACTTAGTTCCAATTTCCACCACAGGAGCATCCGGCAGCACATCACTGCCCACGGCGCACGGTGCACGTGCGGAAGACGCCTCCTCGGCTCCCACCAAGGGCACCATAAGTGCCGCTGCCGACCAGCACTGAACGGTCTCTCACGTATGCGTAGTCTCTGCACATGCCCTGATAAATACCGCCGCTGCCGTGCAATTACCATCAGTCGCACCTTGAAGTACTGACAGCTACCACCACCTGAAGATGTCGAACAGTTGGGTCGACGAAATATTGTCGGAGATTCACAGTGTCATCTGGCGGCAAACCCGTGAAGTGTATTTACAACAGATCCGCCATGAAAGCTTGAAAACTCACATTTCCGAAGATATTACGTCCATAAAAATATTCAAACCATCTTCAAATTGCAGAAAAGAGCAGTACGCATAATAACAAAGAGTGGTAGTAGGGCTCACTGCCTTTAACACTTTCAAACACTGGAAATTCTAACTGTCCCGTGTGAATTTATCTTTCAAAGCACTATGTATTTTTTAAAAAATATTGACTGCTTTGAAAAAATTCTGCAGTACATGATTATAAAACTAGGAACCATTGTAATCTGAATCTTGAAAGAAAAAATAAAGTGAAAACTCAGCAGAGCTTATGGTACAATGCTGTTAAAATGTATAATAAACTACCACAAAATATAAGACATTGAGAAAATTTATCAGTTGAAAATAAAACTAAAAGAACACTTACTCAACAAATGTTACTACAGAGTAATGGACTATGTTACCTAAATTAAAAGGTTATGTACAGAAGTTTAAATTGCAATATATGATGAAATTAATAACTGTATGACCATATTGTAAAATAGTATAAAAACAAATATAAGATGCTTTTAATTTCTGTGTGAAATATTTTCTTATGTTTACAATCTGTATATTATTTTTGTTGACGAAATTCATATAATGTAAATTATTACACGGATTATAATTATTAAAATAAATCAATCAAATCAAAGCACCAAAACATGAAATAAGCTCCATATGCACAAAAAAAAAATCATAATCAGTGATGCAAATGACAAACAGGACAATGTGGTGCTGAAGCCATAAAATCTGTAGTATGGAGTTGGTGAGGTGAGCCTTGTTTCCAATTTCTGACTACAATTTTTGGCCCAAGAATGAAACATGACATGGGTTTTATTATTATTTCATTGTTGCTAGAAGTTTCCCAAATTGAAACTCCCTGTTTCTCAGACAGTTTTATGATTATTTATTTTTCCATTGACAAATTTTGAGATCTGAAGGGTACATAAAAAGAGAAGTTGACAAAACATAATGACTATATTTCTGGATGTGTTATTAGCTGTAACTTTGAATGAAGAGCATCCCCTTCACGGTATTTATAATCTTAAGGCTTTATAATCTATAAATCTATATAATCTATTCAGACGAGACAATCTGTACTACTGGTCAAGAAACATAAAAGATTTATGTGATGTAACAAAGTTTCCAAAATGAGACCACCACTGTGGTACATATAGTGACATTTTCTCAGCAACACAATGCTCAGTATTTTATCAAACTATAATAATAATAATAATAATAATAATAATAATAATAATAATAAATACAATTAAAATGAGTAACTGAAAACCAGCCAGAATTCCTTATGAAAGAAGTGTAATCTTCAATTCCAATCTGTGGTCTCCAATCAATTTCATTCATTGAGCAAAATATGAGATTTTCCAATGTATTTTGGATTTCCCTGACACAGTTGAAATTCTCCAATTTCTAGAACTTGTGGCAACTTGGATTCTGGTAGCTGAATCAAGGCATTCCATAGGCCTAATGGATCCTCCAACCAATATCACAATACTGCCCAGGATTGTGTGGCCATTTTGACTGATCATGTCTCTCCCATGGTACAATGTGTGTTCTCCAATGTTAATGGTGCATTCTAAGATGACAGGGCAGCCGTTCACTGTTCTCGCACCATCCACAATTCATTTTTGTTGTTGTTGTTTATGGGTCTGAAGGGCACTCAACATTGAAGATATCAGTGCCCATACATAACTCTCAGGGGCAAATGGAAGTAGCAAAAACATGAAAAACAGGATCTGAGGAAAATAAGGAGCTGTCTAAAATGTGCCACCATTTTCTTCAAGATCTACCTTTAAGAACACGCACACAAAACCTTGTTTAAGTCATGGGCTAGTATGGACAGGTGCACCCAATATAAAACTGAGCAGTAAAACTAAGAACATTGACAAGAGTCTTAGATAGGAGCGACTAGCTGACCAATAACAAAAAGACAGAAGAGCTAGTCAACCTAATGATTTCTTAAAAATGTTGCCCTAAAATTTTAGGGAGTAAGCCTGACAATTCACAAAATTTTAAAAGATGAGTCACAGTTGTTGGATCATTGCTTAAAATACAGAGCAGATCACTCGGCAAAAAGAGCTGCTGTCCCTTGATCTGAATATAAAACACATTGAACCAAAACATGATGCATAGTTAGCAGTGCATCACAAGCACCATACCACGGAGAGTCCTCCCACCGGAACAAGAAGCCATGTATCATGTGACAGTGATCGATACAAAGACGAGTGAGCAGGACTTCATCCCGCCTACGTGGTTGGAAGGATGTTTGCCACGGCTGTGTGGTGGACTTTAAGACTCAACTTCTTGTTCAGTATTTCCCACCAACACACGAGTGTTCTGCAACAGACTGGCCAGAGCATGCAAAGTATAGCACAACAAGTAACCTGACACTGTATATAAAGAACCGAATACCATGAAACTAAACTGAATTGTTCGATACAGGTAACTTTAAACACCAAATACTTAATTTCTGCCTGTGAAACGTAGTCTAACAGTAATACAATGACATAACCTTCAATATTCTGGGGATTGACACATAATATTAAGACAGTGTGTGTGTGTGTGTGTGTGTGTGTGTGTGTGTGTGTGTGTGTGTTTTCCTATCCCCCCCCCCCCCCAAAGGTAAGTCTTTCCTGTCCCGGGATTGGAATGACTCCTCTCCTGCTCCCTTAACCCATATTTGCCTGAGTTCTTTATCACTTGTCTTATTTTGGGTAACCATTTGAAATGTACTTAAAATCATTTTTTTTGAAGACATCCTTACAGTAATTTTTGAATTTGCACCATTGATTTGGACAAAAAACATTCCCAAATGGGAACACTGGGAATTGGAGGGGGTCCGGAAGTTAGGAAAAATAAAAACATATTTTTCTCAATAATACTGATATACTTAGCAAAACAAAATGTTTAGTAGAAATACTGATTACATACATCCAACTAACAGTCCATTTTTAAAATGATAATCCTTGAAACAATGCCCATGTAGAGTAATTTTACATTTTTCACATGCCTTTCTGACATTTGTATCCATGGAATATGTTTGGCTGTAGAACTACTACTCTTTTTTCAGCTTGGGACCATGTAAAGGGCACTTCCGTATTCTGTTGCTCGTTATTGCACCTTAGAATCCCTTCCCGTTTTCTCCTAAGTGTTTTGGCGAAATCAGTTGAGGAAAAAAGCGATCTGTGTAGACTTTATATGCAATTTGTGGCAAGTCTTTATCAGTTGAGCCTCATTCTGAACAGACAAATGCATTTTAGATTTCTGTGTTGGCTTCCCATAGTATTGTCCACCTAATAATGGTTAGGTAGCCTGACAGAATCAAAAGAAGAAGAATCCTCAGTTCATCACACGAAAATGCAAAACTGTGATCACCTTTCTGGGAAGCATATAGAGGTTAATTTCCTGAAGATAATTTACAGCTGAATGTTGTCTACCAGACAAATAGTCAACTGTACCACATTTTTCTTCATCTCTACTATCTTCTTCTGTCTCCCATCCATCATCCGGAACATCAATGTACATATCTGCCTCTGCAAAGCCCTCATCTTCCTCTATAATAGCTATCTTGACACATGTTTGATATTGGAATATTCCATAAATAGCTGAGAAAAAAGGATATAACTTTGTATACTGGTCATAACACACTTTGTGGAATCTGATTCATTAGGTACAAGATTTTATAAGCTATTATTTCACTAAGACACCAGATATGGATTAAAGCCGATTTTGTCACTCATTTGAAGTAAATTAATTATAATTTAGAAAAACTACCACAGAATCCAAAACATATGCTATCACAAATTTGTAAATATGCCTTTTAAGTTGTCAAATTCACATATTAGACTAAGTTTACAAACTTAACTTCCAATGTCATGAGGTTTAAATGATTCTAAAGGTCATATTAGCTGATTTCCTGTTACAACTTAATATTTCTATTTAGTCCAAAACCAAAGATGACAATGTATGATTTTGGTATTTCTATAAAAGCAAAGTTTGCCTGGATTCTGGGCCAGTTGATGTTTTGACACAGTACTGTTGACATGCAGTGTTTGTAAATACTAATTCTGAACTATTTAAGAAGGTGAAGACTGTATACTCTTAAATCTGTGAGCCAAGATGGTGGAGCTATGTCAAGGCGTTTATTTTGTGCATTGAAATTAAAGTGAAACAAAGTCATACTTTTTGTGGCTATAACTCAAAACAACATCCTATGTTTAAAATCTTGACCTTTTCCCAGGCGGGATCATCCTACGAAGACGATGAGACCAATTGAAATTTTAATTATTTCATCTGGATGCTGTTGAGATGTTATAGCATTTCGCTACCATAAATGTTAATTTTGCCATCTTTGTCGTACTTCTGACAACACGAGCACAACTGGACATCCGTTTACTTATTCATAAATTTATCCACGTTATAAGGATTGTTCTGAGGTCTATGACTGTATTATAAACTATTTTGGAATAATTAATGCTGCAGCAGTCACTTTTACTAATATTTTTATTAGCACGACCCATTTCGGCAGCAAGCTGCCATCATCGAGTGCATTTTTACAGTCACTGGTTCATTTTTGTTTTATTATGTTTTGTGTTGTAGGTGCCAGTGAGGTTATGTTTGGACATTTTAACCTGTTCAGGAAGATATAGCTATTTTAGTATTATGTTTCATCATTATAGTTTCTGGATTATTGTAGTGTTGTATTTACTTACAGTTTTGTTGATAATCTTGTTGTCTGGCACACACAATCTCCTGAAACTGCACTGAGAACTGCTAAGCAACGGCTTGGTCTCTAATATCCAGGTTCACAGATTTGTGACTGGCTGGAAGACTTCCTAAGTAATAGAACGCAGTATGTTGTTCTCGACGGTGAGTTTTCGTCAGAGTCGAGTGTATCGTCAGGCGTGCCCCAGGGTAGTGTGATAGGAGCGCTATTATTTTCTATCTATATAAATGATCTGATGGACAGAGTAACTTGTAATTTGTGGCTGTTTGCTGATGATGCAGTGGTGTATGGGAGGGTGTCATCTTTAATGGACGGTAATAGCATACAGGATGACAGACAAAATTTCTAGTTGGTTGCTCTCAATGTAGAATGACTTAGGTCATTAGCGCCCAACACTGCCCATAGTAAAATCGAACTGGGGTTAGAACTTAAATGGCATTCGCCATATTTGCACGATGTATAAAAAGTAAAACTCTCTCAGCAGAATGCAGGTCATCAGCTAAAATAACAAACATTTCAAATGGTAAACATAGATCGTGAGGTAGATGATTAAAAAATGGACATTGCACTAAAAGGTGGTACACAGTAAAAGGTTCATCACAGTGTTCACATAAGGGAGCAGGATCACCACGGAGTAAATACTGGTGGCTGTAACGGCAGTGGCCAATACAAAGCCAGCCCAGGACAATCTTCTCTCGGCGAGAGGGTCGAGACGACGTTGACCAAAGATCAGGCACAGGTTTAATGGCGTGCAATTTGTTCCCTGACAGGGATGACCAATGTAAAAACCAACGTGAAATGATATGCTGGGAGACGCCAGCACTTAGGTCATCAGAGGTAGTAGCCTCCTTGGCAGCCGTATCCACAGGCTCATTCCCCAACAGTCCTACGTGGCCAGGGACCCACAGAAACGTCACAGTAGTTCCGCTCGCTGAAAGACAGGTAAGACAACTGCAGATGCTTTGTACCTAGGGATGGACAGGCTATAGCTTTCGGAGGCTCAAAAGAGCACTCAGAGAGTCCGAGCAAATGCCACTCTTATTGAGCAAGTTTCGCCAGACGTATTGGGTGGTTTGATATAATGCATACAGCTCAGCTGTAAAAATGGAACTCCACTCAGGTAGATGATATTTAAACGAGGCGTTGCCAAGCACAAAGGCACACCCAACACCCTGGTCTGTCCTTGAGCCATCAGTGTAGATGAACAAATTGTCATCAAATTTGAACCGGAGTGCGAAAAATTCTCTCCAGTAAACGAAACTAGGTGTGGAGTCCTTTGGAAGAGAATGAAGGCCCAAGTTAACATGGACTTCATGTGTAGAAAAATGTAAGGTGATGCATCTGAGTAGGAAAAACAATTCCATAATGTTCCAATACAGCATAAGTAGTGAGCTTCTTGATGCAGTTGCATCGTTCAAATATCTAGGTGTAACATTGGATAGTGATACGAAATGGAAGAAACATGTAAGGACAGTTGTGAGCAAGGCTGACAGCCGCCTTCAATTTATTGGCATAATTTGGTAAGATGTACTTCACCTGTAAAGGAGACCACATATAAAACACTTTTACAACCACATCTCAAGTATTGCTCAAGTGTTTGGGACCCGCAGAAGATTAGTTTAAAGGAAGATGTAGAAGCAGTTCAGAGGCAAGCAGCTAGATTCGTTACTGGCAGTTGCAACCAATGCACGAGTGTCACGGAAATGCTCTGGGAACTCAAATGGGGATCGCTGGAGGAAAGACTAAGTTCTTTTCGTGAATTTCTGTTGAGGAAATTTAGAGGGCCGGAATTTGAAGCTGAGTAGCGTATGAGCTTCCTGCCACCTACTTACATTTTGCATAATGATCACAAAGACAAGATAAGAGTTGTAAGAAGGCGCTCTGACAGTCAACATGACATACAATGGAGAATATGTTTTAAATATTTTAACTGTTTTATGTTTGCCATACCATTTGTCAAAGTTAAAAGCTTTATGATTGACACACCATTTAATGTCATGCACCTTCATGAAATGAAAGCGTAGGACACTAGTGACCAGATGACGGTATCCTAAATGTATGTAAACCAATCGTCAGGAAAATAAATTAATTGCTATCTTGGCATGTTAATACCTCAAAGTAATGAGATCGTTGTCCTTCCATGTAAAAATTAAATGTTAGGTGAAATGGCTTCAAACAAGTGTATGTGAGCATGTTATTTTGTGGTGGGACTGCATACACTAATATAACAAATTTTGCACCTGCCAAGTTTGAAAATGGCCTTGATAAATATGTATTTATAGACTGATCAACACTCACAAAATAAAATAGGTATTGAGCAGCAGACGGGCACCTCCCTCGTACATTCTTATTTCTCCATCTTACCTCTGCAGTATTTTCGATGTCCTAACACTTCATAACTGGCAATTTTATGATTGGACCAGGTTTATGAAAAACACATAAGGGAACATTTACCTTCTCTAGCACCTTTCATGGACTTTGTCAAATTCTTTATAAGGAATGTTAGAAAATTTTATTGACACTTATTCAGGATTTATAAATTGGACTCTCAAGACAATGCTAGATATTTTGGATGATGTGCTTCTCAAACAAATGATTCCCAGATTTTTTTCCATCTCAAACATATTTGATGTCTCGGAATCATACACACAACAAAAAAAGTGTGGCATCACCTTTGTTTTACGTACACCTGGATGCTGATGTCAAATGTGTAGATTATATCTAGAACGCAGTTCCTTAGATTGTCCACATACATCACTCGAAACGCACAAAGATTTAAATGACCACACACGAGTAGTGCAAATGCGGTGGAGAGGGTAAGATAGCCACACACAAGTAGTGCAAATGCAGTGGAGAGGGTAAGATAGCCAATCATTTCCAGTCATAATACCAGGATAGAAGTACACTGCTCATGTGGAATGCAGTTCTGCCATGCCGAGAAGGGTAATTCCTACCTGCATTGTTACCTTGTGTCAGGAGGGACTCTCATCAAGGGAAGTTTTCAGAAATCTTTAAGTCAACAAGAGCATTGTGTTCAGACTTGGAGAAGGAACAGAGATACAAAAACTGTCTACAAATTGCCTCGCTCCGGCTGCCCAAAGGCTAACAGCAGCTGATAACAGCTACTTACGTATTTCAGCTCTGAGGAAACCCGAGAGGAATGCCACCATACTGAATACGGATTTTTGTGCAGCCCCGGGATGCCATGTTTCGAATCAAACTGCATGACACTTACCATCACTACCTACACTCGTGGCAAGGTCCAGCTTCGGCACCTAGACACTGTGCAACACAGAACAGATGAGCTGAACGATGTGCCAAACGGACTCGTCACAATCGGCACCATCGAGCGGCATTTACAGACGAAATTAACATTTGCCTCCACCGAGAATCGTCGCAGGCATTTTTTGAGGCAGCCCGGTCAGCCCAAATGTATTAGAAACACCGTCCAGAGAGTGCAGCAAGATGGCGGAGGCAATCGAGTGCTCGTCTTGTGAACGCGTTCCTTAGTGATACCGACATCGCAATATTAGTACAGCTGGCATGTTCTTCGAGCATGAACCCTACAGAAATTGCCTGAGATACAATAAAAATTGCTCTTTTTGGACAAGACAGCTTAAAATTTGTATCAATGAAAATTGTTTCAGTGTAAAAAATTAAGTAAATGTTCAGAAACGTGAAACTGCATCACCAGGAAAAATAGTGATCTCTCATTAGGATTTTCATAACAAAAAATGCTTACACCTTACCATTTTACCAAAATCTGCATTGGCAGACAACAACAACACAACCATAAAACATTAAGCTTGTAAACGGAACATCCGTCTGATATATCATCATAGTGGACATTAGCAAGGCAGGTCTACCACTTTCATTGGCTCTTCAATGTAGTTAAAAACACATTACACACCAATGAGTGACGAAAACAATGTGGTAGTGCAAAGGAGTCAAAAATGTGGACAAAATACAGTTTAAAAGGTCCTAATGTTCCTTCACACTGCTGTATAAAAGATGTAATAGTAAGAGATGAAGTCTGCTTTCTTCAGGAAGTGCCTGCAACTTCTGGTTCTGAAAATATACTGCACAATTTGCAGTGATTATAAACATCTTTAAGGATGTATGTTTAAGTTTGGCAGTAGTTAGAGAGTCATCTCTTTACCAATTTGATTCAACACTCTGCAGCATGAATGTAACAGTTAAGTAACACCGTGATTTTATTTGGAAAATTAAAAACTTAACATTTACCTTTGGCACGAGAAACTGCAAGTTTTTCAATTCAGATCCACCCCAGGATGCCATTTCTATCATAAACCCCTTTACACATTTGAAAACTAGCTCTGCTCTTTTTGTACACCATGCCACTGTCATTTCCTGTAAACAAATATATTTTAAACTTATTTTAGGAAATTTAAATGTTCAACACAAAAGAATTTAAGTATAGTAAATTTTTGACCTACTCAGAACATCAAATTAGTCTCTTAAACAAATAGAACAGAAAAGCTTTCTTTTTGCAGTTTATTACCTAATTGTCTTATTTTAACATTAGTTATAGTTAGTGTAACTATGATGCAGTTTTAGGCTTGATAAATCCAAGATATGCTGCCACTAAATTAATGTGTTCCAAGACTAATTGAAATTGTCTACTCTTGTCAAATAGTATGCAATTTTATATTCCTATGCACAAACCACTTGAGAGGCATTGTCATTCCACTTAACACTGTCACCATTTTCCATGTGAATTGATCATCATTCATATGTTTTCCTAAAGACCCAGCTACAATTTAGAAATTAGCAAGTGAAGAAAGTAAGGTAGCAATGGTGTATGGCTAAGGATTATATCCATCCTCTCTGACTGCAAATCTGATGCAAACATCCAGATTCAGGCAGTCTATGTTTTATTCCATAAACCACACATTGCAAATGCAGGTGAAAAATGGCAAGCTATCCGACTCACATCTTTCCATTAATATTTATCAGCTGAGAGCTCCATAAAGACAGATTCTTCACCTTTCACATTTATAATTAAGAGACAGAGGATGTAGAATACTGATATCGTAACAAGGGATTTACCTGATTGACAATACACTGGTTGAACAGTATGGTTACTCCTTTATTCTGATTAACACACTGTTAGGTTGCCGCACAAGTTCAGAGTGTTTTCTACAACTTCGATAGACACTGCAGATACACACAACAGACACTTGAGACATCTGCCAGTTATTAACTACACTGGTTTGGATCATTGTGGATTGCTGCAGTCAAGTGATCTACATCACACTCCAAAGGCTTTCATTAATGTGGAGAGTCAATAACACTTTCGCTGCGGCTGATGCTTATAAGTGTACGTGCTCAATGTAGGGTAGTGTCAGCCGCAGCTGAAGTGTTGAGGTAAAAACAATTCCCCTTAAAATGAGTAAACCATTTTCTTTGTGTCTGTCCAATGTCTTTGTCCCCATAAATGCCACAAATGTTTCTGGGTGTACCCACTGGTGTCACCCCTACACTGAACTGAAAAAAGGGATTGGTGGATATGTTCAGATTTCTTAACAGGTCTGTCAGTCCATTTTATAGCATCCATAGCTTGTAGTGTATCAAACACTACATGCCCTCTGTGGTTATACAAGATACTCAAATGAAGTAGTTTTTTTGTATATTTAGGGAGGCCTTTTTGGGACTGTTACTGTCCTGGGCTTTTTTATTCCACAGGTGAAGGCCCAGAAACGAACATAAGAGGATGGAATGTGAAGATGCAAAATACTGTGCACAATATAGACTCTGAATACTCAGAGAAGAGACTGCAAAGAAGAAAGAACTGTTATTGATAGTGTTTTGTTTTATAAATAGATACGTTTTTTGAGTTGATCTGAGCAGAGTAAGGTCTAATCTGTAATGTTATCAAGTTGTATTTATGTAAATGAAAAGATTGAAATTGATTAACTATTGTATAAGGGTCAAATAAACCCATGTATTTGACATTTGTTTAAAATGGAACAGTCTTCTCATTTTATTAGTGAGAAAGTTAAGTTTAGATATCTTTCTCTTCTGATCTTAATTTATATTGGAAAAGAAGCCCGAACAAATTTTAAAAACTTGAAGAACCTTATTTAGAGGCACTGAGTAGCAGGACCTCTATCTACAAATATCAATGACCTGGAAGAAGACATACAAAACAACTCAGTAATAAAAATCAAAAATATGTGATAGTATTCCTGAAATAGGTGGAATTTCACGGTCCCATCACAAGCTCCACTCACTATTTCCAGATGACAATATGTAAACTCTGCAACAGGGAAACTACAAACAAATTTTGACCATCAACAAATAGACCCACAGCCACTAGTACACCAATATGGCAAAAACCAAAAAAGAAATATGAACTTATGTACCAACCTAATATTTTGAGCTGGAAACAATTTAATTTCTGGTAGCACCTGATATAACAGTTTGTGATTGGAGACAGAAATGGTAAGTGTACCTAGCTGGGCACTAAGAAGACCTGCTTTAGGAAATTAGTAGAGCATGCTGCATGCAATGGAACTTTGCCTTTTGTACAGCAGCCACAAATCCCCAACCAAAGCTTGTCATTATACTGGCAAAACAGGACATCCAGACATAGCATAGCAAGAACTGAATTGTTCTCACTCAGGTGAATCATCACCAACTGCCAGGAAACTTTCTCCTGCTAAAAATTCATTGATAGGAAGCGAAATTTTGGCAGGGCTTTCAGAAAGTAATTCTAGCCTCTTACATCCATAACATTTAAATCTCATGACCTATATGCACGGTAAGAAGTTATAGACTGGGAAAACCAGAGTTGGGAAGACAGGGGCAGAGAGAAGTTATTAGCACTCCATATTTTACAAAGATGGGTGGGAGTTTGTACAATTATTCACAACACTGGCAGAGAGCAAATAATTTTCAAACAATTGGTACAGGGACCAGGACAGGACTTTTTCTAATAAATTTACATGTTTGGTCTTGTGGTAATATTGAATCTTAAGGGTGTGTGATTTATAAAGAAGTGTGTATATAATATCCAAAAACCATTTTCATGTGTCACTGTCACCCACATTATTTACTTAAAGCTCATCTATTGTGTCACCATTTGACTGAAACACATTTTCTACAATTTCTTACAGGGTGTATACGCACCCGGACAATCGGGAGATCCAGGAAATACCTGTGAATTGTTTAGAATTCTAGGACTTTTCCATTGTTTAAATAATCAATTATTATTATTGTTGTTTTTGTAATTTTAATTTTGGCTGGTAATAACTTCACTCGAGCCCACTACTACAAGCATATGTCAGTTGCTTAATGTGCGAAACACCACCTTCATGACCTAGGTCGTGAACCACCTTTCCCTTCTATTCCCATCCTTTATTCTTCCCTTCTCTCCCACCTGACGAAGGAACTCTGTTCCGAAAGCTTGTCCCTTTGTTCCTTTTTTTCTGTTTTTTCATTTTGTGTTACTATCGGCGGTACGGCACAATGGTAAGTACTGGCCAGCCATTCTATCTCATTTCAACAATATTTGTAACCAGATTTGTCATGTAATTTATGACATATTTGTGTTAGATATATCTAAAAGGATAACACACATTAAAAAAGACATAGCTTCAAGGTTAGTTTAGTTTATCATATATTTCAGTTTTTTAATAGCTATATTACAAATTATGTAATAATATAATAATGGAAAGTCCAGGTTGGAATTAATAATATAGTGAGGACAGTTTACAACTCACCGCAAAGACGTGGCGACGAGCTGCGACAGGCACATACAAAAGACACACACATACAACACATTCAGCTATCGGCCATGGCCTTCTTCAGAAAATAGAACACTCACGCAATCTCACAGGCACACAACACAGTCATACAACCATCACCTCCGACTGCCGCACTTTGAATCACGCTCTGCAGCGAATCGGGGACGGGAGGGGAGGGGAGGGGAAGGGGATAGGAAGGTTATGTCACGGTGGTGGGGATGGGTTAGATGGGAATAACGAGATGCAGCTTAGGAATGGAGTGGGGAGGCGGGTGAGGGGAGAAAATAAAATAAAATAAAATAAAGTAAAATATATATACAGAAAATGCATGCACACTGCAAGTACACACGATCGCACATTCACACGATCGCACATTCACACGATCGCACATTCACACGATCGCACATTCACACGATCGCACATTCACACGATCGCACATTCACACGATCGCACATTCACACGATCGCACATTCACACGATCGCACATTCACACGATCGCACATTCACACGATCGCACATTCACACGATCGCACATTCACACGATCGCACATTCACACGATCGCACATTCACACGATCGCACATTCACACGCCACACAAAATAGGCGAGGTTTGGGATAGAGAGGTAGGAACTGTAAGGTATGGAGAAAAAAATATATATAGGGAAGTTATCGTAGGTTGAGGCCTTCCCTATATATTTTTTTTCTCCATACCTTACAGTTCCTACCTCTCTATCCCAAACCTCGCCTATTTTGTGTGGTGTGTGAATGTGCGATCGTGTGTGCGTGTGCGCGTGTGTGTGTGTGTGTGTGTGTGTGTGTGTGTGTGTGTGGTCTTGTGTACTTGCAGTGTGCATGCATTTTCTATATATATTTTACTTTACTTTATTTTATTTTATTTTATTTTCTCCCCTCACCCGCCTCCCCACTCCATTCCTAAGCTGCATCTCGTTATTCCCCTCTAACCCATCCCCACCACCATGACGTAACCTTCCTATCCCCCTCCCCTCCCCTCCCCTCCCCTCCCCACCCCTCCCCTATTTGCTGCAGAGCGTGATTCGAAGTGCGGCAGTCGGAGGTGATGGTTGTATGACTGTTGTGTGCCTGTGTGATTGCGTGAGTGTTCTATTTTCTGAAGAAGGCCATGGCCGATAGCTGAATTTGTTGTATGTGTGTGTCTTTTGTATGTGCCTGTCGGAGCTCGTCGCCACGTCTTTGCGGTGAGTTGTAAACTGTCCTCACTATATTATAAATTATGTAATAACAAAGACAAAAAGTACAATTACCCCTAAAAATTATGGGCAGTAAAGGCAGACAATCAGAAATTTGTAAATAATTATGCATTCTGATCATACTTTTGTTGTTATATTAGGGTCATGCATAAGAATTCAGGTCTATGCTACTCTAATATCATAACACATTAGAAGAAATCAGGGAAATATTTCTGACTAGCAATTAAAACTGTTACATCTAGTTCCGGCATAACAACATACATGAGAATTTTTACGTGTTCATACAAATACACGATTCATTCTAATGAGACACACAAATCAAATTAGGTAGAGCAGTTTAAGTAGTTGGGTTTGAGTCAAGCTTAAGCAAAGTTATTTTGGTGAAAATACTTTTTAGGTGTCAGTAGTAGTTCTTGGCAACAGTGCAGTGAATTATGGGAAACGTGTACAGCCAGCCATCGAGTCTTTTCGAATGTGAACTAATCTGTGTTTCTGTCTTACTTTCACTGTGCTGTTATGTTCAGCTTAACCACTAACTCACAAATCATGACATATTCCTAGAAACATTATATATTTATGACACGTGTGTGAAAGTGTCAGCTGTTTTATGCTTGGAATGAGAAAGGAGACATACCACATTCTGAAGAAAAATTCAATTAAATATGAGTTCTTCGTTGTGCATTAAGAAAAAACTTTGCTTCAGCACAATGCTTCACGAAGCAACCTTAATTTCTAATGATCAATGTTTACAATGATTAGTGTTTTGTAATTAAGTCACGGACCATCAGTGGATTAGTTTGTATTATCGCCATGACAATTGCAAACATTTATTGCTGAAAACACCAAACCAAAAAATCACTTCAATTTCAACACTATAAATTCACTCCATCCTCTCACATACTCATTGGTTACATTAAATACACGAGAATATTTCTAAGATGTAAAACTGGGGTATTTGAAAGTTGTGCTAATACATTACTACTTAACCTCATATTTGAAAATCACAACATTCACAGCTACCGATTTGTGCAAAAATCCTAAAACCCTGTGCTTTGTTGGTATTTATGTAAAGAAATTTATTTTTCTTGCTACAAATATTTCAAAAGCTACTACATTCAAATATTAGCAACACTGAATTTCTGTTTCCTTCATTGTATGATACATTACAATTCAGTGGTCAAAACTCAGAATGAACAGGGTGGCCACCATTTTCACGAAACTTAATTTTGCTCAAAGGGCTTAGCAAACAATTATACCGTAAAGAAAATAGTTACATATTTTTAAAACACGTGTCATCCAAGTTGAACCATGTCACGTTGTAATAGACACCAAGCAGAGGCTAATCCAGGATTTGTGTTGGGGCGGAGAGGGGGGGGGGGGGCAGAGCTCGTAGAAATTGTGGCGTTGTACCTCAAACTGATCTAAAAAGAATCAGCTCATATTATGTTTTCCTCGTGGTTTTGGGGGATCTACAGCTCCATAGACCCCCCCCCCTCCCCCCATCCCAGATTTGACACTGGCAATGTATAGTACAGGGTGTACATTTTGAGTTGACAAACCAGAATAACGATAAGAAAAGAATAATAATAATAATAAAAATAATAATAAAAAAAAAAAAAAAACAGTATGTATTCAACAACAGTTTTCACCATTATGTGTGGTGTCGCACAAGTCCAAAGTGCGCGCCACCTACTTTCGCCGCGCGCCGCCATGCACACACGGCGCAGCGTTCTTACGACGTCAGCCACGAGCGCCCTCTGCTACAACTCCGCTCGTGGCCACCTCTGAACGACATCAGTCACTTGGGACTGAGTTAGGAACCAGTTAACACTTCGTAATCAGATAGGCACCAGTGAAGACTTTGCTATCGGACAGGCACTATGCAGGCCTCTAGCTCAACTATGAATCAACCTTCTGCAGTACAGAACTATGTAAAAGTTAAGTATTGTATAAATTCTGTGCAATATATATCTCGTTCTAATTTACTCTAGTGTTTCTAGTTTCTGGCTGCTCCCCTCCGTACCTGCACAAGCGTGCTATCTTTATTCCTGTGTCGGTCTCATTCCACTCGGCCACCGACACCTACGACGGAAACGAGACACAAAAGCGGCGACGAGGCTGGGACACAAAATTATGAACGGACGGTAGAGGGTTAGGAAATGAAACTAAACTTAACTGTCTCCACCGTTTGGAAGCGGTGTGGGTGGCTAGTGTAAAATTTTAAATGGAAACTCCCATTTTTTTTAGCAGATTCAGATTCTACGGACCAAATCATGTACAGTCTGGTTGAATTTTTTTTTTCTTTCAATTGGCAACATATTGTACTGTAATGGTAAGAATTACTTGCCATACTGCTGAAGAAATGTACCACCCAGGAAAGAAAATAAAGGTTAATCATATTGATGATGCTTCAGAACTCAACCAAATGATACCATAGGTACATCATCCGAACATGCTGGCGAAAACAATTTTTGAATATCTACTGTTTTTCCAAGTTATACCGGTTAGTCAACTTAAACTTTACACCCTGTATAATGGACTAATTTGAGTTCAAGTAGTTGGAGGATACTGTACGTTTCAATGTGAATTGCATTCATTTCTGCAATATAGCCCGTTCATTTATACTAGACTTCCTGATATATTAAAATACAGTCACATCTCATGAACTAGTGATCGAGGACTCAATACATATACAATGAATTACTTTACCTTCAGGATATGAACAACCTTTTCACCTCTTTCAAGTACTC
Organism: Locusta migratoria; assembly: GCA_026315105.1. Classification (NCBI taxonomy): domain Eukaryota; kingdom Metazoa; phylum Arthropoda; class Insecta; order Orthoptera; family Acrididae; genus Locusta; species Locusta migratoria. Next base: position 767,810,734 of record CM048755.1, read on the forward strand.
ATTTAGATTGTTCCCAATGATGGTTTTCAGTTTCCAGAGCCCATACAGTCAAATACGTTTTGCCCTGGAAAACTCTAGCTAAAAGATCAATGAACGTTAATGACCCAGCATGGGTAATAATGCACAATGTTGTGGGCGAGTTCTTGAACTTCAAGGACATGAAACAGGGAATGCAAAAACATATCAGGAGCAACAGCTGTGTGGTATTTGCAGTCAAGTGTCATCTGGTAAAAGAACACTCAACAGCAGATTTTAATGAAAACATTATTTTGAACTAATGAATTTGTTTCATTTTTTAAATTCTTGTAGTACTGAACAGACAGTGAAATATATATTGTGGAAAGCAACAGACTTCCGTTTGCTTGTGGAAAGTTTGTTTCTTGCATGGCTGTTCAAAGCAGTCGGCCCCATTGTAGAAATATTTATCTTTGTTTTGCACCAAGAGCATAATGAATTCGTTTGTGATATGGGATCACACGTAACCCACGGATACACTGTCTCGTATGAGCTCTGATATCGAGTTATTATCTGTTTTGACATGACGGACAAACACTTCACTCTAAAACACGTTGAATTACTTCATCTGTGCGGGCACAGGTAAGGTCGATTCACACTTGGAATCACTCTATTATTCTCTGCAACGATCGTTTCACTCTGTTCCATCTCAGAAAGATGTAGATGGCGTTAGTATCGAAATATATTTAACGATATCTTGAATGTATTGTTATAAGACAACTGTTAAAGCAATAAATTACAACTGAAAGAAATTGCCTTTTCGAAAACGTCGCGCACCGTATTACAGAGTTATACTTACATATTTTTGGAGGATAATTAGCATGTCAAAAAGTCGCAATCAACAATGTTAGAACTGTATTTCATATGGGGCCGCCTAGCGCTCACTAGGTGGCGTTGCGTGTATGTATGCTTTTTGAAAACCCATTAACATATAACGAGGGGAATAATATTTTTTGTTGACCATAAAATAAATAATTAATGCTGTTCCTGCTCTATGGATGACAGGTTCACAATGTACCCTTGTCCGCTAAGTAAATTAACGCTCGCAATTGTTACCGCGACTCCTCATTGGCGCTAGCCGGGCCCGCAAGAAAAACAGTTCAGCCATCAACAATACGTACACGATGATTGTGTTTACTATTTATATATTACCAATGTTATGTCAGTCACAGGAATCGTCTATAATTTAATAACGAACATAGGTGCCGACTTTTGAAAATCTTGGGGTATGCTCAGTGGCGTATTTCTGAAGAAAAATAATGAAAATAAATAAATAAATACAAATAAAGCCAAAAAATTATAAAAAACATACATGCTATCGATTCCATATCACCGTCACCATCACGATTATAAGTCGAAGTCCTTTTGTATTTCACTATATACTTATCCATTTTAATGATTTTCCCACGCAAGACCTTAATCCTTTTAACCCCAAGTTTTATTGATTTATGAACAAAAATATTTCTTTGCATATATCTATAAATAATTATCGGATTAATGTATATTTGACAGAAATTTTTATTATTTTAGTTTTTGGAAGGAAATTTGGGATGACTACAGATGGCAGCAGTGTGCAGGATGTTTCCTTTATCGTAACTAATAACATTTGACTACTAATTTAGACACTGGACAATTATTTAGTAATGCAGTTTTTATTAAATTATTTTGTTTCCTTTACCTTGATTCAAATAATTGAAAGCATTGTTGCATTTACTCCAACTTAAGACATCAAGCAACGATATATATTTTGACAATGCATTGTAGCCTAATGCTTGTTGTTTCCTCGAGGTAATGGTAGATAATCTAGTCACCATGAATTATTGGAAGCCCTGCAATGTCATTTAGAATCTTTGAACAAATTGTTGTGGCTATACGGACAGAAAAAGATGAGGGGGGAGAAAGGGTTAAGACATAATTCCATGCACAGGTGACACAGGTTGAAAAGAGCAGAAAGGTACAAATACTACGTTCACTTGTTGACAAATTGTTGAAGCCTGAAAATTCAAATTGCGTTTCAAGAATTTTGTCGAGCTGCAAATTAAAACACAAAGACCTTCTCAAGTTGTTATGAGGACTGTCTGTTTACAGAATGTTTTAGCTAGTACGGATAGGGCAGTCTTCGCAGCAAGTATGTCGGCTCAAGTATGTCTTACAAAAGACAGCCGGCCATCAATGGGATGAGAGTGTCTATTTTATATACAGTCAATAAATATAACGTAAAGAAAGAATGATACCAAAATTTTCAGTGGGGTATGCCTAGCATACCTACTCAAATTTTGGGGTGCCGAGCACACCCGTAGTCGGCACCTACGCTAAAGAAGCATCACAATACCAACTTTTACGGAGTTTATAGTTAAAAATCAACAAAATGCTTATATGAAGAGATTTTTCAACACAGAATCAGACAAGCGAGATCTATGTTGATGAGTATCACTGGGGGGGGGGGGGGGGTCAATTACGAAAATTGCTAAAATTTAGTGCAAATAAATAGCGCCTTTCATTCTAGCTGCAATTTCGTAGTCGCGCCTTATGATAATATCGCGTCTAATCGACGTACATCACGAGGAATTGAGTCGCGCGCTTGAACAACACTTCGAGATAAATACAGAAATAGATAACGGAATACATAACCTTTAATTATAAAACTTTGTAAACCGCCCAGAAATATATTTGAAAATTTTTTTGTACACAAAAATGAAGCGATGAATATTATTGAACCCGCGGGCACTAGCGATCTGAGCATTTTGCTCACCGTAATTTTAAAACGACTGGCATTTTGTCACTTTCAAACATTAAACTTTGAGGTTTTTTTTTTTTTTTTTTTTTTTTTTTTTTTTACCAAAACTACAGGGATTACTTATTTACAATTATTAAGTACATTTCCAACTGGTCGTGTAATCTGAGCAATAGGCTATATAAGGCAACGATCGTTTAACTCTTAAATTCGCGAGATCTCATGGGTTAAAAAATCACGGTTTCTGGCTGAAATTCAAGGTTTTTTCCCCGATTTTCCCCGTTTTTTTCAAATTCAAGGCTTTTTCCCAGTTTTCCCGGTTTCAAGGTTCAGTGGCCACCCTGATGAAGGTAGATTATCTTCCACCGTACTATTGTTATTATCATCATCAGCAGCAGCAGCAGCAGCAGCAGCAGCAGCGGCGGCGGCGGCGGCGGCGGCACAGAAGTTTGGTGCCAATATTTATCTTTCATTCTGTAAAGCATGCCTAACAGTGGTTATATTCCAAGGCAAAAGTTAGTTATGGCTCCTAGCAGCATGTTTTAGAGCATTTGTTTGCTCTGCACTCGATTCTAAGCCATAGTCAATGTTTTACATCGCAAAAATGGGGGGAAAAAAAAGTGTCTTATATTCAGGTAAGTATGGTATTACACTGTTCCATTGTTGTGCCAGAGCCAAGATGTTCTGCAACTCAATTCAGGTGAGATGTTGATCTTCTGCAACCTGACCCATTTGCATGAAACCATTTTGTACACATGTGTTGCACTGGCAACACTTCGTCTCACACGAGCAACTATTTCCTGGATGAATACAACATATACTCTCATCTCAATAAACTGTCCTCTTTTCTAATTCAGCGATTTAATGGTACGGTTTGCACGTATGTCTGGGAGGCATCCTGCATGTTGGCTCGAGTCACAATGATCCATTACCACAGGAACATTTTATCGGTAGTTGGAGTCGTACTGCAATTGACCTCTAACCCATCGGCTGATGCTGTTCGAATGCTAATTCTTTTTGTATAACTTGGTAACATATATGTCCCGTGTATGTGAACTACTACTCTCTAGTCTTTCAAGGTACTCCATTTACCTGAATACGAGTGTATATAAATAAAACTTACATCTTCCATTTTTACATTGCTGGACAATGTAATTTGTTTTGAAAATCTATGTAGTTGTTTGTCTCCTAGTTCGAAAACTATAGGTAAATTTAAGATCTGTTATTTGTGTAACAATACCTTTTTTTGTATTAATGTGGATGGTTCAATTTTCTTATCAATCATTCAGTAGTTTTGATTTTTGTACATTGTAATAACATATTTTCATTATTGTTTGCTATATTCAAGAGCCTTGTACTTTATTCATTCACTTCATGATAAACAGTGAACTATAATTTGGGACGTAAGTTATTCATTCATAAACTGTATTAAGATCAGTTTTAATGCTAGCATGAATAGTAATGATAAATGAAGAATAAAACCGAATCTTACCTCTGTCATCTCGTGCATGAGAAGAACCGGAATAGTAAGTGTAGTTATATCATTAGAACATGCAGTTTTCAATATGTTCCGAAGTCCCAAAATCACTGGGTGTCTCGAGTTAATGTCACCTGGAAAATTTAACGATGTTCACACATTTACTAAATTAAGACTTCTTTTTTCTAATTAGAAGAGACTGTGAAGAAGAAAGAAATTTCCTTTTATTCAGCTCAGTTACCTTTTATAGCATCCAAATGATTTCATTTTGATAAATTTGCCGAGAAAATGCAATAAAAACACAGCATATCAGTATTGTAATTTAATATCAGGGTTGGCAAAAATCTGTACTTTAAAAAAGAAGAAACGAAACAGTATTTTTGAACTTTTTTTTTTAACACATTTAAAACAATGTTGAAAACTGTAATGTTTTAAACACTAAAAATGTTTTGAAGAAAGTGTTTTAAACAAATTACTATGTTTATTCGAGAAATTTCGCACCTGCATATTTTCTGCAATCTAGTATTTAAATTAATTTCCGTACCTACTTTTCAATCCTCGCATAATTTGCAAATCGTATACTTTGGCATTCAAGTTTTTTTTAAAAAAAAGGTTAAAATATCTTTCCTACAACTTTCTTGAAATGTTAAGGATTACAGAAGCCGTAGTTAAGAGATTTCACTATCCTTGTGTGGAAAATGTTATATTGTTCTGCGCATTGCACTAATCCATACAAATGTATGCAGTTACAGGCTGCACGTCAACATATAAACAAACATTCTCCCACCCGCTGATCTAAGGTGTTTTGTGCCAATCGCTCCTGCTGGCAGCATAGCCAAAAGACTTACATGCGAAGTGCATGCAGCCTCCGTGAGTGTATATGCTTGTGAATGTGTGCGAGTACTAATTAAGAAAAAGAAATATCTTCCAAAACGCTACTTCACTTTGGGTCTATCTGATGCCCATCACTTTTTGTGTGCAGTGCTTGACTTCGGTAAGGTTGGTAGTGGCCATAACCAAACAAATAATACGACTTCTACAGTGTACAACTGTACAGATTGCCTATTTGTTGGCTAGGTTTAGTTACCCACTTAACTAAGTATTTTGAATAGTTTAAAAATAGTTTTAATATGAATACCGGAAGAAGGAAGGATCCTGTTTGGAGGCATTTTTTTGAAACTAAGCACTGGGGATCTGGCTCACTTTACAAAATGGTATACTACTGCCAAGACAAATTCTCATGACTTAGCCAACATTATGGACCTTCACTTTCAGGGGGAAATAATAAACAAAGAAAAGTACGGTGCTGCTATGGAATATGCTAAACTTTACCATCCAGACTCAATGCCAGATTTTATTAAGCTTTAAAGCCAAATGTTCACCTCTCAAGGCACATTTATTTAGTCATGAAACTGTTTTGAACATAAAACCTACAGTTTGGTGGATGTCACCGGAAAACAGTATACACCCTGCAACTGAACCTTAAGCCTGGCACAACAACTTCGTAGTGCTGTGGCTTTATCAGCTGGGATTGAACGCCTTTTCTCAACCTTTGGGTTTGTACACAGTAAAGTACAAAAGAGACTAGGAACCGAAAAAGAGTGCTAAGCTCATTAGTGTGTTTTGAGCACTCAATCAAAAAGTAACAGTAGAAGATGAACAAGGAAGACACTTTTTCACACTAGGTGTATTGTCAATGTTTCATTTTCAATTTACTTTAAGAAAAGTGATTTCTTAACAAGTCTGCACAGTGTTTTTCAGAGAAAACATGTTTATTATGCATTTTCTCATTTAAATTGTTTTAAGAGCTGTTGTTTTTAAATATATTGTTTTACAAAAGTGATATTTGTATCAACAAAACAGTTTTGTATGTACTGTGCTGCTGTGTATTTAATTTTTTAGGTAATAAGTGTAAGTATTTTTTCAAATTTTTGTAGCCTTCATTTTAGGGACAAAAGCCTACATATATGAAAGCTATAAGAAGTAAATTATAAAGATCACTTATTTTTAAAAGAATTAAAAAATCTAATTAAAAACAGTATTAATCATTTTGTTTTAAATGTTTTAAACAAAACATGTTTTAATCAATAAGCTTTGTTTTAAACATTTCAAACCACAGTGTTTAAAATATTTTGTTTTAAACATGCCAACCCTGTTTAATATATTTTAAAACTTCATTGATCTGTAGCTCTCATAAAATGCATTCATGTAAGATAAAATAATTTCACTAAAGCAGCTACTTGCATGTGGTGTTATATTTTATGTGGCATCTGTAACACCAACCTGGCAAAAATATATACCTGGTAATAAAATTTTCCACCTCCAAGAACTAACGATATTGCCTAGGCGAGGTGGGGCTGGTGAGCCTCAATAATACAGATGAATAGGTGGCAGTAGGAAAGGGAAGAGAAGGAAATAAAGGAGGTGAATATGGACTGGGAAAAAGGAATGAAAGAGATCACTTGGTAGAATTTTGCTGAGAGCACAATTTAATGATCACCAAATCTTGGTTTAATCATCATGAAAGAAGGCTGTATAAGTGGAAGATACCAGGAGACACTGGAAGGTACCAGGCTGACTTTATATTAGTAAGGAAGACTTAGAAATCTGGTTTTCAATTGCAAGACATATCCAGGGGCAGATACTGACTCTGACCATAACTTATTGGTTATGAAATGCAGATTAAAACTTAAGAGACTGCAGAAAGGTAGAAAGGTTAGGAGATGGAACCTGGACAAATTGAAGGAAGCAGAGGTGGTTGAGAGTTTCAGAGGGAGCATTAGGCAAGGATTGGGTGAAATGGGGGGAAAGTAATACAGTAGAAGAATAGTAGCTAGCTCTGAGAGATAGGGCAATGAAGGCTGCAGAGGATCATATAGGCAGAACAACAAGGCCTAATAGAAATCCCTGGCAAACACAGGCTATACTGATGAGAAAATATAAGAATTCAGCAAGTGAGGCAGGCAAAAGGAAGTACAAACGTCTGAAAAAATTAGTTTTACAGGAAGTGCAGACGGGCTAAGCAAAAGTGGCTAGAGGACGAATGCAGAACTGTAGAAGAACGTATAACTAGGGGAAAGATAGATACCACCTACAGGAAAATAAGAGAGATATTTGGAGACAAGAAAAACATCTGTATGAATATCAAAAACTCCGACAGGAAACCAGTACTAAGCAAAGAGGGAAAAGCTGAACTATTCTAGAAATAGAAGACGAAGTGGAGGAAGATGAGATAAGAGAAATGATACTGCGAGAAGAATTTGACAGAGCTCTGAAGGGTTTGAGTCGAAACAAGGCCCCTGGAGTAGATGATATTCCGTCTGAACTGCTGATGTAGTTAGGAGAGCCAGTCGTGAAAAAATTGTATCACCTGGTGTGCAAGATGTATGAGACAGGAGAAATACCCTCTGACTTCAACAAGAATATTGTAATTCCAATTCCAAAGAAAGCAAGTGCAGACAATTTTGAAAATTACAGAACTATCAGTTTAATAAGTCAATGTTGCAAAATACTCGCACGAATTATTTACAGACGAATGGGAAAACTTGTGGAATTCGACCTCGGGGAAGATCAGTTTATGTAGGAACATGGAAGGCAATACTCACACATTAAGACTTATCTAGGCTAAGGAAAGGTAAACCTACATTCTTAGTGTTTGTAGAAAGCTTTTGACAATGTCAACTGGAATACACTATTTCAAATTCTGAAGGTAGCAGGGGTAAAATATAGGGAGCAAAGATTTATATTCAACCTATACAAAAACCAGACAGCAGTTATTAAAGTCGAAGGGCAAGAAAGGGATGCAGAGGTTAGAAAGGGAGTAAGACAGCGTTATAGCCTTTATTTGGGTAGCGAGATAACTTCTCATGGCCGAAGTACAAAACATATAAAATGCAGAATGGCAATGGGAAGAAAAGCGTTTCTAAAGAAGCGAAACTTGTTAACATCCTATATTAATTTAAATGTTAGAAAGTCCTTTCTGAAAGCATTTTCCTTAAGTGTAGATTGTATGGGAGTGAAACATGGATGATGATGATGATGATGATGATGATGATTATGATGATGAGTTCAGAGAAAAAGATGATAGAAGCTTTTGAAATGTAATGCTACAGACAGATGATGAAAATTAGATGGGTACATCACATAACTAATGAGGAGGTGATTAACCAAATTGGGGAGTAGTTTCTGGCATATCTTCACTAAGAGAAGGGATAGATTGGCAGGACACATTATGAGACATCAAGGAATTGTCAACCTAGTATTAGAAGGAAGTGTGTGGGGTAAAAATCATAGAGGGAGACTGAGGGACAAATACAGTAAGCAGATTCAAAAGGATGTAGGCTGGCGAACGTATTCTCAGATGAAGATACTTGCACAGGACAGGGTAGCATAGAGAGCTGCATCAAACCAGTCTACTGACTGATCTGGCCTTGAAATATCTGGCGACGATGTTTTCATATGGTTACTGTCAACAGCTGAAAGCAAGGGGAAACTACAGTCATTACTTTTCCTGTAGAAGAGGCACGGCCAAACACTGTCCCACGGGTGCGGACGCCCTCGCTGTGCTCGCTCTGTCACCCGCAGGTGGCTTTTGACGCGTCCCTGCTCCACGCACTGTGCGTAGCAGCGTGTGAGGCACTAGCGACACACAGTCACAGTCAAAACCGTGAACTACAGCATACTCCGACCACGGGGTGTGGGCGCACCCGCTGGGCAGAAATGTTGGTCCTGCCGGCCCTATAATATGCAGCTCTACTGTATGAATACATCATCACAGGGTCATCTCAGGTAAAATATTCCAGAAGTAAAATAGTCACCCATTTGGGTGGGGTAGGTATGTAAAACCAAAAATGTAAATGGGTAGGTTTAATTTAGATATAGTGGGGTTTAGTGAAATTTGGGGACATGATGAACAGAACTTCTGGTAAGGTTTGTACAGGGTTATAAATACAAAATCAGAGGAAGACAGGAGTAGGTCTAAAATGAATAAGGAAATAGAATGTGAGAAAGTTACTCTGAATAGCAAAGTATATACATTATTGTAGCCAAGATAGGCACAAAGGCATCACCCATAACAGTAGTACAAGCCAATGATCTCTGCCACTGATGAGGAGAATGAAAATAAATAAATAAATAAATAAATAAATAAATAAAAGGTATATAAAACAAATTACTCAGACAGTTAGGAGAAAGGAAAACTTTATGATGGGGAACTGGGAGTTTATATTAAAAAAGGAAGAAAAGGAAAATTAGTAGGTGAATACGGACTGAAAGAAAGGAATGGAAGAGAATGTTGTGGCGTAAAGTCAGCCCCATACTTCACATGTCAGAACGATAATGGAGAAGGCAGCGATCTACTGAAAGCCAATCGCAAACAGGCACCACACATCCTGGAGGGAGTAACCGAAGATGTGCGCCCTCTACAAGCGGCTATATCTAGGCTGACATACGTCTGGACACCCATCAGTTACTATTCAGTAATAGGTCAGTTACGAGTGAGAACTTGTCAGTTACTATTCAGTTACTGGCAGCTACGATGACAAAAATAGGACAGTACTAAGTCAGAACGCAGCTACAGACTTGGCAATGACTAGCTTACAGTGCAGCTAGCATCATACAGATGACGACGCGAGAAGCAAGAAGAGAGAAGAGACAGACATATGTTTTAAAGTTGAGTACTGTAAATTTCAGTCAATAATTTTTTTAATAGTAACTGTATCAATGTTTTAGATGTCAAAGGATCCTGTACCAGTACCTGTAACGACAACTAGACCGGGTCGAGTACTCAACAAAAGGTGACAAGGTCACAACAGAGAAAACCATCTTCTTGTATAATTTTGCACAGAGCATAATTTAATCATCACTAATAAGTGGTTTAAGAATCATGAAATAAAGTTGTACATTTGGAAAAAGCTAAGAGAGACCACAAGGTTTTCAAATCGTTTTATTATTGTTGAGACAACCACCTCAGAAACTCGTTTTAAACTATAAGCTACATCCTGGGCAGTTATAGCTTCTGAACATTGCTTATGAACTATAGATGAAAACTAAAAAAACTGCAATATGCAGCTGTATGAATATCAAGAGCTCAGATGGAAAACCACTACCAAGCAGGAAAGGGAAAGCTGAAAGTAATATGTAAAGTGGTATTGTGAAAAGGGAAGAAGATTTATGTATTTATTTATTTATTTATTTGGGAGGGGGGGGGGTTAGGGTGAACAACTGCAGTGGTCATTAGAACCCGAGTCTGACCATAGATTGAGTTAAAAAAAATAAGGTTAAAAAAGGTGCCATCAAGGATAATTTCAGAATATCACTAAAACGAGGAATAAAAAATATCAGTAGAAGGAATTATTCCTCCAAAGTAAATTGCAGATTTACTGCAACATGAACATGATGAAAATTTGGGCAGAACATTAAAACATGGCGCACCGTCATCGGGTCACCGCAGAAACACAATGGTCGGGGGTCACCTGTTAACACGTGTCCGTGGCTGAACCGGCAATGACCAATTCTCAGCTGGGCCAAGATGACCTCCTCCTGCTGAGAGGGGTGGGAGGAGGTCTTCCAAGCCATCGAGATCGGTTTTATGGTTCTTAGCTTATTGTCATGAAGCGAGGACCACAGCCTATGCCACAATGCGAAAATAGAAGCCATTTGCGATGCTCCAAGAATGAAGACAGTCAAGACAATGCTGGAGACAATGCTCCAATAGACACATTCTTTCAGCACTGCAGTAGATTGTGAAATCTTCCACAAAGAGGAAACCAAAAACATCAGGTGGGAGGCAGTCCATAATTGGGTTAATTGCTATGGCAAAAAGTAATAAACTCAAAATGGAGCCCTGTGGCACCCCATTCTCCTGACAAAAAGGATCTGACAAAACAGTGCCCACTCATACCCGAAAACTTCAGTCCATTAAAAATGTGCGAATGAAGAGGGGGAGACGGCTGCAAAAGCCCCAGGTATGCATGGTGCGGAGAATCCCCACCCTCCAACAGGTGTTGTAGGCCTTTTCCAGATCAAAGAACACAGCCACCGTGTGACGCTTTTTCAAAAAATTATTCATAATGATTGTCGACAAGGTGACAAGGTGGTGATTGCATAGCGGTGCCGACAAAAACCACATTGGACATTGGTAAGGAGGCATCAGGATTCAAGGAGCTAAACCAAACGAGCGTTAACCATGAGTTCCATCACCTTACAGACACAGCTAGTAAGAGAAATGGGGCAATAACTGTAAGGAAGATGTTTGTCCTTCCATGGTTTGGGGATGGGGACAAAAATGCATACCTGGCAACCTTTGTAATGTAAAAAAACAGGAAATCCAGTTAAAAAAAAAATTCGGGAGATACTTCAAACAAATCACGAGATATGTTCTATCAAAAACTACGGTACACTTTACTATAAACCTTAAGACTTCCGGGCTGAGATGCCATGTCCATACATAAAACTTCACCTTCAACTGCGGAAGGCATCCTCCAAGGTAAAGCGGCATAGTGCAACGAGAGCGCGTGTGAGTGCCGTGTATATATATGTAAGACAACATTATTGATTTTAGCCTTTTCCTATCATCTCATAAGGCTACACAATGACTACAAAAAAAAAAAAAAAAAAAAAAAAAAAAACCACTTGCATTACCCCAAATGTTGGTATGTTGATTACACACGATGCTATTGTGCTCTCAGTCGTTCGTAATTCATGCAATTCTCCATCGTTGGGTGGCGTTGAAAGGTGCACAGAGCACGTAGCCAGGCTCCAATAGTGTCGCTGCACGCTACAGTCCACCACGGGACTGGGATGCGATGTGGAGAAGAGGAAGTACGAGTTCTGGAATATTCAGCAGCAGTGAGAATAACCTCTGTGAGGTACTGGACCTGACTGTCGCAGCTGGGGAAATTCGGTTGGTGGAAAACCGCCACAGAAGAATATAGTCCCCAGTCGGCTTTGGAGATGTTCCAGGTGGTGGAACGCGGAGATGGGGTATGATGCAGTAGGTGGATTACACAAGGGAAATGGTCGCTCGAGTACATACCAGAAAGGGCATACCACTCGAACCGATGCACTAGCTGAGGAGTGCATATCGCAAGATTCAAGTGAGAATAGGCGTGCGTTGTTTCTGAAAGGAAGGTTGGTGCACCAGTGTTTAGGCAGACAAGTTTAAGATGGTTGAGAAGGTCTGCTAGAAGGGAGCCTCTTTGGCAATATGCTGGAAAACCGCATAGGGGATGGTGGGCGTTGAATTCTCTAAGCAAAACAAAAGGTTGAGGAAACTGGGCAACGAGTTGCAGCACATCTGCTCTAGTAAAGGCAGATGATGATGATTGGGTATAGGTACTGCAGAGAGAAAAGGAAAGGGTGGGGGGAGTGATGCAGATAGCAACCGCCTGTATGTGAGTGTGCAAGGAGATGGGATGGTAAAAGATGTCCTCCCGAATCAGCAACTTAAGCCCTCCATGGGCTGGAATACCATCCACAGGAGAGAGGTCATAATGCACAGAGGTATATTGAGGGAAGGCTACACGATTGCATGGGCTTAACTTGGTTTCTTGGAGGCTGACTATGAGCGGATGGTGCAATCGAAGGAGTAACTTTAATTCCTCTCGATTGGAACGAATGCCTTGAATGTTCCACTGAAGGAGTGCCATGATGAAAATAAGGGGAGAACAGAGAAGAACGAGGCAAAAGGGAGTCACCTCAATGGCCACTGAGGGCCAGACCTTGAGGGAGCACTGCTATAACAATCCATTGGTGGAAAATCTTGTTTCATCAGTGCGACTGGAATTTTCGCCGTCTTCCCAAGTTGATCAGTAGGGGCAGCTTCCTCCACCGGTAAAACGCTAGTTGCCAGGCTAACAGTAGTGGGTCCTGGCAAGACATAGGATGACCGGGGCCGGCTACTGTTAGGCAGTGTGACGGATGAGTCATGCCTCGGTGGGGAAGGAGAGCAACTTTTTTTTTGTTAGCTTTTTTGGAATAGTGACAGTGAGGAGAAGAAGAAGCAACTGACTGTTGAGAAGGCTGAGTGTATAGAAAATCTTCACATACAGGTTTCCCTTTTCGAAGTCCGGGCATCGTGTTTAGGTGCCCATCATTTATTAGAGGTTGACGAAGACTGAACTTTAGAGGGAGCAGGAGGAAGCGGAGAGGTGGAACGGGCAATCTTCGGGCTGGCCGATCGCACAACTGTGTTAGTGAAAGTGAGATCACAGATTTGTGCACCGCATTCCTTAGTAGGTCAGGGGGAGGTGAGGACCTTACTGTATGTACCTGATGGGAGGATAGTGGGCTTCCAACTCGCTAAAATAACTTTCGAGCAGCAGAGGTTGAGACCTTTTCTGTGACCAGAATTGGCTGAATGGCCCGGTCATCTTTATAGACCTTTCTGCCAGGGAGCCTCATTCGAGATGTGGAGGCGGCCTTGCCAGCAGTTATCGAGGGTGCGGGGTGCAGTCGACTGCAAGTCGTGGGTCAGGTCGGCACCAATGACGCTTGTCGCTTGGGTTCTGAGGACATCCTGAGGTCCTACGGGCGGCTGGCAGAATTGGTGAAGGCTGCTGTCCTCGCACGCAGGGTGCAAGCAGAGCTGTCGATTTGTAGCATTGTTCCCAGGGTTGATCTGGCTCTTTTAGTTTAGAGCCGAGTGGAGGGTCTGAACCAGAGGCTTCACCGACTCTGTGACAGCCATGGCTGCAGATTTCTGGATCTGCGTTATCAGGTGGGGAACTGTAGGGTGCCCCTAGATACATCAGGGGTGCACTACACTAAGGAAGCGGCTACTCGGGTAACAGAGTACTTGTGGAGTGCACATGGGCTTTTTTTAGGCTAGGCACTAACTCTGATGAGCACTCGCATGTCAACATTCAAACAGCGAATTCAGGCCACGTTAGGCTCAAAAATTCAAATATCAAAATATTAGCCGCGAACTTACAAAGTATTAGAAACAAAGTTCCCGAATTTGCCGCACTGCATGGAAGTTATTGCACTCAGTTAGTTTTAGGCACCGAAAGCTGGCTAAATCATGATGTGGCAAGTTCAGAAATATTTAGCGAGGTGTGGAATGTATATCAGAAAGATAGATTGGATACAACTGGAGGAGGAGTGTTCATCGCTGTGGACAAAGATATTGTTTCAACTGAGATCGAAGTTGAAAGTAACTTAAGTTATCTGGGCACGTGTAACAGGTCTAAAAGAAGTAAACTTAATAGTTTTTACCGGCCCCCCAGAGCTGCTGTAGCAGTTTTAGAATCATTCAAGGAAAGTCTACACCAGGTAGTGCATAGGTATCCGGGGCATGTAATATTAGTCATGGGTGACTGCAATCTTAAGAGTATAAATTGGGACCTCTCTAGTTACATTTCAGGCGGTACAGACAAGCAGTCTTGCGAGCTACTTTTGGACACATTCTCCGAAAACTGTCTTGAGCAGTTAAACCAGCAGCCCATGCGCAATGGAAATATTTTAGCCACAAACAGGCCTGACCTTATTAACGATGTCTGTGTAGAGACAGGAATTAGTGATCATGATATCGTCATAGCGTCGATGGTGACCAAAGTTCATAAACCAATCAAGAAGGCTAGGAGCGTGTTTTTGTTGGGAAGAGCCGATAAGCAAATGTTAGGATCGAATGGACATCGTTTAATTCCAGAACTATGGACATAGAGGAATTGTGGACTAAATTTAAGTGCATTGTAAATAAAGGGTTAGAAGAAATATGTGCTAGTAAAGATGATTAAGGATGGAAAAGATCCACCATGGTATAATAATAATGTGAGGAAGCTGCTGAGAAAGCAGACTGTTGCACTATCAATTCAAAAAAGAACACGCAAATTATGACAGGCAAAAGTTAGTAGACATTCGTGCGTCTATAAAAAGATCAATGCGCGAAGCATACAATAATTACCACAGCCATATCTTACGAAAAGATCTTTCTGAGAACCTTAAAAAAATTCTGGTCCTATGTAAAATCGATAAGCGGGTCAAAGCCCACTGTCCAATCACTAGTTGATCATTCTGGGGCAGTAATAGAAGAAAGCAAACGGAAAGCTGAAGTTCTAAATTTAACCTTTAAGAAATCTTTCACGCAGGAGGATGGCACAAATGTACCATCATTTGATCAGCGTACTAATTCCGAAATGGGGGACATAGTAATAGTTATTTCCAGTGTAGAGAAGCAGCTGAGAGAGCTAAATACGAAAAAGTCTGCTGGTTCAGATGGAATACCAGTTCAGTTTTACAAAGAGTATTCTGCGGCATTTGCCCCCTACTTAGCTTGCATTTATCGCGAATCTTTAATTCAGCACAAAGTTCCTAGCGATTGGAAAAAAGCGCACGTGACTTCCATTTATAAGAAAGGAAAGAGAACTGACCCACACAATTACAGGCCAATATCGTTGACATCAGTTTCATGTAGGATTTTGGAGCATATTCTCAGTTCGAAGATAGTAAATTTCCTTGAAACAGAAAAGCTACTTTCCATAAATCAGCAGGTTTAGGAAACATCGTTCATGTGAAACTCAGCTTGCCCTTTTCTCATGACATCTTGCGAGTCATGGATGAAGGGCAACAGGCGGATTGTGTTTTTCTCGACTTGAAAAAGGCGTTCGACACGGTGCCACACTGCAGACTGCTAACGAAGATACGAGCTTATTGAATAGATTCACAGACTTGTGACTGGCTGGAAGACTATTGTCAAACACTTCCTGGCAAGAAAGTGAATGGTGGAACTTTAACAACCACAATACTCACGGATCTCAATCTGCCAGACTTCTTCCTATACCCTCCTCTCAAACTCACTTGAAAGGAAAAAGATTTGATGATATTCCTGAAATTCAACAAAACTTGAGGCTTTTGAGCACCATCCCAAAGGAAGACTTCGTGCGATGTTTCTAAGACACGTATTGAGGAGCTCAGAATGTATACTTATGGGAGGTTACTATTTCGAAGAAAAAAAAAAAAAAGATAACTGTAATGTTTTAATTATAATCAGCTTCCAGCCATGAGTATATTATAAAATGTTTATTTTCGTAGACCATGGGCCATTTTGGATTTGTTTTTACAAATTTGTCTTCAGATTGTTTTTCATGCTTTTCAGCTGGAGCCTCATTTTGCATTAGTAATAGTATTGCAGCTCTAGGATGGACAAAAAATATTTTCATTTACTATTTGCTGAAGTTTATGTTAAGCTTCTTCATGTTTGTCCTTACCAACATATTTATAGAAGAGTTTTACAGTTAAAAATACATGAAGTGTGGTGAAAACTTACATGTTGTGTACTTTTGTATGATGTAATTGTCCCACTTTCTTCTTGTGCAGTTTACACTTTCTAAATGTGCACTCTATGATGGCTGTTAATGTGTTTTGCATGACACCATGCTAGAATTTAATGTGATGCACACTATAATCAATTGCAAAGCGTGGCCCAGCTACACATACAAGACAAACATTGTTTGCAAAGTGTTGAATTGGTTTGGTTGTAGACGCTATGCAAGTGTGTGGGTAAGGGTGAAATTTGTCTTTGCTAATTCAGAGAGGTTAATGTAAATATTGAATTTTGGGAGTGAAATTATTTACAGTGTTTATAATAGGGCAATCTACTACCTAGATGAAGCAAGAGATACAAAATTATACATAATAAAATTGATACAGTACACGGGCAGAATCAAGTTGTTATATATAAACTGAATTTTAAGTCTATGGTCACTCTGTATATTATAAACATATCTGACATATTCTCCTTAAAGTGGTTTCATTACACTAAATAGTTGACGCAACACATATAAACAAACTGATATATAACACAGGCAAAACCAGGGGCTCATAATGTGAAAAGCTGTAATTGAATATAAAATTTATGGTCATATTGTGTATTATAACTACTATTATATATTTCATTTAACACTGGTTTCATTTCAAATGAGTAGGGATTAATTTTTATCATTCAAGGCTATGAGCTTTTACATTAAATGTGTAAGTAGATTTGTATTGAATCAATGTAAGATGGGGAAAAGTTTACTTCATTTTTGAAACAGCATTTTAGTGTTTTGCCTATGGAGGTGTTATAGTGGCTTAAATGTTTGAAGAGCCCCTTGAAACTTTTTAGCAATGGAGTATCGGCTGACTGACTGTTCATTCAGGATGAAAGAGGGTTATGTATATATATATGTATTTCAATGTCTTCAAGAAGATTCACGGTTCCACCTTTATCTGTGAAGGTGTTAAGATTTGTAGGTTAGTTTCTATATTATCCACCGACAGTTTATCTTTGGCCAAATGGGTGGCATAGCTTCATTTACTTAGGTTGTTCTGTGGTAGAGCATCCAGATGTTCCTTAAACCTGGCTTCAAAGGGTCTACCTGTTTGGCAAATATAGAATTTGGGCCAGTTCTTGCATTTAAGTTTATAGACACCTGATCTGTTGTGGGGATTGCTAATTAGTGGAAGTTGTGTACAACCTTCTGCTGGGGTTTATTACGAGTTGAGAAGCTGATATAGATGTCCTTTTTGAACAAATTGGAAATTTTATACGAGAGCCGGTCTATGGATTGTACGACTGCATATTTTGTTGGTTTTGTGCCCTCCACAAATGCTGTAGGTGCTGTTTGCTTTGCAGCCTTAGTATTAGCAACTTTTGTTTTTACTTTCATGGACATCTTGCCTATTATTGATTCATCATACCCATTGTTTTTGGCAATTAATTTAATTATGTTGATTTATTACTCTGCTGTAGAATGCGCACTTCTGCTGTTCTACATTTGAGAGTCATTTACTTTGAGATTAAGGATTCAATAGAAATGTACTTACATAGTTAACGTAAAAAGCTCGTAGCCTGGTATAATACAAATTAATGCCTACTCATGTGAAATGAAACCAGTGTTAAATAAAATATATAACAACAGTAGTTTTAATACACAATATAACCATAAATTTTAAATTCAGTCACAGCTTTTCATATAAAAAAAGCCTGTGTTCTATATCTGTTTGTTTATATGCAACTTTGTGCGTATTGCCTCAACTATTTAGCATAATGAAACCACTGTAAAGAAAAAAAAATCAGAGCAATATTTACAGTACACAGCCTTACAATTCAGTCACAGCTATTCATATATAATTCTGCCCATGTACTGTATCAATTTTTTTTATATACATAATGTAGTAAGGACAGTTTACAACTCACCACAAAGACGAGCTGCAACAGGCACATACAAAAGACACACACATACAACACTTTCAGCTACCGGCCATGGCCTTCTTCAGAAAAGAAAACACTCACCCTATCACACAGGCACACAACACAATCATACAACCATCACCTCCAGCTGTCGCACTTCGAATCATGCTCTGCGGCGAATAAATCGGTGACAGGAGGGGCGGGGGAGGGGAGAGGGGATAGGAAGGTTAAGTCACGACGGTGGGGATGGGTTAGATGGGAGTAACGAGACGCAGCTTTAGGAATGGAGTGAGGAGGCGGGTGAGGGAAGGAAAATAAAATAAAATTTTTATTTTTATTTTATTTTTTCTCTCCTCACCCGTCTCCGCAATCCATTCCTAAGCTGCATCTTGTTACTCCTATCCAACCCATCCCCATCACCGTGACTTAACCTTCCTTTCCCCTTTCCCCTCTCCCCTCCCCTCCCGTCACGTCACTGATTTACTCACCGCAAAGCGTGATTCGAAGAGCGGCAGGCGGAGGTGATGGTTGTACGACTGTGTGATTGCGTGAGTGTTCTCTTCTCTGAAGGAGGCCATGGTCGATAGCTGAAAGTGTTGTATGCGTGTGTCTTTTGTATGTGCATGTCACAGCTCGTCACCAAGTCTTTGCGGTGAGTTGTAAACTGTCCTTATTACTATATTATTAATTCCAACCCGGACTTTCCATTATTATATTTTGTTTATATAGAGTTTTCTATGTCTTGCCTCGACTAGGTAGTAGATTGCCCTGTAATAAATACTGTAAATAATTTCACTCACAAACTTCAATATTTACATTAATCTCTCTGAACAAACAAAGACAAATTTCAGCCTTATCCACAAACTTGCATAACATATACAACTGAACAAATTCACCACTGTAACATATTTACAAACAATGTTTATGTCTTGTGTGTGTAGCTGGGCCACATTTTGTGGTTGATTATAGAGGACATAATGTTAAATTTTAGCATGGTGTCATGTGAAACACATTAACAGCCATAATACAATGCAATTTAGGAAGTGTAAACTAAACAAGAAGAAAATGGGACAATTTTGTCATGTGAACAGACACAACATGTAAGTTTTCACCACACTTCATGAACTTTCTATTTTAAAACTCTTCTATAAATATGTTGATAAGGACGAATATAAAGACACTTAATGTAAACTTCAGCAAATAATAAATAAAATATTTTTGTCTATCCTAGGACTGCAATACTGTAACTGGTGCAAAATGAGGCTCCAGCTGTAAAGCTTGAAAAACCATCTGAAGATGAATTTGTGGAAAGAAATCTGAAAATGGTCATGGTCTAACAAAATAGACATTTTACCAATACTCAGATTTTCAGCTATCAGTCGATCTTTTTTTTAAATTCTTTATTAGCAAATCATGATTTCGGCCAGTAACTGGCCATTATCAATGCATGTGTTTAACTGAAGATGTTATTAATATGGATAACTCGCACCACGCCAGGTATGACAACTGGACAGAGTATTGGAAACATATCACAGTCGTGAAGTGCAAACCATGGAAAATAAACATTTTATACCATACTTGTGGCTGGTTGCTGTTTTAATTACAAACAAGATAATTCCACAGTCACAGTTCTCACAATGTCAGTTTTTGACAAGCAGGCATTAAAATAACTGTAGTTCATAGTTCATCTACATTCACTATTCACCAAACTTTGTCCAAGATTGTATTTTCTAGGTTAACACATAGTATGCTATTTTATCTACATTACTCGAAAGACCCCTTCTGTTTAAAGCATTTCTTGTGTTGAGAGTGTTTTATTTCACTATCAAAGTTAGCTGCTCATAATTAATAAAGTACCTGTGTCTGCAGCATAACATTCAGTAAATTCCATTACAGCTGGCAATATTTGAGGGACATTCATGTGTTGACTTTTTTATTATTTAGTTTTTAATGTAATTACATGGTTATTGTTTTTCAAAAGAGAGAGATTGGCTGACCAGTACTTACCTTTGTGCTGTACCACCGATAGTGACACAAATGAAGAAAAAGAAAAAGGACAAGCTTTCGAAACACAGTTTCTTCTTCAGGTGGGAGAGAAGGAAAGAAGAAAGGATGGGAACAGAAGGGGGTGGTGTTTAAGGAGTGTGGAAGTCAAACACCATACTCATGACCTAGGTCATGAATTCATTTCCCCTTCCATTACCATACTTTTTTTCTTCTCTTCTCTCCCACCTGAAGAAGGAACTGTGTTCTGAAAGCTTGTCCTTTCTCATCCTTCTTTTTTCTTCATTTGTGTCACTATCAGCGGTACAGCAAAGGTAAGTACTGGCCTGTCAATCTATCTCTTTTGAAAAAAAATTTATCATCTCTGAGGAGAATTTCCATCATTAATCAAATATTACATTGTTATTGATAATTTAAGTTATATAATTATGCATTATTGCTTAACAACTACTGTGCACACCTTCGATCAAAACCATTATGACCACTGGCGAAGCGAGATTGCATGCAGGCCAGTATTTTACTTAGCTTGGTTACACCGATAGTTATTAAAAAAAGATGAAAAGAAATGTGGACACAAGCTTTCGTAAATTGATTCCTTCATCAGGTAGGAGAGAAGAGAGACAGAAACCATTTATCTACTGCCTACTCTCACCTACCCAAGGAAGGAATTAGTTTCCAAAAGCTTGTTACATGTTTATTTTTGTCTTCATCCGCTTCTTTTTTATGTGACTATCAGTGGAACCGAGCTGAGGTAAATACTAGCCAGCCACTCTTCAGAATATTTTCCAATATTGGTGGAAAATTTCTGTCAGATTAATTGAGATTTTATGCTGTTTGCCGTCATTGCACTCAACATGATGCAAAAAAAAAAAAAGGAGTGCACACATGAAAGAGCCATCATACTATTGACAATATGGGCCACAAATGAGGGGATCCCATAACCTAAGTAACAAAGAAAGGGCAGCATATAGGAACTAGCATCTAAAAATGATAAAATTGGTTAGTCGTTCATGTTGAACATTATGGAAAGTAGTTGACGGATGATGAAATTGTTCTCAGTTTTGGTAATCCAAGCCTTATCAGAAAATATGGAGGTTGAAGGCTTGCCGCGTCTGAAAAGCAGAACAATAAGAGTTCTGCTGCAGACCTGTTGACAGAATACAATGCTGGTGCAGAAAAGTGTTGCTGAGCATACTCTTTAATGGCGGATTCGAAGGGGGGGTGGGGGGGGAGGCGGCATAGGGGCACTGACGAAAAATGAGGAGAGACACACGGTCAGGAAGGGCGGGAGGGAAAGAATCTTAGCATTAGAATAATTAACATTTGCTTATGGGCTACATGTAAACGAGTTTAAAAAGGCAATATCCCTGTAATTAACATAAGGTAATTTGACTTTTTTGTTATGCTTCCAGTTACTTGCTTCTTGCTCTTTTTTGTCAGTAATTTACGATAAAAATACATAAAAAGTTGTGTATTTTTTCATGATTGCTTGGGAGACAAATGAGCTATTGTATATGTTTTACTCACATGTAAATAAAGGATTTAACTATGTGACAATTTTAATCTGACAAGAAGTTTAAAGTGCAATTTTATTGATTGCAAAAGCTTTCTTGAAAACATCTCTCATTTTGTGTAGCAACTTTACAAAGCATGAAGAAGAAACTGATTCAGTACAATGCAAACAAAGGAAATCTGATTTTAGGTTTTGAGAGAATATCAACCTTCGCTCGACGTATTTACTGGCTATTTCTTTCTGACCCATAATTGGGTGACCTTTTAGGATACGCTGCTTTTCCAATTTCTCCATTGTTTAGTAATGTCACAGCTACTCGAGATACTGTACTGTTCGTTCAGGGTAAGTTGACAAATTGTGCGCTGGCTGTTGGCAGCGGCAGGAAGCGTGTATGATGGCTGCTGGGATGCGAGGAGCAGTGAGCGGAAGGCAGCATCACAGTGTTGAAAACACTACCGGTAACAATGTGTGCAGTAATGTATTTCGGTCTAGGGACAGCGTAATGTTGACAGCGCTGTGAAATAAATGGATGTCATGCAACTAGTGCAGATGTTTTCTGATGCTGCCATCACCAGGCAAAATCATCTCTACTTGTCAAATGGATATACTTCCATTTAATTACTAATACACTGCTAGTTTCGGCACACTATGGTGTCATTCTCAAGTTCCAATGATTACAAAAAAAACATTACAATGATTCAACCACATTAAACAGTGAAAAGTTTCATAATTTACCACAGAATAAAAAAGAGTATAGGAACACTATATTTACCAAATTCAAAATGACAAACCATGTGTGCCACATGGGAATGGCCGTGAGATCTGGGGCGCAACGTCATGGAGTATGTAGCCGCTCCCACCAGATGTTCGAGTCCTCCCTTTGGCGTGTGTGTGTGTGTGTGTGTGTGTGTGTGTGTGTGTGTGTGTGTGTGTGTGTGTTGTCCTTAAGTAGTCTATAAGACAAGGGACCGATGACCTGAGCAGTTTGATCCCTTCGGATTACAAAGATTTGAACCTCTTTTTTTTTTTTTTTTTTTTTTTTTTTTCCTTTCTTTAACTGAAAGATTTGAACCTCTTTTTTTAACCATACGCTCTAGGCTTTTGTATAATTACCACTACATCATTTGGCTCAAGTTATATCATACTCCTGTGGTCATCACTGTACAAAACTTATTTTCGACCATATTGTGCAATTGTTTGAAGTTTCAAGTGGTCAGTCTTACAGTCCAATTAATCCAAAGTTTTAAATTTGTACAGAAACCTATGCCAATTTTTGCATGGTTTCCTCTGTATAGAGATTCACATATATCCATCTGGTGAAGCTCAGAATTTAGAAAATTTACACTGTTTAATGTGATTGAATCATAGTAATATTTTTGTGATTGTAGACATTTAAAAATAACGCCATAGTGCGCACAAACTAATAGTGCGTTGGTAGTTAGATGAAGTATATTAATTTCTTCCCCCCCCCCCCCAAGAAGCGACTGTGGCTTTGGAACATATTTTGTGTGTTTCATATAGCAGTTATATGTGACAATGACTGTAATAAAATATACAGGGTGCTACAAAAAGGTACGGCCACACTTTCAGGAAACATTCCTCACACACAAAGAAAGTAAATATGCTTAATTTCCATGTTAGAGCTCATTTTAGTATTTCTCTTTAAATGTAAATTGAAATAATTCGTGCAGATAATTGTCAAAATGCCCAATTGTTTCGTTAGTGTGTACTGTACTTCCTCGATTCACTGCTAGTTGGCCAAATTGAAGGAAAGTAATGTTGACTTCAGTGCTTGTGTTGACGTGTGACTCATTGCTCTACAGTACTAGCATCAAGCACATCAGTATGTAGCATCAGCTGGTTAGTGTTCATCTCGAACGTGGTACTGCAGTCAGTTCAATGTTTACAAATGCGGAGTTGGCAGATGCCCATTTGATGTATGGATTAGCACGGGACAATAGCCTTGGCATCGAGACAAATTTCCAGAACGAAGGTGTCTCAACAGGAAGACGTTCGAAGCAATTGATTGGCATCTTATGGAGCACAGAACATTCCAGCCTATGACTCGCGACTGGGGGAGACCTAGAACGATGAGAACACCTGCAATGGCAATTCTATGTGCAGTTGACGATAACCTTAATGTTAGCGCCAGAGAAATTGCTGCTGTACAAGGTAACATTGACCACATCACAATATGGAGAGTGCTACGGGAGAACCAGTTGTTTCCGTACCATGTACAGCGAGTGCAGGCACTATCAGCAGCTGATTGGCCTCCTCGGTACACTTCTGCGAATGGTTCATCCAACAATGTGTCACTCCTCATTTCAGTGCAAATGTTCTATTTACGGATGAGGCTTCATTCCAACATTATCAAACTGTAAATGTTCACAATCAACATGTGTGGGCTGAAGAGAATCCGCATGCAATTGTGCAATCACATCATCAACACATATTTTCTGTGAACGTTTGGGCAGGAATTGTTGGTGATGTCTTGATTGGGCCTCATGTTCTTCCACCTACACTCACTGGAGCACGTTACCATTTCCTACTCTACCTGTGCTGCTAGAACAAGTATGACACAACATGTGGTTCATGCACGATGAAGCTCCTGCACATTTCAATCGACGCATTCATACGCTTCTCAACAACAAATTAGTGACCGATGGATTGGTAGAGGCAAACCAATTCCATGGCCTCCACGCTCTCCTGACCTAACCCTCTTGACTTTCATATATGGGGGCATTTGAAAGCTCTTGTCTACACAACCCCAGTACAAAATGTAGAGACTCTTCATGCTCATATTGTGGATGGCTATGATACAATACGCCATTCTCCAGGGCTGCACCAGCGCATCAGGGATTCCATGCGACAGAGGGTAGATGCATGTATCCTTGCTAACCGAGGACATTTCCTGTAACAAAGTTTTTGAAGTCATGCTGGTACGTTCTGTTGTTGAGAGTTTTCATTCAATGATTAATGTGATTTGAAGAGAAGTAATAAAATGAGCTCTAACATGGAAATTAAGTGTTTACGGACACATGTCCACATAACATATTTTCTTTCTTTGTGTGTGAGGAATGTTTCCTGAAAGTTTGGCGGCACCTTTTTGAAATGCCCTAATATATAACCACACACATACTAGCTTTCGCAACCATTGGTCACTTCTTCAGGATAAGAGGAAAGAAGGGGAGGAAAAAAGGGAAGAATGTGTGTGTGTGTGTGTGAGAGAGAGAGAGAGAGAGAGAGAGAGAGAGAGAGAGAGAGAGAGAGAGAGAGAGAGAGAGAGAGAGAGAGAGATACTCACTTGATCTCAAGGAATCATCTACCACCATATGGAAGACAACATGAACCTCTGCTAAATTAGAATGTCTCGTCAAGTACACATCACCAGTTTGCAGATTCTTGGTCCCCAACCTTCGAGACTGTAATAAAAATTTTACTCATATTAGTAAATCATTTCCTAAACATTAATATCAAAATCATTAATAATAGAACTTCCTTCTTTTCACGTAGTCAATAAAACAAAGCTAAAACAGTGTATCATGTTACTGGGACATCCAGGTATATTGTAACAGTCTAGAAATCAATAAAAGGTTATAGTAGACAGTGTGTACTCAATACACTATCTCGTAATATACACGACACATTACAATATCGGCCTATAGCTACTATAAAAGAGGTATCACTCAGCAGTGCATGTTATAGTGCCACTGAAATATGTAGTTTAAATTATATGATGATAA
This sequence comes from Locusta migratoria, assembly GCA_026315105.1. Lineage (NCBI taxonomy): Eukaryota > Metazoa > Arthropoda > Insecta > Orthoptera > Acrididae > Locusta > Locusta migratoria. The sequence continues at coordinate 767,836,390 of CM048755.1, forward strand.
AATAACAATACAAGTTTTACTTTTTTCAACAGTATTACAACAACAGTGTTACACATCTATAACAATGGAAACTACAGATTGGTTATCAGCAATATTATGATGATAGCTTGTGTCTCATTGCAAAGACAATTGCCAATCAGCAGAAGACTTGCAGAGGTTCCAAGACCTAATATGTATGAGCGGGGGAGGGGGGGGGGGAGGTTAAAAGGTGTTCAGGGAGAGTAAATGAATAAGGAATCATCAAAATTGTGAAAACAGTTTCTTTAAAGTAGCAAATGAGACTGGTGCAGCATATTACTACATCAGTCTGATGTGTACAGTAAGAATGTGTGTGGGCGTGGTCAGTGGCAGACACACAATATTTTTCGAGGGGGGGGCCCCTCAAGCCTGGGGAGGGTGAACATGACCTTAACAGCTTTGAGGGACTAATTTCAAAACAAACAAACAAAACAAACACACACACACACACACACACACACACACACACACACACACCACACACCACACACCACACACACACACACAAAATATATATAAGACTGTTTGACTTGCCCAAAGCACAGGGCTTTCCCCTGTTCTCTACTCCTAAAGTATTTCTCTCCCACTTCTTCCCCCTATCAATGGTATTCTTAAGCTACATCTCTTTCCAACCATCTAGTACCTACATGCTACATAAGGCAGCACATCTATTGCCATCCTCTGCTTGCATCCTTCCTGTTCATATGGGCTTAGAATATATGCCCAACGAATAGCGATCAACTCCGCAGTAAAGATACAACTCCCACAGGGTAAGGAGTGTTGTTCAATGTGCTCAATATGGGTGTAGGCATACCCACAACGGCCATCAACTAGATACCCGTCTGTGTATACAATTTCCACGCCGTGGAAAGAACCAAGTACTGCCTAAAACTGGCGGCAGAGAGTCAAAGGTGCAACAGATGCTTTAGTGTCATGGGACAAGTCTAACCGAAGCTGTGGAAGTGGTACAGACCAAGGAGTAGCACGGGAAGGGTAGCAAAACGTGAGGGGAATAGGAAGGGATTCAAGTGAAGAGAGAAGGAAACGAACACAGACCGCAAACACGAGACTTGACCTTGGCCACCATCATGGGGAGGGAGACGAGGAGGGGGGAGACGATGAGGGGAGGGGGAGGGGGGAGACGATGAGGGGGAGGGGGAGGGGGGAGACGATGAGGGGAGGGGGGAGGGGGGGAGACGATGAGGGGAGGGGGGAGGGGGGAGACGATGAGGGGAGGGGGGAGGGGGGAGACGATGAGGGGAGGGGGAGGGGGGGAGACGATGAGGGAGGGGGAGGGGGGGAGACGAGGAGGGGAGGGGGAGGGGGGAGACGAGGAGGGGAGGGGGAGGGGGGAGACGAGGAGGGGAGGGGGAGGGGGGGGGAGACGAGGAGGGGAGGGGGAGGGGGGGAGACGAGGAGGGGAGGGGGAGGGGGGAGACGAGGAGGGGAGGGGGAGGGGGGGAGACGAGGAGGGGAGGGGGAGGGGGAGGGGGGGAGACGAGGAGGGGAGGGGGAGTGGGAGGGGGGGAGACGAGGAGGGGAGGGGGAGGGGGAGGGGGGAGACGAGGAGGGGAGGGGGAGGGGGGAGACGAGGAGGGGAGGGGGAGGGGGGAGACGAGGAGGGGAGGGGGGAGGGGGGAGACGAGGAGGGGAGGGGGAGGGGGGAGACGAGGAGGGGAGGGGGAGGGGGAGGGGGGAGACGAGGAGGGGAGGGGGAGTGGGAGGGGGGAGACGAGGAGGGGAGGGGGAGGGGGAGGGGGGAGACGAGGGAGGGGAGGGGGAGGGGGGAGACGAGGAGGGGAGGGGGAGGGGGGAGACGAGGAGGGGAGGGGGAGGGGGGAGACGAACTAATAGTTCAGATGAACACCCATCTATTGATATACAAAAAGTGAAATCTGGTCACATTCAGGACTCCCTAACTTTCAAAATATTAGCTGTGTATTTTTGAAATAAAGTTCCCAAATTTACTGTGCTCAAGCAACATCTGCATGCTCAAATAATTTAACCTGCTCAGTATAGACAGGGACACCTATGCTTGCACTACAGATTATACAGAAAAGCAGTGTTGTAAACTTTTGTGGAGTACATATTCCGAACACTGCTTTGAGCAGCTACATCGTAAGCCCACAAGCAATAGAAATATTTTGGACATTATAGCTACCAACAGGCCAGACCTTGTTAATGATGTCACTGTAGAGAGCGGGGGGGGGGGGTGTTATTAATCGTGATATCATCGCGACAACAGGCACCACAGTTAATAAATCGGACAAGAAGGCTAGGAGAGTGTGTGTGCTAGACAGAGCAGATAATCAATTGTTAGCGTCGCACTTAAGTAGTGACTGGACATTGTTCAGTTCCAGTACAGTTCATGGGCAAAATTTAAATGCAATATAACTAAAGCACTGGAGACTTGTTGACAAAATGGAATGAGGAGGAAAAGACCCAATGTGGTTCAATAATATTATTTCAAAAATGCTGAGAAAGCAAAGGCAGTTGCACTCCTGTTACACGATAGGTGAAGGAAATCAAAGCAGTAAAAAGATCAACACACAAAGTATACAATAACTATCACTCTCATAACTTAGCAAAAGATCTTGTGGAGAATCCGTAAAAACCTCTTACTTTACATTAAATCGGTAAGCAGATCAAAGGCCTCGATCCAGTCAATCTATCATTCTGGGTTGATGATAGAAGACAGCAAAATCAAGACTTAACCTTTAAACTTCACATTTAAGAAAACATTCTCACTAGAGGACCATGCAAAAATACCTTCATTTGATGATCGCACTGACTCCCAATTGGAGGACATAGTAATAGGCATAGCCAGGTGGAAAGAAACAGCTGAGAGAGTTGAAAACGAACAAGTGCCCAGGTCCAGAAAGGCTACCAATCCAGTTTTACAAAGTGTACTCTGTGGCATTGGCTACTTAGCTTGCATTTATCGCAAATCTTTGATCCAGTGCAAAGTCCCAAGCGCCTGGAAAAAGGTGCAGGTGACTCCCATGTATAAGAAAGGCAGAACAATGGACCCACAGAACTACAGATCAATATCATTAACTTCAGGTTACTGTAAAAGACTTGAACATATACTCAGTTATAATGTAATAAATTTCCTTGAGGCAGAGAAGTTTCTATTCATGCATCACGCTTTAGGAAGCATCGACTGTTCAAAACCCAACTTACCCTTTTCTTAATGAAATCTTGGGTGCTATGGATGAAGGGCAACAGGCAGACTGCATATTTCTCGATTTTCAAGGCATCCTAGACGGTTGCCACACCGCATACTGATACAGGTACGGGGGCATATGGATTAGATACCCAAAGAGACTATATAAATGATCAGATGGAAAGAGTGAGTTGCAATCTGTGGCTGTTTGATGATGATGCTGTGGTGTACAGGAATGACTGTAGTAGGGCGCAGGATGACTTTGATCAAATTTCTAGATGGTGTGAGTAATGGCAGCTAGCTCTAACTGCAGAAAAATGTAAGGTGATGCAGATGAGTACGAGAAACAATCCCGTAATGTTCAAGTACAGCATTAGTAGTGTGCTACTTGAAAGAGTTGCATCAAATATCTAGGCATAATGCAGCACAGCAATATGAAATGGAACAAGCATATTAAGGACAGTTGTGGAGAAGGCGTATGGTCCATTTCAGCTTATTGGGAATATTTTGGGAGGATGTGATTTGTCTGTAAAGAAGACTGTGTGTGAAAAGCTTGTGTGACCCCCATATCTTGATTATTGGGGAAGCGTTTTGGATCCCATCAGATTGGTTTAAAGGAAGATATAGAAGCAGTTCAGAAGTGGGCCAGTAGTTTGTTACTGGTAGGTTCAATCAATATGTAGCTGTTACTAAGATGCTTCAGAAATTCAAATGGGAGTCACTGGAGGGAAGGTGATGTTCTTTGCAAGAAACACTGTCAAAGGAATTTAGAGGGCTGGAATTTGAAGCGGACCGGCGGACCGCAGAAAGACTACTGTCACCAACCTACCTTTCTCACGTAGACCACGAGAATAAAGTCTGAGAGATTAGAGCTCGTACAGATGCACACAAGTATTCGTTTTCCCCTCATTCTATATGGGAGTGGAACAGAAAAGTAAGTAACATTTAGTAATACTACATACCCTCTGACAAACATCTTTGTGAGTGTGTATGTAGATGTAGACATGGGCAACAACCCATAGAAATACCAATATCATCCCACTGGCAGTTAGCGAGTGGAGGCGTTTCTCAATCTGCTGCACTATGGGATGGAATGGATATAAAATGCAAGGCTCTGGAGAGCACTCAGAGAATCTAAGCAGTTGATACTGTGAGAGGCAAGTATTGCCTGGTGTACTGGGTGGACTGTTAAAGAGCAAAGAGCTCCACAGTAAAGATTGAGCACTGGTCAGGCAGACAATATTGAAAGGCATTTTTGGCAAGTACAAAGGCACACCAATAGTAATGTAGGTTCACCAGTGTGAGACAGATGAGATGATGATGATGATGAAACAGATCTGCAAGAGAGAGAGAGAGAGAGAGAGAGAGAGAGAGAGAGAGAGAGAGAGAGAGAGAGAGAGAGAGAGAGAGAGAGAGCCCCTCCGGCAGGGGCACGGAGAGCCCCAGAGCGGGTGGTGGGCATTGTAGTTGCCGACCATCAGAAATGGAAAAGCAAGCAACTCTATGAGGTGCAAAAGATCTGCCCTGGTAACAGCAGCAGATGGCATATAAATACTCCACAGTGAGTAGGTAAAGTCAGTAATGAAAAGTCTTAACAGCGACAGCTTGAGGCCGGTTTTTACAATGAAATAACATAGCTATGAATTTTATCCCATATGAGCAGCACGACGCCCCCGTGCGATGAGATTTCTGCTACAGAAGAGGTCAAAACAGACTGAGGAAGTGCGGAAGATGAAAGCGATCTTGAGGGTTTAATTTTGTTTCCTGGAGGCAGATAATCATTGGGGAGTAGATTTACAGAAGAAGCTGCAGTTCTGCCCTATTTTATCATATACCACAAATGTTCCACTGAAGGATAGTCATAGAAGATGAAAAGGGAAGAGGCTGAATAAATTTCTTCCGAGACTGCGGTTGTCAACCTCCAAGATAAAATGATGCTAGCAAGTTCGAAAACTGAGTGACTATGCAATTTTGGGTGAAACTCCATGGGACATAGTGGGAGTTACATCCTGTGATTTACCCCACTGCTTCTTTTCATTCTCCCTCCATGAACGAGAGGAGTCACCAGGAAGGGAGTGAGTCGGTCGCTTCAGGCATAGTGGGGAGAGTATCAGGCAGGCAGTTGACCCAGGTGATGCCATGCAATGTATCAAGTTATTTTGTGGCCGGGCCCAGCATGTGCATCGAAATTGTTCTGGGTGGGACTGTGTCAGTTGTTGTTGGTTGTTTTGAGGGGACTAAACAGCTAGGTTATCAGTCCCCTGTTCCTAGCTGAGAGTCAGCTGTCAATAAAGATAAAACAATGCCCTGAAAGTGACATCGCATAAAAGGGCAGGTTAAGAATGGACGAGCCACTGACAATACAAAACGAAGACACACAGAATTAGTAAAAGAAGGTCACGAATAAAACTGGATAGCAGAGTACCTTGGCTGGCTGATCACAAAGAAAAAACAGGATGAGCCAGCCACACTGCACACAATAAGAACTCCTAAAGACGTGAAAAGGTAAAAAGCTGGGTTGCTGGTGGCCTAAGATATCAGGCCTCAGCACCCACGGTTAGATAGATGCATAATAACCAGAAGCGCGGATAAAACTTAAAACTTTGTTAGCCATAGAGGCATCGTCACCTAAAACTAAGGGTAGTGCGTCTGGGAGATTAAAAGAATGCCGCAGATTGGCTAAAAGCGAACAGTCCATCAAGAGATGGGCCACTGTCATTGCGGCACCACATCGACACACGGGCGGGGACTCACAGCGAAGGAGATACCCATGGGTCAACCACGTGTGCCCAATACGGAGGCGGCAGAGGACAACCGCCTCTCGGCGGATCGGCCGCAGTGAAGACTTCCACAGGGTTGTGGATAGCTTCACTGCTCGGAGCTTGTTTGTTGCACTCGTGGTAGACCATTCGGCACTCCAAGCATCACGCACCTTCTTGTGCAATGATGTCCTGAGGTCTGATTCCATGACGCCAATGGTGAAGGGTGACGCAGTGGCGGCCTGTTTGGCCAACCGGTCAACACGTTCATTCCCCAAAATGCCGACGTGGCCAGGGGTCCATAGGAAGACCACACATCGGCCAGATTTGCCAAGAGTGTAAGTAGTGTCTTGAATGGACTGCACTAACGGGTGACTAGGGAAGAACTGGTCGAGTGCCTGCAAGCCACTCAGGGAGTCACTACAGATGACAAATGACCCCCTGGGGCAGGCTCGGAGGTGTTCTAGAGCCTTGAGGATAGCGACCAGCTCTGCAGTAAAGACACTACTTTCACGGGGCAATGAATGTTGCTCAACATGGTCACCATGGAGACATGCATACCCAGCACGACCATCAGCTAGGGACCCATCAGTATAGATGGCTTCAGCACCACGGAAAGAGTTGAAGAGATCCAGGAACTGGTGTCGGAGTTGCATTGGAGAAACGGAGTCCTTTGATCTATTGGCCAGATCCAGACAAAGCTGCAAACGAGGAATGGACCAAGGAGGGGTTTGAAAGGAATAGTGGAAAGTGGCAGGGAGTGGTTGGGATTCGAGGGACGAAAGTAGAGAACGAACGCGGACTGATAATGGGTAACCCGACCGAGGTCGTCTTGGAGGGATAGGGAGTGCAGCGCTTGGAAAAAGAAGCCGGTGGTTCGGATGGTGTGGCAAGGCCTTAACATGGGCAACGTACGAAGCCAGCAGGTGCTGCCGGCGGAACCGCAGAGGAAGGACCCCAGCTTCAACTAGTAGGCTTGTGACAGGGCTCGTGCGGAAAGCCCCTGTCGCCAAACGAACTCCAGAATGTAAGACTGGGTCTAATGTTTGCAGTGCTGAAGGTGCAGCCGAATCGTATACTACGCAGCCATAGTCTAGGCGCGACTGGATGAGCGCCTTATAAAGTTGCAGGAGCGTTGGGCGTGACGCTCCCCAAACAGTATGGCTTAGACAACGTAGAATATTAAGGTGTCGCCAGCACTTTTGTTTGAGCTGGCGAAGGTGTGGCACCCAGGTGAGCCGGTTGTCGAACAACAATTCTAAAAAACGGTGCGTCCTTTCGACACGCAGCAGGTCATCAGCGAGATACAGTTCGGGTTCCGGGTGTACTGCCCGACGTCGACAAAAATGCATCACACGGGTTTTGGATGCAGAAAATTGAAAACCGTGGGCAAACGCCCACGACTGTGCCTTTCGAATTGCGATCTGCAACCGCCGTTCAGCTACGCTGATGCTGGAGGAGCTGTAATACATGCAGAGGTCATCGGCATACAAGGAAGTGGAAACCGATGACCCCGCAGCCGCAGCAAGACCGTTTATGGCGATTAAGAACAAAGGAACACTAAGAACGGAACCTTGTGGGACTCCGTTCTCTTGACAATGAGGTGAGCTGAAACAAGAACCAACACGAACACGAAAAGAACGCAATGCCAGGAAGTTCTTAATGAATGTAGGAAGTGGACCCCGTAAGCCCCAATCGTACAGCGTAGACAGAATATGATAGCGCCAGGTGGTGTCGTACGCTTTCCGCAGGTCAAAGAAGACGGCAATCAGGTGTTCACGGCGAGAAAATGCTGTACGAATGGCCGACTCTAGTGACACGAGATTGTCGATAGCAGAGCGGCCTTGACGGAATCCACCCTGTTGAGGCGCCAAGAGTCCTCGGTCCTCGAGGATCCACATGAGCCTCTGACTCACCATCCGTTCGAGGAGTTTACACGGAACGTTGGTGAGGCTGATTGGGCGGTAACTATCAGCCACCTGTGGATCAGCCCCAGGCTTCATCACCGGGATGATGATGCTATCCCGCCATTGGGATGGGAAGACACCCTCAACCCAGAGACGATTCAGCAAGGAGAGAAGTTGGCGTTTAGAGTCTGCTGACAGGTGTCGGAGGAACTGACTATGAATGCGGTCGGGTCCAGATGACGTGGCTGGGCATGCGGCAAGGTCGCTTTCGAACTCCCATTCGCTGAAAGGGATGTTATAGATTTCCTGGCGTCGCATTTGAAAGGATATCTGTTTTCGCTCGGTGCGCTCTTTAAGGGCGCGGAAATCCGCATCATATGCAGCGGTCGCTGAGGTGCGAGCATAGTGGTGTGCCAAATGCTCAGCTATTGTGACAGGGTCAGTGCAAATTGTACCCTGAATGCGGAGGCACGGAATTCCCACTGGTGGGCGGTGGCCAAAGAGGCGTCGAACTTGCGACCATACCCGTGAAGGTGATGCTCGGGATCCAATGGAGGCGACATAACGCTCCCAGGAGGTTCTCTTGCTGTGCTGTATCAATCGCCGTGCCCGTGCACGGAGACGCTTGAAGGCAACAAGATGTTCGATACAAGGGTGGCGTCGGTGGCGCTGTAGTGCTCGCCGACGTTCCCGGATGGCCTCAGCTATCTCCGGCGTCCACCAGGGTACTGACTTACGGTGGAGTGATCCCAGTGAGACGGGTACGGTTTTCTCAGCAGCAGAAATGATCGAATGAGTGACCTGCTGAACAGCGGTATCTATATCAGCCAGAAGAGGAGAGGGAAGCACAGCGGCTATGGAGTATGCTGGCCAGTCGGCCCTATGGAGGGACCAGCGAGGCAGACGGTCAGCAGGTGGACACTGTGGGAGCGACAGGAAGATAGGGAAATGGTAGCTGCCACACAGGTCATCATGGACCCTCCAAGTGAAGTGCGGAAGCAGGCTTGGGCTACAGACAGACAGATCTATGGCAGAGAATGTACCGTGTGCCACGCTAAAGTGCGTAGCAGCACCAGTATTCAGGAGGCAGATGTTCAGCTGGTTCAGTAGTGTCTCAACATCCCTACCCCGTGCCGAGGTCTGCATGCCACCCCACAAAGTGTGGTGGGCATTGAAATCCCCCAAAAGAAGGAAGGGTGGGGGAAGTTGGGCGACCAAGGCAGCGAGGTCCACAGGAGAGAGAGCCTCATCTGGTGGGAGATAGATTGAGCAGATTGTAACATCTTGCACTGCCTGGAGCCGAACAGCAACCGCCTCTAGGGGCATTTGAAGGGGCACGGCAGCGCTCGGAACAGTGGCTAGGACATAGATGCAAACTCCACCAGATACTCTGTCATACATAGGCCGATTTTTAAAATAGCCCCTGTAGCCTCGAAGGGCAGGGGACCGCGTCGCTGGGAACCAGGTCGCTTGAAGAGCGATACAAAAGGCAGGTGTTTGGCTGAGAAGTTGTCGTAGCTCAGGCAGGTGATGGAAAAAGCCGCTACAATTCCACTGGAGGATGATGTTTCCTTCTGGCTGTACCGCCATGACGAATAAAAAGCAGATCACTCCATCGGATCGTCTGCTGCCATGTGCTTGGAATCCATGGAACCAGAGATCTTATTTTCTGGGGAATCGGTAATTGCAAGATCCTCAGGAGATGCGAGGATCTCGACTTCATCCTCCGAAGAGGAGGATGTGGGTGGTTGTGGCTTTGAAGCCACTGAACATTCTTTCTTCTTATGTCTCTTTTTCTTGTCCTCTCGCTGGCCCTTTGGTTTGCAGGGCCGAGGGGGCTTCCCAGAAGTGGCATCCGGGATGGAGGAAGAGCGGGAAGCTCTTCGACCGGCAGGTTGGAGATCCTGAAGACTGCGGCCAAGATCCTCCGGAGCACTCTGGGAAGCTGCAGAAGGGGTTGTCTCTAAGGACCCCTTCCGAGCGAGAGGGGCCGGAGAAGGCTTCTCCTTCCCCGGCGTAGAGGTGGGGACTGGAGTCCCCGGTGTTGTAGCAGGTGATGCTCCCACTGTGAAAAGAGTGGGAGCCACCGAAGATGAGGTGCCCCCTGCTGGTAGGGGGGCCGGGTCAGTCGATTGGGCCTGGGGGCGCGCTAACGTTGACGGAACAGGTGGAACAGCAGGCACAGTGGACGAGGACAATGAGGCTACCGCGGCATAGGTAGTTACCAGGCGGACAGGATGGAGCTTCTGATATTTCCGTTTGGCCTCTGAATAAGTCAGTCGATCTCTGGTCTTGTATTCCATGATTTTCCTTTCTTGCTGCAGAACTGTACACATAGGCGAGCAAGGGGAGTGATTCTGGCCGCAGTTGACACATACTGGAGGCGGCGTGCAAGGGACGTTCGGATGAACTGCACGTCCACACTCCCGACATGTTGGGATGGCATCACATCGGGAGCTCATATGGCCAAACTTCCAGCATTTAAAACAGCGCATAGGGGGAGGAACGTAGGGCTTTACGTCGATCCGGTAAACCATCACCTTGACCTTCTCGGGCAATGAATCACCCTCAAAAGCCAAGATGAAGGCACCGGTCGCGACCCTATTGTCCTTCGGACCCCTATGGACTCGCCGAATAAAATGTACTCCCCGCCGTTCTAGATTGGCACGCAATTCGTCATCTGACTGCAGCAAGAGGTCTTTATGAAAGATGATACCCTGCACCATATTTAGGGTCTTGTGCGGCGTAATGGTAACGGAAACATCACCCAGCTTGTCACAGGCAAGCAGTGCCCGCGACTGAGCTGGGGATGACGTCGTTATTAATACTGATCCCGACCGCATCTTCGACATGCCTTCCACCTCTCCATACTTGTCCTCAAGGTTCTCAACAAAAAATAGTGGTTTCGTATTCTTAAAAGATTCCCCATCACTACGGCTACAGACCAGATACTTAGGGGCATAAGCCTCACCCTTCTGTCTTCCCTGACGTTCTTCCCAAGGTGTAGCCAGAGAAGGAAACGTTTGGGGATCATAATCTGCAGCATTGTAGTCCCTTTTACCACGCTTAGAGACGGTGGTTGTACGTCCACCAACGTGTTCTTTTGCTCGTTTCATTGTGGTCCCACGAGCAGCTAGGGAACTAAACGTCCACCCAGGCAGAGCCCCGCTTGCCTGGGTAAGCCTTATACAACTGAGGTGCGGCAGGTTCCTCAAGAGGTTGCTCGCTAGCGGCTGTTCAACCTCAACAGCCATGCATCTCCTCGGCACGTAGCACACCTTGAGATTGAGGGTTTTTTTATAGAGGTTTGTACCATCCTCGCGTCCCGGGCGATTAAGCCAAGATCCCCGGGCTCTGAAACGTACAACGTTCCACCGTCGCGCCGAACGATGGTCGTTGAAGCACACACAGAGCTTACGGTGTAGCGGGCTGTTGGCGCGACACAGCCCACAGCTCAGGACCCCAGGTTCGCCAAGCCCGTACTCAGCAAATTAATGCTGAGCCCCTGAGGGGGGACTGTGTCGGTGGGAGCCATGCTTGCCATGTGCTGAAAAGGTCTGTTCAGAGAGGATTTTTGTCAAGTTATAACAGCACCTCGGCACAGCCCATTTACCTTGTCTCCCGGCTATGTGGTCGTGTTACTAGCAGCCGTGCGACACCACGTCTGTCCTTCGCCAAGTGTCAGAGCTGTCAACAACTGTACTCCGCACTTGGACCCGGCTGCACCTTGCGTCGTTTCAGCCGCTTTTCATCTGGGATCTATGAAATGTTTCCGGGCGTTGCTTAACACCATACTCTTACACCATCGCGAGGTAGACTGCACTTGTCATAGAGTAAGAAGTAAGTAAATTAAGTAACTGATACAGTTCTGCTCCGCAAATTTTTGTGTGTAAATTTGTCGGAATCGGTGGTTGTTCGCTAGGAGCCATCGTTGCCCGTGTCTACATCATTACTTGTTTATTTGTGTGTTATGCCTCACTTCTAGTTTAGTTCAATTGAATTTTTTTCTTCTCTTTACTCTGAGTAACTTGGTTAACGTAACTGGGGAATTTATCTGGTTTGTGCCCCTCTGCTAGCTCGCATCTGCACGGGCGGGAGTTACATAATTTTGTTTTTCTTTTCTTTACCTTCTCCTTGCAGAAATTTTTTCTCTGCGATGCATCGCCACCTTGCGGTTGTAATTTGGCATTCTATCCGTTTGTGTAAGCCCCTTCGTGTCAGAGCTGTAGTCCTTGTTGACCGTTGGGCACCTTATTCCTCTCCTTCCTGTTTTGCATCAGCTCATCTGTTTTACCTGTGTGTGTGTATTAATTGGTAGCCAGCTCCCAACCTAAGTGTGATTTTCCTGTAACTAAGCTGAACCGCTGTCATTTCTATTGCAAGGTTCGTTTGTAAATTTTATTCTGTGTTGTTCAATTAGCCTACTGCCTATTAATATCATTGAGTGCAGCTTCCTGCTACCAGCCTCTATTAGTTAAAGTAAAACTAAAGTACCACACCCTCGGGTAACCTGCCCCCTTGAGTAATCCGCGCTGCCCCCCCCCCCCCCCATATTTTTACGACAAAAAAAAAAATAACACGTTCTCATTCAAATTGAAAAATATTTCATTTGTAACGTCTTACTGTGAAAACATACTCACAGTAACACACACTGAAATGAACGCTTGTAGAATCTGAATAGTTATTAAATAAATGGAGCTGAGACTGACAAAGATATATGACCACATAATACCAAAGTCGATATGTCATGTACTTAAATCAAAGATATTTGATAGTGTAATAGGAAACGTTGACATTCAGGTATCTTTCATCAAAGGATCATCTCAAATGTAGTGCCTCACTGTATATTTCATTATAAAAGTTGCTTGTCTTCTGTTCACTGCAATGCAAAATGTAACTGCTATGAGCACTAGCATCACTGTTGCTAAACGACGTGTGTGTGTTTGAACATAGCTGCAATGCCACGCCGTAATTAATGTTTAACCCCAGTAGCAAGAAATCACTGTAAACCTGGAGTGCCGATACCGGTGTTGGTAATATGGTGGTACTGAACTGAATAATACCCAACTTAAGTATATAACATCCTTTATTACTCAGGAAGATGGTATCACAAACAAATGCAACTAATTCTTACAACATCAATGCAACTGTTCGTACACGCCAGCCGCGCTGCCAAAGAAACTGACGGAAAGAGACGCTACTCCACCACACTGGTTTGTGATGTAACGAGACCCTTTACAGTAAAATTACTGATACATTGTGTCATTGTCAAGTAAATTATATGCAGTTTTGATAATGGCCAAGGTAGTGCACAATAAAGAGTTGTTGTTATCCGCTATCTTGAAATATGATGACCATAATATCCCTTGTTAACACCACGATTAAGATCTATGTCTAAGAAATATTAAGATTATTTGATATTCTTTGTCCAAGAATTGATTGAAAATATTATCGTGTAATACCGGCCTAAAGAGATCTGTTTTTTAAAGCGGTGCAATACCCACCTAGTGTGTTTTGTTGTTGCAGATGGAGTAATATCAACCTAAATTCGAGTAATCCGCGCACACCAGTTTTTCGTTCATAAATTTGGAAATATACACATATATAAAATGAAACCTGAATTGACTACCCTTGCTCAACTTCACCAACCAACTACCCACGGCTGCCACAAACCTATCCTCTCAGTTCCCTATTGTTACTTTGCATATCAGAATTCTGTTTTTCAGAGTGCTGGGAGGGTGGGGGTTTCCTGATGGAGTCCCATCCCCAGCAGGTGCCAGAGAACATCCTCTCTTGTCTGGATGAGGGGGTTGGGGGAAGAGAGACAAGGTGGGAGTGATAGAAAGAGCAGGGATTGGAGAGGGGAGGGCTGAACCTTAAGGGTAATTGCCAGGGAGGAGGGGATAGGGTAGCAGGAGGAGGGAGCTTGAGGAAGTGACAATGGAGGAAAATGTAGATTACAATAATAAAATATGGCCAAAATCACTATTTTATTTTTTATTATGTCAGGTGACCAGTTTCGAAAGATGTATGTGCAATCATCAGACCTGAATACTCTTGCCAATAACATCCCTGGCATGTCAACATTAAAACACAACTCAAAATTTTTCAAACAGTGAAAATTTTATTGCTATTTTAAAATTATGTTGGGATGCTTGTATATTAATGTTGACATGCCAGGAATATTACTGGCGAGATGTTCCTTTTTTAAAATGCTCTAATGAAACCGACACGAGTATTCAGCTTCGACGATGGCAGTTGAATCTGTAGAAACTTATCACCTGATGTAATAAAAATAAAATAATTAGCAATCTTTGTCATATTTTATTACTGTAATAAGCAATCAGATCGCCACCTCAAGTCACAATGGCAAATGTAGATGTTTATGACATTGGGTGAAGACGATCAAATTTCTTACGAGACTCAGAATAGGACAGAGGGTTGAGGTTCTTGTGCTCCTGACTTTTCTTTTGCCTTGTGTAGAATGGGCAATCTGGAAATGAGGAGCATGTGGGTCAAGGCAATTCACACAACTAGGTGGTGAGTGCAAGGGATCCCCGAATGGAGAGGGATGCCACAACCACCAGAAACACGATTGATGTTGCACCTGGATGACAGATGGCCAAAACAAAGGCAATGGAAGCAGTTCATAGGTGGTGGGATGTACAGCTTCACGTCACAGGTATATATCGTGACTGACTTTCTCGGGCAGAGTACCCCTTCCAAAGCCAGGGCAAAAGCACCAGTGTTCATATGCTGCAAAAGATCCCCGGATCATATTTAGGGACTGGTGAGATGTGAAGCTCATTGGGACGTCTCCTAATTGTTGACAGGTTCGGAGTATAGTCGACTGAGTGGAAGGAGATGTTCAGACATAACCAGATTTCATATTGCTTAGTGCCTCAACTTCACCAAACTTATCTTCTGTGTGTCACACAAAGTAAAGAAATTTGGTAGTGACAAATGGCACTCTGTCCATCCAGGGACAGATTAAGTACCTGGGAAACAGTTTTATAATTAGTCTGTGTGTCCAACCCTCTTCCCAATGTGTAGTCAGGGAGGGGAAGGCAATGGAAGAAAACACGGGAACTGACGATGAACCATTCCTTTCCAAAGAGTTTGGCCATAATAGAGCAGCCAGAAACCTTTACACATTTCATGTGCAAAACCTCCGCTATTGGTGCCACCCACTCTGGTCAGGAGCTCGCCTCATGGGCACTACCCAGCAATTGTAAGGACTGCCTGGCATGTTGGTCTGATACCCTAAAAGGATGGGTAATCACTTCTAAGCACATGGGGGCGTTAACAGCTCAGGTACTACCAGAGTGATCCCTGTGTTGTCAGGGGGCTCAGCCAGAAGGGTACATAACAGCCCCCCCCTTCCCCAAGGAACTAGTGGGGATAGGGGGCAACACCCAGCTGCTCTACTATGGCCAAAAGCTCTTTGGAAAGGAATGGTTCGTCTTTAGTTCCCTTCCCCACCCCCATCCCCACCTCCACATCCATCCTCTCCCTGGCTACACCCTGGGGGAAAGGAAGGAATAGGGGAATGGGTTGGAGTTAGGGCAAGAAGTGAGGGAACAGATGTAATGCAGCCCGGTAAAACAGAAAATCTGATAGGCTCGGGAACCCGTGCGCACCAAACACACACCCACAAAAAAGCTGTGGGTCCCATGTAATGGGGCTATTCCTTAATGCAGGTCCATTTTGTTATAAATGCTACAGAGTTACACAGACTTATGAGAGAACAACAGATTTATTAATGAATGAGAATACCAAATCATAGCAGGAAATAGTGAAAATTGTTTCATGTCAAATATGATTCACTCCCAGAAAGGTTATATCAACAGAATTTAAGCGTATTACATACCAACTGCTCTGTAGATGTCAGTGTCACTAAGTGATCGTGACTCCAATGTGCATTACGCCAAGATACAACTTCTTTAACTTCTTCCTTTATTTTCTCCAGTTGTTCATCCACTGATGGAAAATGGAAATCTGTTGACTGCTGACAAACCACAGTGAGCTCTGTAATGAAGTATTTGTAACATTATTTTTGAAATCTACAGTATGGCCATATAATTATTACTGGACAAAGTGAACAACAGATGGCCGTAGAGGAATGGGTGGCTAGGTACAGCCACATTCTCGTGAAAAGTGTTTTATAACTTAGTAGAGCAAGCACGGGGAATAACTATGGAAAATTTCTTCACAAATAGTGTCAATGGCCTTTAGTTAATGACACGAAGCTTTTTAAGACACAAACAAATGAAAAGACATTGGCTGCCTGTAGGCTTTGAATTACATTACTGGGGGAAGTTGAACATCTGTGCCAGACCATGATTTGAAGCTGGGTCTCTTGCTTATGAGGCTCTTACTGACCCAGGTTTGGATCCAGCCCTGGCACAAATTTTAAACTTTCCCTATCAATGTGATTCAATGCCCAGAAGCAAACTCTCTCTCTCTCTTTTTTAATTTCTGTGTGTCTTTATTGACAATGGCTGCAGGACCAAAATGGTATCTATTCTTTTGAACATGAGTGGATAAGCATCACATATACAGGGTTTTAAAAAATAAAGACATGTCAAATAATATTTGTTGAAAACATATATGGCAAGAGTATTTGTTGAATATTTTATTTTAGATAACCAATTTCGACAAACTTAGTTGACATCTTCAGATCTCTATTATTATTATTATTATTATTATTATTACATATTTTAAATCTACTGTGTTAAAAGTGTGTGTACACTAGATGAGTTTTAATTAAAAATCATATGCCATAGATTGTTAGTTTTAAAAATAATCACAAAACTTTCTTTTTCACTTGTTCACACTGTTTGGAGACAGTTGCTTCTATAAACATAATTCTGATAAACACTTGGCTGGAAACTCATACTTTCTGAGATAAACACGTGTTTTGTTGCCAATATTAACACAGCCATCAAAAATGTCAACCGTAATCTGCCTACCATTACACAGTCAGCAGTCAATTGTGTGGTTTCAGTTGTGTTGTAGGCTACTTTAGTTTTTGTTGTTTCTTAGTGCCCTATTGTACAGCAGTCGAACGTGGGTATGTATCACGGTGTTTACTTCATACAAAAATGATTTCCTATACAACTACCAGCTAGGATGGTGTTGATGTTTTGGGGAGATGGGTGGTCACCACTAGTGCAGACATGGAGGGTGTACAAATACTGGCCAGAGAACAAAACCAACTAAGAGTGACAGTTTAAGAATTAACAGGGAAAGGTATCCGAGGTGTGTTCCTATTCTCAGCCTGTGAGAAGTGATCTCTCTCTCTCTCTCAGAATGTAACTGAACATACATTGTAGTCACAGTGTCATCATTGTCATTTCATCCAAGTAAAGACTTAACTGGTACCCGACAGGTGGGTGCTGAATCAAATACATTTAACCAGAGACTTCCAATTTTTGACATATGAGGACTGATCAAAAAATTGTTTACACTAGAGAGTTTCAAAGTATTTGATGGAAAAATAAGTGAAATAGAAAACAGAATTCACATGTAAAACAACATTTCTTGTCACTTAAATTTACTGTTACAACCACCTTAAATGAGAGCTCTGTTTTTAATTTCTATAAAAATTTTCAGCATAAATTGGTTCCACATACAACAGAAATTTCAGGACAGCTGACAAATTCAATGAAAAACATTTTTAATTCCAGCAGAATGGCTTTATGAACAGCAAGGACATAACTCCCCATTAAGAGTTTTCAACACTTCAACAAAGTCTATTTCAATGCAATTAATGAGATGCCAGTGAAAATATATGGTATATAGATTTTGAAAATGACTAGCTGAAGCACATTATTTTACATCTTGACAACACAAGTGTGTGACTTAGATCTTTTAAGTTATAAGCAGATAAAAGATTGTTGTAAATCAAGACAAAGCACAATTGTACTGTGGAATTGTTAATGACGTATGAAGAGCAGCTGTATTTTGAAATGTAGAGGTAAGGAAGGTATGTTTGTATGTTCTCCTCGTGTATATATATTTTTGCGTTGTAATACTATTGTGTAACAGTCAGAATACAAAGTACTGATTAACAGTTTCACTTGGATACCACTTTCCTCCCAGTATTGGGGTGGTGACAAAAAGGGTTTCTGCGCACCCCTTAAATTAACTATGCCACATCCAACACCACCCCACAACAATGTGGTAAAAAGGGGTACAGACGAAGACAATTTGGATTATTTTTACCATAATGAGATATTTAATTTATTGTGTGGAATATTATTCATGTATACAGGGTGAAGCAAAATTTGCACACTCGGCCTTCAGAACACAATTCATAAAAGGCCAGCACGAAAAAAAAGTATTGTCACAAAATTTCATCCTGTACGTATTTCCAACAGTAAATGGATGTCAAAGACTGCAAGGAGCATTTCTTTTTTCCTTTTTTTTAACGGTTTCTTTATGGCAATATGGCGAAAAACTGCTGAGATCATAAGCGCCCAAGTCAGAACATAGTTAAAATGCATGACAACAAAGGCTAGCCAAATAAGAGGAGAAGGCTCGTTGCAATTAGTCAACTTCCTAAAAGGGAGGGGGAAAAAACAAACAGGAAATCGCTAAGTAAATTTCTATTTACTGTAGAAACATGGCTGGATTCCCCAGCTGGGGAATGTTAAATTTCCTTCACCATATTGCTACGGTGGATAAAAAGTAAAACATGATCTGCAGACCACGTGTCGTCTGCTTAGATATCAGGCAACTCAGATGGGAAACACAGACTGTGTCATAGACTATTAAAAAATGGGCATTCCACCAGAAGATGGTGTACAGTCAATTGCTGGTAACAGTGGCCACAAGTAGGAGCCAGGTCACCACTTAGTAAGTGGAGGTGGCTGAAACAACAGTGTCCTATACGTAACCAGGCGAGAATTATCTCTTCACAACGAAGAGGCCGAGAGGTGGTCAGCCAAGTAGTTAAAAGAGATTTAATGTCTCAAAGTTTGTTTCCTTCAAGAGAAGACCAATGGGAGTGCCAGAGTGATAACACTTACCCAGAGATGCTGATGGGGAGATCACCTGAGGGGACTGAATATGTAGCAAACCAAGGGAGGAGGGCTGCATCTTTTTGCAGCAGAATCCACCATCTCATTCCCTGACATACTACAGTGGCCAGGAAACCACAGGAACTCCACTTTGGTTCCACAGTCAATGAGAGAGTGAAAGGACACCTGAATTCTTTGTACCAAGGGGTGTACCGCATACAGCATGCAAAGGCTATGGAGAGCACTCAGAGAATCTGAGCAGATGACATTATTAAAGAGCTCGTGTTGGCTGATGTACTGGATGGTTTGATAGAGAGCAAAGAGTTCCGCAGTAAAGATTGAGCACTGGTCAGGAAGACGATATTGTAAAGAAACGTCACTGAGTATGAAGCCACACTCAACACCATGGTCGATCTTGGAACCGTCGGTGTAGAAAAAGGAATTTTCCTGAAGCTGTGTGCAAAGGGCAAGAAACTGGCTGTGATACACCAAAGCTGGGGTAGTGTCTTTGAGGAAAGAATGGAGTGCAAGGTTAACAGAGAAATCAGGACAGAGCCAGAGAGGTGAAGGACCCACACCCATCAAGAATGTGAGAGGGTATGGTGAATCTGCAAAACAGCAACTGAAAGTGAACTCCTGGAGGCAGTAGAGAAGACAGACTAGCTGCATACTGACGGTCCAGGAAATCAAGAGAAGAAAAAAAACAGCATATGATGCATGACAGCACATAGATGCATAGCGGCTAAGGAGGATTTCCCAGTGACAAGACAGTGGTGATTTGGCAGCTTCAGCATAGAGGCTGTCAACAGGACTGGCATAAAAAACCTGTGGCTAGACGAATCCCATGGTGATGGATCGTTTTAAGACGACGTAAAATGGATGAGAATGCAGATGAATAGACAATACACCCATAGTCTAGTTTTGAGCAGACAAGGGATCAGTACAAGTGGAGAAGGGTGGTCCGGTTGCTCTCCAGTAAGTACCACATAGTGCACGTAGTACATTGAGAGAGCAGGTACGAGCTGCCAGGTTAGAAACGTGGGCCGACCAGCGGAGTTTCCTGTCACTCTAGCCCCAGGAATCGAGTTGTATTAACAAACTAAAGGGAGAGTGGGCCAAGATGAAGGAATGGCAGTTGAAATTCAGTGCGCTGGCAGAAATTCACATACACTGTCTTGTCAGCGGAAAAACGAAAGCCATTATTGATGCTCCACAAAGAGAGATGATAGAGACAATGCTGAAGGTGCCACCAAAGTAGACAAGTTCGTTGAGAGATGCAGTAAATCACAGTCATCTACAAATAAAGAAGCTGAAACGCCTGGCACGAGACAGTCCATGATAGAAAAAAAGAACTATGCTTAACACTGAGACCTGAGGTACACCATTCTCTTGAGAGAAAGTAGTTGACATCAGACACCCGTCAGTGTTCTCTGGAGACGCTGGACAGAAACCCAACAAATGGCTAAAAGGGTTCGACCGAGTCTCCAAGTATAACATGAGGGATCATACACTGTGCTTGGCCAACATGTATTTCTAACTGGACGGAACAGCCCAGCAATGGTTTGAAAACAACGAAGACAAGCTGAATGACTGGGAAACATTCCAGGCGGAACTGAAGAAGACGTTTGGAGACCACCAGCGACAAACCCTCTTGGCGGAGGAACAACTGCAGAACCAGGCCCAACGACATGGTGAGCTGACACAGTCATACTTACAGAATGTTTTGGCTGTGTGTAACATAGTCAATCCGAATAGGACTGAGGCCAACAAAATTACACACCTGATGAAGGGTACAGCAGAAGACATATACCAAGCCCTTCTGATAAAAGACGTCACTATGATGGAAGAGTTCAAGTAGTGCCATCATATTGAAGAGATGCAACAAAGGAGGGTTTGATGAAAGAAGTATGACAGACTCCCGAAAGTAGTCCCTATGACTGTTGTAGAAGACCAGCGTTACTTCGCTTCCATCATACAACAAATTGTGAGGGAAGAATTGCAACAATTTATGGCAGCCGGGACTGTTAGACCGAGCTAGCATCAGATTATGGCCTGTAAGTCACGAGGGAGCCGACGCTGCTGAGGAAGAAGTATTTCAGACATTAGCTCCTGTCTGCCCCGCCAATCGCGCCGTACGTGAAGAATGACGTTGCCCTGCTGGAGCTGCCAAACAGCAGCCCATGAACCAGCCGACATAGCCACAACCAAGTCCCCCGGCAACTACGATGCCCCGAAGAAGAACAGAAGTCTGGAGGACAGAAGTCAACACACCACTGTGGGCGCCCTGGACATGTCGTATGCTACTGTAGAGAGAGAAGGCAAGTATTCAACGATTATTTTGCCGCAAGACGTCAGCCATCAGAGCAGTTCCATTCCAGGTAGTCACCTGCTGATAAGTTCAGTCGACCTATGGGAAGAAGCCCATCACCATACCCTGGACGAGTTCTCTCCTCGATGCGCCACACCGTTGCCGTTCACCGTCGCCGTACAGAGGTACCAGCCGCTCCCCTGTCCGCCGCGCCCAGGAAAACTAAGCGAGGCTACCATCTACGGAGTTGAGATGAAAATCCTCCATGGACGACACTCGCTAAGATGTCGGTAAATCTCATCGACGTCATAATTGACAGCCAACCTGTTCGGGCACTTGCTGATTCAGGAGCACCTTTCTCGGTATTGTGGTATAATTACCGCCGCACACTAAATAAGACAATGTTCTGTGATACGGGGGCAACTGTGCTGAAGGTCGCAAATGGAAAGTAAGTCCAGTCAGCAGGAACTTGTGTCGCAAGAATAACCATCAACAACAGGACCCAGCCGTTTGAATTTGTCGTTTTAACAGAATATAGTGATATTGTCATCCTCGGATGGGACTTCCTTCAGGCATCCCAAGCTATCTTTGACTGTGGAAGATCTGAGCTGCAAATTGAGGAAGTCGTTTTGACGGGTACACGTAACACAGAATTTTCTGGGAAGTTATTTGCCGTTGACAATGAGAAGAGTTCCAGTCACAAACACAGATGACCGGTTCAACTGTGAAGTGCTTGCCAATAGTAAAAAGTTTATTAGGCTCCCAAAAGAAATTTACTTATCAGCACCTATCATTAGCATTACCAGTGGTCGAGGAGAGATTTGGATCACTAATTGTCACCAGCAGTTACAATTTATCCCCAAGGGAATGTGTATCGAGACCGCTGAATCTAGGCTGGTGATCTCAACATCATCAACAAAGACCCATGCTCTGCTGTTAGTACAGACAACACTCTGCAGGAAACAACCATAGAACTGCTAATAGGGCCCGGACTAACCAAGGAACAATGCCAGCGAGTCTTAGCTATAATGCGCCAATTTTCGGGTGCAATCACATCCCAGCAGGAGGAAAGTCAGACGAAACAGCCCACGATAAAGCACCATATCTATAATGGGGATCATCCACCAAGTAGTCAGCGTTCGTATAGAGTGTCGCCAGCTGAAAGACATAATTCGGGATGAAATGGAGAAGATGTTGCACGATGACATTATTCAACCTTCGGAGAGTCCTCGGTCGTGTCCGGTGGTCCTTGTAAAGAAGAAGGATGGTACATGGCGATTCTGTGTCGACTATCGGTGGCTGAACAAAATCACACAGAAAGATGCCCACCCACTGTCGCACATTGACGACACCTTAGACTGCTTGGAAGAAGCTACATACTTCTCAACTACGAACATGCAGACAGCTTACTGGCAAATCGAGGTTGACAAAGCAGACAGGGGGAAGACTGCTTTTATTACACCTGACGGCCACTATGAATTTGAAGTAACGCCATTTGGATTATGTAATGCTCCAGCCACATTCGAACACATGATGGACAACTTGCTTCGACACCTTAAGTGGATGACGTATGTTTGCTATTTAGATGACATTGTCGTTTTCTCAAAAACATTTGAAGAAGACTCGAGTCGCCTGTCAACTGTGTTGAAGTGTGTTCAGACTGCAGGACTCCGCCTCAATCCAAAGAAGTGCCTCTTTGTCACCAAAGAGATGATAATCCTGGGGCACCTACTCAGCAGAGATCGTGTCCGTCTTGATCCAGATAAAGTAAGGGTAGTCATACAATTTCCAACTCCTCAGCACATTCGTGATGTGAGAAGATCTCTCGGGCTGTGCTCATATTACCGACATTTCATAAAAGGATTTTCTATAAGGCATGTCCATTGCAAGACCTTCTACAGGGAGATGCAACGTTTTACTGGCATGAGAGAAGAGAAAGTGCTTTCCGGGCTCTTAAGGAGGGTCTAACTTCCGCACCAGTGCTAGCCTTGTACGACGAGAATACGGAAATGGAACTTCAGACAGACGCCAGTGGTTATGCGATTGGTGCAGTGCTAGTACAAGTTCAAGAAGGTGCTGAAAAAGTGATAGCCTATGCGTCAAGAGTATTCTCAAATGAGAAAGAATGTCTCACAGTTATCTGGGGTATCAACAATTTCCGGCCGTATTTATTTGGCAAACCATTCACTGTCGTGACAGACCATCATTCGTTATGTTGGCTGACTAGCTTGAAGGATCCATCAGGTCGACTAGCAAGATGGGCACTAAGACTCCAAGAGTACGATGTCACAGTGGTATTCAAGAACAGGCGCGAACACAAGGATGCCGACTGCCTTTCGAGGAATCTATTAGTGGAACAACAGCATGAATGAAATTTCAGCCGTAACAATTAGGTGACGTTACAGATCAACAGAGGGAAGATCCAGCACTATTAAAAACGGTAGGGGCCTTGGATGAATGAGGACTGACCAATGTAGAGTTCCAGCTTATATACGGGACATTGTACGAAGGTAAGTCAACTATTATCCGCAATTTAGTTATATTTTTGTTTATGTTGGTAGTACTGTTGTTTTACGTTGGTGACGCATCCTTTATTTGTTGTTATATCTTTGCAATTATCAAGCTGCTATGTTAGTTTCGTTGTCGCTGCCGTGCTGTTAATCATGGCTGCTCCGTTGTCTATTTGGACGAAAGAAGAGTAACGTTCAAAGAAGTGGCTCATCGTCTTCAAATTAGTCATGGTTCTGCCTACAAAACTATTCACACCAGACTTGGGTTTTGTAAAGTTTTTGCAAGATGGGGCCCAAACCAACTCAGTTGCATAAGCAAACACACCTCGACATCTGCAAAAAAAAACATTTGGATCACTATGGTAATGAAGGGGACAACTTCTCAGACAGTGACGAAACATGGATCCATCATTACGAGACAGAGTAAACGGCAGAGTATGGAATGGAAACATCCAAATTCACCATGCAAGAAAAAGTTCAAGACCCAACCGTCCGCAGGAAAACTGATGCTTACCGTTTTTTGGGATGCACGAGGTCCTGTACTGGAACATGATGGTGAAAGGGGCACAACAATAAACAGTGTACGTAACAGTGAGATGTTTACTGACATGCTAAAGCCTGCAATTAGAATAAAAGCCAAGGATAGCTGTCAGAAGGTGTTGTGTTGTTGCACGACAATGCCCGTCTGAATACTGCTGTCCACACTGCTGAAACACTCCAGAAACTCAAATTTGAAGTACTGTATCATCCTCAATATAGTCCCGATCTTGCCCCTTCTGACTATCACTTGTTTGGTCCACTCAGACAGACATTACGGGGCCGTCGATTTGACTCTGACGAAGCAGTGAAGAAAGCGGTGCATTCCTGGCTCGCAGATCAACCGAAAACCTTTTATGAGGGCATAAGGAAGCTTGTAGAACGATGCACGAAGTGCATTGAAAAGCAAGGAGACTATGTCGAAAAATGATGTTCTTGTAAGTTTCGTATTTTATTACAATAAAATTTTATAACTACTTTGTGGATAATAATTTACTTACCCTCGTATAAAAGCAACTACGATCCACTGGGCGCCAAATGGCTACTGGTCGTTCCAGCTCACCTCCAGCCAGCTTTTCTCAACTATTTCCACGATGCTACAATATCTGGTCATCTGGGATTTGTGAAGACACTAGACAGAGTCAGATGCAGGTATTACTGGAAAAGTCTCTACCGATCTGTCAAGCACTATGTGAATCACTGTAAAGAGTGCCAGCGACAGAAGCATGTGCCGCAATTATCTCCAGGGCATCTCGTACCAATTCCAACTGCAGTACCTCCATTCCACCAAGTTGGGATCAATCTTTAACGGAGGTTCCAGAAGTCAACAACCAGTAACCGATGGGTAATAGTATGCACTGACTACCTCACACGCTACGCTGTCAACAAACCTGTGCCGACTGCAGAAGCTCCAGAGATCACTAAATTTCTTGTAGAAACATTATTTTGAAGCCTGGAGTACCACGTGTGATGATATCTGATTGTGGAAAAGTATTCCAGTCAGAACTAGTATCAGAGCTAATGTCACGTTGCGACATTGTCCACAGATTGAAAACTGCATACCATCCCCGGACAAATGGTCTAACAGAACGTTTTAATAAGACATTAGCAGATATGCTGTTGCTATACGTCGATGTTGAGCAGAAGGATTGGGATACAATACTGCCAGTAGTGATATTTGCTTATAATACCGCAAGACAAGACACCACAGGCTTCACGCCATTTTTCTTGCTCCTTGGCCGTGAAGCTGAGATGACAATGGATACACTGCTCACATTCCAGCTGGACGACACTCAGGATGACTACGTGAAACAGCTCATAACCAGGGTCAAAGAAGCAAGACAGCTGGCTCGCATACGGACACTGGATGCCCAGGAGGAGGACCGTCAGAGGTATAACGACAAGCACTGGCCTGTTGTGTACAGCCCAGGAGATCTGGTATGGATTTTTACCCCTGTAGGGAATGTTGAACTATCAGAAGAGTTATTGAAGCAATACTTTGGTCCCTATTATGTCTTATGCCACCTGTCAGATGTCACATACGAAGTTGAGGAGTGTGAGCCATCATCAAAACGACAGAAACGAAGAGACACTGTTCACGTTCTCCGCATGAAGCCTTACTATGATCCTGAACTACAGATAGGCGAAAATGGCTTCTTGTTCAAGGACTCTGATGAAGCCAAGACAGGAACGTCTGTTGTCGGTAATCGTGCAGAAGGGAAGGATTCTCCAGAACTGCCATACAGAGGACCCATGACTACATCAAGAAAAAATTTGTCTGTAAATCTATTGGACCAAACTGCGTGGTCCTCAGTCCGCAACATCAAGAACCACGACATTGCAGCAGGCTCCAAAGGGAACCTAACAGCGGGTCACTGATCTTTCAGCAGAGGGAGCAATGCTGCGAGACTCCAAGTTAACCAACTGCCGGTATGGCGCAACGGGTAGCATCACCGATTGCAGTGCTGAAGGTCGTCTGTTAAATCCTGTCCACCGCCAAAAATTTATTTCTTTGTGATTATCATTTCCAGAATATTCTACATGTTTCTTATGTTAACTTGTAATTTCTACATGTCTCTTATGTTAACTATTCTTCTAATTTCTGGTACATTCTATCTGTGTATAAATAGCAGAGCACTTTGCCCGAGAGGCAGTGTTGCGTGTATGTTAAGATCGCAATAAAACTATTTTCAGTGTAAGTGCTGTGTTCAGTTGACAACTCTCCCTTCAAAGTCAAGCCTGCTTCCTGCAATATTACTATTAAGCATGGGCAGAGTTAAATTTCCTTTCCTATGTTATTGTGGTGGGTAAAAAGTAGAATACTATCAACAAAGCACCAGTCATTGGCTAAAACATCAGACAACTGCAACGGAAAACACAAAGTTTGTCGGAGACGGTTAAAGAATGGGCACTGCACTAGAAGGTGGCACACAGTCAACAGTTCAGAACGGTGGCCGCAAATTGGGGCAGGATCGCCACATAGTAAGTGGCGGCGGCTAAAGCAACAGTGTCCTATGCGCAGGCAAGCTATTATGACCACCTCGTAGCGAGAGGCCCGTGAGCAAGTAGACAGTGCAAAAGGGAGGTGTTTGATCTCACGGAGTTTGTCTTCTTGAAGGGAAGACCAATGCGAATACTAGAGCGATACCACTCGCCTGGAGACTACAGCAAGGAGGTCTTCCGGAGGTACGGAATGGATAAAAAGCCGGGGTAGGGAAATTGCTGCCTTTGCAGCAGCATTGGCGATTTTGTTTCCTAACACACCAGCATGGCCAAGAACCCACAGTAGCATCACTGTCGTCCCGCTGACCATTAGCAGGTGGAGGCATTTCCGAATCCGCTGTAGTATGGGGTGGACTGGATATAGAGCGCAGAGGCTCTGAAGACCACTCAGTGAATCCAAGCAGATGGCATCGTGAGAATGTGAGTGATATCTAAAGTATTAGTTGGCCCTATATAGAGTAAAGAACTCCGCCGTGAAGATCGACCACTGGTCAGGCAGACGATATTGGAGGGATTCATCGACGCGTACCATGGCACACCCAACACCACAGTTGGTCTTTCAACCATCAGTGTAGAGGAAAATATAATCGGAAAGTTGTGTCAGAGTGCAATAAACTTGTTGCGGTAGACCGGGCCAGGAGTAGTGTCCATGGGAAGTGAATATAGTTTAAAATTGACACCTATCTCCGGATAGAGCCATGGTGGGAAGGAGCCAACACCCGTCAGGAATGTGGCAGGGGGTGTAAAATCTAGTTGCCGAAGCAACATACAAAAGTGGGCTCCAGTGGTAATAGAGATGATGGACATGATGCAAATAGACTGTCATGGGAGTTGTTAAAAAAGAAAGCAAGCATTGGGTGGCCACGTATAGATGACAACCGGCTTGAGCATATAAACTTTCCACAGGACTGGTATAGAAGCTCCTGTTGCCAAATGCATCCCTTGGTTATGTATTGAGACGGCTTAAAGTTGACAGTCGTGCAGAGGTTTTTTATTTTTTATTTTTTTTTTTTTTTTGTAGGGCGCAAAACTACTTAGGTCATTAGCGCCCAACGGGCAGAGGAGTACAGGATACACACATAGTCCAGTTTTGAGCAGAAAAGGGGGTGGTACAGCTGGAGGAGAGTAGACTGTTCCGCACCACATGAAGTGCCACACAGCACTCCCGAGAACATTAAGTGAGCGGGTACACCGGGCAGACGAAGAGGAGACGTGGGAGGACCAACTAAGTTTCCTGTCAAATGTGAGTCGCAGGAAGTTTTTTACCTCGAGGAATGGAAGAACATCTGCGCCAAGATGAAGAGTCGGTGGAAGAAACCCTGTGCGCCGCCATAAGTTCATACAGACTGTCTTGTCCGCGGCAAAGTGTAACCCATTGTTGGTGCTCCACGAGTAGAGATGGTCAAGACTTCGCAAGTTGTCGCTCGAGAGAGCAGATTCGTTGGGAGGTGCAGTAGATGTCCAAGTCATCTACCAACAGACAAGCTGAAACGACTGGTGGGAGACAACCAATGATTGGGTTGATTGCAACGGCAAAGAGGACAACGCTTAACACTGAGCCTTGTGGGACACGGTGCTCTCTAATAAAGCTTTTCGTCAGGGTCGAACCTACACACACTTTAAATCTGCGATATAAAAATTCCTGAATAAAAATAGGCATACTACCCCGAATTCCCCAGACATGCAAAGTGTGGAGAATTCCTGCACTCCAACAGGTATCGTGTGTTTCCAAGCCACTCAATATGGCCACTGTTCCATGCTTCTGTAAAAATTTGTTCAAGATGTGAGTGGATAGGGTGACGAGATGGTCAACAGCAGAGCGGTGCTTTCGAACTCCTCACTGTGTGTGTGTGAGTAGGTCCCTAGATTCGAGCCACCATACAAGCCGAGCATTAATCATATGTTCCATCACCTTGCAAATGCAACTGGTGAGGGAGATTGGACGGAAGCTGGAAGGAAGATGTTTGTCCTTTCCAGGCTAGGTATAGGAATGACTATGGCTTCACGCAAATTTAACGCCATGCCGTTCCAGGTTTGCCCCGTGTTCCTCATTAAAGTAGAAGGTTCCTGTGAAAAATAACGCCTTGTGTCATGTTAACGGACTGGTGAGGTGTGATGTGCACCGGGATGTCTCCCAATTGCTGGCAGGCTTTAAGTGCAGCCAACTGGGTCGCAGAGGGCATGTGAATTAAGACACAGCCGGATAGCATTTTGCTCAGAGCCTAGACTTAACCAAACTTGTCTTCGAAGAGTTATACAAAGAAGAGAGGTTTTGTAGCAGCGAACGTCTCTCCACCTGTCCTGGAACACACCAAGTACTTGGGAAATAGATTTGCACCTAATCTGTGGGTCTGACCCTCTTCCCAGGGTGTGGCCAGGGAGGGGAAGGCCGTGAAAGAAAGAGTGGGAGCTGAATAGAGACTATTCCTGCCTTGAGAGAATTTGGCCACAGGAGAGCGGCCGGACACCTTAATTGGCCTCATGTGCAGGACGTCTGCCTTGGTAATGCCCACTCCGATCAGGGGCTCGTCCCATAGTTGCCACCCACCCACAGCAAGGACCACCGGGCAGGACGGTCATTGCCGAGAGTTCTGATACACCGAAAGGATGGGTAACCACTCCTAGGCATGCATGGGGTGTTTTCAGCTCTGGTACCAGTAGTGTGTTCCCTGTGTTGTCAGGGTAGCAGCTAGGTAGGGAGTTGTTTCCATAATGGCACACACAGAAATTTTGTAGTATAGCTCAAACCTTGAGGGGGGACCAATTTAAGCAAAAAAACAGTTGTAAACGGCAAATAGGTCAAAATAGCAAAGCTATCAGCGGTACCATGGGAATAGCTGGACCGTCTTAAAGTGAAACACATAGAGAGGTGAGTGGGGGGGGGGAGGGGGGGCGGGAGTAGGAAGGAATTAGGATGGGGACAAGGGGGACTGGGAGAGGTAACGCAGCCTGGGAAAATAGGAAGAAAGGCTGCAATGGCTCGGGGACCTGTGCGCGCCACAAAAGAGCTGTGGGTCCCCTGGGGGGAGGGAACGCTGTTTGTTATGTCTTCTGTGCACATAAGCGAAGCCAACATGACTTTCTGCCATTGAACCATTCGTGTATATCACGGTGGAGCCCCGGTATCTGTCAAGAAATGACGGAAATTGGCTCCGAAGAGTCGCAATACGGACAGAGTTTTTGCAGTTCAGTGACAATTCCAGTGGAATAAGAGGTCCAGGTGTACACCATGGTGGTATACATGACTGGAATTTGAATAGAGATGAAACGGGTAAGACTACAAGCCACTAAGAAGTGATCTAATACAGACACCAATAGTCATACCTGATCTCAGGCACCGTTGAGGAATATGAAGCGTTGAATTCGGGAAAAGGAGACGGTGGTTTGGATGCCCTGGCAAGCCACAGACGTTAGCGGTGAATTTGACCAGAAGATTATTTTTTTTTTTTTTTTTTTTTTTTTTTTTGTGGTTTTAAGGCGCACTTCTACGGTCATTAGCGCCCAGACAAGAGCATAGATTCGCTAGATCTCAAAAAATAAAACAAAAAAATTTTGTGACTGTCAGAACATCAAGAAGAGGCTAAAAACAAAAGATAAAAAACAATTAAAAGGGTTAAATATCTTTCGATAAGTTGGCCAAGTTGATAAAACGCAAAACTCTAGCAGCTGCTCGTGTGTCATCAGCTAAAATTTCCTCCAGAGTAGACGGAAAGTGAAGGGCTACACGGAGATGAATTAAACTAACACAAGACAGTAAAACATGTCGCACTGTCAGCAGTTCACCGCGGGAGCACAGCGGTGCAGGGACGGCGGATAGCAAGTGACGGTGGCTGAAACGGCAGTGACCGATCCGCAACCGGGCCAGGATGATCTCCTCCCGCCGAGAGGGGCGTGAGGTGGTCCTCCAAGCGGTCAGGATCGGTTGTACAGTTCTCAATTTATTGTTGTACAGTGAAAACCACGCACTGTGCCAGGACGACACGATACTCCGGCGAAGAGCCCGTTGAACATCGTCCGATGGGACGCAAAAGGTAGCCATGCGAGGCAAAAGAGCTGCGGACTTGGCTGCTATGTCGGCGGTCTCATTCCCGGGCGCACACACTTGGCCAGGGACCCACAGGAGAGAAACGTGACAGCCGTCATCTGCTAGCAACTGGAGGGAGCGTTGGATTCGATACATGAGAGGATGGTTCGAGAAAGGGTCCTTGAGACTCTGCAGGGCGCTAAGGGAGTCCAAACATATGGCATAGAAAGGTTGGCGGTGGCGGCAGGTATACAAAACGGCCTGGTGGAGGGCAAAAAGCTCAGCCCTGAAATTTGAGCACGGGTCAGGGAGCTTGTATTGGAAATGGTTGTCCCCGACGACGAAGTCAGATCCGACACTGGCAGTGCTCTTGGAACCATCAGTGTAAATAAGTATGGCATTATCGAACCGCGAACGGAGTTCGACAAGCCTCGAGCGGTATACCAAATCCGGAGTGCTCTCCTTGGGGAGCGAACTAAGTTCAAGATGAGTGTGAACCTGGGCCTGATGCCACGGTGGCAATGGGCTTTCGCTCAACCGAAAGGTGGAAGGAAGGTTAAAATCGAGCCACTGTAGTAGGCGGCGAAACCGAACTCCAGGTGGAAACAAGGCAATCGCAGACAACTGATATTGGGATTGAGTGAGTCATCAAAAAAATAATCGGTAAGATGGATGGTTGGGCATCGACCGCAGGCGGCATGCGTTCCGACACAAGAGTATGTCACGCCGAGTGGTCAAGGGTAATACAGCAGCCTCGGAATACAGATTTTCAACAGGACTGGTATAAAATGCACCGGTCGCCAGACGTAATCCCCGATGGTGAATAGAGTTGAGACGGCGGAGAATTGATGGCCGTGCAGAAGAGTATACAAGGCTTCCGTAGTCGAGCTTCGACTGAACAATGGCCTGGTAAAGGTGAAGCAGGACGGTACGATCCGCTCCCCATGACGTGCCACTGAAAACACGAAGGACATTAAGGGATCGGGCACAATGGGCAGCCAGGTAGGACACGTGTGTGGACCAGCAAAGTTTCCGATCCAACATTAACCCAAGAATTTCGTTGTCTCCACGAAAGGGAGAGCAACAGGGCCGAGACGTAGAGAAGGTGGAAGAAGTTCCTTGTATCTCCAGAAGTTTATACACACAGTTTTCTCAGTGGAGAATCTGAAGCGGTTTGCGATGCTCCAGGAATATAGACGGTCAAGACAGCGTTGAAGAGAACGCTCCAAGAGACACATCCGCTGGGCGCTGCAATAAATTGCGAAATCGTCAACAAAGAGAGATCCGGAGACGTCGGCTGAAAGGCAATCTACAATCGGATTGATTGCAATGGCAAAGAGCGCCACACTCAAGACGGAGCCCTGTGGTACCCCATTCTCCTGGCAAAAGGTATCTGACAAAACAGAGCCCACCCGCACCACTGCAATATGATCCATGCTCTCCACCATAAGCACCTCCTCAAGCCCCATGTTAACATGCCTGACAGCTGTATTAAGGCAAAGCCTATCATGACACTGTAACAGCTGCATGAAATGCACATTTGTGCCACCAGATTGAGTTGGTATCCTTTCCAGATCACCACCTATATCATACTCCCCATCCCTATCAAGACGTACTTCCTGCAACTGTAGGCCATGAGAACTGCCTAAAAGCTGAACCACCTCCTTCCTAGGAGACCCCTCTACAGATTTCAGCTTCCTAACAGCTGAGGTCTGCTGCGTACTTCCTACACCTACAGCTACAGGAGGTTCATCTCCACTCAACTCTGACAGTTGGTCAAACCTATTTGCAACTTGCAACGTGAAGCTATCTGAATACCACCTCCTAGCTACCTTCTTGCCAACTGTCACTTTCCATTCCCCAGCCCCCTTCCCCTCTTCAGCGTACCTAGTTCCTCTTCAGGATTTTTCAACTGCACCTGAAGGGCGCAGATCAAACACTCCTGCTGCTCTATCATCTTATTCCTGCTGCAAATCCCACAATTCCAGGAGAGAACCTCACCACAATACCCAATGGCTTCCCCACTGCATTCCTACATGAAAATACATACTACATCCGCCACTGCAGCCCACTATGCACAACCCTACTACAGACCCCACACTTATCACTCATGGTAAAATTTCACAATTATTTGTTAAGAAAAACTAGACGTCTATGTTATGTAAGTTACGTTTCTACAAAAGAATGAGGAAGTACCTCTTAACTACAGCAATCACCAAATCCCAATCTCTACAAATCAAGTAATGACAACAACTAATACTACAACTACTAGTATCAGAAAAGAGCAAATAACACTACCACAAAAACTTTCAACTGTTGCTTGTATAAACAAGTTCAAATCCAAGCATCACTAATAAACTAAATAAACACAGTGAGAGTACACGAGTTATCAAATACCATAACGGAGATTTTCCCAACCACAATTACGTTAAAAAAAACAAGGAGACATCGGTTGAAAAGTGACTCAGTCTTTCGAGTCCCAGGACAAGTCCAACCTAAACTGCAAGCGAGGGATACACCAACGAAGGGTATGGGAAATGCAGTGGGAAGTGTGAGGGAAGGGAAGGAATTCAAGTGACGAGAGAAGCGAAGGAATACAGACCGTGATCGGGAGACCTGACCTCTGCCATCGCTGTGGGGAAAGGAGGGTGTCAGCTGGAAAGAGAAGCCTGCGACATGGGTGGTGAGGTGAAGTACGTATACGGGCAACATAAGACGTGAGCAACTGTTGCTGGTGGAACTGCAGGGGAGGTACCCCTGCTTCGACTAGGAGACTCATCACCAGACTCATGCGAAAGGCTCCTGTCGCCATGCAGACACCACTACGTAAAATGGGGTCCCGGACCCGGAGTACTGAAAGCGCCACTGTGTCATATACTATGCACCTGTAGTCCAGTTGTGATTGGATAAGGGTCCTGCAGAGCTGTATGAGTGTTTGACAAGAGGCTCCCCAAACAGTGTGGCTGAGGCACCAATGAATGTTGAGATGTCGCCAACATTTCTGTTTCAGCTGACAAAGGTGTGGCACTCAAGTCAACTGGGCATTGAAAACCATGCCTAGTAAGTGATGGGTTTCCCTGACCTGAAGGGGTTCACCACCCAGGTAGAGCTCTGGGTCAGGGTGAACTACCTGATGGTGACAGAAGTGCATTACGTGCGTTTTCTGTGTGCAGAACTGAAATTCAGGAGTAGAGGCCCATGGGTGGACCTTTCAGAAGGCACTCTGTAGCCGCCAATCAGCTACACCTATACTAACAGAGCTCAAATACAGGCAAAAGTTATCGGCAAACAAGGAGCAACAGACCAATCAACCCACAGCTGCAGCAATACTGTTTATTGCCACTAAAAACAATGGGAAACTGAGAAAGGAGCCCTGTGGAATAGGCCACATAAGCCCCAGTCACGCAACGTAATCAGTATACGGTGGCATCAGGTGGTATTGTATGCCTTGCGAAGGTCGAAAAATATCTCAACCAAATGCTCACGCCTAGCGAAGGCAGTGGGCATTGCCGACTCCAGTGACACGAGGTTGTCAATAGTATAGTGACCTTGGTGGAAGCCCTCTTGTTGTGGAACAAGGAGTCCATAATATTCAAGGATCCACATAAGCTGCCGACTCACCATATGTTCAAAGAGCTTGCAAAGAACGTTGGTGGGGCTGATCGGGTGGTAACACCAAGTGTTGAACTAAGTTAAAATACATAGAGCAGAGAACAGTAGCTGGCAGATCACAAACAAATACAAGATGAGCCACTCACTCTGCTCAGACTAAAAATCTGGAGGTTAAAAACAGGGTAGAAGTAAGAAAGACAACAGATTAAAAGGTGAGGGGTGGGGACTTGAGACACCAGGCAAACAAGTCCACCACTAAATAGAATGATAAAATCCAGCTGCGCGAATAAAAGCTAAAACACCATCAGCCATTGAGGTAATGTCAGCTGAAATCAAGGCAGGTGCAGTAGGTGGATTAAAAGACTGCCGCTAGGCGGCTAAAATCGGACAGTCTGACAGGATGTGGACCACTGTCACCAACGGCAATTCGGTGGTCCTCTTGACATAAAAGGTGGCCATGTGTCAACCAAGTATGGCCAATACACAAGTGACAGAACAACAGAGTCCCTATGGGATGGCTTGGGGGAGGACTTCCAGGCAGAGCTGTGCAGCGCTCCGCATTTACCTGCCCGAGCTCGCATGCGTCCGGCCGCTGCGCTCTGCTGCCCGCACCACGGGTAGGCGAGCCCCACTGCACCATGCACACAGTGAGTCCCGACACTCGCTGGGCAATCGGGAACCCCCCCAGGCCTGTGCAACAGCGCTACAGGTGGCGCTGCAAGCGCTGGAATGCAGCGCTGCGCAAGACGTTGTATTAATCACACAGTAGACATTGTACACATTTTCGATTACCTACGTAGCAATTTAAACGTTATTGCTATGTCTGAAATAAATAACGAACATATCATACCAACATGCAAGGAGCAGACGCTACTTAAAACAAGAAAGTTTCTAATATTCCTTCATTAGTTCATCTTTTAATTGTAACAACCATATATTCAGCCAAAAGACAATTAGGCTCTGTCGTAAAGCTGTGGTGTTATGTAGAGTTTATTTTTTAAATTCCTAAGCACAATGTCTCTTAAACGTTTTTGTCCTATTACCATAACACAGATATGTAGTACTTTAAACTCCACCTTATTAAAATTAAATAAAGTTAAATACAAAAATAATAGATGAAAACGTTTCTTCCTGGTACGTACAACTAATGGTTTTTGTAGTTTATACATCAATGGTTTCATATCAATAGGGCAAATGCAGGCTTCTGCATAATGGAGAGGTGCAGTATACAATATTAAAGTATTTTACACTTGTCTGTTAAACTACAAGTTTTCGTTATTGAATTAAGCGGCTAAACTTTTTAGTAGAGGATCCACAGATGTTCAAGCGAGTCTATGGTTACTTTCAATGAGAAGAGTGTTTCTGTATTTATTTGTATCTAAGTGTTAGAAGTGAAAGTCTTTTCACACAATGAGTGAATGAGAATGTAATAAATTTGTTGCCTCTTAGCAATACCAGAAGCTATTACTATTAATTTGCAGTTCCGTGGATTCTAAAATTATTGCTCCTTCCAAGAGATTGCGAATCCCATTGCCATTAATAGACAAGGAAGGGAAATAATATTTGAAAGTTTTTCAAGTCCCTTCAAATGTTCTTCAGTTATGTTCTTGACATTTTCTTCTAAAGAAAGATGATTTCCACCAGCAAGTCGTCGAGGTTACTGACGTACTCATTTTGAATGAAATTCTTATTCATTTCGCAAACTATTGGCTTTTTAAAGAGTTCCTGTTTACCTTGACAGAATTTTAGCTAGATAATTAGTAGGACAACCTTGAATAAAATTGAATATTAAAACATCATCGTAGGGCATATCATTTTTCGTCATACACACATGAAATACATAGATTTACCAGGAACAAGGAACTGAAGAGATTTAAGGTCTCGTCTTGCTCTTCATGTTAGAGCCATCACTTAGTTTAATATAAAGTGAAAGTGAAACACTGTGTAAGTAAATACTGTGAAAAGTATAAAACTGCCTACAAACGTATCGGAGGTGGCTAACGCGAAGTCGACACTTACAACAGGTTTTATATTACCAGCGCGAGCTGATACGGCTATCGTTTTGCTTCTGCAGCACAAAATTGGGCGGCTTTTGTCTGCTTTTACCAGGTCTGTTACTGTGCATGTCTTTTATTTTATCCTTTTTTACTCGCAATTGATACTGCACTGACAATTCATTCAGTGAGGAAAAATTACAAGTGTTTTGAAGATACATGCAATCTGTCCAGCGATACAAAACTGATGACTGCGACCTTGAATGCCACCTCTCCGATAGTGGTGACTCCTTCAGGGTTTCAGCTCCCCCCAGCCAAAGGAAAAAGGGGAAACAAAAAACAACAATGGACCACATGCCTTTATCAATGGACAGTAATTAGTTTACTTCGTTTGAAGTGCTTGAGCATAACCTGAACCTTCCAACATTCAACCAGTTAATCGTTTCTAATGACCTCGATTGCAACTGAATGTAACAACCGGATCTTCCTTTTTTCTTTCAGGAAGGATACATCAAGCCATTTATCAATATGTCTACAGAAACGCTGTTAGAACACGCGCTGAATACATATACACACTATCGCGGCACTGATGCTCCCTAACTCGCAATTACTCATGAAATGAGAAAGCTCCATTTCACTCGCGGTAATGTATGGTCTAAAGTGCATAGGTCATTTAAGCTGCCTGCTATCTTTTTCAATACACAATTGTAAATGACGTGCTCATACTTCACTAATAGTATCATTTTAAAATGACATTTACGATTTATGGAAAGTTGAATGCTTTTTTAGAAAGCTAAGATTCTGTACTATCACATGTTCAAAAATTAGATTTTTTTAACCCCATAGTTTCTTCAGAATCGAGTGATAAGCATTATGTATCTAAAAACTCACGAGGAATAAAAAGTAGACCTTTTTTCCACATGAAAAGTAAAGCTTGAAAAGAAAAACTAAGTTCATAAACCGATGTGGGATGGTCGTATGTACCAAGAACAGTCTTTGCAGCATGACAATTGGAATAGTGTATTTCCCGCTAAGAGCGTAGTGGCTGGAGGGCATGTGCTCCGGCTAGCAGCAGAGCGCCACGGGCGGCCTGGGACTCTGAGGGAACCCGCGCTGCCCGGCGCCGTCCGATGCGGCTGATGCCGACAGGTCGGGCAGCGGGTGGCCAGGCCCGCCCGGAAGATGCGACTATGGGACTTTATCGCACGAAGAGTGTTGGGCGTGCTCAGTGTTGCCCACTGCGTATTCCAAGCCTCAAATACCTTGCGGTGCAAATCCTATCGGATATCCCATTCTGGGATACCAATAACCAGGGAAGGAGTGGTGGTGGCCAGCTTAGCCAGCTGACCGACAAGCTCGTTCCCTGGGATGACAATGTGGCTGGGAGTCCAAACAAACTCCACCGAACAGCCACACTTGCCAAGTGAAGCAATAGCATTGTGAATGGATTGCACCAACAGACGGGAAGAGAAATACTTGCAGGCCTCCTTTTATACATGCCCTCCACCTCCCTGAACTTCTCTACGAAAAATAAAAGCTTTGTCATCATAAAAGATCACATCAGTTCAACTACACACTAAGTACTAAAGAGTGTAAGCCTCACCTTGCTTACGGGCCCTAGGTTCCTCCCTTGGCGTGGCCAGGGATGGGCTCGACAGGGGGGTATTACTGTGCAGCATTATAGTCGCCTCTTCCTCTCAAGGAGACAGCGGTTATACGTCGACCACCGTTTCGTGTTCATTTCATGGTGTTCCCACGAGCAGGTAGGCATCTAATGGTTCACCCAGGCAGAGCCCCACTTGCCTAGGTAAGCCTTATACATCTGAGTTGCAGCAGATTCCCCAGAGGTTGCCCGCTAGCAACTGTTCAGCCTCAACAGCCATGCATCTCCTTGGCACACCTCGAGATTGAGTTTCTTAAATTTTTCATAGAGGTTTGTACCATTCTCGTGACCCAAGTGATTTAGCCAAGATTCCCGGGCTCTGAAACATGCAATGTTCCACTGTCACACCGAAAAACGGTCGTTGAAGCACGCACAGAGCTTACGGTGTTGCGGATTGTTGGCGCAACACATTCGACAGCTTGAGACCCCGGGTTCACCGAGCCCATACTCGGCAAATGAATGCTGAGCTCCTGAGGGGGCAGAAAACGTCATCAAATGACACTACAGAGCGTTGAAGTTGCTGGAGGGGATGTCTAGTGGCAGGCACCAGTTTTTCATTTTATATCCTCCTCGAGCCCCAGTCATTTCTCTTGAACAGCTCTTCTAAGTTTTTTGCTGTCTTTGACAGAATTACAATATTGTTCACAAGTTTAAAAGATTTTCCTTCCCCAAAAATCTAACAATTTTTTTACCCCTGCCTCATTTTTGAAGTTTGAACAGCTTATTCAAACCAAGATGATCAAAATCATTCTCTTGGGAAACAAATGCTATGAATGGAGATTTGTCATGCCTTAACCAACCACCTAACAGGGAGGCTACATGGTTGTCACATTTTAGAATTTTTTGATATTTATGTTACGTGAAGTTTAGAACTTAAACAACAATCAGGCAAATCTATTCGTCGCAACTCTCAAAAATTCAAGAAAATCGACTCTGCAGTTTTGCACATGTACAAAGTACCAGTAATTAAAACAGTTGCTCTAATAGGTGGTGTAGCTCAGGTTGTGGCCACACAACCATATGGTCAGTGGTTCAAATGCTGCAGTAACATCTATATTTTTATTTTTTCTTTCTGTTTGAATACCTACACAATTTTAATATCTAATGGTAATTTTTATGAAAAATACACGTTTTTGTTAATTCGTAATTTTCTCTGTTTTATAAAGTAATGATGGTTTCAATCAAAAAATATACATTAAATTTTTTACAGTGTTGGCTTCACTATTAGTTGACGACGGTTGTCTTCGATTGTTAAATTTGTGAAGAGCTATTTTTTTGTTGATTTTGAATTAGTTACCTAAAACATTTATAGCCCTCTAATTTCCTGTGTTGTGTCAGTTTTTGTTTATGTGTATGTGAAGAGCTGAACACCTTGTTGTCTCCTAAAACAATTGTCAAGTAGGCTAGCTACTTGGAAAGCCATTAGTAGCTATGGAAAAGACTTTCCAAAAACAGCGATGTAGCTCTTCACAAACTGTAACATATGTTATTGATTGAAACCATTATTATTTTATAGAATACAGGAAATTATGACTAAACAAAACCAGGTGAATTTTTCATAAAAATTACCATTAGGTATTAAAATTGTGACAGTATTCGAACACAACAAAAAGAAAAACAATATAAATCGTTTACAGCAGGATTCGAACCACCAGTCCTATGGTTGTGAGGCCAGAATGCTACCACCTGAGCTACACAAACAGCTGGTACAACTCTTAATTATTGTTACTTCTGTGTACTTGCAAAACTTCAAAGTCGATTTTCGGGAGTATTTTTGAGAGTTGCAACGAATTGCTTTGGCTGATTGTTATTTGTGTTCTTAACTTCATGCACCGTAAATATAAAATAATTCCAACATCCAGTACCCATGTGGTCTCCTTGCAAGAGAAGTTATAGTATTGTCACGTTGAAATGGAAGCAGGCTTGACTTCGAAGGCAGGGTTGTCAACTGAACACAGCACTTACACTGAACGCAGGTTTATTGCGAACTGAAACATACACACAGTACTTACTGCCTCTCGGGCAGAGTGCTCTGCTATTTATACACACACAGAATGTAACAGAAATTAGAAGAATACTTAACAAAAACATGTAGAAATTAAAAGTGAACATAAGAATCATGTGGAACATTTTGGAAATGATAAATACAAAGAAATAAATTTTTGCCGGTGTTCGGGATTGAACCAGCAACGTTCAGCACCGCAATTGGTGACACTATCCCTTGCGCCACTCCGGCAGTCAAATAACATAGGGACTTGCGGCATTGCTCCCGCTCCTGGAAAAACAGTAACCTGCTGTTAGGTTCCCTTTGGAGACAACTGCAATGTCCTGGATCTTGATCTTGTCATGGGTCCTCTGTATGGCAGTTCTGGAAAATCTTTCTCTTATGCATGATTCTGACGACAGACATTCCTGTCGAGGCTTCATCAGTATCATTA
Source organism: Locusta migratoria (assembly GCA_026315105.1). Classification (NCBI taxonomy): domain Eukaryota; kingdom Metazoa; phylum Arthropoda; class Insecta; order Orthoptera; family Acrididae; genus Locusta; species Locusta migratoria. Next base: position 767,876,852 of record CM048755.1, read on the forward strand.
CCATCCTTGGAGTCCTTGAACAAGAAGCCATTTTTGCCTATCTGCTCTTCAGGATCGTAGTAAGGCTTCATGCAGAGGATGTGAACAATGCCTCTTTGTTTTTGTCGTTTCATTGACAGCTCACAATCCTCTACTTCGTATGTGACGTCTGAAGAGCATCATGTGACACGATACGGACCAAAGTATCATTTCAATAACTTTTCTGATAGCCCAACATTCCGCACAGTGGTAAAAATCCATACCAGATCTCCTGGGCTGTACACAACAGGTCAGTGCTTGTCGTTACACCGTTAACGGTCCTTCTCCTGGGCATCCAGTGTCTGTATGCGAGCCAGCAGTCTTGCTTCTTTGACCCTGGTGATGAGCTGTTTCACATAGTCATCCTGAGTTTCAGCCCACTGAAACAGGAACATCCCAACTATTGTCACAGCTTCACGGCCATGGAGCAGGGAAAAATGGCATGAAGCCTGTGGTGTCTTGTCTTGAGGTATTATAAGCAAATATCATGACTGGTAGTATTGTATCCCAATCCTTCTGTTCAACATCGACAGCATAACTGCTAACGTCTTGTTAAAATGTTCTGTAAGACCATTCGCCTGAGGATGGTATGCAGTTGTCATTCTTTGGACAATGTCGCAACGTGATGTAACATCTGATACTAGTTTTGACTGGAATACTTTTCCACGATCAGATATCATCACACGTGGTACTCCATGCATCAAAATAATGTCTTCTAGAAGGAATTTTGTTATCTCTGCAGTTGGCACAGGTTTGGTGACAGCATTGCGTAGTGCAGATTATTATCCATCGGTTACCAGATGTCTACTTCGGAAACATCCCTAAAAGGTCGCTTCCAATTCGGTGGAATGGAGTTGCTGCAGGTGGAATCAATATGACATGCCCTGGAGGTAATTGTGGCACATGCTTCCATCGCTGGCACTCTTTACAGTGACTCACATAGTGTTTGACAGATCGTTAGAGACCTTTCCAGTAATACCTGCATGTGATTCTGTCTGGGGTCTTCACGAATCCCAGATGACCAGATTTTGGAACATCATAGAAATACTTGAGAACAGCTGGCTGCAAATTAGCTGGAATGACCAGTAGCCATTTAGCGCCCAGTAGATCATAGTTGCTCTAATACAATGTCCTGTTTATAACTTTGAACTCTCCGTTGGTCGGTCCACTTCTCTCCAAGGCCTCTATGGTTTTTAATAGTGCTGGATCTTACCACTGTTCAATTGTAATGTCACCTAATTTACTGAGGGCTGTAATTTCATTCATGCTGTTGTGTTTCACTAATGGCTTCCTCAAAAGGCACCCGTTCTTGAATACGACTGTGACATCGTACTCTTCAAGTCTTAATGCCCATCTTGCTGGTCGACCTGATGGATCCTCAAGCTAGTGGGCCAACACAAAGAATGGTGGTCTGTCATGATGGTAAATGGTTTACCGAATAAATACGGCCCAAACTTTTTGATAGCCCAGATAACTGCGAGACATTCTTTCTCAGTGGTAGAGTAGTTTATCTTGGACTTTGAGAGTACTCTTGATGCATAGGCTATCACCTTTTCAGCATCTTGCTGAATTCGCACAAGCACTGCACCAATACCATGCCTGCTAGCATCAGTGTAAAGTTCGGTTTCCGCATTCTCGTCGTATAAGGTCAGAAGTGGTGTGGAAGTCAGAGCTCCTTAAGTGCCCAAAAAGCTCTTTCTTTTGTCTCATCCTAATAAAACTTGGCATCTCCCTGCAGAAGTTCTTGCAATGAACATGCCTTGTTACAAAATCCTTTTGTGAAAGGTCGAGAGTACGAGCACAGCCCAAGGTGGTGTTCTGTGGTGTGTCAGTTTCCAGCGGAGATGGTTGTGGCCGTGTCGGCCAGTTCCTAAACTGTCGTTTGGTGACTGCAGCACAAGTCATTGTAGGGCGAGGCTATTCTTCATGTCGAGTGTGGCTGGTGGGGCGGAGAGGTGCTAATTGTAACACACAGACTTATTGAGGGCACACAATCCACGGCCGCAATGGCTGTGCCATAAGAAAGAAATCAGAGCAAAATAAAATCATGTATGTTCTTCCGACCACGGATTTGATTTTCCGGTAAAATTACAAGCTCCCCGATACAAATTACAGACCGGACGGGACCTTAATTTAGAAGTATAAAAATTAAAACAATTAATTAGGACGTCAGGCCTCATGATTTACAGGGCTTACACCATGGCCATAATCTGATGCTCGCTTGGTCCAACAGTTCCAGCTGCAAGAAACTGTTGTAATTGTTCTCTCACAATTTGTTGTATGTGAGAAGCAAAGTCATGCTGGTCTTCCACAACGGGACTACATTGGGGAGTGTCATACTTCTTTTGTCCAACCCTCTTCTGTTGCATTTCTTCAATCTGCTGGCACCACTTGATGAACTTTTCCATCATAGAAATTTCATTTATCAGAAGAGTTTGGAACATGTCTTCTGCAATGCCCTTCATCAGGTGTGTGATTTTGTCGGCCTGTCATATTCAGATAGACTATGTTAGACATGGCCAAAACATTCTGTATGTAGACTGTGTCGGCTCATCATGTTGTTGGACCCGGTTGTTCAGTTTTTCTGCCGAGCAGATTTGTCGTTGGCAGTCTCCAAATGTCTTCGTAAGTTCCGTCTGGAATGTTTCTCAGTTATTCAGCTTCTCTTCGTTGTTTTCAAACCAGTCCTGGGCTGTTCCATCCAGGTAGAAATAAATATTGGCCAAGCACATCGTATGATCCCACCTGTTATACTTGGCAACTCGGTTGAACTCTTTTAAGCCATTTATTGGCCGCCAGGCGTCCGATGTGCTGGTTTCGTGTCAATGGGTCTTCTAATGATATGGACTTTCAAAAGGATATACTTTGTATATCCCTTGTATTCCTGTTCTAGTCCATGCAAGCGACAGCTGTTACGTTGCCTAATCGGAGCCACGGTGATGCAGCTGTTGCATAGGATACCGCGTGCCTCCACCAAACAATGTCTTGTTGAAATGAAAGCAGGCTTGACTTCAAAGGCAGTGTTGTCAACTGAACACAGCACTAATACTGAAAGCAGATTTATTGTGAACTGAAACATATACGCAGCACTGACTGCCTCTCTGGCAGACTGCTCTGCTATTTATACACAGACAGAAGGTACCAGGAATTAGAAGAATAGTTAAAATAAGAAACGTGTAGAATTTATAAGTGAACATAAGAAACATTTAGAACATTTTGGAAATGATAAATACAAAGAAATAATTTTTTGCTGGTGATCGGGATTTAACCAGCGACCTTCAGCATCGCAACTGTTGACGCTATCCATTGCGCCCTGTCGGCAGTCGGATAACATGGGGTTCTTGTGGCAGTATCAATACTGTCTTGTGTGCCTACATTTCCTCAATATCCAAAGTGATCTTCCTACAGGTCAGCTACCAGCAATATCTCTCTCTCTCTCTCTCTCTCTCTCCTCCTCCCCCCAAGTCTCTCTCACTTATTTCTTAGTTTTTTTCTCATTTCGCTTAATTTGTGCTAGTATTTTACTTTTGTTGTTGATGTCACTGCATCTTTAGGACACCCAGCATCTCAATCATCAGCACCTGTACAATGACTTCATGAGAAGAATGGAAATAGAACCCACACCATCAAGATATACTAAAAGACGTTACAAGGTCACATACAATCCCTGATATTCTTTTTCGCATGAGCAAGCACAGTTTCTCTGCATGGTAGAAAGAAGCAAAGTGAATCAAGGCTTATTAAAATATTGGTATCAGATCTGAAGAGCCGTGAAGGTGCAAGTGTAGAAAAAGTGACTGGCTAATCGTGAAGATAGTAACTTAGTAAGTCTCACCCTCTACACACAATAACAGCTTCATCCTAAGAGGTAGAATAGCAGATGAAACACAAAATTATAAAACATCTGCAATATTCATGTGATCATCATCTAAAATTGAAAGTCAGTCCTCCAGCAAACCAGCTTGTTCCCTCTTGTTATTGTATAAAATAAAATCAATTAAAATATGGTGAACTGTAATCAGCACATCACATGCATTGTGAACCTGCAGTCATTCACACCTGAGAAGGAATCTGCAGATCAAATGGCAGTGTCTTCTTCAATGTAGTGTTAAACAGACTTTATCACTGACTTATCGGAATTTAATGTCGTCACACAATCGAGCAAACCACCGTGCAATGCATTACCATCTGTGCCTTCCCGCAGCAGCCACAAGACTTCGCGAAGCACCAATTACATGCCCATATGGCTGCAGCAGACAGTTTACTGTGTTTGTGACAGACTTTAGAGCTGCACCTGGTAGTTGGAACCAAGATGCTATTGAACACTTTACCGCATCGGGATAGAAGTATTGAGGAATGGAACAATCAATCTTAGACAAGAGTATTTTTCTTATTAAGCTGGCATCTCTTTGTAGTTTCGTACCATGTTTTATGTATTAAGGAATAATTGTCATATAGTTTTCAAAATGACAAGCCAAGATCGCACACTAACAATTTATTAAATGGACGACTGGTTTCAGTGCACTGTGTCATCATCATCTGATCTCACATGTTTTAATCTGGTTATCTTGTTAAAAAAATTGGGTATAAAATAACAAGTGCAGCATTGCACTTAGTCACTATATAAAAAATACATAAGTTAAAAATATGACAGCTTACAGTATTTTGTAAGCTGTCATGTTTTTAACTTATTTATTTTTTATATAGTGATTAAGTGCTATGTTGCACTTGTTATTGTATACCCAATTTTTTCAACAAGATGACCAGATTATAACATATATGTGACCAGATGATGGTGACACAGTGCACCGAAACCGCTCATCATTTAATAAATTAAATAGTTAGTGTGTGATCTTGGCTTGTCATTTTGAAAACTATAAAACGATTAGATTGCCTCCAGACCCGACTATGTCAGGTAATCTTAGAAGAATTGTCAGTTGTGTTGGTTGTGTCATATAGTTAACCTAAGCTGTAAGCTAATCTTCATGAAAATATAAATGAACCTATTTACGGACAAAACATATCGAATTCACATTGGTGGTGATTCTCCAACTTTTTCTGTGTTCTGTGTTTGGTTGATACTGGCCATGAATATGAATGTAAACAGTACTGCCAATCCTGTTCCGACTGTTCCTGGAAATCCAGTTGTTACAGCCCACATTCCTGTCCAGCCTGTAACACAGCCTACCCAACCGACACTCAATATTTCTCTAGTAAACCAAGTTGCACCTCCGCCGCAACAAGTTGACTTATATACTTTATATCTTTCATGAAAGCAACTAATTGCTCACCAAATGGAGTTTATTACTCTTATTAGACATGAAACACAGAGGTGGTCCTGCTTGATACATCTCTAAATAACTAAATATTTCCTCAAATATTGTTCACAAGAGGCACAGTAAGTATCACATGCACTAGAGAGCAAAAGTTCCAATTATCACTCTTAAGTTAGAATAGTACATTGAACTTCACAGTTCCAAGTTAATCCGCAATAAAAGTATTTATTATAAAACACGCTTTGTCATCACACGAGTACACGATTGCTGAATTATCACAGTTCCAGAGCCCTACCACCATGCATAGTTTACAACTTTTCACCAGAGACTAAGTTCTGCAGCCACAGTCCATACATGACTATCTCCTCAAATCACAAGTTCGTAACGTGGCTTCAGACCACCCAGCGTCACAACCTTTCACCACCACATCCAAGTTACGAGTCCCTTCCCCAGCGTTCGAAAAGTGTGCTCTCCCTACTCCAAAAATTATATCTTTCCGCACATCCTAATGCCTCACCTTTAAAATACAATTTCCCTTCCAAAATGAGACTGAAGCTCTTTGCTCAGATAGCCATTAAGCATGGTCTCTCACTGTTCAGATATATTGCCGCCGCCTACATATAGTTACACAATTAATATTCAATTTATCATGGCCTTTTATGTACATGTATTCAGTTCTTGTTCACAAATACATATAATTGTTTATATATAAATTATATGCTGCATATCTACTATTTTTAATTAGCCATGAAATATTTAAGTGAAAGTCTACAACGAAGAATGTTACTAATAATAATATTAAATATAATAAAATACATACATAAATGTAATGCGTGTTGCTGGGTTCATGTTTTGAGTTTCTGTGGTGGAATCTATGTTCTGACAAGAATATTACTATCTCAACGAAAAGCAGAACAAGAGAGTAAAATAAAGTGTATTGAAAGCATACGCAAATAATGTGGTATGTCTTTCAAGATAGGTAGCATGGTGCAATGCTGCCCATTTGCTTTTCATTCTGTTACTGATAAACACAACGTATCAACAATTGTAAATGTAAGTCTTATAATATTATCGTTATAGTGCTGAAATTTGTTGGCTTTTCATCTGTAACGGATTTGAAATTGTAATTATAGCGTTTGATTATCCTAAGTCTCTTGAATCCATTCATATAATTAAATTTTTGCAGTATGATCATCTCATGATTTTATATGGATTTGTAGAATAATTTGTGTGGCTATATTGTATTTCAGTTGCATTCTGGGTTAACCGCCCTCGTTCATTCAAAAGCGTTGCTTCCAGTTTCTGACCACATTAGGAAAAACCTGACTACCTGCTGTATCCCATTCACTAGGTATAAACTGGTAGCCGGCCGACTGGGACACCTAATACCCTAGCAAAACCCACCTTTCACATGGAAACCATCAGCTTCCCTCTGTATCTGTAATATCACAAGGTGAAGGAGGGATGTGAAGGAGGATGGTTCGAGCCACTCCTAGACGTACCGCTACACCGAGGATGTTGTTAAGGGAAAGAGTACATCGGCCAGCCAGATAGGATACATGGGGAGACCAGCAAAGTTTCCAATCCAATATTAACCCTAGAACTTTCGTTGTCTCCACGAATGGAGAGCAATGGGGCCGAGATGTAGACATAGTGGAAGAAATTCTTTGATTCTCCAGAAATTAATTCAGGCAACTGTTTTCTCACTGGAGAAATGGAAGCCATTGGCGACACTCCAAGAATAAAAACGGTCAAGACAACTCTGAAGACAGCACTCCAAGAGACACGTTCTCTGGGCGCTGAAGTAAACTGCGAAGTCATCCACAACGATGAGCCGGAGATGTCAGCTGGAAGGCAATCCATAATTGGGTTCATTGCTACAGAGAAAAATGTGATGCTCAACAAAGATCCCTGTGGCACCCCATTCTCCTGGCGAAAGGTGTGACCAAACGGAGCACAGTCATACCCTGAACCTTTGATCCATTAAAAATGCTTGAATAAAAAGGGAAAGGCGGCCACGAAAGCCCCATGTATGGAGTGTGGGGAAAATGCCCACCCTCCAACAGGTGTCTTAAGTTTTTTCCAAATCAAAGAATACAGCCACTGTTTGGCACTTTCACAAGGTAACGAGGCGGTCGATAGCAGAATGCTGCCTATGAAATCCGCATTGGATATTGATTAGGCGGCAGCAAGATTCAAGGAGCCAAAACAACCGAGCATTAACCGTGCATTCCATCACCTTGCAGACACAGCTGGTGAGATAAATGGGGCAATAACTGGAAGGAAGATGGTTGTCCTTCGCTGGTTTTGGTATGGGAACAACAACTGCTTCATGACAGCATATGGGAACCTGATCTTCACATGCAATTATAGGTGTGAAGAAGAAAGCATTTACCTGCAGTAGAAAGGTTCTGAAGCATCTAAATATGATTGGTACTGCACCCGTAGCAGAAGACCAGGATACGGCCAGAGTATGTTCAACCTCTTACACGGTGAAGGTGGCATTATAACTTTCAAGATTTAGAGATTGGAAGGAAGGCAGCCATGCCGCCTCTTGTCTATTTTCAAGGGAGGAAGGCGGGGTGGTAATGAGTGGAGCTGGAAACCTACCCATAATATCGGCCTAAGCTGTTTCAGCATGGTCCATGAAGATTTCATTTGCTACAATCAGGACGGCAATCGGGGAGAGGACCTTAGCACCAGATAATCGGTGCAGGCCACCAGGCCACCCCAGACAACCAAATAAGCAATAATCATGTTGAACTAGTGAAAGCAGCCCATCTAGCTTTTTTGCTTTCCTTGATGACACAATGGCATTGTGCTCGTAGTGAATTGTTTGAGTTACAAACGACTATCATTGAGTGGCACCTGAAAGTTGTGTAGACCACGTGGCCAGGCTCTTATAGTGTCACTACATGCCACAGTCCACCAGGGGACTGGGACTCAATGTGGAAAAGAGGAAGTACATGGTATGGATAATTCAACAGTGCTGAGAATAGCTTCCATGAAGTATTAGACCGGACTGTTGCAGCTGGGGAAATTCTGATTGTGGAAACCCGCCATGGAGGAGAAAAGTCCCCAGTCAGCTTTTGAGATGTTCCAGCTAGTGAGACACGGAAATGTGGTACGATGAAGGAGACGGATTATACAGGGGAAATAGACACTCGAGTACGTATCACCGACAGCATTCCACTCAAACTGACAGACTAATTGAGCAGTACATATTGCGAAGTCTAAGTGAGAATAGGTCTGCATTGCGTCTGAAAGAAAGGTTGGTGCACGAGTGTTTAGACAGATAAGATTATGATGGTTGAAAAAGTCCGCGAAAAGGGGCCTCTTGGGCAAGAGGCTAGAGAACTCCATACGGGGTGGTGGGTGTTGAAGTTGCCAATCTATAAAAAAGGGGTAGGAAGCCAAGCAATGAATTGCAGCACATCCGCCCTAATAAAGGCAGACAATGATGGGGTATAGATATTACAAAGTGAAAAGGAAAAAGCGGGAAGAGTGATGTGGACGGTAACTGCCTGCAGATGAGTGTGCAATGAGATGGAGTGGTAATAGATGTTTGTCTGAAATGAGCAACATAACCCCTCCATGGGTTGGAATGCCTTCCACAGGAGGTAAGGTCAAAGTGCACGGAGGTATATTGTGAGAATTGATGTTATTGCGTGGGCATAACTTTGTTTCTTGGAGAGCGGCAATGAGCAGACAGTGCAATCTAAGGAGTAAATTTAATTCCTCTCAGTCGGAACGAATTCTTTGAATATTCCATTGAAGGATATCCAGGAAGGAAGTCAGCGTAGAAAAAGAAGGAAAAAGCTCAGGGGATCACTTGGATGGCTGTTGAGGGCCTGACTGAGGGAGCACTGTTACTGCAGTCAACAGGTGGAGAGTCACGTTCCATTGGTTTTTCTGTCATTTCTGCCACCTTCCTGGGTTTAACGGTAGAGGCAGCTTCCTCCGCTAGTGAAGGGCTGGCTGATCAGCTAGCAGTAGTGCGCCTCGGTGAGACAGAGAAAGACCGGGGGTGGCTACAGCCGAGTGGCGTAACAGACGAATCACGCCCCGGCGGGGAAGGAGAGGAATTTTTTCTCGTTTGCCTTTTTAGAAGAATGACGGTGTGATGTGTGTGCGGGTGATGGTTGTGGAGGCTCATTTCATAAGAAGTCTTCGCGGACATGCTCTTTTTTGGAATTCCAGGCATCCGCTTTAGATGCTCATGATTTGTGAGAAGCTGCTGACGATTGGGTTTCAGAGTGAGTGGAAGAGAGTGGCAAGGTTTAACGGGCAACTTGGGGCTGGCCGATCCTAAAACCGTGTCACAAACTAAAATCACACATGTATGTGCCTACCTCCTGAGTAGGTTGAGGAGAGGCAAGGACAGCGCTGTATTTAACCACTGGGAGAGCACAGTGGGCTTCCTACTGGCTAGTATCTTCCAAGCAGCAGAGGTCTACATTTTCTTTGCCTCTGATCTTTCGGATAACCCGGTCGTCTTTGTAGACAGAGCAGTTCTCAGAAGAAGCAGCACGGTTGCCCACGCAATTGATGCAGCTAGGGGATGAAGGTGGACAATCATCCTCATGAGCATCTCTACCACAAGTGATGCATTTGGCTGCATCGGGCCAAGACTGACAGTATAGTGCATGGGGAAGTGAACCTACCTAGGAGAGAAGGAAGGCTCCTTTGTCTTGGGGCTCCATGCGCACCACACGTGTACCCACAAATGAGCTGTGGACCCCCTGGGAATCAGCTATTGTAGGTATGCAGTTGCTGGTAGTAGCAGCTGTTGACGCTATGTCACAGTGAGCGAGTACCGCTGAACATGGGCAGTCCCTACTTCCGCCTCATTCACCAGAGAAACAAACTTTCCTTGTGCACTTAAGCATAGGTGCAAAGCTTAAATCTTGTCTTAAGTGTTTCGTACGGCATGATCGGTGATCATGTCCGCCAGAAGATCGGAGATGTTCAGCAAGTTTGTCAGCATAAACGTAGAAAACACACACACGCAAGCGCCTTCCGAAGGCGATCAGACATGTGAGAAAATGCAGATTAATATGATATATCCACAGAAACCCTCTCTCTCAGGTCGAGACCACCATAGAAAACTTACTGCTTACCAGAATTCAAATTTTCACACAAAGGATACATTGTGCAAAAGTACTTCTAGTGCCCTTCTTCTGGTCTATTTTTGTAGTGTAGCTTAATCTATGTACATGCTGTAGCAGCTATACTATAGATCTCTGCACTTAGCATTTAGTTACCTGCTATAGCATGTACATAGATTAAGCTACACTACAAAAATAGACCAGAAGAAGGGCACTAGAAGTACTTTAACACAATGTATCCTTTCTCTGTCTCTGTGTGTGTGTGTGTGTGTGTGTGTGTGTGTGTGTGTGTGTGTGTGTGTGTGTGTGAGGGGGGGGGGGGGGGGGGTACGAGAGGGGGTGGCCAAGAGAGAGAGAGAGAGAGAGAGAGAGAGAGAGAGAGAGAGAGAGAGAGAGAGAGAGAGAGAGAGAGAGGGGCCGGGGGTGGTTTTTTTTTTGTGGTTTTAGGGCGCACAACTTCTATGGTCATTAGCGCCCACACAAGAACAGAGATTCGCTAGATCTAAAAAAAAATTGGTAACTGCCAGTTAGACCATCAAGAAGAGGCTAAAAACGAAAGATAAAAGACAATTAAAAGGGTTAAATATCCTTCGATAAGTTGGCCAAGTTGATAAAACGCAAAACCCGAGCAGCTGCTCGTGTCATCAGCTAAAATTTCCTCCAGAGTAGACGGAAAGTGAAGGGCTACACGGAGATGATTTAAACTAACACAAGTCAGTAAAACATGTCGCTCTGTCAGCAGTTCACCGCAGGAGCACAGCGGTGCAGGGTCGGCGGATAGCAAGTGACGGTGGCTGAAACGGCAGTGACCGATCCGCAACCGGGCCAGAGTGACTTCCTCTCGCCGAGAGGGGTGTGAGGAGGTCCTCCAAGCGGTCGGGATCGGTTTTACAGTTCTCAACTTATTGGTGTACAGTGAAAACCACGCACTGTGCCATGACAACACAATACTCCGGCGAAGAGCCCGTTGAAAATCGTCCAATGGGATGCAAAAGGTAGCTATGCGAGGCAAAAGAGCTGCAGCCTTGCCTGCTATGTCGGCGGTCTCATTCCCGGGCACACCCACGTGGCCAGGGACCCACAGGAAAGAAACGTGACAGCTGTCATCTGCTAGCAACTGGAGGGAGCATTGGATCCGATACACGAGAGGATGGTTCGAGAAAGGGTCCTTAAGACTCTGCAGGGCGCTAAGGGAGTCCGAACATATGGCATAGAGAGGTTGGCGGTGGCGGCAGGTATACAAAACGGCCTGGTGGAGGGCAAAAAGCTCAGCCGTGAAGTTCGGGCACCGGTCACGGAGCTGGTATCGGAAATGGTTGTCCCCGACGATGAAGGCATATCAGACACCGTCAGTGCTCTTGGAACCATCAGTGTAAATAAATATGGCATTATCGAACCGTGAACGGAGTTCGACAAGCCTCGAGCGGTATACCAAATGCGGAATGCTCTCCTTGGGGAGCGAACTAAGTTCAAGGTGAGTGTGAACCTGGGCCTGATGCCACAGTGGCAATGGGCTTTCGCTAAACTGAAAGGTGGAAGGAAGGGTAAGATCGAGCCTCTGTAGCAGGCGGCGAAACCTAACTCCAGGAGGTGGAAGCAAGGCAATCGCAGACAACTGATATTGGGGATCGAGTGAGTCGTCAAAAAATAATCGGTAAGATGGATGGTTGGGCATCGACCGCAGGCGGCATGCGTTCCGACACAAGAGTATGTCATGCCGAGTGGTCAAGGGTAATACAGCAGCCTCGGCATACAGACTTTCAACAGGGCTGGTATAAAATGCACTGGTCGCCAGACGTCATCCCCGGTTGTGAATAGAGTTGAGACAGCAGAGAATCGACGGCCGTGCAGAAGAGTATACAAGGCTTCCGTAGTCGAGCTTCGACTGAACAATGGCCTGGTAAAGGTGAAGCAGGACGGTACAATCCGCTCCCCATGACGTGCCACTGAGGACACGAAGGACATTAAGTAGTCTCCACAAAAGGGAGATCAACAGGGCCGAGACGTAGAGAAGGTGGAAGAAATTCCTTTTATCTCCAGAAGTTTATACACACCGTTTTCTCAGTGGAGAATCTGAAGCCGTTTGTGATGCTCCAGGAATATAGACGGTCAAGATAGCGTTGAATTGTTGTTGTTGTTGTTGTTGTTGTTGTTGTTGTTGTTGTTATTTAAAGGGGACCAAACTACTGGGTCATCAGTCCCCTGTTCCCAACAAAGAATGTCCATTTAATTGGAAACAATAACCATATGAATACTTGTGAGGAGTACATGTCACCAATGAAATTTCACAAACTAAACAAATAGAGAAACCAACAGCACAGATACAAAACATAAAACAATAAAACAAGTTAGTCAATCATGCTAAAATTTGAAATGAGAATCCGTGGCTGGCTGGTCTCTGAGATAATAATGTCACAGCAGACACGAATGTCTGTAAGTCAGAAGACATAAAACATTAAAATACGGTTAAAAATAAGGAGAAATCACCCTACATTAAATATAATTGTAAAAACCGGCTGCACGGATAAAACGTAGCACAGACTCGGCCATGGAGGCATCGTCCCCTAGCACTAAGGATAGGGTAGGTGGTAGATTAAAAGACTGCTGCAATGGGGCTAAAATAGTACAGTCCATCAGGAGATGAACCACTGTCAAGGCGCCACCACAGCGACACATGGGTGCTGGCTCACGGCGAAGTAAATAGCCGTGAGTCAACTAAGTGTGGCCGATATGGAGGCGGCATAGCACGATGGAGTCTTGATGATGGGGCCTCAGTGTGGTTTTCCATGTGGCTGTGGATGGTTTGATTGTGCGAAGCTTGTTTGACACACTCAGTGCAGACCACTCCAAGCCCCAAGCGTCTCGCACTTTCCGGTGTAGCATCCACCTAAGGTCCGTTTCCACGAGCCCAATGTCAACACGGCGTGAGGAGGTGGCCTGCTTGGCCAATTGGTCCACACGCTCATTACCAGGTATGCCGATGTGCCCTGGGGTCCATACAAATACCACTGAGCGACCTGACCTACGGAGATCTGCAACAGTGCCGTGGATACTCTGCACCAGAGAGAGTTTGCTGAAGCACTGGTCGAGCACTCGCAAAGCACTCAGGGAGTCGCTACAGATGACAAACGACTCCCCAGGGCAGGCGCGGAGATGTTCCAGAGCTCTAGAGATAGCGACCAGCTCTGCAGTGAACACACCACTCCCGATTGGCAAAGACCGCTGTTCAAAAAGGTCACCATGGAGATAGGCGTACCCAGAATGGCCATCTACCAGGGAACCATCGGTATAGATGACCTCCGCACAATGGAAGGAGTCAAGGAGTTCCTGGAACTGGCGATGAAGAACCGATGGTGAAATGGAGGCTTTCGAGTCCCAGGACGAGGAATACACCAAGGAGGTGTTTGGGAAGAATAGTGGAAAGTAGGAGGGAAAGGAAGGGAGTCAAGGGAGGAGAGAAGGGAATCGACACGGACTGCAATCGGGAGACCCGACCGAGGCCGTCTTTGAGGGGATAGGAGTGCAGCAGTTGGGAAGAGAAGCCTGCGATGCAGATGATGGTCTAAGGTGTGGACACGAGTGACATATGAAGACAGCAAGTGTTGCCGGTAACGCAGTGGGGGAACCCCAGCCTCAACGAGGAGGCTCATTACCGGGCTTGTATGAAAGGCTCCCGTTGCCAAGCGAACACCAGCATTTAAGATGGGGTCTAAGACCCGAAGCGCAGACCTTCTCTGCGGTGGCAACCCTGTTGTCCTTCGGGCCCCTATAAACTCGCCGGATAAAATGGACTCCTCACCGCTCCAAGTTCTTACGGAGTTCTTCATCTGTCTGCAAGAGCAGATCTCTATGGAAGATAATTCCCTGGACCATGTTGAGGCTCTTGTGGGGGGAAATCTCAACGGGAATATCACCCAGCTTGTCACAGCCGAGTAGTGCCCGTGACTGAGCTGGGGAAGACGTCATCATTAGTACCGACCCCGATCGCATTTTGGACATGCCATCAACTTCTCCGAACTTGTCTTCTAAATTTTCTACGAAAAACAGTGGCTTTGTGTTTATAGAAGATTCTCCATCAGTCCTAGAACAAACTAAATACCGTGGTGCATATTGCTGTCCTTGATTTCTAGCCCTGCGTTCTTCGCATGGCGTAGCCAAGGAAAGGAACGATTGGGGATCATATCTCTCTGCATTGTAATCAACCTTTCCTCTCTTAGAGACTGTGGTTAAACGCCCACCAGCTTTACTCTGGGTTCTTTTCATCGTGGTCCCACGAGCAGCTAGGGAAATAAGCGTCCACCCAGGCAGAGCCCCGCTTGCCTGGGTAAGCGTTATACAACTGAGGTGCGGCAGGTTCCTCAGAGGCTGCTCGCTAACAACTGTTCTACCTCAACAGCCATGCATCTCCTCGGCACGTAGCACACCTTGAGATTGAGGGTTTCTTTATAGAGGTTTGTACCGTCCTCACGACCCGGGCCATTAAGCCAAGATCCCCGGGCTCTGAGACGTACAATGCTCCACCGTCGCGCCGAACGATGGTCCTTGAAGCACGCACAGAGCTTACGGTGTAGCGGACTGTTGGCGCGACACAGCCCACGGCACAAGACCCCAGGTTCGTCAAACCCGTACTCAGCACATTAATGGTGAGCCCCTGAGGGGACAGCATTGAAGACAACGCTCCAAGAGATACGTCCGCTGGGCGCTGCAATAAATTGCGAAATCGTCTACAAAAAGGGATCCAGAAACGTCGGCTGAAAGGCAATCTATGATCGGATTGATTGCAATGGCAAAGAGAGCCACACTCAAGACAGAGCCCTGCGGTACCCCATTTTCCTGGCGAAAGGTATCTGACAAAACAGCCCACCCGTACCCGGAACTTGCGATCCGCCAAAAATGCTTGAATGAAAAGAGGGAGGCGGTCCCGAAGGCCCCATATGTGCAATGTGCGGAGAATGCCCGCTCTCCAACAGGTATCGTATGGCTTCTCCAAGTCGAAGAACACTGCTACTGTTTGACGCTTCTTTAGAAAGTTATTCATAATGAAGGTTGACAAGGTAATGAGGTGATCAGCAGCAGAGCGGTGTCGACGAAAACCACATTGGACATTTGTTAGGAGGCGGCGAGTTTCGAGGAGCCAGACCAACCAAGCGTTAACCATGCGTTCCATCACCTTACAGACGCAGCTCGTCAGAGAAATGGGACGATTACTGGAAGGAAGATGTTTGTCCTTCCCTGGGTTGGGGATAGGGACAACAATGGCTTCACGCCAACTTGTGGGAACATGACCTTAGGTCCATATGCGATTCTAGGTACTAAAGAAAACACTTGCCCGCTGGAGAGAGGATCTTCAGCATCTCAATATGGATTGAATCAGCCCTGGGAGCAGAAGATCGGGACAGGGCAAGAGCACGGTCTAGCTCCTGCATGGTGATGGCGACATTATAATTTTGACGATTAAAAGAGTGGACAGAAGGCGGCCATGCCTCCTCTACCTGGACCGGGACACGACGTGGAGAAGAGGATGTACGAGGTTTGGAATATTCGGCAGCCGTAAGAATAACCTCTGTGAGGGCAGTCCCGAGAGGAAGCCGCATGGTCACCTCTGCAATTAAGGCAGTGAGGGGACGGAGGTGGGCAATCTCCCTCATGGGCATCCCTACCACAAGTGACATTTTGCTGCGATAGGGCAAGATTGACGGGTGTGGTTGTACCTGTGGTATTGAAAACCTCACATTGGGTTAGGTACATAATGGCGGACGGAGATGACTTCATACCCTGCTTTGACCTTCTACGGGAGTTCAACTCTGTCGAACATCAAAAAAAACAGTACGAGTTGGTGTCAGCTGGTTATCTACCTTTTTCTACACCCTAATCGGACATTCAGGTTTGTATGTTTTCGTCAGACAACCCGTCAAGGGATCTCGTAAAAACTACCCCCCCCCCCTGACGAATTGAGTGTGCGGTGTGCTTCTACCTTGACTGGAAACATGTGTAACAATGTAGTACGTATCTGTTTTGGGGCCTGGAAGGCAATGTCCGCTTCCAGCAACAATGTGCCATTGCGCTAACGCGAACAGGTTTTAACAGGGCCAGCAATTGCGTCAACACCTTTCTGAATGACTAAAGGATTTACAGAATTGAAATCTTTACCGTCGGTGCGAGAGACAACAAGAAATTTCGGTAGTTTAGGCAGAGTCTTCTTTTGCTGAAGCGAATCTATTTTTCGTTTCTGGGTCAACGTCACTGAAGAGGAGAAGGAAGTCATTGCGGAAGTGTCCCCCGTGATTACCGGCATCTCCGATGACGTGCTCCTTCCTAGTGGGGGCCCTCTCTGAGGGGTTATACGCCTTGGGGGGCAGGGAGAGAGGGGGCGGCCGGGGGGGGGGCGGCCCCGGGGGTGGGGGTGGGGGGGGGAGGGGAGCGGCGGCCCCGGGTGTGGGGGCCGGCCGGGGGGGGGGGAGAGAGAGCGGCCGGGGGGGGGGGAGAAAGAGAGTGCGGCCGGGGGGGGAGAGAGGGCGGCCGGGGGGGGGGGGGGTGAGAGGGCGGGCCGGGGGGGGGGGGGGGTGAGAGGGCGGCCGGGGGGGGGGGGGGGTGAGAGGGCGGCCGGGGGGGGGGGGGTGAGAGGGCGGCCGGGGGGGGGGGGGTGAGAGGGCGGTCCGGGGGGGGGGGTGAGAGGGCGGCCGGGGGGGGGGGTGAGAGGGCGGCCGGGGGGGGGGGTGAGAGGGCGGCCGGGGGGGGGGGGGTGAGAGGGCGGCCGGGGGGGGGGGGGGTGAGAGGGCGGCCGGGGGGGGGGGGGGGTGAGAGGGCGGCCGGGGGGGGGGGGTGAGAGGGCGGCCGGGGGGGGGGGTGAGAGGGGCGGCCGGGGGGGGGGGGTGAGAGGGCGGCCGGGGGGGGGGGGTGAGGAGGGCGGCGGGGGGGGGGGGTGAGAGGGCGGCCGGGGGGGGGGGGTGAGAGGGCGGCCGGGGGGGGGGGGGGGGGTGAGAGGGCGGCCGGGGGGGGGGGGTGAGAGGGCGGCCGGGGGGGGGGGGGTGAGAGGGCGGCCGGGGGGGGGGGGTGAGAGGGCGGCCGGGGGGGGGGGGTGAGAGGGCGGCCGGGGGGGGGGGGTGAGAGGGCGGGCCGGGGGGGGGGGGTGAGAGGGCGTCCGGGGGGGGTGAGAGGGGCGTCCGGGGGGGGGTGAGAGGGCGTCCGGGGGGGGGGGTGAGAGGGCGTCCGGGGGGGGGGGGGTGAGGAGGGGCGGCCGGGGGTGGGGTGAGAGGGCGGCCGGGGGTGGGGTGAGAGGGCGGCCGGGGGTGGGGTGAGGAGGGCGGCCGGGGGGGGGGGGTGAGAGGGGCGGCCGGGGGGGGGGGGTGAGAGGGCGGCCGGGGGGGGGGTGAGAGGGGCGGCCAGGACACACACACACACACACACACACACACACACACACACACACACACACACACACACACACACACACACACACACCAAATGAAAATTAATGTATGCATCTTGAATTTTGTCAAAGGTTGAGTGCCAACTTATTGATGTAGTAACAGGCAGTTTATACAAACAATCATCTCTCATTTATGAAAGTAAAAGGAATTTATCTGTATCCGAGAGATCATTATGTTTGAAGTCTCAGTGCCAAAAACTAACTCATTATCACTTTCATCAATTTGAGGATCAGAGCCTGTCAACATCCAAGATTCACGAGGAAGAAGTTATCCTGGCATTAAATTCTGATAACAGTTAAAAGCAGCAATCATATGAAAAAATGAGTTATCTAACACCATAGATCTGCCCTCGACCCAAGCAAACTATCGACTGTACAGAAATGTCATCATTGAATGTTATTGTTTTAAATTGTTGTCCATAAAGTCATAAAATAACATTAACCATCCATAAAATGCTTGAATTTCCATAAATTTTATTGATAGACCGATAATGTTGGCAGGTATGC
The DNA here is from genome assembly GCA_026315105.1 of Locusta migratoria. Classification (NCBI taxonomy): domain Eukaryota; kingdom Metazoa; phylum Arthropoda; class Insecta; order Orthoptera; family Acrididae; genus Locusta; species Locusta migratoria. The sequence continues at coordinate 767,895,190 of CM048755.1, forward strand.
ATTTATAAAATGAGGCATTACACTACTTAATAGAATATATCTTAATCTTACCTTTCGTTAAACCTGTGAATGCTCCAATATGGCTATCAGTAAGAATTACTAAACCACATAAGTCATTGGAATACAGTGCGAGAGCAGTCTGCAAGCGCTGTGGCTGAGGATCAAGGTTTCTGAAAAATATTAAACAAAATTGAAATTTACACATAATACATGTATGGGAAACAGGGTGTTGGAGAGGAAAGGATGGGGAGAGAGAGAGAGAGAGAGAGAGAGAGAGAGAGAGAGAGAGAGAGAGAGAGAGAGAGAGAGAGAGAGAGAGAGATTCTGGAACATTCAATGCAACTATTTTGAACCAACTGTCTGTTAGACAGCCCTAAATTTATTATATTATTTTCCACTAATTTTATGAATACATTAATACATAAGAGTAGGTCCACTTCTCAAACAGAGAATGCACAATCTCAAGCTGTGAATCTCTTTGCAATGATAAACCACCTCCAGCCACCATGCACCCCCCTCCCCTCCACCCAAACAAAAAAATCTCTCTTTCTGCTCCTTCAACCTTTTCCTATCAACTTCTTTCTAACAGGTAATATCACCCATCAGATAAAACATTTATTTGCCATAACCTCGATCTGTGTATAACAGTTTCAATACTAAGTCAACCTCTATTTATCCCAGACACACCCAGAAAATTACTATAAACTCTAAATATATCCTTGTTAAACTAACAAACTTCCCAGATGTTAAGCACTATGCAACTAAAAATTGATGTACCAGGAGGTTCAAGACTACTGATGTAATTTATAATTAATTCTCTCACTTCAAAACCCATTGAAAGAATACTTGAATCAACAGAGTGGAAGCATACATGTCACTTGCCAGTTTCTATGAAAAGATACTTTAACTGACTATATCTACTGAATCAAGCGACATCACAATTTATTAATGCACAATGATAATATTCAATTCCCATGCTAAGAACTGTCCGCTGCCAGATGGGTGAGGTGATTGGTAATAGTGTCTTGCATGCATGCAGAACACATTTAGTCCTGTTCTAGAGGCAATCATCTGCTATCTTACTGTTGGTGTTGTAAGTCTGCCAAATTTAGTAGTTGGAGTTTGCAACAACATCAAGTGACATGCCAACATCCTACTGAGACTTCTGTGGCACACATGTAGGAGTCAAACAAATAGCAGTATTTTTAGTGTCGGCTGAAATTTCAAAAAATGATTGCTCCCTCCTTTAGCTTTCCTCTCCCACATTCAGGAAAACTAACAAAGGAATGGTCCAATTCAACATGTCAAAATTTGGCTTAGAGGAAACATACTATGAAAGTAATGTACTGACAATATTTTAGCTGCTAAGACAAATTGCAAGCACAGAAAAATGGTTGAAAATTGTCATTCGTAGTCATCCAAGCGGTGGTAAAAATGTACACTAGGATGAGTAAAAAAAGATTTTACGAAATGCTTTATGGCGGGAAAGTTGCTTATTGTCATTAGCGCTCGTACCCCAGAAAAGGCAGGACAACGGGTGATAGCAGTCGTGTTGTATACAAACTGAGCTGCAAACACTGTACAGCTTTCTATGTGGGTATGACCAGCAACAAGCTGTGTCCGGATGAATGGCCATCGTCATACTATGCTGAGAAGACCTCTGGACCATCCTATTGCAGAGCATACAGCACTGCATAATGTCGCTCACTTCAGTGACTGCTACACAGCCTGTGCCGTATGGACCCTCCCCACAAGCGTCAAATTATCTGAATTGCACAGATGGGAACTCTCCCTACAAAATATACTACACTTCCGCAACGCACCAGGCCTAAACCTTTGTAACCCCCACCATTCTCCTGTTCCCTTCATTTCTATACCCACACTTCAGCTGTCGCACGTCTCCCTTTTCGCCACAAACTCCAGACACTTCCTATCAGACAGCACTGACTCCACCCCCACCCACATCACTTCCTGCTTTCCTCTCCATGCTGGTTCCTCACCCCCAACAGCGGTTGCTCTCGCCCCGGCCATGCTGTGTGTTGCAGTCTGGCTGTAACAGTCGGAGACGGCAATTTTGTGTGGGCGTGCAATCTGCAGACAAAGGCTTAACAACTGAAAGTTGTATTTTTTGTTGTGTGTGCCTTTCTGTGGCTCATCGGGCATCTCTGCAGTGAGTGACAACCTGTTCTTTCCAAAATATTGTTGAATCGTTCAAGGTATTTCCATACACACTCTCTCTCTCTCTCTCTCTCTCTCTCTCTCTCTCTCTCTCTCTCTCTCTCTCTCTCCCCACCCACTTTCCCAGTGCTTGCCTGATTGCCTGAAAGCCTTCCAAAACCTTCATTCCTTGTCATACTTGCCAATTTCTCCTTAAGATGTGGCAGTTGCACTCACTGGCTTGCTAGAGATTTGTAGATGATATCTTTGTGGTGTGAACTCACCATGAAGAATCTCCTCTGCCCTTCCTTCAAGACCTCAACTATTCCTCTAACCTGAAATTCAATTGGTCCTTCTCCAGATCTCAAGCAACCTTCTTTGATGTTGATGTTCACCTTTTTTGTGTTTTTAGGGCGCTCAACTACAGTGGTTGTTAACGCCCAATTCTGACCCTAGACTGATTTAAAACAAGGTTAAAAAAGGTGCCAATAAGGAGAATTTCAGAACATCACTAAAATGAGAAATAAAAAATAGCATTAGGATGAAATAAATGGGCTTTGACAGATTTGTCATATGTTAAAAACGCAAAACTGTAGCAGCTGAATGCGTGTCATCATCTTAAATGTCCTCCAAAGTGGACGGTAGATTTATTGCAACACGAATATGAGTAAAATTGGGGCAGAACATTAAAACATGGCACACTGTCATCAGATGACCGCAGGAACATCCTGGTGGGGGATCGCCTGTTAATAAGTGTCGGTGGCTGAAGCGGCAATGACCGATTCTCAGCCGGGCCATATTACCTCCTCCCACAGGGAGGAATGTGATCAGGTCTTCCAAGCCGTCGGGATCGGTTTTATGGTTCGGAGCTTATTGTCCTGAAGCGAGGACCACAGCCGATGCCATGATGCAACAATATGCCTGCAAATAGCCCCTTTAATGTCCTGTGATGGGACACAAATGGTAGCTGTCCAAGGTAGGAGAGTGGCAGCCCTAGTTGCAGCGTCAGCAGCCTCATTCCCTGGCACACCTACGTGGCCAGGTACCCACAGGAAGCGAACGCGAAAGCCGTCTGCGGGTACCAACTGAAGAGATCATTGGAGTCCGAGTACAAAAGGATGGACTGGATATGGGTCTCAGACTCTGAATGGCACTAAGTGAATCTGGGCAGATGACATAAGGAGGATGGTGGTGGCAGCGAACATATTGGACTGCCTGATAGAGAGCAAAGAGGTCAGCTGTGAAATTTGAGCATTGGTCGATGAGCTTGTATTGAAAGCTGTCAAACCTGACGACAAAGATGGATCCAACACCATCAGTGATCTTAGAGCCATCTGTATAGGTGATGATTATGATATCATTGAGCTGCGAACGAAGTTCGACAAACCTTGAGCGATACTCCGAATCCGGGGTACTCTTCTTTGGGAGGGAGCTGAGTTCGAGGTGGATGCTAATCTATACCTGAAGCCATGGTGGTGTTGGGCTCACATCTATTCGAAGGGTGTCAGGAAGGGTGAATTCGAGTTACTAAAGCAGGCGACGAAAACGAACTCCAGGAGGCAACAGTGCAGATGCAGGGATCAAGGGAGTCATTGAAAAATGATGGGTAGGATGGGTGCTTGGGCATTGACTGCAGCAGGCATGCATACCAACAGAATAATAGATCACGCCGACAGTGCAATGGTAATTCGGCAGCTTCTGCATAGAGGCTTTCAACAGGGCTGGTATAGAAGGCTCCAATCGCTAGGCGTAACCCCCCTTGATGAGTAGAGTTAAGACGACGCAAGATTGACAGCCAAGCGGATGTGTAAACAATGCTTCCATAATCCAGCTTCCATCTGACTATGGACCGATAAAGGTGGAGAAGGACAATTCTATCACCTCCCCATGATGTACCGCTAAGAGCATGGAGGACATTAAGGGAACGTGTACAACGGCCTGCCAAAGAAGACGTGTGGAGACCAACAAAGTTTCCTATCAAATGTTAGTCCTAAGAATTTCGTTGTCTCCACGAATGGGAGAGCAACAGGAACTAGATGTAGAGATGGTGGAAGGAACTCATTGTATCGCCAGAGCTTGATGCACACTGTTTTCTCAGTGGAGAAACAGAAACCATTTGCGACGCTCCACAAATAGAGACGGTCAAGACACCGCTGGAGACAGCACTCCAATAAACACGTTGTTTGAGTGCTGCAGTATATTGTGAAATCGCCCACAAAGAGGGAACCAGAAATGTCGGGTGAAAGGCAGTCCATAATGGCGATAATTGCTATGGCGAAGAGTACTACACTCAATACGGAGACTTGTGGCACTCCACTCCTGGCAAAAAGGGACAAAGCAGAGCCCTCTTGTACCCGAATACGGCGCTCCGATAAAAATGCACCGATAAAGAGAGGGAGATGGCTGCGAAAGCCCCAGTTGTGCATGGTGCGGAGAATTCCCGCCCTCCGACAGGTGTCGTAAGCCTTCTCCAAATTAAAAAACACAGCCACCGTCTGGCACTTTTTCATAATTAAAGTTGACAAGGTGACGAGGTGGTCAATTGCAGAGCGGTGCCGATGAAAACCACAATGGAAATTGGTAAGCGAGATCGGGATTCAAGGACCCAAACCAAACAGGCATTAACCACGCGTTCCATCACCTTACACACACAGCTGGTAAGAGAAATGGGGCGATAACTGGAAGGAAGATGTTTGTTCTTCCCTAGTTTGGGATGGGGACAACAATGGCCTCACGCCAACTTGTGGGGACCTGACCTTCAGTCCATATGTGATTATAGGTGCGGAGAAGGAAACATTTACCCGCAGGAGAAAGGTTTTTCAACATCTCAATATGAATGGCATCGGGCCCTGGACAACAGGAGCGGTAAATGGGAGAGCACTTTCTAGTTCCTGCATAGTGAAGTGTCATATTAACTTTCACGATTTAATGATTGGAAAGAAGGTGGAAGTGCCTCCTCTGCCTGTTTGTGAGGGAAGACTCTTTTTGTTTTGTGGTTTTAGGGCGCACAACTGCTGAGGTCATTAGCACCCGAATCAAAACTGGGATATACCAAAGGATAATAAGACTATAGAAAAACAGCTAAAAAACAACAAAGGGAAGAACTAAATGTCCTTTGACAAATTGGTCAAGTTGATAAAATTCAATACTCCAGCAACAGCCCACGCGTCATCAGCTAAAATTTTTACCAGTGTGTCTGGTAGATGTAGTGCCATCCAAACAGGAGTAAAACTGGAACACAATAATAAAACATGGCGCACCAGCAACAAGTGGCCACAGGAACGTAACGGTGTGGGGTCACCAGTGAGCAAGTGGCGGTGGCTGAACCGGCAATGTCCGATCTGCAACCGGGCCAAGATCATCTCTTCTCATCGCGAGCGGCATGAGGTGGTCATCCAAGCCACCGGGAGTGGTTTGATGGTCCGAAGATTATTATTTGTAAGCTAAGACCACACATTATGCCACAACAATATAAGGCGTTTGGAAAGAGCCCCTTAAATATCATGCAATGGGAACAGTATGTAGGTGTCCAAAGTAAGAAAGTTGCAGCCTTGGTCGCAGCATCAGCAGGCTCATTACCAGGTACGCTTGCGTGGCCAGGTACCCAAAGGAGGTGAACACGAAGGCCATCGGCAGCTAATAACTGAAGGGAGCAGTTGATTCGGTGCACAACAGGCTGGGCCAAAAAGTGATCGCTCAGACTCTGGATGGCGCTGAGGGACGCAGACGACATAGGAATGAAAACGGTTTCGGCAATGTAGACTACAGCCTGATAGAGGGCAAAAAGCTCAGCTGTGAAATTTGAGCAGTGGTCATTAAGCCTGTACTGAAACCAGTCATCCCAGACACCTGCATTGTTCTTTGAGCCATCCGTATATAAGAAGACGGAATCTTTGAGCCGTGCACGAAGTTCAAAAAATCTCAAGCGGTAAACAGCATCCGAAGTACTCTCCTTCGGGAGTGAGGCGAGATCAAGGTGAACGCGAACTTGGGCCTGAAGCCAAGGTGGCACTGGGCAATCACCTATTTGAAATGTGGAAGGGAGGGTAAAATCGAGCTGCCGAAGCAAGCGACGAAAGTGGACTCCAGGAGGGAGCAGGGCAATCGCAGACAGCCTGTAATGGCTATCGAGGGAGTCATTAAAGAATGATGGATAGGAAGGATGGTGGGGCATCTAAAGCAGACGGCATGCATACCGACATAGCAATATGTCACGTCGATAGGATAAAGGTAATTCAGCAGCTTCGGCATAGAGGCTGAAACAGGGCTAGTGTAAAAAGCTCCTATCACCAGGCATAGCCCCCGATGGTGAATCGAGTTCAGGCAGTGTAAAATGGACGGCCATGCTGAAGAGTACACGAAACACCCGTAATCTAGCTTCGATCTGACAGTAGACCGATATAGGTGAAGTAGGACAGTACGATCCGCTCCCCATGATGTACCACTAAGAACACTGAGAACGTTGAGGGAATGAGTGCAGCGGGCAGCCAGAGAAGACACATGTGGAGACCAGCTGAGTTTCCTATTCAACGTTAGCCCTAAAAATGTCGTCGTCTCCATGAAGGGAAGAGCGACAGGGCCGAGATGGAGAAATGGTGGAAGAAACTATCTGTACCTCCAGAAGTTGATAGAGACCGTTTCTTCATGGGATAAACGGAAGCCGTTTGCGACACTCCAGAATAGAGACTGTGAAGGCAATGCTGAAGACGACGCTCCAAGACACATGTTCTCTGAGTGCTGCAATAGGTCGTAAAGTCATCCACAAACAGGTAGCCTGAAACATCAACTGGGAGGCAATCCATAATTGGGTTGATCGCAATGGTGAAAAGTGTCACGCTCAAAACAGAGCCCTGTGGCACCCCATTTTCCTGCCAAAGGTGTCTGACAAAACAGAGCCCACACGTACCCTGAATATGCAATCTTTCAAAAAAGCACGAATAAAGATGGGGAGACGGTCGCGAAGACCCCATGTATGCATGGTGTGGAAAATGCCTGCCCACCAACAAGTGTTGTAAGCCTTCTCCAAATTGAAGAACACGGCCACCGTCTGACGCTTCCGCATAAAGTTATCCATAACGAAGGTATGGGGACAACAATTGCTTCACGCCAATGAGTGGGAATTTCACCTTTAGTGCAGACACAATTGTTAGTATGAAGAAGAAAGCATATACCTGCAGAGGAAAGGTTCCTCAGCATCTGAATATGAATGGCATCGGGCCCCGGAGCAGACGATCTGGAGACGGCAAGGGTACGTTCTAGCTCTATCATAGTGAAAGTGGCAATGTTTTCATGATTGTGAGACGTAAAAGAAGGCGTTCATGCCTCCTCAGCCTGCTTTTGGGGGAGGAAGGCAGGGTCATAATTAGCTGAGCTTGAGACTTCAGCGAAAGAGGGGCCCAAAGCATTGCAGATATCGACGTGTACCACAAGAACTTTGTTTGCTATGTTCAGACCGGGGATTGGGGAATGGACCTTAGTGCCAGATAACCGGCGTAGATTACCCCAGACAACCGACGAAGGAGTAGATCTGTTGAAAGAACTCATGAAAGAAATCCAGTAAGCTTTTTTGCTTTCTTTAATGACACGAAGACATTTCGCTCATAGCCTTGTGTAATTAATACAATTTTCCAAAGTAGGCCGGCGTTGAAACATTCGTAGAGCACGTCGCCAGGCTCGAGTTGGGTCGCTACATGCTGCATTCCACTGGGGCGCTACGTGGAGATGTTGAAGTTTGGGATATGGAATGTTCGGCAGCGGTGAGGATGATGCCCGTGAGATAATTGACCCGACTGTCACAGCTGGCGAAGTTCTGATCACTGAAAACCGCCATGGAAGAATAGAGCCCCCAGTCAGCTTTGGAAATGTTCTAGCTGGTGGAACAAGGAGAAGTAGTATGATGTAATAAAGAAATTATGCAGGGGAAATGGTCGCTCGAGTACCTATCAGACAGAACATACCATTCGAAACGTTGTCCAAGTGGAGTAGTGCAAATTGCGAGATCCAGACGGGAATAGGTATGCGTCATGTCGGATAGGAAAGTCGGTTTGTCAGTATTTAGGCAGACAAGGTTAAGATTGTTGAAAATGTCAGCCAAAAGATAGTCCCCCTGGCAAGGAGCTGGAGAGCCCCATAGGGGGTGGTGGACATTGAAGTCGGCAATCAACAAAAATGGCATAGGAAGCTGAGCAGCAAGGTCCAGTATGTCTGCCCTAAGAACGGCAGATGATGACAGGGTGTAGACATTACAAATAGAGAAGGTGAATGCAGGGATGGTGACACGGACGGTAACAGCCTGTAGGGAAGTTTTCAGGGGGATGGGATGATAATAGATGTCTTTGCGAATGAGCAGCATAGCTCCTCCATGGGCATGAATACATTCCGCAGGAGGTAAATCGAAACGCACTGCATTATAGTGCGGGAGATCGATACAATCAGTTGGACGGAGCTTCGGTTCTTGAAGAGCAACTATAAGCGGGCAGTGCAATCTAAGGAGTAGGGACTTAATTCATTGTGGTTGGAACGAAGAAGAAAAAGGGAGAAAGCAAGAGGGGATCACCTCGACGGCCGCCGAGGGCCTGGCTGCAAGGGGGCACTGCTACTGCCATTGACAGATGGACAATCGTGTTCCATGGGTTCAGACACCGATTCTGCCTCCTTCCTGGATGGATCTGAAGGGGCAGCTTCCTCCACTGGTGAAATGCTGGCAGATAGGCAAGCAGTAGAGCATTCTGGCGAGAGAGAGGATGGCCCGGGCTGTCTACTGCTGGATGGCGTGACCGAAGAGTCACGCCGTTTTTGGGGAAGGAGAGGAACTTTTCTTTTGTGTGCCTTTTTGGAGACAGTTCTGTTTGAAGAATGAGTGGCTGACGGTTGAGAAGATTAAGCTTTCAGAAAGTCTCCGCGAACAGGATCTTTTTTCAAAATTCAGGCTTCCAACTTAGTGACCCGTGGTTTCTGTAAGACGGAAGTGGACTGTGATTTAGATTGAGCAGAAGTCATTGGAGATGTCAAGCAGGCAATCTTTGAGCTGGCCGATCTAACAACTGAGTTGCTGAAGGTGAAGTCACACATCTGCGTACCCATCTCCTTTGTTGGTCGAGGAGAGGAAAGGACATTGCTATAGGTACCCGCTGGGAGCATAGCAGGCTTTCTACTTGCCAATAATTTCTGGGCAGCAGATGTGTAAACTTTTTCCTTGACTCGGATTTCCTGGATGGCTCGTTCATCTTTATATACAGGGCATTCACGTGAATTAGAAGCATGGTCACCCAAGCAGTTGATGCAGCAAGGGGACGGAGGTGGGCAGTCACCCTTATGGGCGTCCCTACCACGCATTTCGGTGCCCGACGTGTATGATTGAACCGGTAACATCTGGTAGGATTAGGGACATACGGCTGAACGGAGATTATTTCATAACCTGCTTTTATCTTAAAAAGAAGGTCAACTTTGTCGAAGGTCAAGAAAACTGTTTGGGTCGGTGAATAGGGTTGTGAATTCTCTTCATCACTCAATGTACAGCTGTTACACCCTGGTCAGAAAGGTACTCCTGTAGTTCCTCATCGGACAGGCCATCAAGGGATCATGAGAACACAACCAACCAACACCCCGCGCGCTTGCGCGAGTTTAGGGTACGATGACGTTCAACCTTAACAGGAAAGATGTGTAACAGTGTGGTGCGAAGCAGCTTTTGAAATTGAAAGGCACCTTCCATTTCCAGCAACAGAGTCCCATTTCGTTGGCAGGAACAAGTTTTATCAGGACCTGCAATCGCGTCAACACCCCAATCTATGACAAAGGGATTTACTGATGTGACATCTTCGCCATCAGTGCCTGAAACGACTAGGAACATTGGCAAGTTAGGCAAAATTTCCTTTGACTCGGATTCATCCTGTGTCCTTTTCTGGGTAAATGCCGAAGTTGAAGAAGAAGAAGAAGAAGAAGAAGAAGAAGAAGAAGAAGTCACTGAGAAGTTGTTCCCCTTGATTACCGGCATCTCCGATGGCACGCTCCTTCCTAATGGGGGACCCTCACTGAGGACTCACCTGCCTTAGGTGATTGTTCACACCTCAGGTCACACCTGCAGAGAAACGGACGGAGGGACCAATCGGCACGGTCTGAAAGTTACAGCTCGGGTAATCGCCCCTCCCTGGGCCTGGCCTTTACCAGGGGGTACGTGTGGGCCCCACATGCCAACCCGGGGCTGGGACTTACGCATTACCCAGTCACCTGTTACACAGCGAGTGCGTGGGTGGCCTTCAGGAACTCACAGGGAGGAAGAAAGGAAAGAGGAAAGATTTTTTTTTTTTTTTTTTTTTTTTTTTTGTGGTTTTAGGGTGCACAACTACTAAGGTCATTAGCTCCCAAATCAAACCGGGGATATACCCAAGAATAATAAGACTACATAAAAACAGCTAAAAAACATGGAATAAAAAACAACAAAGCAAAGAGCTAAATGTCCCTCGACAAATTGGTCAAATTGATAAAATCCAATACTGGAGCAACAGCCCGCATGTCATCAGCTAAAATGTCTTCCAATGTGTCCGGCAGATATAGTGCAAGCCGAACAGGAGTAAAATTTGAACACGACAATAAAACATGGCGCACCAACAGCAGGTGGCCACAGGAACATAACGGTGCGGGGTCACCACTGAGCAAGTGGCGGTGGCTGAACCGGCAATGTCCGATCCACAACCGGGCCAAGATGATCTCTTCTCGTCGCGAGTGGCGTGATGAGGTCATCCAAGCCACCGGGAGCGGTTTAATGGTCCGGAGCTTATTATTAGTAAACGAAGACCACACATTACGCCATGACGATATAAGGCGCCGAGAAAGAGCCCCTTGAATATCGTGCGATGGGACACAGTACGTAGCTGTCTGATGTAAGAAGGTTGCAGCCTTGGCAGCGTATATATGAATACGGAGTTTTCGAGCCGTGCACAAAGTTCAAGGAACCACGAGCAGTATAAAGCATCCAAAGTGCTCTCCTTCGGGAGTGAGGCGAGATCGAGGTGAACGCGAACTTGAGCCTGAAGCCAAGGTGGCACTGGGCTCTCACCTATTTGAAATGTGGAAGGGAGAGTAAAATCGAGCTGCCGAAGCAAGCATCGAAAACGGACTCCAGGAGGAAGCAGGGCAATCGCAGTTAGCCCATATTGCCTATCGAGGGAGTCGTTAAAGAACAATGGATGGGAAGGATGGTGAGGCATCGAAAGTAAACGGAATGCATACTGACACAGTAATATGTCGCGTCGATAGGTTAAAGGTAATTCGGCAGTTTCGGCATAGAGGCTGTCAACAGGGCTTGTGTAAAAAGCTCCTATCGCCAGGTGTAACCCCCAATGGTGAATCGAGTTTAGGCAGCGTAAAATGGATGGCTGTGCGGAAGAGTAAATCAAGCTTCCGTAATCCACATTCGAGTGGACAGTGGACCGGTAGAGGTTAAGTAGGATGGTTCAATCCGCTCCCCATGACATGCCGCTAAGAACACGGAGGACGTTAAGGGAACGAATACACCGGCCAGCCAGATAGGACACATGTGGGGACCAGCAGAGTTTCCAGTCCAATATAAGCCCTAAAAATTTCGTCGTCTCTACGAAAGACAGAGTAACGTGGCCAAGATGGAGAGATGGTGTAGGGAACTCTTTGTATCTCCAGACATTTATACAGACTGTCTTCTCACTGGAGAACTGGAAACCATTGGCGACACTCCAAGAATAGAGACGGTCGAGACAGCGCTGAAGGCAGCGTTCCAGGAGACACGTTCTCTGGGCGCTGCAGTAAATTGCGAAGTCGTCCAAAAAAAGGGAGCCAGAGACGTCGGCCGGAAGACAATCCATAATTGGGTTAATTGCTACAGCGAAAAGTGCCATGATCAACACAGATCCTTGTGGCACCCCATTCTCCTGGCGGAAGGTGTCCAACAGAACAGAGCCCACTCGTACACGGAACCTTCGATCTAGTAAAAATGCTTGGATAAAAATGGGGAGGCGGCCGCGAAAGTCCCATGTATGGAGCGTGCGGAGAATTCCCACCCTCCAACAGGAGTCTTAAGCCTTCTCTAAATCAAAAAACACAGCCACCGTCTGGCGCTTACGCAAATAGTTATCCATAATATAGGTCGACAAGGTAACGAGGTGGTCGATAGCAGAACGATGCCTACGAAATCCACATTGGACGTTGGTAAGGAGACTGCGAGATTCGAGTAGCCAAATCAGCCGAGCATTAACCATGCGTTCCAATCACCTTGCAAACGCAGCTGGTGAGAGAAATGGGGTGATAACTCGAAGGAAGATGTTTGTCCTTCCCTGGTTTTGGTATGGGAACAACAATTGCTTCACACCAGCGTGTGGGGACCTGACCTTCAATCCATATGCGATTATAAGTGCGGAAGAGAAAACATTTACCCGCAAGAGAAAGTTTTTTCAGCATCTGTATATGAATTGTATCAGGCCCTGAAGCAGAAGATCGGGACAGAGAGAGAGCACGTTCAAGCTCCTGCATGGTGAAGATGGCATTGTAACTTTTCCGATTGAGAGATTGGAAGGAAGGTGGCCGTGCCTCTTCTGTCTGTTTTCGAGGGAGAATGACGGGGTGATAGTGTGTTGAGCTCGAGACTGCTGCAAAAGATTGACCTAAAGCGTTGGATATAGCGGCTGGGTCTACGAAGAATTCATTTGCGACGGTCAAGCCAGGAATTAGGGAGTGGACCTTTGTGCCAGATAACCGGCGCAGGCCCCCCCCCCCCCCCCAGACAACAGAAGGAGTAAGTCTGTTAAATGAACTAGTAAAAGCAATCCAGCCGGCCCGTTTGCTTTCCTTGATGACTCGACGGCATTGCGCTCTTAGACGTTTGTAATTGATACAGTTCGCCAATGATGGGTTGCGGCGAAAGGTGCGTAGAGCACGTCTCCGGGCTCTAACAGCATCGTGACATGCCGCAGTCCATCAGGGGACTGGGACTCGACGTGAAGAAGACGAAGTGCGTGGAATGGAATATTCGGCAGCATTGAGAATGACTTCCGTGAGGTATTCGACCTGACTGTCACAGCTGGGGAAGTTCCCATCATGGAAAACCGCCAGTGAGGATTGCAGCCCCTAGTCAGCTTTTGAGATGTTCCAACTAGCGGAACCCGGAGGTAGGGTATAATGGAGATGAATTATGCAGGGGAAATGGTCGCTCGAGTATGTATCAGAGAGAGCATACCACTCAAACCGACGCGCAAGTTGAGCAGTACATATCGAGAGGTCCAAGTGAGAGTAGGTATGCGTCATATCTGAAGGAAAGGTTGGTGCACCTGTGTTTAGGCAGACAAGATTAAGATGTTTGAGAATGTCCACTAAAAGGGAACCTCTCTGGCAAGAGGCCGGAGAAACCCATAGGGGGGTGTTGGGGGTTGAAATCGCTTATCAACAAAAAGGGGGATGGAAGCTGGGCAACAAGGTGCAGTACATCTGCCCTAGTAAAGGCAGAAGACAATGGGGTATAGATGTTACAAAGAGAAAAGGAAAAGGTTGGAAGAATGATGCGGACGGCAACTGCCTGTAGTTGAGTGTGCAGTGGAATAGGATGATAGTATATGTCATCTCTAATGAGCAACATAACCCCTCCATGGGCTGCAATACCCTCCACAGGGGGCAGGTCAAAACGCACTGAGGTATATTGTGAAAAACTATGTCGTCGCGTGGGCGTAACTTCGTTTCTTGAAGTCCGACCACAATTGGACGGTGGAGTCTGTGTAAGAGTTTCAATTCATCTCTGTTGGAACAAATGCCGTGAATATTCCATTGAAGGAGATCCATAAGGTGAGAAGATAGAGAAGAAAAGCGAGGGGAGATCACCTCGCTGGCCACTGAGGGTCCGACTTCAAGGGAATGCTGCTACTGGAATCCGTAGGTAAAGGGTCATGTCCCATCGCTTCATCTGGAGTTTCTGCGGCCTGCCTGGATTTAAGGGCAGGGGCAGCTTCCTCCGCCAGTCGAGGGCCGGATGATCGGCCAGCAGTAGCGCACCCCAGAGAGACAGAGGAAGACCGAGTGGTGCCACTGCTAGATGGCGTGACAGGTGAGTCGCGCCGTGCGGGGAAGGAGAGGAACTCTTTTTTCTGTGTGCCTTCTTGGAGGAATGACGATGAGTTGTGTGCGCAGATGTAGGTTGTGCAGGCTCAGATCTTAAGAAATCCTCACGGACAGGCTCTTTCTTGGAAGTCCAGGCATCCGATTTAGACGCCCGTGATTTGGGAGGAGCTGCTGATGGCTGTGTTTTTTGGTGAGAGGAAGTGAGTGGAGAGGTTGATTGGGCAATCTTTGGACTGGCCGATCTGACAACCGTGTCGCTAAAAGTAAGGTCACATGTCTGTGTGGCAACCTCCTTAGTAGGACGAGGGGAGGCAAGGACAGCGCTGTATTTACCCGCTGGGAGCTCAGCGGGCTTTTGACTAGCTAGTATCTTCTGCGCAGCAGAGGTCGAAACTTTTTCGCGTACTCTTATTTCTTGGATGACCCGCTCCTCCTTGTAAACAGGGCAGTCTCTAGATGAAGCAGCATGGTCGCCCATGCAGTTAATGCAGCGAGGGGATGGAGGCGGACAGTCCCCCTCATGAGCGTCCCTGCCGCAGGTGACGCGTTTGGCTACATGAGGGCAAGACTCACGGGTATGATTATATATGTGGCACTGGTAACAACGTGTGGTATTTGGGATATAGGGGCGAACTGATATGATTTCGTAGCCTGCTTTGATTTTGGAAGGGAGATCCACCTTGTCAAAAGTCAAAAATACACTTTGGGTTGGTATCAAACCTGTAGCAGCCTTTTTCATTACGCTATGGACAGCTATGACGCCCTGATCAGTCAGATAGTTCTTTATCTCTTCGTCCGATAACCCGTCGAGGGATCGAGAATAGACCACCCCACGTGACGAGTTAAGGGTACGGTGGGCTTCGACTTTTACCGGGAAGGTGTGCAAAAGCGTAGCTCGGATCAGTTTTTGAGCCTGAAAGGCATTATCTGTTTCTAACAGCAAACTCCCATTACGTTGACGAGAACATTTCTTCAATGGACCGGCAATGGCATCTACACCCTTCTGAATTATGAAGGGATTGACCTTGGAGAAATCATGACCATCAGTACGGGTAACAATGAGAAACTTAGGAACGTTAGGTAGTATTTTCTTAGTTTAAGGGGCATTTAACTTTCGTTTTTGTGTCGAAGTCAGAAGGGAAGAGAGAGAGGTCATTGTGGAAGTGTCCCCCATGATTACCGGCGTCTCCGATGGCGCGCTCCTTCCTAATGGTGAACCCTCACTGAGGGCTCACCTGCCTTAGGTGATTGTCCACACCTCAGGTCACACCTCCCGAGAAACGGACGGAGGGACCAAACGGCACGGTCGGAAGGTTACAGCTCGCGTAATCACCCACTCGGCCTAGCCTTTACCAGGGGGTACGTACGTGCCCTACTTGTCTACCCGGGGCAGGGAATTACGAGTTACCCCGTTACCTGCTACGCATGGGGATGTGTGGGTCGGCCTACAGACACGCACAGGGAGGAAGGAAGAAGAATAGAGAATGGGAAGAGGGAAAAGAGAGAAAAGGGAGAATCTCAAACGCCGAAGCGGAGATGGTATGGATGGCTAGAAGGTAGGAAGAACAGAGTAAGAAGAAGGAGCGGAAAAAGTGAGTGAGAGGAAGGAAGGACCTTAGGAAAAGGAAAGCGTAGAAAAGGATATGACCTGCAGTTACTCAGACATCCGTCTCCGGGCAAAGGCACAAACCCGGGGGGGGGGGGGGGGGGGGGGAGTATGAAGGAGCCTGGGGAGGAAGAAAGGCTACTTCGGTGAGGAAGGCTGGAAGAATACAGTAAGGAAGGATGGCAGAAACAAAGTTTAGGAGAAGAGAAACCTAGAAAAGAAAAAGCTGGTACAAGAAATCACTTCTAACTCCAATGGGACACTCATCTCTGGGTGAAAGAATAAACCGGGGGGAACTGAAGCAGCCTGGGGCGGGAAGGAAGACTGCTTTGGCTCGGGGCCCTGTGCGCGCCACACACGATCCCACAAAAGAGCTGTGGGCCCCCTGGGGGGCCTTTTGTGTAGTCAACTACAATAAGTCAATAGGTGCTTTTGATAAGGCGGTCATGATGTTAAGTTCCGTACAGTATATCAGAAAGACAATGAAATGGTACAAGAAAGTATTTTTCCATTTAACTGACTTGGGAGTGCTGAATGCAAAAGCTATTTATGAAATAAAGAAGATGCCACTTAGAACTAATCCACGAGTTACTGGATAAATTTCATGGATAAACTGAGATCCCACGGATGCCAGAACTGGAAACCCAATTTCGATCAGAAAATAAAGTACATTATTCAGGGTTACTCGGAGCAACAGAGAGAAAAGAATTTCCCAGAGACTTATGTGTATACTACTAATTCAAAACGAAATAATGACACATTAAACGCAAAAAAGTATGATGTTGCTCTCTGCATGGTGCCGTGTTTCAAAAAATATCATACACTAAAGAAAGATTAGGTTGTTTCAGTAACAATGGATGTGCCAAGGAAAAGAAAGTGAAAAAAATGGAAGAGCATTATATGTGCGCACGCGCGCCTCTGTGTGTGTGTGTGTGTGTGTGTGTGTGTGTGTGTGTGTGTGTGTGTGTGTGTGGGTGTGTGTGTGTGTGTTTTGTCTTTTTAACTCGTGCAGCGGCAGTCCTAAGCTTGTCTCATAAATAAGCATGGGAAACCATACTAAAGATGTAACAGATTGAACCCTTATGCGTGGTGGATCGGTTTTTCATGAACCTTATTGTTTACGCCCCCGTATCTCATGAACTAGGTGTACTGCTAGGCTACAACTGTGAATGTACATTCAGCGGTACGTGTGTGTAATGACTGTAAAATGTCTCGCGAATACAATTGGTTGTGTATAAATAATAAATCTTAACATCATCCTGAATGCCATATCTTTAGTATATGAAAAAATGATGAATTTCATCATTTTGCTGAGGTTGTCACGAAAAAAGTTTTTGTGAACTTTTAAATTATTTTTAAAGATTATGCAAGTCGCTAAGTACTCTCATTCTCAACTAGTAGAGGAGTAAAATGTCGTCATTCATATGTTGCCCGATGGGGCAGCCCCTTTTGACTTTCATTGCTTATGACATCATATTTCCTGAACTATATGTCAAATGTGGGTTTTGACCCACATAGTGATTGTTTTCTGATGGTAAATAATATTTGTACCAAATCTAGTTGAAGTTGGTCCATCAGTTTAGGAATACTATCACATAATGTGGCACTACGATAATAAGAAATACGTGTAACAAGTACAGGTGATATCAGTCAAGTAGTTTAGAAGGAGTGTAATACATACATATTTTTATAGTATGTATAGATTACGGTAAGAATTGTCCGAGTTGTGATATCTTCGTTAGCAGCAGCATGCTCTGAAACTATGTATCCTGAATGTATTTGTGGCAAATAGAAAAGTTCTGATAATTTTTCTAAAGAAACCTTTCATCAGTACAGGATAAACTTACAACAGAAAGCCTCGGTTGTTTCTGTGTAATTGTTATGAGTAAGTGTAAGCCCTGTGTCCGTATTACGCGATATAAATTTTTTAATGCTCTTCTCAGTGGAGTGTTTCTATACTTGTGAGTTGCGCCTGCTGTCAGTCTGCAGTGCCGCAGCCCGCAGAGGCTGGCAACAGGCCAGGCCAGGCAGGCAGCACGCCCGGCACCGTTTGCACGGAGGAAGTGCAGCCCTTTTAGCCGTGAAAGGGTTAATGACCAGTAGTGCAAATAGAGATGGTGGTTTGCGTTAAAATTCTGCTCGGAATCCGACCTTGTCTCTCGTCAAAAACAGAGGGTCAGTATTAATTCTGCCTCACCTGTCGATTAATAGTTACTATTGATATTTTTGATGTTGGTTGTGTTTGGTTGTGCTGACTCTGCAGTTACTTGTACCGTGTTTTATGTTCCTTGTTTACTCTTTGAAAAATGAGGTATTAAAAACACTTGCGCATTGCTTCCTGGAGTACAGTTGTGCTTCGAGACTGGCGGGGTGTGCTCCTGTCGAAATATCGGCGGTGTGGTCAACAACATCACTTGGTAGCATAGGCATAAGTTGTTTGAAAATTCATTGCTCTGGGTAGAGTTAATGTTTCACAGTTGAAAGACAGACTTCCACATACCAAACTGTTGACTGTATCAAGCAAAACTACTTGTTCACCATACCAGCACACCATTTGTCCACCCATATTCTTTTACGCAATATGGCAAGAGTATAAATGAAACATCAAACTATCCCAGTGTCACAATCTACTTCCAAGCACATTCACATCTCTTTGTATCGAGCAGCCACTACTTTTAGGCTTACTGAAGGTTATCGAGATAAATTCAGTCTGTTCTTCTTGTTAGCCATATAAGCTGTGTCATATAAAGAGCACCAAAAATGAACTTTTAAGTGAAATAATATAGCTTCTGCTCCCATACATTCAAAATTATATGGAGTTTTACAATGCCACTATACATCATGTGGGAGGGGAGCATTCTGAAACATGTACAACCAGAGACAAAAAGATTACATAGCCAGAATAAATTAAAGTCCAAAACCAGAGCATTGCACATGCCCTAGTTCTGAAGTGTGCATGATGCCAACTCTAGCAGTCTTCAGAGCTTAACACTGGTGTTTACATCATCAAATAGAAGAAATATAATAGTTAGGATACAGTATATGTCACGATTCATTGCAGCTTAACTCGCATATCATTTATTTTGGAAAACGTTATTGGAGCACATACAAGCGGTTGAGGTATAAGAACTTCACGTAGGTATATTTACTACAACGAACTGCTTCCAACATATGTTTCATTGTGCTGAGCAGATAGGCTGACTGTTTACAAATACAAGTTTGAATACCAATGGAGTCAATTTTTTTTTTTTTTTCATATTACATGCAAAGGTCTATTTATTAAAATTAATTCACTATGAATTGTGCAATTATAGGTCGGATGACCTGTAGGTCCCCCTCACTGACGTCCGAGATTGGTGAATGGTTAAATACTGGAACTGCAAACCAATGGACCTTTAATTTTGTGTACAGTTTTTGGTTCTGATGTAACATCATCATGCAGTCAGAAGTACTGACTTTTTTGTTGTATTATAATAAACGGTATCGAAGGAATACACGAATGCCAACCTTACAGTAGATTCATCAGTGGCAACAAGAATATTTTTTACCTCGTGTGTGTGCATTTTGTGCGACAACCACCTAAGGTACTTTTCTCAGTGTCACTATGTGCAAGATGCCTGATCAAGCTGATGTGATTTCTCAGATAATGTGCACCCAGCAACAAAAGCAGCAGGTCTTACTGGCCTCGACAGAGGGTGACCGCTCTGGCCACGACTCAGACAGACATCTCCAACAAGATCTCCCGCATCGACACCATATTAAAGAATGCCCGTCCAGTGGCCCTGGCATTCCTACCATTCAACCGCAAGCTGGAGCAGTGGGCCACCTATGTTGCACAATTGGAGCGACACTGCTCAGTCCACAGCATCGCCAGTAGCGAACAGCAGTGTGCATTCTTGCTCGCGTACGCCAGCCCAGAGATTTACCAGCTGGTACAACACATCACAGGAGACAAAACCCCGTGCCCTCCTATATGATTAGGTGAGATCCAGCCTTTCTGATTATTTTGACTCCCAAATTCACGTTGCGGCTGCCCGCCATAAGATTTTCAACTGACAATAACTGGCTGGGCATCTTATAGAGAGTGAATCATCAGTTTAGAAGGCCTCTCCAGGGACTGTCGGTTTGGGTGCCTCAACCCGACTTGCCACAGATCCTATGCAGCAAGTTTAATATGGGACATGGTCCTGGTGCATTCTCTGGTGATGCTCTACGTGCAGACCTGTTGAAATTGAAAGACCCTTCATCGGATGCACGTTTGCCGCTCATCCACGCATTTTAACACTCGGTCCGCTCAGCTTCAGCAGTACAATCGTTTTCAGGTTTTTACAGCAAAGCCCACGTGCCGGACCCCACCCTCCGCACAACCGGACTCACGTATGACGTACCCGGTCCACCCCCCCACGCACCGGTACCAGCAGCTCCCGTCCTGTGTTTTGTGTCACACCCCCCCGGCAGGAGTGCGATTTTCGGTGGGCAAAATGTTCAGCCTATGGCAAAACTGGTCACGAGGCCAACGTATGTCAGGCATCCAAAAATGTGGTAGACTATGCTGATGTTGAGCACCTAGACAGTATACCACACCTGGCAATGATAATTTTCCAGAGGTTCCATATGTGAGGGCAGTTCCCCCCCCCCCCCCAAACACCGAGTGTCCCCCTCACCGTCTCCATTGCAGTGGTGCCCCTGCGATTGCAGATACAGGGCCATCGGCTACCATCATTGATTGGCGCTCATACCAACAGGTAGGCAGGCACCCTCCCCCTCTCAGTCCGGTTGATTTCCAGATGCGTTCCTACAGCAATGATGTGGTAGGTTTTGAGGGTCAGTTTACAGCACCGGTCCAGTACGGCACCTACTCTATTCGGACACGTATCTTTGTGTCTATTGGATATGGACATTTTCAGTGCCCTGGGTTTGGAGATCCGTGACTCAGCCCCCACCATCCATTCCCTTGGTGTGTCAAACCTCCTGGATGACTAACTGCTTTAGCTCGGTGTTTTCCCCACATGACAAGCGTCAACAATTTAGAAGTTCACATCACACTGCTTCCTTCAGCAGTCACCAAATTCTTCAAGGTGCAAAATTTCCCTTTTGCTCTTTGGGACAAGCTGCGCCTTGAACTGTAGCATTTACAAGAAAAGGGCATTCTTACCCCAGTCTCTAACAGTCTGTCGGCCACACCTATCATTCTGATCGAGAAACCCAATGGTGGTCTGCGAGTGTGTGGAAATTTTTTTAATACCGTCAATGCCCAATCTTATCCTATTCCCAAAGTTGAGGACATCCTGGCTCGTTTGGCAGGGGGCATGATCTGTCCCAAATTTGACCTAAAAGATGCTTTCTTTCAGCTTCCAGTCGATGCCAATTCCCGACAAAAGTTAGTCATAAATACACCTTTTGGTCTACATCGAATACAACCGCCTCCTTCTTGGCATTGCCAGCGCCCCGGCCGTATTTCAGCATTATCTGGAAACGCTCATCAACGAGGTGCCCCGGGCAGCATATTACCTAGATGATATCATTGTAGCTGGCACTGATCGGCGGATCTGACCGCCAATCTTACTAGGCTGTTCTCTCGCCTTCAGGCGGCTAACCTCAGGTGCAACTAGGACAAGTGCAGTTTTTTCGTGGAAGCAGTCGAATGAAGGATGTTAGCCAGCTCAAATCTGTCTTAGGCCAACTAAATTATTATTGAAAATTTATTCCCTGTGTGGCGGCCATCACCGAACCCCTCCACTGCCTGCTCCGAAAAAACGTCAAGTGGGTTTGGTCCCCAGCATGTGCCCAGGCTTTTGAGGCCGTCAAACAGGCCCTTCTTCGCCACTGTGTACCCCCCCCCCCTTTTTTTTGTGGTTTTACGGCGCACAACTGCTAAGGTCATTAGCGCCCAGATAAGAACAGAGATTCGCTAGATCTCTAATAAATTAATAACTGCCCGAAATGAGAGTATCAGGAGAAAGCTATAACAGAAAGATACAATAAATAAATAAATAAATAAATAAAGTTAAATATCCTTTGATAATGTAGCCATGTTGATAAAACGCAATACTCGAGCAGCTGCTCGTGTGTTATCAGCTAAAAGTTCCTCCAGAGTAGACGGAAAGTGAAGGGCTACGCGAAGATGATTGGGAAATTGGGACAAGACAGTAAATCATGTCGCATCGTCAGCAATTCACCGCAGGAGCACAGCGGTGCAGGGTCGGTGGTTAGCAAATGACAGTGGCTGAAACGGCAGTAACCGATCGGCAACTGGGCCAGGATGACCACCTCTCGCCGAGAGGGGCATAAGGAGGTCCTCCATGCGGTCGGGGTCGGTTTTACAGTTCTCAATTTATTGTCGTGGAGTGAGAACCTCGCACTGTGCCAGGACGACACAATACTCCGGCGAAGAGCCCGTTGAACATCCTCCGCTGGAATGCAATAGGTAGCCATGCGAGGCAAAAGAGCTGCTGCCTTGGCTGCCAGGTCGGCGGTCTCATTCCCGGGGACACCCACGTGGCCAGGAACCCACAGGAAAGAAACGTGACAGCTATCATCTGCTAGCAACTGAAGGGAGCGTTGGATCCGATACACGCGAGGATGGTTCGAGAAAGGGTCCTTAAGACTCTGTAGGGCACTTAGGGAGTCCGAACAGATCACATAAAAAGGTTGGCAGCGGCGGCAGGTATACAAAACAGCCTGATGGAGGGCAAAAAGCTCAGCCATGAAAATCGAGTACCGGTCAGGGAGCTTGTATTGGAAACGGTTGTCCCCAATGACGAAGGCAGATCCGACACCGTCAGTGCTCTTGGAACCATCAGTGTAAATAAATATGGCATTATCGCACCGCGAACAGAGTTCGACAAGCCTCGAGTGGTATACCAAATCCGGAATGCTCTCCTTGGGGAGCGAACTAAGTTCAAGGTGGGTGTGAACCTGGGCCTGATGCCACGGTGGCAGTGGGCTTTCGCTCAACCGAAAGGTGGAAGGAAGGGTAAAATCGAGCCGCTGAAGCAGGTGGCGAAACCAAACTCCTGGTGGAAGCAAGGCTATCGCAGACAACTGATATTGGCGATCGAGTGAGTCATCAAAAAATAATCTGTAAGACGGATGGTGGGGCATCGACCGCAGGCGGCATGCGTACCGACAAAAGAGTATGTCACGCCGAGTGGTCAAGGGTAATACAGCAGCCTCGGCATACAGACTTTCAACAGGGCTGGTATAAAATGCACCGGTCGCCAGACGTAATCCCCGATGGTGAATAGAGTTGAGACGGCGGAGAATTGACGGCCGTGCAGAAGAGTATACAAGGGTTCCGTAGTCGAGCTTCGACTGAACAACGGCCTGGTAAAGGTGAAGCAGGACAGTACAATCCGCTCCCCATGATGTGCCACTGAGGACCAGCAAAGTTTCCGATCCAACATTAGCCCCAAGAATTTTGTTGTCTCCACGAATGGTAGAGCAACGGGGCAGAGACGTAGGGATGGTCGGAGAAATTCCTTGTATCTCCAGAAGTTTATACACACCGTTTTCTCAGTGGAGAATCAAAAGCCGATCGCAATGCTCCAGGAATATAGACGGTCAAGACAGCGTTGAAGACAACTCTCCAAGAGACATGTCCGCTGGGCGGTGCAATAATTTGCAAAATCATCTACAAACAGGGATCCGGAAATGTCGGCTGAAAGGCAATCTACGATCGGATTGATTGCAATGGCAAAGAGCGCCACACTCAAGACGGAGCCCTGTGGTACCCCATTCTCCTGGCGAAAGGTGTCTGACAAAACAGAGACCACCCGTAACCGGAACTTGTGATCCGCCAAAAACGCTTGAATAAAAAGAGGGAGGCGGCCCCAAAGGCACAATGTGTGCAATGTGCGGAGAATGCCCGCTCTCCAACAGGTATCGTATGCCTTCTCCAAGTCGAAGAACACTGCTAGTATTTGACGCTTCTTTAAAAAGTTATTCATAATGAAGGTCGACAAGGTAACGAAGTGATCAGCAGCAGAGCGGAGTCGACGAAAACCACATTGCACATTAGTCAGGAGGCGTCGAGATTCGAGGAGCCAGACCAACTGAGCGTTAACCATGCGTTCCATCACCTTACAGACGCAGCTCGTCAGAGAAATGGGGCGATAACTGGAAGGTTTGGGGATGGGGACAACAATGGCTTCACACCAACTTGTGGGAACACGACCTTCAGTCCATATGCGATTATAGGTACTAAGAAGGAAACACCTGCCCGCAGGAGAGAGGTTCTTCAGCATCTCAATATGCATGAATTCGAGGCTGGGGGCAGAAGATCGAGACAGGGTGAGAGCACGGTATAGCTCCTGGATGGTGAAGGAGACATTATAATTTTCACGATTAAAAGAAGGCAGCTGTGCCTCCTCTACCTGTTTGCGAGGGAGAAAGGCAGGGTGGTAATGGGCAGAGCTTGAAACCTCCGCAAAGGAATGGCCCAGTGCGTTGGAAACATCAACGGGGTCCACAAGGACTGCTTTCTCGACAGTCAGGCCAGAAATCGGGGAGTGGACCTTGATGCCGGATGAAAGGCGTAGCCACCCCAAACAACCGTGGAGGGAGTGAAACGGTTAAAAGAACTAGTAAAAGCAGTCCAGCAAGCTTTTTTGCTGTCGTTGATAACACGACGACATTGCGCTCGCAGTCGTTTATAATTTATACAATTCTGCAACGTTGGGTGGCAGTGGAACGTGCGTAAAACACGTAGCCGGGCTCTAAGAGCATCGCGGCAGGCTGCAGTCCACCAGGGGACCGGGACACGACGTGGAGAAGAGGATGTACGAGGTATGGAATGTTCGGCAGCAGTGAGAACCTCTGTGAGGTATTCGACCTGACTGTCACAGCTGGAAAAGTCCTGATTGTGAAAAACTGCCATGGAAGAAAAAAGCCCCCAGTCTGCTTTAGAATGATGGAGATGGGGGAATGATGCAGGAAGTGGATGACACAAGGAAAATGGTCACTGGAGTACGTGTCAGAAAGTGCATACCACTCAAACCGACCGGCAAGGAGTGCATATCGCGAGATCTATATGGAAATAGGTGTGTGTGGTGTCGGAAAGGAAGGTCAGTACACCGGTGTTGAGGCAGGCGAGATTGAGATGTTGGAGAAGGTCCACCAAAAGGGAGCCTCTCGAACAAGGTGCCGGAGAGCCCCATAGGGGGTGGTGGGCATTAAAGTCGCCTACCAACACGAAAGGTGGAGGGAGCTGGTCAACGATGTGTAGCACATCTGCCCTAGTAAGGGCGGATGACGATGGCGAATAGATATTACAGAAGGAAAAGGAAAAGGTGGATAGAGTGATGCGGACGGCAACTGCCTGTAGGTGAGTATGCAAGGAAATGGGATGGTGATAGACGTCGTCCTGAATGAGCATCAGAACCCCTCCATGGGCTGGGGTACCGTCCACAGGTGTCAGGTCGAAACGCACAGAGGTGTAGTGGGGGGAGTCTGCACGATCACTTGGACGTAATTTAGTTTCTTGGAGACAAACTAGATGCGGGCAGTGCAATTGAAGGAGAATCCTCCCGATTGAAACGAAGCCTCGAATATTCCATTGAAGGAGCGCCAAGATAAAAAATAAGAGAAGAAAGGAAGATAAAAAGGAACGAGCAGGTGGTGTCACCTCGACGGCCGCTGAAGACCGGGCTTCGAGGGAGCACTACTGTCGGCATTTAGAGGCAGAGTGTCATGTTCCATAGGTTCAAACGACATATCTGCCACCTTCCCGAGTTTATCAGGAGGGGCAGCTTCCGCCGCCGGTAAAATGGACGGCGTGACGAATGGGTCACGCCTCGGCGGGGAAGGAGAGGAACTCTTTTTCTTGTTGGCTGTTCTGGAAGAGTGACTGTGAGAAGAGGCAGTTGACGGTTGAAAATCCTGAGAACGCAGAAAATCCTCACGGACGGGTTCCTTTTTCAAAGTCCGGCCATCTTGTTATGTGCGCGCGGTTTACTAGAGGTTGACGAAGACTGAACTATAGAAGCAGCAGGAGGAAGCGGGGACGTGGAACAGGCGATCTTCGGGCTGGCTGATCGCACAACTGTGTCAGCGAAAGTGAAGTCACAGGTCTGCGTACCTGCATCCTTAGTAGGTCAAGTGGAGGTGAGGACCTTACTGTATGTGCCCACTGGAAGGACAGCGGGCTTTCGACTCGCCAACAAGTTTCGAGTGGCAGATATTGACACCTTTTCCATAACCCGAATTTGCTGGATGACTTTTTCATCCTTATATACAGGGCAGTCTCGAGAGGAAGCCGCATGGTCACCATTGCAATTAAGGCAGTGAGGTGACGGAGGTGGGCAATTCCCCTCATGGGCACCCCTATCACAAGTGACACATTTTGCTGCATTATGGCAAGAGTGACGGGTGTGGTTGTATCTGTGGCATTGGAAACAGTGCGTTGGGTTTGGTACATAAGGGCGGACGGAGATAACTTCATACCCTGCTTTGACCTTCGACGGGAGTTCAACTCTGTTGAATGTCAAAAACACAGTACGAGTCGGTGTCAGCTGGTTATCTACCTTTTCAACACCCTATGGACGGCTGTTACACCCTGATCGGACATATAGGTTTGTATGTCTTCGTCAGACCACCCCGTCAAGGGATCTCGTAAAAACTACCCCCCGTGACGAGTTGAACGTGTGATGCGCTTCTACCTTGACAGGAAATGTGTGTAACAGTGTAGTCCGTATCAGTTTTTGGGCCTGGAAGGCACTGTCCGCTTCCAGCAACAATGTGCCATTGCGCTGACGCTAACAGGGCCAGTAATTGCATCAACACCTTTCTGAATGACTAAAGGATTTACAGAAGTGAAATCTTTACTGTCGGTTCGAGAGACAACAAGAAATTTCGGTAGATTAGGCGAAGTTTTCTTTTGCTGAGGCGAATCTATCTTTCGTTTCTGGGTCAACGACACAGAAGAATAGAAGGAAGTCATTGATTGTTCACACCTCAGGTCACACCTCCCGAGAACTGACGGAGGGACCAATCGGCATGTTCGGAAGGTACCAGCTCGGGTAATCACCCCTCCCTGGCTCTGACCTTTACCAGGGGGTATGTACGTGCCCTACTTATCTACCCAGGGCGGGGAATTACGCGTTACCCCCGTCACCTGCTGTGCAAGATAATGTGTGGGTCGGCCTTCAGACACGCACAGGGAGGAAAGAAGAAGAATAGAGGAAGTGAGGAGAAAGAAGTGTCTCAAATGCCGAAGTGGAGACTAATGAGGAGGAGATGAAGGCTAGGAGAGTACAGCAAGGAGAGAAAGACAGAAGCAAACGTTAGGAAAGGAAGAAACCAAAGAAAAAGAGAAAATGGGACTAGAAACCACCTTCATTCGCAAAGGACGCTCGTCTCCGAGCGAAGGCGTGAACCGGGAGGGAAAGTGAAGCAGCCTGGGGCGGAAGAAAGGCTACTTTGGCTCGGGGCCCCATGCGCGCCACACACGTACCCACAAAAGAGCTGTGGGCCCCCTGGGGGGGTGTACCACCCTTCTCTTCCCCTTATTCTAGCAGCTGATGCTTCTGACTATGGCATAGGGTCCGTTTGGGCACACATAGGCAAGGGAACAGAAAGGCCCATTGCTTTTGTCCCAAGATCCTGTCATCAGCACAACGCAATTATAGCCAGGTGGAAAAGGAGGCACTGGCCATGTGGGATAAAAAAAACACACACATTTATCTCTACGTGAGACCTTTTACGTTTATTATCGACCTCAAGCATCCGATTCCCCTTTTTAGGTCTTCTGCTTCAGTCCCCACTAAAATAGCCCATCGCCTACAGTGCTGGGCTCTTTTCTTGCCTGCCTATTCATATGACATAAAATATCACCCTACCACTCATCACGCAAATGCCGACATACTGTCTCGCTTACCAGTTGGTCAGGGCCCAAAATTCGACAAGGACCACGAGGCATGTTTTCACTTTGACACTGCAGTGGAAGACGCCCTTGCCCACCTGCCGTTGGATGCCTCACTGGTGGCTCGCCACTCTGCCGTTCTTAATGAACTCCAACGCTTGGTCCAACTGTGTTGGCCTCCGAAGCATTGCCGCATCACCAACCCTGAAGTTTGGGCCTACTGGCACCAGTGCCACAAGCTGTCAACGCTGCGTGCAGTTCTCTTACTCCACAGTGAAAACCAACACACACGAGTTGCGATTCCCGCATCACTGCACAAGCGAGTGTTGGACCTGCTCCACGAAGGTCACTGGGGCGTGGTCCTCAGCAAATGCCTGGCTCAGCAGCACGTCTACTGGCGAGGTCTCGATGCAGCCATCACCTATACAGTCGCCATGTGTCACCCATAGAAATAAACAAGCGATCACTCCCCGCCATTTCTTCCCCTGGCCACAGACGGCAAGACTATGGTCCCGTCTGTATCTGGATTTTTCCGGCCCATTCGTGGAACATACATGGCTCATCACAATCGAAGCTGGTACAATTTTCCCTTATGTCTCTCATATGGCTGGTACCTCTCCTGTCACACCATCCAAGCCCTGGTGACTATATTTTCCTAGGGGGCCTTCCAGAGACAATTGTCACAGACAACGGTCCCCAATTCCTTCCGCTGAGTTCTGCTCCGTTTGTGACACAAATGGCATACACCTCCTCCATACAGCCCCTTTTCATCCTGGCTCCAATGCCTCGCTAAACATTTTGTTCATATCTATAAACAGGAATTAGCCAAATTTTGCCATCACCATCCTCTAGAGGAGGCTGTCACCCTTTTCCTAGCATCCTAATATTCCACACCTCAGAATGGTGCCTCTCTAGGTGAAAAATTGCATGGACGAGCTCACAGATCCAAACTCTCTATCATCCATCCACATAATTCCCAGCCCCATTCACACTCTCCAGTCAGGCACTGATATGCTCTGCAGGATGCAGTCTGGGCCCTCGTTTTTTTCTTAAGGGCAGTGGATCCCTGCGAGGATCACCAAAGTGCTTGGCAGAGCCACGGTGGAAGTGACCCCCACCTCGGGCGGCATTATGCCCAGCGAGCACACAGCCAGCTCAGCTTTCCAATGTCAACATGACCTGTTCTCTCTCAGCCCTGACATGCGATGGGGGAGGGGAGGGTGGGGGGGTGATGTCCTGCCGCCTACTACAACGCCTACTACAATCACGACACGAAGGCATCACGGGTTGCTGGGCAGCTAGGCAAACGCTCCGCAGGACCACACGAGTTCCCACACGGTGGTAGCAGCCTTTCATGTGTGTACTTAAGGTCGCACACAGCCTAACCACAGGACTGACACCAGCCAAGGAACCTGCCACATCTCCGCCCTCCAACGTCACCGCCGCTGCTGCTCAGCCGCCCAGCTGCCCGCTGAGGACACCATCGAGTCTCTGCAGCACTGCCCTGTCTCTAATGACCACACTGTCGACAGGACATTAAACACCGAGCTTCCTTCTTCGTTGCAGACTGTGGGGACAGACAAACTGTAGGTCCTCCTCACTGATGTCCAAGATGGGTGAACTTTAACAATAAAAGTACTGGAACTGCAAACCAGTGGACCTTTAATTTTGTGTATAGTTTTTGTTTCTGGTGTAACATTATCATGCAATCAGAGAAGTACTGACTTTTTTGTTGTATCCTAATAAACTGTATTGAAGGAATACACGAGTGCCATCCTTACAGTAGATTCATCAGTGAGTCAACTAGGTGTGTACTACAAACCATGAAATGTGAAATACATGTTTGAATAAATGCAAATTGTTAAAAAACTTGTCTGCATAATGTTTATAAACACTATGCTTGAAGGCGAAAGCTATGCTAGTGTCAATTTGTGTCACCTTTTCTTCATGAACATGGTTTCAAAAGGTGTAAAACACAGGAGAAGTGCAAATATGTTAACACAAAAATGGGGGCAAATTAACATTGTGAACACAGGAGATTTGACGGGACCGACAAAAATGGTGTAAATGGCGGGAAAACATAAAATCCATGATTTTATTGTATTGCACTTCTATCTGACAATGTAAAAAGAAAGCTGAACCTGCAGTTGGCAACACTCGCGCTTACGAGCTTGGGCATGTGCAATGCTCTGTTATTGGACTTTAAATTATTCAGGCCGGGTAATCTATTTGTTCCCCCATTGTACATAGATTATGGTCTGGTATCTACCCCAGTTGGGGTCTAACGGCTATAAATGTAACATACACCACCACCAACACCACAACCACCATGGTGCGATATCAATAATGGTTAACAATTAATAGTTGAAGACCCATTCATAACAACAACTACACTTGTTTCAAGCTCTAAGGTACCAGGTGCTACCCAAAATTTTCAGGACTGGTGCTGCCATCTGTTAAAAAATTTATCTACATCGATACTCTGCAAATCTCTGCCAGATTACGAGGCAAGATTTCGTTGTGGAAACTATTATAAGCTTCTCGCATTTAAGTCCGTGCTAGATTGTGATTTTCTGTAAAATATTGCCAGTCTTGGTGATTCTGTGTCTTTTAAATTTTGCACGCGTTTTTCTTTGCTTCTGCAACAGTGATCTGACCTTTTCTGTACCACGTGGAGTCAGCCCCCTCTTTTACTAATTTATTTGGTATAAATCTCTCGATTGCTACTGACATTATGTCTTTGAAAGTAAGCCACAACTGATCTACACTCGCAATTTTAGTTTTGAAATACTGGAGACTATCACTCGGGAAACTGTGAAGAGAAGTTTTATCTGCCCTTTTGAATAGATATATTTTTCGTTTAGTTTTGGTGCTAGGAGATTGAAGGCATTTTCGCAACCATTTACTATTCTAAATGGTTCATGAACTAACTGTTCAATTAGTATTCAGAAGAAGCATTCAAAACTAGTTCGAATGATGTTTTATATTTGCCACTGGTTTTGAATACGTATTTATGCCAACATATCGAGGGTAAATTAAAGTCGCCTCCGATTATAACAGTATGATTCGGGTACCTGTTGAAATGTGTGTCAAGCTTTCTTTGAATATTTCAGCAATTTTATCGTCTGAGTCTGGGGACCAATAAAAAATCCAATTATTAATTTACTCCGGTTGTCAGGTATAACCTCTACCCATACCAACTCACAGGAAGTATGTACCCCAATTTCGCTGCAGGATACACTGTTCGTAACAGCAACAAGCACGCAACCCCCCCCCCCCTTTTTTTATCTATCCTTTCTGAAGACCATTTGGCCCTTTGTAAAAATTTCGGCCGAACTTATTTCTGGCATTAGCCAGCTTTCGTAACCTGTAACGATTTGTGCCTCAGTACTTTCTATCAGCACTTGGAGCTCTGAAATTTTCCCAGTACAGCTACAACAATTTACAACTGTTACACCAAAGGTTCCTAGACCTGCATTCATCCTGTGTCTGACCTGCACCCTTCGAGACAAACCCATTCTGTGTGATCCTGAGGCCCTAAAAAAAGGTCCGGTCCATGCCCTACAGCCCCTGCTACCCCTGTAGCCGCTTCCTGAGTCTAGTGGACTCCTGACTTATTTAGCAGAACACGAAAATCCACCAGCCTATGGCGCGTCACAGAACAGTCAGTCTGAGCCAGAGGCCTGCAGTCAGTCCTGTTGAATATGCTGCAGATGGTGAGCTCTGCCTTCATCTTGTTCGCTAGAATGGCAGTCTTTACCACCACTGATAGCAGCTCCAACCCAGAGAGAATCTCTTCCGATCCAAAGTGACACACATCGTTGGTTCTGACATGAGCCACCACCTGCAGCTGGATGCACCCTAAGGTCTTCATGGCATCTGGAAGGACTTGTTCCACATCTGGAACAATTCCCCCTGGTATGCAGACGGAGTGCACATTGGACTTCTTCCCCTACCTAGTAGCTATATCCCTAAGGGGCCCCCATCACCCGCCTGACATTGGAGCTCCCATCCACTAAAAAACCCACATTCTGTGAGTGCCCAGATCGAAGGCAGAAGGGTGGCCACAGGACAAGCAACACCATCTGTGTCAGTAACATCCTCTGCCACAGAAGACAGCACCTTCAATCTGTCTGTAAGACTACCTGGTGAGGCCTCCACTTCGTCCCACAGGAAGTCTTACGCCGCCTGACGTGCGCTGAGGAGACCACAAAACTGTTCAAATGTTTGTATAGCTTAAGGGACTACACTTAACAAACCACTTATGAACTACCTTAAAGGAAAGACGAAACAAACATCCATGCCCGAGGGGTGATTCGAACCCCCGACGGCACGTGCACTGCAACATGGCGTGGCACTCCAGCACAAGTGGCTAACCCGCCGTGGCGAAGAGGTCTCCCAGTCCATCACAGAATGTGGGGGTGACCTCCTCGCGGGCAGTGACTGGGCTGGCCCCAGCCGCAGGCCAAGCAGAGGGCAAAACAGATACACAGGGCGCCTGTTACACCCCCGCAAGTGGCCCACAACAGTGGCGCCCACCCACCACAGTCTCAAGCGTTGCCAGCGAAGCCAACGCAGCCTGAAGTTGTGAGGGAAGAGTCACGAACTTGGCCTGCACCCATTCACAGCAGTCACAGTTCCTAGCCATTCTAAAAATCTATGTATATTCCAAGTAAGTAGGACTGTTGCGATTTAAACTGTGGGAGAATACACTGAACTGCAACTTTGACAGAAATCTAAGTATACGCACAGGAAACTAAACAGTTCCTTCAATGCCAAGCTGACTAAATACATGATTGAGGACACAGAAGTTTGATAAACAGTGAGCTTAAAAAAATGTGTACCTAACATTAAAGTTTTTATTAGCGGAGAATCTGAAAAATATATACGCGAGCTAATTAAATATCAACACCGATCTGTCAACTAAATGTGATTCTGAATAAATCGAGCACACGGAAGTTTGATGAACTGTAGGACAAAGCACACACGAAATGAAAATAAGTTGCTTCTAGAAGAAGCCAGTTAACTTACAGTGGAGAGCTGCTGCTGCACGACACGCGTGTACTCGCCGGCAGTCGCTGAGCAACTGCTCATTAATGATCGTCACCTTTTAAGTAGTTCCCATCCACACGTTCACACCGGTCCCAGCACTTCTACCACTGGTCAAACATTTTCTGGAAGCCCTGCTCTTCGAGAGTGTTTAGCACAGCCAGCGATGCGAAGTTCAGGACGTCGCACTTTTCACGGAGCCGTTGCAAATCATCATAGTAGCATACAGAATTCACTGTTTGGTTGAGTGGGACAAATTCTTAGTGCACGATTCCCTTGATATACAAGAAAACGATGATCATGCGCTTCACTTTGCTCTTCACCTGTCTCGCATTATTGGATCGTTTGAAAGCCTGGGCTCTTCCACTGGGTTGATTGTTGCGTTGTCTCTAGGTCATAACCGTAAATTCAGCTCTTGTCGCTGGTGATGACCTGTAACAAGAAGGTTGGTTCATCAGATGCGGTCTGACGAAGGTCCATGCACACTTCAACATGGTGTGCCCTCTGATCGGAGGTGAAGATCCTTGGCACAGATTTTGTGGTGACACGATGCATGCCCAATTCATCAGTCAACATTGGTTGACGTACCCCATAACCAATACCCACTTCACCCTCAAGGTATTTAATGGTTCGACGTTGATCCACATGATGGATGGATGGATCTATAGATAGATAGATAGATAGATAGATAGATAGATAGAGGGTTCTGGGCACTCGACATCTAGGTCTTCAGCGCCTTATCAAATTTAAGAGGGTAACAAAGCAAGAATTGTAACAGTAAAGAAACTGATAAAAGAAAGGAGCGCCACATGAAGTAACGTGCAGTTGAGGTAAAAGACAGTGGGAGAAGTACCCCCACTGGAAAAGCTGCAGAAAGAGTTAAAACAACTAAGCAGAGGAGCAAGGTTGACTGACCACAGTGATAAAAAGGGTGGGCCGACCACTCTACAACATATTAAAACCTCCAGCCTAAATGCTTAGACCAGAGTTGAGACAAATCACAAAATTTTAAAACTTTGCTCACATTTGCTTCGTCAGAGGGCAAATCTGCACCAAGATTTGCCACAACCCTCTGTGCGTGATATAAATCACACTCTACTAAAATGTGGCGGACAGTAAGCTGCACGCCACAGGCATCACCCATCGGGGGCGGCTCATGTCTGAGTAGGAAACTGCATATCAGTCGACAGTGCCCAATGTGGAGGCAGGTAACGCAGCTTATTTCGAGTTACTTAAAGCCAGTCCTCCTCCCACAACTGCAAGGACTGCAGCCGTAACAAGGGAGTAATATCCCACAAGGAAATATGACACTGTGTCCCATCAGGGGCATTACAGGCCTCTTTGGCA
Organism: Locusta migratoria; assembly: GCA_026315105.1. Taxonomy (NCBI): domain Eukaryota; kingdom Metazoa; phylum Arthropoda; class Insecta; order Orthoptera; family Acrididae; genus Locusta; species Locusta migratoria. The sequence continues at coordinate 767,929,284 of CM048755.1, forward strand.
TCTTCGATACCCTGAATGCCCACGGGTCTTAACATCCAGCAAAACGACACCTTCTTCCTGCGACATTGAAGAAAGGACGGTTCGTCGTGTATATGCTGCAATAATGTCTCAGATAGATAGAGATCATTCAACAACTGCAATGCACTTAGGAAATCAGAGCAGAGAAGAAATCATTTGCCCTGAGCATGACAACTGCCCCAGTGCCTTCAAGATTGCATGGAGTTCTGCAGAGGAAACAGAAATTTTTGCGGAGGCGAATCTTGACAACTCGGTCGGGGAAAAGAATGGAACTTCTGACTGAGTCCCCATGCTTTGGATCCACCAGTGTACAGAACTGTAAAATCGTGATGCCCATCTAAAATAGTTGAAAACAATGACTGATAGGTAAAATCCAAAGTCGAAGTTTGTTCCTTCCTAAGACTCACCAGGTCAAAAATAATTCTGGGCCTGTGGAGAAGCCAAAATGAGACACTACCCCACCCCTTATGTAAAACATTAAAAATCAGCCACTCCCATTTCTAAAAGGAAATCCTTTGCACAAATCCCTTACAGTCTTGTCACTCTTTGACGAGTAAGAAACAGCCTTTCCATAGGAGGCCGAGCAACCGTGAGGTACGCCGGTGCGAAATGTGTAGACAGCGTTTTATATGCCTCGCACACCATGAGTAGTTGTCGCCTGATGTCCAGTGGCGGCTCTGTAGCCTCAGCACAGAGACTTGGTATGGAACTCATCCTGGATGCCCCAGTGGCCAGCCGAATACTTGCATGGTGTACCGCATCCAACACCTTTCAATAAGAGGAGCGGGCAGACCCATACACTGCATACCCATAATCCAGATGAGACTGCACAAAGGCTCTGTAAAACTGGAGCAAACGGGTTCTGTTTGTTCCCCAAGAAGTGTGACTAAGACACTTTAAAACTGCCAGTGCTTTGAGGCACTGTGTCTTCAAGTCCTTATGTGGGGCAATCATGTGAGCTTAGAATCTAATGTGAGGCCCAGAAACCTCACTGTGCCTCTAAAATGCAGAACAGACTTGTTCCTCTGCAGTTCACATAGATTAAAAACAGTATGTGAATGGTTAAAAAGAAAACACACACACACACACACACACACACACACACACACACACACACACACACACTTTCTCGGTTGAAAACTTTAAACCCATCCTCCCTGCCCATTCATCCAACTGCCAAAGAGTTAACTGCAACTGACGTGTAGTCATTGCCAGATTCGATGAAGAGCAAAAGACGGAGAGGTCATCTAAATAAAGAGAACACTGCACAGTGTCATGTACCGGTGTTTTTCCAAACGAGTGGACAACCCGTAATGCAGGGCACAAGCACACGGGCGCACACCAGTGAAGCATCCCACAGCGGCAGTTTCAGAGTCACCAAAGGACGCGCTTGGCACCACCAGAGAGTGCACTAAATTGGAACTATTTTCATTCGCACGTGAAACCAGCTCGAGACTGCCACATATCACTGCACGCCAACTATTTAGGGGGACGCAGTGCAACACAATGGCAGTTCTCCGCCGACCACCTACGAGAACCAGTGCTGTGGGATCACAACTGAAATCTCCGGAGAAGAGTCCCTGCCAGCAACGCCGTGCCTCCAGGACTACCTGCAATGGAATACGTCATCCGTCTCTGTCTCCCTGGCCGTTGTCTCGAGGCTGTCGTTATCTCCCTGGCTTGTACCTAATTGGTGAAGAAGAAAAGTTTTCGTTGATGTTTGTTGTTTTTCCTTAGTTCCAGAAGTTTGTCAGTTTGTTTTGTTTCCAGAAGATGATTAATTTATCTTGTCAAACACAATTTACATATCAGACAGTGTCTTTCAATTATTATCTCCCTAGCCAATGACATCCGGAATGTTTAATATTTTGTGCTATTGCTTCTGCAGCACAAGTATCTCAAGACTCCAGCCAGTTTTCAATGCAAGTCTCTCTGCACAATAGCTTTCTTTTAAATAACACTTGTGAAAATATATTCTGCTTACTTTTTCTTGTATTACTATTAATTCTGTAAAATAAATAACAACATTCTGATTTTTTTTTTTCTTTTTTTTTCCCGCAGAGTTTAGCCTCTTAGCCATCACAGGCGGAATTAGCAGCACACCAACTGCTGAGATGGAAACCATGCTGGATATTCCCCCATTACACCCTTGAGTCAAGATGGAGGCAGCGGCTGGTGCATACAGACTCAAAACTGGCAACAACTGTAACTCTTTGGGATACCCTGGGGAAATGCCATCCGACTATATTATAACCCCATACTGCTTCAACAAGCCTTTCAATATAACAATTGGAAGTAGGGAGCAGTGGGAGAAAATAGTTCGACACCGTATGGGGGATATTGTCTGGTTCACTGATGGGTCAAAATCAGACCAAGGTGTTGGGGCTGGGGTATATGGGGTGCAGCCAAGACTGAAGGGCGTCATCTCTCTAGGGAAACTGGCCTCAGTATTCCAGGCCAAATCACTGCCATCAGGGTGTGTGTGGAGGAGAATTTGCGTAGGTGCTACAAAGACCATAGCGTCTATATCCATTCAGACAGCCAGGCAGCCCTGAGATCACTGGCAGCTCCTGCAACAAGGTCTAAAATTGTTGCAGAATGTCACAGGGTTCTGGTGGAGCTAGGGGAAAGCAATAGAGTAAACCTATTGTGGGTCCCTGGCCACTCGGGGATCAGTGGCAACGAACATGCTGACAGATTAGCCAGGATGGGGGCAGAGACACTTATTGGACCGGAATCTGTCCTGACAATCACCAAGGCAATGATCAAATTGGAGCTAGGTAACTGGCTCAGAAGACAGCGCGTAGAATATTGGACCAAAGTCTACCAACAAAAACATGGCAAGGTAATGATGCCAAAGCCATGTTTTAAAAGAAGCTCTGCAATCCTGGGCCTGAACAGGAGAGAGATTAGACTCATGGTTGGATTGCTGACAGGCCTTGGGAATTTCGAAAAACACCTACATACAATGGGAATAACAGAAGAGGACCCTAAATGTAGGATCAATGATGACGGTGATGAAACTGCATCACATCTAATCTTCGAATGCATTGCATTGGAGAGTAAAAGGCACATAACATTTGGGACAACCAGACCCGAAGAAATTGTGTCTAATAGAGAACTGGTAAAGAGACTCCTTGCACTGTTTAAGGGCATTGGTTGGCTTTACTAGATATACAGGGAGCAATACCGCACAATAAACTTAGTTTCAGGGCGGGCAGTGGTGGGCTGGACCAAGACTGTTTTGGCTTCCCTGACAAAATCAAATCAATCACAATGTTTTTTACCTGTTCTCATAAGGAAAACTGTCCTAACTGTCAGTCGAAATTCACGGCACGAGTCCATTACCAACGGTTTCTCATGTGCTTAAAATCCTAAGAGTCACTACAGTGTGAGAACAATAGTATTAAAATAACAATATCAATGGACTGTTAGCTGGCTCTGAGACCTGTGTAGAGTTCTTTGAAAGTTGAGATGGGTTGAAACACAGTACAGCTTGTCCCACATAAAGCCAGTAAACCTCATGTATGTCACCATGTGCAACATCTCTTATAAGCAGGTAACTACATGTTTCTAATGTTGCATTTATCTATTCTTAGGTCTTAGCTCTTTGTTACTTTAATCTTGGGTGTGAGTGATATTCCTTTTATGTTGAACAAGCTGTACACAACGATTTTTACATCTGGTACATTTTCTGATAATTGCAAAAGCGAAGATAATAAAATGACGCTGCAGCAGAATAACCGTGCGCACTGCGGTGCCGTGATGGGATGCGCGCAGTTTTTCGCCATCGGGGACTCGAGTCCTCCCTTGGGTGTGGGTGTGAGTGTGGATGGGGGTGTATATGTTGTCCTTATGTTAGTGTAACTTGGTTTAATTAATTTGTGAGCTGGGGGCTAATAACCAAGCAGTTAAGTCTCACAGATTTATAAACATTTGATTTTAATAAAATAACTATATGACCTGGGCATAGATGTACCCATAAATTTTAATATAATTTTGGGTTTCTTCCTTTTATTATTTCCATCTAGAAAGCCAAGAAGTATGTCAGAAAATTTTATTTCAGTTCATCAACACCAAAGTCACAATTAACATTAATTTCTTCTTCTAGTTCCACACACGAAATATATATTCCATTAATTGTATAACGTGGACAAGAAATTAGTTGTATGCCTCTTATAAAGTATGACCTAATGTGAAACCATTGCAGATCATTGTCAGTAGTAATCAGTCACCATTTTTATACTTGTTTTCCTGTTACGGATGTTTAACACATAACGAAGGAGCGACACACGTGGGCAGCAATTTATTTTTTCAGTACTGTAGTGTGTTGTGCTTCATGCTAACCCAAGATGCGCCGAGATTGAAAGCTTTCGATTGCAGCATGATGCTACTCAAATAACTTGCAATTACTTGTGAAAGGAGGTAGATATTGGTGCAACCACCATTTCAAAAACTTTTCTGTGCTTTTAGCTCAATTTCATTCGCTGTAATGTATGCACAGAACAGTAAGTTGCCTGCTGTCCAAGTTTTTGAATACACGATTTGTAAAACAAGTGCATGCACTTGACAAAATAGTGTCATTTGAAAACAACTTATTAATTATGGAAAGGTGAATGATTTATTAGAAAGCTGGGATGTTTTACTACCCTGTGTAAAAATTCAGATTTTTTTAACTGCAAACTTTTATCAAATTAGAGTGATAAGTGTTACAAAATTAAAAACTCAAGCGGAATGAAAACTAGACATTTTCTTTGGTCATAGGCTAACCAAAGCTTGTAAGAGAAAAAATTAGTTGATAAAACTATGTGGGTTGGTCTTATATACCATCCAAATTTTTTACAACTTGAAAATGAGAAAAGTTTATTTTCCTCCTTTTCCGCTTAGCCCGGTCAAGGGGCAGTGTAAACACCCTAGAACGAAGCACAGACGACTAGATGTTTTCGGAATATAGTGAAACGCCAGACGCGAATTGTGCAGCAATCACTGCAGGTATGCACTTTCCCCCCCTAAACAAAACCAGCACAGGGCCACTGCCCATCCTGACGTCATAGCTCACGCTACATCTCGTCAACTATACATACTCCATTCTCAAGATTGACGAGATCCTCACTCGCCTCAATGGGGGCAAACTCTTTACAAAAATCGACCTCAAGGGCGCATATTTACAGTTTCCTTTAGACGAGGCTGGTTATCAACACTCCTTATGGTCTTTTCTGCTATAATAGGCTCCCGTTTGGGATCGCGAGTGCCCCAGCAATTTTCCAGAGGTTCCTCGAAGGTGCCTTGCACTGCCAACTACCTTGTTGCCAGACAGTCCACGCAACACCTAGTGGACAACCTGGACATCCTTTTTTCTGTTCTCCAAACAGCTAATTTTCACTGCAACTTTTTTACCCTCAAGTCGAATGCTTAGGCCACGTCCTCAGTGTCACAGGTATTCGGCCTCTGCCTGATCACATCCCGGCCATGCAGGATTTACAGTCCCCTTCAGATGTCAAGCAGCTGCAATCCATTACAGGAAATTCATTCCCCATGCCTCAACCATCGCAGCCCCATTGTACCATCTCTAACGTAAGAATGTGACATGGAATTGGGCAACGGCATATGAAAGTGCCTTCTGCAATCTCAAGCAGGCCTTGCTTCAGCCCACATGTCTTATGGCCTTTGATCCATCACTCCCTGTGATTGTTGCGGCAGATGCCTCCAATTATGGTGTGGGTGCAGTCCGTTCGCACAGGGTCGACGGGCTGGAATGACGAGTTGCCTTCATCTCCTATAAACTGACACTGGCACGGTGCAACTAAAGGTAAATTGAAAAGAAGACCTTGGCCATAGTCTTCGCTTTAAGAAAGTTTCACGACTATGTTTATGGTCATCATTTTACCATCTTGACTGACCACAAACCCCTGCTGCCTCTCTTTCGGTGTGATGCAAACATCCCTATCAAAACGGCTAGACACCTCCAACAGTTGGTCTTATTTCTGGCTAATTACTCTTATGAAATTCAGTATCACTCGACGACAAACCGTGCCAATGCCGATCTCCTCTCCTGGCTACCATTAGGTCAGGATCCTTTATTTGACACTGACCCAGAAGTGTGCCGCCACTTAGACGCAGAAGAACACACCCTCGTAATCCGCCCTGTTGACGCAAAACTAGTGGCCAAGCACTCTGCAGAGGACTCAGTCCTGCGTGGGTACATTCGGCTGGTTCAGCAGGGTTGGCCATTGGATTTTCAGCAGGTGTTTACCCCAGGGGTTCAAAATTATTGACATCAACGGCACGAATTCTCTGTCCGTGATGGTGCTGTTCTTGTTGTTGTTGTTGGGGTTTTTACAGAGGGCTAAACGGCTAGCTTATCAGTCCCCTGTTCCTAGCCAAGAGAAAACATCTATTAATGAGTGTGTAAAAGGTATTCCATGTCTAGTGCATGAGATGGTCGAAGTGGTAATGCGTGATTAGACGACAACATTTAAAGGAAAACCATTAAAGTGGGTGATGAAACAGTAGAAGAACAGTGGATGGCTAATCACAAAGATAATATAGGATGAGCCAGCCATTCTGCACACACTAGAAATGCCAGTCAGAGATGTGACTGACGGGATGAAAGTAAAAACAGATTAAAACAGCTGGAATGGTGGGTGCCTGAAATATCAGGCTTACGTACCCACCATTAAATTACATGATAAAAACCAGCAGCGCGAATAAAATCTAAAACACATTCAACCAAAGCAGCATTGTCTCCTAGCATAAAAGAAAGCACACCTGGCAGATTAAAATATTGTCGCAAGACAACTAAAAGTGGACATTCCACCAGAATGTGGAGCACTGTCAAGGGGGCGCCACAGTCACACTGTGGTGCATCCTTCCGCCAAAGAAGGTGGCCATGCGTCAGCCATGTGTGGACCTATTCGTAGGCGGCAGAGAACAACCGATTCTCTACGAGACGACCGCACTTCCATGCGACCGTAGATAGCTTCACTGCACGAAGCTTGTTGGGTTGAGCAGAGTTAGCTCACTTGGAATTCCAAAGGTTAATTATCTTCCGATGGAACTCTAATCGAAGATCGCTCTCTGGAAGACCAATCGCCAATGGACTGGAGGTAGTGCCCTGCTTAGCCAGCTGAACCACACATTCGTTTCCAGGAATGCCGACATGGCCCGGGGTACAAGCAAAGACCAAAGAGCGACCAGACCGAACAAGACTGGAAACAGACTCCTGAATGGATCGCACCAAAGGGTGTTTTGGGAAACACTTAGCGAGTGCTTGCAAGCCACTCAGGGAGTCAGAACAGATAACCAGAGACTCCCCAGGGCACGCTCTGAGATGTTCAAGTGCTTGATAGATGGCAACCAATTCCGCAGTGAACATGCTACTCCCACAGGGCAGTGAATGTTGTTCCACATGCTCACCATGGGCATAAGCATACCCAGCATGGCCATCGACAAGGGAACCATCCGTTTACACAACTTCTGTTCCATGGAACGAGTCGAAAACCGCCTGAAACTGGCGACAGAGATTCAGCAGTGAAACAGAGGCTTTCGAGATATGCGACAAGTCCAGCTGAAGCTGCAGACGTGGGATGGACCAAGGGGCGGTGCGGGAAGAGTAGTGGAAAGTGGGAGGGACGGGAAGGGATTCCAGTGAGGACAGAAGGGAGTGAACACTAACAGCGATCGGGAGACCCGACCTCGGCCGTTGTCTTAAGGACGGGGGTACTGCAGCTGGGAAAAGAAGCCTGCGATTCGGATGGTGAGGTGATGCATGAACATGGGCAGCATAGGAAAATAACAGCTGCTGCCAGTGAAATCGCAGGAGAAGGACACCAGCTTCAGCAAGTAGGCTAGCCACTGGACTTGTCCAAAAGGCAACTGTCGCTAAACGGATGCCACTGTGGAGTACTGGGTCCAAGACCTGCAATGCAGATGGGGCTGCCGAACCATACACAAAGCTCCCGTTTTCTAAGCATAATTGAATCAGCACCATGTAGAGCTGCAAAAGACTCATACGGGTGGCTCCCCAACTAGTGTGGCTGAGGCAGCATAGAATATTGAGGTACCGCCAGCACTTCTGCTTGAGCTGATGAAGATGGGGCACCCAAGTGAGCTGGCTGTCAAAGAGCATGCCAAGAAATTGGTGAGTCTCTTCGACACGAAGAAGTTCGTCATATAGATATAGTTCTGGGTCCAAATGGACAGCTCGACGGCGGCAGAAGTGCATAACCCGGGTTTTCGATGTAGAAAACTGGAACCCATGGGTTGAGGCCCACGACTGCGCCTTTCGAATGGCTCCCTGTAGACGCCTTTCAGCTACCCCAATGCTAGCTGAGCTGAAGTATAGGCAGAAGTCATCAGCGAACAAGGAGGAAGAAACCAATGACCCCACTGCCTCAGCAAGTCCATTGATGGCAATTAAAAAGGACGGAGCCCTGCAGGACACCGTTCTCTTGGACGTGAGGGGAGCTGAGGGAAGTACCAACCCGTACCCGAAATGATCGGAAGGAAAGAAAGTTTTGAATGAAAAGTGGGAGTGGACCTCGCAAGCCCCAACCATGCAGTGTAGCCAGAATATGGTGGCATCAAGTGGTGTTGTACGCCTCTCTGAGGTCGAAAAAGACGGCACCAAGGTGCTCACGCCTCCTAAATGCCGTGCGAATGGCAGACTCCGGAGCCACTAAGTTGTCAACAGTGGAGCGGCCTTGGCAGAAACCCCCTTGACGTGGGGACAACAGACCTTGATGTTCAAGTACCCACATAAGCTGCCGGCTCACCATACGTTTGAATAGCTTACACAGAACGGTGGTGAGGCTGATTGGGCAATAACTATCAGCCACCTGTGGATCAGCACCAGGTTTGATCACTGGAATAATGATGCTTTTTCGCCATTGTGATGGGAAAGCCCCCAATGCCCATAAACGGTTAAACAGGGTGAGAAGCTGGTGTTGAAACTCCACAGAAAGGTGCCGGATGAACTGGCTGTGGATCCTGTCCGGTCCAGGAGAGGTATCGGGGCATACGGCATGAGCAGTTTTGAATTCCCATTCACTGAAAGCGGAGTTGTACGATTCTGCTCGACACGTGTGAAAGGACAGCTGTCGCTGTTCAACTCACTCTTTCAGTGCACGGAAGTCTACACTGTATTCTGATGTTGCAGAGATGAGAGCATAATGCTCTGCCATGTGTTCAGCGATGGAAGTCGGGTCGGTGCATAGGTTACCCTGGATGCATAGGCTGGGAATCGCTGCTGGTGGACGGTACCCAAAAAGGCGCCTAATCTAAGACCACACCCGAGATCCAGAGGCGCGACGGTCGATGCTGGCGACATACGTGTCCCAACAGTCCCGTTTACTCTGCCGGATGAGCTGTCGAGCTCGGGCCCGGAGCCGTTTGAAAGCTATAAGATTTTCTACTGTAGGATGTCGGCGATGGCACTGGAGCGCATGACAACGATCCCGGATGATCTCGGCGATTTCCGGCGTCCACCAGGGCACAGACTTATGTCGTGGGGAGTCAGAAGTGGTGGGAATGGTTGCCTCAGCGGCTGAAACTATCATACTGGCGACCTGGTGAACCGCCATGTCCACGTCAGTTGTCAGTGCAACCAGAACTGTAGCAGCTGAGGTGTAGTGTTGCCAATCAGCTCGACGGAGAGACCATCAAGAAGGGCAGCCCGAAGGTTGAAAATCAAGAAGCATCAAGAGAACAGGAAAATGGTCGCTGTTGAAAAGGTCATCATGGACCCTCCACTGGAAGTGTGGGAGGAGGCTCGGGGTACAAACACAGAAATCAATCGCTGAATATGAGCCTCGCGCTATGCAAAAATGTGTGGGGGCACCAGTGTTTAGCAGGCAGATGTCGTGCTGTGATAAAAGCATCTCTATGTCCCTACCAAGGCCTGTTGTCTGCGCTCCACCTCACAAGGGATGGTAGGCATTGAAGTCCCCGAGAAGCAAAAATGGTGGGGGAAGTTGTGCCACCAGAACAGAAAGGTCAGTAGGTGAAACCATCTCGTCTGGAGGAAGGTAAAGAGAACATCTTCAGTTCCTGCACAGCCCAGATTCGAACAGCCACTGCCTCGAGAGTCGTGTGGAGCGGCACAGCGGCACTGGGAACAGTGGCAAGGACATAGACACATACACCTCCAGAGACCCTGTCGTGTGGTACGGTTTCTGTAGTAGCCGCAAGAGCCATGAAGGGCTGGGGCCCTTTGAGCAGGAAACCAGGTTTCCTGCAGGGCTACACAAAATGCCAGGAAGGGACACAACATTTGCTGCAACTCTGGCAAATGGAGGAAAAATCCGCCACAGTTCCACTGGAGGATCAGAGAGCCTCCTGGTCGATGGGACATGCTGATGGAGCAGTAGGCGGCACAGTATCTTCCGCCCTCGCCATTTTTGAGGCAGAGCCTCAACATCCATGGCTTCTGAAGACTCGGTAATTGCCAAGTCTTTGGGGGACCCGAGGATCTCTATCTCGTCCTCAGAAGAAGAGGTGGAGGGGGCTGGTGGCAAGGGGGCCACCGGGGTGTCCTTCCCTTGGGTGATTTCTTTTCTTTCTTCTTCTTTGTTTCGCGCTTCTCTTTAGGGTTCTCATACTGGGAGGGCGCTGCCAGTTCAGTCCCCAGGACTGAGGAGCGGCGTGAAGCCCTACGACCAGATGGCGGTACTTTCCGCCATCCACTGGCATCCGCTAATTCAGCGGGAGAAACTTTAGAGGGAAGGAATCCAAGCGACCCCTTCCTAGTGCGAGGAGCCAGAGCAGGGTGTTGTGACTCTGGCTCTGGGCTGGGGACCAACGTCTCCTTTGGTTTGGTAGTTACCGCTCCCAGAGCAGGGTCTTTGGGAGCGGTGGAATTTGAGGTGCCCCCGTGGTCAAGGGGACAGAGGTAGATGTTTGGGCCTGGGAGCCCACTGGGACCGACTGTACAGGTGGTAAGGCCGTAGATGATGATGCGGCTGCAGCAAAGGATGTCTTCATGCTTATGGGATGCAGTTTTTCGTACTTCCTCTTTGCCTCTGAGTAAGACAGCCTATCCAAGGTTTTATATTCCATGATCTTTCTTTCCGTTTGCAGAACAGAGCAGGTGGGCGAGCAAGGGGAGTGGTGTTGGCCACAATTCACACAGAATGGAGGAGGTGCACAAGGGACGTTGGGGTGTTCCGCACGTCTACGCACTCAACAGGTGGAGTTGGCAGTACACCTGGAGGACATGTGCCCAAACCTCCAGCACTAAAAGCAGCGCATAGGGGGAGGAATGTAGGGCTTGACATTGCGACGGTATATCACCACCTTGACCTTCTCAGGCAAGGAATCGCCCTTGAAGGCCAAGATGAATGCACCGGTAGTGACCCTATTGTCCTTCGGACCCCTGTAGACTCACCGTATAAAGTTGACTCCTCTCCGCTCCAAGTTCTTACGAAGCTCATCGTCAGTCTGCAACAAAAGATATTTATGGAATACAATACCCTGTACCATGTTGAGGCTCTTATGAGGAGTGATCGTTACGGGAACATCACCCAGCTTGTCACAGGCAAGCAATGCTCGTGACTGGGCTGGGGATGACGTCGTAATTAGGACACAGCCAGATCGCATCTTCGACATGCCCTCCACCTCTCCGAATTTATCTTCAATGTTTTCTACAAAAAACAGGGGCTTTGTGGTGGCAAACGATTCACCATCAGTCCAGGAACATACTAAGTATCAGGGGGCATACGCCTCACCTCGATTTCTCACCCTACGCTCCTCCCACGGTATCACCAAGGAAGGGAACGACTGAGGGTCATATTTCTCTGCATTAAATTCCATCTTACAACGCTTAGTGACGCCGTTTTCGCGACCGGCCACGCTTTTATTAGCTCGTTTCATTCTCATCCCACGAGCGGCTAGGGAACTAAAGGTCCATCCAGGCAGAGCCCCACTTGCCTGGGTAAGCCTTATACAACTGAGATGCGGCAAGTTCCTCAGAGGCTGCTCGCTAGCGACTGTTCAACCTCAACAGCCATGCATCTCCTCAGCATGTAGCACACCTTGATATTGAGGTTTTTTTTATAGAGGTTTGTACTGTCCTCGTGACCTGGGGGATTAAGCCAAGATCCCCGGGCTCTGAAACGTACAACGTTCCACCATCGCGCCGAACGATGGTCGTTGAATCACGCACAGAGCTTACGGTGTCGTGGATTGTTGGTGCGACACAGCTCACGGCTCAGGACTCAGGGTTCTCCAAGCTCGTACTCAGCAAATTAATGCTGAGCCCGAGGGGGGTGCTGTTCTCATCCAGGGCGAAAAAAATAAACCACGGGTTGTCATTCCTCCCTTCCTACAACACAAGGTCCTCAAACTGCTTCATCATGGTCATTGGATGGTCATGCTAACAAAACGCCTTGCACGTCAACATTTCTACTGGAAGAGGATCGACACAGATATTGCCTGTATGGTAGCAGGCTGCCCCTCCAGCCAAAGCAAACAAGCTGCTCCTGCATGTCGGTATTTCCCATGGCCAGAGGTATCAACACCCTGGTCCAGGCTCCATTTGGACTTCGCAGGCCCCTTTCTGAGCTCCTTGTGGTTGATTTGCAGTCGAAGTTGGCTCTGGGTTTTCTTACGTCTCCAGATGTCCTCCACATCATAGACCCACGTTATCCAGGTGCTCACTCGCATCTTCGCCATTAAAGGCCTACCAGCGACAATTGTGGCCGATTATGGCCCTCAATCTACGTCTGCAAAATTCATGTCCATCTGTGCATACAATGGCATTGCCCTGGTATACACGACGCCTTTCCACCCTGCGTCCTATGGACTGGCAAAGCAGAGCAGACTTTCAAGAACCAAATGTCGAAGCTCTCTGCACGCCACTCACTGGACGATGCTTTGTCCACCTTTATGGGGTCTTACAGTATAACTCCACAGAAGGAAACCAGTCTGGCACAGTGGTTCCATGGGCACCCTCAACATTCTCTCCTCTCCCTCCTCCATCCACAATGACCTGTAGAGCACGCTGGGCGAGGTCAGCGACACTGGTTTGCTATCCACGATGATGTCTGGGTTCTAATGTTCTCCCACCGCAGCCGCCGTTGGGATCCGGCGGTAGTCACAAAACTACTGGGACGAGCAATGGTGGATGTTCAACTTTCAGAGGGCTCCCTTTGCCGCATGCATCTGAACCAGGTGCGCCCCAGGAACCGCCAGTTGACGACTGCAGTCGACTCACCGCCTCTTGCTGTTGCAGGCCCATTGATCAGACAGCCGGGAGGCCATGCAAGACCAACCCTTTCTACAGCCCCTCCAATGTCAATGGATAAGGGTGGGCAATCAACTCCTGCATTCCGGCCAATACCATGGACGTCAACCACACACCTCTGGCAACCACACACCTCTGGCTAACCACACATTGCTGGGCTCATCCAATGCCACGGACTTCGATCCAAACTCCAACACTGGCCTCTGTCTGGCTTATCTCATGAGAGTGATGTCATATACCGGTGGTTCGTCTGACTAGCGGACAACCCGCAATGCATGGAACAAGCACATGGATGCATATCAATGAGGCGTCCCACAACGGCGGTTCCGGAGTCACCAGAGGACGCGACAAGAACCACCAGAAAGCGCACTACACGGGAACTATTTTCCTCTACACAGTCACGTGAGACCAGCTTGAAGACTGCCACTTATCACTGCGTGCCGACTATTTAGGAGGGCGCAGTGCAACACGATGGCAGTTCTCTGCCGACCACCAACAAGAACCATCACTGAGGCATCGCGACTGACACCTCCAGGGAACAGTCCCTGCCAGCGACACCACGCCTCCAGGACTTAAAGCAACAGACTACGTTGTCCGTCTCCGTCTCCCTGGCCATTCTCTCAAGGCTGTCATTATCTCCCTGGTTTGTACCTCATCGGCGAAGAAAAAATTTTTAGTTGATGTTTGGGGGGTTTTTTTTTTTTTCCTCCTTAGTTTCAGAAGTTTGTTAGTTTGTTTTGTTACCAAAAGATGATTAGTTTGTCTTGTCAAACACAATTTCTGTATCAGACAGTGTCTTTCAGTTATCTCCCGCGGCGAGATACAGCACACAGGACTTTTCATGACAGAAGTAATACTGTTAATAGCTATTGCCAACAAGGTCACGCTTAAAACACTACCCTGAGGGACTCTGCTGTCCTGCTCAAAGCGATCAGAAAGGGTGTCACTGACCCGATATCTAAAATAACGAGGGGAAAGTAAGGACTGAATAAAACTGGAAAGACAACCACGAAACCCCCATTCGTGGAGCTGCCTAAGGATAAGGTGGCACCAAGTAATATCACAGGCCTTCTGAAGATCAAAAAATATACCTAAAAGATGTTTCCAGAGCAGGAAAGCCTGTCATGTAGCCGCCTCCAGGAAGGCCAGGTTGCCCTGACGACCACAGAATGGATACGTCGGCAGCATAGTGGAGCTTAGTGGTAATATTATCCACCCATTCCTGGACATTGTCATGGAGTTCAAATCTGGCAATTCGAGCATAAAGTGTCCAGTCTGTGCTGCAAAGAATCTATCAAGGCAGCTGTCTTTCAGGTTCTACTCTCTCTGGAAGGTTGATCCAAATGTGGAAGTGATCACTACCATGCAGGTCATCGTCCACTTTCCATTAGGTAGAGTGGGTAAGGACTGGAGAGCAGAGCGAAAGGTCAATGGCAGAGAATGACCCCATTGTTGTGCAGAAGTGTGTGCTCTGACCTGTATTTAGGAAGTTGCCACTTTAAGACAAGGAAAGCCTCTTGACAGCTCGAACCCTGGGGCAGGTGGTAACGGAGCCCCAAAGCACATTACGTGCATTAAAATACCCAAAGAGGATAAATGGATGGGGGAGCTGTGTGAAAAGATCATCCAGAGCCTCTTCATTAAGTGCAACATGTGGTGGCAAATACAAGGAGCATATAGTCAATTGGTGGCACATATACACAGACACTGCAACTGCTTGTGGGTTAGTGTTGAGAGAGATGGGTTCAGGGTGGTAGGCTGTGTTGTTGAAAACAGCCACTCCCCCTATAGCGCTCTCTCTCTCTCTCTCTCTCTCTCTCTCTCCCCCTCTCCCTCTCTCTCTCTCTCTCTCTCTCTCTCTCTCTCTCTCTCCCCCCCTCTCCCCCCCCCCAATAAGATAATTCTTTCTTTGGAGAATGTATCGATGTATCTCAGGGGTACCCAAATGCTTGAAAGTCATCTCCCGAATACAGATACACTAAGGTCGTCCCTGAGATGATAAACGTAGTGTGTTAAATCCCTCCAAGTTCCATAGTAATATGGGAGCCGTCTATCAAGGTGGTTTAACTTCCACCCTCTCTTTCGGACGGGACTGGAAGCCCGTACCTGGTGGAGGATCACCCTTTGGGAGAGATGGTTGGCCCTGTGGGACGTCACTCTTGAGGCGAGTTGACCGCCCCCAGAGAAACATTGTACTCCATGGGCTCTGGAGCTGATTCAGTTGGCACGTCAAGCATAATGATGTCAACCTGGTCTGTCTCTTTGCTTACACTCTTTAACTCAGCCCTTTTGTTGTTGTTCTTGACCATTTCCACTGTGGTGTAGTAGCGACACTGATCTTTGTAGTTGGTGCCGGCACTGAGGTTGGCAAGGGCTCGCTGATGTCAGTAGCTGTACCTTGGTCCAAACCTTTTGTGGGGAAAGGGGGAGGGGGGCTATAGATGCTGAAACATCTAACGCATTGCATGTGCACTGGCAGAAGAAGGTGTTAGTGCCAACACTGGTGACTGCAGTTTGTTCTGATTGTTATTCATCTCGGTCCCACGAGTAGTTAGAGAAGTACGTGTCTGCCTAGAAAGAGCTCCGAGTGCCTAGGTAAGCCTTATACAACTGAGGTGCAGCAGAGGTAGCTCGCTAGCGAATGTTCCACCTCAACAGCCATGCATCCCATCAGCGCAGTAGCACACCTAAAGAGTTTTTTTAATAGAGGTATTGCCTCCCTCGCAACCCGGACGGTCAAACCAAGATCCCCATCCCTGGTACATACAACATTCCACCGCCGGACCACATGGTGGTCGATGAAGCATGCCCAGAGTTTACAGTGTCTAGAGAACTGACAGCGCTTGCCAGTCCCCAGCTCAGGACCCTGGGTTCACCAAGCCTGCACTCAGCAAATTAATGCTGAGCCCCTGAGAGGGATCCACATGAACCAATTGTTGAAGTTTGGCAACAATGTCTGGCATTGTGCAGCTAACGGGCCTTCAAGTGTGAGCATCATCTTCGACACCTGTATGGCCAGACCTGAACCGAGCATGCCACTCAAACACACACGTATGGCTCATTCTCTGTCCTCCAAAAACTTGTTGAATCATTGCAAGGTTTTCATTAGTACTTTCCCCAAGATTTGCACAGAATTTGATACATGCACACTGTTCTGTTCGCAGATCCATCATAAAATCACCACACACCAAACACTGAGTATTACGGAAATCACTGTGGACACGGAACATGTCCCCGCAGCTGAATGGCACTCTGCACACTGCCTCATCAGATATGCAGCTCTCGCCACCTAGAGGTGCAAAGATCTACTACTCCAACTTTCCAGATGGCAGCACCAGTCCTTAAAAATTTTGGATTCTACCTCATACAGCCTTCCACTTTCAAAACAAACTACTACAGTTTTGAATACAACTTCCCACCATAGCAAGACGCATATCCACTATACGGATAGGGCTAATAATGGAAAGTCCCGGTTGGGTTTCAGCAATGTAATAAGGAAAGTCTGCAACTCACTGCGAAGACATACAAGCAGCAACGACAGGCACATAAAGACACACACATACCACACTTCAGCCATCGGCTATTGGCTTTCTTCAGAATAAAGAGCATTCACACTGGCACACTTCAGTCTCATGACTGTCATCTCTGGCTACCCGACACTGATTCGGAGTGCGGCAGCTGGAAATGATGGTTGTGTGACTTAAATGTGCAAGTGTGAATGCTCTTTATTCTGAACAACGCCAATGGCCGACGGCTGAAGTGTGGAAAGTGATTTTTTTTATGTGCCTGTCACTGCTTGTTTTACATCTTTGCAATGAATTATAAACTGTCCTAATTACATTGTTAAGAAGGATAGATAAAATATAGCCTTCACATAGAAACAGGGATAATTACTTCCTACATGTACAAGATGACAGTGATCAGTCTCAAATGTTTTCTGTATTACAGCAGATCTAAAGTTTGCTCACTGTGTGTCCATTATAAATATTTCGAATGTATTACAACACATACAGAAAATTTTGACTGTGCTGAAGGTCAAGTTCATAGTAAACTATACCTTCAATATGAAGAGTCAAACTTTCTCTCTGTGTTAATGTACATTTTAAGCACTACCAAAGGTAGATATGCTGTAATAAATAAAATATTTGAGACTGATTACTGATATCATCTACACATTTAAAAACAGTTACATAAAATTACTGCCCAGTCTGCAGAGTTTTTAGTTCAAATTAGCTGGATTAATCTTGTAATAAGAAGTCAGAATATGTCACTGCACCACACATTACTGCTCATAGACTTACAAATGTTAAGAAAATATTAATGCTGTTACCACTGACACCACTAGCAACAACAGACACTGAGAAGCAATAGCCCAGACAGAGTTTTGAGAAAATAGATTTTTGTTAAAATCTAATTTTTTGTCAAACCAAAACTTTATAATTGTTTTTAACTAAAACTCGATAACCTGTATAACATATGAAAAAATGATGTACCTACTTTATATAATGAAATTTTATTAAGATAAAGATTTATTTATGGTACTTCACAAAATTTCCATATATATATATGGCAAAAGTGACAATTGCAACATATTTAATTACTGTAACATTAGAATAAGAACACGAAGACCAAATTCAAAAAAACAATTTCCACTCCTGGCAAACCTGTTTATAGTACTAAAATCCCCTTCACCATTCTTTCCAGATATCTGACTTTTCATTGCTTTTCTTCCTAACATGATTTTTGCATTTAATTTAATCCATTTCATTATTAAAAGTTTTAGCCTCCATCTTTAGCAGCCACCCAAACAGTACAGCCAATCTACCTCCAACTACAAATTACATACTACACTGGAACTTCGATTTTATGTTTTTCGCAATTTTACAATTTATAGTTCCTGTGAACTATCCATAAGATAAATGTTAAAAAATGCCCCTATTTTACCTTTTTCCAACTGAAATGTAATGTTGAAAAAGAGTTATAAGCGACAAAAGACAGATGGACCACACAACCTTTTGTGACCGAGTTTAGGGATATGGAAAAATCCACCAAGAACAGTATTCATGTAGCACAACTGCCACCTAGCAGTTGAACAGAGTTGGTATATACACTTCTTAACTGCAGTATTTCAGTGCTTGAGCACTACACAGGGTTAACTCATGCATGCACATTAGGGGGCACATCAGTAAGCTTTCTTAACATCAAGTTTGATTTCATTGTATCTTTTGCTTTATTTCATTAATCCAGCAAGGAGGAAACAGCTATAGTTAGAGTTTGTTTGTTTGTTTGTTTGTTTGTTTGTTTGTTTGTTTTTTTTTTTTTTTTTTTTTTTTTTTTTTTTTTTTTTTTTTTTTTTTTTTGTGGTTTTAGGGCGCACAACTGCTGTGGTCATTAGCGCACAACACTGCCCATAGTAAAATAGAACCGGGGTTAGGACTTAAATGGCTTTCGCCATGTTTGCACGATGTGTAAAAAGTAAAACTCTTAACAGAATGCGGGTCATCAGCTACAATGTCAGACATTTCAAATGGTAAACACAGATCATGACGGAGACGATTAAAAAACAGACATTGCACTAAAAGATGGTTCACAGTAAAAGGTTCATCACAGTGCTCACATAAGGGAGCAGGACCACCACGTAGAAAATACTGGTAGCTATAACGGCAGTGGCCAATACGAAGCCGGGCCAGAACAATCTCCTCTCAGCGGCAGGGTCGAGATGACATTGACTAGAGAACAGGCACAGGTTTAATGGCTCGCAATTTGTTCCCTGACAGGGATGACCAATGTAGATACCAACGGGAGATAATACACTGGGAGACACCAGCGCGAAGGTCATCAGAGCTAGTAGAAAAGGTAGATAGCCGACGAAAGTGAACTGCCTCCTTGGCAGCTGTATCCGCAGACTCATTCCCCAACACTCCCACGTGGTCAGGGACCCACAGAAACGTCACAGTTGTTCCGCTCGTTGAAAGAGAAGTAAGGCAATTGCGGATGCTTTGTACCAGGGGATGGGCAGGATACAGCGTGCGAAGGCTCAACAGAGCACTCAGTGAGACTGAGCAGATGACAGTCTTATTGAGCGAGTTTTGCCGGACGTATTGGGTGGCCTGATATAATGCATACAGCTCAGCCGTAAAAATGGAACTCCACTCAGGAAGACGATATTTCAAAGAGACGTTGCCAAGTACAAAGGCACACCCAACACACTGGTCTGTCTTTGAGCCATCAGTGTAAATGAACAAATTGTCATCAAATTTGAACCGAAGTGCGAGAAATTCCCTCTAGTAGACGAAACTAGGTGTGGAGTCCTTTGGGAGAGAATGAAGGTCAAAGTTAACACTGATTTCGGGGCTTCGCCACGGTGGAGAGGTGCTCCCTCCTGTCGAGAAGATAGCAGGCATTGTAACACTGAGCTGGCCGAGTAACGAACGCAAGCGTACTCCCGGCGGTAGCAGAGCAGACGGGCGCATGGCGAAGAGACTGTCAAGTGAGTCGTTAAAGAAAACTGCGTACGTTGGGTGTCCTCGCATGGACGACAAACGGCTAGCGTAACGGCCTCGGCATAGAGGCTCTAAACAGGGCTAGTGTAAAACGCTCCCATCGCCAGACGGATACCTTGGTGGTGGATTGTATTAAGGCGGCGCAGTATGGATGATCGAGCTGAAGAATAATCAATGCTACCATAGTCCAGCTTGGACCAAACTATGGTACGATACAGATGGAGGAGAGTAGCCCTATCAGCTCCCCACGAGGTGCCACTTAACACCCGCAGCACATTGAGAGAGCGGGTACAGCGAGCTGCCAAACTGGATATGTGGGGAGACCAACTCAACTTCCTGTCGAAAACAAGTCCCAAGAACGTCGTGGTATCCACAAATGGAAGTACTATGGGGCCCAGACGGAGGGACGGGGGAAGGAACTCCTTCCGCCGCCAGACGTTCATGCAGACTGTCTTGTCAGCTGAGAATCGAAAGGCAGTGTCCATACTCCACATGTGGAGAGTGTCTAGGCACCGCTGAAGGCGCTGCTCCAGGAGACCCGTTTGCTCAGAGCTGCTGTAGATCGCGAAGTCGTCAACAAAGAAGGACGCTGACACTCCCAGTGGAAGGTGATTGGCTATAGAATTGATTGCCACTGCAAATAAAACAATGCTCAGTACCGAGCCCTGGGGGACTCCGTTCTCCTGCATAAAAGTGCTCGATAAAACCGAACCAACAAGCACTTTAAAAACACGGTCTATTAAAAATTCGCGGATAAAAATTTGCAGGCGACCCCGGAAACCCCATGTATGCAGAGTGCGGAGGATGCCCATCCTCCAGCAGGTGTCGTATGCCTTTTCCAGATCAAAGAACACCGCTACTGTCTGGCGCTCCCGTAAAAAGTTATTCATTACTGAAGTAGATAAGGCGACAAGATGATCCACCGCAGAACGGTGCTGGCGAAACCCACATTGGACATTAGGAAGGAGATGTCATGTTTCAAGCCACCATACCAGGCGCCCGTGAATCATGCGTTCCATCACCTTGCACCTTGAGGGAAATGGGGCGGTAGCTGGAAGGGAGACATTTGTCCTTCCCAGGCTTTGGTATGGGAATGACTATGGCTTCACGCCAGCGTTGCGGAAAGGTGCCTTCTATCCATATGCGGTTGTAGGTGGCCAGTAGGAAGTGCAAGCTCATTGGTGAAAGGTGTTGCAGCATCGCCACGTGAATGCCATCTGGTCCTGGAGCAGAGGACCGCGAAGACGAGAGTGCGTGGTGGAGCTCTCGTACAGTAAACTCGGTATTGTAGCATTCACGGTTCTGAGAGGTAAAGGGCAATGGAGTCGCCTCCACCATCCGTTTCCTAGCAAGGAAAGTGTCAGTGTAATGTGAAGAGCTAGAGACCTCTGCAGAATATCAACCCAGTGCGTTGGCTATTTGTGGAGGATCGACGACGGTGTCAGTTGCGAGTTGCGACACACAGACCGGGAATCGGGGAATGAGCCATAGTGCCTGAAATTTTTCTGAGGTTACCCCAAATGATGAAGGAAGGGATAGACCTATTAAAAGAGCTCGTGAGTCAGCGCCAACTGGCGCATTTACAGTTGCAAAAGAGGCGACAACAATAGGCCCGCAGCCGTTTGTATCTGATGCAGTTGTCGAGCGTGGGCCGTTGTTTGCAGATTCTAAGGGTACGTCGCCTTGCTCTTAGAGCGTCACGGCATTCCGCGGTCCACCACAGGACAAGGGGACGACGTGAGTGGAAAGTCTTGCAGGGAATGGAACATTCCGCGGCTGTCAGAATAACTGTGGTAATGTGTTCCACTTGGTCGTCTATACTAGGATAATGATAAGTACCAAAATCCGCCAGTGACGAGTAGAGCTCCCAGTCTGCTTTGGTTATCTGCCAGCAGTGTGGATGCTCAAGGGTGTCAGGCGTCATTAGGTGAATTACACACGGAAAACGATCACTCGAATGTGTGTCTGAGAGAGCAGACCATTCAAGACGCCGTGCCAGCTGAGCAGTGCAGATAGTGAGATCTATATGGCTGAAAGTGTTTGTGGAGTCCAAATGATAAGTTGGTTCACCAGTGTTAAGGCAGATGAGCTGAAGGTGGTTCAGTATATCTGCCAGGAGGGAGCCCCGTGGACATGGTCGTGGGGAGCCCCAAAGGGGGTGATGGGCATTGAAATCTCCCACCAACAAAAACGGATGCGGAAGCTGGTCAATAAGATCTAGAAGATGGGATCTAGTGACGGGAAAGGAGGAAGGAGCGTAAATATTGCACAGTGTGAAGATAAATCCAGGAAGGTATATCCGGACAGCAACAGCTTGTATCGGAGTACACAAAGGAACCGGTGTACTGTGTACGTCATCCCGAATAAGCAACATTACGCCCCCGTGGGCTGGAATTCCTGCCACGGGAGGAAGGTCATAGCGAACGGTAGTGTAGTGTGGGAAAGTAATTCGAGTACCAGGGAGCAATTGTCTCCTGTAGAGAGAAGATAATTGGGTGATATGTTCGCGTTAGAAGCTGCAGTTCTGTCCAATTCGACCGGATACCACGAATGTTCCATTGAAGAATATCCATAATAGAATAAAATGAGATGAAGGTGGACATCAGCCCGACGAAGGCTGTGGGCCACAGTGTGAATGTTCGCAACTGGTGGTGTCTGAGACGGGAGGGTCTTGCTCCATATTCTCAGAGGTGACCACAGCAGCTGCGTGAGTGTGGTCGGCAGCCCCATCTTTGGCTGATGCACCTGGAGAGACTATAGGCTTCCAGGGGATGCAATCGTCACATTGTGAGGTAGAAGGGGGGAGAGTTTTCCCCCTATTTGACTTCTTGGAGCCCTGGTGAAGCTCCTTGGTTGGCTCAGATGTTTTGGAGGGGGTGCGGAGGAAATCCTCGTGCGAATGCTCCTTCTTAGACTTATGGGTCTCTATCTGTGGTTTCAAAGCTGAAGATGAAGATTTGGAAGAGGTACTCACACTTTTCGTTGAACGTGACGCCGTTGTCAATGTAGACTGTTTGACAACTACTGTAGTAAACTGTAGGTCACAAGTCTGTGTGGCCATATCCCGTGTTGGTGGAGGCGTTGCAACTACAGTACTGTAATTACCACGCGGTGGGGTCTTAGGCTTACAAGTGGCGTACATCTTACGTGCAACTTGTATTGGAACCTTTTCCTTCACACGGATTTCCTGGATGGACCGTTCATCGGCAAACACGGGACATTACCGGGAGGAGGCAGCATAATTCCCGTTACAATTGATGCAATGGGTGGACGGTGGTGGATAAATCCCCTCATAGGCCTCTTTACCACAGGTGACACATGTGACCGGGTTCTTGCAAGACTGGCTTGTGTGGTTGAATCGATGGCACTGATAGCACCGAGTAGGGTTAGGGATATAACGTCGTACTGTGACTACCTCATACCCTGCCTTGATCTTCGGCGGCAGAGTCACTCGGTCGAAGGTCAGAAACACTGTGCGAGTGGGGACTAAAACATTGTTCTCTTTTTTCATCACTCGGTTTACAGCGATGATGCCTTGCGCTGCCAGATATTCTTTTAGTTCATCCTCAGTCAGACCGTCCAAACTGGCTGAGAAGACTACCCCTCAGGAATAATTGAGGGGTGGATGGAGCTCAACACGAACCGGGTAGCTATGGAGCAGAGTAGCCTTAAGCAGCCGCTGTGCCTGGGAGCCACTTTCTGTTTCTAACAGTAGTTTTCCATTACGCAGGCGGTTGCAGGTCTTAACTGGGCCGGCAATGGCTCTCAACCCCTTTTTGAATAATAAATGGGTTCACCGACAAAAAGGATTGTCCTTCCTCAGTACGGGTCACCACAAGGAACTTTGATGTCTGTAAATTTTTCTGTTCAAGGACACTATTGTCCAGTACGTCAATTTCTAGACTCTTTACATTTTCTTTTTTTTAGAACCATTGCAGATGTATCCCCCACGATTGCCAGTGTCTCCAATGGCACGCTCCTTCCTGCTGGGGGCCCCCAACGGAAGCACACCCGCCTTGGGTGATTGTTCCCACTCCAGGTCACACCTCCCGGTCTACAGACAGAGGGACCAATCGGCGAATCAGGAAGGTATCAGCGCAGGCAATCGCCCCTCCCCTGGCCTGGCCTTAACCAGGGGGTACGCACGCACCCTACATGCCAGCCCAGGGCTGGGACTTACGCACCCATATGGGTGGCCTTCAAGTGCATACAGGGAGGAGGAAGAGAGAAATAGTAGGAGGAGAAGCCTCAAACGCAGACGCGGAGGCAAAGAAAGAAGTGAGAGAAGAGCTTAAGTTAAAAAGGTCAGAACTTCGGTTCCCCGAAGGATGCACAGACTTGGTCCCCAAGAGAGAGGAAAAGGACAGTAGAAAAATCGTCGTGTAGCACGGAAAGGAAAGAGTGCTACAAAGGCTGGGGCCCCGTGCTCGCCACGCACGTACTCACCACAGAGCGGTGAGCCCCCTGGGGGGGGGGGGGGGGGGGGGGAGTTAGTCTTATCATGGAATGAGAAAATTACAAGTGATGAACTTAATATTGGCTAAACAATAAATCTTAATAGGACGTGCAGAAATGTAAAGCCACCATACACTTTAAAGCAGACTATTTTGTTAGCACAGTTTGTAATCCAGTAGAAAGAAATATTTGTAGTAATGCATTGTGCTTTTGGCACATTATTTTTTTACTAGATGTTTTAGGTGTTATCTATTAACAAGGGAATTGAATAACTTTAATGAAGCTACGGTACAATAGTACAATGCTCTTCTATTTGTATCTTACTTGTTTGCAACAGGAAACTACAATGTGTAGTAATTTTCTTCATTTTTTTCAGTAGATAAAAGGCTTTTTTTTATGCCAAAAAGTGTAAAACTACTCTCACCCAAGCAAGCCACAGATAGTGAAGAGCAGAATACGGATAATTGAAAGTTCATACACAGTCACTACGTGCGTTTGTCAGGTGTCCAAGTGAAAAATCTTGTTTCAGACATGAACAATACTTTAAAGAAAACAAAAAACACTAAGCTTTTGCTAGAATATAATAGGCTTATGGCCTGCTAAAACAAATTGACACTAATACAGACTCATACACAGTTAGCTGCATCTCTTACAATTCCAGTTATGCCTTTAAATACTACTGTGAAGACATTGAGAAGTACTTGTACCATTTGCAAATATTATTCCGAGACGAGGAAATCCAGGAAGAGATCATCATTTGTATCAAATCTCTCGCCATAGGAAGGTTGAAAGCAGAACAGACAGAGGGAAGTGGCTGCAGCTACTGGAGTCTCCCGAAGTGTCATTTCCAGGACATGGATGTGATTTCACACAACAGGAACCATTAAAAGAAAGGCAAGCACAAAGTCATCCACATGTAACATCAGCAAGGGATGGCGTTATCTACAGTTTGCAGCTCATCGAGACTGGAGGCTAAATGCAACTCTGTTGCAACACACCCTCCAGGCAAAAACATGACATGCAATATCAACACAAACAGTCTGAAATCACCTTCGGGATTTTGTTCTCTACACACAGAGGCCTATGGAGTGTATCCCATTACACCCACGACACCATCTAGCCCACAGAAAGTGGGCTGAGGGCATAAGGATTGGAGTCTTAACAAATGGTGCCAGGTTCTGTTCACAGATGAGTCAAGATTGTGTGTTCAGCTGGACAATCATCATTCCATCTCATCTGGAGAGAATGTGGAACTCTGCACAATCCTGCTTATCCGCAGGAAACATCAACATACCATGGTGGTTGACAAATGGTGAGATCAGCACACACTGGCAGATGTATGGATCTCTGACGTTCAGACTGGTGCTTTGACTGCTCAGATGTATGGGCATGAGATCCTCTGACTATTTGTTGTGCCCCACACTGGTGCCATAGGAGATGGGATTCTACTGGTGGAAAATAATGTTCATTCCCACGGAGACGCACTAGTGTAGTATATGCTTGAAGCTGAGGGAATTGAACGAATGGCTGGCCAGCTTGTTCACCAGGCCTGAACCCAACTAAGCATGTTGTTGTTTTGGGGGTTTTGAGGGGACAAAACTACATGGTTATAGTCCCCTGTGACAATGAATGTAATACTGTCAACACCAAACAAGAAAATAAATGGGAAAGTCCAAGTGTTGAACTGTGCTAAAATTTGTATAGCAGAAAATAGTGGCTGGCTGATCAGAAATAAATACAGGATGGGTCAGCCATTCTCCTCAGACTAAAAAGCTGTAGTTAAAAACAGGGTAGAAGTGGTAAAAGAGACAGCAGATTAAAAGGTTGAAGGCTGGGGGCCTGAGAAACTAGGCAAACTAGCCCACCACTTAATAGAGTGATAGAAGTCAGCTGCATGAATAAAACCTAATACACGGTCAGCCACTGAGGCATCGTCAGCTAAAATTAAAGCAGGTGTAACGGTAGGTTGAAAGGCTGCCACAAGGTGGTTAAAAGCAGACAGTTCGACAGAATGTGGACCACTGTCAATAAATCGCCACAACGGAAATTGAATGGGTCCTCTTGACATAAAAGGTGGCCATGCATCAACCAATTATGGCCAATACAGAATCGGCACAGAACAACAACAACAACAACAACAACAACAACAACAACAACAACAAAGTGCCTACAGGAAAAACTAATGGAGGACTTCCAGAAAGCCGTAGAAGACTTGATTGCACAGAGCTTGTTAGGTGTGCTCAGTGTTGCCCATTGCATATTCCAAGTCTCAAACACCTCGTGGTGCAAATCCAATCAAGGTATCCTGTTCGGGGATACCAATATCCAGGGGAGGAGTGGAGGTGGCCAGCTTAACCAGCTGATCGACACACTCATTCCCCAGGATGCCGATGTGGCCTGAGGTCTACATCTACATCTACATGGGATACTCTGCATATCACATTTAAGTACCTGGCAAAGGGTCCATCGAACCACTGTTATACTATTATCTCCCTTTCCATTCTCAAATAGCGTGCGGGAAGAAAGAACACCTGAATCTCTCCGTTCCAGCTCTAATTTCTCGTATTTTATTCTGATGGTCATTTCTTCCTATGCAAGTGAGAGTCAACAATATATATTCGCATTCGGAGTAGAATGTTGGCGATTGGAGTTTCGTAAGTAGCCCATGCCGCAGCGATAAGCGCCACTGTTGTAATGATTCCCATCCCAGATCCTGTATCATTTCCATAAGACTGTATCGTGACAATACGAAATAAGCCACCCTTCTTTGGGCTCTTTCGATGTCCTCCGTCAAACCCACCTGGTAAGGATCCCACACTGGGCAGCCATACTCCAAAAATGGACGGATAAGTGTAGTGTATGCAGTTTCTTTAGTAGTTCTTTCACATCTTTTAAGGATTCTGCCAATAAAATGCCATCTCTGGTTCACCTTTCCCATGACATTATGTACGTGTTCTTTCCAATTTAAGTCTGCAGTAATAGTAATTCCTAGGGATTAGTGGAGTTTACGGTCTTTACTTTTGATTGATTTATTTTGTAAACAAAGTTTAACGAATTTCTTTTTGTACTCATGTGGACAACTTCACACTTATTATTTAGAGTCAATTGCCAATTTTTACACCTTGGTGATATCTTATTCAGATCATTCTGCAGTCGGTTTTGATGTTCAGATGATTTTACTAGAAGGTAAATGATGGCTTCATCTGCAAACAACCTAATAGAGCTACTTAGATTTTCCTCTAAATTGTTTATGTAAATAAGGAACGGCAGAGAACCAATAACACTACCCTGTGGAATGCCCGATATCACCTCTGTTTTATTTGATGCCTTGCTATTGATTACTAGGAACTGTGTCCTCTTTGACAGGAAATCACCTATCCAGTCGCAAATTTGGGGCGATATACCATAACCAAGTAATTGATTAAAAGCCGTTTGTGAGGTACGGTGTCAAAAGCCTTCTGGAAATCAAGAAATATGGAATCAATTTGCGAAGCCTTGTCGATAGCACCCATCACTTCGTGTGAGTAAAGAGCTAGTTGTGTTTCGCATGAACGATATTTTCTAAATCCGTGTTCCAAAACCCTCCTGGAAAATGGCGTCAATGAAATAGGCCAGTAGTTTAATTGGTTACTCCTACTGCCTTTCTTGAATATAGGTATGACCTGTGCAACTTTCCAATCTTTTGGTACAGATCCTTGTTTGAAAACGCAGTTTTATATGGCTGTTATGTAAGGAGCTATCACTTCAGCATAATCAGATAGAAATCTAATTGCTATTCAGTCCGGACCAGAAGACTTGTTCTCGTTAACTGATTTTAGTTTCTTCACTACTCTGATGACATCTACTTGTACGTTATTCTGTAATTCGAAATCTGGAATATTGGTTTCATCTTCTTTGGTGAATGAGTTTCTAAAATCTATGTTTAGGAACTCTGCTTTAGTAGTGCTGTCATCGGCAGGATCGTCATTACTATCACATGGTGAGGGTATTGTTTGTGTTTTGCCCCTAGCAAATTTAACACATGACCAAAATCTCTTTGGCTTTTCAGTCAAATTTTGAGAAAGTTTCGTTGTGATAAGTATTGTAGGCATCTCGCATTTAACTCCTCGCTAAATTTCGAGCTTCTGTGTAGGATCACCAATCCTGGGGATTTTGTGTTCTTTTAAATTTAGCATGCCTTTTCCATTGCTTTTGCATCAACATCCTGACCTGTTTTGTGTACCAATGGTGATCACCTCCTCTTCTTATTAATTTATTTGCTATAAAACTGTCAGTTACTGTCGATACCACTTCTTTGAATTTGCGCCACATCTGATCTACACCTATATT
Source organism: Locusta migratoria (assembly GCA_026315105.1). Classification (NCBI taxonomy): domain Eukaryota; kingdom Metazoa; phylum Arthropoda; class Insecta; order Orthoptera; family Acrididae; genus Locusta; species Locusta migratoria. Next base: position 767,957,829 of record CM048755.1, read on the forward strand.
TGGTGTTAGAAACGAGTGGAAGCTGTCTTTCAAAAAGCAATGTATTGTATTTCTATCTGCTTTCCTGAACAAATATACTTTTCGTTTACTTTTTGTAACTTTTCAATATCCAATCTCGATATGACAGCTCTGTGTTCACTAATATCTGTATCCGTTTTGATGCTTGTTATGAGCTCAGGATTATTTGTTGCTAAGAGATCAAGTGTGTTTTCACATCCAGTTACAGTTCTAGTTGGTTCATGAACTCCTTGTTCAAAGTAATTCTCAGAGAATGCGTTGAGTACAATTTCACACGATGTTTTATGCGTACCTCCTGATTTGAAAATATAATTTCACCAACAGATTGAGGGTAAATTAAAATCACCACCTCCTATTATCACGTGAGTCGGGTATGTTTTTGTAATTTGACTCAGGTTTTCTTTGAACCTTTCTGCTATTGTATCGTCAGAGTCGGGAGGCTCGTAAAAGGAACCAATTATTAACTTCTTTCAATTTTCAGGTTCAACCTCTACCCATAATAGCTCACAGGTACTATCAACTTCAACTTTGCTACACGAAACACTATTTTTGACGGCGACAAACACGCCTCCAACTATTTTGTTTAATCTATCCTTTCTGAACACAGATCTTTTGCAAAAACTTCTGCTGAACTTACTTCCGGCTTGAGCCAACTCACACTGCCTACAATTGTGTGGGTTTCGGTGATGTCTATTAACACTTTGAGTTCTGGTACTTTCCCGACACAGCTATGACAATTAGCAACTGTTATACCGATAGCTCCAAGATCTACATTTCTCCTGTGATCCACCTGCACCCCTTGATATTGCCCATTTTGTTTTTCCCCGAAGTCCTCCATCCGAAAAATCCGCCCAGTCCACACCACATAGACCCTGCTACCCTATTTAGCGGAACCCAGAAACCTAACAACCGATGGCACAAGTCAAGGAATCTGCAGCCTACACGGTCGCAGAACCGTCTGAGCCTCTGATTTAGACCCTCCACTCGGCTCTGTAGCAGAGGTCCACAGTTCTTCTCAACCTCTCTCTCTCTCTCTCTCTCTCTCTCTCTCTCTCTCTCTCTCTCTCTCTCTCTCTCTTGTGGTTTTAGAGCGCACAATTTCTCAGGTCATTAGCACCCGGATTGGAACAGAGATTTGCTAGATCTCAACAAAAAAAATGTAACTGTCAGAAAGGAGAGTATCAAGAGAAAGCTAAAAATATTAAATAGAAAGCTTAAATATCCTTTGATAAATTATCCATGATAATAAAACGCAAAACTTTAGCAGCTTCTCGTGTGTCATCAGGTAAACGTTCCTCCAGAGTAGACGGCAAATTAAGGGCTACACGGAGATGATTAAAATTAAGACAAGACCATAAAACATGTCCCACCATCAGAAATTCACCACAGGAGCACAGCGGTGCAGGGTCAGAGGTTAGCAACTGACGGTGGCTGAATCGGCAGTAATCGATCTGCAACCGGGCCAGGATGACCACCTCTCGCCGAAAGGGGCGTGATATGGACCTCCAACCGGTCAGGATCGGTTTTATGGTTCTCAGTTTATTGTCGTAGGGTGAGAACCACAAACTGTGCCAGGACAATACACTGGCGAAGAGCCCGTTGAATATCGTCTGATGGGCCGGAAAAGGTAGCCATGCGAGGAAACGGAGCTGCTGCCTTGGCCGCAATGTCGGCAGTCTCATTCCCGGGCACACCCGCATGGCCAGGGACCCACAGAAAACAAACGTGGCAGCCGTTATCTGCTAGCAACTAAAGGGAGCGTTTGATTCGGCACATGACAGGATGGGTCGAGAAAGGGTCCCGGAGTCTCTGCAGGGCACTAAGGCAGTCGGAGCAGATGGCATAAAAGGGATGGCGGCAACGGCGAATGAAGAAAACAGCCTGGTGTAGGGCAAAAAGCTCAGCCGTGATCTTCGAGCACCAGTCATGGAGCTTGTATTGGAAACGGTTGTCCCCGATGACGAAGGCAGATCCGATACCATCGGTGTTCTTGGAACAATCAGTGTAGATAAATATGACATTATCGAACCGTGAACGAGGGTTGACAAGCCTCGAGCGATATACCAAATACAGAGTGCTCTCCTTGGGGAGCAAACTAAGTTCAAAGTGGGTGTGAACCGGGGTCTGATGCCACAGTGGCAATGGGCTCTCGCTAAACTGAAAGGTGAAAGGAAAGGTAAAATCGAGTCACTGAAGCAGGCAGCAAAACCAAACCCCAAGTGGAAGCAAGGCTTTTGCAGACAACCGATATTGACGATTGAGGGAGTCATCAAAGAATAATGGATAAGATGGATGGGTGGTTGGGCATCGACAGCAGTTGGCATGCGTACCGTCACACGAGTATGTCCCGCCGAGAATTCAAGGGTAATACAGCCCTTTTAACAGGGCTGGTATAAAATGCACCGGTCGCCAGGTTTAATCCCTGATGGGGAATGGAGTTGAGACAGAGGAGAAGGGACGGCCGTGCAGAAGAGTATACCAAGCTTCCATAGTCGAGCTTCAACTGAACAATGGCCCGGTAAAGGTGAAGCAGGACAGTTCGATCTGCTCCCCACGATTTACCGCTAAGGACACAAAGAATATTAAGGGATCGGGTACAACGGGCAGCTAGGTAGGACACGTGTGGGGACCAGCAAAGTTTCTGATCCAGCATTAGCCCCAAGAATTTTGTTGTCTCCACGAATTGGAGAGCAACGGGCCCGAGACGTAGAGATGGTGGAAGAAATTCCTTGTATCTCCAGAAGTTTATGCACACCATTTTCTCAATGGAGAAGTGGAAGCCGTTCGCAATGCTCCAGGAATATAGGCGGTCAAGACAACGTTGAAGACAACGCTCCAAGAGACACGTCCGCTGGGCGCTGCAATAAATGGCATGATCGTCTACAAAAAGGGATCGGGAAACATCAGCTGAAAGGCAATCCACAATCGGATTGATTGCAATGGCAAAGAGCAAAGCTCAGGACGGAGCCCTGTGGCACCCCATTCTCCTGGCGAAAGGTATCTGCCCACCCTCCAACAGGTATTGTAAGCCTTCTCCAAGTCAAAAAACACTGCTACCGTTTGACGCATCCTTAGAAAGTTATTCATAATGAAGGCCGACAAGGTAACGAGGTGATCAGCAGCAGAGCGGTGTCTACAAAAACTACATTGAACATTAGTCAGGAGGTGTCGAGATTCGAAGAGCCAGACCAACCGAGCGTTAACCATGTGTTTTATCACCTTACAGATGCAGCTCGTCAGGGAAATTGGGCAATAACTGGAAGGAAGGTGTTTGGCCTTCCCTGGTTTGGGGATGGGGGTAACAATGGCTTCACGCCAACGTGTGGGAACCTGACCTTCAGTCCATATGCGATTATAGGTGCTAAGAAGGAAACACTTGCCCGCAGGAGAAAGGTTCTTCAGCATCTCAATATTGATGGACTCTGGCCCAGAAGCAGAAGATCAGGACAGGGCAAGAGCACGGCCTAGCTCCTGCATGGTGAAGGAGACATTATAACTTTCACGTTAAAAAGAGTGGAAACAGGGCGACCGTGCCTCCTCTACCTGTTTACGAGGGAGGAAGGCAGGGTGGTAACGAGCAGAGCTCGAAACCTCCGCAAAGGAGCTGCCCAAAGCGTTGGAAACATCAGCGGGGTCCACAAGGACTGCATTTTCAGTGGTCACGCCAGAAATCTGGGAGTGGACCTTGATGCTGGATAAATGGCGTAGACCACTGCAGACAGCCGAGGAGGGAGTACAGCAGTTGAAAAAACTAGTAAAAGCAGTCCAGCAAGCTTTTTTGCTGTCTTTTATAACATGATGACATTGCGCTTGCAATCTTTTATAATTGATACTATTCTCCAACGTTGGAAGGTGCGGAAAGTACATCACTGCACTGTAAGAGCATCGTGGCAGACTGCAGTCCACCAAGGGAGCGGGACGTGACATTGAGAAGAGGATGTACGAGGTATGAAATGTTCAGCAGCGCAGAGAATAACCTCTGTGAGGTATTCGACCTGACTGTCACAGCTGGGGAAAATTCTAATTGTGAAAAAGAGCCATGGAAGAATAAAGCCCCCAGTCAGCTTTGGAGTTGTTCCAACTGGTGGAACGAGGAGATGGGGTACGATGCAGGTGGAGGATTACACAAGATAAATGATCGCTCGAGTACGTGTCAGAAAGTGCATACCACTCGAACCGACGCGCAAGCTGTGGAGTGCATACCGCGAGGTCTAAGTGGGAATAAGTATGTGTTGTGTCGGAAAGGAATGTTGGTGCACCAGTGTTGAGGCAGACAAGATTGAGGTGGTGGAAAAGGTCCACTAAAAGGGAGCCTCTCTGACAAGGTGCTGGAGAGCCCCATAGGGGGTGGAGGGCATTGATGCGGACGGCAACTGCCTGTAGGTGAGTATGCAAGGAAATGGTATGGTAATAGATATTGTCCCGAATGAGCATCAGAACCCCTCAGTGGGTCGAATCGCACAGAGGTGTAGTGGGGGAAGTCTGCATGATCAGATGGATGTAACTTCGTTTCTTGGAGAGAAACTAGAAGTGGGCAATGCAATCTAAGGAGTAGTTTTAATTCCTCCTGATTGGAACGAATGCCGCGAATATGCCATTGAAGGAGCGCCATGATAAAAAATGAGAGAAGAAAAGAAGGAAAAAAAGGAACAAGCAAGCATGGTTACCTCAACGACTGCTGAGGACCGGACTTCAAGGGAGCACTGCTATCGCTATCTAGAGGCAGAAAATTGTGTTCCAATGGGTTCAACTCATGCATCTGCCACCTTCCTGAGTTGATCAGGAGGGGCAGCTTCCACCGTCGGTAAAGGGCCGGGTGCCCGGCAGACAGAGCGTCCCGGTGAAACAGAAGAGGGCCGAGTCCGGCAACTGTTGGATGGCGTCATCGAAGAGCCACACCGTGGCGGGGAAGGGGGTGGGCTGTTCTTTTTCTGAGCCTTCTTAGAGGCATGACAAGTAGAAGAAGTGGTTGACAGTTGAGAAGACAGAGTTTTTGGAAATCGTCCCGAACGGGTTCTTTTTTAGAACTCCGGACAGTGGATTTAGGTGCCCGGGATGTGTGAGAACTGGTCGACGAATGCACTGTAGAACGAGCAGAAGGGATCGGAGAGGTGGAACCAGCAATTTTCGGGCTAGCCGATCTGACACCAGTGACACAGAAGGTGAAATTGCAGGTCTGAATGCCTACCTCCTTAGTTGGTCGAGGGGAGGCGAGGACCTAGCTGTAAGTACCTGCTGGGAGTACAGCGGGCTTCCTACTCGCTAATGACTTCCGAGCGGAATAGGCTGAAACCTTTTCCTTGACGGGAATCTCCTGGATGACCCGTTCTTCTTAATAGACGGGGCAGTCCCATGAAGAAGCAGCATGGTCACCCATGCAATTACTGCAGCGAAGGGATGGAGGTGGACATTCACCCTCATGGGCGCCCCTGCAACAGGTGGCGCACTTGGCTGCATTAGGACAAGATTTACTGGTATGTTTAAATCTCTGGCAATGGTAGCAGCGCTTAGGATTGGGTATATACGGGCGAACGGAAATGACTTCGTAGCCCGCCTTCACCTTAGATGGTAGGTCAACTATGTCGAAAGTCAAGAAGACAGTACGAGTCGGCATGAGATCATTGTTAACCTTTTTCATTACACAATTAACAGCCGTAACTCCCTGATCGGACATATAGTTGAGTAGATCCTCGTCCAATAACCCATTCAGGGATCTTGTGGAGACTACCCACCGCGAAGAGTTGAGGGTGCGGTGAGCCTCCATTTTCACAGGAAAAGTATGCACAAGCGTAGCCCAAAGTAATTTCTGTGCCTGAAAGGCATTCTCAATTTCAAGCAACAAGGTCCCATTGTGCTGTCTGGAGCAGGTCTTCAAGGGACCTGCGATCGCATTGACACCCTTCTGAATAACAAAAAGATTTACAGAAGAAAAATCCTGATCATCAGTACGAGATACTACCAGGAACTTGGGAATGTTAGGCAAGACTTTCTGTGGCTGAGAATTGACATGTTTCCGCTTTTGGGTCAAGGTTATAGAAGATTAGGAATGTTTCATAGCAGGGGTGTTCCACATGATTACCGGCGTCTCTGATGGCACACTCCTTCCTTGTGGGGGCCCTCTGAGGGTGCACCGGCCTTAGGTGACTGTTCGCACCTCAGGTCACACCTCCCGAGAGCGGACAGAGGGACCAATTGGCATTTTCAGAAGGTACCAGCTCGGGTAATCACCTCTCCCTGGGATGGGGAGTTACGCCTTACCCCATCACCGGCTAGGCAGAGTGTGGGTTGACCTTCAGACATGCACAGAGAGGGAGGAGAAGGGACGACGGAGGGAGAATCTCAAACGCCGAGGCGGAGATTAAAGGGGTGGCTCGAGGACAAGGAGAAAGGAGCAAGAGGGGAAGGCGAAAGAACAGCAACGGAAGAGGACCAAGAAAAGGAGAAATCTCTGAGGAAGAGAAAAAGAAACATTGGACTGAATGAAAACGCCCATCTCTGGGCAAAGACACAAACCAGACAGGAAAGTGGGAAGCGGCCTAGGACAGAAGAAAGGCCGCTTCAGCTCGGGGCCCCATGCGTGCCACACACGTACCCACAAAAGAGCTGTGGGCACCCTGGGGGGAGAAGGTGGGGGTGCAGGGTGTCAGTGGGGTCATGAGGTTAATGGAGTCAGGTGAAAGGTTTTGTAGGGGACCTAAGCTTTTGAGGATTCCATGAAGCTCTGCCTGGACATCAGGGATGGGATTGCCTTGACAAACTTTATATGTGGTACTATCTGAAAGCTGACAGTCCGTCAGCCACTTACTCCCACTGATCATATCACGGATAGCTCGGGATGCAGCTGCGGAGGAGGAAATACTGAGAGGCAAGGTTGGAAGTAAGGAATTCCTGGAAGGTATGAAGAGGATGATTTTGAGGAAGAGTGGGTGGGTCTCACTGTGATGGAGGATGTAACTGTTCCAGGCAGGGTTCAATTTGAATGATGTCTTGGGGAACTGGATCATTAGGAGTAGATTATTTTTCTTCGTGGCAAAGTGATATCTCCAGCAAAGACTACGAGTATAGGATAGTAAATCTTTGACAAGGGCTGTTTGGTTGAATTTGGGAGTAGGGCTAAAGGTGAGGCCTTTGGAGAGGACAGAGGTTTCAGATTGGAGAGAGGTTTACAGGAGAGGTATGAAAAAAGAAAGGAAATAGAAAAAGTAGTTAAAGTTGTTGTTGATACTGTGGTCACCTTTAGTTGTCAACAACGTAGTATCCAAGGGTTACGTAGTGGTATGGCGTGCAAAAAGGGTTTAAGGATGGTGAAAATTGGAAAAAGTACAAGAAAACCGTGTGAGAATGCAAGAAAAACTTCTAAATAGAATTGGTTATGTGGTAGCAGATCACGATTTTGAGGCTGACAATAGTGGAATCAAAACCACGGAAAGTTGCTCAAATATGATCGGAAAAATAGGAAACACGAACGGAAATGTGGAAAAATGGGAATGGAAACAATCGCGAGGTAACTAAGAAATGCTGAAAATGGTTATAAACAATATAAGAAACTATAGTTTTGAAATTATGTTTACACATTTAAATGAGAAAATTGGATGAGCGGCGCATTTCAGCTAAAAAGGGAATGTAGGCTGGAACTGCTACGTAAAATGTGTGGAGAGAGGAGGAGTAGTAGTAGTAGTAGTAGAAGATTCTTCTCTACAAGAGCTATAGCTGTATCAACAGGGACATTTGTATATAAACTAGCAACATCAAAAGAAACCAATCTGGTGTCAGCATATTAATCAACAGATTAGAAATGATACAGTGCACTTCTGTTTTCAACAGAAAAGTTATGTTCAAATACAAATGAGTCCTTGATTTTATAATGAAGACATGAAGACACCTAGCCAGTGTGTAATGGTTGCTACCAATTACATTCACTCAAGGAAAAACTGGATGATTCTGTTTATGCAGTTTAAAATGACTTGCAGGTCATTTTGGATTCATGTTTTTTGTTGATGTTGTTGTCATTGTTGTTTGTTGTTTTAGTGCGACAAAACTGCAGAGGTCATCAGTCCCCCATTCCATCAATGGGCATCACAAGGAGAGGCATAAATGTGGAAAGCAGCCCTGTGTGTAAAAAAGCAAAGGGAAGGAATACCCTACTGAGACAGTAAAAGGACGAAGTCGACAAAAGACAACACAAAATGAGAATCGCACAAAAAAACACCAAAGAATGACAATAAATGGAACGGGAAAGTCTATTCCTGTGGTTGACCGACCACGAGATTAAAAAGAGGAAGGGTCAAGCGTACGCAACACAATACTACCTCCAATCGGAGGACACAAAATAAGAGGAACATAAGACAACTGAATTAAGCAAGACTTCATAAAGATTGTTAAAAACCGTCACGAATAAAACGTGAAACTGAATCAGCCATTTTGGCGTCGTCACATGAAACGTCAGATAAAAAGCAAAAAAATTAAAACACTGCTGCAGAGTGCTAAAATAGGGCACTCCAGCAAGATGTGCGGTCACGGTCAAGCAGGAGCTACAATGACACTGGGGCGGGTCCTCACCATGGTGGAGGTGGCCATGGGTTAGCCAACTGTGGCCAATACAGAGCTGGCACAGTACTATAGTCATGGTGGGAATCCCACATGGGGGTATGCCACACACACCTGTTGTCTTTCTTATAGCACCGAGTTTTTTGGGCATGGGCGGGCTACACCACGCGGTAGCCCAAAGCTCACGAACTCTGTCACAGTACAGTCTGGGGATCAGAATCCAGGAGGCCGATCTCTAAAATGGACGCATCGACAGCCTGTTTGGCAAGCCTATTGGTATGTTCGTTGCCTGGGATACAGACGTGACCCAGAGACCAGAGGAACACCACTAATTGACTGGACCTGTCGAGGGCAGATAGTGCCTCCTGTATTCCAAACACCAGAGGAGAACGAAAATAGCACTGGGCGAGGGTCCTAAAGCTAATCGGGGAGTCACTGCAGATGAGGAAGGACTCACCTGAGCACGACCGGGAGTGCTCGAGAAATCTGGAAATTGGCACCAGCTCTGCGGTACAGACACTGCAGCCATCCGGCAGAGAGTGCTGTTCGACCTGGTTGCCACAAATTTACGCAAAATGAACACGGCTCTGAACCTTTGAACTGTGCATGTAAACCAGGTCACGTCCAGGAAATGTAGCTATGACCACTAACAACTGCTGTTGGAGAGCTTCAGGGTGACCTGAGTCTTTGGATCCACGGGCCAAGTCCAGACAAATAAGTGGCCTCGGCAGGCATCACGGAGGTTCGGCCAGATACAGAGATGGTACAGGCTAAGACAAGTGCCAACAGAAGGGACCGGACTCTAAAGGAGATCGTATGACCTGACCTGGGTCATCATTGTCTGTCACTGTCGACCATGTGACAGAAAATGACACGTCAGTTTGGGTGGCAGGTGAGCTATACACATGCACCGCATAGGCCGCAAGCAGTTGTTGGTGACAATCTGCAAAGGTGGGACCCTGGCCTCCACAGGTAAGCTGTTCACAGGGCTGGTGCGGAAGGCACGCGTCGCGATTCGAACCCTACAGTTCTAACTGTGGTCCAGCAACCTCAACACTGAGGGTGGTGATGAACCATAGGTGACACATCCAAAATCGTGACGGGACTGCACCAGTGCTTGAGTGCTTGATATAGCTGCAACAGGGTGGAGCGATCAACACCCCAGGCAGGATGGCCCAGGTGGCTTAGAACACTGATATGGCGCCAGCACTCTGTTTAAGCTGACTGACGTGGCGGAGCCACGTCAGGTGGAAGTTAAGATCAAACCCTAAAAACCAATGAGTATAAACCACCTAATGGTTGTTGACAAAGTTCGGGCGGAGGGTGAGGCCTCAGAGACCGACAGAAGTGCATAACACTTGTCTTTGCAGTAGAAATTTGGAATCCATGGGCAAGAGCCCAGGACTGCACCTTTTGAATGACTCCCTGTAATCTGCATTCGGGAACTTGGGTGCTGGAGGAGCTAAAAAGAGATAACAGAAGTCGTTGGCATAGAGGGAAGGGGATACTGACGACACACCTGTTGTCGCCAAGTTGTTAATGGCCACTAAAAATAAGGAGACACTAAAAACAGACCTGAGGAACCCCATTTTCCTGCACAAGAGAAGTGCTACAGGAAGCACTAACTTGAACAGGTATAAAGTTTTTAATAAAATTCAGGAGCGATCCCCGGAGACCCCACCTATGTAAAATGGTGAGTATGCGGTGTCGCCAGATCGTATTATATGCTTTGTGTATATCAAAGAAGATGACTATAAGATGTTGGTGCCTGGATAAGGTTGTGTGGATGGTAGACTCGAGGTACACCAGATGATCAGTCTCAGAGCAACCATGGCGGAAACCTCCCTGGCATGGCACAAGTAAGCCCCGAGTCAAGAATCCAACAACTGCCGACTGACCATATGCTACAACTTTTTACACACGACATCGGTCAGGCTGATCGGCCGATAGCTGTCCACATGAACAGGGTTTTTGCCCAGTTTGATCACGGGGATGATTATACTCTCCTGCCACTGCAATGGGAAAACCACATTCCACCAGATCCGGTTGAAGAGAACAAGGAGATTACCGTGGCTTTCTGCTAAGAGGTGTCTCAGAATTTGGACATGGATGCTATCAGGCCCAAGGGCCATGTTGTGACATTGTGAAAGAGCACCGAGTAATTCAAACGCTACATGTAGGGACTGTGGATGTGCAGCACACCCGGATCCCCCCACCCCCTCCCCCCATAAGGGGGCTCACGGCTCTTTTGTAGGTATGTGTGTGGCGCTCACAGGGCCCTGAGCCAAAGCAACCTTCGTTCCCACCATAGGCTGCCGGAAATTATGAGCAAGTAGAAAGTCTCGTGTGCTCCCAGCGGGTACCTATAGCAGTGTCCTCTCCTCTCCTCGACCAACTAAGGAGATGGGTATACAGACATGAGATGTGACCTTCAGTGTCTTAGTTGTCAGATCAGCCAGCCTAAAGATTGTCCGATCAACATCACCGATACCTTCTGCTCACTTCAAACCACAGCCCAATCAATTTGGCAGAAATCACAGGCCAAGTTGGAAACCCGGACTTCAAAAAAGTTCCAGTTCGTGAAGATTTCCTTCGCACTTAATCTTCCCAACTTTCAGCTGCTCATTCTTCTCATCAAACTGCCTCCAAAAAGGCACACAAACAGAAAAGTTCCTCTCCTTCCCCGCCACGGCGTGACTCATCGGTTACACCATACAGCAGTAGCCAGTGCTGGCCGTTATTTGTCTCGCCAGGACGCGCTACTGCATGCCAATCTGCCAGCCTTTCACCAGGAGAGAAAGTTACGTGTGAACCTATGGATCTTTACTTTCCATCTGTCGATTGCGGCAGCCGTGAACCCTCTAAGCCAGGCCCTCGGTGGTCGTCAAGGTGATCCCCTCTTGCCTTTCCCTTTTTCTTCTTCTCTCGCTTTCTTTATGGCACTCCTTCAATGGAACATCAGAGGCATTCGTACCAACCGTGATGAATTACTCCTTGGACTACATTGTCCGCTTATAGTCGGTCTCCAAGAAACAAAGCTACGCCTAAACGATCGTATTTATTTATCACAATATATGTGACTGAATTTCTAGCATATAAAGCACCTCATAGGGTTAGAAATATAAGGCTTTATGTCACACTGGTAAATCAAACTTGACCTTCTTGGGCAAGGTATCGCCTTCGAAGGCCAGGATGAAAGCACCAGTGGCAATCTTTCGATGTTTTGGTTCCCTATGGCCAAGCCCGACAAAGTGAACTACTCTTCGCTCTAAGTTGGCGTGCAAATCGTCGGACTGTAACAACAGTTCCTTGTGAAAATTTTTCCTTGGGCCATATTTAGTGACTTATGTGGTGTGATGCTCACAGGGACATCACCCAGCTTGTCGCAGGCAAGTAACGCCCGTGACAGGGAGGGTATGCTTCTTCTATGAGAACTGCACCACTTCGCATCTTTGACATACTTAAAACTTCCCCATACTTGTCCTGAAGATTTTCAATGAAGAAAAGAGGCTTCATAGATGTGAATGACTCACCATCAGTATAGCTACACACAAGGAATTTAAGAGAGTACGGCTCATCTTTACTTCTAGCCCTACATTCCTCCCACAGTGTAGCCAGGGAAGGAAATGTGTGAGGGTTTTATGTTGCTGCGTTAAAGTCAACTCTTCCTCTCTTAGAGTGATGTTAGTGGACGTGTAACTGTTATCTCTGAGATCTTTTCATGATGGTCCCATGAGTAGCTAGTGATCTGAAGGTCCACCCAGGCAGAGCCCCGCTTGCCTGGGTAAAGCCATCCTCACACAGGACATGTTGTCCCAATGTGGCGTAGGCCAGACAAGCTGTCTACCTAGGTAGTTATAGTGGGTGGGGCCGGGAACAGTCTTGATAGGGACGGGGAATATGATATAGGTGGTGATCTGGAAAGGATAGCAACTGAAACTGGTGGCACGAATGTGCATTTCGTGCAGCTGTTTCAGCGTCATGATAGGCCTTGTCTTAATACGGCTGTCAGCCGTCTTAACATGGGGCTTGAGAGGGCGCTGATGACGGAGGGCATGGATCACATTGCAGTGGTGCCAGTTGAAACTATCCAAAGGTCGGATTTTACTAGGCACGGTCTGCACCTCAATAGGTATGGGAAGGGGAGGTTGGCAAAGCTCATAGGTGACAGTGTAGTAGGGGGTGGGGGTTTCACTCATGGAAAAATTCCTGTAGTAGTTGGTGTTAGGGCTGCACCTTTTTTAGACTGAAGACAGCTGATAGATATTCCTGCTTAAAGGAAGTCCCTCTAAGAAATGATGAACCACCTTTGACAAAGTCTAAGAATATAAGTAATGAGGGAATTACTGTTTTTCATCAAAATATACAGGGTATCAGAGATAAAGTTAATGAAATGCTTATTGATACTGATTCTGACATTATTGGAATTTCAGAGCACTTTTTAAGTGGTGTGACAATTAAGAGACTTCCTTTGCCAGGATACAGGTTAGCTGCCTTCTACTCTAGGAGTTCCTTGCAGTGTGGGGGAGTGGCCATGTATGTAAAAAACGATTTTTCATCGGAGTCAATCGATTTTTCTAAACACTGCACAGAACAGATATTTGAATGTTGTGCAGGAGTTGTTAATGTTAATGGAACTAAACTAGTAATAGTTGTTATTTATAGATCCCCTGACTCAGATTTTAAAATGTTTCTGCCCAAGCTGGAATCGGTTCTGGGTTCACTGTATAGGAAGTATAAAAATTTAATTGTGTGTGGAGATTTCAACATTAATTGTGTAGGTGATAGCTCAAGGAAAAGTCAGCTGTTAGATCTATTTAATTCCTATAACATGATGCAAACAGTATTTTTTCCAACGAGAGTGCAAGGAAATAGCAGTTCTACCATTGACAATATTTTTGTTCATTCTTCATTATTAGAGGGGCACTCTGTCAGCAGAATAGTAAATGGCCTATCAGACCACGATGCCCAACTTTTAATTCTAAAAAGTATTTGTTCTCAAACAAATGTTAAACATAAATATCAACTACTCAGAAAAGTTAATCCAGTTGCAATTGAGACCTTTTTAAGCCTAATTAAGGAACAAGAATGGCAGGATGTTTATAGTGCTGATAATGCAGATGATAAATATAATGCTTTTCTGAACACATTTATTATGCTGTTTGAAAGTTGCTTTCCGCTAGAACGCTCAAAACAGAGTACTTTCAGTAACAGACAGCCAGGGTGGATGACAAAGGGGATAAGAGTATCATGTAGAACTAAGCGGGAGTTGTATCAAAATGTTAGAAGCAGTCAGAATGAAGATGCAGTAGCTCATTACAAACAGTACTGTAAGGTTCTGAAAAATGTCATTAAGAATGCAAAAAGTATGTGGTACGCAAAAAGAATAGCAAACTCTCGGGATAAAATTAAAACTATCTGGTCAGTCGTGAAGGAAGTGTCTGGTCAGGAGCAGCAGGTAGAAGATATAACGTCAGTGCGTAGTAGGAATGTTTCTGTTACTGACAAGTTAGATATATGTGCAATATTCAATAATCACTTTCTGAATATAGTAGAGGAACTAAACAAAACTCTAGTTTCTACAGGTAATCATATAACGTTTTTAGAAAATGCGTTTCCGAGGCTGTTGCCTGAAATGATCCTTCATGATACTTCCATAGGTGAGATTGAGTCAATAATTAAATCACTAAAGACTAAGGACTCTTGTGGATATGATGGGGTATCTAGCAGAATTCTAAAGTACTGTTCTCCATATGTTAGCCCAGTACTAAGCCATATTTGTAATTTTTCCTTTCAGAATGGTCAGTTTCCTAACAGATTAAAGTACTCAGTAGTGAAACCGCTTTATAAAAAAGGAGAAAGGGATAATGTAGACAACTATAGACCTATTTCTATGCCATCGGTTTTTTCCAAAGTTATTGAAAAGGCTGTATATTCAAGATTAATTGATCATTTCAGTTCACATAATTTCCTGTCTAACGTACAGTTTGGTTTTAGAAGTGGTTTAACGACCGAAAACGCTATATTTTCGTTTCTCTGTGAGGCACTTGATGGGTTAAATAAGAGGCTACGGACATTAGGCGTCTTCTTTGATTTAACAAAAGCGTTTGATTGTGTTGATCACAAAATATTGTTGCAGAAGTTGGAACATTATGGAATACGGGGAGTAGCCCACAACTGGTTCACCTCTTACTTTAATAATAGACAACAGAAGGTAATTCTCCGCAGTGTAGAAAATGGCTATGACGTGCAATCCCAATGGGGCACAATTAAGTATGGGGTGCCCCAGGGGTCTCTTTTGGGACCATTGCTGTTTCTTATTTATATAAATGATATGCCTTCGAGTATAACAGGTGATTGTAAAATATTTTTGTTTGCTGATGATACCAGCTTGGTAGTGAAGGATGTTGCTCGTAATATTGACACAGTATCAAATAATGCAGTTCAGGAGATAAGTTCATGGCTAATAGAAAACAAGTTGATGTTAAATCACAGTAAAACTCAGTTTTTACAATTTCTAACACATAATTTGACGAAATCTGACATTATGATTACACATAATGGGCATGTGATAAGTGAGACTGAACAGTTCAAATTTCTAGGTGTTCATATAGACAGTAAGCTGTCATGGAAAGCCCATGTTCAGGATCTTGTTCCAAAACTAAATTCTGCTATATTTACCATTAGAACAATATCTGAGATAAGTGATTTTTCAACACGAAAAGTAGTCTACTTCGCTTACTTTCACTCACTTATGACGTACGGCATTGTTTTTTGGGGTAACTCGCCTGATGCAAAAAGGATATTTCTGGCTCAAAAACGGGCGGTTCGAGCAATATCTGGTGTAAGTTCGCGAACGTCATGTCGACCCCTTTTCAGTAGTCTGGGAATTTTGACTCTGGCGTCACAATACGTTTTTTCTTTAATGTCGTTTGTTGTTAATAATATCAGCTTATTCCCACGAGTTAGTAGCTTTCACTCGGTGAATACTAGACAGATGTCTAATCTACATTTGCACCACACCACCTTAACACTTGTGCAGAAAGGGGTGCAGTATTCTGCGGCATCCATTTTCAATAAGCTGCCACAAGAACTTAAGAATCTTAGCACTAATCCACATGCTTTCAAATCTAAATTGAAGAGTTACCTCGTGGCTCACTCCTTTTATTCTGTCGAGGAACTCCTAGAAAAGTTAAAGAATTAAGCTAATTTATTTTTTCTTTATTGATTCTTTTCACTTTGTCTTAAGATTGTCGTGTGCAAAGGACTACTTAAAAATTTTCTATTACCATTATTGTGTAACAATTAATGTATTGACTTGTTCCATGACCATGGAGTCTTACTCCTGAAGTGGGTCCTATGGAACAGAAAAAACAAATAAATAAATAAATAAACATCTCGCTCTGAAATGACCCGCTACATCCCACGGAATGTGCTGCTCATTGTGATTTGTGACCGCAATTTTTGCATTCAGTATTTTACTTAAACATTGTACCTCCTTCACTCCATCTGCTTCCATAACCACACTCTCTCTGCATTGTGGAACTGAACTATTCCAGCACTGTACTGAGCTGCAACAGAATTCAAACACTGTGGTGAAAACCGAATGACGTAAGGTACTGTCTCAAAATTTATGGGTACCTATGCCATTGCATGAAAACTCAAGTTCTCTTATGGGTGGAGTTAGTTCATATTTGTAGTAAGTAACGTCGAATACTGGTTATTATAATGGTATTAAGTTAACAAATAAATTACTCTAACCATAATTAAACCAAATCATTGAAAAATATATCAAAGAGTGTAGATGCAAACCCGTTATATATACAGTAAAACCTCGTTTTTACATTCTCGGTTTTTAGGTTTTCCCGCCATTTACACCATTTTTTGTTGGTTCTGTCAAATTTCCTATGTTTACAATGTTAATTCGCCCTCGTTTTTGCGTTAACATATTTACACTTTTCCCGCATTTAACAATTTTCGAAAGAATTTTCGTGAAGAAAAATGTCGTAATGTACATAAATTGACGCTAGCATGACTTTCCCCAGAAAGTATAGCACTTAAAAATTATTCGCAGTCGAATTTCTTGACAGTTTACATTTATTCAAACGTATATTCCGCTTTTTGTTGTTGACTTACGACGCGCCGATTTGGGGCGAAGTAGTCCCTCTTTCCACCAGCTTCTTTGCCAGATCACTTGGCATGAGAATAATGCTGATTCGTGGTGGTGTAGTTCCTCTTTCCGCTAGCTTCTTTGCCAGAGTGGCTGGTGTCTACTCAATCAATCACAAACAGTTGCTTTGTTGAAGTGAGAATGAAGAGTTGCATTGTTTTTGTGATACATATTTCTGATTAATACAGAACATTATCGGTCAAAGTTGGGTATCATAATACCCACAACCTCAAAAAAGCGATAATAGTGAGAGATGCCGATCCTATGCAAACGTCACAAAAATACTTATGCATATGTTTGTACTCGAGAACGCGAATAAATTCTCTAATATTGTTGTATGAAACATCTAAAAGTACAAAAAGAATGGGACTGAGTTTTACTACGTAAATAATTACATAATGCCGGTAAAAGGCAGTAATTTTGAAGATGTGTTACATAGCCTGGCACCAGCGTCCAAACGATATCGAAGCGGTTCAGGTAATTTTGAAGATGGGTTACATAGCCCAGCAGTTGCGTCCACAATTATAGTGAATGAAATTATTTACGTCAAAAATTTCTACTTCCCATAAACTTACCAATTCTGTTTGGCACTTAAAATAGCGGCGTCCTTGATTATAATGAATGAAATTTCGTCGAAATTTCTACTGCCCATAAAATTACCAGTACTGTCTGGCGCTTAAAATAGCGGCATCCTCGATTATAATGAATGAAATACGTCAAAAAATTCTACTTCCCATAAAATTACGTTTTGCCTGGCACTTAAAATTTGGATAACCTTTATTGTACAATAAACTTCCCGGTGAGTATTTAGATGCTTATTATGTACATATATCACAAATAAACTACAAAAATGCAAGGCTGATGCAGTAAGCATATTTTACCATTTAAAACATTATTTCCTGCATTTTACATTTTCCTGCATTTTACACCATTTTACTAAAGTCCCTTGAAAAGCGTAAAAACGAGATTCTACTGTATCTCTTTTCCTCCATAGCGCGTAATGCCAACCACCATGCTAATCCATTGTCTTCAAAGAAATAACAATGAATATCGGATATTACACTTAAATTAATGAGGAAGAACCAGAAAATTAAGGAAACAAAAAAGGTAAAAATAAAAATTCATTAGAAGTATGTGGTCATGAACCCGAATTACTCTCAACTTCTGCTCCGCAGCTCACCACACTACCAACTACACTATTTCTCCTCGGGAGAGTGTGCGCTGTATTTGTGATATACTATGTACCTAAAACATGCTGTAATATCTTATTTATCTATGACAAAGTATCATAAAGACGCTCCTTTGATAGAATGGCATTCAACTGAGCATAGGAATGATATTATTTCACAGTATACAAATTATAACACTAAAACATTAAATACGATATCCTTTAAAGCTACGAATATATAGTTTCCAGTAATTTATTGTATCAAATCATGCCTAAAATGATGCATTTTCAAAAGTCCTTCAGTTTTCTGGCACTTTAAAAAGATTATATTTATACAGCATAAGCAAAAATTAAAGAAGGCATGAAATATGTAGTCCCATTTGCAATATGGTCAATCAAACATTCTGCTTGTCATGTGAAAATCAGGTTGCTTTTCATTGGCCACATTCCACTCCACAAAGCAAAAATCTAACATGCTGGATCCTTCATTCCACACTTTGCAGGGCAGTGGAACGTGGAATTCTACACTGCAACGGCACCACGTGTGTTTCCATGTCCCATGAGAGGATGGCTTAAGCCTTATACAACTGAGTTGCGGAAGGTTCCCCAGAGGTTTCTCGGTAACGACCGTTCAACTTCAACAGCCATGCATCTCCTCAGCATGTAGCATACCTTGAGATTGAGGGTATTTTATAGAGGTTTGTACCGCTCTTGCGACCCATGCAATTATGCCGAGATCCTCAGGCTCTGAAACGTCCAACGTTTCACCGATGTGCTGTACGATGGTCATTTAAGCACGCACAAAGCTTACGGTGTAGTGGGCTATTGGCTCCACATAGTCCACAGCTCAGGACCCCGGGTTCACCAAGCCCATACCCAGTAAACTAATGCCCCTGAGGGGGGATTCACGTTTATGAGCCACTATTTTATCTTACAAAATAAGCTTTCTGTTCTTGATACTACTTGACGAATATATTTTTTATAAGTCCACAGTTGGATCTACGGTACCCCCAATAAGATATCCAACATATCTAAGGCTGCTTCCAAATACATGGACATCAAATTAAAAATACCAAAAGCAGGAATGGCCATCGACTTTGACAAACTGCTTGAAATCTAACATCATGCTCGATTATGAAATCAAAAACAAAACAGTGTAGCAAAATGCCTTCCATCAGAAAGAAACAAGTACAGCAAGTCATTTCCAGTATAGTACAGCTTTAGAAGAAGAAAGACAATTTAACCAGTGAAGCCTAGTGTTTGTTATTAACTAGAGCTTAAAGATTTTCTAAATGTTCAAATTCACTGTATCCAGGATGGTGTTAATGATTGGCTTTATACCCATAAAGACGAAATAAGTGCCAGACATGAAAAGAAACTTTTGAAATTCAAAAAATAGAGCAGTTTGTAATAATGTTGTTGCTTTGCACTGTTACCTGAATTAACGAGTTAAGTGTGATTAAATCTATTGCAGTTAATAATGGATATGACCATCATCATGGGACATCACAGCTTGAGCAAGAAAACCTCTCCAAAATGCTCAACATTGCACAACAACATTACTTCGTAACAACAAAAATACTAAGAAATTCACATCCATTCCTTTCTTGGGAAATATTTCTACAGAATCAAGCATCTTCAAAGTATTTTCTAATGAAGAGTTTCAACTGTAATATTTCTTTTTCTGCAGACAATAGTTTAACCCTTTGTTGCCTGACGGTACTTAGAAGAACCAGTAAGTTTTGACTGTCATTATTTTCTTACAGTTCAGTTTTGTGATCTGAGAGCCTGTTGGGGAAATAGCACTACCTCTGCTCTACGGTTTCAGTGATGTGTCTGTATGATACATGGACCTCTCTGGCAGCCAGAGCTTTTAATTGTTTTTTGTGCACTGCTGTGAAAACAGAAGATTGTGTGTGTGTTTTTCTACGCTGTTCCCTGGCTTTGTGCACAATTTATAGAAACTTCCATTCGGTTTTCCAATGTTAGTACATACTCTTATTTTTTGAAAATAGTTTCAAGCATTACATTACGAGCAAGTGAGCTAAAGTGGAAATTATAAAGTGAACTTATTAGTACCATCAGGTTGTGCGAACACATTATTGACCGCTACAATTTGTTACGTCTATCTAGTTGTTCGGTCCACATTTTATCACACAGATGGACAAAAATGAAAAAAACTGGTGGCTATTTCTGAACTCTGACTGTGTAGAGATTGAAGCAATGTTGTATGAGGACATTCCCTCTGATATTTTGGAAGATACTGACATGGAGGGACAATAAAGTACTGTCTTTTGCGTCAAACTTCCATGCCACTGAACAGTGTAGTGTCGAGAAAGCAGAAAGATGGGACTAGTATGACAGGGTAGCCACCATATCTTCATTTTCAAATTCAAGGTTTTTTCCAGAATAAAAATAATTATTTTCCAGGTTTACATGAAACTTAATTTTGCTCAAAGGGATTAGCAAACAGCTATACCGTAAAGAAACTAGTTACATATTTATTTTTATTTTTATTTTTTTTTTTTTTAAATACACACACACACACACACACACACACACACACACACACACACACACACACACACACACACAGTCCAAGTTGAACGGATGTCACATTGTAATATACACCAAGCAGTGGCGAATCCAGGATTTGTGTTGGGGTGGGGGTTGGGGGGGGGGGGGGCAGAGCTCATAAAAATTGTGGCATCATACCTCAAACTGATCTAAAAAGAACCAGCTCATATTATGAGGTTTTCCTCATGGTTTTGGGGGCTCTGAAGCCCCATAGACCCCCTCCCCCCGCCCCAGATTCGACACTGACACAATGTATAGTACAGGGCGTACATTTTAAGTTGACAAACCAGCATAACTAGGGAAAAAAGACAGTATATATTCAACAACGGTTTTCACCATTATGAACGGCCGGCAGAGGCTTAGGAAATGATACTAAACTTGAACTGTTTCCACCATTTGGGAACGGTGTGGGTAGCTAGTGTAAAATTTTAAATGGAGACTCCCATTGTTAATTGCAGATTCAGATTCTACAGACCAAATCATGTGTAGTTTGGTTGATTTTTTTTTTCTTTCAATTGGCAACATGTTGCACAGTGATGGTAAGAAATATTTGCATACTGCTGAAGAAATGTACCATCCAGGAAAGAAAAAGGTTAATCATATTGATGATGCTTCAGAACCCAACCAAATGATACCAGATGTACATTTCTTCCCGGCTAGTTCAATTAAATGTTTTGTCGGCAATTCATAACTGGTATTCAGACAAGGCCAATCTGGAAGACTGCCCTGTCCACTGCAGGCAGAGGGAAGGATCACTTTGGGGATCATTTGGTAGCGTTCTGAAGTATCATGAATATGGTTTTCATTTTTTTTATTTCCTGTTTAGTACATTTCTTCACTAGTATGACAAGTATTTCTTACTATTACAGCACCATCTGTCGTAAAAAAAAAAAAAAAAAAAATAAAGAAAAAAATATCCACCAGACCACCCATGATGTGGGTTAAAGTGCAGTTTATCAGCAGCGGCTAGCCATCGCTCTCACTAGGTTAGGAACGGCAGAGCAGCCAATCAGGAGTCGAGTAATGCCAGTTAATAAGATTGCGCATTTCATGACGAGTAAATTTGGCGTCAATTTCAAAGTTTATTCGACGATTTCGGTGCGGCGTTTGTGTGATTATAATTGATTTTCCATTTACAAGGGATTTTTAGATAAGTGTGGTATTACCCCCATAAGTGACCTATTATTAATATACCACAGCAGTCAACCATAGAACAGGTATAGCATGTTTTATTTATCCTGTGATCTGTACGAAACAGTGATCATCAAGTCATCATCAAGTGAAAGTTAGGTATAGGTTAAACGAGAAGTTTTTATTTTTAGTATGTAAAGGCGCGTAGCGCCCGAATCTCCGGTTCAAAAACACTCCATCCATTTACAGTTGTACGCTCGAGATTATATATATATATATATACACATATATATATATAAATTAGTTCGAGCTATCTTGATTGCCGTCCGCACATGCTGGTGAAAACCATTGTTTAATATCTACTGTTTTTCCGAGTTATTCCGGCTTGTCAACTTAAAATTTACACCCTGTTTAATGGACCAAGTTGAGTTCAAGTAGTTGGAGGATACTGTACGTTTTAATGTGAATTGCATTCGTTTATGCAACATAGCCCATTCATTTATACTAGATTTCCTGACACATTAAAATACAGTCAAATCTCACGATCTAGTGATCAAGAACTCAATACATATTGTGGTGTCGCACAAGTCCAAAGTGTGCGCCACCTACTTTCGCCGCGCGCCGCCATGCACGCACAGCGCGGCGTTCTTACGACGTCAGCCACAAGCGCCCTCTGCTACAACTCCGCTCATGGCCACCACTGAACGACATCGTTCACTTGGGACTGTGATAGGAACCTGTTAACACTTCGGAATCAGATAGGCACCAGTGAAGACTTGGCTATCGGACAGGCACTAGGCAGGCCTCTAACTCAAATATGTATCAGCATTCTGCAGTACTGAGCTATGTACAAGTTAATTATTACTAAGTCTCTGTGAAAAATATATATATATAATATATATATATATATATATATATATATAAGTTCTAATTTACTCTCGTGTTTCTAGTTTCTGCTGTCCCACTGGCTGGTCACCTCCTACCTGCACAAGTGTGCATCCTTTATTCCTGTGTCAGTTAAATTATACTCGGCCTCTGACACCTACAATGGAAACGAGACACAAAAGCGGCGACGAGGCAGGGACACAAAAGTGGCGACGAGGAGCGATAGAAGAACCGTGGACCAGCCCGCTTGCAGCAGCCAGACAGCAGCAGTCTGAGCACGCAGAAATTGCTCCCGCCCACCCACCCTTCTTATAAGAATTTTGGGGGAACATATTTGTTACGTGTTTTGTGGACTTTTTTTGTTGCAGTGCGTCCTCATTTCATATTGCATTTCTGTTTTGTTATAAGTTACTTGTATGCGCGGCACCTAATCGGTCAGCATGGCCACTACCCTGAACCCAAACTTACTGGAAATTATTCAGTTACAGACGGCGCAAATCGCGCAACTACTTCAAGCTGTGTCCCGGTTAACAGCGCAAGCAGCTAACCACCAACGGCCATCGCTTCAGCAGCCCACACCTGCCGCTGCACCGCTCCCTACGTTCCGCCAGTACAACGAACGTGAGGAAGAATGGAGCGACTACTTCGCCCAATTTCAAGAACTCGTCGCGGCTCATCAACTAACAGGTCAGACAGTAAAATATTTCTTTCTCACCGTAGTTGGCACCAAGACTTCCGTGTTACTGCAGAAACTTTTCCCCCATCTCCTCGTGATATGGACTTTGAACAACTAGTAAATGCACTGAATGCTCATTACGAGAGAAAAGTTCTCGTGGCCGCAGCGTGGTACCGATTTTTCAGACAAAAAAAAAAAAAAAACTACATGACCTGTCACACCAGGAATGGATCACTGAGTTTAAGGGCTTAACCCGCAAATGTAAATTTACTTGCTCTTGTGGACTCTCTTACAGTGACGTTATGTTGAGAGATGCAGTTACATAGAACATTCAGGACTACAGAATTAGGGCAGCAATTCTAAAACAGTCTGACCCCTCATTAGACAGTGTACTGCAGCTTCTTGAAGCACATGATACTTTTGACTTAGCCGATGTAGAAATGCAAAGCTACAGTGTAAATTCAGTGCGCCGCAACGGATGCTTTCCTAGCCGTAGTTCTCAGTCTAGCCCTAGGGATTCTTATTTTTATACCGGCCGTGCTGAACAGACGGTGAACAGTAGCCAGTGTAAAAGTGTGACACAAAGGTCGCCCCGTCCTGTTGGAATCAGTAATTTGAATAATGGGTGCCAACGTTCATTTCAGAAAAATGTACGTAAATCTTGCCCCCAGTGTGTATCTCGCCACAAACGTGCGCATTGCCCTAATCGCAATGCAACCTGTTATCAATGTGGCAAATCGGGACATGTACAGTCTGTGTGCAAATTAAAAACTCAAAGAACGGTACTGTTAGAAACAGTGCTTCACCGAGTGCACGAACAGTTCATGCTGTCCATGTCATAGACGCTGTGGAATTGAACAGTGCTTTACTTGGTTCTCAATTGCAAGAAAGTTCTTCTGCGCCTACTGCAAAACTATGTAGTGAACCACGTCGCAAGCGCCGTCGAGC
This sequence comes from Locusta migratoria, assembly GCA_026315105.1. Classification (NCBI taxonomy): domain Eukaryota; kingdom Metazoa; phylum Arthropoda; class Insecta; order Orthoptera; family Acrididae; genus Locusta; species Locusta migratoria. Next base: position 767,981,949 of record CM048755.1, read on the forward strand.
GCGTAAATCTGTGCAACGGAAAAGGGTTCGGGGCAAGCATAATGACAATGTCCAGTGCAATCCTGTAGTGAACCTAGTGCCTTCAGCAACTTCTCCTTGTAAAAGTGCCCAGTACTATGTAGCTAGTGACAGTAGACTTGATGTAGCTACTCAAAGTAATTTTAGTGACAGTGTTATTAATCTGAGTGCCGATTCTGCGCCGCTTCCTTCCCTACGCAGCCCATGCATACGCAAGCACAGCAAACAAGCTGTATTAGACGTTGCCCACATTCGCGCACCTGTCGAACGCCACAAGCAAAAACTTTTTGTGACTCTTTCCGTATAAAATAAATCTGTGCAATTTCAGCTCGACACTGGTTCCGCTGTTACATTAATTAATAAAGACACTTATGAACTGCTGGGTCCGCCAAAATTGTCGCCGTGTCAACAAGTGCTAACAGCGTACACAGGTCAAAATATTCCCATGCTAGGAACGTGTAGCCTGCCTGCCTCTTTCCAAGGTGTAACAAAAACAGTTGCTTTTGTAGTTCTTCAGGCCAAATCTACACAGAACATTTTTGGATTAGATGTATTTGACTTGTTTGGTTTATCAATTCAAAGAGATGTACTTCAGATTTCGTCGGTAGTGCCTCACGATAAAATCAATGCATTGTGTGAAAAATATAGTAACTTGTTTTCGCCGGAACTAGGTTGTGCAAAAGACTTTGTGGCACACGTAACTTCGAAAGAATCTGCTGTACCAAAATTTTGTAAAGCTAGACCAGTGCCTATTGCAATTCGTGATAAAGTTGCAGACGAACTTAAACGTTGGCAAGATAGTGGGGTGATTTCTCCTCTTTGTGTGAGTCAGTGGGCCTCGCCTATAGTAATTATACCCAAGCCGTCAGGAAAACTTCGTCTCTGTGCAGACTTCAAATCAACAGTGAACAGTCAAACAATTGTAGACACTTACCCCCTGCCCAGACCTGAGGAACTGATGGACAAATTAGGACAGTCTCGCTTCTTTTCTAAGATTGATTTAGCAGAGGCATACTTACATATTCTGCTTGATGGCGAGTCAAAAAGTTTTTCGTCATTAATACTCACTTGGGCCTTTTTCAATTTCAACGCCTACCATTTGGCAGTTCTTCCGCACCCGCTATTTTTCAGTGCTTTTTGGAACAGCTGACAGTTTCTGTACCGTGTTGCTCGAACTATTTAGATGATTTTGTGGTATCCGGACGTACAGTTGAAGAACATTTAGCAAACCTGGAGTGCCTTTTCAAAGTGTTGACTGCAGCAGGTCTACGTTGTAATAAAGCAAAGTATTCGTTTTTTCAAACTGAAAGAGTACCTAGGCCATGTGATTAATGCCCAAGGAATCCATCCCTTACAGTCACATCGTCGAGCAATCAAAGAGTTGCCTCCTCCTAAGAATGTGCACGAATTGCAAGCAGTAATGGGAAAGCTTAACTATTATTTCAGGTTTATTCCCAATGCCTCTCAGATTGCAGCTCCAGTGCATCACTTATGTAGGAAGAATGTTCCTTTTGTATGGTCTAAAGATTGTCAGGTTGCCTTTGACAAATTAAAGTCTGCACTACTCAGTGATGCATGTTTGATTCCCTTTGACCCTCAGAAGCCTGTAGTGTTAGCAGTTGATGCCTCGTCGTACGGTCTGGGTGCAATATTGTTGCATCGTATTGGTTCTCACGATCATCCTATTGCCTTTGCATCCAAGCTACTGACGCCAACGCAACACAATTACAGTCAGACAGAAAAGGAGGCCTTAGCAATCATTTACGGCGTCACAAAGTTTCATCATTATCTCTATGGCAGAAAATTCTATTTGTTGACTGACCACAAGCCTCTCACGTCGTCGTTCTCACCCACAAAGCCAATTCCGCCACGAACGGCACAAAAGCTTCAGAGATGGTCCTTGATATTGTGTAATTATCAGTATGAGATTTTGTACCGGCCTAACACTAAACACGCCAACGCGGACACACTTTCCCAACTTCCGGTTGGCCAAGATGTGTCATTTGATTCTTCGGAAGTGGCATGTTGTCAGATAGACTCCAGAAATGCTTCTGCTGTCGCAGATTTCCCTTTGAACTGTCGTCAGGTTGCACAGGAAACAGCCGCGGATGCAGACCTAAGTGTGGTAGCACGTTTTGTTCACTCAGGGTGGCCTGCCAGAGCCAAAGACATTGATCGGCCTCTGGTTCGACGTTATTTTGCACGTCGTCATGCATTATCTTTAAGTCAGGGTGTACTGTTGTTGCATACCGACAACGACCAAACAAGAGTGATTGTTCCTCGTTCCCTGCAACGAGAAGTGTTACGCCTCCTGCATCAAGGACATTGGGGTATTGTTAGGACAAAGCAACTGGCCAGATGTCATTGTACCTGGGTTGGTATGGACGCCCAGATAGAGTGTATGACGTCACAGTGCATGGTTTGTGTGGAGCATCAGGCAGCTCCTCCGCAACGTTTCTCAGACTGGCCACGCCCCAAGGGACCATGGCAACGTTTACACATTGATTTTGCCGGACCTTTCTTGAATACGTGCTGGTTAATCGTTGTAGACGCTTTTAGCAAGTTTCCTTTCGTGATTGCCATGAACTTAACGACAGCGTCTAGTACAATTAGTGCCCTTACATCAGTGTTTTGCATCGAAGGTTTGCCTGAAACTATCATCAGTGACAATGGACCTCAACTTGTTAGTGCGGAATTTCAACAGTTTTGTCATGTGAATGGCATTCAGCATATCACCACCGCACCTTTTCACCCTCAGTCCAATGATGAAGCAGAACGTTTCGTTCGAACATTCAAGTCTCACATGGAAAAGATGAAAGGTCAACACTCCAGGCATCAAGCTCTTCAAATTTTCCTGTCTACGTATCGGTGCATGCCACGTGATGGCCTGTCTCCTGCCGAGCTGCTACACGGCCGCTGTCACCGCACTCTCCGTCACCTGCTGCAGCCTCCCACGCACCGAGTAGGTTCGTATGGCGCTACGCGTTTTCAGGTTTCTACGCCGGTGCTCTACAGGGTGTTTGCTGGCATCAAGACAAGATGGACGCCGGACACCATTCAGCGCGTGCTCGATCGCAATATGTATGTTATACGTTCTTCCACAGGGTCGGAGCTGCGGCGCCATGCAAACCAATTGCGCCTGCTGTTGTTGTTGTTGGGTTGTTTAAGGGGGACTAAACTACAATGGTCATCAGTCCCCCATTCCATCCCTAGGCGTCAAAAGTAGCTCCATAGGCGTTAAAGAGAGACGCCCAGAGGTTAAAATGTCGAAGTGAGAGGGGAGTCCCACCGAGTCCCTAAAACATCATAAAAATGGACAAGACACAAAACGTAGAGACACGATCACACAAGGACATCTGACAACAAAGAAGCCGATGTCTGTGGTTGACCGACCAGAAGAATAAACAAGGAAAAGTCAACCACTCGGTTTCACAAAGAAATCTCCACTTAGAGAGAACGATAAAATCCCCCTGCTCGAATAAAATGTAAAACGGTATCTGCCATTGTGGCATGGTCACCTAAAACTTCCGATAAAACAGCAGGGAGGTTAAAATGTCTCCGCAAGGCGGCTAAAAGGGGGCAGTCCATCAAGATGTGGACGGCTGTCAGACGGGAGCCACACCGACATTGGGCTGGGTCCTCACCCCGAAGGAGATGTCCATGGGTGAGCCACGTATGCCCAATGCGGAGGCGACACAAGACCACTGAGTCCCGTTGTGAACCGCGCATGGAGGAGCGCCATGCAACCGTTGTTTCCTTGACCACCCGGACCTTGTTGGGCGTGTTCACGCTACGCCACTCAGTATCCCAAAGCTGACGTACTCGCTGGCGCAACAACGAACAGAGATCAGAAGCCGGGAGGCCGATCTCTAGACAGAACATACCGACAGCCTGCTTGGCAAGCCTGTCAACACATTCATTGCCCGGGATACCAACGTGACCCGGAGACCAGATGAACGTCACTGATCGCCCAGACAGTTCAATGGCACGAAGCGTCTCCTTTATGGCCAACACCAGGGGAGACCGCGGGTAACACTGCTCCAGAGCTCGGAGGCTGCTCAGGGAGTCGCTGCAAATAAGAAAAGACTCGCCTGAGCGAGACCGGATATGCATGAGAGCTCTGTGAATGGCCACCAGCTCTGCAGTGTAAACACTGCAGCCATTCGGCAGAGAGTGCTGTTCCACATGGTCACCATGAGTATACGCAAATCCCACACAGCCATCAACCATAGAACCATCTGTGTAGATCAGGTCATAACCACGGAATTCCGCTATGATAGCCGAGAACTGACGGCGGAGCGCCTCCAGTGGAACTGAGTCTTTGGGCCCCTGGGCCAAGTCCAGCCGAGTAGACGGCCTTGGCAAACACCACGGAGGTGTACGGGCACGGACCCGATAGGAAGATGGAAGGGGAGAAGACTCAAGCTCCTGCAGGAGGGACTGAACACCGATAGGCAATCGTATGACCTGATCTGGGGCGTTGCTGATGGGGACGGACTACCACATCAGGAAAGAGGAGACGATGGTTCGGGTGGCTTGGGGAGCAATACACATGGGCTGCGGAAGCCGCAAGTAGGTGTTGGCGACGGATCCCCAAGGATGGAACCCCAGCCTCCACTAGTAAGCTGTTCACTGGGCTGGTGCGGAAGGCACCCGTCGCGATGCGAACCCCACAGTTGTGAATGGAGTCCAGTAGGTGCAGTGCCGAAGGTGCCGCAGACCCATAGGCAATGCACCCAAAATCGAGACGGGACTGCACCAGCGCCGTGTAAAGCCACAACAGTGTGGAGCGGTCGGCACCCTAGGTCGTATGACCCAAGTGTCTGAGAAGGTTGAGATGGCGCCAGCATTTCCGTTTCAGCTGACGAATGTGGGGGAGCCACGTCAGCCGGACATCAAAGACCAGTCCTAAAAAACCGTCAGTTTCCACTACAGTAAGTAGTTCGTCATTCAGATAAAGTTCAGGGTGCGGGTGGACGGTCCGACGCCGGCAGAAGTGCATCACTCTGGTCTTGGAGGCAGAAAACTGAAAGCTGTGGGTAAGCGCCCAGGTCTTCGCCTTCCGAATAGCACCTTGCAACCTGCGCTCGGCAACTTGGGTGCTGCAGGAACTAAAAGAGAGAGAAAAGTCGTCAGCATAAAGAGAGGGGGACACCGATGATCCAACCGCTGCGGCTAAACCGTTGATGGCGATTAATAATAATGGAACGCTTAAAACGAAACCCTGAGGAACCCCATTTTCCTGGATATGAGAGGAGCTCAGAGAAGCACCAATTTGAACACGAAAGGTACGGACGGCTAAAAAATTCTGAATAAAAATCGGTAGGGAGCCCCGGAGGCCCCAGTCATATAAAGTGTTGAGGATGTGGCGTCGCCAGGTTGTATCGTATGCTTTGTGCATATCGAAGAAGACGGCAACAAGGTGTTGGTGCCGGGAAAAGGCTGTGCGGATTGCAGACTCGAGGTACACCAGATTATCAGTGGTAGATCGACCCTGGCGAAAACCACCCTGGCATGGAGCCAATAATCCCCGAGTCTCAAGAAACCAACACAACCGCCGACTGACCATCCGCTCCAACAGTTTGCATGGCACGTTAGTCAGGTTAATGGGCCGATAGCTATCCAAGGAAAGAGGATGTTTGTCGGGCTTAAGCACTGGGATGATGATACTCTCCCGCCACTGTGACGGGAAAACACCATCACACCAAATGCGGTTATAGACCGCAAGTAGATTACGCCGACTATCTGCTGAGAGATGTTTCAGCATGTCGCTATGGATGCTATCAGGCCCAGGCGCCGTGTTAGGACATTGTTGAAGAGCACTAAGGAGCTCCCACTCTGTAAAAGGAGTGTTGTAAGATTCAGAGCGGCTGGTACGAAAGGAGAGAGACTGGCGTTCTACCCTCTCCTTTACTGCACGGAAGGCCGGTGGATAATTTGCAGAGGCAAAGGCACGAGCATAATGCTCGGTAAACATCTCTGCAAGAGTGGCCGGGTCCGTACAAACGACTCCATTTGTGGAGATCCCAGGGATTCCCGATGTAGTCTGTAATCCCTGTAGCCACCTGATCTTACTCCAGACCTGCGAGGCTGAGGTACCTGTCCCAATAGTGGAAACGTACTTCTCCCAGCACTCCTGTTTCCGTCTTCTTATAAGCTGGCGAGCACGAGCGCGAAGCCGTTTAAAATGGATTAGGTGCTCCTGAGAGGGGTGCCGTTGTATCGCTGTAAGGCCCGCCTGCGGTCTTTAATGGCCTCAGCGATCTCCGGCGACCACCACGGCACTGTCTTATGCCGTGGGCACCCTGATGTACGCGGAATGGTAGCATTCGCAGCAGATATAATGGAATGTTTGGCGCTCTCGACCACCACATCAATGTTCTCGAGTGGGGGAGGGCCAACGATGGCAGCGGAAGCATAGTCTTCCCAGTTAGCCCTGTGCAGAACCCACCTGGGTGGGCGTGCTGGGGACTCGCGTTGTGGGAGTGACAAAAAGACAGGGAAATGGTCACTGCCACACAAGTCGTCATGGGCTCTCCAGTGAACAGATGGTGGAAGGCCGTGGCTGCAGATCGACAGATCAATGGCCAAAAATGTGCCATGTGCCACACTAAAGTGTGTGGGGGCACCTGTATTTAAGAGGCAGAGGTCGAGTTGAGTTAGTAAATCCTCGACAACCCTGCCGTGACCTGAGATCGTAGAACCACCCCACAAGGGACTGTGGGCATTGAAGTCGCCCAACAGTAAGAAAGGTGGGGGTAGTTGAGCAACGAGTGCAGCCAAGACGTTCACAGATACGTCACCATCTGGCGGCAAGTAGATACTGCAGATGGTCAACTCCTGTGTGGTCCTCACCCTGACAGCCACTGCTTCTAATGGTGTTTGAAGGGGCACGGGTTCAGTATACACAGAGGTGAGGACATAAACACACACTCCACCTGAGACCCTGTTATATATGCTACGGTTGCAGTAAAATCCCCTGTAGCCACGAAGGGCAGGGGTCCGCATTGCTGGAAACCAAGTTTCCTGAAGAGCAATGCAGAAAGCAGGTGTCGTGCTCAGAAGCTGCCGTAGCTCAGCCAGGTGGGGAAAGAAACCGCCGCAGTTCCACTGGAGAATGACATTGTTCGAGTGCTGGGAAGACATGAATGAGATAAATGAGCGGGTCATACCTCAGCATCACTTGCATCCACCGATGGAGGTTTATCAGTTTCAGTCACTGGTTTGTCAAGGGCGTCCCCGAGAGCGAGGTCATCAGGTGACGCAAGAATCTCCACCTCATCCTCAGAAGTAGAGGAGGAGGCAGAGGGGAGTGGTGGCACTGAAGCCACCGTGGATTCTTGTGATGGGCCTTTCTTTGGCCTTTGTTTTCCCCTCCGTTCCCTCGGGAACTTCGCCGATGGGAGGTGCTCCTCGGACTCAGCCACAGGGACTGAGGAGGAGTGCGAAGCCCTACGACCAGCAGTCTGCGAGCGCGCCTGCTGCTGGTTAGTGTCGCTACCGACACTGGCGGAAGGGAGCATCCCAAGGGACCCCTTCCGTGTGAGGGAAGCCGGAGAAGGTTGTTCTTTCTCCGGCGGAGAGGTGGTAGCTGATCCCGAGGCTTGCGCCTTGGGAGCTTTGGAAGGATGGCCCCCAACCTCCATGGGGGCAGGCTTAGGTTGGCGGCCCTGGGGGCCCACAGGAACAGAGGAAGTAGAAAATACTGTCGCCGCCAAGGAGAGTGGCGACAACGTTACTGCTGTGAACGAGTTGCTCACAGTAACAGGGTGCAGACGGTCAAATTTCTTCTTTGCCCCATTATACGATATACGGTCCAGGGTTTTATATTCTGTAATTTTCCGCTCCCGTTGAAATGCGGGACATTGCGACGAGCAGGGAGTATGGTTCTGACCACAGTTTACGCAGATGGGAGGCGGAGTGCATGGGGCGCTCGGATGTGCTGGACGCCCGCAGTCCCTGCATGTAGCACTGGACATGCAACGGGAAGACATGTGGCCGAACTTCCAGCATTGGAAGCACCTCAAAGGGGGAGGAATATAAGGCCGCACGTCAACACGGTGAACCATCACCTTGACATTTTTGGGTAATGTATCACCCTCGAAGGCCAAGATGAAGGCACCAGTTGCGGCCCTATTATCCTTTGGACCCCTATGGACGCGCCGAACAAAATGAATGCCTCGTCGTTCAAGGTTTGCCTGTCGTCTGTCTGGAGCAATAAATCCCGATAGAAAATTACTCCCTGAACCATATTCAGGGACTTGTGGGGAGTGATGGTCACCGCAACGTCACCCAGCTTGTCACATGCGAGTAGCGCCCGTGACTGGGCCGGGGATGCTGTGTGGATGAGAACAGACCTGTTGCACATTTTAGAGATGGAGTCCACTTCCCCAAACCTGTCCTCTAGATGTTCCACAAAGAACTGAGGCTTGGTCGCTGTAAATGAGTCCCCATCAGTCCTGCTACAAACCAGATATCGAGGAGCATAATCGTCATTCAGTTTTGCGGCCCGACGTCCCTCCCCAGATGTGGTCAGGGAGTGGAACATTTGGGTGTCGTACACAGAAGCATTGAACTTTCCTCTCTTAGAGACGGTGGTTATACGTCCGCCAACGTCACCCGATTTGTGTCTCTTCATTGCGGGTGATCCGCCCCGATGCCACCCACTCCGATCAGGGGCTCTCCTCATGGGCGCCACCCAGCCACAGCAATGTTACCTGGCGGGATGACCGTTGCCGGGAGTCCTGATGCCCCACAGAGACAGGCATCGACTCCTTGGCTTGCATGAGGAGTATGCAGCTCTGGCACCGGTAGAGCGATCCCTGTGTTGTCAGGGGGCTACAGCCAAGAGGGTACATGACGACCCCACCACAACGGACTTGATACCGTGCTGGCTTTCTGGCGCTATGTGAACCATCAGAAATGAGAGTGCTGAGATGGCCGTGCACGATGGACGCGACTCGCACGGAAAAAAAAAAGACGTGCCCAGTGGCAGAATAGAATCCGCAGTCGCAAGTCCATTCCATGATGGGTGCATAAGATGGCATGGCACAAGAATTACATGTTGCACCACGTAAGGTGTCCTTCCCCAAATGGGTCGCACTTCTGAAAAATTTTGAAAAATGGAGGGTCAAACCCACATAGGGGACCACAGATGGAAAACCGAAAAGTATGAAGACTCCTTTTAGTCGCCTCTTACGACAGGCAGGAATACCGCGGGCCTATTCTTACCCCGAACCCGCAAGGGGGAATTACGCCTGCACAGGCTGCGCGATCCTGTCTCGGGTTTCTTGATTCCAGACCCAGTTCACCGCCAGGAAGCACAGCCACATCGTTCACCGCCGGGCCCAGCGTCCCCAGACTACGAGATCGTAACCATGGAGGTGGACGCGTCTCCTTCGCAGTCCGCCTCTCCGCCTCCGTCACCGCCACAGCTGACAGCGTCACCAAGAGGTACTCCGGGACCGTGCGTGCCCCCGCCGCCTGGGCCACGCAGCTCAGAATATGACCTGCTCCCTCTGGGTGGAGGCGTGCGCCCTTCCCCAGGTTTTGGTGGGTTTCCCGGGGGATTGCAAGGTAGATACCGGGGCACGGACGGCGTCTCGATCCCAGCCTCTGCTACGACGCCAGTCCCACCAGTAACGACCCCCGCGCAGGCCCTCCTCCCAGTGCAGTCGCCGTGGCCCTCAGCCCTACGCCACAACGGCGCGGCGGTTTGGGGGGGGAGGGGTGTGGTGTCGCACAAGTTTAAAGTGCGCGCCACCTACTTTCGTCACGCGCTGCCATGCACGCACAGCGCGGCGTTCTTACGACGTCAGCCACGAGCGCCCTCTGCTACAACTCCGCTCGTGGCCACCACTGAACGACATCGTTCACTTGGACTGAGATAGGAACCTGTTAACACTTCGGAATCAGATAGGCACCAGTGAAGACTTGGCTATCGGACAGGCACTAGGCAGGCCTCTAGCTCAACTATGTATCAGCATTCTGCAGTACTGAGCTATGTAAAAGTTAAGTATTACAAAGTCTCTAAGAAATATATATCTCGTTCTAATTTCCTCTAGTGTTTCTAGTTTCTGCTGTCCCACGGGCTGGTCACCTCCTACCTGCACAAGCGTGCATCCTTTAGTCCTGTGTCGGTTAAATTCTACTCGGCCTCCGACACCTACGATGGAAACGAGACACAAAAGCGGCGACGAGGCAGGGACACAGAACATATATTATGATTTACTTTACCTCAGGATATTTAAAACATTTTCATCTCTTTCAAGTTTTCATTTAGATTGTTCCCAATGATGGTTTTCAGTTTCCAGAGCCCATACAGTCGTAAGTTCTGCCCTGGAAAACTCTAGGTAAAAGATCAATGAATGTTAATGACCCAGCATGTGTAATAATGCACAATATTGTCGGCGAGTTTTTTAACTTCGAGGAGATGAAATCGAGAATGCAAAAACATATCTGGAGCAACAGCTGTGTGGTATTTGCATCTGGTAAAATAACACTGAACAGCAGATTTTAATGAAAACATTATTTTGTTTTAATAAAATTATTTCATTTTTTAAATTATTGTAGTACTAAACAGACAATGAAATATATATTGTGTAAAGCAATAGACTTCTGTTTGTTCATGGAAAGTTTGTTTCTTGTGTGGCTGTTCAAAGCACTCTTCCCCATTGAAAAAATATTTATCTTTGCTTTGCACCAAGAGCATAATACATTCGTTTGTGATTTGGGATTACATGTAACCCACGGATACACTGTCTCGTATGAGCTCTGATATCGAGTTATACTCTGTTTTGACATGACGGACAAACTTGTTTAATTACTTCATCTGTGCGGGTACAGGTAAGGTCGATTCACACTTGGATTCACTCTATTGTTCTCTGCAATGATTGTTTCACCCTGTTCCATCTCAGAAAGACGTAGATGTGTTAGTCTCTAAATAAATTTAACAATATTTTTAATATATTGTTATAAGACACCTGTTAAAGCAATAAATTACAACTGGAAGAAATTGCCTTTTCACAAAAGTCGCGTACCATATTACAGAGTTATACTTACATCTTTTTGGAGGACAATTAGCATGTCAAAAAGTTGCAGTCAACAATGTTAGAACTGTATTTCATATGGTCCCGGCAAGCGCTCACTAGGTGGCGTTGTGTGTACGTATGCTGTTTGAAAACCCATTAACATATAACGAGGGGAATAATCTTTTGTGTTGACCATAAAATAAATAATTAATGCTGTTCCTGTTCTATGGTTGACAGATTCTCGATGTACCCTTGTCCGCTAAGTAAATTAATTATCCTCTTAATTGTTATCGCGACTGCTCATTGGCGCTAGCCGGGCCCGCATGAAAAACAGTTCAGCCATCAACAATACGTACACGAGGACTGTGTTTAACATTTATATATTACCAATGTCACGTCAGTCACAGGAAACGTATATAATTATTACTAACGAATATAGGCGCCGACTTTTGAAAATCTTGGGGTATGGTCAGTGGCGTACCCAGGTGTTTCTAAAGAAAAATAAATAAATACAAAGCAAAGCTAAAAACTTATACAAAACATACACCATATCAGCGTCACCATCATGATTATATGTTGAAGTCCTTTTGTATTTCACTACATACTTATCCATTTTAACGATTTTCACACGCAAGACATTAACACTTTTAACCCCAAATTTTATTGATTCATGAACAAAAATATTTCTTTGCATACATCTATAAATAATGATTGGATTAATGTATATTTGACGGAATTTTTGATTATATTTAGTTTTTGGATGGAAATTTGGGATGACTACAGATGGTAGTGTGCAGGATATGTTTCCTTTATCGTAACTAATAACCTTTTCAAACTGTTGACTACTAATTTAGACACTGGACAATTATTTAGTAATAAAGTTTTTAAATTATTTTGTTTCCTTTACCTTGATACAATTATTTGAAAGTATTGTTGCATTTACTCCAACTTAGAAATCAAGAAACGATATCTATTTTGCCAATGCATTGTAGCCTAATGCTTTTTGTTTCCTCAAGGTAACGGTAAAAATCTGGTCACAATTAATTATTAGAAGACCTGCAATGTTATTTATAATCTTTGAACAAATCATTGTGGCTAGACGGACAGATAAAGATTAGGGGAGGGAAAGGATTAAGACAATTTCATGCACAGGTGACACAGGTCAAAAAGAGCAGAAATTAAGGTCCGACTACTACGTTCAATTGTTGACAAATTTTTGAACCTGGAAGTTCAAATTCAGAAAAAACATCTATCACTAGCTGTTGCGTTTGGTGAATTTGTAGAGCTTCCAATTAAAACACAAAGACCTTCGCAAGTTCTGTTTAGAGAATGTTTTAGCTAGAAGGGATAGGGCAGTCTTTGCGGCAAGTATGTCGGCTCACTGGTAATGTATCTGGTTATCAAAAGATTATCTTAAAAGATACCGGGAATTAAATTCGTTGTGTGAACATTTTCAATGTATCGTACCAAACCCACTTCATTTCTAGTAATTTAATAGAATTAAAGGTTGCCGCCTTCAGTTTACAATACTGACTTAAGAAGTGGAATTCCATTAACATTTGGACTATTTAGAAAACGGTCACTTCACTCACATGTGAACATGGATTTTAATGCCTACAAATTAAATTACCTATTTAAAATAATCTGTTTAGAGTGGTGTCTTACAAAAACCAGCCGCCATCAATGGGATGAGAGAGTCGATTTTAATTACATTCAAGAAATATAATGGAAGGAAAAAATGATACCAAAATTTTGAGTGGGTTATGCCTGGCACACCCATTCAAATTTTGGGGTATGCTTGAGCGACCGAGCATACCCGTAGTCGGTGCCTATGCTAACGAAGCATCACAATACCAACTTTTACGGAGTTTATAGTTAAAATCAACAAAATGCTCCCGTGAAGAGATTTTTCAACACAGAATCAGACAAACAAGATATGTGTTGATGAGTATCACAGGGGGGGGGGGGGGTGTCAATTACGAAAATTGCTAAAATGTAGTACAAATAAATATCGCCTTTCATTCCAGCTGCGATTTCGTAGTCGCGCCTTACGATAACATCGCATCTCTTCGAGGTACATTGCGAGGAATTGAGTAGCATGGTTGAACAACACTTCGAGATAAATACAGAAATATATAATGGAATACGTAACCTATAATTATAAAACTTTTTTAACTGCCCAGAAATATATTTGAAAATGTTTTTGCACACAAAAATGAAGCGATGAATATTATTTAACCCGCGGGCACTAGCGATCTGAGCATTTAGGTCACCATAATTATAAAACGACTGGCATTTTGTTACTTTTAAATATTAAACTTGGAGGTTTTCTCTTACTAAAACTACAAGAATTACTTGTTTACACTTACTAAGTACATATCGAACTGGTCGTGTAATCTGAGCAATAGGCTATACACACAAACGATCATTTAACTCTTGAAGCCGCGAAATCTCATGGGTTAAAAATCCCAGTTTCTGGCTGAAATTCAAGATTTTTTCCCGGTTTTTTTTTTTTTTCAAATTTAAGGCTTTTTCCAGGTTTTCCCAGTTTCAAAGTTCGGTGGCCACCCTGTATGACTATCCATGTCCAGTTACCATATGCGATTACAATAAAATCATAGGTGGTGTGGATAATGCCGACAGATTACAATGAACTTATGGTCTTGACAGCCGATCAAAGAAATGAGACGCCATCTCTCCCTTGGGGGGGGGGGGAGGGGGGGGCAATTGAAATTGCTTAATAAAGATGAAATAACTCACCCAAAGAGAAGGAAAGATAATTTTTCTGTTGCTAAAGAAACAGCAACCGAGGAAACCATTTTGTAGTGTTAAGTCGTAAAAGACGTATATGTGAAATGCGTGTAAAAAAATAAAATACAGTCGACACCACATTGACAGTGTAGCACATGTAAAATGTATTGTTGCAATGACAAAAAAAAAAAACTGTTTCTTACAATTTCACGAGATATCACTAAAGATGTGATATGTATGAAAAGAATCGCATACTGTCAAAAAGTGGCTCTAGAAGCAAAATTTAATGTGAAATTTACAGAAAAAAATGTTTTTGGTAAAAAATATCCTAATGTACATGTGTTTAATTTTTATGTAGAATAATGTTTAAGTTTTACAAACTGGAGCACTTCTCTGTGGAAATTGTGATTCTGCCCATGGAGCCTGACAGTATTTCTGAGTACTGGCAGTGAAAAAAGTTGAAAATAATAGAATTTTACAAAAAATCATAGAGCCTTTTGAGGCCACAACAGCATAAATTCTCCAAGGAAAATGTAAAAAAGCAAATTTCTTCTTCCGTCAGGAAACTAAGGGTTAAAGAGAAAATTGTTGCACACAGTGGAACAAAATACAAGTGATATGTTTTCTAATTCAGGAGTCTATAAATTAATGTAAGGTAAGTGCCCATGTCACTACACTGCATCCAGTCCATAGTGACAGGTGTGAGATTTGGAAGATTTTAATGAATTATTATGTATTTTCCTTCAGTAATTTATTAATTTTTTCTAATTCGAATTATCACCTATTAACCGATAATGTGTACATTTTTTATTTATGCAGTTATTTTTTCTTGGAATTTACAAATCAAGACAAAAATAATGAATAAATGTTTGTGGCGGATGTGACCCGGGTTTGACATCATAGGTGGGGTGGATAATGCCGACAGACTATGATGATAGGCGATCAGAGAAATGTTTCCACGAAAAACCAGTGAATCTATTAAACTAGTTCATTTTTATTTTTGAAAGTTGGGTAAGAAATCAATAAACAAGAAAATACACAAATATTTTTAAAATGTACATATTTATGATTGTTTAAACTTTCTTTAGTCCTGTGACGGGTGTGACATTAAATGTGACTTGTGTGACTACATCCAACTATCTGAACTTATCTGAAGTTAAGCTAAGGTTCCTTCTAAGTCATTGCATGTAAAGAATATAAAATGCTCTGAAATAAATCAACTAATAAATTTTGATGACAAATAAGGTTTAAAAATGCTATTAGTAACTAAAAATTCCATAACTCTTTCATAATAACCATCACCAGACAGTATTTTTACTGTTCAGAGAAGTGAATGCGCTGTCTTATAACATTAGTTTTAAGAAGCTTTTTTGAATTGAAACTGGCCCTTATTGATCACTGGAACTGGAGGAGAAACAGTTCTTAGAATAACAGGTTTTTTTCCCGTTGAAATTTCAATTTTTTCTTTCTCTGCCCAAACTAGTACTGCAATGCATGTAATTCAGTTGCACTTCACTTCTTTCTGCATTAATACCAATTACCTCTGCATAATAAAGAATTTTTTTTGTTTCCATTTGTAGAGCAACTTCCAAACCATGCAGTGCAATGTCCTTGTTGGAGATATTTCCCCCTCCGGACATAACAGAAAATCTTGAATTTCAGGTACACTTATCAATTATCTTAACAGGTTCCAATGCAAACTTAACCGTTCTTCCGACTAAAAGATGATTCCCGTCCTTGATTTGAAAATGATGCTTCGACTGTAGCATGGATGTCTTTCCACCTCTTTCAACACTGATCTTTTTACGTTTATTTTCTCTGTTGGAACGTAAAGGACTTATCTCAGATTCATGTTGTGAAATACAAATATGGAAGTCAAGTGCAGAATTGATAATGGTTTTTGTTGCCTTTACTTTAATCAAAGCTTTACACTTAATAATGCCACCTATACTATCCACAGACCCTTTGCCATATGAGGTGGCAAAAAAAATTTCACTCTTCTGTAACACCAAAATCCTCTTTTTATGAAGCACAGATTCAATAGTGTATATCTGTTTTCGAATTGCACAAAACATCCATCAGAAAACATGAATACTTTTTGTAAGTGAGGGGACACTGTTTTCAGTTCATTGAGTACATATTTCAGAAAAACCCAAACATGCTAATTTATCATGAGAAAGTTTGTAGCTTATAACTACAAATGGCCACTTCGCATCTTTACGCCAAGCATAGCTCTTAAATACTGTGGATTGCAAATGAGACCAATGTGCACTAGATATTTCATCCTTGTAACTAGCTTCATAGTTCTCAGCAAAGTCAATTTGAAGCACACATTCATCTTCCTCTATGACATGATTATTGTTCTCAAAATATTCAGATTGGAAACTTAACGTAGCAGTGAATTTTCATGTATGGGAGTTTAGTGTTGATTTCATTTATGGCAGCTAATAATGAGCCATCAACCACTAAGAGCCTAGGAAACCCTTCCACATCATCCCATTTTTCCAAGTTAAAAAAGTGGAGGTGTAGTATTCCAATGATAGCAAGAAAATGTTCATTTTGTGAGGATAATTGACTCACCGGACAAAGGTTTATAGAAGAACTTATCAAGAATACAGCAGGAAGAGCTTTCATGGTCAACACAAAAGATTATTCCCTCATTCTCTGTGACAGTTTTCGAAGGGCATTCAAAGATAGTTGCCAACAGTAACACATTACACCAGTGCTGTTGTAAATAAAAATTTACAGACTACCATAGGCTGAAATGGACAAAGCCCAGATGATAAAAATGAGCATAAAAAAAGTGTTTCTTTAAATCCATGTGTGGTGATTATAAGCCTGATAGAATGCTGACATGTCCAAAAGTAGTAATCCAAGTTGCAGCGCAACAGTAGCAATAACAATAACAATGCAGCCAAAGAATATAAATGACAAAATTGTTCAGCTACAATGCTATTCAAAGACATTGTTAAAACGCTGTTCCATCAGTTAAAGCTGCGCATGTGCAATACGTCGAATTTAAAAACTGCCAGGTCGGCATTTGACCATGGGAAATAGTTTCAAGATGCGAGAAACATTTCGTCGAAGAAATCCATCGAAAATTGAAAACAATTATATAAATATTATTGACCGTTTTATTGTTGTAACTTAACACAGAGAAAAAAATAAGCTTGCCGATAGTTACCGATCTGAAAACTTACTACTGTCAATATGTGCAGATAATGTGTGACTTTGCATTATTATAGAATATATTACAAAATAATAAAATAGCCACTGCATTTGAATACGGAACATTTCTACATTAAATATGTCACTGACGTCATTAGATTTATGACGTTACAGATACAGGATTAATTTCATTGATAACCAACATTAAAAAAAGAAAAAATTGACGAATTTGCATTACTTCTTTAAAAACCACTAAATTCACATTATTCGTTGCATTATCATTAAAAAAAATTTTTTTCCTGTCCCTACCCAGAGTTCATAATAACCCCTGTAAAACCCCACTTTTACGTCCCCGGATTTTACGTTTTCCTGCCATTTACACTTTTTTTGTCGGTCCCATCAAATTTTCTATCACAATTTTAATTCACTCGCATTTTTGAATTAACATATCTACATTTTTCCTGTGTTTTACACTTTTTAAAATCATGTTACTAAAAAATAAAAAAAATAAAATTTTTTTTTGAGATAATTGATATAAACTGCTTTCACCTGCAAGTATATTGTTTATAAATTTTATGCAGTCAAGATTCTTGACACTTTGCATTTATTCAAACTTATATTTCACATTTTGTTGATTGCAGTAAGCGCCTAGTTGACTTACGAAGTGGTAGCTGACGTGAGTATACTATATACTATCGAAACAGGCACAGCGCCGATTGTTAGCTTGGCTTTGTTTATGCAATTTGTAGTTTTTCATGCTTTGCTTGATGCTTTTCGAGAATTTATTCTTGTTGTGAAATGCAAATATTTATCAAATTATTTTTCCGACATATAAATGGCGAGGCTGATGGTTTGCTTATGTAACCACCCCCCCCCCCCCCCCTCACGCCCTCTCTGCACATTGAAGAGGGCACGGTGTACTATAACCCCAAAGAAGCAATTATAGAGATGCCGACCCTATGCAAATGTCACAAAAATACTTAAGTATAGATTTGCACAAGAGATCGTGAATAAATTCGCTAATATAGTCATGCGAAACATCGAAAAATAGAAGAGGAATGGAACTTTTGCAGTTTTACTATATAAACAATTAATATCAGTTGAAGACTTGCAGATAAAGTCTGATTATTATGAATGAAATTATGTCAAAAATTTCTACTTCTAATTATGTTACTAGTTCTGCCTGGCACTTAAAATGGTAAAAATTTGTATAACCTTTATTACATAATAAACTTCCTGACGAGTATTTTGATGTGTATTATGTACATATATATCACGAACTACGAAAATACCAGAGTGATCCAGTAAGCATATTTCACCATTTAAAATATTATTTGCTGCATTTTACACCATTTCATTAAAGTCCCTTGAAGAGTGTAGAAACAGGGTTCTACTGTACAAGTTCAAAAATGTTCAAATGTTTGTTACGCTTATGGGACTTAACTACAGGGTCATCAGTCCCTAAACTTACATACTACTTATCAACTACCTTATACTAAAGACTGCACAAATATCCATGTCCGAGGGGGGATTCGAACCCCCAACCGTAGTTGCCGTGCAGACCGTGACTGGAGCGCCTTAGTCTCCTCGGCCACCGCGGCCGGCAACTGTACAAGTATTTATGCCTAAATTTTCTCAACAACATACCACAGTAAACTCTTACAATGCCACTGAGCAGATATAAAAACACAATGCAAACCTGAATGAAATACAATGAATTCTACTCAAATGAACTCCTAGGAACTGATAGTTAAAATGTATGTTTCTCCTTTTTTTTTTTCCCCCTCCTGTATGTTCCGCCTAAATGATATAATATGGGATTCTGTATGAATATGATTAATGTATCAATCTAAATGCCACTAGGTACTCTGATGAGACCAATTGTATGAAAAATAAAGGCTAATAAATATTCTATTCTTTTCTATTGGCACATTCTGCTTTTGGCAGACACTTTCAGGGCATGTGCATGGTATTTTGTTGTAAATCTCACCTTTTTTCCTCAAGCAAAGTTTTATTTTCCAGTTTTTTCTTCTTTATGTTTTATAGCTACAGTATTAGTCTGAAGTATATGCATAAATTAAAGTCCTTACCAGCCAATACTACAAGAAATGTTAACTGACAATGAAACAAAAATTCCCAGAATTCTAAAATAATTCCTAAATTTTTCCCGGATGTCCCGGCGCATATACGTCTGCATATCACACAAATTACAACTGTAACCAATATCTGAATAAAATATGTTACTGTGTGTATACTGTGTATGATATCTCACGTGATCCCCTAATTGTTTTGAGTAGTATACTTTCACATACGACATAACCAATGAGAGGCGAGAAAATATGGAATGAATTTATAGCGCCAAAATTGAAGCAACTGTCTAGTTTGATGTCTTTATTAGTGCATATTTGCAGTAGTATGTCATTTTGTGTACTTATCATGGGTCATTCCTTTAAATTGATTGAATTAAGTGAATTATTACTTTTTACAATCATATCCATATACACTCACCCATCCACCTACATAGTGCCATGATTTAATTAAAAATACATAATTATTTGAAACACAGATCGTTTGACATGGACATTGCTTTTCTTGTAGACAGTCAAAAATCTCATTTCATCACACTGTTCTTCATATTGCAGTATCCATCTTCAATTATCTCATTCCGTGCACAACATGAACAGCTGACTCGCACTGCCTTAATGCAATCATTGCTCATGACAAGCTCTGACAACATTCCTGCGCCGCACACGTAAATATGCCACTAGCGCTTTTCTAGATTCACACAGATAACATAAAATGTAGGCTTATTGGAGGGGATTATGATTTTTAATCGCATTTTCATATTTTAGGGGTTTTAATGTTTTTCTCGATTCTGTGTTTTCCTCAATTTTGCATTTTTTAAGTATGGGCCACACAAAACAGTAAAATAGGGGTTTCACTGTAATACATATGTGATGTAGGAGCTAATATGTTATCTACCAAAGATAAATGAGCAGCACAGAGCAACCAAATTATGCCTTGTGCTTTGGGACATAAAAAAAAATCAGTGAGATTGCTTTTCATGAGTGTACATACAATGTGGATCTACATCATAGATAAAGCTGTTTAACAGTAAGACCAACTAAAGGTCAGCAACAAGCATACATACTGAAATCTCAAAGTTGATTACTGTGTGCCTTCAGTCCATATGGGTCTTCGTGTCTCAATTGTTGTATTAGCAGTACTATATTGATATGATGTTAAAAATTTACCCTGCACTCTGAAGTTTCACTCGACAAAAATCCAGCACATCAGCAGATAAAATTCTGATGTTGTGCATCTGTTTCATTTGTGATCCTAAGTGTATGGTGAAACTTTCCTCTAGTCTTGGCATAGGCAGCTTATCTTCATGGGCACCTTTGTGGAATGTGCGTGGAGTATTTCTGAAAGAAAAAGTTTATTTTTTAATACAAATTCTTTTAAACATGGGACAAAATGTGAAACAGGGATTTTTATTACTACTAACTAAAGTTTAGTTTCTGAACAGCAGATATATGCAAACAAATGCAAGGAAACATTTATCTTACATTAATTACAATTGCTTGTAAAAATTTCTGTTTAGAAAACATTTACTAAACTGCATGGAAGAGAATGGTTAACTAAAAGCAAAGGAAAGAGCCAAAGATCCAAGCCTCTTTCTGCAATTATTTTACCACCATCTATCACGAGTGGAAACATTGCAGTACACCACATAACCACAAGTACTGAAATCTAATGGACCAAAGGAATAATACACTGTGTGTGACATATTTAAACCAACTGATTTATTTGATTCTACCTATTAATTTGGACACAGCGAGAACGCAAGCAGGGTCTTATTTACGCAGGTGCAACATGTGCAGCTGCACAAAGCGGTAAAACTTTGGGGGAGCAAAAATTGGCCCGGGAAAAATTTGTTTTTTAAATATTATTATGTTAACTGAATCATCATTATTCGGTTTTGATCAAAGCAATTTTTTTTTTTAAATCAGTTTGTTGTGTTGATAGCAGTGGTATTAAGTCTGTTTGAATCGTAGATGCCAAGAGGGGGGAGGGGGGAGTATAATAAATTGCTGCACAGGGGCGTCGTATACCGTAAATACGGCCCCGAAGGCATGTATGTACAATCTTAGACATAAAACCTGACTGCTACAACACAATCTCCGATATCACTATCCAGGATTGCCCTAAGTTTCCCAACGCGAAACTCCCAGACAATTGCTTAATTTCCATACACAGTTTTAGCATTTTCCCTAACAAATTTTGAAAGCTGAATGGCATGTAAACAGGGAAGTTTACAAAAAAGCATCACCATCCATAAACTATTTCATCCTTTATCCAAAAAAGGAAAATTCAGTTTTTCCCCCCAGACATATTTGAGATTCCCTCATTTCCATAACTTGTGGCTCCTGCATTACATTTAATTCTTAAAAATACATTGACGGTTAATGTCCTAACAGGAGACATCTTGTCAAGCAAGGGGATTTGTGGAAAAATATTTTGTGGCTGTGGCATAAAAAGTGTTACACACTATGGACTACTCCCCAAGAAAGTATTCATAATTGCTGGCATTTGTAACCAACAACAGAGATCTTTCATTTACAGAATAATAAAAATTACCAACAAACCTGCATCAAGTGTTGTAACTACACAGTAACACACAATGCTGATTTCACAAACAAAACCAACCAGGAGTTTGAGAAGTTTTCCTTAACAAACTCATTTTTATCTTGGATTCTAAAATGCTTAACAATCCGAAACTTCCTTTCGGGGCTACAACAGACATCAATCCGGCTTGATATTTTAAATCTAAGCCAGTCACATTCTGCAGGCATGGAATCAAGTAACTACATCAGCATTGTCAAGCTGTTTTAGATAATGTGAGAGAATATCATTCATTATTAACTTCTCTCACACATTTATTGTCGAGTTCAATAAATAAATGGAAAAATATGAAAGTAGGCATTACACTAATACATATGAATTATAACTTACCAAAATAATCCTACAATGAAAGACAATATTAATAAAATGTGATACACCTGTAAAATTAGCATGCCTGCACAAATTAGTAAGGTATAATAAACTTTGGACTTCCAAAATGTCCATGTTTACATCCTTGTACTGCCTCACACTCCAGTTTAATGGACATGCAGCACCTGGAGTAGGCACGAATAAATAATTTAGTGCAACACTTTCATAAATACAATTGTGTTTTGCAAACTCCTGAAGTTACGATATAAGAAAAGGATTATCAAACATACAGTGTGATCATTTTTGTTCCCCTTGCGCTATGGGCTACCGGGAGTATCAACAGGATTAATGATGAAGATGATTTCTTTCTGACTTTTGATCTGGGCACTTTATGGTCTGTCACAAAATAGGCAAAACACTGGCATCCATCCATCCATCCATCCATCCCTCCATCCATCAATGCTGGAGCCAAGGGCCAAGGCAAACAACTTTACAGCTTAATCCTGTTACCTCAAAATTAGTGAGGAGTTGCAATATTTCCCTCTCCCTTGTTGCCTCATTGGTGGCTAGGCCAGAAATAGCAAAGTAAATGACATGATTAGTTGCAATCTCCCTGTTGAATCACCTATATCCATGTATTAATCACCTGATAACACATTTTAAGAAAATCACTCAGACTATTCAATAGAAATAAGAAATTTTACAGTGAATTTAGCAGGCTAATTCTGTGAGACCCAAGAAGTAACTCAATGGTCACAATGTTGAAGAATGACAGTGGCAGTTATAGTTCACTAAGCACATCGCTCTTTCTATACAAGTGTGAATCTCTTCAAAGTTTTGCCTGTGTGGATTTGATAGCTGTTTTTTGAACTGAGAGAGTAACTATCTTTGCTTTCTCCCCATTTTCTATTATTATTATTATTATTATTATTATTATTACTATTAAAACATGGTGGATCTTTCCATCCTTAATCCACTTTAGAGGCATGTATTTTCCAGTGCTTTATTTACAATGCATTTCAATTTTGCCCATAATTCCCCTACATCCATTGTACCTTAACTAAACAATGTCCACTCATTCCTTAAGTTGGATGTGAACAATTGATTATCTGCTCTGTCTAAAACAAACACACACTTAGACTTCTTGACTGATTTATTAACTATGGTGGCCATTGTCACTATGACAACATCACGATCACTAACCCCTGTCTCTACAGTCACGTCACTGACAAGGTCTGGACTGTTTGTAGCTACAATGTTTAAAATATTTCCACTGCACATGGGCTGACGATTTAGCTACTCAAATCAGTGTTCAGAAAGCATGTTTAACTAATTTGCAAGACTACTCGTCTGTACCCCCCTGTAGTGAAACTATAGGTGCCTCAATCTATAGTTGGCAGGATAAAGTCTTCGCCAACTAATAAGGCAAGGTCCGGGTACCTTTTCACTACCGAGTTTAAGCTTCCTTTGAATAACTATAGCCAATAATCCCTAAATGTCCATTGTTTCGGAACTAAACCGTCCATTTATTCTTCAAGTGGGACTAACAATTGCTTATTAGCTCCTAGCATTCTTCACTGATTTATGGACTTCAGTAACCACGTCACTATGATGACATCACTATCACTGGCCCCTGTTGGCGATAACAGCAGACAAAGAAACAAAATTTAACATTAGAGACCTATTGTTAACAAAATGCTATACCAAAACCTGATCATAAACAGTCAAATTAAGAAATTTGGATCATTTGAGATTTTAGAGAGCCTACCTCCAAATGGCTGCAGGCTTATTTACCGAAATCTAGAAAACTTTATAGACAGAGGAACATCACCGAGATTCCAACTTTCTGAATATGACACACAGTGATGCGACCTAATACGTATGAGCAGGGAGGGGGCAGATAGGAAATGGTCCAAGGGGAATAAGTGAATAAGGCATCAAAATTGTGAAAACTGTTTCTGTAAGGAGATATGGGCAGTGTGTGTGTTGGGGGAGGGGAGGAGCAAAACTGAATAACTCATTATTTTCTTCCTCAGATACAATGATCTTAAATTTTGTGATTTCCAGAGATTATACATATAATCTACTCATTAAAAATTGCACACAAACACAAGATCATGTAAAATCATAATTTACAGTGAGTGCAGGTGAAGATATTTCGGTAAGTGTGCAAGTGCCCCCCCCCCCCCCCAGACCACAAATTAACCCAGATAGTGCGGAATTATTTTAGGTATCAATTTGATTTCAAAAGGTTTTTACAAACATACCATTAGTTTTGGAATATTGCCCATCTTTATGGAAGGACGTCAAAATGAATGTTTTACAATTTTAATCTGATGAATCATTATTATTAAAACACTATTTAAAATGAAATGCATACATATAAATGTCGCAAAAATTAAAGAATATTCAAGAAATATGAACCTAACTAAGAGGAAATCTTCAATACCATCTGTATGAACCTCAACTTTGGAAAGTTGTAGGACACAGCTGCAATCAACAACACAATTTAAAATGCAAGGAGGAGATTCAAAGAAATGAAATACGACACTATGCACAAATTTGTAACTACAAGTATGGAAAACTAAGCCACCATTTCATCCTTCTGGAAGAACATCAGCGCTATCTGGGTTAATGAACTAGGATATACGATCAACATTGTTTATTATTGCCGACACACTTCAAGATTTTTCCTATATCGGCACAGCTATGAATCTAGTGGCATGCCACATTTTCATTGGCTGCTGATAGATTCCACAGTGGCTTGCCATTGTGGATTCCTCTCATATGTTGTATTACACAGTTTTCGAGTATGTAAAAGTTACTGTCAATACTGCCGATTTCCACAAGAACATAAAAGGTGTTGCTCATAACCTGATTATTTTTGTGGATGACATCACACAAATGAACTCTAAAGAAACCGAGTTCTGCCAACATAAATGACACCAATTTATTATTTAAACATGGAAATCAGAATTCAAACCACTCCAGTCATAAACTCGGAATTTTAAACAATTTTTGTACCAATTAAAATACAATTAAATCATAATGGTTGGAACCTCTGCATCACACAGTTATACAGTTAAGGATAGTACAATTAATAGTTTTTACTACTTACTAGAGAAGTCACCAAATGAATCATTTCTTGTCTCACCCTCAGAGTGATGCAGAGCCTGAAAGCATTATACATATGGCAAATTTTTAAGGACCCTAGCCAAGTTACATTTATTTCGACATTTACATGTTTGTCACGTTCCTCCTTCACTATTCTTTGTCTTCTGGCTATAATACATATAGCCAGACTTTTTTTTTCTTTTTCATTGAAAGCTAACATTACAATTCCTATTTAATGTGTATCTGTTATTGTAATACATTATTCAACAATATTCAATACCTTAGTTATAGAATCGTCCTCTTGTAATATGTATGTCCTGTCCACATGCTGGTTGCTAACATTGAATGTTTACTAATATGTGTACTGCCTGAGTTTGTTTGTGTGTGTGTGTGTGTGTGTGTGTGTGTGTGTGTGTGTATGTGTGTGGGGGGGGGGGGGTGCTTTGTACTGTAACTTCTTGTTACATGGAAAACCTGAAAAACATATTTTTCAACTTTGTTGTACAATGCTTACAATGGTTTCTTTAAAGCTAGACTGACCAATATATTGAAGCCAGCCAGCTGCAAATGTAAATAGCATATTACATGTGAAAATATTTTTATGTATAAAAAATAGAGTTGGTGTAACTTACCCAAAGCACAGGCTCGTACGCAAACACACACAAAAACACAAACACAAAAATTCAAGCTTTCGCAACCATTTGTTGCTTCATCAGGATGACAGAAAGGAAGGAGAGGGGGAAAAAAGGGAAGGATGCGGGTTTTAAGGGGGTGGATGAGGAGTCACTCCAACCCCGGGAGTGGAAGGACTTACATTAGGGGAAAATAGGAAGGTAAACAAACACACACACACACACACACACACACACACACACACACACACACACACACACATCTAGGCAGACATACTGTAGAAAGCTAAGAAGTTGGACAGAGATGCCACTTGAGGCAGAGGCTCTGTACAGAGAACAGAGGGAAAGATGTTATAGAATGGTGAGCGGGAATTCGAATTTAGCAGAAGTTGAAACCAGGTGGGCAACGGTAAGAGAGGCAAGTTCTGATCTCCGGAGTTCTGAAAGGTTGGTGTCGGTGGGAAGTATCCAGATAACCCGGATGGTTTAACACTGTGCCAAGATGTGCTGGCTGTGCACCAAGGCATGCTTAGCCACAGTGTGATCCTCATTACCAACGAACGCTGTCTCCCTGTGTCCATTCATGCAAATGGACAGTTTGTTGCTGGTTATTCCCACATAGAAGGCTTCACAGTGCAGGCATGTCAGTTGGTAAATCACATGGGTGCTATCGCGTGTTGCTCTGCCTTTAATCATGTACAACTGGGGGCAGTTACATGAGTAGGAAATGGAGGGTAGGGAAGGTGGTTTGGGGATTTCATAGGGCTGAACTCTCCTTGCTGGAGAGTCACATTCAGAGTCCAATCCAGTCCCGGAAAGTATCTGGTGACAAGAGGGGCACTTCTGGGGTTCTTCTGTTGAAGGTTCTGGGTTTGGAGGAGAGAGGAAATGGCCTGGCAATTTGCTTCTGTAGCTGCGGGATGTGAAAGCTGTTATTAGGTTATAGTGTACTGGTTCAGGGATTCAGGACTGGAGCAGACTCGTTTGCCACGAAGCCCTACGCTGTATGAAAGGAAATGTTTGATGTGTAATGAATAGCAGCTGTCATATGGAGGTACTACTGTTTATTGGTGGGTTTGATGTGGACAGGTGTGTGAAGCTGGCCATTGAGCAGATGGAGGTCGACATCGAGGAATGTGGCATGGGATTTGGAATAGGACCAGGTGGCTTTGATGAAACCAAAGGAGTTGAGGTTGGAGAGGAAATTCTGGAGTTGGGTCTTCACTGTGAGTCCAGATCATGAAGATGTCATTAATAAATATATACCAAACTTTGGGTTGACAGACTTTGGTATCCAAGAAGGCTTCCTCTAAGTGTCCCATAAGGCATACAAGGTGGCCATCCTGGTTCCCATGGCAGTTCCCTTTATTAGTTGTTATGTCTGGCCCTCAAAGGTAAAGAAGTTGTGGGTTAGGATGAAGCTGGCTAGGGTAATAAGGAAGGAGGTTTTAGACAGGGTTGCAGGTGGTCGGCGTGAAAGGAAGTACTTCATTGCAGTGAAGCCCTGGGTGTGCGGGAAGTTTGTGTATAAGGAAGTAGCATCACTGGTTACAAGGATGGTTTCCGGAGGTAAGACACTGGGTAACAACTTCAGGCAG
The DNA here is from genome assembly GCA_026315105.1 of Locusta migratoria. Classification (NCBI taxonomy): domain Eukaryota; kingdom Metazoa; phylum Arthropoda; class Insecta; order Orthoptera; family Acrididae; genus Locusta; species Locusta migratoria. The sequence continues at coordinate 768,009,255 of CM048755.1, forward strand.
TCGAGAAAGTGGTTGGTGTCTTTGATGAAGGATGTGAGACTGCACATAATGGGTTGAAGGTTTTTGTCTATGTAGGCAGAGCTTTGTTCTGTGGGGCTTGGTAACCAGGCACAATGGGGCGGCCTGGATTTTTTTTGTGGTTTTTTGGGCGCACAACTGCTAAGGTCATTAGCGCCCAGACGAGAACAGAGATTCGCTAGATCTCGTAAAAAATTGGTGACTACCAGATAGAGTATCAAAAGAAGGCTAAAAACGAAAGATAAAAACAATTAAAAGGGTTAAATATCTTTTGATAGATTGGCCATGTTGATAAAAAGCAAAACTCTAGCAGCTGCTCATGTGTCATCAGCTAAAAGTTCCTCCAGAGTAGACGGAAAGTGAAGGGCAACATGAAGATGATTAAAATTGGGACAATACAGTAAATCATGTTGCACCGTCAGCAATTCACCACAGGAGCACAGCGGTGCAGGGTCGGCGGTTAGCAAATGACAGTGGCTGAAACGGCAGTGACCGATCCACAACCAGTCAGGATGACCACCTCTCGCCGAGAGGGGCGTAAGGAGGTCCTCCAAGCGGTCGGGGTCGGTTTTACAGTTCTCAATTAATAGTCGTGGAGTGAGAACCACGCACTGTGCCAGGACGACACAATACTCCGGTGAAGAGCCCGTTGAACACTGTCCGATGGGATGCAAAAAGTAGCCATGCGAGGCAAAAGAGCTGCTGCCTTGGCTGCTAGGTCGGCGGTCTCATTCCCGGGCACACCCACGTGGCCACGGACCCGCAGGAAAGAAACGTGACAGCTGTCATCTGCTAGCAACTGGAGGGAGCGTTGAATCCGATACACGAGAGGATGGTTCGAGAGACGGTCCTTAAGACTCTGCAGGGCATTAAGGGAGTCCGAACATATGGCATAGAAAGGTTGGCAGTGGCGGCAGGTATACAAAACGGCCTGGTGGAGGGCAAAAAGCTCAGCCGTGAAATTCGAGCACCGGTCAGGGAGCTTGTATTGGAAACGGTTGTCCCCGACGACGAAGGCAGATCCGACACCGTCAGTGCTCTTGGAACCATCAGTGTAGATAAATATGGCATTATCAAACCGCGAACGGAGTTCGACAAGCCTCGAGCGGTATACCAAATCCGGGGTACTCTCCTTGGACAGCGAACTAAGTTCAAGGTGAGTGTGAACTTGGGCCTGATGCCATGGTGGCAATGGGCTCTCGCTCAACTTAAAGGTTGAAGGAAGGGTAAAATCGAGCTGCTGAAGCAGGCGGCGAAACCGAACTCCAGGTGGAAGCAAGGCTATCGCAGACAACTGATATTGGCGATCGAGTGAGTCGTCAAAAAATAATCGGTAAGATGGATGGTTGGGCATCAACCGCAAGCGGCATGCGTACCAACACAAGAGTATGTCACACCGAGTGGTCAAGGGTAATACAGCAGCTTCGACATACATACTTTTAACAGGGCTGGTATAAAATGTACCCGTCACCAGGCGCAATCCCCGACGGTGAATAGAGTTGAGACGGCGGAGAATCGACGGCCGAGCAAGTATACAAGGCTTCCGTAGTATAGCTTCGACTGAACAATGGCCTGGTAAAGGTGAAGCAGGACGGTACGATCCGCTACCCATGCCACTGAGGACACGAAGAACATTAAGGGATCGGGCACAACGGGCAGCCAGGTAAGACACGTGTGGGGACCAGCAAAGTTTACGATCCAGCACGAGTCCCAAGAATTTCGTTGTCTCCACGAAAGGGAGAGCTACAGGGCCGAGACGTAGAGATGGTGGAAGAAATTCCTTGGATCTCCAGAAGTTTATACACACCGTTTTCTCAGTGGAGAATCTGAAGCCGTTTGCGATGCTCCAGGAATATAGACGGTCAAGACAGCGTTGAAGAGAACGATCCAAGAAACACGTCCGCTGGGCACTACAATAAATTGCAAAATCATCTACAAAATGGGATCCGGAAACGTCGGCTGAAAGGCAGTCTACGATTAGATTGATTGCAATGGCAAAAAGAGCCACGCTCAAGACGGAGCCCTGTGGCACCCCATTCTCCTGGCGAAAGGTATCTGACAAAACAGAGCCCACCCGTACACGGAACTTGCGATCCCCCAAAAAAGCTTGAATAAAGAGATGGGAGGCGGCCGTGAAGGCCCCATGTGTGCAATGTGCGGAGAATGCCCGCCCTGCAACAGTCGAAGTCTAAGTCGAAGAACACCTCTACCGTTTTGACGCATCCTTCAAAATTTATTCATAACAAAGGTTGATAAGGTGACGAGGTGATCAGCAGCAGAGCCATGTCTACGAAAACCAAATTGGATATTAGTCAGGAGGCGTCGAGATTCGAGGAGCCAGACCAACCAAGCGTTAAGCATGCGTTCCATCACCTTACAGACACAGCTAGTAAGAGAAATGGGGTGATAACTTGATGGAAGATGTTTGTCCTTCCCTGGTTTGGGGATGGGGACAACAATTGCTTCACGCCAACTTGTGGGAACCTGACCTTCATTCTATATGCGATTATAGGTGCTAAGTAGGAAACAATTGCCCACAGGAGAAAGGTTCTTCAGCATCTCAATATGGATGGAATCGGGCCCAGGTGCAGAAGATCGGGACAGGGTGAGAGCACAGTCTAGCTCCTGCATGGTGAAGGAGACATTATAATTTTCATGATTAAAAGAGTGGAAAGAAGGCGGCCATGCCTCCTCTACCTGTTTGCGAGGGAGAAAGGCAGGGTGGTAATGGGCAGAGCTCGAAGCCTCCACAAAGAAACGGCCCAATTCGTTGGAAACAGCAGTAGGGTCCACAAGGACTGCGTTCTCGACGGTCAGGCCAGAGATCTGGGAGTGGACCTTTATGCCGGATAAACGGCGTAGGCCACCCCAGACAGCCGGGAAAGGAGTAAAGCGGATGAAAAAACTAGTAAAAGCAGTCCAGCAAGCTTTTTTGCTGTCGTTTATGATACGACATTGCGCTTGCAATCTTTTATAATTGATACTATTCTCCAACGTTGGAAGGTGCGGAAAGTACATCACTGCACTGTAAGAGCATCGCGGCAGACTGCAGTCCACCAAGGGAGCGGGACGTGACATTGAGAAGAGGATGTACGAGGTATGGAATGTTCAGCAGCGCAGAGAATAACCTCTGTGAGGTATTCGACCTGACTGTCACAGCTGGGGAAAATTCTAATTGTGAAAAAGAGCCATGGAAGAATAAAGCCCCCAGTCAGCTTTGGAGTTGTTCCAACTGGTGGAACGAGGAGATGGGGTACGATGCAGGTGGAGGATTACACAAGATAAATGATCGCTCGAGTACGTGTCAGAAAGTGCATACCACTCGAACCGACGCGCAAGCTGTGGAGTGCATACCGCGAGGTCTAAGTGGGAATAAGTATGTGTTGTGTCGGAAAGGAATGTTGGTGCACCAGTGTTGAGGCAGACAAGATTGAGGTGGTGGAAAAGGTCCACTAAAAGGGAGCCTCTCTGACAAGGTGCTGGAGAGCCCCATAGGGGGTGGAGGGCATTGATGCGGACGGCAACTGCCTGTAGGTGAGTATGCAAGGAAATGGTATGGTAATAGATATTGTCCCGAATGAGCATCAGAACCCCTCAGTGGGTCGAATCGCACAGAGGTGTAGTGGGGGAAGTCTGCATGATCAGATGGATGTAACTTCGTTTCTTGGAGAGAAACTAGAAGTGGGCAATGCAATCTAAGGAGTAGTTTTAATTCCTCCTGATTGGAACGAATGCCGCGAATATGCCATTGAAGGAGCGCCATGATAAAAAATGAGAGAAGAAAAGAAGGAAAAAAGGAACAAGCAAGCATGGTTACCTCAACGACTGCTGAGGACCGGACTTCTGGTAAAAGCAATCCAGCAAGCTTTTTTGCTTACGTTTATAAATCTACGACATTGCGCTCGCCGTCGTTTATAGTTGATACTCTTCTCCAACCGTTGGGTGCCGGCGGAAGGTGCGTAAAGCATGTCGCCGGGCTCTATGAGTGTCGCGGCAGGCTGCAGTCCACCAGGGGACCGGGACACGACGTGGAGAAGAGGATGTACGAGATATGGAATGTTCGGCAGCTGTGAGTATAACCTCTGTGAGGTATTCTACCTGACTGTCACAGCTGGAAAACTCCTGATAGTGAAAAACTACCATGGAAGAATAAAGCCCCCAGTCGGCTTTAGAAATGTTCCAACTGGTGGGATGAGGAGATAGGGAATGATGCAGGAAGTAGATGACACAAGGAAAATGGTCACTCGAGTACGTGTCAGAAAGTGCATACCTCTCAAACCGACTGGCAAGCTGAGGAGTGCATATCGCGAGGTCTATATGGGAATAAGTGTGTGTTGTGTCGGAATGGAAGGTCGGTGCACTGGTGTTGAGGCAGACAAGATGGAGGTGTTGGAGAAGGTCCACCAAAAGGGAGCTTCTCGGACAAGGTGCCGGAGAGCCCCATATGGGGTGGTGGGCATTAAAGTCACCTACTAACACGAAGGGTGAAGGGAGCTGGTCAACGAGGTGTAGAACATCTGCCCTAGTAAGGGCAGATGACGATGACAAATAGATATTTCAAAGGGAAAAGGAAAAGGTGGATAGACTGATGCCAACAGTAACTGCCTGTAGGTGAGTATGCGGTGAAATGGGATGGTGATAAACGTCGTCCCGAATGAGCATCAGAACCCCTCCATGGGCTGGGTTACTTTCCACAGGTGGCAGGTCGAAACACACAGAGGTGTAGTGGGGGGAGTCTGCACCATCACTTGGACGTAACTTAGTTTCTTGGAGACAAACTAGAAGCGGGCAGTGCAATCGAAGGAGAAGTTTTAATTCCTCCCGATTGGAACGAAAGCCGCGAATATTCCATTGAAGGAGCGCCATGATAAAAAAATAAGAGAAGAAAGGAAGATAAAAAGGAACAAGCAGGTGGGGTCACCTCGACGGCCACTGAGGACCAGACTTCGAGGGAGCACTACTGTCGCCATCTAGTGACAGAGTGTCATGTTCAATAGGGTCAAACGAGTCATCTGCCACCTTCCCGAGTTCATCAGGAGGGGCAGCTTCCACCTCCGGTAAAATGCCGGTTGCCCGGCTAACAGTAGTGCGTCCCAGCTAGACAGAAGATGATCGGGGCCGACTATTGTTGGGCAGAGTGACGGATGGGTCACGCCTCGGCGGGGGAAGGAGAGGAACTTTTTTTGTTGGCTGTTCTGGAAGAGTGACGGTGAGAAAAGGCAGTTGACTGTTGAGAAGCCTAAGAATGTAGAAAATCTTCACGGACGGGATCCTTTTTCAAAGTTCGGGCATCTTGTTTAGGTGCACGCGGTTTATTAGAGGTTGACGAAGACTGAACTTTAGAAGAGGCAGGAGGAAGCGGGGACATGGAACGGGCAATCTTCAAGCTGGCCAATTGCACAACTGTGTCAGCGAAAGTGAAGTCACAGGTCTGGGTACTTGAATCCTTAGTAGGTCGAGTGGAGGTGAGGACCTTACTGTATGTGCCCACTGAGAGGACAGTGGGCTTTCGACTCGCCAACATCTATTGAGCGGCATATGTTGATACCTTTTCCGTAACCCGAATTTGCTGGATGACCTTTTCATCCTTATATACAGGGCAGTCTCTAGAGTAAGCCGCATGGTCACAGTTGCAGTTAACGCAGTGAGGGGACGGAGGTTGGCAATCCCCCTCATGGGTGTCCCCTACCACAAGTGACATTTTGCTGCATTAGGGCAAGATTGACGGGTGTGGTGGTATCTGTGGCATTGGAAACAGCGCATTGGGTTTGGTACATAAGGGCGGACAGAGATAACTTCATACCCTGCTTTGACCTTCGACGGGAGTTCAACTCTGTCGAACGTCAAAAATACAGTACGAGTCGGTGTCAGCTGGTTATCTACCTGTTTCAACACCCTACGGACGGCTGTTACACCCTGATCGGACATATAGGTTTGTATGTCTTCGTCAGACAACCCGTCAAGGGATCTCGTAAAAACTACCCTCCCGTGACGAGTTGAGCGTGCGATGTGCTTCTACCTGGACTGGAAACGTGTGTAGCAATGTAGTCCGGATTAGTTTTTGCACCTGGAAGGCACTGTCCGCTTCCAGCAACAATGTACCATTGCGCTGACGTGAACATGTCTTAACAGGGCCAGCAATTGCATCAACACCTTTCTGAATGACCAAAGGATTTACAGAATTGAAAGCTTTACCATCGGTTCAAGAGACAACTAGGAATTTCAGGAGATTGGGCAAAGTCTTCTTTTGCTGAGGCGAATCTATCTTTCGTTTCTGAGTCAAAGTCACAGAAGAAGAGAAGGAAGTTATTGCGGAAGTGTCGCCCGTGATTACCGGTGTCTGCGATGGCGCGCTCCTTCCTAATGGGGGCCCTCTCTGAGGGCTTACCCGCCTCAGGTGATTGTTCACACCTCAGGTCACACCTCCCGAGAACTGACGGAGAGACCAATCGGCATGTTCGGAAGGTACCAGCTCGGGTAATCACCCCTCCCTGGGCCTGGCCTTTACCAGGGGGTACATTCGCGCCCCTACTTGTCTACCCGGGGCGGGGAATTACACGTTACCCCGTCACCTGCTATGCATGATAATGTGAGGGTCAGCCTTCAGACACGCACAGGGAGGAAAGAAGGAGAATAAAGGGAGAGAAGAGAAAGAAGTGTCTCAAACGCCGAAGCAGAGACTAATGAGGAGGAGAGAAAGGCTAGGAAATTACAGCAAGGAGAGAAAGACTGAAGTAAAGGTTAGGAAAGGAAGAAACCAAGGAGAAAGAAAGACTAAGACAGGAAACCACCTTGAATCACAAAAGACACCCGTCTCCGGGCAAAGGCATGAACCGGGAGGGAAAGTGTGAAGCAGCCTGGGGCGGAAAAGAGGCTGCCTCAGCTCGGGGCCCCGTGCGTGCCACACATGTACCCACAAAAGAGCTGTGGGCCCCCTGGGGGGCGGCCTGGATGATTAGGTTTGTGAATTTTAGCAAGTATGTAAAAGTTGGGGGTGCGGGGTGTCGGTGGGATCATCAGGTTGATGGACTGAGGTGAAAGGTTTTGTAGGGTGCCTAAGCCTCTGAAGATTTCTTGAAGCTCTGTCTGGACATCAGTAAGGGATTGTCTTACAAACATTGTATGTAGTGTTGTCTGAAAGCTGACGCAGGCCCTCAGCCACATACTCTCGCCAATAAAGTACCATGGTCATGGACCCTAGTCAGCTCGGAGAATGACGATGGAATGGTCAGCATTCAGATCGCAGATAGCCCGGGATTCAACAGCAGAAATCTTTAACAACATTAATTATTTCATACAATCTTAAGTACTGTGTAATCGGTCATCCATTGGTAGGAACACAGAAGGTTCATTAATTTGTATTTAGCAACTATAATTATGAATTCTTGAATAAACTATTGTCTTGGTTGCAAAAACTTTTATTAAAATGACACGTTTTGCCCGGTTAGAGCATCTTCATATTTCTGACTAAGAAGAAAAAAAAAATCCACATCTTACAATTTTTACATGGCAATATTACAAAAAAAATTATTTCGTTAGCTACAAAACATTGTTGAAATCAGTAATAAGGGATTGTAATAATGTAGTTACTGATGTTTCACATACTCTGTGGTAGAGGGTGTTTAGGTCAAAATGCAGCCATAGGATGCCTTACTGAGACAATAACAATGTAATCCATTGATCAGCGGTAACACTGACCGTTAAATTGATACAATGATCAACTGATTGGATATTGAAATAATTTATATTCCAATATTTACCTTATCTGATGTCCATGTGCCATATTCACAGAATTTACGACAACTGCGAATGGGCAAAGTTGAAAATGTGTACCCAGCCAGGATTCTAACCCAAGTCTCCCACTTTCTGGGCAGTTGTGCTGACCACTATAGCACTGGAGAGACAGTGATCACCACACCTGCAAAGACTACCTAAGCACACCTACACAGCACAGATACAAATGTCTAGCCTTACCCTGCAGGGTGTTAGTGATGTTTCCAAAGAGTCTATAGCCCCCACGAAATGCTTTAGGGTATCACGCAGCTCATGCACAACCTGCAGAGAGTGCCACCAGCTGCCTAAGTAACAGTGACAAAACTTATTTTGATTTTGAACCAACTGGTTTGGATGACACAATCTCTACAAATGAGAGCTCAGAAAACTCTGGTACGCACAAAAATTGAGAACCTTCCTTCTCTCTTATTTTACAGATTCCGGTTATTACTTAAATTTTTGCTGCTTCAGATGTTGGTAATTAAAGTGATGCTGAAAGTATCAGTCAAGATCTCTCAGCAGCTCACTGTGTATCCAGTGTCGAAAGATCTGTTATATGGAAGACCGTACAAGCTGAATGTAGTGCAAATAGTGTCCCTACTTGGAGTGGCTTCTTGCCAGACAAAAATGCTCTGAAAGCACCGATTGATTATTTTCTAGAGTATTTTGATGACTCGCTGTTTAGGCACATTCTTTATCAGAGTAATTTGTTTTCTGTGCAGAATAATGCAAATAAGCCTATACAAGTGACAAAAGTGGAACTTTAGCAGTTTCTTGGCACTGTGTTACACAAGTCTACCAGCTGCCTCGAACTCTCATGTATTGGGCAAAGGCAAGTCAACTTAGCTGTGTAGCTGATGTCACATCTCATAATATATAGAATGACGGCAAAAGAAATATCCAGTTCAATGGTAATCATAAAATGCCACAACTTGATGACACACTCGAGACAGTTTGTACAAAATGAGGCCACTGATTGATGCATTATTACCAAAATTTCAAGCTATACCTAAAACCCAAATGTTTAGTGTTGATGAGCAGATGGTCCTTTTCAAAGGGCAATCAGCACTGAAACAATATTTGCCTAATAAGCCAAAGCAATGGGGTTATAAAGTATTTTGTGTAAGGTGTTATTCACAATTTTGAAATTTACACAGATAAAATAACTTCGGATGTAGATTGCCCAGACATAGGTGCGAGTATAGTTCTGCATCTAGCAGAAGTTGTTCAAAGTGGCCACAACAATATTTTGATAACTGGTTCTCATCAGTAAATTTGCTAGTTGGTATGAACCTTTTGATCAGACTGACTTCCAGGTTGTAAATTTTCCACTGATGGCAACCTGAAGAAATGTGGAAATCTTGCTTTTGAAAAGGAAGGGGGCTATTGTCAAAGGTGTTGAAATCCGAGCTGTAAAATGTTTTGATAAGCGTACTGTGACTTGTGCTAGTACATTTGCATCTGCACAACAGTTATCACTGTACAAAGATGGAACAGAGGAGAGAGAAAGAAAAGAAAAAGACACTGTCAGGTACCATGTCCAAGTATAGTGACACTGTACAATAAATTGATAGGAGGGTAGATTTGCTTGACGCACTGATATCCTATTACAGGATATTCATCAAATCAAGGAAATATCACCATAGGCTGTTTTTCCACTTACTGGATCTTCTAATTGTCAACTGCTGGTTGTTATATCGGCGGGACTGTAAGAGCCTCAGAATTCCCCATAATGAACAAAACGGCCTGCTGTAATTCAAGTCTAGAATAGCAGACACACTCTGCAAACAGGGAAAAGATGTAATAAAGAAAAAGAGAGGTGGGCCTTCAACCAGTATACAGACTGAACTGCAGCATAAGAAGCATCTGAGTCCAGCAACATCTTTTCCAGATAGGACTACCTGCACTGACTCATTACGTTATTGGCCTCAAGTTACAGGAACAAAGCAAGGAGTAAAAAACCAAACTGTACAGGGCAGACAGTGTTAATGTGTAGCAAATGTAATGTAAATATCTGTTTTAAGAAGAGAAAAAACACAGTTTCCATGAATATCATGAGTAGAGCTATGTGCAGTATGTATAGTCAAATTGAAAGCAACAATGTATTTTTGATTTTTAAATATAGAAGTTCAATTTGTACTAATCTAATGTCAGACCCTATCCTATTAAAATGATAAATACAATTGTACACCAGTGGCATGTAGGAGTCGCGAGTTTTCAAAATATGCTTGGTACTTTTATTGGCATTTAATTTCCTTTTGAAGTATAAGTCAAATTTCCGTACTAAGATAACGTTCACCAAGGCAACAAGCACCTCCCGTGTGCTAACGTGAGGTCGCTGCCCTGGCCCCAATTCCGGCTGCCAGCCATACGTTTCAACACCGCGCATCCGGTGCCATCAACCCTAGCTTGGCAATCCTCTGTACCAGCACTTGCAGCAACCACCAGCCCCAAAATTGCTGAACAACACGCTAGTACCGAGCCCCCACCAAAGAGTGCCAGCAAAACAGAGCCCAGAACATGGAGCTACCAATAGATTCCCACCAATCAGGGACTAGGGCGTGTAACTTCCTAGATTTGATGTCCTCTAGCTGCAAGACGGGCAGTGAGTCCATGATTGATTCCACTTCAACTCCCGACCGAGCAGCACGATCCCTCCGCTCTGCAGTCCGCCGGGCTAGCACCCGCAGTCTCCTAGCACAATGCTGAACTCTTATCTACCACTGGTGCCACTCCTCAGGCCTTAAGAACTAGCTCATGTATCCCTTAACCGGAAATATACCTTCTCCTGGAGACGAAACCTGCTGCGTGTACTCATCATTTCTCCAATCACTCCCCAAACCCCACATGGAAATTATACCCCGCCTCCACCTCTCGAACCCATCCTGTACACAATGTTGTAATAAATGAAGTCTTGTGTTTACTTTCTCAAATACCCATTGTCACAAATACGTGATATACCTAATTACACGAGATCAGTAAATGACATGCTAGAAATTATATAATGTCAAATAAATATGTTTACTAGTAACTATGTATCACGTAAAAATTAATTCGGGCATTAAGGGGTTAACTAAAGATATCATTTCTGCTGTTTTATTCATTTCTATCAATGTATCATTTAATCCACTCTGTTCTACTGTATAATGTATATATCAAACACTTTTATTACTGTACACAACATTATTAGATATTCACTAAAAAGCAGATGATGCAACTGCTTTCTATGTATCAATCTGTAACCAGCTTTCATGATATTAATAAATTCGTAAAACTGCACTGTGATAGTTCTGGATTACTCAAATATCCTCAATGTACACATTAAGTGAGCTACTGTTCTCTTTAGCTTCATTTTTGACAACTTACCATAAAAACTTGGCAACCATTAATTTCTTTATAAACTCAACAGCTACAATTTTTTGTCTTTTCATGTGAGTATTCCAATGCCAAGTGCGATTGTTGCTCAAATTAACTTTTTATAAGCACCAAATGAAATTTCTGAAGTGAGTTTTCTGTATTTGTACCACAAAAAATTAAGTCTACAATCAACAGAATAAATCACTTCTTCCTATTTTTCATGCTTTGTTAGTCTTACTTTCACTGTAAGCAGTGACCTCCAAGTTCTAACTTTTCACCGCCATTAAGTAGCACATACTTTCTGAAGTATGAAATCTAGAATCTTAATATTATGTAGGCTGGTAAAAATTTAGATACCATTTTGAAGAACAGCAAGAGTTACTCATGATATATTGAAATAGAGATGAACGTCTTTCCTGATTTTCCTATACAAAATGAATATATTTAACTCTTGACAATTTTAAAATAGAATACAATCATTTTTGTTGAATCCAAGTTTCTCATTTAGCAATCCTTTCCCTATGAAGAATTTGAAAGATACTGGATATTCCTTCAATTGAGACCGACCTCTGGACCAAACATGGCAGTTGCACGAGTTTATCTCAGAGTGAAAGATGTAAATGTTGAATACCTAGGTACATGAAGTTTGCAATACCTTTAGCACAGTCCCATTTCAACAATGATGCCTAGTTTTAGGAAGTGGTATGTACTTCTATGAAGTGGTATTATTTAAATTGAAACATATCACATTACGTAACTGAAAGCAGGTTTATTTATGTGCACAATGCTGAGAGCATCTAAGGATGGCAGTGAGTTCTACTGAAACTGGTTATAAAATGACAAATTGTTTCAACATAAGCAGACTTGGCAATCCATATAAATAGTCACACCAGATTACCCAACAGAACATGTAAATAATATTGTTCTTTCAGTGTTGAAACTGAATATTCAGTCCAGTCATCATTCCTCTGATCTTTCAGTTTCTAAAATTGCATTCATAAATCATTTGCATACCATTAGTAAGGAAAAAACCTTACACTTTAATATTAAACCACTTCCATATATGGTACATTTCATTTATTTGCAATGTATTACTTCCATAACAAAAACAAAGAACAACTTTTGAAGTCTATGGAAGTAGTGACATTCTACATATTATCAGAATGTAATTATTCTTGATATTTATTCTGTGTTACAGCCTCCTCTTAAACACTGAAATGTACTTTGAGATTTTATATGATGTTACTGGACACAGATTTCCAAGATTCATTCCAGTGTACCATTATCAGCACAAACTAAATCCATTATAACTTCATACTGATCATTAAATCCACATAAATATGCAATAAGATAAACATAAGTAATAGCAACAAGAAAATATTTCATGCTACCAAATAGAAGTATTCAAGGAATTTCCAGTAACACACATTCCCACAAACTCTACTGTCAAAATCTTAGGAGAAGGAACATTTCTCATTGAGGATTCATTATCAGTTTTGAAACAAGGCTCTTTAGAACGAAAGACTTTTTGAGCAGATGAGCAAATATAGCTTTTTGACAAAGAATACATGGAACTTTTTAACTGAACTTTAGTCATGACCAGTTCTGGAAAGTCTGTTACCACCTTCGAATCCTTAAATACTTCAGTATTATAAAGTAATATTTCATCACTTTACAATTACCGAGTACATTGAACTGTACAACATTTGACGATGGCAACAGACTTTCAAAAACTGATCATAAATAATGTTCAATAAGGAGAGTATCATGTAAACATTTTGACATGGGATCTTGGCGCATCTCTAACTGATTATCACTACAAAGATTGAGTCTCTTACTCAACTTGCAAATCGTAAGCAGATACAACACCTGGGTATGACGTTCACCTGATACGCAAAACACTGACATCACTACCTGTACATAGCTATGTAGAAAGGGTCCCACATGAGCGCACAATATAAAAACAAAGTAAAAACTTTTAGGCCTACATTTACACATAGTATAGTAGTAAAATCAATGTATTTTTGTTTTCACAGCAATAAATAAATTGAAAACCCATAGATGATTGCACAGAGGTGCCGAAACTAGTTTGGGTGTAAAATAAAACCATGTTGTACATATCAGGCAGACCTCATACCCAGAATTTTCATTGCAAACATGGCAATGTGTGTGTGTGTGTGTGTGTGTGTGTGTGTGTGTGTGTGTGTAGAAGTATGGGGGGGGGGGGGGGGGCAGGGGATCATTCCATGCCAATTGCTCAACCAATGTATTTTTGTTGAAATTTTATGTGAGCATTCACAAATGCTTCCAATGAAGACTGGTGAATTCTAAAATTCATCGCTGCAATATTGCCAGAGTGGTAGTCACTTGTTTGGTCCCATGCGCAACTTCGTGACAGTGCGCCATGAATTTCTGGTAACTTTCATCTGTAATATATCAGGAAGTATTTTATTGAAAGATTTGCATTATTTTAAGAATCATAGTGAAAATAATGTTAGCAGTTTTTTCGGCTAGAAAAATTTAGACAGTCAGCCAAAAAATTCATCAAACAAAAAAATTTGGCTATATATATAGATTATAGAGGAAAAGTTCCTAGCAGGAAAAATATATATAAAAAATAGGCGAAGGAGCACCGGTAGTGATAGCAAACATAAATAAAGCAAACACAAACACACACATAAGCAAGCTTTCACAACCCAGTTGCTTCTTCAGGCAGAGTAGGAAAGGAGAGGGAAAAGGAAAGGATGAGGGTTTTAAGGGATGGGTAAGAGTCATTCCAGTCCCAGGAGAGGAAAGACTTACCTTGGGGGGGGGGGGGGGGGGGGAAGGAAGGTAAACAAATACAAACACACCCACACATATTCACACACAAACACACCTACGCAGACATATTGTAGAAAGTAAAAGAGTTGCACAGAGAGACCACTTGAGGCAGAGGCTCTGTCCAGAGAACCGAGGCAAAGATCTTAACGATGTCGGGCGGGAAATTGAATTTAGCGGAGGTTGAGACCAGGTGGGAAACGGGAAGAGAGAATATGCTGAAGGGCAAGTTCCCACCTCCGTAGTTCTGAAAGATTGATGTCGTTGGGAAGTATCCAGATAACCCGGATGATGTAACACTGTGCCAAGATGTGCTGGCCATGCACTAAGCCATGTTTAGCCACAGGGTGATCCTCATTACCAACAAACACTGCCTACCTGTGACTGTTCATGAGAATGGACAGTTTGTTGGTCATTCCCACATAGAACGCTTCACAGTGAAGGCATGTCAGTTGGTATAGTTCGTGGGTGCTATTGCAAGTGGCTCTGCCCTTGATCATGTACACCTTCCGAGTTACGGGACTGGAGTAAGTGGTGGGGGAAGGGTGCTTAGGGCAGGTTTTACAATGGGTGTGGTTACAAGGGTAGGAGCCAGAAGGTAGGGAACGAGGTTTGGGGATTTCATAGGGATGGACTAGGAGGTTACGGAGGTTAGGTGGGAGCCGGAAAGACACTCTCGGTGGAGTGGGAAGGATGTCATGAAGGATAGATCTCATTTTGGCGCAGGACTTAAGGAATTCGTATCCTTGCTGGAGAGCCACATTCAGAGTTCGCTCCAGTACCGGGAAGTATCCGGTGACAAGAGGAACACTTCTGGGGTTGTTCTGTTGAAGGTTCTGAATTTGGGGGGGACAAGGCAGTGGCTCTGGCAATTTGCTTCTGTACCAGGTCAGGAGGATAGCTGTGGGATGTGAAAGGTGTTATTAGGTTATTGGTGTACTGGTTCAGAGATTCAGGACTGGAGCACACTCGTTTGCTACAAAGATCTAAGCTGTAGGGAAGGGAACTTTTGATCTGGAATGGATGGCAGCTGTCATAATGGAGTTACTGTTGTTTATTGGTAGGTTTGATGTGGATGGATGTGTGAAGTTGGCCGTTGGAATAGGACCAGGTGAATTTGATGGGATCAAAGGAGTTGAAGTTGAAGAGGAAATTCTGGAGTTGTTCTTCCCTGTGAGCCCAGATCATTTAGATGTCATCAATGAATCTATAGCAAACTTTGGGTTGACAGGCTTGTGTATCCAGGAAGGCTTCCTCTAAGCGTCCCATAAATAAGTTTGCATACGAGGGGGGCCATCCTGGTTCCCATGGCTGTTCCCTTCAGTTTTTGGTATGTCTGGCCCTCAAAAGTGAAGAAGTTGTGGGTTAGGCTAGGGTATTAAGGAAAGAGGTTTTAGGTAGGGAACTCTGTGGTCGGCGTGAAAGGAAATATTCCATCGCAGCGAGGCCCTGGGCATGTGGGATATTTTTGTATAAGGAAGTGGCACCAATGATTACAAGGATGGTTTCTGGAGGTAACGGGATTGGTAAGGATTTCAGGTGATCGTGGAAGTGGTTGGTGTCTTTGATGAAGGATGGGAGACTTTAACTTGAAGGGTGAAGGTGTTGGTCTATGTAAGCAGAGATTCATTCTGTAGGGGTTTGGTAACTGGCCACAATGGGGCGGATGGGATGATTGGGTTTGTGAATCTTGTGAAGTAGATAGAAAGTGGGGATGTCAAGGGGTCATGAGGTTAATGGAGTCAGGTGAAAGGTTTTGTAGGGGGCCTAAGGTTTTGAGGATTCCTTGAAGCTCAGGAAAGGGATTGCCTTGATGAACTTTAAATGTGGTACTATCTGAAAGCTGACAGTCCCTCAGCCACACACTCCCGCCGATAAAGTACCATGGTTGTGAATTTCTTGTCGGCTGGGAGAATGACAATGGAATGGTCAGCCTTCAGATCACGGATAGCTCGGGATTCAGCTGCGGTAATGTTGGGAGTAGGATTAAGGTTTCTCAGGAAAGACCAAGACGCATGATTGGAAGTAAGGAATTCCTGGAAGATTTGAAGAGGGTGATTTTGAGGAACAGCAGGCGGTTGCTATTATGCAACGTAAAAACCGTTGCTTACATTGACTAGAACCGGAATACAAGGGATATACCAAGTACATCCTTCCGAAAGTCTGTATTATCAGAAGAACCATGGACACAAAACCAGCGGTAAGCCAGCTGCACATCAGACACCTGTCGGTGTTCTCTGGAGATGCTGGACAGGATCCCAACAAACGGCTGAAAGGGTTCGACCGGGTCGCCAAGTACAACAGGTGGGATCATACAATGTGCTTAGCCAATGTTTATTTCTACCTGGACGGAACAGCCCAGCAATGGTTTGAAAACAATGAAGACAAGCTGAATGACTGAAAAACATTCCAGACAGAAATCAAGAAGACGTTTGGAGACAGCAAGAGACAAATCCGCTCGGCGGAAGAACAACTGAAGAACTGGGTCCAGTGACTTGGTGAGCCGACAGTGTCATACATACAGAATGTTTTGACCCTGTAACAGTCAATCCAAATATGACTGAGGCCAACAAAATCGCGCACCTGATGAAGGTTATTGCATAAGATATGTACCAAGCTCTTCTGATAAAAGGCGTCGCTACGACAGAAGAGTTCATCAGATGGTGGAGCGTATTTAAGAGATGCAACAAAGGTGGGTCGGACGACATTAGTATGACAGACTCAACAATGTAGTACATATGGCCATTGTAGAAGACCAGCATTACTTCGTTTCTCTCATATGACATATTGTGAGAGAAGAATTAAAACAGTTAATGGCAGCTGGGACTATTAGACCGAGTGAGCATCACATTATAGCCATGGATATAAGCCCTGTAAGTCACAAGGGAGCCGTCACTGCTGAGGAAGAGGTATTTCAGACATTAGCTCCTGTCTGCCCCACCAATCGCACCCAACGTGAAGAATGGCGTCACCCTGCTATGAGTTACGCTGCAGCCGCCAAACAGCAGCCTTCGAATCAGGCAATGCGACCACAACCAACTCCCCTGGCAACTACGATGCCCCAAAGAAGAACAGACGTCTGGAGGACAGAAGACAACACACCACTGTGTTTCCACTGTGGGCGCCCTGGACATGTCATACACTACTGCAGAGAGAGAAGGCGAGTATTCGACGATTATTTTTCTGCAAGACGTCAGCTATCAGAGCAGTTCTATCCCAGGCAGTCACCTACTGACGAGTTCGGTCAACCTACGGGAAAAAGCCCATCGCCGTATCCTGGACAAGGTCGCTCCACGACACGCCACTGCCATTCACCGCCGCAGTACGGAGGTACCAGCCGATCCCCTAGCCACTGCGCCCAGGAAAACTAAGCAAGGCGACCATATACAGAGGTGAGGCTGCTGCAGATGAAAATCCTCCATGGACGACAGTCACTAAGATATCGGGAAATCCCATCGACGTCATAATCGATGGCCAACCTGTCTGGGCACTTGGTGATTCAGAAGTTTCTTTCTCTGTATTGTCGGATAACTTCCACCACACACTAAGGAAGACAATGTTCTCTAAGTCGCAAATGGAAGGTACGTCCAGCCAGTAGGAAGTTGTGTCGCAAAAATAACCATCAACAACAGGACCGAGCTGTTTGAATTTGTCATGTTGACAGAATGTAATCACAATGTCATCGTCAGATGGGTTTTCCTTCAGGCATCCCAAGCTAACATTGACTGTTGAAGATCTGAGCAGGGTCAATCCATATGAAGTGGTACAGGAATGGTTGCTTGAACATTTTTAAATATTTGAATTTTTTTATATGTGATTGCCCTATATTTGAGAAGTTCAAAACAGTTTTTTAAAGTAATTTATCTTGCACCTTTACTGAATGGCGGTCATTTTTATTTGTCGGTCCGTGCCGATTTTTCAGTCTGGCGACATTAGCGAAAATTTTAATCTCTCTGCACTGGGTTAAGTTACAATATTGCAATTGACATGATTGTTTGTTTTTAGAAGTGTCCTCTACAACATTGTCAATTACACAAAATACCCTAAATTCAAAAATAACCAGTCAAAATGACCTCCAAAGTTTGGTATCCAAATTTTTTTAAAATCCACTTTTTAGGCCCAAAAATAACAAACAAGGAGTGACTTATGAGAGTCTATTTTTTCCTGTAGTTAGATATCATACACTACTAGCCTCATTCACAGCAAGAACACTTACAAATGTTTCCTTAATTTTTATGAATTATTGAAATTTGAAAATTTTCATTTTTTGTAAAGTTTGAGGCTAGTTATCTCGGATGGGACTGAATATAAAAATATGATTTTTGCACAGTTTGTACACCTATATGATAGCAACATACTGTAAAAATTTCAACATTGATATCAGAGTGTGAACAAACATATATACAGCTGCTGACATTGTTCCTTGGTCAGTCCGGGCCCTATTGGCAGTATCAAGGTAGTTTCCTCCAACGTGTTGTCTGTACTAACAGCAGCGCATGGCTGGTGGTTTAGGTGGATTGGTTTAGGTGTCCCGATACATATTCCTTTGGGGATAAGTTGTGACTGATGGAGACAATTAGTGATCCAAATCTCTCCTCAACCACCGGTAAAGTTTAGGATAGCTGCTGGTAAGTAAATTTCTTTTGTGAACCTAATAAACTTTTTACTAACGACAAGCACTTCACAGTGTAACTGGTCATCTATGTTTGTGACTGGAACTCTTCTCATTGTCAATGGCGGGATCGTCACATTGTCAATGGCAAATAACTTCCCAGAAAAGTCTGTATTACGTATACTATACCAATTTTCGGGTGCATTCACACCTCAGCAGGAGCGAAGTCAGACGAATCAGTGAACGATAAAGCATCAATATTGGGAATCATCCACCAATTAGCCAGCGTTCGTATAGTGTGTCGCCACCTGAAAGACGGATAATTCGGGAGGAAAAAATGAGAAGATGTTGCACGATGACATTATTCAACCTTCAGAGAGTCCTTTGTCATCTCCAGTGGTCCTTGTAAAGGAGGAGGATGGCATGTGACAATTCTATGTCGACTATCGGCTGAACAAAATGACAAAGAAATATGTCTACCCATTGCCGCGCATTGACGACACCTTTGACTGCTTGGAAAAAGCTACATACTTCTCAACTATGGACATGCAGACAGGTTACTGGCAAATCAGGGTTGATGAAGCTGACAGGGAGAAGACGGCTTTTATTACACCTGATGGCCTCTATGATTTCTAAGTAATGCTATTTTGATTATGTAATGCTCCAGCCACATTCGAATGCATGATGGACAACTTGCTTTGACACCTTAAGTGGACAGCATGTCTGCTATTTAGATGACATCGTTGCTTTCTCGAACATTTGAAGAACATCTGAGTCGCCTGTCAACTGTCTTTAAGTGTTTTCAGACTGCAGGACTCCGCCTCAATCCAAAAAAGTGCCTCTTCGTCACCAAAGAGATAAAAATCCTGGAGCACCTTGTCAACGGAGATGGTGTCCGTCCTGATCCAGATAAAGTAAGGGCAATAACAGAATTCCCAACTTTTCACCACATTCATGATGTGAAGTTTTCTCGGGCTGAGCTCATACTACTGACGTTTCATAAAATGATTTTGTAACAAGGCATGTCCATTGCAAGAACTTCTGCAGGGACACACCAAGTTTTACTCGGATGAGACAAAAAGCACTTTCTGGGCACTTAAGGAGGCTCTAATTTCCGCACCGGTTTTAGCCTCGTACGACGAGAATGCGGAAACTGAACTTCACACATGCACCAGTGGTTATGGGACTGGTTCAGTGCTTTTACAAGTTCAGTAAGGTGCTGAAAAGGTGATAGCCTAAACATCAAAAGTACTCTCACAGTCCGAGAAACTACTGTACAACCGAGAATGAATGTCTCACAGTTATCTGGGCTATCAACAAGTTCCGGCCGTACTTATTCGGCAAACCATTCACTGTCGTGACAGACCACCATTCTTTATGTTGGCTGACTAGCTTGAAGGATCCATCAGGTTGACTAGCAAGATGGGCACTAAGACACCAAGAGTATGTCATCACAGTGGTATTCAAGAACGGGTGCAAACACAACGATGCCAACTGCCTTTCGAGGAATCTATTAGTAGAACACAACAGCATGAATTAGGTTATGTTACAGGCGAACAGAGGGAAGATCCAGCACTATTAAAAACCATAGAGGCCTTGGAGAGAGGTGGACCGACCAATGGAGAGTTCCAAGTTATAAACGGGACATTGTATTAGAGCAACTATGATCACTGGGTGCCAAATAGCTACTGGTCGATCCAGCTCATCTCCAGCCAGCTATTCTTAAGTATTTCCACGATGCTCCCATGTCCGATCATCTGGGATTCGTGAAGACCCTAGACAGAATCAGACGCAGGTATTACTGGCAAGGTCTCTACCGATCTGTTAAGCACTATGTGAGTCACTGTAAAGAGTGCCAGTGATGGAAGCATGTGCCGCAATTGAATCCAGGGCATTTTGTACCGATTCCACCCGCAGCAGCTCCATTCCACCGAGTTGGGATCGATCTTTTAGGGAGGTTCCTGACGTCGACAATTGGTAAGCGACGGATATTAGTCTGCACTGACTACCTCACATGCTACGCTGTCACCAAACCTGTGCTGACTGCAGAAGCTCCAGAGATCACAAAATTCCTTGTAGAAGACATTATTTTGAAGCAGGGAGCACCACATGTGATGATATCTGATTGTGGAAAAGTATTCCAAGCAAAACGAGTATCAGAGGTAATGTCACGTTGTGACATTCTCCACAGAGTGAAAACTTCATACCATCTTCAGACAAATGGTCTAACAGAACGTTTTAATAAGACATTAGCAGATATGCTGTTGATGTACATTGATGTGGATCAGAAGGATTGGGATACAATTCTGCCAGTCGTGACATTTGCTTACAATACCGCAAGACAAGACACCACAGGCTGTACTCCGTTTTTCCTGCTCCATGGCCGTGAAGCTGAGACGACAATGGATACACTGTTCCCGTTCCAACCGGACGACACTCAGGATGACTATGTTAAACAGCTCATCACCAGGGTTGAAGAAGCAAGACAGCTGGCTCGCATACGGACACTGGACGACCAGGAAAAGGACCGTCAGTGGTATAATGACAAGCACCGACCTGTTGTGTACGGCCCAGGAGATCTGGTATGGATATTTACGCCTGTACGGAAGGTTGGACTGTCAGAAAAGTTATTGAAGTGATACTGTGGTCTGTATCGTGTCATATGCCGCCTGACAGACATCACATTCGAAGTTGAGGATTATGACCCGTCGTCGAAACGACAAGAATGAAGAAACGTTGTTCACGTCCTCTGCATGAAGCCTTACTACTATCCTGAAGAGCAGAGAGGCGAAAATGGCTTCTTGTTCAAGGACTCTGATGAAGCCACTACAGGAACGTCTAATGTCAGTAATCTTGCAGAAGGGAAGGATTTTCCAGAACTGCCATACAGAGGAGCCATGACAAGATCAAGATCCAGGACATTGCAGCAGGCTCCAAAAGGAATCTAACAGCGAGTTGCTGTTCTTTCAGGAGAGGGAACAATTCCATGGGAGTCGATTTTAACCAACTGCCGGCGTGGCACAATGGATAGCATCACCGACTGCGGTGTTGAAGGTTGTCGGTTCAATCCTGTCTACCGGCAAAAGTTTATTGTTTTGTAATCATAATTTCCAGACTGTTCTGCATATTTCTTAAGTTCACTTGTAATTTCTACATGTTTCTTATGTTAAATATTCTTCTAATTTCTGGTACATTCTGTCTATGTATAAATAGCAGAGCACTCTGCCCGAGAGGCAGTTAGAGCTGCATTTATGTTAAGTTCGCAATAAGCCAGCTTTCAGTTTAAGTGCTGTGTTCAGTTGACAATCCTACCTTCTAAGTCAAGCTTGCTTCCATTTCAATGCGAAAATATAAATAAAAGGCACATAATGATACCCAAATCAACTGGTAGCTGAAACCTAACCAGTTTTCGTGGTGCTGTACATTACCTCAAATTTGCCCGTCATTTACTGGCATCGTTAATGATTGTAGGAAAATCAAACTTTTTCTGGATGCTTGAAAACATCCTCTTTCTAACTGGGAATAGTTGGAAATCAGATCAAATGTAATTTTTTTAAAATTTGCAAAACGCAAAATTAAACTGACTTTGTACAAATTTGGAAAGCAGTAGGCAAACAATATTTCAGATTCAAAACTTCACATTACTAAGCTATTTTATCCAAACAGGGTGTCCAGCAATTCTAAAGAAAAAATAAACTCCCCGAGTTTTCCAGGTCAATTTTGGTATTTTTCCAGCGTCGTATTGTGCTTCATTTTGTGATGTATAGGCACATAATGAGTGTTTTACCCAGAGTTAAAATAATCGCACTGACGTGTTTCACGGCCCACTTTAGATTTTTAGTTTTATAAGTTTTTGTAAACATTATGGACCAAAATAATAATCTAAATAATAAAAAATTAATTAACGAGAGCGTCTGAAACTCTTTTAGGAGAAAATATATTTAGTTAGTGGAGGATTCCGAACCACCGACCTTTAGCGTCATAGTCCAACTCCCTGCCCACTACGCTACGGCTATCAATCAAAAGATGAGTTTTTTAATCTCATACTATTGATGGCCGTTGTTAACTGATGCTAATATGGCTTCTTTAGACACAAGATTATCATTTATTGTACAAATAACGATGTGTTTTTGGTAATTCTTCAGTGCGCCATTGCTTTGAAATGACAATGTGTAAGTTACAATAAGAAAATCATCAAATACGCAACGTAAGATGGTGTATGCCAGAGAGTTCTGGGCGAGGAATGTCATGTGACATCTCCAAACAGCTGGTTTTCGTTAATTCAATGGAGGGGGTCAAATCTCCATTATTTTTGCAAATATCTCTCAAACGATACGAGATATGAAAAAACATAAGGGAGCTAAGTTGTAGAGAATTTCCTCCTCTACCAATTAGGTTATTCAATTTTCGTGTCAGATGAACAATTCGTTTGCAATTACATTTGTATTACAAACAGCTTTTTTGGTATTACTACTGTATTTTTTGTCTGAAAAATTGGAAAAAGGAGGTTCTGGTCTCTGGTGGCCCACAATCATGTCTGTAAAATTTTGTGCTGATCCGTTTAACAGTTTTTCTTAAAAACAGGGAACACGTTACAGACAGACAGACACAGGCAGGCAGGCAGGCATACATCCCAAAATTGCTGTTATTTTTACAAATATCATTGAAATGCTACGAGATACAAAAAAAACGTAAGATCAAAGTTGTAGAGAATTTTCTCCCCTACAAATTTGGTTGTTCAATTTTCATGTCAGATGAATAGTTAAGCCATTATTTTCATTCAAATTTCGAGTTGTCAAAAGACTATCGGAAAGGACCACTTCTAGTGTTACTACCGTAACCTAAAGTTGGCCAAAAAACCACCTGTAATCTAACATTGCTCAATTTAATCAAGATTTGAAACCCTTATTTCAATATTGGTACACATGTTGATGCATTGAAAATTAAACGTAACCGAGTGATGATAATTCTGTGGTTGAGATACCTGAAATACTGCTGTCAATTGCTCGTAATATTTCACTTCTCTTAATCACAGATTATCTTTACCCAGTCATGTTTAACAGAGGTTCCAACTTTGGAATTTGGCAAATAGTAGTAATGAACTTTATGCTAAAGTGGTAAGAGCTGGTCGGAATTCTGTTTCGTTTTTACGCACAATGGCTGCTTATGCTCTACAATAAAAGACGATATGAATAATTGTTTTCCAACATGCAACTTTTATCGTTTGGGTTCTAGATGAAATTGGTGTTTAATTAATTTCGAAATTGTTAAAGCTACAAAAATGACTGTATTAATGTGTTTCCTTCAGTCATCTAGGCCACCATGTGATATCGAAATATTCCTAAAACACACTACAGAAAAAGCATCACTGAGATTTCACAGAATCTCTTGAAAAATGATATGCTTCATTATATTCATTGCTATATTTTTGATCGATACGAGGTTCCTTTTTCGCAGTGATTCATGATGAATACTTCATGAGTATGTTTTTTCTTGCAACAAAAACTTCATTTTATGAGAAAGAAAAGGATGAAATGATGTAACATTTAATGGTGATTCTCTCGTAGAATTCTATTTTACAATTAAGCAATGTTCATCACACGCTTTGGCACATCATACCACATACACGAAATCACTCAATTAGTACATACGATACAACAAAAACCAAACCATCACATCATCAGCTTCTGAACAAGGATTAACGAACTAGGATATATGTAATGAACGTTCTTTACTATTGCTCACACACTTCATGATTCTTCCTTTTGTGCGCACAACTTCTCAGATAGGAACAGAGATTCGCTAGATCTCGAGTAAATTAATAACTGCCCGAAATGAGAGTATTCCTTGTATCTCCAGAAGTTCATACACACCGTTTTCTCAGTGGAGAAGCAGAAGCCGTTCATAATGCTCCAGGAATATAGGCGGTCAAGGCTGCATTAAAGACAACGCTCCAAGAGACATGTCGGCTGGGCGGCGCAATACATTGCAAAATCGTCTACAAAAAGGGATCCGGAAACGTCGGCTGAAAGGCAATCCACAATCGGATTGATTGCAATGGCAAAGAGAGCCACGCTCAAGACGGAGCCCTGTGGAATCCAATGTCCTGGCGAAAGGTATCTGACAAAACAGAGCCCACCTGTACCCGGAACTTGCAATCCGCCAAATATGCTTGAATAAAGAGAGGAAGGTGGCCATGAAGGCCCCATGTGTGCAAAGTGCGGAGAATGCCCGCCCTCCAACAGGTATTGTAAGCCTTCTCCAAGTCAAAAAACACTGCTACCCTTTGACGCTTCCTTAGAAAGTTATTCATGATGAAGGTCAACGAGGTAACAATGTGATCAGCAACAGAGCGTTGTCTAAGAAACCAAATTGAACATTAGTCAGGAGGTGTCTAGATTCGAGGAACCAGACCAACCAAGCGTTAACCATGCGTTCCATCACCTTACAGGCGCAACTCGTCAGAGAAATGGGGCGATAACTGGAAGGAAGATGTTTGTCCTTCCCTGGTTTGGGGATGGGGACAACAATGGCCTTACGCCAACTTGTGGGAACCTGACCTTCAGTCCATATGTGATTATAGGTGCTAAGAAGGAAACACTTGCCTGCAGAGATAGGTTCTTCAGCATCTCAATATGGATGGAATCAGGCCCAGGAGCAGATTGGGACAGGGCGAAATCACGCTCTAGCTCCTGCATGGTGAAGGAGACATTATAACTTTCACGATTAAAAGAGTGGAAAGAAGGCGGCCATGCCTCCTCTGCCTGTTTTCAAGGGAGAAAGGCTGAGTGGTAATGGGAAGAGATCGAAACCTCCGTAAAGGAGCAGCCCAAAGTGTTGGAAACATCAGCAGGGTCCACAAGGACTGCCTTCTCAGTGGTCAGACAAGAAACCGGGGAGTGGACCTTGATGCCGGATAAACGGCGTAGGCCACCCCAGACAACTGCGGAGGGAGTAGAGCGGTTAAAAGAACTGGTAAAAGCAGTCCAGCAAGATTTTTTGCTGTCTTTTATATCACTATGACATTGCGCTCGCAGTCGTTTATAATCAATACAATTCTCTAATGTTGGGTGGCGTTGGAAGGTGTGTAAAGCACGTCTCCGGGCTCTATGAGCATTGCGGCAGGCTGCAGTCCACCAAGGGACTGGGACGCGACGTGGAGAAAAGGATGTACGAGGTATGGAATGTTCAGCAGTTGGGAAAATTCTGATCGTGAAGAACAGCCATGGAAGAATAAAGCCCCCAGTCGGCTTTAGATATGTTACAACTGGTGTGACGAGGAGATGGGGTATGATGCAGAAGGTGAATTACACAAGAAAAATGGTCACTCGAGTATATGACAAAGTGGATACCACTAACGCGAAAGCTAAGGAGTGCATACCGCGAGGTCTAAATGGGAATAAGTATGTGTTGTGTCGGAAAGGAAGGTCGGTGCACCGGTGTTGAGGCAGACAAGATAGAGGTGGTGCAAAAGGTCCACTAAAAGGGAGCCACTCAGACCATGTGCTGGAGAGCCCCATAGGGGGTGGTGGGCATTGAAGTTGCCTATCAAATTGAAAGGTGAAGGGAGCTGGTGAACGAGGTGTAGCACATCTGCCCTAGTAAGGGAAGACGACGATGGCGAATAGATATTACAGAGGGAAAAGCAAAAGGTGGAGAGAGTGATGCGGACAGCAACTGCCTGTAAGTGAGTATGCAATGACATGGGATGGTAATAGACATTGTCCTGAATGAGCATCAGAACACCTCCACGGAGTACCTTCCACAGGGGGCAGGTCGAAACGCACAGAGTGTAGTGGGGGAAGTCTGCATGATCACATGGGTGTAACTAAGTTTTCTTGGAGACAAACTAGAAGCGGGCAGTGCAATCGAAGGAGTAGTTTTAATTCCTCCTGATTGGAATGAATGCCGCGACTATTTCATTGCAGAAGCGCCATGATAAAAAAATGAGAGAAGAAAAGAAGAGACAAGCAAGCGGGGTCACCTCGACGACCAGTGAGGACCGGACTATGAGGGAGCACTGCTATCGCTATCTAGAGGCAAAGTATTGTGTTCCATGGGTTCGACCGACGCATCTACCACCTCCCCGAGTTGATCAGCAGGGACAGCTTCGAGCACCGGTAAAGGGCTGGGTGCCCGGCTGACAGAGCATCCCGGTGAAACAGAAGACGGCCGAGACCGTCAACTGTTGGATGGCGTGACCGAAGATTCATGCCGCAGTGGGGAAAGGGGGGGGGGGGCTGTTCTTTTTGTGAGCCTTCTTAGAGGCATGACAAGAAGAAGATGCAGATGACTGTTGAGAAGACGGAGTTTTGAGGAAATCAGCAAGAACAGGTTCTTTTTTAGAACTCCGGGTTGCGGATTTACGTGCCCAGGATGTATGGGAACTGGTCGACGAATACACTGTAGAACGAGCAGAAGGGATTGGAGAGGTGGAACGAGCAATTTTCAGGCTAGCCGATCTAACAACAGTGTCAGAGAAGGTGAAATCGCAGGTCTGAATGCCTACCTCCTTAGTTGGTCGAGGGGAGGTGAAGACCTGGCTGCAAGTACCTGATGGGAGTACAGTGGGCTTCCTACTTGCTAGTAACGTCTGGGCGGCAGAGGTTGAAACCTTTTCCTTGACGGGAATCTCCTGGATGACCCGCTCTTCTTTATAGACGGGGCAGTCCCGTGAAGAAGCAGCATGGTCACCCATGCAATTAATTCAGCGAGGGGATGGAGGTGGACATTCACCCTCATGGGCGTTCCTGCCAAGGACAAGATTTACTAGTATGATTAAATCTCTGGTGAAGGTAGCAGCGCGTAGGATTGGATATATACGGGAGAAAGGAAATGACTTCATAGCTCGCTTTCACCTTAGATAGTAAGTCAAACCTATCAAAAGTCAAGAGTACAGTATGAGTCGGCACGAGGTTATTGTTAACCTTTTTCATTACGCAATGAACAGCGGTAACTCCCTGATCGGACATATAGATGAGTAGATCCTCGTCCAATAACCCATCCAGGGATCTTGTGGAGACTACCCACCGCGAAGAGTTGAGGGTGCGGTGAGCCTCCACTTTCACAGGAAAAGTATGCACAAGCGTAGCTCGAAGTAATTTCTGTGCCTGAAAGGCATTCTCAATTTCAAGCAACAAGGTCCCATTGCGCTGTCTGGAGCAGGTCTTCAAGGGACCTGCGATTGCATTGACACCCTTCTGAATAAGAAAAGGATTTACCAGAAGAAAAATCGTTATCAGTACGAGATACTACGAGGAACTTGGGAATGTTAGGCAAGACTTTCTGTGGCCGAGATTCATCACGTTTTCGTTTTTGGGTCAGGATTGTAATAGATTTGGAAGGTTTCATAGCGAAAGTGTCCCCCATGATTACCGGTGTCTGGGATGGCGCGCTCCTTCCTTGTGGGGGCCCTCACTGAGGGCGCACCTGCCTTAGGTGACTTTTCACACCTCATGTCACACCTCCTGAGAGCGGATGGAGGGACCAATCGTCATGTTCGGAAGGTACCAGCTCGGGTAATCACACCTCCCTGGCCCCGGCCTTTACCGGGGGGTACATATGTGCCCTACATGTCTACTCGAGGCAGAGAGTTATGCCTTAACCCGTCACTGGTCTTGCAGAGTGTGGGTTGACCTTCAGACATGCACAGCGAGGAAAGAAGAGAGGAAGGAGAAGACGGGATGAAGGAGGGAGAATCTCAAACGCCGAGGTGGAGATTAAAATGGTGGGTCGAGGACAAGGAGAAAGGAGCAATAGGGGAAGGCGAAAGGACAGGAAAGGAAGAGGACCAAGAACAGGAGAAGGCTCTGAGTAAGAAAAAAGGGAACCTTTCACTGAATGAAAACGCCCGTCTCCGGCCGAATGCACAAATCGTCGGGAAAGAGGGAAGCAGCCTGGGACAGAAGAAAGGTCACTTCGGCTCGGGGCCCCGTGTGCGCCACACACGTACCCACAAAAGAACTGTGGGCCCCCTTGGGGAGGGGGGGACTGCTGTTGGCTGGTTTTCTAGAAAAAATGGATCTAGGCAAATAGCTGCTCACTGCACGTTGATGGGGTACGTAAGTTGACAAAATAATTTTTTGTGAATGATGCTTTTGGTGTGCCATCTTGATATTTACCATATATGTAGTAACATAATGGAACAATTAAATATATTTTTTCCCAGAAAATTTGAAGATGGGTTGTTTTGAGTCAAGGTCAATGACATTCAGAATAAAAATATTCAGAAACCTGCTATGTGGCATATCAGTGCAAAGGTCTATTCATTAGCTTTCTGACGGTACCATTTTCACTGCTGTTATTTAATTAGATCCACAATTACAGTCTTATGTTGAGACGGACACATGTAAATTTTGCACAAATTCCAAACTTTCCAGACCTGT
The DNA here is from genome assembly GCA_026315105.1 of Locusta migratoria. Taxonomy (NCBI): domain Eukaryota; kingdom Metazoa; phylum Arthropoda; class Insecta; order Orthoptera; family Acrididae; genus Locusta; species Locusta migratoria. The sequence continues at coordinate 768,038,220 of CM048755.1, forward strand.
AACTTACTTTGTAGTTGTAATACAGCCCTGGAAATTGGTATATTTCCATCCCTTATCTGGTTCATTAAATGCCCCAAATTTGAAAGAAATCTGAGAGTTTTCTTTTTTGTGGTTTTAGGGTGCGCAACTGCTTAAGTCAATAGCACCCGACCTTAAACATGAATGTACCTGAAACCAGAGTTAAGACTACCACCAAAGAGGACGATATCAGGATATCGCTAAAAACATACGGTAAAATACATCAAGAGGAAGAATTAAATGTCCTTTGATAAAGGTGTCATCTGTATAAAACCCAAGACCCGAGCAGCTGCTCGCATATAGTCGTCTAAAATTTCCTCTAAAGTGTTCAGCAGATTAAGGGCAATACGGACATAATTAAAATTAGCACAGGACATTAAAACATGGTGCACCATCAGCAGATGACTGCAGGAACACAATGGTGCGGGGTCACCTGTCAACAAGTGGCGGTGGCTGAATCGGCAGTGAACGATCCGCAAGACGGCCAGGATTACTTCCTCCCATCGAGAGGCACATGAGGAGGTCTTCCAGGACCACAAACTATGCCACAACAATAAAATTCGTCGGCAAGTAGACGCTTTAATATCACTGGATGGGACACAGAGGGTAGCTGTCCAAGGCAGGAGGGTTGCAGCCCTGGCCGCAACATCAGCAGCTTCATTCCCAGGCACATGCACATTAACATGGCCAGGTACCCACAGGATGCAAACGAGTGAACCATCATCCGCTAACAATTGAAGGGAGTGTTGAATTCTGTGTATGAACAGGGTGGTTCGGATACGGGTCTCTTAGACTTTGAATGGCACTAATGGAGTCAGAGCAAATGACATAGAAAGGATGGAGGTGGCGATGGATATACAGAACAGCTTGATAGAGAGCAAAAAGCTCAGCTGTGAAAATCCAACACTGAACAGGAAGCCTGTATTGAAACCTGTCGTCTCCAACGCCAAAGGCAGATCCGACACCATCAGTGGTCTTTGCGCCATCTGTAGAGAGATAAATGGCAGTATCAAACCGCGAACAAAGTTAAGCAAACCTAGAGCGATATACCAAATCCGAAGTACACTCCTTTGGAAGTGAGCAGAGTTCAAAACGAACCTTAACCAGAGCCTGGAGCCATGGTGGTGTCGCGATTTCCTGCAGTCGAAATGCGGTCGTGAGAATGAGGTCGCATTGCCATAGAAGGTGACGAACTCCGGGAGGGAGCAAGGCAGTTGCAGACAGCCCATATTGGCGATTGAGGGCGTCATTGAAGAATGATGGGTAGGACGGGTGGGTGGGCATTGACAGCAGACTGCATGCGTACCAACATAGTAGTATATCACGCCGATAGTTCCGTGGTAATTCGGGAGCTTTGGCGTAAAGACTTTTGATAGGACTGGTGTAAAACGCTCTAATCGCCAAGCGTAGCCCCTGATGATGAGGCGAGTTTAGATGGCGTATAATTGACGGCCGTGCAGAAGCGTAAATGAAGCTTCCGTAATCCACTTTCGAGCCAACAGTGGACCAGTAGAGGTGAAGTAGGGCGGTTTGATCCACTCCCCATGATGTACCGCTAAGAACACCGAGGAAGTTATAGGGGGCGAGTACACCGGCCAGCCAGGTAGGACACATGCGGAGACAAGCAGTTTCCTATCCAATATTAGCCCTAAAAATTATGTCGTCTCCACAAATGGCAGATTAACAGCCAAGATGTAGAGACGGTGGAAGAAATTTATGCAGACTGTTTTCTCACTGGAGAACCGGAAACCATTGGCGACACTCCAAGAATAAAGATGGTCAAGACAACACTGAAGGTAGCATTCCAGGAGACACATTCTCTGGGTACTGCAGTAGAATGCAAAATCGTCAGCTGGAAAACAATCCATAACTGGGTTGATTGCTACGGCAAAAAGTGCCACGCTCAACACACATCCTTATGGCACCCCATTCTCCTGAGAAGAGGTGTCCGACGAAACAGAGCCCACTCGTACCCTGAACCTTCGATCCATTAAAAATACTTCAATAAAAAGGGGGAGACAGGCGCGAAAGCCCATGTATGGAGCATGCGGAGAATACCCGCCCTCCAACAGGTGTCTTAAGCCTTCTCCAAATCCAAGAACACAGCCATTGTCTGGCGCTCACGCAAAGTGTTATTCATAATATAGGTCGACACGGTGATGAGGTGGTCAAAAGCAGAACGATACCCATGAAATCCGCATTCGACGTTGGTGAGGAGACGGCGAGATTCAAGTATCCCAATCAGCCGAGCATTAACCATGCATTCCATCACCTTCCAAACGCAGCTGGTGAGAGAAATGGGGCGATAACTGGAAGGAAGATGTTTTTCCTTCCCTGGTTTTGGTATGGGAACAGCAATTGATTCACAACAGCATGTGGGGACCTGACCTTCAATCCTTATGCGATTGTAAGTGCAGAGGAGAAAACATTTACCCACAACAGAAAGGTTCTTCAGCATCTGAATATGAACTGCATCAGGCCCTGGAGCGGAAGATCGGGATGCGTAGAGGGCACGTTCGAGTTCCTACATGGTGAAGGTGGCACTGTAACTTTTCCAGTTGAGAGAGTGGAAGGAAAGTGGCTGTGCCTCTTCTGTATGTTTTTGAGGGAGAAAGGTGGGGTGGTAATGTGCGGAACTTAAGACCTCTGCAAAAGATTGACCTAAGGTGTTGGATATATCGGCTGGGTCCAAAAAAACTTCATTTGTCATGAATCGGGGAGTGGACCTTAGTGCCAGATAACCGGTGCAGGACCCCCCAGACAACAGAAGAATAAGTCTGTTAAATGAACGTTTGCTTTCCTTGATGACTCTACGGCATTGCGTTCGTAGATGTTTGTAATTGCTACAGTTCGCCATCGTTGGGTGGCGTCGGAAGGTGCGTAGAGCACGTCGTCGTGCTCTAATAGCGTCATGACATGCCGCAGTGCACCAGGGGACTGGGACTCGACGTGGAGAAGAGGAAGTACATGGAATGGAATATTCGGCAGCATTGAGAATGACTTCCGTGATGAATTCAACCCGATTGTCACATGTGGGCAAGTTCCGATCATAGAAAACCATCATGGAGGGAAAAAGTCCCCAGTCAGCTTTCGATACGGAACCCGGAGATAGGGTATGATGAAGCAGATGAATTATACAGGGAAAATAGTCGCTTGAGTACGTATCAGAGAGAGCATACCACCCAAACTGACGCGCAAGTTGAGCAGTATATCGAGAGGTCCAAGTAAGAATAGGTATGCGTTGTGTCTGAAAGAAAGGTTTGTGCACCTGTGTTTAAGCAGACAAGATGGTTGAGAATGTCCGTTAAAAGGGAGCCTCTCTGGCAAGAGGCTGTAGAACCCCAAAAGGGGTGGTGGGCATTGAAATCGCCAATCAACAAAAAGGAGGAAGGAAGTTGAGCAACGAGTTTCAGAACATCTGCCCTAGTAAAGGCAGAAGACGATGGAGTGTAGATGTTACAAAGTAGAGGTGAAAAGTGAAAAGGAAAAGGCAGGGAGGATTATGCAGATGGCAACTGCCTGTAGTTGAGTGTGCAGTGGAATAGGATGGTGGTAGATGTTATCTCTAATGAGCAACATAACCCCTCCATGGGCTGCAATACCTTCCATAGGGGGCAGGTCAAAGCGCATGGAGGTATATTGTAAAAAAACTATGACGTTGCAAGGACGTAACTTCATTTCTTGAAGTCCGACCATGAATGGATGGTGAAATCTGAGGAGTAGTTTCAATTCCTCTCTGTTGGAATGAATGCCGCGAATATTCCATTGAAGAAGACCCATAAGGTGAGTGAAAATAGAAAGAGAAGGTAAAAGCTAGAGGATATCTCCTCGATGGCCTCTGAGGGCCCGACTTTGTGGGACTGCTGATACTGGAACCTACAGGTGAAGGGTCATGTTCCATTGCTTCATATGGAGTTTCTGCCACCTACATGGGTTTATCAGCAGGGGCAGCTTCCTCCGCCAGTAACGGGCCGGATGATCGGCTTGCGGTAGTGCGCCCCGGCGAGACAGGAAGACTGGGTGGTGATCCTGCTAGGCGGCATGACAGGTGAGTCGCGCCATGGCGGGGAAGGAGAGGAACTTTTTTTTTTGTGTGCCTTCTTAGAAGAATGACGATGAGATGTGAGTGCGGACGTTGGTTGTGGAGGCTCAGATCTTAATAAGTCTTTGCGGACAGGCTCTTTCTTGGAATTCCAGGTATCAGATTTAGACACCAGTGATTTGTGAGGAGCTGCTGATGACTGTGTTTTTTGGTGAGAGGAAGAGAGTGGAGAGGTTGAACGAGCAATCTTTGGGCTGGCCGATCTGACAACTGTGTCGCTAAAAGAAAGGTCACATGTTTGTGTGCCTACCACCTCAGTAGGACGAGGATAACCAAGGACAGTGCAGTATCTACCTGCTGGGAGCTCAGAGGGCTTTCGACCAGCTAGTATCTTCCGCGCAGCAGAGGTTGAAACTTTTTCGCGTACTCTGACTTCTTGGATTACCCGCTCCTCATTGTAAACAGGACAGTCTCTGGATGAAGCAGCACGGTCACCAATGCAGTTGAAGCAGCAAGGGGATGGAGGCGGACAGTCACCCTCATGAGCGTCTCTGCCTCAGGTGATGCATTTGGCTGCATGGGGGGTACGATTATACCTGTGACATTGGTAACAATGTGTGGGATTCGAATATGGTGGCGACCTGATATTATTTCGTATCCTGCTTTGATTTTGGAAGAGAGATCCACATTGCCAAACGTCAAAAATACGGTTTGGGTTGGTATCAAACCTGTATCAGCCTTTTCATAACCCTATGGATGGCCTGATCAGTCAAGCAGTCCTTTATTTCTTCATCCGATAACCCATCAAGGGATCATGAATAGACCACCCCACGTGACAAGTTAAGGGTACGATGGGCTTCAACTTTGACTGAGAAAGTGGGCACGACACTGGCGCGGATCAGTTTTTGAGCCTGGAAGACATTATCTGCTTCTAACAAAGAACTCCCATTATGTTGTCGAGAACATTTCTTCAACAGACCTGCAATGGCATCTACACCCTTCTGAATAATGAAGGGATTTACCTTAGAGAAATCATGAGCGTCAGTACGAATAACAATTAAAAACTTAGGAACGTGTGGTAGTATTTTCTTTGTTTGAGGGGCGTCCAACTTTTATTTCTGGGTCGAAGTCAAAAGGGAAGAGAGAGAGAGGTCATTACGGAAGTGTCCTCCATGATTACCGGCGTCTCCGATGCTGCGCTCCTTCCTAATGGGGACCCTCACTGAGGGCTACCCCGCCTTAGGTGAATGTTCACACCTCAGATCGCAACTCCCGAGAAACGTACAGAGGGACCAATCGGCATGGTCGGAAGGTACCAGCTTGAGTAATCGCCCATCCCTGAACCTGGCCTTTACCAGGGGGTATGTATGTGCACCCTACTTGTCTACCAGGGGTGGGGAATTACGCTTTAACCAGACACCTGCTAAGCATGAGAACGCATGGGTCGGCCTTCAGACATGCACAGGTAGGAAGGAAGAAAAATAGAGGACGGAAGAGAGAGAGAGAGAGAGAGAGAGAGAGAGAGAGAGAGAGAGAGAGAGAGAGAGAGAAGGGAGAAAAATGTGAATCTCAAACGCCAAAGCAGAGATCAAAAGGATGGCTCCAAGATAGGAACAACAGAGTAAGAAGAATAAGCGAGGAAAAAAAAGGGCGAAAAGAGGGAAGGATCAGTAAAAAAGGGAAACGTGGAAAAGGTGATGACCTAAATTTATTCAGACGCCCATCTCTAGGTAAAGGCACGAACTGCGGGAAGGGGAGGGAGGTGGGGGGGGGTGAACCTGGGGAAGAAGAAAGGCTACTTTGGCTCGGGACCCCGAGCGTGCCACACACGTACCCAGAAAAGGAAATCTGAGAGGGTCAGGTTGAGAGGTGCGTTGAAATGATGTGGAATGACCCATAACCGAGATATGAATAGTTCACTAAAGTCACTTATGATTTTCTCGCACTACATATGCTATGAACTGTTGTGTGATTTCCCTAGGCAACCTCTAATTCCTACTATTATCTATTCCATGTACCCTACGTTTTTCGTTTAGAATTGTCCAAGTATTGCAGTAGGTAGCTATTTAAAATTCAGTAGCACAAATTTTTAGGTCAAGGCTGTCTGCATGGGCTTAGGAATTTGTATCCACTCAGGAGAGTGCATTGTTATTAGTTTCTTAACGCTCATCACTATTTTGATGTAAGTATGCGGTTAAAAAAATCTGGATTTTGAACACATGGTAGTACAGCTTAGCTTTCGAATAAACCATTCACCTTTTAATAATTCCTAACAGTTGTTTTAAAATGATGCTATTAGTCAAGTATGTATACCTACTTTACAAATCGTGTATTAAAATACAATAGCATGCAGGTTACTGTTCTATTCATTTTTGACCATGCATTACAGCAAGTAAAATACAACAAAGAACTACAGGAAAGCTTTTAAATAGTAGTTGCACCAATATCTACCTCCTTTCAGAAGTAATTGGGAGTTATCCGAGCGGCGTCAGTGCCGCTATCGCAAGCCTATGAATTCGGCAGGTGTTCAGTGCAGCGTGAAGAGCTGCAGTGCCGAAAAATTTGAATTGCTGTCCACGTGTGTAGGTCCCTCATGATGTGTTAATAATTCATAAATATAAAGCAACTATTACTAATTTTTCTTGTGTGGTGACCGATAACAATGGACAATCATCTGATACGGTTTTACATCGGGTCATACTTTACTTTATGAGGGGCATACAAGTTTGTGTGGGTTTTTTTTTCTGTCTTTCTTTCTTTCTTCTCTCCACCCCAGACAATTAATCGAATATGTATTTCACGTTTTGAACTATAAGAAAAACGTGCAACTTTACTGGTGATGGACTGAAATAAAATTTTCTGACTTTACACTTACTGGCTTTCTAGTTCGATATGATAAAAGAAGCAGCCCAAAAATACACATTTTATAGATGCACTGACTCCTAATACAAAATATGTACTTTTTATTTTCGTTTTTTTATTTCTCGAAAAATGTGAAAATTTCTGTATACAGAGTGTCCCACATAAAAGTGGTACCCTCACGAAAGAAGGGAACACAACCGCCGAGGTCAATAACGCCTAAATCAAAACCGATATAAAAAATAGAAAACTGATGACTGTGTGTATTTGTTTACCTTCCTTTTTTCCCCCCTAAGGTAAGTCCTTCCACTCCTGGGATTGGAATGACTCCTTTTCCACTTCCTTGAAACCCATATCCTTCCCTTTCTCCTCTCCTTTCTTCCTCTTTTCCTGAAGCAGCAACCAACGGTTGCGAAAGCTTGTGTGTGTGTGTGTGTGTGTGTGTGTGTGTGTGTGTGTGTCGATGAGCCTGTCCTTTGGGTAAGCCATCCGTTTTCTATTTTTTATATTTGTTTATCCCACCAGTAAAGTTTCCTTCTATAATTTTCGTTAAATCAAAACTGAGATATACCAAAGGATAATAAGCCTACATGAAAACAGATAAAAGCATAGGGTAAAATATAACAAAAGGAAAAGTTAAATGTCCTTTGACAAATTGGTCAAGTTGATAAAATTCAAGACTCTAGTAGCAGCTCTTGCGGCGTCAGCTAAAATTTCTTCCATTGTATTCGGTAGATTCAGTGCAATCCAAACAGGAGTAAAATTTCGACAACACAATAACACATGGCACGCCGTCAGCGGGTGACCTCAGGAACATAACAGTGCGGGGTCACCAGAGAGCAAGTGGTGGTGGCTGAAACGGAAATGTCCAATCGACAACCGGGCCAAGACGACCTCTTCTCATCACGAGCAGCGTGAGGTGGTCTTCTAAGCCACCGGGAATGGTTTAATGGTTCGAAGCTTATTATTTGTAAGCAAGGACCACACATTATGTCACAACAATATAAGGCGACGGGAAAGAGCCCCTCGAATATCATTCGATGGGACACAGTATGTAGCTGTCCGAGGTATGAGAGTTGTAGCCTAGGCCATAGCATTAGCAGCCTGATTACCAGGCATGCATGCGTTGCCAGGTACTCACAGACGGTGAACAAGAGGACCGCTGGCAGCTAATAATTGAAGGGAGCGGTTTATTCGGTGCACAATAGGATGGGCCAAAAAAGGGGTCTCTCAGATTCTGGATGGTCCTGAGGGAGTAAGAGCAGATGACATACGAAGGATAACAGTGTCAGCGGATATATGGTAAAGCCTGATAGAGGGCAAAAAGCTCAGCTGTGAAATTTGAGCAGTGGTCATTAAGCCTGTACTGAAACAGTCATTCACGACGACAAATGCACATCTGACACCATCATTGGTCTTAGAGCCATCAGTATATATGACGACAATTATCGAGCCACGCACGAAGATCAAGAATCCTTGAGTGGTAAATAGCATCCTAACTACTCTCCTTCAGGAGTGAGGCGAGTTCGAGGTGAACGCGAACCTGAGCACTGGGCTGTCACCTATTTGAAATGTGGAAGGGAGGGTAAAATCGAGCTGCGACGAAAGCAGACTCCAGGAGGGAGCAGGGCAGTTGCGGACACCCCATATTGGATATCGAGAGAGACATTAAAGAATGATGGATAGGAAGGGTGGTGGGGCATTGACAACAGACAGCATGCGTACTGACACAGCAATGTGACGCATCGAGAAGTTAAAGGTAATTTGGCAGTTTCAGCATAGAGGATGTCAACAGGGCTAGTGTAAAAGGCTCCTATATAACCAGGCGTAACCCTCGATGGTGAATCGAGTTTAGGCAGCGTAAAATGGACGGCCGTGCAGAAGAATACACAAAACTCCCATAATCCAGCTTGGATCTGACAGTAGACCAATAAAGGTCAAGCAGGATGGTATGATCTGCACCCCATGATGTACCACTAAGAACACAGAGTATGTTGAGGGAACAAGTACAGTGGGCAGCCATAGAAGACATGTGGAGACCAGATAAGTTTCCTATCCAACGTTAGCCTTAAAAATGTCGTCGTCTCTACAAATGGGAGAGTGACGTGGCCAAGATGGAGAGAAGGTGTAAGAAACTCTGTGAACCTCCAGAAGATCATACAGACCGTTCTCTCATGGGAGAAACAGAAGCCGTTTGCGACACTCCACGAATAGAGAGTGTGAAGGCAATGCGGAAGACAATGCTCCAGGAGACATATTCTCAAAGCGCTGCAATAGATCATGAAGTCGTCCACAAAGAAGGAGACTGAAACACCAGCTGGGAAGTAATCCATAATTGGGTTCATTGCAATGGCGAAAAGAGCTACGCTCAAAACGGAGCCCTGTGGCACCCCATTCTCCTGGCAAAATGGTGTCTGACAAAACAGAGCTCACTCGTACCATGAATATTCGACCTTTTAAAAACGCACGATAAAGAGGGGGAGACGGCCGCAAAGACGCCATGTATGCATGGTGCAGAGAATGCCCACCCGCCAGAAAGTGTCTTTTGTAATTAATACAATTTTCCAAAATAGGCCGGCGTTGAAACAGACGTAGAGTACGTCGCCGGGCTCAAATAGTATCGCTGCATGCCACAATGGAACTGGGTGCAGGTTCAGGGTATAGAATGTTTGGCAGCAGTGAGAATGATGTCCTTGAGGTAGTTGACCTGACTGTCACAGCTTGAGAAGTTCTGATCATGGAAAACTGCCATGGAAGAATAGAGCACCCCGTCGGCTTTGGAGATGTTCCAGCTGGTGGAACATGGAGAAGTGGTAAGATGTACTAGAGAAATTATACAGGGGGGCAATGGTCACTGGAGTACCTATCAATCAGAACATATCATTTGAAAGGATGCGCAAGTGAAGTAGTACTTACTGCAAGGTCCAAATGGGAATAGATATGCATCGAGTCGGATAGGAAAGTTGGTTCCCTGGTATTTAGGCAGACAAGGTTAAGGTGGTTGAAGTAGTCACCAAAAAAGAGCCCCTCTGGCAAGAAGCTTGAGAGCTCCATAGAGGGTGGTGGGCATTGAAGTCGCCAATCAACAAAAATGGCGTAGAAAGCTGGGTGGCAAGGTGCAGTAAGCCTGCCCTAAGAAAGGCAGACGATGACAGGGTGTGGCTATTACAAAGAGAGAAGGTGAATGTGGGGATGGTGACAGGGCCGGCAACCGCCTGTAGGGGAGTTTGCAGTGGGATGGGATGATAATGGATGTCTTCCCGAATGAGCAGCATAGCACCTCCATGGGCAGGAATACGTTCCAGCCAACTGTGTAGCTGAAAGCAAAGTCACACCTCTGCATAGCCATCTCCTTTGGTGGTCGAGAAGAGGGAAGGACATCACTGTAGGTACCCGCTGGGAGCACAGCCGCCTTTCTACTTGCTATTAATTTCCGGGCAGCATAGGTGGAAACTTTTTCCTTGACTCTGATTTCCTGGATAATTGACTCATCTTTATATATAGGGCACTCTCACGAATTAGCAGCATTGTCACCCATACAGTTGATGCAGCGAAGGGACGGAGGTGGGCAGTCACCCAAATGGGCATCCCTACCACAGGTGATGCATTTCGCTGCATTGGGGCATGACTGACTGTATGATTGAACCGCTGACACCAGTAATGTCGAGTGGGATTAGGAACATATGGCCAAACGGTGATGATTTCATAGCCTGCTTTTATTTTCTAAAGAAGGTCAAAGTTAAAGAACACTGTTTGGGTCAATATTAGGTGGTTGTTAACTCTTTGCATCACACAGTGTACAGCTGTTACACCCTGGTCGGAAAGGTACTCCTGTAGTTCCTCATCGGACAGGCCACCAAGGGATCATGATAACACTACCTCCCCACGAGTTTAGGGTACAATGAGGTTCGACCTTAACATGAAAGGTGTGCAACAGCTTAGTGCAAAGCAACTTCTGAACTTTGAAGGCACCTTCGGTTTCCAGCAACAGTGTCCCATTATGTTGACGGGAACAAGTTTTGACAAGACCTGCAATCACATCGACACCCTGTTGTATTACAAAAGGATTCACTGACGAGAGATCATGGCCATCAGTTCGTGAAACGACAAGGAACTTTGGCAAGTTAGGCAAAACCTTCTTGGACTTTAATTCATCGAGTTTCCTTTTCTGGGTAAAGAGCAAAGAAGAAGAAGAAGAAGAAGAAGGGGGAGAAGAAGAAGAAGAATAAGAATAAGAATAAGAAGAAGAAGTAGTAGTAGTAGTAGTAGTAGTAGAGGAAGAGGAAGAGGAAATCAGTGCGAAGTTGTCCACCATGATTACCAGTGTCTCCGATGGCGCGTTCCTTCCTAATGGGGAATCCTTACTGAACGCTCACCCGCTGTAGGTGATTGTCCACACCTCAGGTCACACCACCTGAAAGCCGGACGGAGGGACCAATTGGCAAGGTCGGAAGTTATCAGCACGTGTAATCACTGTTCCCTGGTCCTGGCCTTTACCAGGGGGTACATGCGGGCCCTACATGCCAACCCGGGGCTGGGACTTACGCATTACCTAGTCACCTGTTTCGCAGCGAGTGCGTGGGCGGCCTTCAGGAACACACAGGGAGGGAGAGGAAAGAATAAGTTGGAAAGGTTGAGTCTCAAATGCCGAGGTGGAGACTAAAGGAGAAGAGGAAGGCTAGAATATTACAGTAAGAAGGGAAAGGCGGAAGCAAAGGCTAGGAGAAGAAAAACCGAGAAAAGAAAAAAGTTGGTACATGAGACCACCTAAACTCACACGGAACACTCGTCTCCGGGTAAAGGCATAAACCAGAAAGGGGGGAGGATTGAAGCAGCCTGGGGCAGGAAGGAAGACTGCTTCGGCTTGGGGCCCCGTGCGCGCCACACACATACCCACAAAAGAGCTGTGGCCCCCTGGGGGGGGGGGGGGGGGGAATATGAAGTTTATCCCTTATCGAAGATGAAGTAGTTGTTTCCTCCTTTGAATAATTTTCTAGGCAGCAAAAACAGTTTTGTACCTCATCCAAAGGCAGCCTTAGTTTTACCAATATTGTATGAAACACCTGCTGCCCTAGCACTGTGACAGTAACCATGATTTGAATACGTTTTGTAGTTGAACAGATTTCAACTTTCCATTGTTAGCTGACACTGATTCCTCTCCTGACAAGTAATGAAACATACCTATGTAAATTTTTGACATCAGGAGAATGAGAAATATTTCACCACTTATTAATTGCAAAATCAGTCATTGAGCACTTTAATCTTTTACAAATGATGACCAGTTTCAGCCTGCTATTGGACCATCTTCAGATCCATGTGGCTCTGGCTCAACTCCACATGGTAAAGGTGGTCCCACTTGTTAACGTCTCCAAATGGATTTACCGCATATCTGTTATGTAGATAAATGATATATGCAATCATTGGCTGATTTACAATTAATACACCTATGAATTTAAAACTTGCAAAAACACGAATGAAATTCACTGAAACATATAACGGATTAAGGTATAAAAATTATTACAGACACTGAATAAATGCAAATGATATATCTGAGGTAAAAAGTTGAAGTGCAACAATGGAAAATTGAACACAAAATACAGAAACTCTTTATGTGAGATAAAAGAACAAAAAGTTCTTTTAAACTGACATTCCAAGCACTCCTAAATATTATTTAAAAATTTAGGCTATTTTAAATATTTCTAGACACTTCAGTGATTAATTTAAGGCAATAATCCAACTGCTCTACTCAGAAGTCATGATTTCTTACAGTAAGTTACATTAAGCCCCTTCATAGATTATTTGGATAAGGATGGTGAAGGAAATCGGCTGGGTCCTGTCAAAGCAACCATCCCAGAATTTGCTTTGAGTGATTTAGAAAAAATCAGGGAAAACCTGAATCTGGATCAGATGTGGATTTGAACAATTGTCCTCACAAATGCAAGTCCAGTGTGTCATGACTCACTATGTGTTACCACTGACCATAAGTAACAAATGAATTATGATTTTGTAACATATCATTTTAATTTTCAACAAATCATACTCTTATTTATTAATGTTCATGAATAATAAACAGAAATCAAGCAAATGATATATATTGATACATGCTACTGTATGCAGTCATATGGATGCTGTTCAAAAAAATGTTAAGCTTAAGGGACTTAACTGCGGGGTCATCTGTCCCTAAACTTACAAACTACTTATTAACTACCTTATACTAAGGACAACAAACATCCATGTCCGAGGGGGGATTCGAACCTCCGTCCGTAGTGGCCATGCAGACTGTGGCTGGCGCACCGCAGACTGCTCGGCCACTGCGGTCGGCCATATGGATGCATCAATCTCAATGCCAACCAGAAGAAACAAACTTACACAATGCTTGGAGCATTCACATTTGTTTGGTTATCCTCCAACATCTTCATAAGCCAGTCTCGATACTCTTTTCTTTGATTTTCTTTGAGAGTATCAATTTCACTATTCCATTTGCCTTGCAATAGGTTCTGCTCTTCAAAATGTGAAGCTGCCATTTCATTTATTTGATGTTCCGTGTTTGGGAAAGGAACACCTTCTATAGCCTGAGCCATTTCTTCAGTTTGCCTTGAAGAACAAGTAAGTAACAACATTTATGATACTGAGCAAATTATCTTTGTTCAAGAAGTTAACAAAAGTTTGTGTATATGTAACATAAGGCTTTTATTAAGATAAAATGATACTTTAAATCCTCAAATTATTTAAACTAAGATTATACAACTGTTTCCTGACAGGCAAATGTTTTGAGGCTAATAACCTTAGTACAAAGCTATTGTAAGGTCAAGATATCTTAATATTACAATAAAATCAATTACTGTTTGAAGATATTTAATCAGTCAATAATAGCAAAAATATCTACGTATTTATACTATTACATGTTTTCTTTTAAATTATTATAAATATTAGATGGAAGTTTATTACTTCTTGGTTATTTTTACAATACTTCCACAACAAGCTTGTTTTGACACTTTTTGCCATTTTTAAGTGTTTGCCTAGCCCATGAGACACCCATAAATCAAATACAGGATAAAGAAAACAGCAACCAACCACATTTGATTATGCTATTTATTGACTGAATACACCATTATTGGTTCTAAACTTTTCAGTTCATCATCAGACGGCTCTTCACGTCCACATACAGGTCATTTACATTTTTCTTATGGATATAATTTTGCTTGTGGCAAAAGTTCTTTGGTTGTGTGATGCTCTACCATAGGTGCTGACTTTTGAAAATCTTGGGGTATGCTTACTGGCGTATCCGTAGGGGGGGGGGGGGGGACGATTGCCCTCCTCCTACACCCTCCCCCTACCCCCACCCCACCTGGACAGGTATTTCTAAAACGAAAAGAACCTCATGCAAGGCATTTTTATTTTAACATCAACATTTTTCCACATAACTTTCAGAGTTTTCGTCTTCTGATACATGCATATCAGATAATTATGTGCCTATACAGTATTACCAAAATAGTCATAAACACCTTTTCTATTACACAATGTCTGTCAATACCAATACATTTACAACCCATTGTTACATCACTCTCCAATTCAGTGAACAGGATGAAAAATGTCACACTTTACACTAACACAATTCCTTGAAGACAATTTACTTCTAAGAGAATACAAAACATGCATTGAGCAAGAGTGGTACCATTCCAGAGATAAATTAGATAATGTTCATGATGGAGTCAGAAATGACCCCAAGATAGTAACAGACGGTTAAGCATGTCGTATAGTAAGAGGCAAAAGTATGCCCTCACATGCTATGCCAGCACATATACTTGGGTGTTAGGACGCGAAGGTGACACATTGCTTTTTTTGTCACCATACCTTTATATAATTTGGCCATATTGTGAAAGAAGAAAGAACAGTAATAATTTTATTGTAAGTCCTTAGTAGTTTCGAGAATTAAAATTTGTTAGTTACACCCACATTAAAATTTAAAAATGTTATAACAGAATTTAAATATTTTTGAAGGTGAAATAATTGGAAACAGAAAAAAAAAAAAAAAAATTATATTTGTATACTTTCATTCAAAAAATAGAATATTTTGCACAATAAAATGATACTAGTTCCATATTTATACAGTGAGTAGTTTGCGAGTTTGAGCGAATCGAGTGAAACGTGATAGTGCGAGAGGTCCATGCAGGACGTGGCAACTGCCGCAGCAAAATAGCCATGCGTACTAAGGCAGCGTGCTACGTGAGCAACAAAAGCGAGGGACAACGCACGATATTCAGTGACGCGACACAGCAGCTACAAGCAGCGACATTTGGTGACACGGCCGGGTGTCTTATGTGAGCGCGACGGATTCTCGCTATAAGACGGCCACTAGAAACGAGTTTCTAAACAGTCTCATAAACAGTAAAATAATGATAGCTCCATAGTAAGCAATAAAGTTTTATTAAATTTAGGAAATAAGGTGTCAAAAGAGTAATGTTCATTAAATTGACAAAGCGAGAAATGTTCGTGGACTATTTCATTCATAGCTTCAAATACGAAAAAAGACTGAAGATATCCAGCCAAATTCTTCAAAAATACAACAACGAGTACAGATACTTTTGACTATGTTGTCAATGAGTTTTAGTTTTGTGAGTACAAACCATCAACAACTGATTAAGTTCGAAGAGAGTCTTACCAAAAGGAATAATTAGGTAAATAACTGCGATGATACTCTTACAGTCGGCGTAGTACAGGGGTAGTGTTCGGGCTGGTACAATTTCCGTTCCATCTTATATTTTAATTCCTGTAACTACATCCCTTTCACCTGTTTTTTGTGCATGTTATATACATTCTCTATACAGAGCGTGCCAAATATTTTTTAAGTGCTTCCCAATATATTTTATCTTTAATTGCAAACGCAACATCCCGCTGTACCAAACACATTAAATTCGCAATGAAACGTTATAGCATGATATTTTACTCAGAAACGTAATTTTTTTTTTTTTTTTTTTTTTTTCGGATTCATCCATCACTCACTCCTTAGAAGGGTCTGGCTCTTTGAATCAGTTGAGGAGCAGACAGCCCATCTCCAATCTGGATAAAAAGACCAACAAATGAACTGTACAAACAGAGAAAGACAACATCAGAAAATGAAGGGCAAAATTCTATGGCCAAATTTATAGGATGAATGAAAATAGGCTGAGCAAGAATATTTTTAACATTGTTATGAGTTATATGATAAAAACTGGGCAAGGGAAACCATGGAAGACCTCAAGAAACTAAGTATCTCTACAGAAGGAATAATAAACAGAGAAAAATTACAGAGAAAAAAATCAGGAAACAGAAATACGAAGAAACACCAAAAGAAAAGAAACAAGGAAATAAGTGGACAGAAGAGAGGAAGAAGAAACACAGTGAATATATGAGGTGTTTTTGGGAAAAGAAAAAAATGCCATGAAAATTGTGTTCAAACAATCTCCTAAATGGGAAATTAACGATGATGGATGATGATGATGATGATAATAAATGATAATAGTTATCAGTGCTACTTTTGCCACATGCAATATTGTAATATAAACATAAAATAAGAAAATAGCCCATTCAAGTACACAATCATTAAATTTATCTGGCCTTCAATTAAAGACATAATACACACTATGACAACACACAAATATGTACAGTTATTTCTCACTCCTCACATTACTCTATTTATATCACAGCCTGCGCCATATCGCTAAGAAAAATTGCTTTAAGAAACTGTAAATACAGCTCTCTACATAATTGAAGCCTATGTCAC
Source organism: Locusta migratoria (assembly GCA_026315105.1). Lineage (NCBI taxonomy): Eukaryota > Metazoa > Arthropoda > Insecta > Orthoptera > Acrididae > Locusta > Locusta migratoria. The sequence continues at coordinate 768,054,902 of CM048755.1, forward strand.
TGACCGTACAATTGACATGTATAAAGTTTATTCTGTTTAAAATATTCTGTGTAAAATGTTTTGTCTCTCCTTTCTAATATACTTCAATGCCAAATCAATGGACATATCTTTGATAATAAAGACGTTTGGTAGTTTTATGTCGGCAATATCACCATCTTTGTATTCTTTGTGGCAAAAAGTGCCGATGAATAAAAAGAAAAATTCTATTGTAAAAGTTTGTTTCCAACACTTGTCCGTATCTTGTGTAATATTTATGCTCGAGTAAGAAATTCCAATCATGCTTTGTATTTTAGAGCACCACAGAACCAAAGAACTTTCACCACAAGCAAAATTATATGCAAAAGAAAAGTTTAAGTGACCTATATGTGGATGTGAACAGCCGCCTGATGATGAACTAACAAGTTCAAAACTGGTATCAGTGCTATTTAGACAATAAATAGCATAACCAAATGTGGTTGGTGGTGGTTTTCTGTTTTAAGAATCACTCTGTATTTCATACACAACCACGGGCTCAATGTCAGGTTTTTGACAAAATAGCACTCATAAATCATCTTGGAAAGTAATTCTCTCTCACACTTCAAGATTTACCAAGTTTTTCTTTTATTCAAACGCCAATTTTTCCAATTACATTATTATATTTACTTTGTAAATAGGTTGCTCCAATGATGATCCATATTGACATTAAAGTGGAACAAGCTGTCAATGAAGTAAATATAATACCAAAAAAATTTCTATTTCTACAAAAGAAAAACAAATTGCTACAAAACCTTAATATGTGACAAAACTACATTCTAATATGATATATGGACATCACATGACCCAAACGTACACTTGAAAATGACAGAACATGTAAAAACAAACAAGTACCAATAAATTTGTAGCTATTTATTTAATTGAAAAGGAAATGTCGTTACATCATGAATGCTGTGGGGCTCAAATGAGAAGCAGTTATTTGATTATTAGATATGCTTCAAAGTGAATACTGTTAAACAGTGAAGTGTTGACTGTACAGATAACTAAAGAACTTTCTGCACACTGCAAGCTGCATTAAATGTTAATTAAACTGGTTAATACATGTAATGGAAGGTAAAAGAGAGATGAGACAATCAAGACTTTTAGGGATTACAGGAGACAGCTATAACATTAAAGACAATAGTTAAGAAGTGCATCTTCATGTTTTGACAGCGCAATTACTGTTCAAATACATTTCAGGTGTGCAGTTGCATAAAGTTTACTACTTCTAATATTGCCACTGCATACTGTCCAACCATCTTCAGAGAGAGTTGTCGACTGATGCTCTAGCACGCACTTTGTCTTTATAAACCCACTGACCGTGCTACTGCGCATGCAGCCACAGATACAAAGGCCGTTAATCGGCAGTAGGTACGAATTATGTCTATGGCTGCACCGTCAATTAACTTGGAGGTACCGATGTGTTACGAGCTGCGCTGGGGCAGCATCTTTGTAAATTTATTAAAGAAAGTGCCAGATTCCAAGAATGAATGTGAATGTGCCTTTCGTACATCCAGACAATGCGTACAGTTCAGGAAAGATATACAAACACCAAAAGTATATACCTGGCTCTTAAAACCTAATAAATCAGTGGTGTCAGAGCACTATTGAAACTGGGCAAAAATGTCAAAATTTTAGCCTCCACTTTATCTTTCTTAGACTCAGTGGTGAAAGAAGCAACTGAAATTGGCAAATATAATTAACAGAGAAAGCAACTTTTACCTAGATAAATCTTGTAATCTGGTACATTCTTTAATAAATTTACAAAGATGCCACCACAGCACAACTCATAATACATCAATACTTCTGTGACAATAACTGTACATCCACAAACATAAATGATACATATGTGTACTTACTTGTCATCAATGTCAATGGCACCTGTGTATCTGAGGCCACATGCACAGTAATGCAGTCTGTGAGTTTGTAAGGACGAAGTGCATGCTACAGAATGAAAGATTTTTTTATGGATGACAGTGTAACACATTAGAACATTCTGGACAAGTTTAGCAAATCATTTAGCCATCCAGCTGATTTTACATGAACCCCTCAAACAATTATGGGGAACTAGCTGTGAACCCAAAAATACACTATGTTGTTCTCAAATATTCCAGTTTATTTTGTACAACCCTTGCTCTGAGAATAACAAAGACAACAAGAAAGGATCTGTGAAATAGGTCGAGCCGTTCTCAAGTTATAGCACGACAAAGTATTTAGGGAGCCACTGTCATGTCGCAAAGTACTCTCCTGCATGCACCAAAAGAAACTTAAGGTAAACGGTGACCTTCCTCTTGTTTTGAAGGTCCAGCATGCTAAATTTCATGAAGATCAGAATGAAACTGTAGATTTCGTGTCTTTAGGAGAAGTATGCTCCGCCATGCACTTATCACAAAATACTTTATTAGCTGACTTTTCTACCTATAAACTACATTCCTACCAATTTTCAGCTTCATAGGTGAAGTACTTTTCGAGAATTCGTGTTTAGTCAGTGTCCTTTCACTTTTATATAGATAGAGATTAAGAAAATTGCTTAATTTTGAATGCATGAAAATTAAGGGAGACTTGCAGGCAAAAGTAAACAGTTGCATCCAAATCTGTAATGCTAACTCTGACACAAGGTCATGTCTGACGTGACAGTTTTACGGCATCTACCGCGAAACTGTTGCGAGACGTAGACTTCTTATCGTTTCATCATTTTCTGTGTGTGGTGAGGGGATCAGTTACAAAACACTTCATAAACATCCAAAATTAGCCTACATGTAAACTATGTTGCAGATTCTTAACTACTCCCATTTTCCAATAATTGACGTATAAATCTGGTTATTCTCACGCGGTGGCCTCTCATTATTTATGATGTCATGTCTCCTGAGCTGTGTCTCATGCTCTTATTTTTTGGGTCAGAAACCTTCGTGGGCATATGGTGAACAGTTCACCAAAGTTTCATTGCAATCGAATGAATGGTTTATGAACACAGAGGACATACAGACAAACGTGTGTAAAAGAAAAGGATGAGGGTGCCTATCCTACCCCCCCCCCTCCCCCCACGGTAAGTCTTTCCTTTCCCAGGATTGGAATGACTCCTTACCCACTCCCTTAAAACCCTCATCCTTTCCTTTCCCCTCTACTTCCCTGCTCTTTCTGATGAAGCGACCTTAGGTTGCGAAAGCTCAGTTTTGTGTGTGTGTGTTTATTTTTATTTGTATAACAGCGAACCAGAGTCTTTTCGCCTGGTAAGTCCAACTTTATTTCAGTTTTTAAATATAAATATAATCAAGAGGTGTTCATGTAAAAAAAAAAAAAAAAAAAAAAAAAAAAAAAACTTTAGAGTAAGGGGCCAAACAGCTAGGTCATCAGTTCCTTTAGCTCAGAATGGACTATTTAGAAGAAGATAACGTGATTAAAGAAGCAGACAAACTAAGAATCTTCTGCTAGTAAAAGGGGGGAGGGAGAACTGAAAAGTAACTAAAATAAGTCACATCAGCAAGACTAAAACCAACATAAAATAGAAAGTTCCTCACAAATCTGTTAGCAACTGTAAACAGCCAACCCCCAATTCATTAGTGATGACTGATGAGCATGTACTGGTCAACAGAACTTTTCTCTAGAACAGAATCATTAATATAGAAGAAAGGAAACAAGTGTTAAAAACAAGGTAAGAAGTGTAAATGGGCGAGTGGAGGGGGGGTTGCTCCAAACCCACCCACCCCATCCAACGATAAGATATAAAATTTTTCATCGGAAGAACTGAAGACTGAGATAACCGTCTGTGGATCAATTGCCAGAACTATAAGCAAAGTGTGCAAAAGTTCATATTTGGCATGGAGGGCCAAATGGAGGGGACATTCCACTACAACACAAGCCACCAATTGTAGGGCTCCATAATGTGAAGAGAGACTCACTGCATAAAATACAGCTGAGTCACACAGGAATGTCCAATGTGGAGACAACAAAGGACAGTGGATACCCTCATGGGAGAAGATAAGCTGCAGTGGTCTCCTTGATTATGAGGAGTTTATTAGATGAGGCAGTAGCATAACCAGTTGTTCCATTTTTGTTCAAACAGGGAAATAGGAAGTGAGTAACTGCTGCTCTAGCACCAATTTGCAGGCTGTTCATTTCTTAAGATGCCCACATGACTGGTGACCACGAGAAAAGCAATGGAGCAGGAAGCGTGACCAAGTTTGGCAAGGAGATCGTAGACAGAAGTAACCAAAGGATGGGAAGAGTAGCATCAGTTAATGGCCTGCAGGCTGCTCATTGAGTTGGTACAGATTAAAACAAGGACCAGGGCAACCTGTTTAATAAAATGAAGGGCTCTGCTAATGGCCATCAGTTCTGTTGTAAACCCACTACTCGTTTCTGGCAAAGAATGGCACTGCATACTGGTAGGAGATGTAAAAGAATATCCTGTATGAACAACACTTTTCCAGATATCAGTGTAGAAGATAGTGGTATCCTGAAACCGTACAAATACTGGAAAATTATGGGGTGACTGAAGCTTTTTTACCTTGGAAGAGTACCGTCCAAACTCATGGCCAGGGCACCATCCAAGGGGATAAGTGCAGTATACGATGGGGGAATACAGGCCAGAGAAGGGAGATGGAAATCCCTGCAAAGGGAGGCAAGGTGCAATCCGACATGTAATCCCACTGGAGTGTAGGTATCAGGAAGTCCAGAGTCATCACGTATAAAAATAACATTGTCGAAGGCATGGGAGAGGCACCCGTTGCCAACTGTACACTGCAATGGTGAACTGAGTCTAACAGTTTCAGAACAGAAGAAGCTGCCAAGCCATAAACCTGGCACCTATAATCCAATAGGGACAAAATCAGAGCCTGATAGATATGAAATAGAGTTGCACAATCTGCACCCGAAGATGAAAGGGCAAGAAAACACAGCATTATGCTACCTCATGCAGCTAGACTTCATGTGCAAATATAAGGCAGTCAAGTCACTTTTTCATCAAAAATGAGGCCCAAGAAACAGTGCTGTGCCCCAACTTCCAGGAGCCGAGTTTCCAAGAAGTGTTCTGGATCAGGGTGAACAGTAGTATGAAGACAAGTGCATAAGCCTCATGTTGTAAGGAGAGAAATGAAAACCATGGGGGTTAGTCCATGGTACCTCTGAGGTGCATTAGGCAGATGTTATTGAGTGGGAGCTGTACAATATTCAAAAACTGTCGACATACAGCACAGGAGTGGCCAGCAACCCAACAGAGCTAACCAGCCCAAGGATGATGATTAGGAAGATTAACACTTTACACTGATCCCTGTGGAATGCTGTTCTCCTGGATCCATGGGGGGCTTGATGAAGAGCCGACTAACACGGAACAGGTGTGGGATAAAAAACCACTAATAAAAATTGGCAGGTAATCTCATAGGCCCAGTCATAGAAGTAACATAAAATATGACAATGCCAAGCAGTGTTTAACACCTTACGTAGATCAAAGGAGAGTGCAACTAGATGTTGACACAGAAGGCATGTCTGACTGCCATTTACAGTCTAAGTAAATGGTCTATTGTAAATCATCCCTCCTGAAACCCACACTGATATGCTGATAGAAATCCCCAAGATTCAAGAACCCAGCATAATCTGTGAGCAACCATTCTTTCAAACAACTTACAGGTACACACTTTGACAAAAAACCTGGCCAGCGGCCAGCCGCCCCTGAGCGTAAGTCCGAGCCGATGGCAACATGGAACTATAAACATGCCACGCTGATTCGCTCTAAGTCCGGCTATCTGCACAATCTGGCAACACTGTAGACTGCAGGAATTCATACAGTAATACTTGTGTGCAGTTAGAAGACGGGTAGGTCAGATACATCCGTGGTCTCGCGGTAAAGTGTGTGACTTGCACGTGCAAGTATTAGCTATCGAAACAGACTGTTGACGAAAATTTTAATTTCACGTCCCTCGTGAATTCTGATGCCACATGTGTAAGGGGAGCATATGCATAACATATATCATATTCTGGTACACTGGTAATAACATTCCGGGCCAATAACATTGCCGCCTCTGACCGCAGCACTTGGCAGAGCTCTCCGCGGCCCATTCGCTGGCGGCAGCAGCGGTGGCGGCGCTGCGCTGCCTCGCCCTCTGCTCACAGCACCTGCTGCCGCTCATCGCCCTGGATATGTAAAATGCTGTAGTGTTGCTGAGTGGTGATCCACAAAAAAGGTTGCGATGTGTATTTCAGACACGATATTAATGGAGCAGACCACCCATTTTGAATGATGAGCATATTCTTACACTAATACATAATACATTAGAGAGGCAAAAAAAATAATTGTAGTCATTGATCAAATCAAATGGCACTCTATGATGTTGTGGTTTAAATAGCGATCCTTTTCCTTTCAGAAAAGCCCTTCATGTAATTTGTTATTGTCATCAGTTCATATGTTTTCATCAAGAAACAGTTTGTAACTGCATCCCCTAAACATGTGAGTCCTAAGGAAATAGTAAAAATTTGTATTGATAGAGGTCCATTCAAATTCCTTCAAAGGCGTTTGTGGGTGAAGCAAAGAAGACTAATACCATTTCCATAATTTGGAGTCGACGTTTCTGAAAGACTTATTGTATAAAGCTTTTCTTCAGATTCCAATAAAGAGTTTCTTCTTGCAATCTGCAGCGTATAAAGTAAAATAAAATGAGGTAAAACGAAATACTATCCCCAAACACACTGTCTCCAACCAGGATTAGAACTACCGACTCGCAGCACAGTTGTAGCACAAGACACAAGCAGAGCCACACAGCCAACCACACGCTGTCACCTGGGGCCCTTAGTCTCTCGCATATTGAATTCTGAGCCTCTAACACATCGTGAAAGATAACCTGAAAGTCACCTATATGAGTAACAGCCTTCCTTGAGTGCAAATGATAAATTTCTGTCTCTCATATCACATGGACATTATACAGCATGAATCATGAAAATAGAAGAGCAATGTCAAGTGAAGTTAGCGAGACAATTCAGCACCACTTGCGGAAGTAACTGCACTGTCACAGTGTGGCCAAATATTAGCAACGATGTTGCCAGTTTTTAACTGTACTATGAAGACCTGTGTAGCGATAAGCGACGCGAAATCACGCTCGTCTCATACGGGCTTCTAGAGGGGAGTGGCGGATTTTAGTTAATACGAGGCGCTATCTCCTGATAGTTTCCATCATCACACTTAGGATGCAGATATTTAATTCGTCCAATGAGGCCAAAACCAGCGTTCATATTTTTTTTTAAGCTTAACAGCATTATGATATAATTTCAGCAAATGACTGGAGAAGTTAAAAATACTGATATTGTGCTTGCAACATACGGCAGGTCAAAGACTGAGATATATAAACTTCCATCACGATTTCAGTTTCACCGCCTAACTCAACACAAAAAAAAAAAAAAAAAACCACACTAAAACAATTACTTTGATAGATTTCGACAAAAGCTACTTATATATATATATATATATATATATATATATATATATATATATATATAATTTTTTCATGAAATCACGGTTTCCCCATCTGTCAAGAAAAAAATCGCATCTTGAAAGTGACTGCGTTTCAAAATGCAGCCTTAAGACTGTACAAGTAATATTTCACGTATTTGTTTGTTTGAAAGCCAGAAGAAACATAGTTAACTGATTATTTGTGCAACAAAGTAATTAGTTCATTTGAGGATTCAGAAGACAGGATACTTAAAATTACTTACATGAATACAGAAACTAAACTGTATGTGAGGGAAATGTGCAATTCTGAAGTTTTCCATCTGCAGACATATAGACTACTAACCAGATTATTGATTTCACAGTGTGACAGCCTTGTTGGGCCAACATATGATGATGAGAATCCGAATCCATGTGTCTGATGGAATCTTCGAATGTTGCCACCCATGACTTGCATTTGTTGTTGCTTAGTATCTGTCGTCACAATGTTAAATCAACAGAAATTATTATAAACTTTTTGCCTACTTTCTCATATTGTCGTATTTTCCGTCAAACCACATTCTTTCTTGGATCTTGGCCACATGGAAAAGAACGCTTTTGCAACTAAATTAATGATAATAATGATGGTAATAATGATAGTAATCAATGAGGTTTACCACATTATAGCAGAATGTTAACGATTTCGATAACAATAGAAAATGCCGATCTCTTGGTTGACACACTGCAATGAGTTTTGGTATTTCATAGCTGAATACCGTTTAGGACATTTTCAAGAAGAGAAAAATAGACCTGAAGCCACACACATCACTAGAACAGCCATATCTCACTAATCAACTATGCTTGCTGTAGATCAGGAGACGAGAATGGCCTCACCAAGCAAAAATGAGAGTACTGGTTCCATTGTTGGCAGTTAATACACACAGTCCCGACATACGAGGGTTGTTTTCTAAGTAAGGGCCGTTCGTGCGTATAGTCCTGTAGTTCGCACGGACGCTGCAACAAGCCCCCGCGCAACTTACCGGCATCCTTCCCGTTCACACTGATGCCAGTTGTAGCTCTGTAGCTGACGTGTACGCATCGCTGTGCTACTTTATAATGTTTAAGATTATTGAATCACCCGCCGCATGTGAGATACGGTCAGTGATACGTTTTTTTGACCGCGAGAAGCCTATCAGCTGCAGAAATTCATCGTCAGTTAACAGAAGTTTATGGCTTGAATGCAATGAGTGAAGTTAAAGTGCATCAATGGGTTAGAGAGTTTAAAAATGGCCGTCAGAACGTCCATGACGAAGAACTCTCAGGCCGGCCCTCTGTGATCACTGATGATTTGGTGGCTGCAGTCGAAATAAAGATTTGTGAGGAGAGAAGATTCACAATTTCCACTCTTTCTTTGGAATTTCCAGAAGTCTGTGTTCTCGGTGGGTACCCAGACTCCTCACAGAGAGCCACGAAGGGAAGAGATTTGCCACTTCATTGGACTTTTTGATTTGTTATGAGGAAGAAGAGCTTGACATTTTGAGTCAAATTGTCACTGGAGATGAAACATGGAAATCCCATATCACTCCCGAAAGCAAGCGACAATCTATGGAATGGCGACACACAACCTCACCCGTCAAGGTCAAAGCCAAATAGACGCTGTCAAAGCACAATATTATGGCAACTGTGTTCTGGGACCGGCACGGTGTTCTGCTAGTGGACTTTATGCCACGAGGAACGACAATCAACTCAGATGCCTACTGTGTAACTCTAAAGAAGCTCTGCAGAGCAATTCAAAACAAAAGGCGTGGCATGCTGATAAAAGGAGTTTTGCCTCTGCACGATAGCGCTAGGCCTCACACCTCTTAAAAGACTCAGGATTTGATTGATTCTTTTGGCTGGGAAGTTTTGGGCCATGTACCATACAGCCTCGACATTGCTCCTAGCGATTTTCACCTTTTCCGGTACCTGAAACACAATCTTGGCGGACAGCGCTTCAATGACGACGATGAAGTGAAAGCGGCTGTGAACTCTTGGCTGTCTGAGGAGGCAGCTGAATTCTTTGAAGAGGGAATTAAAAACTTAGTTGTACGGTATGACAAGTGCTTAAATAAACAAGGCAACTATGTAGAAAAATAGGGAAAAGTGTGTAGAATCAGAAAATAAGTTTTTTTACAAAAGTATTTGTGTCTTTTTTTTTAATGAAAACGGCCCTTATTTAAAAAAACAACCCTTGTAAAACATAAAATTGTTTGCAATTTAAACAGGGGTCGACCTTCCTGCAGTCGAAAATTTAATTCAGGATAACAGAGTCATATTAATTCAACGACTATATTCATATCCTCATGAATATTGGAAAATACCTGGAAGGCTGGAAATGAGGGAACGATCGAGTTGTCTAGCGTCGTGAGCAATACTGACTGCTAAGCAATAGGAAGAACTTCTTGGGCATGCCACAATATCCTCATTCCTACAAACAACACGCTAACTGGCTTTTAGCCATGCTGCGCTATCAACGCCCATTCCGAGTAAGGCTTCAGTCCGAAAGCAGACAACAGCATTGAAAAATGCTGATGAATAGATGACTTACCCTCATCAACTTCTGGGGAGAGTTTATTTAACAAAAAAAGAAGAAAGTGCAACACGACTACTTTCTCCAAAGTTCCTATGGACTGTTGTTCCAAAATGGATGTATATACGTTCAGTCTTGTCATACGCGGCTCACATTCCAGGAATATCACCAAAATGAGCATCTGGTGTGTACAGTCTTAGAGCAGCTATTACGCAAGTTTTTACCGATAATCATAAAATTGACAAGATGGCTTTTGCTGCAGAATGTTGAGATTTCTATTATATCCGCATAACCTTTCCCGACAAGAATCTGTTTTCTTCGCATAGTGATGCCCCTGTGTAGGTGAATTATAATGTTACTGTTTAATGTTGCTTCAGAAGAACTTTTTGCTTTAAATATTTTTCTTTGCAGGTGATTCAAAGTAATTGTAATAATTAATTTCCCTGAAAATTACAACATTTATTAGATCTATTATTTGTAAAGTAATTTCAACCGCGAAAAGTGAAATTGTCCTATAAACCAAACCGTTTAGTTATTTTAGGTCTATCCTCCATGGACAGAACACTTCCATCTGAAATATCTCCACAAATGGCAGAGAAGCAGACGGTTCTCTGCTATAGTAGAGTTCGGCTCGGGTAGCCAGTTCTCTGTGGAGACGAGATGTAATTATACGTTGAAGAAAGAAGTCATATCTAAGAAACCTGCCTATTACTTTTATTTTTCTCCTGTATTTATATTTTTTCAGGCCTATATGCGCTTTCTCACAAAATAATGAGAGATCTTTTTCTCTGCAAGTATCATTTTATTTTCTTTTGTCTCTAGATGGATCATACTTTGTCTCTGCCAGTCCCAGATCTCACAAAGAAAGAAAAATGTCCTCCACATCATTTATTTCGAAGGAGGTGGTCATGTAGTTACCATTGGTCTATTTACTTGTACGAACAATGTTCGCAACCATAAATAGTTTTCTCTTGCCATTCGTCTCCTAAATTTTCCCTATAATTCTGCTCGTGAAGTGGATGAACTGCTGTGCTTTATTATTATTAGTAGCATTAGTTTTTATTTCAAATTGAGCTTTTAATTTGTATTTTTTATTACCGTTACATTTGTTTGTTCAGTATGTTTCACAGTATTGAAGATCAACAATTTCTCATATCCATTAACAGTAGAGCATTAGAGCTAATGTATAATGTCAGTTTTGTCTTGTTTCATCCGTAAAACTTCCTCTCAAAATGTGGAACACTTCTTTTAACACCCTTCATTTGAAACAGATATGTAGCCAGAGGACATTCACGGCTTACTCATTTATTAACTTCATTGATAATGATAATTTGGATCAGATTTATTTACAAATTAGCTTATACGCCTGTGCTTCACAACGGTTGTTTAAAGAGGGACCTGTGTATATCATGGTTTTTTAGGGTTCCAGACCTAGGTCAGAAAAAAAAAAAAACAGAATCCTTGTTGGATCGCTCTGTCAATAAACTCAGTTCTCCTAGCCAAGATGTCAAATTTAAGTAGAAGTCACTGTCGAAAAAAACGAAAGTTGATAAAGTTTTTCATAAAAAAAGTGAAATTAATTTTTGGCCTTACTCCGGAATTATTTAAATTCATTGTTAGTTTGTGTTCATAATGTCTGTCTGACATTAACTTCTGAAAACACTTCTATCGTTGAGATGAGAAATAGTAATAATAACAACAGCGCCATGTACTGGTTCTATGGCGTAGTATTAAACTTTTTATCTCTCACAGTAAGTGTACACTGAAGTATAAGAATGTTGCAGTGTTGCACTGGGGAGAATGTCGTTATTCTATATGCAGTGCACCATATTATATTGAAAGTCTGGTAATTTAATCAACAGAGCAGTTCATGTCTGTTTAAATAAAACGTCATGATGGTGTCAATGTGCGATAAAGTAAGTCTGAGTATTCGTTGAAGGAATGGCGTCAGCTGATCGTCAGTATAGAACTTTACATTAAATATAGTAGTATTTCCAGCGAATTGTCTTGACTGTGTTAGCAGCATCGGTCACCCTGTCAGCTAATACACGTCCTCAGATCCTGCAGTGATTACTTCGTAAAGCACAAAGTTGAAATCTATTTTGTGTAATAGTTGTTATGAGACTTCTGAATATATAGTTCTAAGTACAATTGTCTCTGCAAAAGAAGACATCTATCTTAATGTAGTCCGCGCCAAAAGGAAGTAATTACAAATTTAAATCACAATATTGTACCCAACAATTATGAAAGCAGGGAGGTTTCTGATGAGTTTGTCGCTTACATGTGTATATTATCTCTAGTGGCAGGCACAGAGCAGAAATATCTCTGGAGTGAGCATTTAGATGTGCAAAACAGATTTTTCTGTCCTCAACATTAAGGTGGAAATATCACATGATATTGGGAAAAATCTACTAATTGATGACTTCACCTTGGTCCTTTTTTGTTCGATTAAGACGGATAACTATGTGCAAATGGCCCTTTTAGCAACACTTACTCAACTTTCTTGTTGTTTCTGTGACATTTATTTAGATATTATTTCATGTTACATGGTTGCTCCACGAGAAAGAGGTGGGGCTTCTTTGCAGCCAGTGTGGTACAAACGAATCCTAACAGCAAGTAAATGTGTGGAAAGAGTGGATTTGTCTCAGTGTCAATTGGTAATTCCAGCGTAATGTTGAGAAGATGCACAGAAGCCTATGCTAATATGTCTACTCTATATATAATTTAGTGGTTATACCCGTCGAAAGTTTACTTCTTTTCTTTCCATGACATTGAAGAGCATATGGGTTACATCTAGGAATAAAAAAAAAATTGTGTCCTACCTGGGCTAAACTTTACTTGCAGTGGCAGCGGTTTAGTTTGCTATCGTTGGCAATGACCTATTGGCTTTAGTGTATTACACCACAGTTATGAGAATGAAAAAAGCGCAGCAACGCCATAATTAGTTATTTGATGTACTATGTAACTAACGTCTCCTCACTTAGTCATTTCCTGTACTTTGGCGTTTTCGAGGCTTTCCTAAACAGAACGCACTGGAAATGTAATGAGGATACACCAAAAACAGTAAGGGAACTACATAAATTCCATTTTCCTTGTAAAGAATTCTTATGTAAATTAGAGCATCAAATAGATGTGAAGGAATGTAGTTATGTTTGAAATTCAAATGATACCTATGGAAATAATCACTTTTTTCTTTGCATGGTTTGCAAGGCATGCGGGATACAGTTAGTAATTTTTTGTGCCATACGTGGGTTAAATTTTACTTGCAGTGGCAGCGGTTTAGTATGGAAATAAAGCTTATATGTTGCCCCAAGGTACTCTTAGCTGACCTATGAGACCCCCATGAAAGTTCGTGTAGTACTCTTAGAGATTTGTTGTACTACACCATACTTATAAGCATAGTATACCCAAAAACTTCAAATTACGCTATCTTTCCTTCCTCTGATCCGATTTTGAGGAAACTAAGCCTATGTTACTCTCCAAACTATTTTCAATTTACCTGTGGAAACCCATGAAATTTGGTGTAGTACTTTTGGGGTTTTGCTTTTAAACAAATTATTAAATTGCAGTATCTTTATTTACTGTGATCCAATTTTAATTATTGAAGTCTTTATGTAACCGCACGATGTTCTAAAGTTACATGTGAAAACTCCATGAAAATTCGTCAAGTAGTTTTTGACATAACAGGTTTTCAACAACTGAAAAAACAGACATGACGGTTACTGAAAACACTTAAAATTACGATATCTTTTGTTTTTATGATCCGATTTTGATAAAATTACGTCTATATGTTGACCCAAACTTTTCTCATGTTTCCTGTGAAAACCGCATGAAGATTCATCCATCAGTTTTGAAGGCTGAAGGGAACAGTGACGGGCCTACATTCACAGATTTATTATTAGTATAGATTTTGTGCTCAGTCCATTTAATTTCTGTAATAGCGGTAAAATTACAACCCTGTGCATTCTACGGCATCTGTTCTAAATCAATGGATAAGATATACATAAAATCGTTTATTTACTATCGTTTAACAAGCAACAGTGCAATTGCTTTCCATAATACTGATTTACACCATGGCACAATTCATCGATCAATTTTAATTTTAATCGTCGTAACACCTATTTATTAGATTGCTCTATTGTCTATTGTGTGTTTGTTACAAATTTTACAATTGATTTTATACTAACGATAGGCCAGAAAATTAACGTAAATCAGAACCGTCTGACAATGCAATATTTACTAGCATTTGTTTTTGCTAAGGAGCCTTCAGCCATTTGGATTTGAGTTTTCCATGATTTTGCTGAATAAGTCTAGGCAAATACCGTATTGGTCCCTGCGGCAGGGTACGGCCGATTTCCTTCCACATCCTTATCATAACAATCTGAGCTTCTGCTTTGCTCTAATGACCCCGTTGTCGAGGGGACATTAAATCTTAACCTTCCTTCTTTCCTTCGTGTCTTTTTTTTTATTGTGGTTTTAGGGCACACAACTGCTGAGGTCATTAGCGCCCAACACCACCCATAGTAAAATCGAACCGGGGTTAGAACTTAAATGGCTTTCGCCATATATGTACGATGCAGCAATAGTAAAACTCTGTTAGCAGAATGCGGATCATCAGCTAAAATATCAGACATTTCAAATGGTAAACATAGATCATGACGGAGACCATTAAAAATGGACATTGCACTAAAAGGTGGTGCACAGTAAAAGGTTCATCACAGTGCTCACATAAGGGAGCATAATCACCACGAAGTAAATACTGGTGGCTATAACGGCAGTGGCCAATACGAAGCCAGGCTAGGACAATCTCCTCAACGTTAGGGTAGAGATGACGTTGGCCAAGATCAGGCACAGGTTTAATGTGCCTGCAATTTCTTCCCTGACAGGGATGACCAATGTAAAAACCAACAGGAGATGATACGCCGAGAGACACCAGCGGGAAGGTCATCAGAGCAAGTATAAAAGGTAGATAGCCAAGGAAGGAGAACTGCCTCCTTAGCAGCCGTATCCGCAGACTTATTCCCCAAGACTCCCACGTGGCCAGGGACCCACAGTAGTTCAGATTGCTGAAAGAGAGGAAAGATAATTGTGGATTAATGAAATATTCTCAGGTTACAAGCCGCGTCATGTGGTTTACTGCCCACGAGCTTTCGACAGAGAAATCCTCTGCCATTATTAAGTGGATGACTGTCATTTCGCGGCCACTGCTGTGCTTATATAGCCGCGCCGTTGCCAGTGACGTCACTAGTGCTCAGTTCCATGACCATATAAGGCAATGTTTTGGTCGCGCGTACCCCGCGCCCACTTCAACTCCGCAACTACGGGATCCCAAGCCGTTCTGAGCTGCAAACCGCCGTCTTTACTGAGGGTGTTTTCTGAAATTCTGATCTCTACTGCCTCTTATTACACTGTCCCAGACGCTGTTGGTCCGTTTAATAATAGAAGTCTCATCAAAAGCAATTCGGTGTATTTTCTAAAGCATGTTCCACCACAGCTGATTTCTTGGGATAGCGTAATCGAAAGCACCACTCGTGTTCTATGCGTTGCTGTTCAATAGTGCAAACAGTCTGGCTGACAAAACTGCCCACACACTCACGGAATTTTATAAATGACTGGTGTTCTGAGACCTACATCATCTTTCACAGGCTTCATTAATTCTCGGATTTTTGCTGGAGGCCTGAAGATTGTGTCAATTTTATGTCTCTTCCGGAGCCGGCTAATTTTCCCTAATTTTGCCATAAACCGGCAAAAATGCGGTCTTCTTGACTTCTTCTTCGGGTGTCTTCTGATTTCGTGCTTTAAGTGACACTGCTCGAGTTATTTGTGTCTTGCTGTAGCCGTTATCCTTGAAAACTTTGTGTAAGTGGCTAAGCTGCTTTGACAGGTTATCGGCATCTGATACGATTACGGCTCTGTCTACTAAGGTCTCCAGAACAGATTGTTTCTGTGCTGGGTGATGGTAGCTGGTGGCGTGCAAATACCAGTCCGTGTGAGTGGGCTTGCGGTAAACGCTATGACGCAGACTTCCATCGGGCTTACGACGGACAAGAACGTCCAGGAATGGCAGGGAACCGTCCTTCTCCAATTCCATCCTGAATTTAATGTGGCCATGGATACTGTTAATGTGCTCCAGGAAATCTTCTAGTTTTTTCTGTCCATGAGACAAGATGACGAAGGTATCGTCGACTCCTGCAAAGCCTAGCTGCTTTTACCGTTACGTCGTGTCCAAGGCAATTTCTTCGAAATGCTCCATGAAGAGGTTGGCTATAACTGGGGCTAAAGGGCTTCCCATTGCAACGCCGTTTGTCTGGTTAAAATAATCTCCACCATATAAGAAACATGACATCAGGGTGTGCTTAAATAAATCCATGATGGTGTCAAACAACTGGGCCAGTAAGTCAATAGAGTCTGTGATGGGAACAGACGTGAAAAGGGAGACCACATCGAAGCTAACCATATCATCTTCGTCCCTTAGGCGCCGTATTTTAATTCGGTCGATGAAGTCCGTTGTATTCTTTATATGGTGTTCACAGTGTCCAACGTGCGTGGAGAGGAGTGTGGCCAGGTGTTTGGCAAGTCTATAGGTAGGAGAGCCGATTGTACACACTATCGGCCTTAACGGTGTATCCTTTTTGTGCACCTATGGCAGACCGTAAAAAGTAGGTGGTCTTGGGGCCTGTGGAAGGTGGTTCTTAATTGTACTCTCTTCCAGAGACGATCTTTTCAGAAGTTCTGACGTCTTCCTCACAATTCTGGATGTTGGGTCCCAAGGCAGCTTCTGGTATGTATCTTCTTCATAATCCATCAATCATAATCCATCAGGACGGTAGCATTGCCCTTATCAGCTGGAAAAAGAGCTGTGAGAGGATCGTTGTGGAGAGCACGAAGGCCACAGAGTTCAGCTCTAGTCATGTTTGGTGCTGTAGGCTTCGATTATACAAGAATGCGGCTCGTTTCCCTACGAATTTCTTCTGCTATTTCACCGGGAAACTTATGAACCGCTTGTTCAACCCCACTTAATATGTCAGCGAAGGGGATGCTTAGAGGCGAAGGAGCAAAGTTAAGGCCCTTCTGAAGTGCCGAGATGGTACCTGCGTCGAAGTTTCTTGCGGTCATGTTGATCACCATACGTTCCAAAGTTTTATGTTCTGTTCCATGTTGTTGTTGAGAAAGGTGACTGAATTTCCCCTTCTGCTTCTCTGTGGCCCTCTGACTTGACGATGTTTGTTGTGCCACCATTGCTGCGTCGATCCATTCCCAATCTAGAGCCGAAAGTGCTCGTGTCAGGTACAGATGAACGGTCAAAAGCACGACGAAAAATTCTTCTGGTTGCCGAGGTGTCGATGTGATGGTTGATGGTGGCAAATCGCGGAACTGTTTTCTCATCATGGCTGCATTGTAGGAAGGCGAGAGAGCTCAGTAACTTCGCCTTCTACATGCGCAGCATCCCAAGGCATTTGATGCTGCGCCACGTTTCCTCCACGTAAAGGTACCTTATATATGAGTGCATGTTTTCGCGGCAATATCCATTAATGAAATCTTCTCGGGTTACAAGCTGCGTCATGTGGTTTACGTCCCATGAGCTTTCGACAGAGAAATCCTCTGCCATTGTCAAGTGGATGACTGTCATTTCGCGGCCGCTGTCATGCTTATAAGGCCGCGTCGCCCCAGTGACGTCACTGGTGCTCAGTTCCACGATGGATGCTTTTTACCCAGGGATTGACAGGACATAGCCTGTGAAGGCTCAAAAGAGCACTGAGAGTCCGAGCAAATGACACTCTTATTGAGCAAGTTTCACCGGAGGTATTGGGTGGCTTGATATAATGCATACAGCTCAGCTGTAAAAACGGAACAACGAGGCGTTGCCAAGTACAAAGGCACACCTGACACTCTGGTCTGTCTTTGAGCCATCAGTGTAGATGAACAAATTGTCATCAAACTTGAACCGGAGTGCGAGAAATTCTCTCTGGTAAACGAAACTAGGTGTGGAGTCCTTTGGAAGAGAATGAAGGTCAAAGTTAACACAGACTTCGGGGCTTCGCCACGGTGGAGAGGTGCTCTCTCCAGTCGAGAAAACAGCAGGCATGGTAACGCCGAGCTGGCCGAGTAACGAACGCAAGCATACTCCCGGTGGTAGCAGAGCAGACGGGCACATGGCGAAGAGACTGTCAAGCGAAAAAAGGCTAGCGTAACGGCCAAGTAAGAGTTCCCGACGGTAAGAAAGGGGTAGCTCTGCGGCCTCAGCATAGAGGCTCTCAACGGGGCTAGTGTAAAACGCTCCTGTCACAAGACAGATCCCTTGGTGGTGGATTGTATTAAGGCGACGCAGTATGGACGGTTGAGCCGAAGAATAAACGATGCTTCCATAGTCCAGTTTCGACCGAACTATGGTACGATACAGATGGAGGAGAGTAGCCCTATCAGCTCCCCACGAGGTGCCACTTAACACCCGCAGCACATTGAGAGAGCGGGTACAGCGAGCTGCCAAACTGGATATGTGGGGAGACCAACTCAACTTCCTGTCGAAAACAAGTCCCAAGAACGTCGTGGTATCCACAAATGGAAGTACTATGGGGCCCAGACGGAGGGGCGGGGGAAGGAAAATCTTCCGCCGCCAGATGTTCATGCAGACTGTCTTGTCAGCCAAGAATCGAAAGCCAGTGTCCATGTGTGGAGAGAGTCTAGGCGCCGCTCCAGGTGACCCGTTTGCTCAGAGCTGCTGTAGATCGTGAAGTCAACGACAAAGAGGGACGCCGACACTCCCGGTGGTACAGGATCGGCTTTAGAATTGATTGCCACTGCAAATAAAACGGTACTCAGGTCTGAGGACTGGAGGACCCCGTTCTCCTGAATAAAAGTGCTCGATAAAACCGAACCAACACGCACTTTAAACACACGGTCTGTTAAAAATTCCAGGATAAAAATTGGCAGATGACCACGAAAACCCTATGTATGCAGAGTGTTGAGGATGCCCATCCTCCAGCAGGTGTCATATGCCTTTTCCAAAGAAAACCGCTACTGTCTGGTGCTTCTGTAAAAAGTTATTCATTACTTAGATAGGGCGATGAGATGATCCACTGCAGAACAGTGCTTGTGAAACCCACATTGGACATTAGAAAGGAGTTGTGTTTCAAGCCACCATACCAGGCGCACCTTGCATACGCTACTGGTGAGGGAAATGGGGACGGTAGCTGAAAGGGAGAAATTTATCCTTCCCAGGCTTTGGTATGGGAATGACTATGGCTTCATGCCAGCGTCGCGGAAAGGTGCCTTCTATCCATGTGCAGTTGTAGGTGGCCAGTAGGAAGTGCAAGCTCGTTGGTGAAAGGTGTTGCAACATCGCTACGTGAATGCCATCTAGTCCTGGAGTGGAGGACCACGAAGACGAGATTGCGTGGTGCAGCTCTCGCACAGTAAACTCGGTATTGTAACATTCACGGTTCTGAGAGATGAAGGGCAATGGAGTTGCCTCCATTGTACTTTCCTAGTGAGGAAAGCGTCAGTGTAGTGTGAAGAACTAGAGACCTCTGCATACTGTCGACCCAGTGCGTTGGCTATTTCTGGAGGGTCGACAATGGTGTCAGTTGCCACACAGAGATGGGAATCGAGGAATGAGTCATAGTACCTGAAATTTTTCTGAGGTTACCACAAACGATGGAGGAAGAGGTAGACCTATGAAAAGAGGTAGTGAATGAGCACCAACTGGCGCGTTTACAGTTGCAAAAGAGTCGACAACAATAGGCCCGCAGCCGTTTGTATCCGATGCAGTTGTCGAGCGTGGGCCGTTGTTTCAAGGTTCTAAGGGCACGTCGCCGTGCTCTCAGAGCATCACGGCATTCCGCGGTCCACCATAGGACAAGGGGACGACGTGCTTGGGTAGTATTACAGGGGAAGGAACATTCCGCGGCTGTAAGAATAACTGTGCTAATATGTTCCACTTCGTCGTCTCTACTAGGATATTGATGAGTACCAAAATCCGCCAGTGACGAGTAGAACTCCCAGTCCGCTTTGGTTATCTGCTAGCGGTACGGATGCTCAAGGGTGCCAGGCGTCATTAGGTGAATTACACATGGAAAATGATTGCTTGAATGTGTGTCTGAGTGAACAGGCCATTCAAGATGACGTGCCAGCTGAGCAGCGCAGATAGCGAGATCTATATGGCTGAAAGTGTTTGTGGAGTCCGAAAGATAAGTTGGTTCACCAGTGTTAAGGCAGATGAGCTGAAGGTAGTTCAGTATATCTGCCAGGAGGGAGCCCCGTGGACATGGTCGTGGGGAGCCCCAAAGGGGGTGGTGGGCATTGAAATCTCCCACCAACAAAAACGGATGCGGTAGCTGGTCAATAAGATCTAGAAGATGGGATCTAGTGATGGGGAAGGAGGAAGGAGCGTAAATATTGCACAGTGTGAAGATAAATCCAGGAAGGTTTATCCGGACAGCGACAGCTTGTAGTGGAGTACACAAACAGATGGGTGTACTGTGTATGTCATCCGAATGAGCAACATTACGCTCCCGTGGGCTGGAATTCATGCCACTGAAGGAAGGTCAAAGCGAACGACAGTGTAGCGTAGGAAAATAATTGGAGTACCAGGAAGCAACTGTCTCCTGTAGAGAAGATAATTGGGTGATATGTCTGCATAAGACGCTGCAGTTCTGTCCAATTCGACCGGATACCACGAATGTTCCATTGAAGAATATCCATAGGAGGATAAAAAGAGATGGAGGTGGACATCAGCCCAACGTAAGCGGCGGGACACAATGCGAATGTTCGCAACTGGTGGTGTCAGACGGGAGGGTCTTGCTCCATATTCTCAGAGGTGACCACGGCAGCCACGCGAGGGTGGTCAGCAGCCTCATCTTTGGCCGATGCACCTGAAGAGACTATAGGCCATCGTCGCATTGTGAGGTAGAAGGGGGGGGGGGGGGGTGAGTTTTCCCCTACTTGACTTCTTGGAGCCCTGGTGAAGTTCCTTAGTAGGCTCAGATGATTTGGAAGAGGTGCGGAGGAAATCATCGGGTGAATGCTCCTTCTTAGACTAACGGGTCTCGATCTGTGGTTTCACAGCTGAAGATAAAGGTTTTCACACTTTTCGTCAAACGTGATGCCGTTGTTAATGTAGACTGTTTGATGACTACAGTAGTAAACTGTAGGTCACATGTCTGTGTGGCCATGTCCCACGTTGGTGGAGGCACTGTAAAAACAGTACTGTAGTTACCACGCAGTGGGGTATTAGGCTTACGACTGGTGTACATCCTACTTGTATAGAAACCTTTTCCTTGACACGTATTTCCTGTATGGCCTGTTCATCGGCAAACACGGGGACATTCCCGGGAGGAGGCAACACGATTCCCGTTACAATTGATGAAATGGGGGGATGGTGGTAGACAATTCCCCTCGTGTGCATCTTTACCATAGGTGGCGCAAGTTACCGGGTTCTTGCACGACTGACTTTTGTGATTAAAGCGATGGCACTGGTAACACCGAGTAGGGTTAGGGATATAAGGTCGGACTGTGACTACCTCATATCCTGCCTTCATCTTCGATGGCAGAGCCACTCGGTCGAAGGTCAGGAAAACTGTGAGAGTGGGGACTAAAACGTTGTTCTCTTTTTTCATTACTCGGTGTACTGCGATGACGACTTGCGCTGCCAGATATTCCTGTAATTCATCCTCAGTCAGACCATCCAAACAGGCTGAGTAGACTGCCCCTCGAGAATAATTGAGGACTGGATGAAGCTCAACACGAACTGGGTAACTATGGAGCAAATTAGCCTTGAGCTGTGCCTGGGAGCCACTTTCTGTTTGCAACAGTAGTGTTCCATTACGCAGGCGATGGCAGGTTTTAACTGGGCTGGCAATGGCATCAACCCCTTTCTGAATGATAAATGGGTTTACCAACAAGGATTGTCCTTCCTCAGTACGGGTAACCACAAGGAACTGAGATGTCGATTGTAAATGCTCCTGTTCCGATACACTAATGTCCAGTATGTCAACTTCCAGAGACACTTTACATTTTCTTTTTTGGTAAAAACCATCGTGGATGTTTCCCCCACGATTGCCAGTGTCTCCGATGGCACGCTGCATCCTGCTGGGGGCCCCCAACGGAAGCACACTGCAGGTCGCACCTCCCGATCTACAGACGGAGAGACCAATCAGAGTATCGGGAAGGTATCAGCACAGGCAACGGCCCCTCCCGTGGCCTGGCCTAACCAGGGGGTATTCACGCAACCTACATGCCAGCCCCGGTCTGGGACTTAAGCATTACCCAGTCACCCATATGGGTGGCCTTCAGGTGCATACACGGAGGAGAAAGAAAGAAATTGTAGGAGGAGAAGCCTCAAACACTGATGCGGAGGCAAAGAAAGAAGTTAAAGAAGGGCTCTATCCAAAACCTTTTGAACTTCAGTTCCCCGAAGGATGCACAGACTCGGTCCCCAAGAGAGGTGAAAAGGATAGTTGGAGAAGTGTCGTGTAGCACGGAAAAGAAAGAGTGCCACAAAGGCTGGGACCCCGTGCTCGCCACGCACGTACTCACCGCAGAGCGGTGAGCCCCTGGGGGGAATAATAATCCTATATGAAAACAGCTAAAACATAGGGTAAAATAAACAAAAAGATGAACTAAATGTCATTTGAAAAATTGGTCAAGTTGATAAAATTGGAGACTCTAGCAGCAGCTCTTGTGTCATCAGTTAAAATTTCTTCCAGTGGATCCGGTGCAATCCGAACAGGAGTAAAATTTGGACAAGACAATAAAACATGGCGCACCATCAGCGGGTGACCACAGGAACACATAGGTGCGGAGTCACCAATTAGCAAGTGGCAGTGGCTGAACCAGCAATATCCGATCCGCAAGCGGTGAACAGCATCCGAAGTGCTCTCCTTCAGGAGAGGAGTTCAAGGTGAACGCAAACTTGAGCCTGTAGCCAAGGGGTCACTGGGCTCTCACCTATTTGAAACGTGGAAGGGAGGGTAAAATCGAATGCCAAAGCAAGCGATGAAAGTTAATAACTACAGGAGGGAGCAGGGCAGTTGCGGACAGCCCGAATTGGCTATTGAGGGCATCCTTAAAGAATGATGGATAGGCAGGGTGGTGGGGCATCGAAAGCAGACGGCATTTATACAGACACAGCAGTATGTGCGTCGATAGGGTAAAGGTAATTCAGCAGCTTCTGCATAGAGGATGTCAACAGGGCTAGTGTAAAAGGCTGCTATCGCCAGGCATAACCGCCGATGGTGAATCGAGTTTAGTTGGCGTAAAATGGACGGCCGTGCAAGAGTACACGAAACTCCTGTAATCCAGCTTGGATCTGGCAGTAGACCGATAGAGGTGATGCAGGACGGTATGATCCACACCCCATGATGTACCACTAAGAACACGGAGAATGTTGAGTGATCAAGTACAGCAGGCAGCCAGAGAAGACATGTGGAGACCAGATAAGTTTCCTATCCAACGTTAGCCTTAAAAATGTAGTAGTCTCTACAAATGGGAGAGCGATGTGGCCGAGATGGAGAGATGGTGGAAGAAACTCTCTGTACTTCCAGAAGTTGATACAAACCGTTTTCTCGATGGAGAAATGGAAGCCGTTTGCGACACTCCAGGAATAGAAACTGTCACGGCAATGCTGAAGACGACGCTCCAGGAAACATTCTCTGTGCGCTGCAATAGATCCTGAAGTCATCCACAACAGGGAGCCTGAAACATCAGCTGAGAGGCAATCAATAATTGGCTTGATTGCAATGGCAAAAAGTGCTACACTCAAGACGGAGCCCTGTGGCACCCCATTCCCCTGGTGAAAGGTGTCAGACAAAATAAGAGCCCACTCGCACCCGGAACATTCGATCTTTTAAAATGGCACTAATAAAGAGTGGAGACGGCCGCGAAAACCCCGTGTATGCTGCTGCGGACGATGCCCGCCTGCCAACAAGTGTCGTAAGCCTTCTCCAAATCAAAGAAAACAGCCACCATCTGACGTTTTGGCAAAACATTATTCATAACGAAGGTCGACAAGGTAACAAGATTATCAATAGAAGAGTGATGCCTTCGAAACGCACATTGGACATTAGTGAGTATATGTCGAGATTCAAATATCCAAACCAGCCGAGCATTGACCTTGCCCTCCATTACCTTAGCGACACAGCTGGTCTGGGAAGTGGGGCAATAACTGGAAGGAAGATGTTTGCCCTTTCCTCGTTTGGGTATGCGGACAACAATTGCTTCACACCAACGAGTGGGAACTTCATTTTCAGGCCAAATGTGATTATAAGTGAGAAGAAGAAAGCATTTACCATCTCCATGGAGATGTTTAATTTTGGGTTATGGCATGTTCGGCAGTGGTGAATATGACGTCCGTGAGGTAGTTGACCTGACTGTCACAGCTGGGGAAGTTCTGATCAAGGAAATTCGCTATGGAAGAAAAGAGCCTCCAGTCAGCTTTAGAGATGTTCCAGCTAGTGGAACATGGAGAAAAAGTATGATGTAGTAGAGAAATTATACAGGGGAAATGGTCACTCGAGTTCCTATCAGACAGAACATACAATTCGAAACGATGTGCAAGTGGAGTAACGCATATTGCGAGGTCGAAATGGGAATAGGTATGCGTCATGTTGGATAGAAAAGTAAGTTTGCCGGTATTTAGGCAGTCAAGGTTGAGGTGGTTGAAGAGGTCAGCCAAAAGAGTCACTCAGGCAAGAAGCTGGAGAGCCCCATAGAGGGTGGTGGTCATTGATGTCGCCAATCAACAAAAATGGCGTAGAAGCTGAGCAACAAGGTGCAATAAATCTGCCCTAAGAACGGCAGACGATGACAGGCTGTAGATATTCCAAAGAGAGAAGGTGAATGTGGAGATGGTGACACAGACGGCAACCGCCTGTAGGGGAGTTTGCAGTGGAATGGGATGATAATAGACGTCTTTCCGAATGAGCAGCATAGCAGCTTCATGGGCACGAATAGCTTCCACAGGAGGTAAATCAAAACACACTGCAGTATATTGTGGAAAATCGTTATGATCGGTTGGAGAGAGCTTCGTTCCTTGTAGACCTACTATAAGCGGGCAGTGCAGTCGAAGGAGTAGTCTTAATTCATCGCGGTTGGAATGAATTCCTCTGATGTTCCACTGAAGGAGTGCCATGAAGAAAGCGAGTGAAGAAGAAAAAGGAGAAGGCAAGATGGGATCACCTCAGCTGCCACTGAGGGCCTGGCTGCGAGGCGGCAACTGCTACTGCAAACAACAGATCGACAATCGTGCTCCATGGGTTCAAACAACTTTTCTGCCTCCTTCCTGGGTTGATTGGAAGAGGCAGCTTCCTCCATCGGTGAAATGCTGGCAGGTCAGCAAGCAGTAGAGCATCCTAGCGAGACAGGATTGCCAGAGCCGTCTACTGCTGGATGGCGTGACCTGTGTCATGCCGTGGCAGGGAAGGAGAGGAACTTTTCTTTTTGTGTGCCATTTTGGAGGCAGTTATGTTTTAAGAATGAGCGGCTGATGGTTGGGAAGATGACGTTTTTAGAAAATCATCTTGAAAAGAATCGTTTTTTGAAGTACAGGCTTCCGACTTAGTGGCCCGTGATTCCTGTGAAACTGATATGGACTGGGATTTAGAGTGAGCAGAAGGCATTGGGGATGTTGAGCGGGCATTCTTTGGGCTGGCTGATCTGACAACTGTGTCGCTGAAGGTAAAGTCACACGTTTGCGTACCCGTCTCCTTTGTTGGTCAAGGAAAGGACATTGCTGTAGGTACCCACTGAGAGCACAGCAGGCTTTCTACCTGCTAGTAATTTCCTGGATGATCCGCTCATCTTTATATACAGGGCATTATCGAGAATTAGCACCACGGTCACCCATGCAGTTGATGCAGCGAGGGGACGGAGGTGAGCAGTCACCCTACCACAGGTGACGCATTTCGCTGCATTGAGGCACGACTGACTGGTACGATTGAACCGCTGACACTGGTAACATCGGGTGGGATTAGGAACATATGGCCGAACAGATTATTTCACAGCCTGCTTTTATTTTCGAAGGAAGGTCAACTTTGTCAAAGTTAAAGAACACTGTTTGGGTCGGTGTTAAGATGTTGTTAACTCTTTTCATCACACAATGTGCAGCTGTTACACCCTGGTTGGAAAGATACTCCTGTAGCTCCTCATCGGAGAGGCCACCAAGGGATCGTGATAACACTACCCCCCCGACGAGTTTAGGGTATGATGAGGTTCAACCGTAACAGCTTAGTGCAAAGCAACTTCTGAACTTTGAAGGCACCTCTGGTTTCCAGCAACAGTGTCCCATTATGTTGGCGGGAACAAGTTTTGACAAGACCTGCAATCGCATCGACACCCTGTTGTATTACAAAAGGATTCACTGACGAAAGATCATGGCCATCAGTGCGTGAAACGACAAGGAACTTTGGCAAGTTAGGCAAAATTTTCTTTGACTTAATCCATCGCGTTTCCTTTTCTGGGTACAAGGCAAAGTAAAAGAAGAAGAAGAAGAAGAAGAAGAAGAAGTGATTGCAAAGTTGTCCCCCACGATTACCAGCGTCTCTGATGGCGCGCTCCTTCCTAATGGGGAACCCTCACTGAGGGCTCACCCGCCTTAGGTGATTGTCCACACCTCCCGAGAAATGGTCGGAGAGACCAATCGGCACGGTCGGAAGGTATAAAACTCACACGCCCCGTTTCCAGGCGAAGGCAAAAACAGGGGGGAGGGGGGGGGGGGGACACTGAAGCAGCCTAGGGCGGGAACGAAGACTGTGGGAGAGTATCTCCTTCAAAAGTGAAGCTAAAGGTGCCAGTATCAATACAATCATCTTTAGGGACTCCCTGAACGCAGCAAACAAAATTGATACCTTGCCATTCCAGATTGGCTCCGAGTTCTTCATCAGTTTGAAGGAGGTGGTCTCAATGGAAATGAGAGGAAGGGGGAAGGGAAGGGTGGGTGGGTGGTGGTGGACATGAGGGACCAAACAACGAGGTCATCAGTCCCTTCAACCTCAAATTGAATACGCCATGGAACTCGACAAAAAATAGGTGAAAGCCAAAAGACCATTACACTAGGAAGTAAAATCGACTCGTCAACAAGACTAAGACCAACCCAGGGCAGCAAATGCTACAGTGTCCGAACCCACAGCTCTGGAAGCGACCTCCAGCCTTAACCACAAGGTACTAATGGCACAGTGGTCAACGTATCATAGCTCCAGAGCAGGGAGAAATAAAACTACATTAAAATGTAAAAGAGTGGGGGGGGGGGGGGGGGCCTTGATGGGGATAAGGCTCTAAACCCCACAATCAGCCAAGAATCACAAACCCACTCACCCCGAACAAGTGAGTCCTAGAGCTGACAATAAAATCTACTTTCACGGAGGAAGGCAAGGACGCGATCAACCATCCGTGGGTCATCCGCCAAAACTGAAGGCAATGCAAGCGGTAGGCCAGAGTCGCCACGGAGTGTGGAATGGAGAGGACATTCAGTCAGAATATGAGACACGGATTGTACGACTCCACAATCACAATGTGGTGGATTGTCATTTCGTAAAAGAAATCCATGGGTCAGCCTGCAGTGTCCAAGACGGAGGCGACAGAGGACAATTGATTCTCTCCGGGAAGGGCGTAAAGATGAACTCCAAGCTGCAGTCATATCCTTGATGGTGCGGAGTTTATTGGAAGGGGCAGTAGCTTTCCAACTGCTATCCCATGAGGAGTGAAGCAAAGATCTGATCTGCACCCGCAGATCCGCACCCGGAATTTGAAAGGGAGACGGGCAGCGAGTAATTGCCGATCTAGCCAACTGGTCAGCTACTTCATTCCCTGTAATACCAACATGGCTTGGCACCCAGAGAAAGGTAACTGAGCAGGCAGCACGATGAAGGTCAGCAAGGAGTTCATGGATGGAAATAACTAAAGGATGGGAGGGGAAACAACGATCAATGGCCTGCAGACTGCTCATGGAGTCAGCACAGATTAAACCACGTTCCACGGCAGAACGTTTAATAAAACAGAGGGTTCTATAAATCGCCATCAGCTCTGCCGTAAACACACTGCATGCCTTTGGCAGAGAATGGCATTCCGCCCCAACAGGAGACGTAAAAGCATATCCGGAGTGGCCCGCTGTTTTCGAGCCATCAGTGTAGAAGATAGAGGCTCCCTGAAACTCTTCTAGTACTGGGCGCACCAAACGCCGAAAGACCATGGGGGAAATTAAAGCTTTTGGGCCCTGGAAGAGATCCATCCGAATTAGTGGTCGCGGCACCATCCACGGAGGTGTGCGTGCAGTAAAATGGGGGGCGCAATCTAGCGAAGGGAAATGGAAATCCCGGCAAAGAGAGGCAAGCCGCAGTCCGACGGGAAATCCCGCCCGCGGCCGGGTATCAGGGGGTCGAAGCCCTTCATATGCAAAAAGAACCTGGTAAGCGGGATGAGCAGGATATTGCCGGATGGCGATGGCATAAGACGCCAGAAGCTGATGCCGCCTGACCTGAAGAGGGCAGATTCCCGCCTCAACAAGGAGACTGTCGACCGGGCTAGTCGGGAATGCACCTGTAGCCAAGCGGACACCATAATGGTGAACCGGGTCTAATAATTTCAGGGCAGAAGGAGCTGCCGAGCTATAAACTTGACACCCATAGTCCAATCCGGACAAGATTAGAGCCCGATAGATACGGAGGATAGTTGTTCGGTCTGCACCCCAAGATGAATGAGCAAGGAAACGTAGGGCATTGAGTTTCCTCATACAACTAATCTTTAGGTGGCAAATATGGGGCACCCAAGTCAATTTTTTGTCAAAGAGAAGACCCAGGAAACGATGCTGTGCTACAACTTCCAGGCGCTGATTACCCAAGAACAGTTCTGGATCAGGGTGAACTGTAGTACGACGACAAAAGTGCACCACCCTCGTTTTTGATGAGGAAAACTGGAAACCATGGGACGTAGCCCACACTGAAGCCCGCCGAATGGCGCTCTGGAGCTGACGTTCAGTAGAGGCTAATGAGTAGGAGCTGTACCATATGCAAAAGTCGTCGACATACAATGCCGGGGTTACCAGTGACCCAACAGAGCTCACCAACCCATTGATGGCGATTAGAAAAAGTGTAACACTCAACACTGAGCCCTGGGGGACACCGTTCTCCTGTATCCGAGGGGAGCTAAAGGAAGGGCCAACTCTGACACGAAACAGGCGGTGGGATAAAAACTGACGGATAAAAATTGGTAAGGAGCCCCTGAGGCCCCAGTCATGAAGAGAACGTAAAATATGATGACGCCAAGCAGTGTCGTACGCCATATGCAGATCGAAGAAGACTGCTACCAGATGATGTCTTTTAGAGAAGGCCTGTCTGATCGCAGTCTCCAGTCGAAGTAAATGGTCAATAGGGGATCGTCCCTCCCGGAACCCTCACTGGTAAGGTGAGAGAAGTCCCCGGGATTCAAGAACCCAGCATAATCTGCGGGCTACCATCCGCTCAAGTAGTTTACAGGGGACACTTGTCAGGCTTATTGGTCGATAACTGTCCAGCGCCGACGGGTCCTTGCCAGGCTTAAGGGCAGGGACCACAATACTCTCCCTCCACTGGGAGGGGAACACCCCTTGAAGCCAAATACGGTTAAAAACTTTTAGGAGAAATTGTCGTTGTGAGGGGTTAAGGTGTTTCAGCAATTGATTATGGATATCATCAGGGCCAGGTGCTGAATCACGAGAAGAGGAGAGGGCCAGCGACAGCTCCCAGTCAGTAAAAGGTTCGTTATATGGTTCCACCTGGTGAGAAGTAAAGCCTAATTTGAAGGTTTCGGCCTGGTGTTTCTTAAGGAGAAAGGTCGCCGGATATGAAGTTGTCGCCGAGACATTGGCGAAGTGAGTTGCAAGATGTTCTGCAACAACAGATGGCTCCGTGCAGACCCCATCAGGCAGGGCAAGACCAGGGACGGAAGACGGCCGCCAGCTACCTTGGATAGATCGGAGCATAGCCCACACTCTTGTCAAAGGGACAGAAGAACCCAACGAGGAGACAAAATGCTCCCAGCATGTCCGCTTACTTTGTTTGATTAAGTAACGAGCTCTGGCACGCATACGTTTGAAATTTATTAGACCAGCGAGCGATGGGTGGCGGTTAAGATGTTGCAAGGCCCTTCGGCGCTCGCGAATGGCTGCGGCAACAGTTGCATTCCACCAAGGGACAGGCCGGCGAGAAGGAGGGCCTGTCGACCGGGGAACAGCGGCGTTGGCAGCTTGGATGATCATGTTGGTCATTTGGCTTATAATATCATCTATACAGCCCGAGGGGGAAGATGGGAACACAACCTGGGATGTATATAGCGGCCAATTAGCACGACGGAATACCCAGCGGGGTACCCTGGCTCGTGGTAGGCGTGAGGGAAGTGAAAGGATCAACGGAAAGTGGTCGCTATCGCAAAGGTCGTCATACGCCGACCAGTGAAATAAAGGAAGGAGAGAAGGAGAAGTGAGAGAGAGGTCTATGGCAGAAAAGGTGCCGTGAGCGGCACTAAAATGAGTTGGGGAACCATCGTTGAGAAGGCTCAGATTGTGGTCAGCAAGAAACTGGTCTATGAGGCGGCCCCGGCTAGATGTATAAGCACTGCCCCACAAAGGATGGTGGGCATTGAAGTCCCCAAGGATGAGGTAAGGAGGGGGGAGTTGCTGAAGGAGGGCCACTAGGGACGTGAGAGTAGGTGGCCTGTCAGGTGGAAGGTAGAGGTTGCAAATGGTCAATGGAGTGTCCAAGTGAACCCGGACCGCAACCACTTCCAATGGAGTTTGGAGAGGAATCCAGGTACTGACAATATCTGTCCGGACCAAAGTACAAACCCCACCAGACGCCTGGAGGGGACCAACCCGGTTCCGACAAAAAGCACGGAACCCACGGAGGGTCGGTGAATGTGCATCCATAAACCTCGATTCCTGCAGGACGACACAGGCCGCAGAAGTGAGAGAGATTAGCTGTTTAATCTCCAAGAGGTGACGGTAGTAACCATTACAGTTCCAGTGAATGATCACATCACGAGGATCTAGGCAGGAAGTGATTGGCATAACGTCTGTCACGCTGCTTTGTCAGCGTCCGTCACCAAAGAAGAAGGGACAACATCCATAAATAGCTGATCAGCCTCGGGCTCAATGGGATGAGCGAGTTGCGAAAGCACAGTCGGCACCTCCGGTGGTACCGGAGGGGCTTTATCTTGTAACTTTGGTTTCTTCTTCTTCTTCTTATCCTTCTCCTTCTCTTTCTCTTTCTCTTTCTCTTTCTCCTTCTCCTTCTCCTTCTCTCGTGTGGGACGGGCAGGACCCACCCCAGAGAGAGGACTTTTGTCAGTTAGGTCTGGTACTGACGAGGATCGGGCGACCTTTGAACTCACTGACTGGGAGTCCGATGGCCGGCTGGAGGTCGAAGATCTCCGATCTGGGGAACGCCGGGACGGAAGGCCCTGAGATAGGGCACTGTCACCGGCAGGCGACGGAGAAGGGGTGCACTTCTCCGGCTGGGAAGGGGTGGGACACAAAGGGAGGGCTACAGGAGCTACAGGAGAGGGAGATGTGAGGGAGGGGTGTGGACGGGGTGTAGGGGGGAGATGGGAGTGGGAAGGGGAGGGTGAAAGGCTAGACGATAACGTCGTAGCGAAGGTCGTCGCCATTTGCACGGGATGCAGACGTTCATATTTGCTGCGGGCCTCAGGGTACGTCAAAAGCTCCAGGGATTTGTACTCTTGTATCTTCTTTTCTTTTTTGAACATAGGGCAATCTGGCGACCGTGAAGAGTGGTGTTGTTGACAGTTGACGCACACCGGCGGAGGAACACAGGGGCTCCCCTCATGTAGTGGGCGTCCACAATCGCCGCATACTGGGACTGCTGTACAGCGAGAGGACATATGACCAAACCTCATACATCGAAAACACCGCATGGGAGGTGGAATGTAGGGCTTCACTTCACATCGATATATCATGATCTTGACCTTCTCTGGGAGTGTGTCCCCCTTGAAGGCCAAGATAAAGGCCCCAGTATCGACGCGGTTATCTTTAGGTCCCCTCTGAACGCGGCGAACAAAATGTACACCACGCCGCTCGAGATAGGCCCTAAGCTCCTCATCAGTTTGAAGGAGGAGGTCCCAGTGGAATATCACACCCTGTACCATATTCAAGGATTTGTGCGGGACAATTGTGACTGGAATGTCGCCACGGGTGGTGCAGGCGAGCAAAGCTTCAGACTGGGCTGCCGAGACTGTTTTAATGAGCAATGAGCCAGATCTAAGTTTACTCATAGATTCCACTTCATCAAACTTGTCCTCTATGGTCTCAACAAAGAACAGCGGTTTAGTGGTAGTAAAAGTTCCTCCATCAGTCCTTGTGCAAACCAGGTAGCGAGGAAAGGATTTTGCTCCTAACCGGCGAGCCTGGCCTTCCTCCCAAGTGGTAGCAAGGGAGGGAAACATCCTCGTATCCGCAGTAGCAGCATTAAAAGAACTCTTCCTGTCTTGAGAGACGGCCAATGCACGACCATTTTGGAGTCTAACTCTTTTCATAGTGCTAGACGTCCGCCCTAGGTCACCCACTCCGAAACCGGGGCTCTCTCCATGGGCGCCACCCAGCCTCAGCAAAGGCCACCTGGCACGATGGCCATTGCCGGGAGTTCTGATACCCCCGAGGACAGGCATCAACTCCTTGGCTTGCATGGAGAGGTCGCAGCTCAGACACCAGTAGTGTGATCCCTGTGGTGTCAGGGGGCTCAGCCAAAGGGTACATAACAGCCCCCCCACACGAACTGGCTACACGTGCTGGGGACCTAGCGGGGGATGGGGGCTACAGCGAGGAAAGGAAGTGGAAAGGAAAGGATAGGACCCGCGCTGTAGGGGCTAGGTCGGGAGTTCTTCCCCAATTGGCTCACACATTATCGGACAATTTTGGTATGGAAGGTCAAACCCCGAGGGGGACCAAACTGGGCCAAAACCGGTGTACACAGCAGACAAAACCAAAGTGCAGGACAATCGGTACCATGGGATAGCCAAGCCGTCATCCAGAGTACCACCGAGAGACGGGGTTGGAGAGGGTGGGAAGGAGGAATTGGGATGGGAAGGAGGGGGAACTAGGAGGGGTAATGCAGCCTGGGGAAAGCAGGAAAAAAGGCTGCAATGGCTCGGGGACCCGTGCGCGCCACACACGTACCCACAAAAGAGCTGTGGGCCCCCTGGGGGGAAGGGGAAGGGAAAGGAAATGTGCTCGCCACACATTACCCACAAAAGAAACATGAGCCCGTTTGGGGGAAGGGGGGCCACCACGGACTGGCAACAGTGAGGAGGGAAAGTGGAGAGCAAGATATGGGAATCCATGCCATAGGCACTAGGTAGGGGATGTTCACCAGTGGCTAACACTAACTAAAACTTAGTAAAGGTGGTCAAACTATGACAGGGACCAAACTGGGCCAAAAAATTGGGGGGAGGGGGGCAGCAAGGAAAGCAAAATCAGTAACACCATCAGAACCATGGGAATAGCTGAGCCTTCTTAAAGGGAAACACCTCGAGAGTGGGGCATGAGTGGGGAGTGGGGCGGGGGCGGCTTACGACAGGAAGAAGAGGAAATGGGAGAGGTGATGCAGGCTGGGAAAATAGGAAGAAAGGCCTAACCTAATCTACAATAGTTCAGCAACCCATGTGTACCAAACACATACCCACAACAAGGCTGTGAAATCCCAGGAGGGAGGAGGCGAGAAATCCTGTACAAGCAACACTCCTGAAATTATGAATGACTATATAGGCAGCATGGTCCAGTATTTCTACAGGCAACTTTCAAGGTGTGGTCGAGTTGTTACACTTCGGCAGGCTAATAGAGTTGAGACAATATGAGGCATTCCACAATATTTGATGCCTTGGTGTAAGCAACCCAAACACTGGGCTTTATAGACGAATTCAGAATTAAGATAGTTCCAGAAACCTAACTGTAATAGGCAGGGACCTGAACTAAAAATAACTTTATTCACACTTTAATGGGTGAATTTTGGCATTTTTGAAATATGCTGATAGTTTGTTTTCCAGTAACTATAGTGCAGGCTATATATTTGCACATGCCAGCGAACATTACCAAACAATAATTTATAAGTCCAGAGAGGAAGGAATGGTGCAAAGAAACATGCCCAGCCTTCCTCAGGCAGGGCCAGAGCTTGCAACCTAGTCCAGGGAAAGTAAAACTGGCACATAGCCACAGGAATCTATGATCCCTTCCATTATTGAGAGGTGTTTTCATCAAAATACACGTGACCAGAAAGTCCGCTCACTCATTTCAAAAATAATAAATGTAAAGAATGAAAAAGGGTTTTTTTTTTTTTTTTTTTTTTTTTTTTTTTTTTGTGGTTTTAGGGCGCACAACTTCTATGGTCATTAGCGCCCAGACAAGAACAGAGATTCGCTATGATCTCAAAAAAATTGGTGACTGTCGGAATATCAACAAGAGGCTAAAAACGAAAGACAATAGACAATTAAAAGGGTTAAATATCCTTCCATAAGTTGGCCAAGCTGATTAAACGCAAAACTCGAGCAGCTGCTCGTGTGTCATCAGCTAAAATTTCCTCCAGAGTAGACGGAAAGTGAAGGGCTACACGGAGATAATTAAAGTTAACACAAGTCAGTAAAACATGTCGCACTGTCAGCAGTTAACTGCAGGAGCACAGCGGTTAGCAAATGACGGTGGCTGAAACAGCAGTGACCGATCCGCAACCGGGCCAGGATGACCTCCTCCCGCCGAGAGGGGCGTGAGGAGGTCCTCCAAGCGGTCGGGATCGGTTTGACAGTTCGCAATTTATTGTTGTACAGTGAAAGCCACGCACTGTGCCATGACGACACGATACTCCGGCGAAGAGCCCGTTGAAACATCGTCCGGTGGGATGCAAAAGGTAGCCATGCGAGGCAAAATAACTGCGGCCTTGGCTGCTATGTCGGCGGCCTCATTCCCGGCACACCCACGTGGCCAGGGACCCACAGGAAAGAAACGTGACAGCTGTCATCTGCTAGCAACTGGAGGGAGCGTTGGATCCGATACACGAGAGGATGGTTCGAGAAACGGTTCTCAAGACTCTGCAGGGCACTAAGGGAGTCCGAACAGATGGCATAGAAACGTTGGCGAAGGCGGCAGGTGTACAAAACGGCCTGGTGGAGGGCAAAAAGCTCAGCCGTGAAGTTCGAGCACGGGTCAGGGAGCTTGTATTGGAAACGGTTGTCGCCGACGACGAAGGCAGATCCGACACCAGCAGTGCTCTTGGAACCATCAGTGTAAATAGATATGGCATTATCGAACCGCGAACGGAGTTCGACAAGCCTCGAGCGGTATACCAAATCCGGAGTGCTCTCCTTGGGGAGCGAACTAAGTTCAAGGTGAGTGTGAACCTGGGCCTGATGCCACGGTGGCAATGGGCTCTCACTCAACAGAAAGGTGGAAAGAAGGGTAAAATCGAGCCGCTGTAGCAGGCGGCAAATCCGAAATCCAGGTGGAAGCAAGGCAATCGCAGACAACTGATATTGGCGATCAAGCGAGTCTTCAAAAAATAATCGGTAAAATGGATCGTTGGGCATCGACCGCAGGCGGCATGCGTACCGACACAAGAGTATGTCGCGCCAAGTGGTCAAGGGTAATACAGCAGCCTCGGCATACAGACTTTCAACAGGGCTGGTATAAAATGCACCGGTCGCCAGACGTAGTCCCCGATGGTGAATAGAGTTGAGACGGCGGAGAATCGACGGCCGTGCAGAAGAGTATACAAGGCTTCCATAGTCGAGCTTCGACTGAACAATGGCCTGGTAAAGGTGAAGCAGGACGGTACGATCCGCTCCCCATGACGTGCCACTGAGGACACGAAGAACGTTAAGGGATCGGGCACAACGGGCAGCTAGGTAGGACACGTGTGTGGACCAGCAAAGTTTCCGATCCAACATGAGTCCCAAGAATTTCGTAGTCTCCACGAAAGGGAGAGCAACAGGGCCAAGATGTAGAGAAGGTGGAAAAAATTCCTTGTATCTCCAGAAGTTTATACACACAGTTTTCTCAGTGGAGAACCGGAAGCCGTTCGCGATGCTCCAGGAGTATAGACGGTCAAGACAGCGTTGAAGAGAACACTCCAAGAGACACGTCCACTGGGTGCTGCAATAAATTGCGAAATCGTCAACAAAAAGAGATCCGGAGACGTCGGCTGAAAGGCAATCTACGATCGGATTGATTGCAATGGCAAAGAGCGCCACACTCAAGACGGAGCCCTGTGGTACCCCATTCTCCTGGCAAAAGGTATCTGACAAAACAGAGCCCACCCGTACCCGGAACTTGCGATCCGCCAAAAACGCTTGAATGAAAAGAGGGAGGCGGCCCCGAAGGCCCCATGTGTGCAATGTGCGGAGAATGCCCGCTCTCCAACAGGTATCGTATGCCTTCTCCAAGTCGAAGAACACTGCTACTGTTTGACGCTTCTTTAGAAAGTTGTTTATAATGAAGGTCGACAACGTAACGAGGTGATCGGCAGCAGACCGGTGTCGACGAACTTGTGGGAACATGACTTCAGTCCATATGCGATTGTAGGTACTAAGAAGAAAGCACTTGCCCGCAGGAGAGAGGTTCTTCAGCATCTCAATATGAATGGAATCGGGCCCGTGAGCAGAAGATCGGGACAGGGCGAGAGCACGGTCTAGCTCCTGCATGGTGAAAGCGACGTTATAATTTTCACGATTAAAAGAATGGAAAGAAGGCGGCCGTGCCTCCTCTACCTCTTTGCGAGGGAGAAAGGCAGGGTGGTAATGGGCAGAGCTCGAAACCTCCACAAAGAAACGGCCCAATGGGTTGGAAACAGCAGCGGGGTCCACGAGGACTGCGTTCTCCACGGTCAGGCCAGGAATCGGGGAGTGGACCTTGATGCCGGATAATCGGCGTAGGCCATCCCACCACCCCAAACAACCGTGGAGGGAGTAAAACGGTTAAAAGAACTAGTAAAAGCAGTCCAGCAAGCTTTCTTGCTGTCGTTTATGATACAACGACATTGCGCTCTCATACGTTTATAATTGATGCAATTCTCCAAAGTTGGGTGGCGACGGAAGGTGCGTAAAGCACGTCGCCAGGCTCTAAGCGCGTTGCGAGAGGCTGCAGTCCATCAAGGTACCTGAACACGACGTGGAGAAGAGGATGTACGAGGTATGGAACGTTCAGCAGCAGTGAGAATAACCTCTGTGAGGTAGTCGACCTGACTGTCACAGTTGGGAAAATTCAGATCGTGAAAAACAGCCATGGAAGAATAAAGCCCCCAGTCGGCTTTAGAAATGTTCCAACTGGTGGGACGAGGAGATGAGGAATGATGCAGGAAGTGGATGATACAAGGGAAATGGTCACTTGAGTACGTGTCAGAAAGTGCATACCACTCAAACCGACCGGCAAGCTGAGGAGTGCACATTGCGAGGTCTATATGGGAATAAGTGTGTGTTGTGTCTGAAAGGAAGGTCGGTGCACCGGTGTTGAGGCAGACAAGATCGAGGTGTTGGAGAAGGTCCACCAAAAGGGAGCCTCTCTGACAAGGTGCCGGAGAGCCCCATGGGGGGTGGTGGGCATTAAAGTCGCCTACCAACACGAAAGGTGAAGGGAGCTGGTCAACAAGGTGTAGCACATCTGCCCTAGTAAGGGCAGATGACGATGGCGAATAGATATTACAGAGGGAAAAGGTAAATGTGGATAAAGTGATGCGGATGGCAACTGCCTGTAGGTGAGTATGCAATGAAATGGGATGGAAATAGACGTCGTCGCGAAGGAGCATCAGAACCCCTCCATGGGCTGGGATACCTTCCACGGGTGGCAGGTCGAACTGCACAGAGGTGTAGTGTGGAAAGTCTGCATGATCACGTGGACGCAACTTAAGTTTCTTGGAGGCAGACTAGAAGCGGGCAGCGCAATCGAGTAGTTTTAACTCCTCCCGATTAGAACGAATGCCGCGAATATTCCATTGAAGCAGCGCCATGATAAAAATGAGATAAGAGATAAGGATAAAAACTAACAATCAAGCGGGGTCACCTCGACGGCCGCTGAGGACTGGATTTCGAGGGAGCACTGCTATCGCTGTCTAGGGGCAAAGGGTCGTGGTCCATAGGTTCGACCGATACGCCTGCCACCTCCTTGAGTTGATCAGGAAGGGCAGTTTCCACCGCCAGTAAAGGGCCGGGTGCCCGGCAGACGGAGCGTCCCGAGGCCGGCAACTGTTGGACGGCGTGACAGATGGGTCACGCCTCGGCGGGGAAGGAGAACAGGACATGGAACGGGCAATCTTCGGGCTGGCGGATCGCACAACTGTGTCAGCGAAAGTGAAGTCACAAGTCTGGGTACTGGAATCCTTAGTAGGTCGAGTGGAGGTGAGGACCTTACTGTATGTGCCCGCTGGGAGGACAGCAGGCTTTCGACTCTCCAACAACTTTCGAGCGGCAGATGTCGACACCTTTTCCGTAACCCGAATTTGCTGGATGACCTTCTCGGTCACGGGTATGGTTGTACCTGTGGCACTGGAAGCAGCGCGTTGGGTTTGGAATATAAGGTCGGATGGAGATGACTTCATACCCTGCTTTGATCTTCAACGGGACTTCAACTCTGTCGAACGTCAAAAACACAGTACTAGTCGGTGTCAGCTGATTATCGACCTTTTTCATTACCCTATGGACGGCTGTCACACCCTGGTCGGACATATAGGATTGGATGTCTTCATCAGACAACCCGTCAAGGGATCTCGTGAAGACTACCCCCCATGACGAGTTGAGTGTGCGATGCGCTTCTACCTTGATAGGAAACGTGTGTAACAATGTAGTCCGGATTAGTTTCTGAGCTTGGAAGGCACTGTCCACTTCCAGCAACAATGTGCCATTGCGCTGACGCGAACAGGTTTTAACAGGGCCAGCAATTGCATCTAAACCTTTCTGGATGACGAAAGGATTTACAGACGTGAAATCTTTTCCATCGGTGCGAGAGACAACAAGCAATCTCGGTCGATTAGGCAGGACCGGGTGCACAACATCTCGAAAGCAGGAGGCGGGAAGAGGGCAGACGAGCCGTAACTGCTTACATGCTCCAGAGCAAGTAACACACTCAGGACCAGCCCAATACTTCTCTCCACAGAATCCACAAAAGTTTACTTGTAGATGACTCCATCTGGAGTACAGTGCAGAGCTACCACATTAAAATTATTAAAACAGGGATAAACAGCTTTGGTCACATTAAAACCTTTATTTGGATTACAAATTGATTTCAGTCAGTATCTGACCATCTTCAATGCTAGAATCTTAACTCTGTGCAGCCACAAATTCTAGCAGTTTTCATGTTAACGTTATACAAGGACTGAATACAGTGGATGTCAATTATATTAATAATTGACAATATGATTGATATCCATTGTATTCATTTCTTGTATAATGTTAACATGCAAGCCGCTAGTATTTGTGGACCCATAGGGTCTCGATGTTAGAACTGAAGATTGCCTGACAATGACTGAAATCAATTTTTAATTCAAATAATAGTTTTAATGTGACCAAAGCTGTTTCTCCCTGTTTTCAGAACACAGACGTTTAGTTAAATATGCCTGAAAATGGTATAAACTTAATGTATTTATGTTAAGAAGTGTGAAAACAACTACAGAATTTTATAATCAACAAATACACTGACCCATACAACCTGCAGATTTGACACTGAATGAATGACATGTGGCTCGTAGAATCTACAGGCTTGGTGCTGAAAGAGTCAAAGTCTATGAAGTGTGAGCCATGCCTGCTAGGAGTTTGTTCTTCCAGGCCCACACTTCCTGTTCTTGTCTCATGTAGAGAACACTGCTTTCCATACAGGGTGTGGCACTGACATGAAAGGGTGGCACTACAATGACAGAGAGTACACAGTGTTGAACTAACTGGAAAGAGAGAGAGGTCGCATCCTGGCCTGAAGCACAGCGCCGGCGCCAAGGTGGGACAGTGGAGAATGCTATCATATTTCTGCAAACTCACTCAGGCAATTGGACTTTCGTAATGAGCATTCCAGTACTATGAAATCTGTCTTTCACTTTTGTAAAACAGGAAGATCTTCCTGTATTTCTTAATATTTCTATTTACTGCTGCATTCATTGATGCTGTAAAGGATTTATGATCTATGTCTCCCTGTTGTACACCAATTTGAAAAGTTCGGGTCCATTTGTCAGCAGCAGCTCTAAAACATTATCTCCATATGTCTGCTCTCTAACTGGTCCAGGTAATTTTTGGATAAAGTCCTCAGAACAATATCACTCATAAAATCACAAAGATATATGGGAAATATTTTACAAGTTTTCCCCTCGGTTGTTCCTGGTTGCTGGTGTAGTCCCTCCATGTGTTTCTGTAACACACATTATTTCTCACTTATCAAACTTGTTGTAAAAAAAAAAGAGAAGAGTTGAGTATCACTTTATCAGTTTGCTTTGGTATCTGTCCCATTGTGGTGAGAGAGACTGGTGCTCATGCAAAAGACTCCACAGATTGTGGCCTGTGAGGTCACAGGGCACCAGTGTCAGTTCAGATATTATTATGCACCAGTTGTGTAACGGCATGTGCTATGTAATCAAAAAACATTACAAGCAAAGAACAATGCCTACAAAATCTGAAAATTACTAAATCTGACAAGGAAGTAAATTAAGACATACAAGTACAGAATGTTACAAGTTAATTTTAATTAAGTGGTACTGCACATTAGTTTCTACGAACAGTGTGTACAACATAATCAGATATCCATTACAAGTTAATAAATTAAATAATGTGAAATTTTCACTCGCCCTATCAGCAAGCATGAAAAATTAACTGTCTATTTTTGTGTGGCGAGTGGTGCACCAGCTATGAACATAGACCAAGATCAGAATTGCCTGCACCTACAGTGCAGCAAATTCCAGATATTGCAGCATTTTCATATAGTAATGGTACCACCACCACCACCATTCTGTGTTGTTACAGTATGGAGCAAGTCTTGAGTTGTTCAATCTCTCTATCCATGCTATTTTCTAGGGCTATTATGCTGGTCTATTTTAGAATAAACCAATCTTGAGATGCTCTAAGCTTTGTAAAACTATGCTGGGTAAGAAATAACTTGCTTGGGCTGTTGAGGCTTTATTCTGTACGAATCTTGGCGTGTAACACAGTAACCGATCTCAGTTACAAGAAGCTATCTGTGGTCCTTACTGTGGGATCGGTGGCACCTGACATCACCTTCCAAGCTGATACTCCCGCAGATACAACAAAGTTTCACTGTAGCCTCCAAGATTGAGCATGTCACAAATGAAAGTTGCAAGAAATGATATTCAGTCTAACAACGAAATTTAATAAATGCAGATTTCTACTTCCTATCACTAAACCTCCGTTCATCACAAATGACAATGTCTGCTACAGAACAACTAAGTAACTAACTGGAGAATTTGGATAGGTTGTTAGTAAGTTAGATCCAGTAGATAATAACATAATTCATATACTCAATGAACAAAAATAAACATTCCAAACCAAAACAACCATCAGATCATGTCAGTCCTGCTCTGTAAGTTTGTGACTGTTCCAACAATACCAGCCAGTTCACGCATAAAGGACTTAACCTCAGAAAAAACTGATGTTGCGAATAATTGTAGAAAAGACCAAGATTATAGTTTTACAGCTATTTCACAAAATGCA
The DNA here is from genome assembly GCA_026315105.1 of Locusta migratoria. NCBI lineage: Eukaryota > Metazoa > Arthropoda > Insecta > Orthoptera > Acrididae > Locusta > Locusta migratoria. Next base: position 768,096,556 of record CM048755.1, read on the forward strand.
GCAACCAGTTGCTTCTAATAAGTTATTTGTACCCTATGGAATAGTGAAAGGGTAAAAATAAATAAGGAAAAACAGGTGTGGGATCAACTACTATGAAAGGCACTAGGATGAGTTAAGACTCAAAACAGTAGAGAGGGGAGGGGGTTTTAGGAGGCAACTATGCCAGATAAGTGACACTGTGCATGAGTAGTTGGATAATTTTATTCGTAATGCAAAAAGTTGCTGTGGTTGCAAAAATAAACTAAAAGATATGGCAGAACTTTCAGCAAATGCAAAAGTTCAATTTTTCAACAGTAATCTCATAAATTTAAAATATTTTATTTCCATGTCTTGTTTAACATTAAGGTAGACATACATTGTAGTTAAACCTTCAACTTGTTCTTCCCTCTGAAGAGTAAGTTCATGAACAGCAAGAGCATAGGAATGTTCTACTTGCAAAATTGGCTCCAATGCTGGAGAGTGAACTAATTTGTGATAGACAGCGGAAAACAGTTCTTCATCTGTTGCTCCTTCGGGCTCTGAATATTCCACAGTCTCCTAAAAGTGATACATGAGGCTGCGAATTTTAATGTACTACATGTTGTTACAGATGATGTCTGAATTTTTACGTACTAAATGTTACAGATATATTTTTATTACAAGTTACTTGAAGAAAATAGATACTAACTGTTTTGAAAGATTTCTCCCATGACTTAATTGCATCTTCGAAATCTGAGTCACCATCTTTTGCCACTGTAACAACGTTATCTCCCATTTTGTCAAAAAACATCTGTGTTTTTTCTTGCAGGAACGTTTTGAGGGATGCAGTCAGTTCTGAAACAGTACAATCATCATATTTAATAGAAAAGATAGTGTACCAATTTCTCTCTTTTTCAATATTTAACTGTGTGACAAATTTACTTAATAAAACTACCATTGAATGTCATTTAAAATAGCCTACAAATTTTTTTGTTGAAAATTTTAGAACAGTTACGTAATAAAGGTTTGAATAACAACAATATTATGAGGATAGATCACAAGTTGCTGTGAAGATCAACAAGCCACAGACTGGAAAAAAAAAAGAGTACACATACTTTCAACGGCACAACTCTCAAACATGAATTATTTTTGAAAGTTGGCAGATTTTAGGTGCAGCTGCTAGAGATAGCAATCATGTAATCAAGCCATACCTGAATGTTGATACAAATATATTGCACTCCTTTCCTGGAGTAGGCTATGGCCAAAGGTTAAGCTGTGTGAGTGTGTCATTTCTATGTGCCTGTCCGCAGCTAAGCAGTCACCTTTATGGTGAGTTGCAAACTATTCTGATAATACTTTTGTTGCCTATTAAAAAGTTAGAAAAGGAGTTGCAACAGCTTAAAAACAATTATTTCAGTTTAAGACATTTATAATAATTGAATGGAGTGACTTATGGACTGAAACCACAAAAAAGGGAAATGTCACACAGAGGCTTAAAAACAACTTTTGAAAAACACAAAGAGACAATTAGCAATAAATAGTCTACTTTCTTACTCAAATATGAAAGATTAAAATGATTTAACTTTTACGGCCATAAGCAAATCGTTTTGTAAGATGACTAACCACAAATGTATTGAAAAATACACTAATAAGCCAGAACATTATGAACACCTATGTAATATCCACTAAAATGTCCACTTTTGACACACAAGAGCAGTGACGTTTGGCGTGGAAGGAACGAGACCTCGGCAAGTGACTGGAGACAGTTGGCACCACATTTACGTACACAAGTTACCCCAATTCCCACAAATTCCTGGGAGGTAGGTGACGAACTGTGATACCACGTTTAATCACAGCCCAAACAAGTTCGATCAGGTTCAGATTTACCAGAGTCAGGTGGCGTGCACATAAACTGCAACGTGCCTCCACTTTCCTCAAACCACTCTGATACTCCCAGCCTCGTGACACGATGCATTATCTCATCAAAAAATGTCACTGCCATTGGGAAATGTAATCATCACAAAGGAGTGTACGTGATCTGCAACCAGTGCACACTACATCTCGGCTGGCACAGTGCCACATTGGACCCCATAGATGTCTACGACAATGTGCCCAAGAGCAAAATTTGAGCCACTGTCAACTCGTCTATGTCCCACAGTACAGGTGTCAAGGTGTTACCCCGGAGACAACAGATTCGCTCACTCCAGTCAGTATGACAAAGTGGGTATCTGAGTCATTAGACCACACGAGGCTCTGCCACAGTGCCGACATCCGGTGGAGATCCCATGCCCATTTCAGGTGCAGTTGCCGAGAGAGTTAACATCGGTCATTAACTGTGGAGGACCAATGTTAGGAGCATTTAGTACACTGTGTGTTCCTACACTTTGTACTCTCCCCAGCATTAAAGTCCGATGTTAGTTCCATAACAGTTTGCCATCTAATCTGTTTTACCAGTGTATGACTTTCAACATCTGTAACAGTAGGCCACCCAACCTCTAACATCTGGACATGGTTTTACCACGGCAAACACTGGAAAGTCTTGCAGTTTCCAAAATGCACCATGCTCACTTCATATTACATGCACCATGCATAAGTATGACTAACAGTGATTCCTCCTCAGATGATATTATGCGGACAGGTTTGTATTGATAATAGGTAGGTGGTCGTAATGTTCTGACTTACCAGTGTAATGCTGTACGATTAAACATCCATGACCCATAAGGATTATTTCTTCTTCTTCTTCTTCTTCTTCTTCTTCTTCTTCTACTACTACTAAAACAAGAGCATGAAAGTCACAGTATTTTGTGCATCACATGAATATATTGGTTGTAGTGTCTACAGTTTTATTTATCACAAAAACAAAATCGGTGGCATATCAAAATACTGAACACAGCATTGAAACATTAAGACAACTAGCTGAATAAATACGTTACTCCAAACAAATAATTCAACTTAACTCCCATCAATGTGATGGCACAACTGCCCTATTGATAGAAGTGAACCAACCCACAGCAAGGTCAGAGCTGCAGAGGACGAGGCTCTGCCGGTCACATTCCGCCAGTAGAAATGGCCGGTAATAGCGCCGATAGCCAGCGACGAGAGTACTTTCATTTTTCCCAGTCCCCAGCAGCACCGAATACAAACACGGCGGCACAGGTGACACCTTCCGAGGTTATGACACCACATCGGTGACCCTACCTGCTCGGTCCAACTGTGGCGGAAGGACGCTGAACGCTACATTTAGATCAAGGAGATAAGGTCACCAATATACATTTGAAGAAGGGCCTTAGGGTCTGTCACAGGTAACAGCTCTATCCTGACACTATCAACGCTCACCGGTACCACCTGCAAGTGCGGCTCTGTGGCCCACAGTCCCTCGAAGCGGGGCAGCACATGGAAGGGCAACTGTGACGATGTCTGCATTGGTGACACATCCAGGTCATGTGTCACAAAGGCAACCGGCATTCGGAAGAGGGAGTGGTGTAAGCAGGAGGGCACCTCAACAATGACGGCTGCGGGGCGGATGGTCACTGCCGAATCAAGGGCGCAGATGGTTCTGGTGGTGGGAGAGGAATGCCCTGCCGGTATCCACAGTAAACACTTTCCAGCTCCGAGGTGTTCCCAGCATCGCCGACATCTGTCCGGGCTGCCGGCCATATGTGCACACCCGGATGAGATTGCCCATGGTATATTGTGAAGCGTGTAGTCCTGCCACAAGCTGTAATGTAGAGTGGAGGCGGCCTAGTAGCATCAGGGATTGTTGGCTGTAGAGAATCTCCTCCTCCAGAGTTCTGCCACTGATCTGAGTGGTCCGGTATGTACTTAGAGGCAACGCCGTGTCAGCAGATTGTACAGTCAACAACTTTTTTAATTGTATCAAAGGTGTGTACCATATACTCTGCCTCAATATTCAACTGAGGATGGAATGAGAAACGTTAAATGAGTATTACAATTCCAGATGCAGAAATCTTTTAACAAAATTGATGAAAACAGGACCGTTGTCAGAGACAATTGACTGTGGCAACCCTTCAACCAAGTTAGTTTTTAAAAGCCAACAATGTACCTTCTGCCAATGTAGAGTGAATGTGCATGATATATGGGTAATGTGACAGTGAATCCACCACTATCAACCACATGGAATAACAAAAGGGGCACACTAAATTAATACGGACTTGGTCTTTCAGCTGTCGGGAGCCGGCATTGAACATTAGTCAAGAGACTTCGAGAAGCCAGACCAACCGAGCATTAACCATGCATTCCATCACCTTACATACACAGCTCATCAGAAAAATGGGGTGATAACTGGATGGAAGATGTTTGTCCTTCTCTGGTTTGGGGATGGGGACAACAATGGCTTCACACCAAGGTGTGGGAACCTGACCTTCAGTCCATTTGTGATTATAGGTGCTAAGAAGGAAACACTTGCCCGCAGCAGAAAGGTTCTTCAGCATCTCAATATGGATGGAATCGGGCCCAGAAGCAGAAGATCGGGACAGGCTGAGAGCACGGTCCAGCTCCTGCAGTGTGAGGGAGACATTGTAACTTTCACGGTTAAGAGTGGAAAGAAGGCGGCCATGCCTCCTCTGCCTGTTTGCGAGGGAGGAAGACAGGGTGGTAACGGGCAGAGCTCGAAACCTCCGCAAAGAAGCAGCCCAAAGCGTTGGAAACATCAGCGGGGTCCACAAGGACTACATTCTCGACGGTCAGTCCAGAAATCTGGGAGTGGACCTTGATGCCAGATAAACGGCATAGGCCACCCCTCAAAGCCGAGGAGGGAGTAAATAGGTTAAAAGAATTGGTAAAAACAGACCAGCAAGCTTTTTTGCAGTCTTTTATAACACGACAACATTGCCCTCGCAGTCGTTTATAATTGATACTATTCTCCAACGTTGGGTGGCGGTGGAAGGTGCGAAAAGCATGTCAAGGGTTCTAAGAGCGTTGCGGGAGGCTGCATTCCACCAACGGACCGGGACGCGACATGAATGTACAAGGTATGGCATGTTTGGCAGCGGTGAGAATAACCACCTCTGTGAGGTGTTCGACCTGACTGTCACAGTTGGGAAAATTCTGATCGTGAAAAACGGCCATGGAAGAATAAAGCCCCCAGTCGGCTTCGGAGTTGTTCCAACTGGTGGAACAAGGAGATGGGGTACGATGCAGAAGGTGGATTACACTAGGGAAATGGTCACTCAAGTACGTGTCAAAGTGCATACTACTCAAAACAACGCACAAGCTGAGTAGTGCGTACTGCGAGGTGTAAGTGGGAATAAGTGGAATAAGTATGTGTTGTGTCGGAAAGGAAGGTTGGTGCACTGGTGTTGAGGCAGACAAGATCGAGGTGTTGGAGAAGGTCCACCAAAAGGAAGCCTCTCTGACAAGGTGCTGGAGAGCCCCATAGGGGGTGGTGGGCATTGAAGTCGCCTACCAACACGAAAGGTGAAGGGAGCTGGTCAACGAGGTGTAGCATATCTGCCCTAGTAAGGGCGGATGACGATGGCGAATAGATATTACAGAGGGAAAAGGTGGATAGAGTGATGCGGACGGCAACTGCCTGTAGGTGAGTATGCAATGAAATGGGACGGTAATAGGCGTCGTCCCGAATTAGCATCAGAATCCCTCCATGGGCTGGAGTACCTTCCACAGATGGCAGGTCTAAAGACACAGAGGTGTAGTGGGGAAAGTCTGCATGATCACACGGACGTAACTTGGTTTCTTGGAGACAAACTAGAAGCGGGCAGTGCAATCGAAGGAGTAGTTTTAATTCCTCCTGATTGAAACGAATGCCGCAACTACTTCATTGCAGAAGCGCCATGATAAAAAAATGAGAGAAGAAAAGAAGGAACAAGCAAGCGGTGTCACCTCGACGGCCGCTGACGACCGGACTTCGACGGAGCACTGCTATTGCTCTCTAGAGGCAGGAATCATGTTCCATGGGTTCAACTTACGCATCTGCCACCTTCTCAAGTTGATCAGCAGGGGCAGCTTCGACCGCCAGTAAAGGGCTGGGTGCCCGGCTGACAGAGCGTCCCGGTGAAACAGAAGACGGTCGAGACCATCAACTATTGGATGGCATGACCGAAGATTCATGCCACGGCGGGAAGGGGGGGGGGGCTGTTCTTTTTGTGAGCCTTCTTAGAGGCATGACGAGAAGATGATGCAGATGACGGTTGAGAAGACGGAGTTTTGAGGAAATCTTCACGAACGGGTCCGGGCAGCGGATTTAGGTGCCCGGGAAGTGTGGGAACTGGTTTACGAATGCACTATAGAACGAGCAGAAGTAATCGGAGAGGTGGAACAAGCAATTTTTGGACTAGCCAATCTGACAATAATGTTACAGAAGGTGAAATCGCAGGTCTGAATGCCTACCTCCTTAGTTGGTCGAGGGGAGGTGAGGACCTGGCTGTAAGTACCTGATGGGAGTACAACAGGCTTCTTACTCACTAATAACTTCTGAGCGGCATAGGTTGAAACCTTTTCCTTGACGCAAATCTGCTGGATGAGCCGCTCTTCTTTATAGACGGGGCAGTCCCGTGAAGCAGCAGCATGCCCTATATGTCTACCCGGGGCGGGGAGTTACGCCTTACCCCGTCACCGGTTACGCAGAGCGTAGGTTGACCTTCAGACACGCACAGGGAAGAAAGAAGAGAGGAAGAAGAGAAAGGGATAAAGGAGGGAGAATCTCAAGCGCCAAGGCGGAGATTAAAGGGTGGGTCGAGGACAAGGAGAATGGAGCAAGAGGGGAAGGCGAAAGGACAGGAAAGGAAGAAAACCCAAAAAATGAGAAGTCTGAGTAAGAAAAGAAAACCTTTCACTGAATGAAAATGCCCCTCACCGGGGCGAAGGCACAAACTGGGGTAAGAGGGAAGCAGCCTGGGACAGAAGAAAGGCAACTTCGGCTCTGAGCCCCGTACGTGCCCTATGCCCCGTGTGCCCCATGCACGCCACACAGAAGAGTTGTGGGCCCCCTGGGGGTTTGGTGATGAGGATGAACATTTTCAATGTGTTCCTGCCAGAATGGTCGAGAGAGAATCATGTCATCCAGGTAATTTGCACGGCAAGGGATATCTTTTCTTAGGTGTTCAAAGAACCATTGAAAGATTGCCGGAGTGCTAGCAATGCATATAGCAAGCATGTATAGTGATATAGCCTGAAGAAGATTTTCTTGACCATAATCTGTTGGGTAACGAAATCAAGACACAGCCATAGATATGCATCAGTCAAATCAATTTTGGATAGCATTCACTGCCAGCCAGTTTTGCGTGGATATCGTGAGGTCATGGAATTTAGTAGAAATCTGCCGCCAAACATCCATAAATATCAGGCAATTCAGACCCAGCTGCCAAAGTACCAGGATTTAGTGCAAAGATAAGCTTTTATGTTTTAATACATGTTCACATATTTACCTGAATGCACAATTATTTCCTACAAGGCAAAGACCATGGGGAGAAGTCAAATAAATAGTCGGAAACATGTGGTACTTCAGTTATGTGTTAGTACGACGACATTGGCAGTGGTCGTATGACATGCTGGGAGAAAGCAGTGTCAGTCAGTTGTTTGTTTATGTACAGCAAGCCAGACAGCAGGGTTCAGATGAAAAATGCGATGAAATATTTCATTTTCATCCAGCAGTAGTTTCCATTGCAAATTACCAATGTTTTAAACAATTAGTATTGTTTGAAAAAGTAACATTTTATGCCAGTCACACAGATGGGCAGAACAAAATAGTGCTGTGAGACTGATGTTACAATTGGCTGACTAATATGCTTTAATTACACAGCATTAGCTGAAAAATCTCTTAATTGACAATTAAAAGTTATTAGTGAAAAAGTTTTCTCTCTACGTTATGTAAATCAAACTGTTACACCCATATAGTGCCAGGTTCTCAATGTCCTTTTCTTTAATTTCTTCTCCAGCCATTACTTCGGTGACAAAAGTGCAACATATAAGATTTCTTCAATAATGACACAAATTTGCGATATGTTACTAGTAAAATCATTGACACCTCACTGTTCAGTGTAACATCACTTACGTCCAGCCAGGTACTAGAATCATCTATGTTGCAAAATTTTCACACACACACACACACACACACACACACACACACACACACACACACACACACAAACAAACAAACAAACAAACAAACCACAGACATGCTTCAAATATGGTTGTCTTAATTCAAGCCATCATTCCTCACTTCTTATTGTTACATCAAAGTGTCACACCATTGGCTACATGAAATTCAGTGTATTTAAGAGCTATGGTGCATGTAAACACTTGCTCCAACTATGAGCACAACTTCAGCCGAGACTGTGATGCTGTTGCTGCAATCAACATAGTAGCAGCCACAAGGTATTATTTCAACCAAAGATGTGCATCAGACAGTTACGACATATACAGAAAGAAAGTGGCGACGTGACAACAAAAATAGTTTTTTATGTTCTCAAATATTCTTAATTCGAATGCTGCCAAAATATCTTGGAAATATGTTATTTGTCAAAGGCAGCCTGGAACCTGTACAACCTTATTAAAAATCCTTAACTGACACTGAAATTTTATATGTAACAGTAAAATTTAGATATTATATAAAAAACTAACACAATAACTGAAATACTTATTTTTAACATTAATTACTCAAGGATGTCAATGAAACTTAATTCAAATGGTGATGTCACATGGGTAAAAAATAAAAATCATGTGTATGTAGCCACTGAGAGTGATGTAAGTAGATATTTTCATTTGTATAGTTCTGATGTTATCTTTTCTATCACGCATGAAAATTTTTCCTTTCACACATTAAAATCTTTGTCGTAAGTGAACATCAAAAATTGTGTTACCAAATTCTGCCCTGTATACAGGTCAAATGGTGTGGTAGAAATGGTACATGGTAGTGTCCCTTAAGATCACATCTTAGGAACATGCATATTAAACGGTTCATTTGCAGCGACACATGCACACACTGCAGCTACAATGAAATTGCTAGCTTGATGTCACCAGTGGGAATCAAAATTCTGTAGTGAATTATTTAAACAGTGTTGTTTATTTGTGTAATTTTACTTTTCTGTAAGAAAAACTTCATTTCCTCCTGCTACCAAAAAATTTGGAGGAAGTTCATAATTTTTCATTTCTTGTTTTTGAACAGCTACAGTGAGAAACAGAGGAAATATACAGAGAAAGGAAGAAGAAAAATGGACAGAGAAAGGAAAAGGAAATGGAAAGCAGAAAAAAGGAAACAGGCAGATGGACAGAGACTGGGGAGGTTGTAAATAGAGTGGAGGATTAGATGATCCGAGACTGGTGGTTGGTGGAATATACGGTATGTATTTACTTATATTCATCACAATTTGCAGGTTCCAATTCAGGAGCAAGTACCCCAGTCATGAAATGACAAATCTTCAATTGTGTTGGGCGCTTATTTACAGGGAAACTAATAAAACAAGCCAATTCCTGTCAGATTTGGTCTGAAACAAACAAGGATTCAAATCTCGCCCAAGTCGTCGTAGACAATTAAATTCGCGAAATAAGCAGTCAAACACTGGTAAATACATCTGCTAATAAGTTTTCAAAAGTGTTAAAACTATTGCACCACAATGTTCAATCTCTACAAAATAAGTTACTTCAGTTTGAATTATTAAATCTTGAACTAAAAATTGATATTCTGTGTATAACTGAACACTGGTTAGACAAAGACGAAATTGTGTCAACTGTAATTCCTAGTTACAACTTGCCAGTTGTTATTGTGCCAGCCGCTGTGGCCGAGCAGTGTGCAGTGCGCCAGTCACATTCTGCATGGCCACTACGATCAGGGGTTCGAATCCCCCCCCCTCGGGCATGGATATTTGTGCCAGCCTTAGTATTAGCTAGTTCATAAGTAGTTTGTAAGTTTAGGGACTGAAGACCCCATAGTTAAGTCCCATAAGCTCTACAAACATTTGAACATTTGAATTTGTTATTATTGTAGAAGCAATACTAAAATGTGGTGGAAAAGCTATTTTTGTCAAAGACTATTTAAAATTTACTAAAATAAACAAGTATCAAAACTTGGCAAGAGACCAAGACTGAGCTGTGTGTAGTTGATTTGACAGATGTTAATATCTTGATTGTGACATCATGTAGATCTGAGGACTGGTAAATTTTCCTTAAAAATTTTGAAAGGTTACTAAATTACATAAAATTTGATAGGAAAAAAGTGGTTATCTGTGGAGACGTAAATTAAGACTTTAAAAGAGATTTGAATCATAGAAATGAGATGTTAAATATAGTTAATAGTTTTGCTTTTGTGCACACAGTCTATTCTCCAACTAGAATTACTGCCAATAGTAAAACCACAGTTGACCAAGTTTTTGTAAGATTATATGACCTAAAACATAGCACTAGTGTTATTAATATGAGCTACAGTCATCATGAAGCTCAACTCCTGTCTATCTAACTGAAATTGACAAAAAGTGTGGACCAAAAACAAAAGTAACTGAACAGAGAGGCTTCAGTGATGATAACATCAGAGTGTAATTCTATGCTGTCAAGGGAAAATTGGGAGGATGTCTTTAGTAAAACTGATGTAAATAGCATGTTTGGCAGTTTCCACAATGTTTACCTGCATTACTTTCATATAGCATATCCAATGAGAAAAAGGAGAATTCAGATAAAAATAAATAAATCTTGGCTAACAAAAGGCATCATAATATCCAGTAGAAAGGAAAAAATTCTTCATTCTATCATCAAGTAAAAAAATAACACTCTAGAATTCAGAAATTATGTGAAAAATATAACCAAATATTCAACAAGGTAATGAAAGAAGCCAAAATGCAAAAAAAAAAAAACCAATGACTACATTTCAAATGCAAAAAAAAAAAAATAAATAAATAAATAAATAAATAAAAAATAAAATAAAATAAAATGAAAGCTGTCTGGAAGTTTATTAGAGCAGAAACTACTACAGAACAGTCAGCATCAAAAAATATTTATCTCAAAACTGGAGATAACATACTTTCAGATCCAAGTGAAGTAGCTGATAACTTCAACATTTACTTTACAAATATAGCAAATAAGTTAATTAAAAGTCAGTATGAAGATGGTCTTATGTGTCAACCAAATTATTTAAATGCTAGTGTTAAGTCAATGTTCCTTCAAACAGTCACAGCGAGAGAGATGAAGCAAATAATAAGGTCACTGAAAAACAAATATTCATGCGGACTGGATGGTGTGCCAGACTGTTTTTAAAAAGTCCTCTGATTATGTAATGAAACCATTAATACATATAGTACACACATCCTTATCAACTGGAATTTTCCCTAATTGCTTAAAAACAGCTAAAGTAACTCCACTTTTCAAAAAAGGGGATACTGAAACTATCATCATCTATCCCAACTCAGTATTTTCTCTAAAATATTTTAGAGAGCTTTCTACAATAAGCTACTAAATAACATCACAAAAAATTCATTACTGTCATCAAATCAACATGGATTCAGCAAATCCAAGTCTACAACAACAACAACGAGTATTTAGAAGCTGTTCTAAAAGCACAGACCATGCCACTGGTCTTTATAGATCTTTCCAATGCATTTGATATAACTGACCATGACATTCTTATTCAAAAATTAGCTCAAAAAGGTGTAAGAGGGATCCCAAATCAGTGGATAAGATCTTACCTAGAAGACAGGCAGCAAGTAACGGTTCTAAGGCATGATGATATTACAGGAAACACCATCACTACAATTACACATATCTCAAATAAGTCACCAATAAAGTATGGAGTGCCACGGGGTTCTGTCCTAGGACCTCTACTGTTCCTCCTTTACATTGATGATTTAAATGACTTTATTGAATTGGGGAAACTAATATTATTTGCTGATGACACAAGCATTAATATCAGCTGCTAACAAAATCTCTATGGAAGTAGCAATAGATACCTTAATGTCCCAAATTACTAGCTGGTTTCAAAAAAATAGAATAATAATAAATAAAGAAAAATCTGTCTATGAATTTCCATTCTTCTCCACTTGTTAAAACAACGGAAACCACACTATACTTTGACAACACGTTACTAAACTCTGTTCTAGGGATATGGGTTCAAGGTAACTTAAAATGGGACTGACATGTGAAAGAACTTGAGAAAAAGCTTTCAAAAGCTTGTTATGCTCTTTGTGTGCTAAGAAAAAGTGTGAGCAAGTCGACAGTTATTCAGGCATATTATGCATACTTCCATGGACTACTCCAAAAATCTTCTGGGGAAATTCAACCACCAGCATAAAAATCTTTAGGGTGCAGAAAAGAGCAATCAGGGCTATCTGCAACCTACAAAAACCTGGAAACATGTAGACCACATTTCATCCAGCTGAAAATAATGAGTTTACCAAGCCTTTACATATACGAGTCCAACATGTTTGCAAATAATTATCTCTTAAATCAAACTGGATATCTTCATCAAATTAAGCATATTTACACCCACAACACAAAAGTGTATCAAACATGACAGTTCAGCTATACAACAGCCTGCCTCATGACTTAACATTACAGCTGCATACAAATATGTTTAAACATAAACTTAAGTCCTGTTGGAAAAGTGTTTTTACTCTATAAAAGAATTTTTGAACTATAAAAAATAGCATTGTAAAGAAAAGTGAAGAGCATCATCTTTATTTTTTTTTATTATGGAAATAACATTGGAAATAATGAGTATGTAATTTTGGCTGTTACTTGAAACTTATTGTTATTTGTAATTAATGTTCTCTCTCTCTCTCTCTCTCTCCCCCCCCCCCCCCCCCCCCAAATATTGTCTTGTCCTATATTCAATGTATTGAATCAATTGGACCAATAAAAATAAAATGAAGGTACGTCAGACTGTAACAAAAGTGCAGTAATAGATAAAGTGAGACTCTTAACAATCCTATGCACACAACAGTAAAAACAGCAACAATGTAACACACAGAAATTATTTTTATTTATTTAAATATATTTTTCCAAGAATTCAACAGAATCAGGCATGCCTAACAGAGTTAGGCATGAGGAAACTATTCAGTTTATCTTTTAAAGTGCGTGGATTACTACTAAGTTTTTTTTTTTTTTTAATTCTTGTGGCAGCTCATTAAAATGCACATGGCACAAATACTGCACACCTGGGGTCAAGGAGGTGCGATATAAATGCAGACTCAATTTCTGTCTAGTATTAACCAAGTGAAAGCTACTAACTCTTGTGAATAACCAAATAATATTAACAACAAAACTTTTAAAGAAAATATGTACTGAGAGGCCAATATCCGAATTCCAAGGCTTCTAAAAAGGGATCAAAGAGGTTTGCAAGCTTGTGCGACATTGATTCGACCGCCCGTTCCTGCACAATACTCTTTTTAAAACAGATTAGTTGCCCCATACATCATAAGTGACTGAAAATAGAGACAGTAGACAACTTTTCATAGCAATTATCCCTTATTTCAAATACTGTTCTAATGGCAAACAATGTAGCAGTTAGTTTTTGAATAAGCTCCTGAACATAGCTTACTCTCGGAGCACCTAGAAATTTGAACTGTTCAGTATCACTCATGTGGTCACTGTGCCTGCTACTTCTTCTCAGAGACTAAATTCATACAACACTGTTGGGCATGTGCAAATTGTGTGCCATGGCTCACAGAGATGTCCAGAGGTGCCTCACAAAGAGAGCATCCCAATGAGAGCTTATCAATGTGACGGTTTTTAAGGTCATAGTTTATTTATGATAATACAATATACAATATCTGTTAAACTTTAAATTTTCACTAACACCTTGTCCATCAACACAAATATATACACTTCCATCAACCTTACACCTACTATAAGTAAGGTGACAAATTCTCCACTGAGAGGTGAAGATAATGTTCATAGGAGAGAGAATATCTGGCTAGTACTTAGCTTGCTATCACCAATAGTTACATACAGGAAAGATACAAATGGAGATAAAAATGTTGACACTAGCTTTCTCTTTCCTCCTCTCCTACATGATGAAAGAAAATTTTTCCGAAAGCTCTTGTCAATTTTCATATCTATTTGCATCTTCGTTGTGTGTAACTATTGGCAGTAACAAGGTAAGGTAAAGTAAGGTAAGGTAAGGTAAGTACTGGCCAGCCACCATCTCTTTTAATCAATATATTATAAAAATAGTGAGACTTTCCAGTATCTTTAGTACACACTTCACCCCAATATAAAGTATCCTATTAGCAATAATTTCACAACTGTTAATACTCCTGAGTCCTCCAATGTTATTCAAAGAACCAACACAACTGACTGCTACACTAATCCATCCACAACCTGTTTAAGGAGTATTATTCTATATACTAAAATTCAAAGTAGCTCCTACAAAAACAGAAGTATAATCAACTGTAGCCTATAACCCTATTCCTTTACTCTTCACAATATTATTCTTATTAGATCACCACTATTAAAACTGATTTTCAGTTGCCTTGTAGAAAAGGATTGCTTTTCTCAAGGCAATTATATATCACATATAGGCGGTAGGCCATAGTCGCCATGAAGTGTCAAATGGAGAGGACATTCAACCAGAATATGAGCCACGGATTGTACAGCTCCACAATCACAACGCGGTGGATTGTCATTGTGTAAAAGAAATCAATGGGACAGCCTGCAATGTCCAATGTGGAGGTGACAGGACAGTCTATTCTCTCCGGGAAGGGTGTAAAGATGAACTCCAAGCTGCAAGTTGTATCTTTGACGGTGGGGAGTTTATTGCAAGGGGCAGCAGCTTTCCAGCTGTTATCCCATGAGTAGTGAAGCAAAGATCTGATCTGATCTGTACCCGCAGATCCGCACCCAGAATTAGAAAGGGAGGTGGGCAGCGAGTAATTGCCCATCTAGACATCCGGTCAGCCTGTTCATTCCCTGTAATACCAACATGGCTTGGAACCCAGAGAAAGGTAACGGAGCAAGCAGCATGATGGAGGTCAGCAAGGAGATTGTGGATGGAAGTAACCAAAGGATGGGAGGGGAAACATCGATCAATGGACTGCAGACTGCTCATGGAGTCAACACAGATTAAACCATGTTCCACAGCAGTCTGTTTAATAAAACAGAGCTCTATAAATCGCCATTAGCTCTGCTGTGAACACACTGCATGCCTCTGGCAGAGAATGGCATTCCGCCCCAGTGGTACATGTAAACACATATCCGGAGTGGCCCACAGTTTTCAAGCCATCACTGTAGAAAATGGAGGTTCCCTGAAACTCTTCTAGTACTGGGCACACCAAATGCCGAAAGACCATGGGGGAAATTAAAGCTTTTGGGCCCTGGAAGAGATCCACTCGAATTAGTGGTCGCGGTATCGTCCACAGCGGTGTTCGTGCAGTGAAACGGGGGGCGCAATCCAAGAAAAGGAAGTGGAAATCTCAACAAAGAGAGGCAAGCCGCAGTCCGACGGGAAATCCCACCCGCGGCCGGATATGAGGGGGTCGAAGCCCTTCATAAACAAAAATAACATGGTAAGTGGGATGAGCAGGATATTGCCGGATGGCGATGGCATAAGACGCCAGAAGCTGATGCCACCTGACCTGAAGAGGGCAGATTCCCACCTCAACAAGGAGACTGTCGACAGGGCTAGTCCAGAACGAACCTGTAGCCAAGCAAGACAAGATTAGAGCCCAATAGATATGAAGGATAGTTGTTCAGTCTGCACCCCAAGATGAATAAGCAAGGAAACATAGGGCATTACGTTTCCTCATACAACCAATCTTTAGGTGACGAATATGGGGCACCCAAGTCAATTTTTTGTCGAAGAGAAGACTCAGAAAACGGTGCTGTGCTACAACTTCCAGGCGCTGAGTACCCAAGAACAGTTCTGGATGAGGGTGAACTGTAGTACGACGACAAAAATGCATCACCCTCATTTTTGATGAGGAAGACTGGAAACTATGGGACGTAGCCCACGTTGAAGCCCGCTGAATGGCGCTCTGGAGCTGACGTTCAGTAGAGGCTACTGAGTAGGAGTTGTACCATATGCAAAAGTCGTTGACATACAGTGCCAGCGTTACCAGTGACCCAACTGAGTTCACCAACCCATTGATGGCGATTAGAAAGAGTAACACTCAACACTGAGCCCTGGGGGACATCGTTCTCCTGTATTCGAGGGACGCTGAATGAAGAGCCGACTGACACAGAAGGCGGTGGGATAAAAACTGACGGATAAAAATCGGTAAGGAGCCTCTGAGGCTCCAGTCATAAATAGAACGTAAAATATGACGACACCATGCAGTGTTGTACCCCTTATGAAGATCAAAGATAACTGCAACAAGACGTTGTCGTTTAGAGAAGGCCTGTCTCCAGTCGTCGTAAATGGTCAATAGGGGATCGTCCCTCCCAGAACCCGCACTGGTAAGGTGAGAGAAGTCCCCGGGATTCAAGAACCCAGCATAATCTGCGGGCTACCATCCTTTCAAGTAATTTACGGAGGACATTTGTCAGGCTTATTGGCCGATAACTGTCCAGCGACGACGGGTCCTTGCCAGGCTTGAGGGCAGAGAGGGGAGGGGAAGACCCCTTGAAGCCAAATACGGTTAAAAACTTTTAGGAGAAATTGGCGTTGTGAAGGGTTCAGGTGTTTCAGCAATTGATTATGGATATTGTCGGGGCCAGGTGCTGAATAATGAGAAGAGGAGAGGGCCAGCGATAGTTCCCAGTCAGTAAAAGGTTCGTTATATGGTTCCACCTAGTGAGAAGTAAAACCTAATTTGAAGGTTTCAGCCTGGTGTTTCTTAAGGAGAAAGGTCGCCGGATATGAAGTTGTCGCTGATATATTGGCGAAGTGAGTTGCAAGATGTTCTACAAGGACATATGACTCTGTGCAGACCCCATCAGGCAGGGCAAGGCCAGGGATGGAAGACCGCGACCAGCTACCTTGGATAGATCGGAGCATAGCCCACACTTGTGTCAAGGGGACAGGAGAGCCCGAGGAGGAGACAAAATGCTCCCAGCATGCCCGCTTACTTTGTTTGATTAAGTAACGAGCTCTGGCACGCAGAATTTTGAAATTTATGAGACCAGCGAGGGATGGTTGGCGCTTAAGATCTTGCAAGGCCCTACGACACTCGCGAATGGCTGCGGCAACAGTTGCATTCCACCATGGGACCGGCCGGCGAGTAGGAGGGCCTGTCGACCGGGGAACAGCAGAGTTGGCAGCTTGAGTAATCATGTTTGAGATATGGCTTTTAATATCATCAATACAGCCTGAGGGGGAAGATGGGAAAACAACCTGGGATGTATATAGTGGCCAAATAGCATGACGGAAAACCCAACGGGATACCCTGTCTCGTGGTAGGTGTGAGGGAAGTGAAAGGAACAACGGAAAGTGGTCACTATCGCAGAGGTCATCATGCTCTGACCAGTGAAATAAAGGGAGGAGAGGAGGAGAAGTGAGAGAGCTCTACGGAAGGAAAGGTGCTGTGAGCGGCACTAAAATGGGTTGGGGAACCATCATTGAGAAGGCACAGGTCGTGGTCAGCAAGAAACTGGTCTATGAGGCGGCCCCGGCTAGATGTATAAGCACTGCCCCACAAAGGATGGTGGGCACTGAAGTCCCCAAGGATGAGGTAAGGATGGGGAAGTTGCTGAAGGAGGGCAACTAGGACAGATAGTGTAGGTGGCCTGTCAGGGGGAAGGTAGAGTTTTCAAATGGTTAACGAGATGCACAAGTGGACCCGGACAGCAACTGCCTCCAATGGAGTTTGGAGAGGAATCCAAGTACTGACAATATCTGTCCAGACCAATGTGCAAACCCCACCAGATGCCTGGAGGGGACCAACCCGATTGCGACAAAAGGCATGGAACCCACGGAGGGTCGGTGAATGTCCATTCATAAACCATGATTCCTGCAGGACAACACAGGCCGCAGCAGAGAGAGAGATTAGCTGTTTAATCTCCAAGAGGTGACGGTAGTAGCCATTACAATTCCAGTGAATGATCACAACACAAGGATCTAGGCGGGAAGCAAACGGGGTAATGTCCGTCATGCTGCTTTGTCAGCATCCGTCACCAAAGAAGAAAGGACGACATCCGTAAATAGCTGATCAGACTCAGGCTCAATGGGATGATCGAGTTGCGAATACACTGTCGGCACCTCCTGTGGTACCAGAGGGGCTTTATGTTGCAACTTTGGTTTCTTCTCCTTCTCCTTCTCCTTCTGTTTCTCTTTCTCTTTCGTGCGATGGGGAGGATCCACCCCAGAGAGAGGACTTTTGTCAGTTAGGTCTGGTACTGATGAAGATCGGGCGATCTTTGAACTCGCCGACTGAGTCCGGTGGCCGACTGGAGGTGGAAGATCTCCGATCTGGGGAACACCAGGACGAATGGCCCTGAGGTGGGGCACCGTCATCGGCAGGCGCCAGAGAAGGGGTGCACTTCTCCGGCTGGGAAGGTGTGGGACACACAGGGAGGGCTACAGGAGCTACAGGAGAGGGAGATGTGAGGGGGGGGATGGGATGGAGGGGGGAGATGGGAGCAGGAAGGGGAGGGTGAAAGGTTAGAAGATAACGTCGTAACAAAGGTAGTCGCCATCTGCACAGGATGCAGATGTTCATACTTACTGCGGGCCTCAGGATATGTCAAACGCTCCAGGGATTTGTACTCTTGTATTTTCTTTTCTTTCTTGAACATAGGGCAATCTGGTGACCATGAAGAGTGGTGTTGATGACAGTTGACGCACACAGGCGGAGGAACACAGGGGCTCCCCTCATGTAGTGGGCATCCACAATCACCGCATACGGGGACTGCTGCGCAGCGAGAGGACGTATGACCAAACAGCATGCATCAGAAACATCAAAACATCACATGGGAGGTGGAACGTAGGGCTTCACATCACAACGATATATCATTATCTTGACCCTCTCTGGGAGGGTGTCCCCCTCTAAGGCCAAGATAAAGGCCCCGGTATCAATGTGGTTGTCTTTAGGTCCCCTCTGAATGCGGCAATGCGGCAAACAAAATGTACGCCACGCCGAGGTTGGTCCTAAGCTCCTCATCAGTTTGAAGGAGGTGGTCCCGGTCCAATATTACTTCCTGCACCATATTCAGAGATTTGTACGGGAATATTGTCACTGGTATGTCGCCAAGAGTGGTGCAGGTGTGCAAAGCCTCAGACTGGGCTGCTGAGACTGTTTTAATAAGCAATGAGTCTGATCTTAGTTTACTCATCGATTCCACTTCACCATACTTATCCTCTATGGTCTCAACAAAGAACAGTTGTTCAGTGGTAGTGAAAGTTCCTCCATCAGTCCTTGTGCAAACCAGGTAGCGGAGGAAATGGTTTTGCCCCTAACTGGCGAGCCTGGACTTCCTCCCAAGGGGTGCAAGGGAGGGAAACATCCTCATATCTGCAGTATCAGCATTAAAAGAACTCTTCCTGTCTTGAGAGACAGCCGATGCACAACCATTTTGAAGTCTAACTCTTTCCATAGTGCTAGACGTCCGCCCTGGTGTCACCCACTCCGAAACAGGGCCTCTCTCCATGGGCACCACCCAGCCTCAACAAAGGCCACCTGGCAAGATGGCCATTGCCGTAAGTTCTGATACCCCGAGGACAGGCATCAACTCCTTGGCTTGCATGGAGAGGTCACAGCTCAGACACCAGTAGTGTGATCCCTGTGGTATTTTCAGGGGGCTCAGCCAAAGGGTACATAACAACCCTCCCCCCCACACGGACTGGCTACACGTGCTGTGGACCTAGCGGGGGAAGGGGGCTATGGCAAGGAAAGGAAGTGCTGAGGTTCCAACTTTTGAATATAACAAATAGTAATGCGGCCTAATATTTGCAAGCGGGCAGGTGGCGGGTAAGGAGGGGTCCATGGGTATTAAGTGAATGAGGAAGCATCAGAATTTGGTAAACAGTTACTGTAAGGACGCAAATGAGATAGGGGCAGCATATCACTACATCATACAGATGGGTCCAACAGGAATGTGTGTGGATGAGTGGGGAGGGAGGGGGGGGGGGGACGAGCAGCAAAACTTAACAAGTAATCATTTTCTTCATTAGAACCAATCACCTTAAATTTTCTTATATAAATCTACTCATTAAAAATTGCACACAGACACAATGTAACGTAAAATCATAATTTACCCTAAGAGTGTAGGTTAAAATTTTTTGTAAGTGTACAGGTTAAGTAAGTTAAAAAAAAATCAAATTTTGATGTGTCCGTCTACATACTCTCTACTTCGAGCATGTTACTAGGCCTAATGAAACTATTTTCCCTATTATTTGAAACATTCGTGACACAGCTCTGGGAGAGAGAGAACTTGAAGTGACAGTGGAGCTCTCTAAACCAGAACTTTATACACTTCGCTCACACATACGAAGTTGCTGTGTTAATAGATACGACGCAATAAACAAAAAACCAACACACCAACTTCTGAACACAGATTAAAGAACTAGGCTATAGTATGGACGTTGTTTATTATTGCTCACAGACTTCATGATTTTTCCTGTAGGGGTGCAACTACGACAAGTGTCATTGCCTGCTGCTGGATTCCAGAGTGGCACGCCATTCCATTCCTGCCATATTACGCAGTTTTCGAGTTCGTAGAAGTTGCTATATATACTGGCGATTTCCTCAAGAACATGCTACATGGTGTTCCTCACAAAAGTTTTATTTTTTTGTCACAACACGAACGAATTCGAAAGGAACCGAAAATCGGAATTCGAACAACTCAAATCATAATCTCGTAATTTTATACAATTTTCATAACAATTACAATTAAATCGTAATGGTTGGAACCTCTGGAAGTGGAAAGGAAAGGATGGGACCCACGCCGCAGGGGCTTGGTCGGGAGTTGTTCTGCAATTGGCTCATACATTATCTGAGGATTTTGCTATGGAAGGTCAAACCCCAAGGTAGGGGGGGCAAACTGAGCTGAAAACCGGTGTAAACAGCAGACAAAACCAAAATTGCAGGACAATCAGTACCATGGGACATCCAAACCATCATCTAGAGAAACGCCGAGAGACGGGGTTGGAGATGGTGGAAGGGAACGATTGGGATGGGAAGGAGGGGAACTAGGAGAGGTAATGCAGCCTGGGGAAAGCAGAAAAAAAAGGCTGCAATGGCTCGGGGACCCGTGCGCATCACACACGTACCCACAAAAGAGCTGTGGGCACCCTGGGGGCAAACCGGATTTGTGACTGGGGCACGATCCGACAGTAAAGGAGATGAAAGTCCCTGTAAAGGAAAGAAAGCCACATTCCAAGGAGGTCAAAAACCAGAGACTGCAAAAAGATTATATGTGATGAGAGCAGGGAATTGTCGAATGACAATGGCACAGAACACCAAAAGCTGATGCCAGCTAATCTGAAGAGGGAGGATTCCCACTTCGGCAAGTAGGCTGTCGACAGCAGAGATTAGCCTGCTTAGCCATAACAGGCGGAATTAGCAGCACACCAAGTGCTGGGATGGAAACCATGCTGCATATGTCCCCATTACACCTTTGGGTCAAGATGGAGGCAGCGGCTGGTGCATACAGACTCAAAACTGGCAACAACTGGAACTCTTTGGGATATCCAGCATCACACACTAAAATAGTGAGTGAGGTAAATATAGGAAAGGTTGGGGAAACGCCAGCCGACTATATTATAACCCCATACTGCTTCAACAAGCCTTTCAATATAACAATTGGAACTAGGGAGCAGTGGGAGAAAATAGTTCGACACCATACGGGGGATATTGTCTGGTTCACTGACGGGTCAAAATCAGACCAAGGCGTGGGGGCCGGGGTATACAGGGTGCAGCCAAGACTGGAGGGCGTCATCTCTCTAGGGAAACTAGCCTCAGTATTCCAGGCCAAAATCACTGCCATCAGGGTGTGTGTGGAGGAGAATTTGCACAGGTGCTACAAAGATCGTAGCATCTACATCTATTCAGACAGCCAGGCAGCCCTGAGATCACTGGCAGCTCCTGCAACAAGGTCTAAAATTGTTGCAGAATGTCACAGGATTCTGGTGGAGCTAGGGGAAAGCAATAGAGTAAGCCAATTGTGGGTCCCTGGCCACTCGGGGATCAGTGGCAACAAACATGCCAACAGATTAGCCAGGATGGGGGCAGAGACTCCATTTATTGGACCAGAACCTGTCCTGACAATCACCAAGGCAATGATCAAATTGGAGCTACGTAACAGGCTCAGAAGACAGCACTTAGAATATTGGACCAAAGTCTACCAACAAAAACATGGCAAGGTAATGATGCCAAAGCCACGTTTTAAAAGAAGCTCTGCAATCCTGGGCCTGAACAGGAGAGAGATTAGACTCATGGTTGGATTGCTGACAGGCCTTGGGAATTTCGAAAAACACCTACATACAATGGGAATAACAGAAGAGGACCCTAAATGTAGGATCAATGATGACGGTGATGAAACTGCATCACATCTAATCTTCGAATCCATTGCATTGGAGAGTAGAAGGCACAGAACATTTGGGACAACCAGACCCGAATAAATTGTGTCTAATAAAGAACTGGTAAAGGGACTCCTTGCACTGTTCAAGGGCATAGGTTGGCTTTACTAGATATACAGGGAGCTATACCGCACAATTAACTCAGTTTCGGTGCGGGCAGTGGGGGTTGGACCAAGACTGTTTTGGCTTCCCTGAAAAAATCAAATCAGGCTGTTGACAGGGCTGGTCCAGAAGCCAACCGTAGCCAAGTGGACACCACTACGGTGAACTGGGTCTAACAGTTTCATGGCAGAAAGAACTGCCGAGCCATAAACCTGGAACCCGTAATCTAACTGGGACTGAATCAAGGCCCGATAGATATGAAGGAGTGTTGGATGATCTGCACCCCAGGATGAGTGGGCTAGGAAACAGAGCATTAAGCTTCCGCATGCAGCTTATCTTCAGGTGGTGAATATGGGGCAGTTAAGTCAGATTATCAGAATGGAGGCCCAAGAAATGGTGGTGTACCACAACTTCCAGGCACAGAGTACCAAAGAATAGTTCTGGATCAGTGTGGACTGTAGTACAATGACAAATGCATTTACCTTATTTTAGAAGGGGAGAACAAAATGATGGGAAAGGGACATACTTGAAAGCCCCCAAAATGGCCCTTTGGAGCTAGCATTCAACTGAAGCTACTGAGTAGGAGCTGTACCAAATGCAGAAGTTGTTGACATACAGCACAGGAGTGACAAGTGGTCCTACAGAGCTCACCAGCCCATTGATGGTGATTAAGAAGAGTATAACTCTTAACACAGAACCCTGTGGAATGCCGTTCTCCTGGATCCATAGAGAGCAGAAGGAAGAACCAACCTTAAGCTACAATATGCGGTGAGATAAAAACTGGCTGATAAAAATCGGTAGGAATCCTCTTAGGCCCAATCATGAAGGGTACTTAAAATATGATGATGCCAAGTAGTGTCGTACACCTTACATTACTCAAAGAAAACTGCAAAAAGATGTTTATGTTTTGAGAAGGCCTGTCTGATTACTGTTTCCAGTCAAAGCAGATGATCTATAGTAGACCATCCCTCCCGGAATCCACACTCATAACGAGACAGAAGTCCATGTGATTAGAGTATCCAGCATAATCTGCAGATAACACTTCTTTCAAATAATTTACACAGTACATTTGTCAGGCTAATGGGCTGGTAACTGTCTAGGGATGATGGATCTTTGCCAGGCTTAAGAAAAGCAACCACTGTAATACAGAACGAGGAGAATATAATTGAGACTTCATCAGTTGTGTGTTGAATTAGGTTTATCATAGCTCTGATCATTTAACATACTGCCATCAGGCCAATGACATTTGAAGATATTCAAATGAAATAAGTAATAAACCAAAGAACATGTGATCTGAGGTAATTTGGCTGCACTGATAAAATTTTACTTACAGCATTAGTAGCATAATGTGCTGATCTTGGCAACAACTGTTGAATGCTATTTGAAAAACTGGTCACAAAGTACGATGGTAATATTTACTTTCCATGTCCTGAACTAGACTAACTTTCAAAAATTAGCAGCCAATATGGCTTTGTCATTAGCCTCCTATATGTCTTCCATTGTACAGGGCTGGTCTAAATAAGGACATAAGCAGGTGTTTATTTATTTAAATTTAAAAAAGTAGATGAAGATTACTTACCAGGTGAAGGAGCACAGGAAGTGATAGTAGCACAAATAAATCAATAAGTCTCACACACACACACACACACACACACACACACACACACACACACACACAAACGCAAGCACACCTAGGCAGACATACTGTAGAAAGCAAAGACGTTGGACAGAGATACCACTTGAGGCAGAGGCTCTTTCCAGAGAATCGAGGCAAAGATGTTCAAGATGGTAGGTGGGAATTTGAATTTAGCGGAGGTTGAGACCAAGTGGGCAACGGGAAGAGAGAATATGCTGAAGGGCAAGTTTCCATCTCTGGAGTTCTGAAAGACTGGTGTCGGTGGAAAGTATCCAGATAACCCGGACGGTGTAACATTGTGCCAAAATGTGCTGGCCATGCACCAAGGCATGTTTAGCCACAGGGTAATCCTCATTACCAACAAACACTGTCTGCCTGTGACCGTTCATGCGAATGGACAGTTTGTTTGTTTATTTTTGTGGTATTTGAGGGCGCACAAATGCTGACGCCATTAGTGCCCGAATCAAAACAGATATACCAAAGGATAATAAGCTTATATGAAAACATCTAAAAACATAAAATAAAATACAACAAAATGAGGAGCTAAATATCCTTTGACAAATTGTTCAAGTTGATAAAATTCAATATTCCAGCAACAGCTCGTGCGTCATCAGCTAAAATGTCTTCCAGTGTATCCAGTAGAGAGAGTGCAATCCGAAAACGAGTAAAATTTGAACAAGACAATAAAACATTGCGCACCGTCAGCGGGTGACCACAGGGACAACGGTGCGGGGTCACCACTTAGCAAGTGGCAGTGGCTGAACCGGCAATGTCCAATCCGCAACCGGGCCAAGATGACCTCATCGCGAGCGGCGTTTAATGGTTCAAAGCTTATTATTTATAAGCGAGGACAACACATTATGTCACGACGATACTGTTGTGTTGAAATGGAAGTAGGCTTGACTTCGAAGGCAGAGTTGTCAATTGAACACAGCACTTACTGCCTCTCGGGCAGTGCTCTGTTATTTATACACAGACAGAATGTGCCAGAAATTAGAAGACTAGTTAACATAAACAAGTAGAAATTACAAGTGAACATAAGAAACATGTAGAACATTCTGGATATGATAATTACAAAGAAATAAATTTTTACCATTGGACAGGATTGAAACGGTGACCTTTAGTACTGCAATCAGTGACACTATCCTCTTCGCCACTCCGGTAATCTTAACGGGGGTCTTGCAGCATTGCTCCCTCTCCTGCAAAAAACAGCGACCCGCTATTACTTTCCCTTTGGAGCCAGCTCCAATGTCCTGGATCTTAATCTTGTCATGAGTACTCTGTATGGCAGTTCTGGAGAATCCTTCCCTTCTACACACTTACTGATAACAGACATTCCTGTTGTGGCTTCATCAGTATCATTACCACCCTTAGAGTCCTTGAACAAGAAGCCATTTTCGCCTATCTCCTCTTCAGGATCATAGTAAGGCTTCATGCGGAGGATGTGAATGATGTCTCTTCGTTTTTGTCATTTCGACAACGGCTCACAATCTTCAACTTCCTATGTGACGTCTGACAGGCGGCGTACGACACGATATGGACCAAAGTATCGGTTCAATAACTTTTCTGACAATCCAACCTTTCATACAGGGGTAAAAATCCATACCAGATCTCCTGGGCTGTACGCAACAGGTCGGTGCTTGTCGTTATACCACTGACTGTCTTTCTCCTGGGCGTCCAGTGTCCATATGCGAGCCAGCTGTCTTGCTTCTTCGACCCTGCTGATTAGCTGTTTCACATAGTCATCCTGAGTGTTGTCCGGTTGGAACTGGAACAGCGTATCCATTGTCGTCTCAGCTTCACGGCCATGGAGCAGGAAAAAATGGTGTGAAGCCTGTGGTGTCTTGTCTTGCGGAAGAACAGATGTTTGGAGGACAGAGGACAACACGCCATTGTGTTTTCACTGCGGGCGCCCTGGACGTATCATACGCTACTGCAGAGAGAGAAGAAGAGTATTCTACAATTATTTTGCCACAAGACATCAGCCATCAGAGCAGTTCTATCCCAGGCAATCACATACTGATGAGTTCAGTCGACCTATGGGAAGAAGCCCATCGCCGTATCCCAGACGAGGTTGCTCCCCGACGCGCCGAAGCCATTCACCCTCGTCTTATAGAGGTACAAGCCACTCCCCTAACCACCGCACCCAGGAAAACTAAGCAAGGGGACCATCTATGGAGGTGAGGCCGCCACAGATAAAAATACTCCATGGACGACAGTCGCTAAGCTGTCGGGAAATCTCATCGATGTCATAATCGACGGCCAACCTGTCCGGCACTTGTTGATTCAGGAGCCTCTTTTTCTGTATTGTTGGATAGTTACCGCCACACACTAAAGAAGACACTGTTATGTGATATGGTGGTAACTGTACTGAAGGTCGCGAATGGAAAGTACGTCCAGAAAGCAGGAATTTGTGTCGCAAGAATAACCATCAACAACAGGATGCAGCTGTTTGAATTTGTCGTGTTAACAGAATGTAGTTACAATGTCATCCTTGGATGGGACTTCCTTCAGGCATCCCAAGCTATCATTGGCTGTGGAAGATCTGAGCTGCAAATTGAAGAAGTTGTTCCAACAGATACACGTAATACAGAATTTTCTGGGAAGTTATTTGCCGTTGACAATGTGACGATCCGGCCATTGATGATGAGAAGAGTAGCAGTCACAAACACAGATGAGCGATTAAACTGTGAAGTGCTTGTTAATAATAAAAAGTTTATCAGGCTCACCAAAGAAATTTACATACCAGCGGCTGTCATAAGCACTACCGGAGGTCGAGGAGAGATTTGGATCACTAACTGACACGTGCAGTCACAACTTATCCCCAAAGGAATGTGTATCGGGACAGCTGAACCAATCCAGGACGGTGAGCTCAACGTCATCAACGAAGACCTATGCTCTGCTCTTAGTACACAAAACATGCTGCAGGAAACAAACATGGAACTGCAATAGGGCCCGGACTGACCAATGAACAACTATGTGAATTTTCGGGTGCAGGGGAAAATTCAGACGAAACGGCCCACGATAAGGCATCATATCAATACTGGAGATCATCCACTAATTAGCCAGCGTTAGTAGAGAGTGTTGCCAGCTGAAAGACTGAAATTCGGGAGGAAGTGCAGAAGATATTGCAAGATGACATTATTCAACCTTCGGAGAGTCCTTTGTTGTCTCCAGCAGTCCTCGTAAAGGAGGAGGATGGCACGTGGCGATTCTGTGTAGACTATTGGCGGCTGAACAAAATCAGAAAGAAATATGTCAACCCACTGCTGCACATTGACGACACCTTAGACTGCTTGAAAGGAGCTACATACTTCTCAACTATGGACATGCAGACATGTTACTGGCAAATCAGGGTTGACGAAGCTGACAGGGAGAAGACGGCTTTTATTACACCTGATGGCCTCTATGAATTCAAAGTATACCATTTGGATTATGTAATGCTCCATCCTCATTCGAACGCATGATGGACAACTTGCTTTGACACCTTAAGTGGACAACGTGTTTTTGCTATTTAGATGACACTGTTGTTTTCTCGAAAACATTTGAAGAATATCTGTGTCACCTGTCAACTGTGTTGAAGTGTGTTCAGGCTGAAGGACTCTGCCTCAATCCAAAGAAGTGCCTCTTCGTCGCCAAAGAGAAAAATCATGGGGCACCTAGTCAAAGGAGATGGTGTCCATCCTGATGCAGATAAAGTAAGGGCAGTCACAGTATTTCCAACTCCTCAGCACATTCGTGGTGTGGGAAGTTTTCTCGGGCTGTGCTCATACTACTGACGTTTCATAAAAAGATTTTGTAACAAGGCACGTCCATTATAAGAACTTCTGCAGGGATATGCCATTTTTACTGGGATGAGACAAAAGAGAGAGCTTTCTGGGCACTTAAGGAGGCTCTAACTTCCGCACCAGTGCTAGCCTTGTACAACGAGAATGCCGAAGCGGAACTTCACACAGACACCAGTGGTTAGTGGTTATGGGATTGGTGCAGTGCTTGTACAAGTTCAGGAAGGTGCTGAAAAAGTGATAGCTTATGCATCAAGAGTACTCTCAAAGTCCGAGATAAGTTACTCTACAACTGAGAAAGAATGTTTCGCAGTTATCTGGGCTATCAACAAGTTCCGGCAGTATTTATTCGGCAAACCATTCACAGTTGTGTTGGCTTACTAGCTTGAAGGATCCATCAGGTCGACTAGCAAGATGGGCACTAAGACTCCAAGAGTAAGATGTCAAAGCGGTATTCAAGAACGGGCGCAAACACAAGGATGCTGACATCGTTTCGAGGAATCCATTAGTGAAACACAACAGCATGAATGAAATTTCAGCCCTCACTGAATTAGATGACGTTACAGCTGAACAGAGGGAAGATCCAGCACTATTAAAAACGAGAGAGGCCTTGGAAAAAGGAGAACCGACCAATGGAGAGTTCTAACTTATAAATGGAACATTGTATAAGAGCAACTATGATTCACTGGGTCCCAAATGGCTACTGGTCGTTCCAGCTCACCTCCAGCCAGCTATTCTCAAGTATTTCCACGATGCTCCAATATCCGGTCATCTGGGATTCGTGAAGACCCTAGACAGAGTCAGACACAGGTATTACTGGAAAGGTCTCTACCGATCTATCAAGCACTATGTGAGTCACTGTAAAGAATGCCAGCTATGAAAACATGTGCCACAATTACCTCCAGGGCATCTCGTACTGATTCCGCCGGCGGCAGCTCCATTCCACCGAGTTGGGATCCATCTTCTAGGAAGGTTCCCGAAGTCGACAACCGGTAACCAATGGATAATAGTCTGCACTGACTACCTCACATGCTACGCTGTCACCAAACCTGTGCCTACTGCAGAAGTTCCAGAGATCGCAAAATTCCTTGTAGAAGATATTATTTTGAAGCATGGAGCACCACGTCTTGATATCTGACCATGGAAAAGTATTCCAGTAAAAACTAGTATCAGAGAATGTCCCGGTGCGACATTGTCCACAGATTGACAACTGGATACCAACCTCAGACAAATGGTCTTACACAATGTTTTAACAAGACGTTAGCAGACATGCTGTGGATGTACGTTGATGTTGAGCAGAAGGATTGGGATACAATTCTGCCAGTCGTGATATTTGCTTACAATACCGCAAGACAAGACACCACAGGCTTTACTCCGTTTTTCCTGTTCCATGGCCGTGAAGGTGAGACGACAATGGATACGCTGGTCCCGTTCCAACCGGACGACGCTCAGGATGACTATGTTAAACAGCTCATCACCAGAGTCGAAGAAGCAAGACAGCTGGCTCGCATACGGACACTGGACGCCAGGAGAAGGACCGTCAGCGGTATAACGAGAAGCACCGACCTGTTGTGTACAGCCCAGGAGATCTGGTATGGATATTTACCCCTGTCAGAAAAGTTATTTCAGCGATACTTTGGTCTGCATCGTGTCATATGCCGCCTGTCGGACATCACATACGAAGTTAAGGATTATGAGCCGTTGTCGAAACGACAAAAACGAAGAGACATTGTTCACGTCCTGCGCATGAAGCCTTACTACGATCCTGAAGAGCAGATAGGTGACAATGGCTTCTTGTTCAAGGACAGTAATGTTACTGATGAACCCACGACAGGAACGTCTGTCAATCGCGGAGCAGGGAAGGATTCTCCATACAGAGGACCCCTAACAAGACCAAGATCCAGGACATTGCAGCTGGCTCCACAGGGAACATCACAGCGGGTTGCTTTTTTCCAGGAGAGGGAGCAATGCCGCGAGAGACCCACGTACACCGACTGCCGGCGCGGCGCAGGGGATAGCGTCGCGGACTGTGGTGTTGAAGGTCGTCGGTTCAATCCCGCCCACCAGCAAGAATTTATTTCTTTGTAATTAACAATTCCAGAATGTTTTAAATATTTCTTATGTTCACTTGTAATTTCTGCCTGTTTCTTATGTTTACTATTCTTCTAATTTCTGGTACATTCTGTCTGTGTATAAATAGTACATCACTCTGCCCGAGAGACAGTCAGTGCTGCGTGTATGTTAAGTTTGTAATAAACGTGCTTTCAGTAGAAGTGCTGTGATCAGTTGCCGTCGAAGACAAGCCTGCTTGCAACGTGACAGTATTATAAGCAAATTTGATGACTGGCAGTATTGTATGCCAATCATCCTGCTCAACATCGACAGCATAGCAGCTAATGACTTGTTAAAACTTTCTGTAAGACCATTTGTCTGAGGATGGTATGCAGTTGTCATTCTGTGGACAATGTCGCAACATGACAACACTTCTGATACTAGTTTTGACTGGAATACTTTTCCACGATCAGATAGTGTTGTTTTTTTGGGGGGTTAGAGGGGACTAAACTACATGGTCATCAGTTCCCCGTTTCCTACCGAAGACAAGACATCCAAGTAGGAAAAAGATAAAATAGCGCTAAACACTCTGAAGAGAGGCATAAGGGGCATACAGTGCCAATGAACTTTATACTCTCAACACCACTGAAGAAGACAGGAACAGGAGAGACCAAGTGTTGAACTAAGCTAAAATAGAGCAGGGAACAGTGACTGGCTGATCACAAACAAAGACAAGATGAGCAAGTAACTCTGCACAGACTAAAAACCTGGAGGTAGCTATGCGTCAACCACATATGGCCAATACATAAGCAACACAGGACAACAGTACCTACGGGAAGGCCTGAAAGACGACTTCCAGAAGGCCGTAGATGACTTGATCGCACAGAGGTTGTTGGGAGTGCTCAGTGTTACCCATTGTGTGTTCAAAGTCTCAAAAACCTTGTGACGCAAATCCAATCGGATATCCCGTTCTGGGATACCAATATCCAGGGGAGGAGCGGTGGTGGCCAGCTAACCAACTGATCGACACGCTTGTTCCCCGGGATGCCAATGTGGCCGGAGGTCCAAATAAAGCCCACTGAATAGCCAGACTTGCCGAGTGAAGCGATGGCATTTTGAATGGATTACACCAATGGATGTGAAGAGAAATACTTTTCAAGGGCTGGCAGGCCACTAAGGGAGTCGCTGCACACAACATACGACTTCCGTGGACATGTTTTTAGGTGATCAAGAGCACGAGATATGGCGATCAGTTCAGCTGTAAAAATACTACATCCAGGTTGCAGTGACCATTGTTCTGTGTGGTCGCCATGAACAAAAGCATAACTGGCTCTGCCATTTACCAGGGTGCCCTCAGTGTAGAGGACTTCTGCATCACGGTGGGTAGCAAGGAGTGCCAGAAACTTGCGACGGAGTGTCAATCATGAAACTAATGCCTTTGTATTGCAGGAAAATTGCAGGTGGAGCTTAAGAAGGGGGATGGCTCAAGGAGGGATACGGGATGGGCAGGAAAAGGCGTCAGGGAGAAGTAGGGAATGAAGTGAGGAAAGGAGTGCATGAACCCGGATAGCGATTGGAAGACCTGATCTAGGTCGACGTGGTGGAAAACGAGGGGTAACAGTCGGAAACAAAAGCCTGCAATTTGGATGGTGTGGGGTGGCACGGACTAACAACATAACTAGCGAGAAGCTGCTGCCGGCGAAAGTGTAATGGAGGAATGCCTGCTTCGGCAAGAAGACTTGGCACGGGGCTGGTGCAGAAAGTCCCAGTCACCAGCCGGATAACACTATGTGGATGGTATTAAGAATCCTCAAGGCTCATGGTGCTGCCAAGTCATATACCAGGCTCCCATAATCAAGCCTTGATTGTATCAAGGACTTGTACAGCTGCAGGAGGGTGGAACGAGCATCACCCAAAGCAGTATGGCTCAAGCAGTGGAGAATATTGAGGTGTCGCCAGCATTTTTGTCACAGCTGACGCAGATGTGGCCCCCAAGGAAGCTTGTTGTCGAAGACCATACCGAGAAACCGATGTGTCTCTTCAACAAGGAGCAGTTCACCACCCAGATATAGCTCTGGATCCAAGTGAACTGCACAGCGGCGACAGAAGTGCATCACGTGGGTTTTCTGTGCTGAAAACTGAAAACCATGGGTAGAGGCCCATGATTCGGCTTTTCGGATGGCTCCCTGTAGCTGCCGCTCAGCGATGCTAATACTATCAGAACTAAAAGACAAAAGTCATCAGCAAACAAGTTGGAACAGACAGATCATCCCATAGCTGTGGCAAGCCCATTTATGGCAACTAAAAATAGAGGCACACTGAGGACGGAGCCCTGTTGGACACTGTTCTCTTTAATGTGTGATGAACTAAGAGTGGCACCCACCCTAACCCTAAAAGAGTGGTGCAAGAGAAAATTCCTGATAAAAACCAGAAGTGGGCCCTGTAAGACCCAGTCGTACAATGTAGCCAGGATGTGGTGGTGCCAGGTTGTGTCATATGCTTTCCGGAGATAAAAAAAAATACTGCAACAAGGTGTTCACGTAGGGTAAAAGCTGTATGTATAGCCGACTCCAATGACAAGATTGTCAATTGTGGAGCGGCCCTGACGGAAACCCCCTTGTTGTGCAACCAAGAGTCAGCGGCCTTTGAGGATCCACATAAGCCGCCAGCTCGCAACGATCAAGCAACTTTCATAGAACGTTCGTGAGGCTGATTGGACAGTAACTGTCCACCACCTGCGGGTCAGGGCCAGGTTTTATCACTGGGATGATGGTGCTTTCCCACCATTGGGAGGGAAAAAAACCTTCTGCCCAGAGACGGTTAAACAAGGTGAGCAGTTGGGTCTGAGCGTCCACAGGAAGATGTCTAAGAAACTGGCTATGGATACGAACTGGTCCTGGACAAGTATCAGGGCATGAGGAAAGGGCACATTTAAACTCCCACTCGCTAAAAGGTACATTGTACGGCTTCTGACGATGCGTGTGAAATGACAGTGGCTTCCGCTCAATGTGTTCTTTTATGGTGCAGACGGTTGCACTGTAAGCTTCAGTCGAACTAATGCCTGCATAAAACTGTGCCATGTGCTCAGCGAAGGCAAGTGGGACTGTGCAGAGAGTACCCTGTAAGCAAAGACAGGGGATTCCTGCTGGTGGGAGGTACCCGTAAAGATGTCGAACCTGCGTCCACACCCGAGAAGGTGAGGCACGAGATCCAATAGAGGTGATGTACCTCTCCCAACAATCTTTCTTACTTTGCTGGATATGCCGTTGAGCTCAGGCCCAGAGCCATTTAAAGGCAATTAGGTGATCTATGGTGGGATGACATCGGTGGCGCTGGAGTGCCCTGGGATAATCCCGAATGGCTTCAGCAATCTCTTGTGACCACCAATGCACAGATTTGTGCCAAGGGTAACCTGTGGTGGTTGGAACAGTGGCCTCAGCGGTGGAAACTATGGCGGCAGTGACCCGTTGGACCGCCACATCCACATCGACTGGCAGTTGGACAAGAATGACAACAGTGGAGGTGTAACGCTGCCAATCAGCCCTGTGGAACGACCATCGTGACAGCCGTTCTGCCAGTCGAGACTGTGGGAGCGACAAAATGATAGGAAAAGGGTCGCTCCCGCAAGGCCATCATGGGTCCTCCAAGTGAGGTGTGGCAGAACGTTCGGGCTACAGACCGATATGTCTATGGCTGGAAAGGTGCCATGTGAAACACTGAAGTGTGTAGGGGTACCAGTATTGAGTAGGCAGATGACCTGTTGTGCAAGAAGAGTGTCAACATCCCTACCATGTCTAGTCGGCTCTGTTCTGCCCCATAAAGGGTGAGGGGCATTAAGGTCCTCCAAAAGAAGAAACGGTGTGGGGAGCTGTGCGATCAGGGCAGCAAGATCAGCGGGCGAAACATCCCTGTCTGGAGGAAGGTATAAGGAACAGACTGAAGTCTTGAATGGCCCGAAGGTGAACAGCAACTGCCTCAAGAGACGTGCGGAGGGGCGCAGCGGCACTGGGTCATATATGGTACAATTACTGCAATAGCCCCTATAGCCACGAAGGGTTGGGGTCCTATGAGCAGGAAACCAGGTTTCCTGCAGGGCTACACAAAACGGTGGGAAGTGGCACAAGAATTGCTGCAACTCTGGCAAATGGCGGAAAAAGCCGCCACAGTTCCACTGGAGGATCAGAGAGTCTCCTGGTCGCTTGGACATACTGATTTCGATGGTGCAGTAGGGGTCACAGTATCTTCTGCCGTCGCCAATTTTTGAGGCAGAACCTCAATGTCAATGGCTTCCAAAGACTCGGCACTTGCCAAGTCTTTGGAGGACGTGAGGATCTCTCTCTCTCTCTCGGCCTCAGAAGAGGAGGTGGATTACGGTGGTGGCACGGTGGCCACTGGGGTGTCCTCCTGCTTGGGTGGTTTCTTGTCTTTTTTTTCTTTTGTGTTTCGCGCTTGTCTTTAGGTTTCTCGTGCTGTGAGGGCCCTGACAGCTCAGTCCCCAGGACAGGTGAGTGGTGTGAAGCCCTAGACCAGCTGGCAGTAATTTCCGCCATCCACTGGTATCCGCTGATTCAGCGGGAGAAACCTTAGAGGCAAGGGATCCAAGCGACCCCTTCCGGGCGCGAGGAGCCAGAGCAGGCTGTTTTGACTCTGGCTCTGGGGTGGGGTCCGATGTTCCCGCTGGTTGGGTTGGTTGGGGGAGCGATGGAAGTTTAGTTGCCTCCATCGGTCGAGGGAGCAGAGGGGGATGTTTGGGCCTGGGAGCCCACTCGGACCAACTGTACGGGTGGTATGACTAGACGAAGATGTGGCTGCAGCAAAGGACGACTTCATGCTGATGGGATGCAGTTTTTCATACTTCCTCTTTGCCTTCAAGTAAGACAGCCTATCCAGGGTTTTATATTCCATGATCTTTCTTTCCTTATGCAGAACAGAGCAAGTGGGCAAGCAAGGGGAGTGGTGTTGTCCACAGTTCACACAGAATGGAGGAGGGGCACAAGGGATGTTGGGGTGTTCTGCACGTCCACACTCTTGACAGATGGAGTTGGCAGTACACGTGCAGGACATGTGTCCAAACCTCCAGCACTTAAAACAGCGCATAGGGGGAGGAACGTAGGGTTCGACATCGCAACGGTATATTACCACCTTGACCTACTCAGGCAAGGAATCGCCCTTGAAGGCCAAGATGAATGCACCGGTAGCGACCCTATTGTCCTTCAGACCCCTATGGACTCGCCATATAAAGTCTGTTACCGGTTGTCGACTTTGGGAACCTCCCAAAAAGATCGATTCCAACTCTGTGGAATGGGGCTGCTGCAGGTGGAATCTGTACGAGATGTCCTGGAAGTAACTGCGGCACATGCTTCTGTCACTGGCACTCTTTACAGTGACTCACATAGTGCTTGACAGATCAGTAGAGACCTTTCCAGTAATACAAGCAGCTGAAAGCGTCTGATTCTGTCTAGGGTCTTCACGAATGCCAGATGACCCAGATATTTGATCATCATGGAAATACTTGAGAACAGCTGGCTGGAGATGAGCTGGAATGACCACTAGCCATTTGGGGCCCAGTGGATCGTAGTTGCTCTTACACCATATCCCGTTTATAACTTTGAACTCTCCATTGGTAGGTTCTCCTTTCTCCAAGGTCTCTATGGTTTTTAATAGTGCAGGATCATTTCTATGTTCAGCTGTAACGTCAGCTAATTAAGTGAGGGATGAAATTCCATTCATGCTGTCATGTTCCGCTAATGGATTCCTCGAATGGCAGTCAGCATCATTGTGTTTGTGCCCGTCCTTGAATACCACTGTGATATCGTACTCTTTGAGTCTTAGTGTCCATCTTGCTAGTCAACCTGATAGATCCTTCAAGTCAGTCATCCAACACAAAGAATGGTAGTCTGTCACGACGGTGAATGGTTTGCCGAATAAATACGGCCGGAAATTGTTGATAGCCCAGATAACTGTGAGACATTCTTTCTCTGTTGTAGAGTAATTTATCTCGGACCTTGAGAGTACTCTTGATGCATAGGCTATCACCTTTTCAGCACCTTCCTGAACTTGTACAAGCACTGCACTAATCCCATAACCACTGGCGTTTGTATGAAGTTCACTTTCGGTGTTCTTGTCGTACAAGGCTAAAACTGGTGCGGAAATTAGAGCCTCCTTAAGTGCCCGAAAAGCTCTTTCTTTTCTCATCCCAGTAAAACTTGGCATCTCCCTGCAGAAGTTCTTGCAATGGACATGCCTTGTTACAAAATCCTTTTATGAATCGTCGGTAGTATGAACACAGCCCTAGAAAACTTGTCACATCACGAATGTGCTGAGGAGTTTCAAATTCTGTGACAGTCCTTACTTTACCTGGGTCAGGACGGACACTATCTCCGTTGACTAGGTGCCCCAGGCGACGAAGAGGCACTTCTTTGGATTGAGGAAGAGTCCTGCAGTCTGCACACACTTCAACACAGTTGACAGGCAACTCATGTGTTCTTCAAATGTTTTCGAGAAAACGACAATGTCATCTAAATAGCAAAGATACGTCGTCCACTTAAGATGTCAAAGCAAGTTGTCCATCATGTGTTCGAATATGGCCGGAGCATTACATAATCCAAATGACATTACTTTGAATTCATAGAGGCTGTCAGGTGTAATAAAAGCCGTCTTCTCCCTGTCAGCTTCAACCTCTATTTGCCAGTAACCTGTCTGCATGTCCAATAGTTGAGAAGTATGTAGCTTCTTCCAAGCAGTCTAAGGTGTCGTCAATGCACGACAGTGAGTAGACATCTTTCTTTGTGATTCTGTTCAGCCGCCGATAGTCGACACAGAATCGCTACGTGCCATCCTTCTTCTTTACTAGGACCACCGGAGACGACCAAGGACTCTCCGAAGGTTGAATAATGTCATTTCGCAACATCTTCTCAACTTCCTCCCAAATTATCCGTCTTTCAGCTGGCGACACTCTATACGAACGCTGGCTAATTGGCGGATGATCCCCAGTATTGATCCGGTGCTTTATCGTGGGCCGTTTCGTCTGGCTTTTCCCCTGCTGAGGTGTGAATGCACCCGAAAATTGGTGTAGTATAGCTAACACCCGATGGCATTGTTACTTGGTCAGTCCAGGCCCTATTGGCAGTTCCACTGTTGTTTCCTCCAACGTATTGTCTGTACTAACAGCAGGACATGGGTCTTCGTTGATGACAGAGCTCAATGTCCTGGATTGGTTCAGCTGTCCCAATACACATTCCTTTGGGGATAAGTTGTGACTGCTGGTGACAATTTGTGATCCAAATCTCTCCTCGACCACTGGTAATGCTAATGATATGGTGTGTAACTTTCTTTGGTGAGCCTGATAAACGTTTTACTACCAACAAGTACTTCACAGTTCAACCAGTCATCCCAGAAAATTCTGTATTACGTGCATGCATCGGAACGACTTCCTCCATTTGCAGCTCAGATTTCCACAGTCAATGATAGCTTGGGATGCTTGAAGGAAGTCCCATCTGAGTATGACATTATGACTACATTCTCTTAAAACAACAAATTCAAACAGCTGGGTCCTGTTGATGGTTATTCTTGCGACAAGTTCCTGCTGGCTGGACGTACTTTCCATTTGCGACCTTCAGCACAGTTACCACCGTATCACAGAACATTGTCTTCTTTAGTGTGTGGCAGTAATTATCTGACAATACAGAGAAAGAAACTCCTCAATTAACCAGTGCACGTATAGGTTGGCCGTCGATTGTGACATCGATGAGATTTCCTGACATCTTAGCGACTGTCATCCATGGAGGATTTTCATCTGCGGCGGCCTCACATCCATAGATGGTCGCCTCGCTTAGTTTTCCTGGGCGCGGCAGCTAGAGGAGCAGCTGGTATCCCTGAACAGCTACGGTGGTGGTGGTGGTGGACGACATAAGGGACCAAACAAGATCACCAGTCCCTTCAACCTCAAACTGTACACGCCACGGGACACAAAGAAAAATAGGGGAAAGCCAAAAGACCATTACTCTAGGAATTAAAATCGTCTCACCAACAAGACTAAGGCCAACCCAGGGCAGCAAATGCTACGATGTCCGCTCCCACAGCTCCGGAAGCGACCACTACCCGAAACCACAAGTTACTAATGGCACAGTGGTCAACGTATCACAGCTCCAGAGCAGGGAAAAATAAAACTACATTAAAATGTGAAAGAGTGGGGGACTGGTGGGGATAAGGCTCTAAACCCCACAAACAGCCAAGAATCACAAACCCACTCACCCCGAAAAAGCGAGTCCTAGAGCTGACAATAAAATCTACTTTCACGGAGGAAGACAAGGACGCGATCAACAATCCATGGGTCATCCACCAAAACTAGAGGCAACGAAGGCGGTAGGCCATAGTCGCCACGAAGTGTCAAATGGAGAGGACATTCAGTCAGAATATGAGACACGGATTGTACAGCTCCACAATCACAATGTGGTGGATTGTCATTTCGTAAAAGAAATCCATGGGTCAGCCTGCAGTGTCCAAGACAGAGGCGACAGAGGACAATTGATTCTCTCCGGGAAGGGCATAAAGATGAACTCCAAGCTGCAGTCATATCTTTGATGGTGCGGAGTTTATTGGAAGGTCAACAAAGAGATCATGGATGGAAATAACTAAAGGATGGGACGGGAAACATCGATCAATGACGTTCAGACTGCTCATGGAGTCAGCACAGATTAAACCACATTCCACGGCTGTCTGTTTAATAAAACAGAGGGCTCTATAAATCGCCATCAGCTCTGCCGTGAAAACACTGCATGCCTCTAGCAGAGAATGGCATTCCGCCCCAACAGGAGATGTAAAAGCATATCCGGAGTGGCCCGCAGTTTTCGAGCCATCAGTGTAGAAGATAGAGGCTCCCTGAAACTCTTTTAGTACTGGGCGCACCAAACGCCGAAAGACCATGGGGGAAATTAAAGCTTTTGGGCGCTGGAAGAGATCCGCCCGAATTAGTGGTCACGGCACCATCCACGGAGGTGTGCGTGCAGTGAAATGGGGGGCGCAATCTAGGGAAGGGAAATGGAAATCTCGGCAAAGAGAGGCAAGCCGCAATCCGACGGGAAATCCCGCCCGCGGCCGGATATGAGGGGGTCGAAGCCCTTCATATGCAAAAAGAACCTGGTAAGCAGGATGAGCAGGATATTGCCAGATGGCGATGGCATAAGACGCCAGAAGCTGATGCCGCCTGACCTGAAGAGGGCAGATTCCCACCTCAAAAAGGAGACTGTCGACCGGGCTAGTCGGGAACGCACCTGTAGCCAAGCGGACACCATAATGGTGAACCGGGTCTAATAATTTCAGGGCAGAAGGAGCTGCCGAGCTATAAACTTGACACCCATAGTCCAATCGGGACAAGATTAGAGCCCGATAGATACGGAGGATAGTTGTTCGGTCTGCACCCCAAGATGAATGAGCAAGGAAACGTAGGGCATCGAGTTTCCTCATACAACTAATCTTTAGGTGGCGAATATGGGGCACCCAAGTCAATTTTTTGTCAAAGAGAAGACCCAGGAAACGATGCTGTGCTACAACTTCCAGGCGCTGATTACCCATGAACAGTTCTGGATCAGCGTGAACTGTAGTATGACGACAAAAATGCATCACCCTCGTTTTTGTCGAGGAAAACTGGAAACCATGGGACGTAGCCTACATTGAAGCCCGCCGAATGGCGCTCTGGTGCTGACGTTCAGTAGAGGCTACTGAGTAGGAGCTGTACCATACGCAAAAGTCGTCGACTTACAATGCCAGGGTTACCAGCGACCCAACAGAGCTCACCAACCCATTGATGGCGATTAGAAAAAGTATAACACTCAACACTGAGCCCTGGGGGACGCCGTTCTCCTGTATTCAAGGGGAGCTAAAGGAAGAGCCAACACTGACACGGAACAGGCGGTGGGATAAAAACTGATGGATAAAAATTGGTAAGGAGCCTCTGAGGCCCCAGTCCTGAAGAGATGTCGTTTAGAGAAGGCCTGTCTGATGGCAGTCTCCAGTCGAAGTAAATGATCAATAGGGGATCGTCCCTCCCGGAACCGACACTGGTAAGGTGAGAGAAGTCCCCGGGATTCAAGAACCCAGCATAATCTGTGGGCTACCATCCTTTCACGTAATTTACAGGGGACATTTGTCAGGCTTATTGGTCAATAACTGTCCAGCGCCGACGTGTCCTTGCCAGGGTGGAGGGCAGGGACCACAATACTCTCCCTCCACTGGGAGGGGAAGACCCCTTGAAGCCAAATACGGTTAAAAACTTTTAGGAGAAATTGTCGTTGTGAGGGGTTGAGGTGTTTCAGCAATTGATTATGGATATCGTCAGGGCCAGGTGCTGAATCACGAGAAGAGGAGGCGCCAGCGATAGTTCCCAGTCAGTAAAAGGTTCGTTATATGGTTCCACCTGGTGAGAAGTAAAGCCTAATTTGAAGGTTTCGGCCTGGTGTTTCTTAAGGAGAAAGGTCTCCGGATATGAAGTTGTCGCTGATACATTGACGAAGTGAGTTGCAAGATGTTCTGCATCAACAGA
Source organism: Locusta migratoria (assembly GCA_026315105.1). Taxonomy (NCBI): domain Eukaryota; kingdom Metazoa; phylum Arthropoda; class Insecta; order Orthoptera; family Acrididae; genus Locusta; species Locusta migratoria. The sequence continues at coordinate 768,137,040 of CM048755.1, forward strand.
TGGCTCTGTGCAGACCCCATCAGGCAGGGCAAGACCAGGGATGGAAGACGGCCGCCAGCTACCTTGGATAGATCGGAGCATAGCCCACACTCTTGTCAGAGGGACAGAAGAGCCCAACGAGGAGACAAAATGCTCCCAGCATGTCCACTTACTTTGATTAAGTAACGAGCTCTGGCACGCAGAATTTTGAAATTTATGAGACCAGCGAGGGATGGTTGGCGCTTAAGATGTTGCAAGGCCCTACGACACTCGCGAATGGCTGCGGCAACAGTTGCATTCCACCAAGGGACCGGCCTGCGAGTAGGAGGGCCTGTCGACCAGGGAACAGCAGAGTTGGCAGCTTGAGTAATCATGTTTGAGATATGGCTTATAATATCATCATCTATACAGCCTGAGGGGGAAGATGGAAAAACAACCTGGGATGTATATAGCGGCCAATTAGCACGACGGAATACCCAGCGGGGTACCCTGGCTCGTGGTAGGTGTGAGTGAAGTGAAAGGATCAACAGAAAGTGGTCGCTATCGCAGAGGTCGTCATACGCCGACCAGTGAAATAAAGGAAAGAGAGAAGGAGAAGTGAGAGAGAGGTCTATGGCAGAAAAGGTGCCGTGAGCAGCACTAAAATGAGTTGGGGAACCATCGTTGAGAAGGCTCAGATTGTGGTCAGTAAGAAACTGGTCTATGAGGCGGCCCCGGCTAGATGTATAAGCACTGCCCCACAAAGGATGGTGGGCATTGAAGTCCCCAAGGATGAGGTAAGCAGGGGAGAGTTGCTGAAGGAGGGCAACTAGGGACGCGAGTGTAGGTGGCCTGTCAGGGGGAAGGTAGAGGTTTCAAATGGTTAACTGAGTGTCCAAGTGAACCCGGACAGCAACCGCTTCCAATGGAGTTTGGAGAGGAATCCAAGTACTGACAATATCTGTCCGGACCAAAGTACAAACCCCACCAGACGCCTGGAGGGGACCAACCCGGTTCCGACAAAAAGCACGGAACCCACAGAGGGTCAGTGAATGTGCATTCATAAACCTCCATTCCTGCAGGACGACACAGGCCGCAGCAGAAATCGAGATTAGCTGTTTAATCTCCAAGAGGTGACGGTAGTAGTCATTACACTCCCATTGGATGATCACATCACGAGGATCTAGGCGGGAAGCGAATGGCATAACGTCTGTCACGCTGCTTTGTCAGCGTCCGTCACCAAAGAAGGGACAACATCCATAAACAGCTGATCAGCCTCAGGCTTAATGGGATGAGCGAGTTGCGAAAGCACAGTCGGCACCTCTGGTGGTACCGGAGGGGCTTTATCTTGCAACTTTGGTTTCTTCTTCTCCTCCTCCTCTCTCTCTCTCTCTCTCTCTCTCTCTCTCTCTCTCTCTCTCTCTCTCTCTCTCTCTCTCTCTCTCTTTCTGTTTCTGTTTCGTGCGATGGGGAGGATCCACCCCAGAGAGAGGACTTTTGTCAGTTAGGTCTGGTACTGACGAAGATGGGGCGACCTTTGAACTAACTGACAGAGTCCGATGGCCGACTGGAGGTCGAAGATCTCCGATCTGGGGAATGCCGGGACGGAAGGCCCTGAGATGGGGCACTACCACCGGCTGGCGACGGAGAAGGGGTGCACTTCTCCGGCTGGGAAGGTGTGGGACACAGAGGGAGGGCTACAGGAGCTACAGGAGAGGGAGATGTGAGGGGGGGATGGAGGGGGGAGATGGGAGCGGAAAGGGGAGGGTGAAAGGTTAGAAGATAACGTCGTAGCGAAGGTTGTCGCCATCTGCACGGGATGCAGACGTTCATATTTACTGCGGGCCTCAGGGTACGTTAAACGCTCCAGGGATTTGTACTCTTGTATTTTCTTTTCTTTCTTGAACATAGGGCAATCTGGCGACCGTGAAGAGTGGTGTTGTTGAGAGTAGACGCACACTGGCAGAGGACAAGGGCTCCCCTTATGTAGTGGGCGTCCACAATCACTGCATACTGGGACTGCTGTACAGCTAGAGGACGTATAGCCAAACCTCATACATCGAAAACATCGCATGGGAGGTGGAATGTAGGGCTTCACTTCACATCAATATATCATTATCTTGATCTTCTCTGGGAGTGTCCCCCTCGAAGGCCAAGATAAAGGCCCCGGTATCGACACGGTTGTCTTTCGGTCCCCTCTGAACGCAGCGAACAAAATGTACACCACGCCGCTCGAGATAGGCCCTAAGCTCCACATCAGTTTGAAGGAGGAGGTCCCAGTGGAATATCACACCCTGTACCATATTCAAGGAATTGTGTGGGAGTATTGTTACTGGAATGTCGCCACGGGTGGTGCAGGCGAGCAAAGCTTCAGACTGGGCTGCCGAGACTGTTTTAATGAGCAATGAGCCAGATCTAAGTTTACTCATAGATTCCACTTCATCAAACTTGTCCTCTATGGTCTCAACAAAGAACAGCGGTTTAGTGGTAGTAAAAGTTCCTCCATCAGTCCTTGTGCAAACCAGGTAGCGAGGAAAGGATTTTGCTCCTAACCGGCGAGCCTGGCCTTCCTCCCAAGTGGTAGCAAGGGAGGGAAACATCCTCGTATCCGCAGTAGCAGCATTAAAAGAACTCTTCCTGTCTTGAGAGACGGCCAATGCACGACCATTTTGGAGTCTAACTCTTTTCATAGTGCTAGACGTCCGCCCTGGGTCACCCACTCCGAAACCGGGGCTCTCTCCATGGGCGCCACCCAGCCTCAGCAAAGGCCACCTGGCACAATGGCCATTGCCGGGAGTTCTGATACCCCCGAGGACAGGCATCAACTGCTTGGCTTGCATGGAGAGGTCGCAGCTCAGACACCAGTAGTGTGATCCCTGTGATGTCAGGGGGTGCAGCCAAAGGGTACATAACAGCCCATCCACACGGACTGGCTACACATGCTGGCGACCTAGCGGGAGATGGGGGCTACAGCGAGGAAAGCAAGTGGAAAGGAAAGGATAGGACCCGTGCCGTAGGGGCTAGGTCGGGAGTTCTTCCCCAATTGGCTCACACGTTATCGGACAATTTTGTTATGGAAGGTCAAACCCCGTGGGGGGACCAAACTGGGCCAAAAACTGGTGTACACAGCAGACAAAACCAAAATTGCAGGACAATCAGTACCATACGATAGCCAAGCTGTCATCTAGAGTAACACCGAGAGACAGGGTTGGAGAGGGTGGGAAGGAGCAATTGGGATGGGAAGGAGGGGGAACTAGGAGGGGCAATGCAGCCTGGGGAAAGCAGGAAAAAATGCTGCAATGGCTCGGGGACCCATGCGCGCCACACACGTACCCACAAGAGAGCTGTGGGCCCCCTGAGGGGAAACTGCTACGGTCAATGACAGCGGTGCGTCAAGGAGCGACCTTGTCCAGGGTACGGCAATGGGCTTCTTCCCTTAAGTCGACTGAACTGACTGCCTGGGATAGAACTGCTCTGATGGCTGACGTCTTGCGGCATAATAATTGTTGTATACTCGCCTCCTCTCTCTGCAGTAGTGTACGACATGACCTGGGCGCTCTCAGTGGAAACACAATAGTGTGTTGTTTCTGTCCTCCAGACGTCTGTTGTTCTGCGGGGCATCATAGTTGCCGGAGGAACTGGTTGTGGTCGCGTCAGTCGGTTCAAAGGCTGTCGTTTGGCGGCTGCAGTGTAAGTAATAGCAGGGACATTGAGGAGGAACATTGAGGAATGAGGTTGGGGAGTATACAAAGAAAGCACATGAAATGCGGGAACTGCTTCTCAAGACTCACTTTCCTCAATATACTCTGGTGAATAACTCAGACCAGAATGTGATTCCTGAGAGACAACGGTTCTCAGGAATTCGCAAAGATGACTGAAATTTGGCCAAGAAGTGTGTCGATTTCAGTAAGGTCCGATGGGCGGTGGGAACATTTCAACCATTCAAGTCACCTGGCTCCGATGGAATCTTTCCAGCTCTCCTGCAACAAGCGGGAGAAAATCTTATTAGATTCCTATGCAGGTTATTCAGGGTTAGCCTAGCAGCAGGAATCATTCCCAATGCCTGGAAAAGCTGGTTAATGTGCATGTTGGAGAAAGGAGGTTAAGTAGGGCTCCTCTACATTCAAACCAACATGCATATCAGCCAGGTAAATCATGTGAGACAGCTCTCCACCAACTGGTTTGGAAGGTGGAGAAAGCACTAAACTTTCAGGAGATAGCCCTCTGTATCTTCCTGGACATCGAGGGGGGGCTTTTAGCAACACGACCTTCGATTCCATGGTTAGGGCAGCAGAGGTGAATGACCTAGGGACCGCTATATGTAGGTGGACTAGGGCCATGCTCAGTGGAAGAAACGTAGAGGCTACCATGATGAATGAAAAAATGGTAATCAACACCACTAGGGGTTGCCCGCAAGGAGGAGTTCTTTCCCCTTTATTGTGGAATCTAGTGGTGAATGATCTCAATGGAGAATTAAACTCTAGGCAGTACTTTTGCCAAGGAGACGCAGATGATCTTGTCATGGTAATACTTGGCAAATTTGCTGACACAGTGAAGAATATGGCACAAGGTGCGTTGGACATTGTGCAAGACTGGTGCAGAAAACAGGATCTGGGGGTTAGTCCTAAGAAGACTGTTGTTGTACCATTCACGAAGAATCATATCCAACATTCAAGTTGGAATCTAAAGATTTTCGATGAAGCTCTACCTGTGAAGGGGACAGTGAAATATCTAGGGGTTACCTTAGATGAGAAACTGACATGGAACCCTCACATTAGGAATATTTGCTCCAAGGCAAAAGGTACTCTTGTGAGTACCAGGAGGGCTTGTGGCAAAAATTGGGGCCTGAGCCCCAAGGGTATGCACTGGATATACACCACAGTGATTAGACTCAGGATCACCTATGGGGCGGTCGTGTGGTGGAAGAAGGTAGAACAGCAGGTTGCTGCTAAAGAGCTTGGTAAGGGGCAGAGATTAGCCTGCTTAGCCATAACAGGCGGAATTAGCAGCACACCAACTGCTGGGATGGAAACCATGCTGGATATGCCCCCATTACACCTTTGGGTCAAGATGGAGGCAGCGGCTGGTGCATACAGACTCAAAACTGGCAACAACTGGAACTCTTTGGGATATCCAGCATCACACACTAAAATAGTGGGTGAGGTAAATATAGGAAAGGTTGGGGAAATGCCAGCCAACTATATTATAACCCCATACTGCTTTAACAAGCCTTTCAATATAACAATTGGAACTAGGGAGCAGTGGGAGAAAATAGTTCGACACCGTACGGGGGATATTGTCTGGTTCACTGACAGGTCAAAATCAGACCAAGGCGTTGGGGCCGGGGTATACGGGGTGCAGCCAAGATTGGAGGGCGTCATCTCTCTAGGGAAACTGGCCTCAGTATTCCAGGCCAAATCACTGCCATCAGGGTGTGTGTGGAGAAGAATTTGCGTAGGTGCTACAAAGACCGTAGCGTCTATATCCATTCAGACAGCCAGGCAGCTCTGAGATTACTGGTAGCTCCTACAACAAGGTCTAAAATTGTTGCAGAATGTCACAGGATTCTGGTGGAGCTAGGGGAAAGCAATAGAGAAAAACTATTGTGGGTCCCTGGCCACTCGGGGATCAGTGGCAACAAACATGCCAACAGATTAGCCAGGATGGGGGCAGAGACTCCATTTATTGGACCAGAACCTGTCCTGACAATCACCAAGGCAATGATCAAATTGGAGCTACGTAACTAGCTCAGAAGACAGCACTTAGAATATTGGACCAATATTTGAAAGAAGCACTGCAATCCTGGGCCTGAACAGGAGAGAGATTAGACTCCTGGTTGGATTGCGGACAGGAAATGGGAATTTCGAAAAACACCTACATACAATGGGAATAACAGAAGAGGACCCTAAATGTAGGATCTGTGATTACAGTGATGAATCTGCATCACATATACCAAGACTGGACCAAGACTTTTTTGGCTTCCCTGAGAAAATCAAATCAAATCAAAATCAATAGCAGGGCGACGCCATTCTTCATGCCGGGTGTGGTTGGCGGGGCAGACAGGAGCTAAGGACAGAAATACCTCTTCCTCAGCGGCGGCGTCTCCCTCATGACTTACAGGGTTTACATCCATGGCCATGATCTGATGCTCGCTCGGTCTAATAGTCCTGGCTGCCATAAACTGTTGTAATTCTTCTTTCACAATTTGTCGTATGAGGGAAGCGAAGCCATGCTGGTCTTCTACAACAGTCATAGGGATTACATTCGGAAGTCTGTCATACTTCTTTCGTCAAACCCTCCTTTGTTGCATCTCTTCAATATGCTGGCACTTCTTGATGAACTCTTCCATCGTAGTGATGTCTTATCAGAAGGTACATCTCTTCTGCTATACCCTTCATCAGGTGTGTGATTTTATCGGCCTCAGTCATATTTGGATTGACTATGTTACACAGGGCCAAAACATTATGTATGTATGACTGTCAGCTCACCATGTCGTTGGGCCCGGTTCTTCAGTTGTTCTTCCGCCGAGCGGATTTGTCACCGGCAGTCTCCAAACTACTTCTTCAATTCCGCCTGGAACGTTTTCCAGTCATTCAGCTTGTCTTCTTTGTTCTCATACCATTGCTGGGCTGCTCCGTCGAGGTAGAAGTAAACATTGGCCAAGCACATTGTATGATCCAACCTGTTATACTTGGCGACTCTGTCGAAACCTTTTAGCTATTTGTTGGGGTCCTGTCCAGCGTCTCCAGAGAACTCTGACGGGTGTCTGACGGGCAGCTGGCTTACCGCTGGTTTCCTGTCCATGGTTCTTCTGATACGCACTTTCGAAAGAATGTACTCGGTATATCCCTTGTATTCCGGTTCTAGTCCGTGTAAGCAACGGCTTTTACATTGCCTAATTGGAGGCACGGTGTTGCTGTTGTTGCACAGGATACCCAGCGCCTCCACCAAACAATGTTGCATTGAAATTGAAGAAGGCTTGACTTCGAAGGCAGTGTTGTCAACTGAACACAGCACTTACTCTGAAAGCTGGTTTATTGCGAACTGAAATGTACACGCAGCACTGACTGCCTCTCGGGCACAGTGCTCTGCTATTTATACACAGACAGAATGTGCCAGAAATTAGAAGAATAGTTAACACAAGAAACAAGTAAAAATTACAAGTGAATAAAAGAAACATGTAGAACAGTCTGGAAATGATAATGACAAAGAAATAAGTTTTTGCCAGTGGACGGGATTGAACCAGCGACCTTTAGTACCGCAATCTGTGATGCTATCCCCTGCGCCACGCCGGTAGTCTGTTAACATGGGATCTCGCGGCAATATAAGGCAACGGGAAAGCCCCTCTAATATCATTCGATGGGACAGTACGTAGCTGCCCGAGGTAGCAGGGTTGTAGCCTTGGCCACAGTATCAGGAGCCTCCTTACCAGGCACGCCTCCTTGGCCAGGTACCCACAGGAGGTGAACACGAGGGCCGTCGGCTGCTAACAATTTAAGGGAGCGGTTCATTTGGTGGACAACAGGATAGTCCGAAAATGGGTCTCTCAGACTCCGGATGGCGCTCAGGGAGTCAGAGCAGTTGACATACGTAGGAGAATGGTGTCGTCGGTTGTTTAGTACAGCCTCTTTTTTTTCCTTTTTTTTTTTTTGTGGTTTTTGGGACACTCAACTACAGTGGTCATTAGCGCCAGATTCTGACCCTAGGTTGATTTGAAACAAGGTTAAAAAAAGTGCCGATAAGGAGAATATCAGAACATCACTAAAACGAGAAATTAAAAATAGCATTACAAGGAATTATATGTCCTTTAACAGATTTGTCATATGTATAAAACGCAAAACTCTAGCAGCTGCCCATGCGTCATCAGCTAAAATGTCCTCCAAAGTGGGTGACAGATTTATTTCCAACACGATTATGAGTAAACTTGGGGCAGAACATTAAAACATGCCGCACTGTCATTGGGTGACCACAGGAACATACTGGTGGGGGGGGGGGGTCGCCTGTTAATAAGTGTCGATGGCTGAACCGGCAATGACTGATTCTCAGACAGGCCAAGATTACCACCTCCCGCAGGAAGGAAAGTGATCAGGTCTTCCAAGATGTCGGGATCGGTTTTATGGTTCTGAGCTTATTGTCCTGAAGTGAGGACCACAGCCGATGCCATGATGCAACAATATGCCTGCAAATAGCCCCTTTAATGTCCTGTGATGGGACACCAACAGTAGCTGTCCAAGGTAGGAGAGTGGCAGCCCTGGTCGCAGCGTCAGCAGCCTCGTTCCCTGGCACACCTACGTGGTCAGGTACCCACAGGAAGCGAACGCGAAAGCCGTCTTCAATTGAAGAGATCATTGGAGTCTGAGTACAAAAGGATGGACTGGATATGGGTCTCAGACTCTGAATGGCACTAAGTGAATCTGGGCAGATGACATAAGGAGGATGGTGGTGGCAGCGAACATATTGGACTGCCTGATAGAGAGCAAAGAGGTCAGCTGTGAAATTTGAGCATTGGTCGATGAGCTTGTATTGAAAGCTGTCAAACCTGACGACAAAGACGGATCCAACACCATCAGTGATCTTAGAGCCATCTGTATAGGTGATGATTATGATATCATTGAGCTGCGAACGAAGTTCGACAAACCTTGAGCGATACTCCGAATCCGGGGTACTCTTCTTTGGGAGGGAGCTGAGTTCGAGGTGGATGCTAATCTATACCTGAAGCCATGGTGGTGTTGGGCTCACATCTATTCGAAGGGTGTCAGGAAGGGTGAATTCGAGTTACTAAAGCAGGCGACGAAAACGAACTCCAGGAGGCAACAGTGCAGATGCAGGGATCAAGGGAGTCATTGAAAAATGATGGGTAGGATGGGTGCTTGGGCATTGACTGCAGCAGGCATGCATACCAACAGAATAATAGATCACGAAGATAAGAAGGATGGTGGTAGTGGACTGCCTGAAAGAGAGCAAAGAGCTCAGCTGTGAAATTTGAGCATTGGTCGATGAGCTTGTATTGAAAGCTGTCAAACCCGACGACAAAGGCGGATCCAACACCATCAGAGCCATCTGCATAGATGAAGCTGCTAATGAAGTTCGACAAACCTTGAGCGATACACCGAATCCGGGGTACTCTCCTTTGGGAGGGAGCTGAGTTCGAGGTGGACAAAAACCTGTGCCTGAAGCCACGGTGGTGTTAGGCTCACATCCATTTGAAGGGGTCAGGAAGGGTGAAATCGAGTTGCTGAAGCAGGCGACAAAAACGAACTCCAGGAGGCAACAGTGCAGATGCAGACACCCCATATTGGTGATCAAGGGAGTCGTTGAAAAATGATGTGTAGGTTGGGTGTTTGGGCATTGAATGCAGCTGGCATGCATACCGACAGAGTAATAGATCACGCCAATAGTGCAATGGTAATTCAGCAGCTTCTGCATAGAGGCTTTCAACAGGGCTGGTATAGAAGGCTCCAATCGCTAGGAGTAACCCCCAATGGTGGATAGAATTAAGACGGCACAAGATTGACGGCCGTGCGGATGCGTTAACAATGCCTCCGTAATCCAGCTTCCATCTGACTATGGACCGATGAAGGTGGAGAAGGACGATTCTATCACCTCCCCATGACGTCCCGCTAAGAACACGGAGGACATTAAGGGAACGTGTACAACGGCCAGCCAAAGAAGTCATGTGTGGAGACCAACAAAGTTTCCTATCAAATGTTAGTCCTAAGAATTTCGTTGTCTCCACGAATGGGAGAGCAATGGGGCCTAGATGTAGAGATGGTGGAAGGAACTCTTATCGCCAGAGCTTGATGCACACTGTTTTCTCAGTGGAGAAATGGAAACCATTGCGACGCTCCAAGAATAGACGGTCAAGACACCGCTGGAGACAGCGCTCCAATAAACAAGCTCTTTGAGCACTGCAGTATATTGTGAAATCGTCAACAAAGAGGGAACCAGAAACGTTGGGTGGGAGGCAGTCCATAATGGGGTTAATTGCTATGGTGAAGAGTAATACACTCAAAACAGAGCCTTGTGGCAACCCATTCTCCTGGCAAAAAGGGTCTGACAAAGCAGAGCCCACTCGTGCCCGAAAATGGAGGTCCGATAAAAATGCACGGATAAAGAGAGGGAGACTGCCATGAAAGCCCCAGGTGTGCATGGTGCAGAGAATTCCCGCCCTCCAACAGGTGTCTTAGGTCTTCTCCAAATCAAAGAACACAGCCACCATCTGCCACTTTTTCAAAAAGTTAATCATAATAAAAGTCGACAAGGTGACGAGGTGGTCAATTACAGAGCGGTGCCGACGAAAACCACATTGGAAATTGGTAAGGGAGATCGGAATTCAAGGACCCAAACCAAACAGGCATTAACCACGTGTTCCATCACCTTACAGACACAGCTGGTAAGAGAAATGGAGCGATAACTGGAAGGAAAATGTTTGTCCTTCCCTGGTTTGGAGATGGGGACAACAATGGCCTCACGCCAACTTGTGGGGACCTGTCCTTCAGTCCATATGCAATTATAGATGCAGAGAAGGAAACATTTACCCGCAGGAGAAACGTTCAACATCTCAATATGAATGGCATCGGGCCCCGGAGCAGAGTAGCGGGAAATGGCGAGAGCACTGTCTAGTTCATGCATGGTGAAGGTGTCATTGTAACTTTCACAATTTAATGATTGGAAAGAAGGCGGCCGTGCCTCCTCTGCCTGTTTGCGAGGGAGGAAGGCAGGGTGGTAATGAGCAGAGCTCGAAACCTCCACAGAAGAGCGTTCGCTACTGTCAGGCCTGAAATGGGGGAGTGGACCTTAGTGCCAGATAACCGGCGCAGGCTACCCCAGACAACCGAGGAGGGAGTGAATTTGTTAATAGAACAAGTGAAGGCAGTCCAACAGGCTTTACTGCTTTCTTTTACAACACGGCGGCATTTCACTCGCAGTCATTTGTAATAGATGACATTCTCCATCGTTGGGTGGCGTTGAAAAGTGCATAGAGCACGTCGCCGGGCTCTAATAGCGTCACTGCATGCTGCAGTCCACCAGGGGACTGGGACGCAGCAAGGAGAAGAGGAAGTACGAGATATGGAATGTTCGGCAGCAGTGAGAATAACCTCTGTGAGGTACTGGACCCGACTATAGCAGCTGGGGAAATGGTCATGAAAAACCGCCATGGAAGAATACAGTCCCCAGTCGGCTTTCCAGATGTTCCAGGTGGTGGAACGCGGAGATAGGTATGATGCAGTAGGTGGATTACACAAGGGAAATGGTCGCTCGAGTACATATCAGAAAGGGCAAACCACTCGAAAAGATGCGCTAGCTGAGGAATGCATATCGCGAGGTCCAAGTGGGAATAGGTGTGTGTTGTGTCTGAAAGGAAAGTTGGTGAACAGGTGCTTAGGCAGACAAGATTGAGATGGTTTAAGAGGTCTGCTAGAAGGGAGCCTCTGGGGCAGGATGCTGGAGAACCCCATAGAGGGTGGTGGGCATTGAAGTCACCAAGCAAAACAAAAGGTGGAGAAAGCTGGGCAGCAAGTTGCAGCACATCTGCTCTAGTAAAGGCAGACGATTACGGCATATAGATATTGCAAAGAGAGAGAGAAGGAAAGGGTAGGGAGAATAATGCAGCTGGCAACTGCCTGTATGTCAGTGTTCAGAGAGATGGGATGGGATGGGAATAGATGTCGTCCCGAACGAGCAACATAACCCCTCCATGGGCGGAAATACCATTCACAGGAGGTAGGTCATAACGCACAGAGGTACATTGAGGGAAGGCTATGCGATCCTGTGGGCTTAAAATGTTTCTTGGAGGCTGATTATGAGCAGACAGTTCTATCTAAGGAGTAATTTTAATTCCTCACGATTTGAGTCAATGCCTCTAATTTTCCACTAAAGATGAACCATGATAAGAATAAGGGGAGAAAACAGAAGAACGAGGCAAGAAAGAGAAACCTCGCAATCCATTGGTAGAATATCTTGTTCTATCAGTGCGACTGGAATTTCTGCCGCCTTCCCGAGTTGATCGGTAAGGGCAGCATCTTCCACCAGTAATACACCGGTTGCCCGGCTAACAGTAATGCGTCCTGGTGAGACAGGCGGCGTGACAGATGAGTCACGCTTTGGCGGGGAAGGAGAGGAGCTCAGTTGAGAAGCCCGAGTACGGAAAAAATCTTCACGGACAGGTTCCTTTTTCGAAGTCCAGGCATATTGTTCAGGTGCCCGGGGTTTATTAGAGGTTGACGAAGACTGAACTATAGAAGCAGCAGGAGGAAGCGGAAATGTGGAACGGGCAATCTTCGGGCTGCCGATCGCACCACTGTGTCAGCGAAAGTGAAATCGCAGATATGCGTACCTGCATCCTTAAGGTGGGTTGTCCAAGGCGCGATTGCTGCCTGCGGCTGCGATAGGTCGGCTCGTGACGTCAGAGGCTGACTGCTCGCGCATGCGCACTTTGAGTTTGGAGTGCGGCGCGCGGCTGATGCGGCGACAATCGCAGGACTGCACCTGTGAGAGGTGTTGCGATGGGAGTCGCGACGACTCAAGGCAGCGGCAAGAAAGATGTCGAACCAAACGGACCGAAGAGAAATGGATATGAACCACTCCCAAGATGTGAACTCGTCTAGCCATTAAGCTACTGCCTTTGTACGTTGTACAGATTCATATTTCATGTCAATCTAGTGACATGTACAAGAATAGAGATAAAATATTCGGAGAAATAAAAGAGAAATGAAGGTTGGAAAAGGAGCTGTATTGGCCTCTAGGGTCTTGGAAATAAAAAAATGTGACTGATGGTAACTAATTTTTTTGTTTGCGTGATCCGACAGGTGTAAGGAAATGCATGACAACGTTAATGTAATATTTTCATTAATTTCATTCATACCAATACAGTCCGTTTTGTGGCGCGCCTTAAAAATTATCTTAGTTTATATGAACAAAGATAAATGTTGTGGTGTACCATTTAGATTCAAATATCTCGTGTACGGTATGGATGACATCTTCGATATTTTAAAATATTTTTGTTTTCCATATTCCCTGGAAGATGGTTTAGGATAGAAACTGATCAGAATGAAATAAATTATAACAAAACAGCAAACAGTCTTACAACTGTCTTTAACAAGCTACAGAAAAACCATTTGTTTGGTATGTGTTTGCAATTTTTGATCTCACTTGGAAAAAATTTCAACTGTACGTTTTCGAACACTGGGAATTATTTCAAAGGCAATACATAAGATGAATCCAATCAGTTAAAATGAAAAAAAGCCCGAGACGAGAGAGATGCAAGCTACATCAAGAGTTGCAGATAAACACACTCCTGGTCTTGTAAACAGCAACGCAATCGTAAATAATAAAATAAAAGAACAATTACCTTAGCGTCACTGCATTTTATTTTTATTTATTTATTTATTTATTTTTTCAGCTGCACTGATAGATTTGTTGAATCGGTTATAGGATTTTCTCTGTATGTCACTCTCCGCAAGTTCCAATTCATGTGCAAACTGACTTACATTTAAAATAAACTCAAGTAAGAATTTCGTGTGGTAATTTCAAAGGTGCCTGTTAATAAAAATGTTTTAATAGCTTTCATGGTCATGTGTCACAAAAATAGAATCAATACATAGAAAAACCTAACAGTTAAAATATGTAGTGACACAGTGAAGTACACGGCAATTTGATGATATAAAGAACCAAAACTTACATCCCTTTGGAGAATACACACACAGCTCCATGAAGTCGCACATAGAATGAACACTAAAAAACTGCCACTGATGGTGGTTCACAAATAAAGCAGCGAAACACCTTTCATTTAGTTGCAATAGATGGAAATAAACCTCCATAAATATTAAATACTGTTTAATACCTCATTTCATTGTAAAAAAACTATAGTCATTTCTGTATACCTGTAGATAAAAAAAGCTTTGAGTATTAATGATTGTGTAAAACATGAATTCCTTCCCAGGCTATCATGTAAAAAAAGGGTTCAATATCTTCAACAGTTTATAAGATGTGATGATATCTCCGCACAGTTCAGGTTGCACGTGAAGAGAACTGGCGCGCTAGTGTGACGCACCCGTACTGTAGATATACGAGCCAAAATCTCGAAAACGGAGACAGGTATGGTCCTGCTCTCCACTTTAAAAATAATTTCGAATTACTGGCTTCATTTCACCCGCAACTATGTATGACCTAAAATGAACCATACGCAAAGTAGCCAGCGACTACATTTTTCGATGTAAACACTTCAAGTCTAATGGAATAGGTTACTTAAAAATTAAGTATTTGAATAACTATGAGGAATTTTGAGAAAAGAGACACTTCGTTATCAAGCCGGGGTATGAAACTACAAGATATGCAGAAACCAAATTTTTTTGCGCGTTAGTTTCCTCAAACTCGACAGAGATGTAATAAAAAGTGATGAAAACACGCACAACCGAAAGTAGTGTTTTTTAATTTTTTAAAGAAAAACGAGAATCTGTAACGAAAAATTAAACATGGGAACTGATGTAGGTTTTCTTCCTTAACATGAAGTATTTTTTACAGCAAAAAAATCTGAAATTTAATTATCGTCGTGAATTGCTAGTCGCCGACCAGGAGCCGCACCTTGATAAACGGCAGCGGCTGCCGTTGTGCTGCCGACTCGCCACCGTCCGCCACGGACGGAAAAGGGAGGGGGGCCGAGCCGCAATCGCATTTAACAACCGCGTCTTTGACAACCCACCTTTAGTAGGTCGGGTGGAGGTGAGGACCTTACTGTATGTGCCCGCTGGAAGGACAGTAAGCTTCCGACTTGCTAATAACTTTCAAGCAGCAGATGTTGAGACCTTTTCCGTGACCTGAATTTGCTGAATGACCTTTTCGTCTTTATGAACAGGGCAGTCCCTAGAGCAAGCAGCATGGTCACCACTGCAATTAAGGCAGTGAGGGGACAGAGGCGGGCAGTTACCTTCATGGGCATCCCTACCACAAGTGTGACATTTTGCTGTATTGGGGCAAGAGTGACGGATGTGGTTGAATCTATGGCATTGGAAACAGCACATAGGGTTTGGTACATGAGGGCGAACGGAGCTAACTTCATATCCTGCTTTGACCTTTGACGGGAGTTCAACTCTGTCAAACATCAAAAACACAGTACGAGTTGGTGTTAACTGGTTATCGACCTTTTTCAATACACTATGCACGGCTGTTACACCATGATCAGACATGTAGTTTTGGATATCTTTGTCTGACAACCCGTCAAGGGATATTCTGAAAATTCCCCCCCCCCCCCATGACACGTTTAGCGTGCGATGCGCTTCTACTTGGACAATAAATGTGTGTAGTAGCGTAGTCCTTATCAGTTTTTGCACCTGGAAAGCACTGTCCGCTTCCAGCAACAATATTCCATTGCACTGCGGGGAACAGGTTTTAACACGGCCAGCAATTGCATCAATACCCTTCTGAATAGCAAAAGGATTAACAGAAGAACACACGGAGAAATTTTGACCGTCAGTTCGAGAAACAATGAGAAATTTGGTAAGATTAGGCAAAGTTTCCTTACACTGAGATGAATCGAACTTTTGTTTTTGGAACAAAGTCACAGTAGAAGAGAAAGAAGTCATTGCGGAAGTGTCCCCTATGATTACCAGCGTCTCTGATGCCGCGCTACTTCATAGTTGGGGCCCTCTCTGACGGCTTACCCGCCTTAAGCCACGTCCACACTCAGCTGTGAAATTCAAGCAGTGCTAATTTGCCTGTACTGAAAACCCCTGCCGACAAACGAACATCAGACACTTTCATTGGTCTTAGAGCCATCCGTATATATGAAGACGTAATTTTCGAACCATGCACGAAGTTCAAGAAACCTTGACAGGTAAACAGCATCCGAAGTACTCTCCTTCGGGAGTGGGATAAGTTCAAGGCGGATGCGAACTTGAGCCTGAAGCCAAGGTGGCACTGGGATCTCACCTATTTGAAATGTCGAAGGGAGGGTAAAATCGAGTGCCAAAGCAAGCGATGAAAGTGGACTCTAGGAGGGAGCAGGGCAATGGCAGACAGCCTATAACGGCTATCGAGGGAGTCATTAAAGAAGTCATAGGAAGGATGGTGGCGCATCTAAAGCAGACGGCATGCATACCGATACAGCAATATGCCGCATACCGATACAGCAATATGTCGCATCGATACAGTAAAGGTACTTCAAACGCTTCGGCATACAGGCTGTCAACAGGGCTAGTGTAAAAGGCTCCAATCGCCAGGCATAACCCTCCCGATGGTGAATCGAGTTTAGGCAGCGTAAAATGGACGGCCGTGCAGAAGAGTACACGAAGCTCCCGTAATCCAGCTTCGATCTGACAATGGACCGATAAAGCTGAAGCAGCATGGTACGATCCACGAGGTACAACGTAAAACGTTGAGGGAACGAGTACAGTGGGCAGCCAGAGAAGACATGTGGAGACCAGCTAAGTTTCCTATCCAACGTTAGCCCCCACAATGTCATCGTCCCCACAAATAGGAGAGCAACAGTGCCAGAGGTGGAGAGATTGTGGAAGAAACTCTTTGCCTCCAGAAGTTACTGCAGACTGTTTTCTCATGGGAGAAACTGGAGCCGTTCGCAACACTCCAGTAATAGAAATTGTCAAGACAGTGCTGAAGACGATGCTCCAGGAGACACGTTCTCTACGCGCTGCAATAGATCGTGAAGTCGTCCACAAACAAGGAGCCTGAAATATCAGCTGAGAGGCAATCCATAATTGGGTTGATTGCAATGGCAAAAAGTGCTACACTCAAGACAGAGCCCTGTGGCACCCCATTCTCCTGGCAAAAGGTGACTGACAAAACAGCCCAATCGTACCCTGAACATTCAATCTTTTAAAAAGGCACGAATAAAGAGGGGGAGACGGCCGCTAAGACCCCATGTATGCATGGTGCGGAGAATGCCCGCCCGCCATCAAGTGTCTTAAGCCTTCTCCAAATCGAAGAAAACCGGCACGGTCTGACGCTTCCGCAAAAACTTATTTGTAACGAAGGTCGACAAGGTAACGACGTCATCAATAGAAGAGCGATGCCTTCAAAACCCAAATTGTACATTAGTGAGTAGATGTCGAGATTCGAGTACCCAAACCAGCCGAGCATTGATCATGCGCTCCATTACCTTACAGACATAGCTGGTCAGGGAAATGGGGCGATAACTGGAAGGAAGATGTTTGTCCTTTCCTCGTTTGGGTATGCGAACAACAATTGCTTCACACCAACGAGTGGGAACTTCACCTTCAGTCCAAATGTGATAAGTAAGAAGAAAGCATTTACCTGCAGGGGAGAGGTTCTTCAGCATCTGAATATGAATATGAATGGCATCAGGCCCCGGGGCAAAGGACCGGGAGAGGGCTAGGGCACGTTCTAGCTCCTGCATGTTGCAGGTGGCATTTTAATTTTCACGATTTGGAGATGTAAAAGAAGGCGTTCGTGCCTCCTTGGCCTGTTTCCGGGGGAGGAAGGCAGTCATGATTAGCTAAGCTTGAGACCTTTGCAAAAGAGCGGCCCAAAGCATTGCCAATATCAACAGGTTCCACGAGTTGCCAATATCAACAGGTTCCACGACAACTTTGTTTGCTATGTTCAGGCCAGGGATTGGGGAATGGATCTTAGTGCCAGATAACCAGTGTAGGTTACCCCAGACGACCAACAAAGGAGTAGATCTGTTGAAAGAACTCTTGAAAGAAATCCCGCAAATTTTTTGCTTTCTTTAATGACGACGACGACATTTCGCTCATAGCCTTGTGTAATTAATACAATTTTCCAAAGTAGGACGGCGTTGAAACATTCGTAGAGCACATCACAGGGCTTTAATAGTGTTGCTACATGCTGCATTCCACCAGGGAATTGGGACCCTACGTGAAGATGTTGAAGTTCGGGGTATGGAATGTTCAGCAGCAGTGAATATGACGTCCATGAGGTAGTTGACCTGACTGTCACAGCTGGGGAAATCCTGATCATGGAAAACTGCCATGGAAGAATAGAGCTCCCAGTCGGCTTTGGAGATGTTCCAACTAGTGGAACATGGAGAAATTGTATAATGTACTAGAGACATTATGCAGGGGAAACGGTCGCTCGGGTACCTGTCAGACAGAACAAAGCATTTGAAACAATGCACAAGAGGAGTAGTGTATATTGCGAGATCCAAATGGGAATAGGTATGCATCTTGTCGGATAGGAGAGTTGGTTCGCCAGTATTTAGGCAGACAACGTCAGCCAAAAGAGAGCCCCTCTGGCAGGAAGCTTGAGAGCCCCATAGAGTGTGGTGGTCATTGAAGTCGCCAATCAACAAAAACGGCATAGGAAGCTGAGCAACAAGGTGCAGTAAGTCTGCCCTAAGAACGGCAGATGATGATGGGGTGTAGATATTCCAAAGAGAGAAGGTGAATGTGGAGATGGTGATAGGGAGAGCAACCACCTGTAGGGAGTTTGCAGTGGAATGGGATGATAATAGCCATATTTCCAAATGAGCGGCATAGCACCTTCATGGGCACGTATAGCTTCCACAGGAGGTAAATCAAATCACACTGCAGTGTACTGTGGTAAATTGATATGATCGGTTGGATGGCGCTTCGTTTCTTGCAGACAGATTATAAGGGAGCAGTGCAGTGGAAGGAGTAGTCTCAATTCATCGCGGTTGGAGCCAATGCCTCTGATGTTCCACTGAAGGAGTGCCATGAAGAAAGCAAGTGAAGAAAAAAAAAAAGGAGAAGGCAAGAGGGGATCACCTCGACGGCCGCTGAGGGCCTTGGCTGTGAGGCGGCACTGATACTGCAATTGACAGATGGACAATCGTGCTCCATGGATTCAGACAGCTGTTCTGCCTCCTTCCTGGGGTAATCTGAAGGGGCAGCTTCCTCCGCTGGTGAAATGCCTGCAGATCAGCAAGCAGTAGAGTGTCCTGGCGAGAGAGGATGGCCAGGGCTATCTACTGCTGGATGGCGTGACCGAAGAGTCACGCCATGGCGGGGAAGGAGAGGAACTGCTCTTTTTGTGTGCCATTTTGGAGGCAGTTCAGTTTTAAGAATGAGCGGCTGATGGTTGGGAAGATGACGTTTTTAGAAAATCATCTTGAAAAGAATCGTTTTTCGAAGTACAGGCTTCCGACTTAGTGGCCCGTGATTCCTGTGAAACTGATATGGACTGGGATTTAGAGTGAGCAGAAGGCATTGGGGATGTAGAGCAGGCAATCTTTGGGCTGGCTGATACGACAACTATCGCTGAAGGTAAAGTCACATGTTTGTGTACCCGTCTCCTTTGTTGGTTAAGGAGAAGAAAGGACATTGCTGTAGGTGCCCACTGGGAGCACAGCAAGCTCTCTACTTGCTAGTTATTTTCGAGCAGCAGAGGTGGAAACCTTTTCTTTGACTCTGATTTCCTGGATGGTCCGCTTGTCTTTATATACAGGGCATTCATGAGAATAAGCAGCATGGTCACCCATGCAGTTGATGCAGCGAGGGGACGGAGGTGGGCAGTCACAGTCACCCTCACAGGCGTACCTACCACAGGTGACGCATTTCGCTGCATTGGGGCACGACTGATTGGTATTACTGAACCGCTGACAATGGTAACATCAGGTGGGATTAGGGACATATGGCCGAACGGAGATTATTTCATAGCATACTTTTATCTTTGATGGGAGGTCAACTTTGTCAAAGAACACTTTAGGTCAGTATTAGGTTGTTAACTCTATCATTGGACAGGCCATCAAGGGATCATGAGAACACTACTACCTCCCGCGACGAGTTTAGGGTACAATGAGGTTAGACCTTAACAGGAAAGGTGCGCAACAGTGTAGCACAAAGCAACTTCTGGACTTGGAAGGCACCTTCAGTTTCCAGCAACTGTGTCCCATTATGTTGGCAGGAACAAGTTTTGATAGTACCTGCAATGGAATCAACACTCCATTATATTACAAAAGTATTCACGGACGAGAAATCATGGCCATCAGAGCGTAAAACAACAAGGAACTTTGGCAAGTTAGGCAAAATTTTCTTGGACTTTTATTCCCGAGAAATGGACGGAGGGACCAATTGGCATGGTCGTAAGGTACCAGCTCGGGTAATCACCCCGCCCTCGGCCCGGCCTTTACTGGAGGGAGAGGGGGGGCGTACGTGCCCTATATGTCTACTCAGGGAAGGGAGTTACACCTTACCCAGTCACCGGCTATGCAGAGCGTGGGTTGACCTTCAGACACGCACAGGAGGAAAGAAGAGAGGAAGGAGAGAAAGGGATGAAGGAGAAGAATTTCAAACGCCGAGGCAGAGATTAAAAGGGTGGGTCGAGGACAAGGAGAAAGGAGCAATGAGAGGAACGTGAAAGAACAGGAAAGGAAGAGGACCAAGAAAAGGAGGAGTCTCGGAGTAAGAGAAGAAAAAACAAAAAACAAAAAAAGACCTTGGACTGAATGAAAATACCCTTCTCCGGGCGAAGGCATAAACCGAGGGAAAGTGGGAAGCAACATGGGATAAAATAAAGGCCGCTTCGGCTTGGAGCCCTGTGCACGCCACACACGTACCCACAAAAAAGCTGTGGGCCCCCTGGGGGGAAGCAGGTGTTGAGGTTCCTGTACAGAACCCCACAGAGTGTGTTCTCATTCTCTTTTAGGCAGCCCCATCGCTGCAAGTTTGCCTTACACTTTGGCACTTCTAACCTCATATGGTTCAGGGTTCTCCAGACTGTGTATGGCAGATCCCTTCCAGGTGCCAGTACTTCTTTTGCTGCTTTATGGGGGCTTCTCAGATCTATTTCCCACCTTGTAATACAGTTCTCTGCAGCTGACCCTTCCAGGGCTCAGGTACATGATAGGAAGCTCTTCCTCGAACAAAGCCATCGATCAGCAGGCTGGTGTCCATATGAAGGGTGACGCATGTCCTTTTCTTGCTTAGTTTTATCAACTTCGGCAGCGATGTCATGTCTTATGTTGGGCGGTGTGATCCCCATAATTAAGTACATCTTGTGTACTGGTGCTGGTTTCAAGCTCCGGTCACAATCCATGCCATTTCATTCACCACCATGTCAACTTTTCTTGCGTGTGTTCACGAACTCCATTGTGGAGCGGTGTATTGCACAGCCAACACACTGAGTGCAAGGGCTGAGGTTCTCAGGACTTTTGGGTTTGCACCTTAGGATCCACTAGTTTCCTGATGATGATTCTCGCTGAGACTTTCTCCCTTGTGGCATTGCAATATTGTTTATAGGTCAGTGTGTGGTCCATTGTGACACCAAGATATTTGGGCATCGGACAATACTCAGTCTTTTACCTCTCCAAATAACATTCAGTTTCCTATTTGCCTCCGCATTCTTTAAATGGAATGCACAAACCTGCATCTTGGAAGGGTTCAGCCATAGGTGGTTTGCCTCATAATACTGGGAAAGGGATCCCGAGGTACTGGATAATTACTCCTCTACATCCAAAAAAACTCATACCTTGGACCGCAACTGCAGTGTCATTGGCATACATAAATTGGCACATGGTACTTGGCAGTGGTTGGTCATTTGTGTATATATTGTACAGAGGTAGGGTGAGGACGCTTCCCTGAGGCAGGCCATTCCTCTGATTTCTCCACCTGCTCTTCTTACCCTGGAGACAGACAAAGAATCTCCTATTATGCAGGAAAGTATCAATCAGCGATGTTGAATGACAGTCTCTTGTTACGTTATATACTTTCCTGAGGCGCCTCTGATGGTTTACAGTATCATATGCAGCTGAATGGTCTATGAATGCCAGTCCTGTGATCTCTTTCCTCTCAAACCCATCCTCGATATGTTGGGTCAGGTACAGGACTTTACCGCAGCATGATTTGCCTGGTCAGAAACCTGCCTGCTGTGGGATGATCTGTTGTTCTAAGACGTTTTCTATGCAATTTAACGTCAGGCGTTCAATCTTAAAACAGTGACACAAAAGACACAGGTCTGAAGTTTTTTTTGAATGATCGAGGTCCTTTCATGGCTCCAGAAGTGCAACCATGAGGGCCTTCATCAACATCTTTGGAACGTTGAGCCTTTCTACACATGCATTCATCAGATCCAACAGCTACTGTAGGGTACTACTGCCAAAGTTTTTAATTTGCTTAACTGTAAGTTCATTGATACCAGCTCTGTTAATCTTCGGGCTGGGAATAGCGGCATTATGTTCTCACATTGTAAATGGTGCCTTGACGTGGTGATTTTCCTCTGCCAGAACACGCGTTAACAGTTCCTGGCACTTTCTGCCATGCGTTTTGCCATTCAGGTGTGTGGTGGCGACTTTGTAGTGACGTAAGTAAATTTATTGTTTCACTTCGTGGCATCACCGTTGAGGTTCTTGAGCAGTTTCCAAGCCCTCTTACTGTTCTCTTTCATGTCCAGGTAACCCACAAGGTCACACCATTTGACTTTGCAGTTCTCGGCACTAACTGACATGAGTTCATCGCCTGCTAAAAGAGTTATCATCGAACGGGTCATTATCGAAGAACTTCTGGTATCTTTCCAGTAATGGCTTTGCATCCTCAGACAGTCCAGCGATACACTGTTCTGTCTGCATACTCATGGGTATTGTCTTCCTATACACATTCTTAACTAGATTGACAAAAGTCATACATCTCAGGTTGTAGAGGGAGTTTTGTTATTTCTGTGCCAATAATCTCTCTGAATTTCTTCCAGTTGTCCTTTTTAAAGTTAAACATTCTTTTGATAGGAACTTGTTCAGGCTTAACAACTGTTCTGACCGGGCAAATTATGGGCCAATGTTGCGTATGGGGACTTGGCTTCACAATCAGTTTTCCCATACTGAGCTGCGAGTTTCTTGCTAACAAAGATGTCATCAGATTGTATCCTTTCTTCCATCTGCCACTATTAAAGGAGCATCACAGTGTCGGGTTGTGTACGAGTAGTAGGTCGTGTACCTCAGCCCAGGTCTCTAGTTCTGCTCCACAGCTGTTGGTTTCTTTATCACCCCATGCAGTGCTCTGGCAGTTGAAATCGCCCAATATAAAATTAATGTCTTGGTAACTGAAGTTACCAGACTCAGTGAAGACAAAAGTAGATTCAGGAGGCTTATACACAGAGGTAACACTATACTGCAGAGTTCGAACAGTTAATATTTCAATGTCTTCCCTGTCAGTGATGCAGAAGTGACAATTCCTGGCCTCGGGAAAATGGCACAACCATACTGTTCATGTGGTCTCTCCAGGATCATCTTCATTCCCTCTATCTTGGGTGTAGTTCTTTTAATGCCCCGATGAGTTCCTTTAATCAGGAGGAAGTCACATTGGTATTCTTTACACAAGTCAGATAGTAAAACTTCTTTGTCTCTCGATATTCCTTTAATGTTTATAGATATCGTCACGAGTGGCCTTGGAATAGACCGACTGGGTGGGATCTTATTGGTCTTCAATTTCTCAGAAGCCAGTTCCAGTTGTTGAATTAGCCACTGGTGAATCAATGTTGCCCAGGGTACACACAACTGCAGTTATCGTTTTTAACTTGCTGTTGCAATCTTCGGGGAGGCTCCTTCATAGCACCCTAATGATGGGAATAATCTTTAACAGCACGAATCATTTGCTGCATGGTCAACACACAAAATGGTGGGAATAATGTGTGTTGACCATAAAACAAATAATTCATGCTGTTCCTAGTCTATGGTTGACCGGTGACTGCATATACCTTGGTCTAGTTAGTAAATTATGTATTTTTGTAAAGGAAACAAAACTCTGCCAACAATAGCACACTACATCATCTCTGCCATAAGTAAAATTCGACCATCTATACTAGTCTCCAACACTTGCTGTCCCCTCAGAAGCTGATTTCAGTCTGCTTACCTTCAATAGCACCTTGTTTAGAACACGGGGAGAGAGGGGGGGGCTAAGGTGGTACTACTACGGTTCACACACAACATAACCACTCGCTATTGTATGGCTCGTGATGGACTGTATATAAACACTCAGACAGTGCTATCAATACTGAGCAACATGCCTTGCTCTGGGCCTAGTCGCATGTGGTGGCCACGGGATGGCGCCACCTAACACTGTGTCAAGCAGTGGCGTCACGCAGGACAGCAGACAGTGTTGTTTTTTTTTTTTTTTTTGTGGTTTTAGGGCGCACAACTTCTATGGTCATTAGCGCCCAGCCAAGAACATAGAATCGCTATGATCTCACAGAAAAAAGGTGACTGTCAGAAGATCAACAAGAGGCTAAAAACGAAAGATAAAAGACAATTAAAAGGGTTAAATATCCTTGGATAGGTTGGCCAAGTTGATAAAACGCAAAACTCTAGCAGCTGCTCGTGTGTCATCAGCTAAAATTTCCTCCAGAGTAGACGGAAAGTGAAGGGCTACACGGAGATGATTAAAATTAACAAGTCAGTAAAACATGTCGCACTGTCAGCAGTTCCCCGCAGGAGCATAGCGGTGCAGGTTCGGCGGATAGCAAGTGACGGTGGCTGAAACGGCAGTGACCGATCCGCAACCGGGCCAGGATGACCTCCTCCCGCCAAGAGGGGCGTGAGGAGGTCCTCCAAGCAGTCGGGATCGGTTTTACAGTTCGCAATTTATTGTTGTACAGTGAAAGCCACGCACTGTGCCATTGCGACACGATACTCCGGCGAAGAGCCCGTTGAACATCGTCCGATGGGACGCAAAAGATAGCCATGCGAGGCAAAAGAGCTGCGGCCTTGGCTGCTATGTCGGCGGCCTCATTCCCGGGCACACCCACATGGCCAGGGACCCACAGGAAAGAAACGTGACAGCTGTCATCTGCCAGCAACTGGAGGGAGCGTTGGATCCGATACACGAGAGGATGGTTCGAGAAAGGGTCCTTAAGACTCTGCAGGGCACTAAGGGAGTCAGAACATGTGGCATAGAAAGGTTGGTGGTGGCGGCAGGTATACAAAACGGCCTGGTGGAGGGCGAAAAGCTCAGCCGTGAAGTTCGAGCACCGTTCAGGGAGCTTGTATTGGAAACGGTTGTCCCCGACGACGAAGGCAGATCCGACACCGGCAGTGCTCTTGGAACCATCAGTGTAAATAAATACGGCATTATCGAACCGCGAACGGAGTTCGACAAGCCTCGAGCGGTATACCAAATCCGGAGTGCTCTCCTTGGGGAGCGAACTAAGTTCAAGGTGTGTGTGAACCTGGGCCTGATGCCACGGTGGCAATGGGCTTTCGCTCAACCGAAGGGTGGAAGGAAGGGTAAAATCCAGCCGCTGTAGCAGGCGGCGAAACCGAACTCCAGGTGGAAGCAAGGCAATCGCAGACAACTGATATTGGCGATCGAGTGAGTCGTCAAAAAATAATCGGTAAGATGGATGGTTGGGCATCGACCGTAGGCGGCATGCGTACAGACACAGGAGTATGTCACGTCGAGTGGTCAAGGGTAATACAGCAGCCTCGGCATACAGACTTTCAACAGGGTTGGTATAAAATGCACCGGTCGCCAGACGTAATCCCCGATGGTGAATGGAGTTGAGACGGCGGAGAATCGACGGCCGTGCTGAAGAGTATACAAGGCTTCCGTAGTCGAGCTTCGACTGAACAATGGCCTGGTAAAGGTGAAGCAGGACGGTACGATCCGCTCCCCATGACGTGCCACTGAGGACACGAAGAACGTTAAGGGATCGGGCACAACAGGCAGCCAGGTAGGACATGTGTGTGGACCAGCAAAGTTTCCGATCCAACATGAGTCCCAAGAATTTCGTAGTCTCCACGAAAGGGAGTGCAACAGGGACGAGACGTAGAGAAGGTGGAAGAAATT
Source organism: Locusta migratoria (assembly GCA_026315105.1). Lineage (NCBI taxonomy): Eukaryota > Metazoa > Arthropoda > Insecta > Orthoptera > Acrididae > Locusta > Locusta migratoria. The sequence continues at coordinate 768,162,725 of CM048755.1, forward strand.
CCTTGTATCTCCAGAAATTGATACACACAGTTTTCGCAGTGGAGAATCGGAAGCCGTTTGCGATGCTCCAGGAATATAGACGGTCAAGACAGCGTTGAAGAGAACGCTCCAAGAGACACGTCCGCTGGGCGCTACAATAAATTGCGAAATCATCAACAAAAAGAGATCCGGAGACGTCGGCTGAAAGGCAATCTATGATCGGATTGATTGCAATGGCAAAGAGCGCCACACTCAAGACGGAGCCCTGTGGTACCCCATTCTCCTGGCAAAAGGTATCTGACAAAACAGAGCCCCCGGAACTTGCAATCCGCCAAAAACGCTTGAATGAAAAGAGGAAGGCGGCCCCGAAGGCCCCATGTGGGCAATGTGTGGAGAATGCCCGCTCTCCAACAGGTATCGTATGCCTTCTCCAAGTCGAAGAACACTGCTACTGTTTGACGCTTCTTTAGAAAGTTGTTCATAATGAAGGTCGACAATGTAACGAGGTCATCAGCAGCAGAGCGGTGTCAACGAAAACCGCATTGGATATTAGTCAGGAGGCGGCGAGATTCGAGGAGCCAGACCAACCAAGTGTTAACCATGCGTTCCATCACCTTACAGACGCAGCTCGTCAGAGAAATGGGGCGATAACTGGAAGGAAGGTGTTTGTCCTTCCCTGGTTTGGGGATGGGGACAACAATGGCTTCACGCCAACTTGTGGGAACCTGACCTTCAGTCCATATGCGATTGTAGGTACTAAGAAGAAAGCACTTGCCCGCAGGAGAGAGGTTCTTCAGCATCTCAATATGAATGGAATCGGGCCCGGGAGCAGAAGATCGGGACAGGGCGAGAGCACGGTCTAGCTCCTGCATGGTGAAGGCGACGTTATAATTTTCACGATTAAAAGAGCGGAAAGAAGGCGGCCATGCCGCCTCTACCTGTTTGCGAGGGAGAAAGGCAAGGTGGTAATGGGCAGAGCTCGAAACCTCCGCAAAGAAACGACCCAATACGTTCGCGGGGTCCACGAGGACTGCGTTCTCCACGGTCAGGCCAGGAATCGGGGAGTGGACCTTGATGCCGGATAAACGGCGTAGACCACCCCAAACAACCGTGGAGGGAGTAAAACGGTTAAAAGAACTAGTAAAAGCAGTCCAGCAAGCTTTCTTGCTGTCGTTTATGATACGACGGCACTGCGCTCTCATACGTTTGTAATTGATGCAATTCTCCAAAGTTGGGTGGCGGCGGAAGGTGCGTAAAGCACGGTGCCGGGCTCTAAGCACGTCGCGGCAGGCTGCAATCCACCAAGGTACCTGAACACGACGTGGAGAAGAGGATGTACGAGATATGGAACGTTCAGCAGCGGTGAGAATAACCTCTGTGAGGTAGTCGACCTGACTGTCAGAGTTGGGAAAATTCTGATCTTGAAAAACAGCCACGGAAGAATAAAGCCCCCAGTTGGCTTTGGAAATGTTCCAACTGGTGGGACGAGGAGATGGGGAATGATGCAGGAAGTGGATGATACAAGGGAAATGGTCACTTGAGTACGTGTCAGAAAGTGCATACCACTCAAACCGACCAGCAAGCTGAGGAGTGCATATTGCGAGGTCTATATGGGAGTAAGTGTGTGTTGTGTCTGAAAGGAAGGTCGGTGCACCGGTGTTGAGGCAGACAAGATCGAGGTGTTGGAGAAGGTCCACCAAAAGGGAGCCTCTCGGACAAGGTGCCGGAGAGCCCCATAGGGGGTGGTGGGCATTAAAGTCGCCTACCAACACGAAAGGTGAAGGGAGCTGGTCAACAAGGTGTAGCACATCCGCTCTAGTAAGGGCAGATGATGATGGCGAATAGATATTACAGAGGGAGAAGGTAAATGTGGATAAAGTGATGCGGATGGCAACTGCCTGTAGGTGAGTGTGCAAGGAAATGGGATGGAAATAGACATCGTCTCGAAGGAGCATCAGAACCCCTCCATGGCCTGGGACACCTTCCACGGGTGGCAGGTCGAACCGCACAGAGGTGTAGTGTGGAAAGTCTGCACGATCACGTGGACGCAACTTAGTTTCCTGGAGGCAGACTAGAAGCGGGCAGTGCAATCTAAGGAGTAGTTTTAACTCCTCCCAATTAGAACGAACGCCGCAAATATTCCATTGAAGGAGTGCCATGATAAAAATGAGAGAAGAAAGAAGGATAAAAACCAACTAGCAAGCGGGGTCACCTCGACGGCCGCTGAGGACCGGATTTCGAGGGAGCACTGCTATCGCTGTCTAGGGGCAAAGGGTCGTGGTCCATAGGTTCTACCGACGCGCCTGCCACCTCCCTGAGTTGATCAGGAGGGGCAGTTTCCACCGCCGGTAGAGGGCCGGGTGCCCGGCAGACGGAGCGACCCGGTGAAACAGAAGACGGCCGAGGCCGGCAACTGTTGGACGGCATGACGGAAGGGTCACGCCTCGGCGGGGAAGGAGAGGAACTCTTTTTCTTGTCAGCTCTTCTGGAAGAGTGACGGCGGGAAGAGGCAGTTGACGGTTGGGAAACCAGAGAACGCAGAAAATCCTCACGGACGGGTTTCTTTTTCAAGGTCCGGGCATCTTGTTTAGGTGCCCGCAGTTTACTACAGGTTGATGAAGACTGTACCTTAGAAGCAGCAGGAGGAAGCGGGGACGTGGAACGGGCAATCTTCGGGCTGGCGGATCGCACAACTGTGTCAGCGAAAGTGAAGTCACAAGTCTGGGTACTGGAATCCTTGGTAGGTCGAGTTGAGGTGACGACCTTACTGTATGTACCCGCTGGGAGGACAGTGGGCTTTCGACTCGCCAACAACTTTCAAGCGGCAGATGTCGATACCCTCTCCGTAACCCGAATTTGCTGGAATACCTTATCGTCCTTGTATACAGGGCAGTCGCGAGAGGAAGCCGCATGGTCACCGTTGCAGTTTAGGCAGTGAGGGGACGGAGGTGGGCAATCCCCCTCATGGGCGTCCCTACCACAAGTGACACACTTTGCTGCATTTGGGCAATGTTCACGGGTATGGTTGTACCTGTGGCACTGAAAACAGCGCGTTGGGTTAGGCACATAAGGGCGGATGGAGATGACTTCATACCCTGCTTTGACCTTCGACGGGAGGTCAACTCTGTCGAACGTCAAAAACACAGTACGAGTCCGTGTCAGTTGGTTATCGACCTTTTTCATGACCCTATGGACGGCTGTCACACCCTGATCGGACATATACGATTGGATGTCTTCATCAGACAACCCGTCAAGGGATCTCGTGAAGACTACCCCCCGTGACGAGTTGAGTGTGCGATGTGCTTCCACCTTGACAGGAAAAGTGTGTAACAGTGTAGTCCGGAGTAGTTTCTGAGCTTGGAAGGCACTTTCCACTTCCAGCAACAATGTGCCATTGCGCTGACGTGAACAGGTTTTAACATGGCCAGCAATTGCATCTACACCTTTCTGTATAACGAAAGGATTGACAGAATTGAAATCCTTTCCGTCGGTGCGAGAGACGACAAGAAATTTAGGTACATTAGGCAGAGTCTTTTTTTGCTGAGGCGAGTCTAACTTACGTTTTTGGGTCAACATCACTAAAGAAGAGAAGGAAGTCATCGCGGAAGTGTCCCCCGTGATTACCGGCGTCTCCGATGGCGCGCTCCTTCCTAGTGGGGGCCCTCTCCGAGGGCTTACCCGCCTTAGGTGATTGTTCACACCTCAGGTCACACCTCCCGAGAACTGACGGAGGGACCAATCGGCACGTTCGGAAGGTACCAGCTCGGGTAATCACCCCTCCCTGGGCCTGGCCTTTACCAGGGGATACGTACGTGCCCTACTTGTCTACCCGGGGCGGGGAATTACGCGTTACCCCGTCACCTGCTACGCATGATAATGCGTGGGTCGGCCTTCAGACACGCACAGGGAGGAAAGAAGAAGAATAGAGGAAGATAAGAGAAAGAAGGAAAGAAGTGTCTCAAACGCCGAGGCGGAGACGAATGAGGAGGAGAAGAAGGCTAGGAGAGTACAAGGAGAGAAAGACAGAAACAAGGGTAAGAAAGGAAGGAACGAAGGAAGAAAAACGACAACAAGAACCACCGTAGCTCACGAAATATGCCCGTCTCCGGGCGAAGGCATAAACCGGGAGGGAAGGTGAAGCAGCCTGGGGCAGAAGAAAGACTGCTCCGGCTCGGGGCCCCATGCGCGCCACACACGTACCCACAAAAGAACTGTGGGCCCCCTGGGGGGAGCAGACGGTGGTGGCCGCTCGTAGCCTGCACACCTCTGACATCTCTACATCAGCAGAAGGTGGGGAATCAGAATCACTATCCGATACTGAACCCCTGCCCCCCTTTAACCGGCACGTAAGGCCAGAAATGTCCCAACCAGTGCCGACCTCTTCGTGAAATAGGTGAAGACAAAACCGTACTCCCCATCAAAGGCCCACACAGCCTGCCCAATATGTGAGGAGGTAGCGATTGCGGAGGCGACACACTGGGAGCTGTGATGGTACTCGGGCCAGCCTGCGGAGAATGGTGCTCATGGATTGATGGCCACAGTCTCCTCCAGTGGCACATCCAACACAGGACCCGCACTTGTTTCTGAATGCGTTGCGACTCTGGCACCGGCAGGAGGAACGAGAGACAAACCTTGCATCACGATTTTTAGGGAGAGGGTCCTAATCCATGGGTTCCCACCGGCGCTCTGTGTCAATTTTCCACTGACGCCTTACACGGGGGTGCAGATTGTACCAGAAAGGAGGTGGTCTGCAGGCCGGTACATCACGGACACGACACTGCCTACCCACAAGTATAGAAGTTAGAGCAGAGGGTGGCAAATCACGGTGTGGTCGAAGCCGATTTCGATGACGAACACGCGTTGCGCATCCCACTGCTAGCTCGAACATCTGCCTCCCCTTATGCGCTACAACTAGGCCCTGGGTCCATCCGGAAGTTTGGCCGAACATACGGGGTAACACAGAAGAACCGGGCGGTAATACGGCTGGATGCACGGTCAGCAAACCTGCTCCGTAGGGTGGAGAAGATCAAACAGCGTATGTGATCATCGCCCACGTAGGATCTCTGCCGGGCTACATCCATTCACTGGGGTGGCCCGACAAGAAGCAAGGAAGCTGGTGAGCGCATCCAGTGTGTTTCTCACCATGTGAATTTTCTTCATTTGCATTTTGAATGTCCTGACCATCTGCTCTGCCTCTGAATTCGATGCTGGATGAAATGGGGCAGTGGTCAAGTGCTCTGTGCCATTTCATTTACGTCAATGCGGGTAATTATGTGAAACTAAAGTAGCCAGAGCCCCCTTAATAGAAAAAAATAGTAGACAAAGCTCTGATTGTAGCCTCCAAGGTGGTTGTGGACATCCTGAAGACTTAGGGGAATTAGAGAGGGTGTCAATGGCCAATAACCACGTAGCTCCCTGAAAGGAGCTGGCGAAATCGACATGCACCCACTGCCAGGTGTGGTCAGGGAGAGGCCGAGGGTTAAAATGCTGTGCCGGGGCGATTGGTTATGTGCACAGGTGGAACAGTTCCATACTGTGTGTTCGATGGCGGTGTCAACAACAGGCCAACATACGTGGTGTTGCATGATTGCCTTCATCCGGCATATCCCCCAATGCGCCGTATGCAGTAGCTGCAATATGCGAGGGCAGAGAGTGGGAGGGACTAACAGCCTACATTCTGCATCCTCTGTGGATAATAAGAACTGTCAAGAACATTGATCCTGTGCCAGAGAGAAAATAAATATGCCACTCTGGCTCTGCATCTTTTGGTACATTTTCCTGCCAGCCCCGTCACACGATAGCTAACACCTTGCGAAGTAAGGGGTCGAGACCTGTCGCAACCACGACGTCGCGTGCTGTAATGGGAAATTCGTCCAAAGTGTGATGATCGTACGAGTCACAAGGCGAAACACAGCATTTCATGTCTATCGAAATTGTCACCTGGGACACACGGTAACTAAGACAAGGAGTCGGCATTAGTATGCTGCACTGTGGGTTGGTAATGGATGCCAAAGGTGTAATTACTAAGGAACAATGCCCACCGCTGAAGCTGCTGCGCCGTTTTGTCTGGAAATTTCACGCGAGGGCACTAGGGGCTTGTGGTCCATAGGTAGATTAAACTTAACACCCTATAGGTTAACATGGAATTTCCTAATGCCATGTATGATGGCCAATGCCTCTTTCTCAATTTGCGAATAATTTCGCTGTGACAAATTTAAGGTCTTTGACGCAAAACAAAACAGGTTGTTCCACGCCGTCAGGGAATTTGTGAGACAAAACGGCACCCACTCCACAATCTGATGCATCTGTGGCCTGAGTTAAACGGACCCCATGCTGAAACATCGCCAAACAAGGCGCCAACCTAAGGCATTTCTTAAGTTGTAGAAAAGCCTTCTGACAAGCCTCTGACCACACAAACTTAACGCCCTTTATATGTAATTGGTTAAGTGGTTGAGAAATGTGAACTGCATTGGCATAAAACTTAGAATAATATGCCACTTTACTGAGAAAGCATTGTAATTGAGATTAGTAAGGCCGGCAAATTTGTAATGGTAGTCACATGCTCTTGTGTGGGCGTGAGCCCATCTTTGCTTAAAATATAACCCAGGTACAGTACCTGTGATTTGAAAAAACTACACTTGTCCCAACGACAATGGAGGCCACTCAAACAAAAGGTGTCAAGTGTGCAAATGCTGCTCCCGAGTGGTTCCCATAACTAGAAAAGCATCCAAATAATTGACAATTAGGAATATCCTTAATAAGCTGCTCTAAGTACCACTGAATAATTGCGGGAGCACTTGCGACTCTAAAAGGCAATCTATTATACTGGAAAATGCCGAACAGCGTATTAAGAACCAAAAACCGTTTTGTTTCCTCATCAACTAGTAACTGAAAATATGCTTCAGCCAGATCAACCTTCGAAAAATATTTCCCACTGCCAACGATTCCTCCTGCTGATGGAGTGGATACAGATCAACATTTCCTTGCGCATTAACAGGACTTAAAATCTCAACATACCCACAGTGCCCCATTAGGCTTCACTACAATAACCATCGGAATGCCCACTAACTAAAGGATATTGGTGACAGAACACCCATAGCCTGCAGTCTATTTAGTTCTGCCTTTACCTGGATACGCATGGCGAATGGAATCTGACGAGCGTGACAAAACTTCGGCACCAATGATGGCTTTAGAGAAATGTATGCCTGAAATGCCTTAGCGCAACCTAGGGTAGGTTCAAAGAGACTTAAAATTTTTCACACAATTCGTCTACTTCTGTGAATGGTGTAGCTGGGAAAAGAAGGTTGACCTGGTCCTGAATTGTAAAACCAAAATGGTGCAATAGCATCTAGACCAAAACTGTTAGTAGTCGTCCACGAATTAACGACAAGCAAGGTTAGGTTCTTAGCTACAGTTTTGTACTTTGCTTCAACCACAATTTGACCCTGCAGCTGGATCTTTTGACCGTTGTACGTCACCACTTTGTGGTGTGGTGCACCCAGGGGTGTGGATCCAATGCCCCAGCACGTTTATCAGAGACACACTGGTCACTGGTGTCCAACTGGAATTCCACCATCACCCCATCAATGTCCACATGCAACATGATGCGCTGTGTACCGTCGGCTGCAGGATAGCGTGCAGTGTGCTGGCGGCCAATGCTGACACACACCGGCTACGGCAGACCTTCACCATGTATCCCAGCTCGCAACACGCTAAGCATGTGAAGTCACGGTACAGGCAGTCACACCGCCAACGACACGGGCCGCACTCCGGGCAAGACCGAACGGTACGACATGGCCGGGGATCTTCTGACAATGCCGAGGAGGGAAACATTTCTAAACACAGCTCCCTTTGGGCCCTGTCAACAGCGAACTAAGCACTGTTGTCTGTGCGCATCTACCGACAACAGGGGTGGGGAAATAACTAACTACTGAAGCCCGAGACATCTGGATACCAAACACACGTGAGCTCTGAAGTAGACGATGACCTTGACTGGGCATCATCAGTCGACCGAAGAACACAATGACTAATACTACTAACGATATCGTGCTCAGAAGAATTAAGGCTCGTGTGGAGATAGTTACTTCATACGCATTGGCAATTTTTAACACATCACTCAAAGAAGGGTCTGAGATTTCTAACACTTTTGCACTAACTTTCCGATCGGGAGCGAGACAAATCGTCACATCACTAATGAATCTGCACAAGGTGTGCCGCACTTTTGATAGGGAAAAAAATCACAGTTGCAAGCTAAGCCTTGTAAATCTACAGCCCAAGCTGCATAAGATTGGTTAAATCGCTTAACACACTGATTAAATTGGAGCCTAGCTGCTACAACGTGTGTTTGGTGACCATAATATTTAGTCAAACTGCAAACTTCAAATGTTTGTATAGCTTATGGGACTTAACTACGGGGTCATCAGTCCCTAAGCTTACAAACCACTTATGAACTAAAACTAAGTACGGCACAAATATCCATGCCCGAGAGGGGATTTGAACCCCCGACCGTAGTGGCCGTGCAGACTGTGACTGGAGCGCCTCAGTCCCCTCGGCCACCGCGGTCGGCACTGCAAACTTCAGAAAACAGCAAACAACTAGGGACTCCATGGACGACAGTCGCCAAGATGTCGGGAAATCTCATCGACATCATAATTGAGGGCCAACCTGTTTGGGCACTTGTTGATTCAGGAGCTGCTTCCTCTGTATTTTCAGATAATTACCACCGCACACTAAAGAAGAATGTTGTGTGATACGGGGGCAACTGTGATGAAGGTCGCAAATGGAAAGTACATCCAGCCAGCAGGAACTTGTGTCGCAAGAACACAACAGGATCCAGCCGTTTGAATTTCTCTTTTTAACAGAATGTAGTCATACTCTGATGGGACTTCCTTCAAGCATCCCAAGCTATCATTGACTGAGCTGCAAATTGTGGAAGTCGAATATCTGGTTATCTGGGATTCATGAAGACTCTAGACCGAATCAGACTCAGGTATTAATGGAAAGGTCTCTAACAATTTGTCAAGCACTATGTGAGTCACTGTAAAGAGTGCCAGCGACGGAAGCATGTGCCGCAAGTACCTCCAGGGCATCTCATACCGATTCAGCCGGCAGCAGCTCCATTCCACTGAGTTGGGATCGATCTTTTAGGGAGGTTCCCGAAGTCGACAACCGGTAACCGTTGGATAATAGTCTGCACTGACTACCTCACACGCTATGCTGTCACCAAACCTGTGCCGATTGCAGAAGCTCCAGAGACCACAAAATTCCTGGTAGAAGACATTATTTTGAAGCATGGAGCACCATGTGTGGTGATATCTGATTGTGGAAAAGATTCCAGTCAAAACTGGTATCAGAGGTAATGTCACATTGCGACAGTCTCCACAGAATGACAACTGCATACCATCCTCAGACAAATGGTCTTACTGAACATTTTAACAAGACGTTAGCAGATATGCTGTTGGTGTACATCGATGTTGAGCAGAAGGATTGGGATACAATACTGCCAGTCCTGACATTTGCTTATAATACCGCAAGACAGGACACCACAGGCTTCACGCCGTTTTTCCTGCTCCATGGCGGTGAAGTTGAGATGACAATGGATATGCTGTTCACATTCCAACCAGACGACATCTAGGATGACTATGTGAAGCAGCTCATCACCAGGGTCGAAGAAGCAAGACATCCAGCTCGCATAAGGACACTGGAAGCGCATGGGAAGGACCGTCAGCGGTATAACGACAAGCACCGACCTGTTGTGTACAGCCCAGGAGATCTGGTGTGGATTTTTACCACTGTACGCAAAGTTGGACTGTCAAACGTTATTGAAGCGATACTTTGCTCTCTATCCTGTCATATGGCACCTGTCAGACGTCACATACGAAGTTGAGGATTATAATGCCTTACTATGATCCTGAAGAGCAGATGGCGAAAATGGCTTTCTTGTTCAAGGACTCTAAGGGTGGTAATGATACAGAGGAAGCCACGACAGGAGCATCTGTCATCGATAATGGTGCAGAAGGGAAGGATTCTCCAGAACTGCCATACAGAGGACCCATGACAAGATCAAGATCGAGGATATTGTAGCTGGCTCCAAAGGGAACCTAAGAGCGGGTCGCTGTTTTTTCAGGAGAGGAAGCATTGCCGCAAGACCCTACGTTAACTGACTGCCAGCGTGGTGTAAGGGATAGCGTCATCGATTGCAGTGCTGAAGGTCGCCGGTTCAATCCCGTACGCCGTCAAAAATTTCTTTCTTTGAAATTAACATTTCCAGAATGTTCTACATGTTTCTTATGTTCACTTGTAATTTCTACTTGTTTCTTATGTTAAGTATTCTTTTAATTTCTGGTACATTGTGTCTGTGTATAAATAGTTGAGCACTCTGCCTGAGAGGCAGTCAGTGCTGTGTGAACGTTTCAGTTTGCAATAAACCTGCTTTCAGTATAAGTACTGTATTCTCTCGACAACCTTGCCTTCAAAGTCAAAGCCTGCTTCCATTCCAAACGCGACAATATTTGGAATACATGACAGATATGCGGAAATTAATTATGCTGTTCCTGCTCTATGTTTGACAGGTTCTCGTCGTACCCTTGTGCGGTCAATAAATCAGCTATCCTCGTGAAACACTGCCCTCAGAATATGCAACAAATTTTCAGAAATTAATTATTAATGCTGTTCCTGCTCCATAGGCCTAGTTAACAGATTCTCAGTGTACAGTCAATAAGTCAGCATTTTAAGCCAAGATATCTTTAGGTAAAGTACCTAGAAGTGCTAATTACGTACAGTAAAATTTAAGCAATCCATGTTGTTTATAGCATGTCAACGTCGACATTTACACACACACGCATGCATGCACGCGCACCCACACCCACTATTCCATTCAGATTTAATACTTTCTTGCGATGTAAATTTCGGTTCTCTCTCTCTCTCTCTCTCTCTCTCTCTCTCTCTCTCTCTCTCTCTCTCTCTCTCTGCAAAAGTGATGTTACCACCACAATTGAAATCACTGGTGAAAATAAATTTTACTACGTAGTAGGGCCAGAATGCAATGTTCACAGGAAAAAGACTCAAACAATATCCAAGAGACTTTTTGTCATTACCTTACTCTCCATCTCCATTATAGAAAGTGAATAAATTTCATACTGACTGAACTACAATAGCAAAGATGCATCATACGAAGTGACCCAAAAAATATTTTACAGGTTGCTTCACCATTTTCCAATTTTGTGATTTTTTGTGTGTTTATATATAGTAAAAACACAATGGAAAACAGGTTTCAGTTTTTTCCTTCAACCATTTCAGAGAAGCGGCCATTTCTGTTGAACTGCAGGGCCATATTTTACACTTTACAGACATTTGCGATAAATATCTTCTGACTGGGCAATGTTACAGGAATGAAGCATACACCATTTTGTTCAGAACATTCTCTTCTATAATTCTAGTCCAAAAACAAGTGCTTGAAAATGGCTACCGAAATTTTACATCACAATTGAATAAACTACAGTTTTCAACACTTAAAATTTCAATGAAGGAATAAAATGCTACAAATTATTTTCTTAACACTTTTAGACACAAGACACAACATAACATTGACAGAGTATCAAGCCCAAAATAAAACTCCATTTTTAAAATAAATATTAAAAATGTTTTTAATATATTTTTTCAGATTTTGGAGCTTAATATCTTCGGTGGGCCTAAGTACAAAAATCTGATTTTTTGGCATATATTATATCTGTGTGTTAGTAAACTACAGTAATAATTTCATTGTTGGTATTTGATGGTGAAGAGAGTTATAATTTTGTTTATTTTGCTATATTTCTAGCTTACCTGGAAATTAGCTATCACGCATATTTGACTCATTTCTTTGTTACACTTAATATGGCGAGCCTATTATTATGGATTTAATTTTTAAATAATTAACTTTTGTTAAAAGAAAAAAATTAAATAATATAACTAAGTTGTCTTAACTGTTATGGGAACAAAAAGTATTTGAAGTCTTACCAGGTTTAATGCTCATCAGGGCAGGACTAGTTTGTTGACTGTGGAAACTTTATCTCAACAATTATAAGTGTCATTGTTGAAGACTCACAGCAGTGGCGTAACTAGGACTTGGCTTTTGGGGGGGGGGGGGGGGGGGGGGGGGGATAGATCTGCTTGATGAGCTAAATTTTAGTCAGTTTCCAGACAGAGTACCATATACCACTCCCGTTTAAGATCAATTCACTCCCACCCAATGAAAGCTTATGGTAAAACACCCCGAGTTTCCAATCTCTACCTTTACCAGATTGCTGTTATACAATTAATTTCTTTCTTTCTTTTTTTTTTTTTTTTTTTTTTTTTGTGGTTCTGTGGGAGGGGGGGGGGGCGGTTCTATCCCCCTCATCCCCCCCCCCCGCCCCGTAGTTACGCCACTGACTCACAGAGTAGATGTATGCATGAAAGTTTGTGATGAGGTGTGATTATCTTAGTTATCAAGTTCTATAAGTCATTTTTATTCTGCAGTATATTCTTAAAAGGGATAACAATGTTCTATTGGAGAGTTTGTGAATGAAGTGTGATATAAATCTTGTTATGGTTTCATTTCTAAAGAACTTAAACATTTGAATGAGTTTTGAAGATACTGTGCAAGAACTTTTTATAAGCTAAGAGTGAGTAATAGTGTGTCTTTAATCTGAGTACCATGAAAAAAGTACATACTTAAGTATTATCATATTTTTGGAAAATACTGCTTAGACCCATCGAAAATACACAAGAAACGAATCATTACAGATTTGCGAGAAATAAAACGAACAATTGTCTTTATTGAAAACCAGTAATTGTAATGAGAAATTAATTCCTGGAAAATCTTTGCCAAAAATGCTTTGTGAAAATCTTTGTTTCAAATCAAATGCCAAAACTAATAACTGGCAATGACTGAGGACAATATCTACATTCCTGAAGAAATTGTACAACAGATGGATTCTGCTTGCTCTATTTTAGGGGTGCCTCCATATGAAATAAGTTCAGAGAAGAGGCAAAGAGCCATTGAATCTAAAATTCAAAGAGTTAGTGATAAATTAAGAAAAAAATTACAAACATATTTTGACAGTGTTAGTGAAACTGCAACAACAACAAGGTATATCACCCACATTAGGGAGTAAGAAAGGTGTAAAAAAGGTAAAGCAGTCAACAATCCGAAGATTGGTTTGAACACCACAGGCATGGTCCTGTTTGGAGGTGGTATGCCGTTGCCTTCCTCCGACCTTCGAACTGACTCACCCAGCCAGTTATAGAGGGACCTACAGTTTAACGTGGGTTCCGATCCACGGTGCTACTCGGTATTTTTCACATGAGCAATACTGCCAGAGGTGAAAGAAGTGGAAAGTGACAGATAAAAATCCTAGGACCTGGCGGGGATCGAACCCGCGACCTTTAGATTTGTAGTATGGCACTCTACCACTGTGCAAACTGAGGCGCACCTAAGAAAGGTGTATGTATTAGTAAAGTGACCGTAGAGAAAGAAACAGTTATTTGAAAGTGACAAAAACAGTAGGATGTGTGCAGGTAAAAAGCAGTATACCCGAGTGTTTATAGATGGAAACAAAGTAGTGAAACAAAAGCACTTAGTACTATGCAATTTACATAAACTCTACATGGCTTTTAAAACATCTCATCCCAAATTGATATATTTAGGTATTGTGAACTACACCCTAAATGGTGCATTTTGGCTGGATCATCAGGTGTACACACACACACACACACACACACACACACACACACACAAAGGGAGGGAGAGAGTGAGTGAGTGAGTGACTGACTGTGTGTGTCACCAGAATGACAAACTGATGATAGCCAAACTCATTGTTAACTATAAGGAGTTACTTGATTTGATGGTGTGTAACATTAGCAACTATGACTGTATGATGGGATTATGCAAAAGTTGTCCTGGAAAAGAACCCTTACTTGAAATGTTAAATGATACAGCTAAAGATCTTCCAGACAGTATAGAATATAAGCAATGGGTCACTACAGACAGGGCTGAAATTGTTAGTTATAAAAAAAACATGAAAAATATTTTGAATAACTAGTTGACAAGTTAGAAACCCTAAAAAGTCATCACTATGTTTCAAAAATTCAAGGATAGTTTTTTAGACAGACAAAAGAAAGCCTTTTTGAAACAATGCCTAATCTTGGATGACTTTGCAGAGAATTTTACTTGCATTGTTCAAGATGCAATTCAAGGAGAGCATTGGGCCAGTGACCTGGCAACAATTCATCCATTTGTATTATATTTTAATAATGAGGATGAAAAACTTATCAGTTGCTCAATCTGTGTCTTAAGTGATTATTTAGAGCACAACATAGCAGTTGTACACACCTTTCAGTCCCACCTAAAGTTGTGAAAGTATTTTACTTTTCAGATGGAAGTGGTAGCTAATATAAGAATAGGAAAACTTTCACTAATATTTGTAACCACGAGGCAGTTTTTCAATTAGAGGCTGAATAGCAATTTTTGCATCTTGTCACGGAAAAATGCCTGTGATGGAGTGGGTGGAACAACCAAGCATGAAGTTAGTAAGGCCAGTTTGCAAAGAATTATAACAGATCAAATTCTGAATATTGAACAAATGTACACATATTGTAAGGGAAATATCAAAGGTATCACATATTTCCTTGTCAAAAAAGAGGTAATTCTTACTCACATTGAGAAACTTCGAACAAGATTTGAAAACTGAAGATCAGAGGCAGATGAAATCTCCACAAATTTCACGCTATTGGAGAAAACACGATAAGGTGTTATAACAACTACTAACAAAAACTATGAGGATCATTCCACAAGTAAATTTGTTTCCTTAACTTTTGAAGTTAATGAGGCAGTGGCATGTGTTTATGATGGACAGTAGTGGATAGCTCATATAGAACAAATAAGCTTGGAACATAATTATGTTCACATGCACTTTTACCATCCATCAGGACATACATCCCATACATCTTTTAAGAAGTCAGTAAGAGACAAGTTTGGGTTCAAATTTCAAATATATTAAGAAGAATATCAGTTCTTCAACTTACCACAGCTACGGGAAGACCTTATTCCATCTCAACAAAACTCAGAAGAAATAAGTTTGCTTCTGAATGGTCGTTTAAATTTATGATATAGAATGTGTACTGCAAACAGTTTCTTAATTTAAAAATATAATCGATTGTTATTACTGAATATATAAAAATCTTTTGAATTCTTCAGGCAGACTTGTGAAACTATGGCTATAATTGGTGTAACTAAGCTGTACTGAAAAAAATGTAATGCACTTGAGTTTGTTTTAATGTAACTTTCAAAAAATTATAACTATCCACCATCAAATACTAACAATGAAATTTACTAACACTTAGATGTAACATATACCAAAAAAATCAGATTTTTGTACTTAGCCCTCCCAAAGATATTAAGCTCCAAAATCTTAAAAAATTTCAAAAATCCCATTTTAAAAATTTATTTTAAAAATGGAGATTTATTTTGGGCTTCGTACTCTGTCAGTGTTATGGTGTGTGGCATATCTAAAAGTGTTAAGAAAATTAGCTGTGACAATTTATGCCTTCATTGAAATTTATAAGTGTTGAAAACTATTTTATTCAGTTGTGATATAAAAGTTCGATAGCCGTTCTCTCTTACTAGTATTAGTTTCAAGCAATTGTTTTTGAACTTTAATTATAGAAGAGAATGTTCTTAACAAAATGGCGTATTTCATTTCTGCAACATTATCCTGTCAGAAGATAATTTATTGCAAACATCTGTAAAGCCTCAAATATGCTCCCACAGCTCAATAAAAATGGCCCCTCTCTGAAACAGCTGTAGATAAAAAATGTAAACCTGTTTTGAACTAGTTATTTACTATATATAAGAATACAAAAAAAATTATACTTGATACGGATGGACTCATATCTGTACATTCACTATGCCAATTTGTTTACAAACTATACAGAGTAAAGCTATTTCTTATTGGTCGCGCGAATGTGACTCCTGACTGGCTACGGCACTGTTGCCAACATCTACACATGAAACACCACTCACAGACTCAACCTACACTTCAGGCTTCCTGAATTAAAATGACTGTAAATTAATAAAAAACTACACAATGCACTTCTCCCTGTAACAAAGAAATTCTCTAGTGACAATATACTTTAAAGATCAGATTTATATGTAATGACATGTCTGTGACATTGTTTTATGGGGGACTAATTTTTTAACAAAGCTTTGGCTTCGAAAATGATGAAATTTCACATCTGTGCAGCCTGCTGTTTCACTGCCACTGCCTGCCATCATGGTTGTACCCATCTCAAGATGGTCTGCAATAGACAAACTGATTATGAAATAGAAATAATTTCTACAATCTGGACAGTTATCAATTTTAATTATAACTATTACATCAAGATCGCTGTTTTATCTCCAGTATGCTTTCTAAAATTAATGGTTAGATTGCATTTTAGGAATTGGAATGACATCCTCCCAGAATAGTGACTTCCTTTCCTTTGATCTGTCTACATCACTACTCGAAACAAACAGAACACGAAGTTACTTCACTAGCATAATCAGAAAATTCCTTTACGTTATTCACCACCATTTCCAAAGTTCTGGTTTCTCACTATACAGCTATCTTTACTGTTCCCCCCAACCCAACAACAGGCCCCTTGCCTACGCAAGTGGCTCGTCTCCAGCCCCCTCGGCCAGACTGTGGGGCTCCCGACAGCTGAGGCAAAAGCAACCAGTGGAGCGTGTGGCGGAGTGAAAGACATACGAGAGCCTAGAGAAGGCAAGGAGAGGGGGAGGGCAGTTGGGGTGGGAACTAGGAAAGGATTAGGCTTGGGGGTTGTGGGAGCATAGGACATACTGTAGGGAGAGTTCCCACCGGCACAATTAAGTAAAGCAGTTATTGAAGTAAGCCACATGTTGCAGCACTTTCTGCTCCGCAACAGGAAGGTCCAGCTGTCTCTTAGCCACAATTTGATGGTAGCCACTCGTGCAGACAGATTATTACTATTCTGCAATTGCACAGGTGGGAATTCATACCCTCCACTCCTGCAATCCCCCATATCTAACCCTTCTCTAGTTCCTGCACCCACCACCCGAACGTCCCCTTCCCACACTCTAGCCCTAAGTGTCTCATTCCACCACACACTCCAGTCTATCCATTTCCCTTCCTCCCTGTCAGACAGCACTGGCATATTCCACCACCCCTGCCATTCGTCCACCCCCTCCATTCGTGCTTCCCTCTCCATGATGCCTTCTCACCCCCACCACTGGTTGCTTTCACCTTGGCTGCCCTGAGCCCCATAGCCTCACCACAGAAGCTGGAGAGAAAAAGAGAGAGAGAGAGAGAGAGAGAGAGAGAGAGAGAGAGAGAGAGAGAGAGAGAGAGAGAGAGAGATCTGCCTGACGAAGGCTGTAACAGCCGAAAGCATTTTATTAAGTTGTATTCTGTTACGTGTGTCTTTCTGCGAATCCGAGATGTCGCTATAGTGAGTAGCAACCTATCATCCTTAACAATATTGTAAATAAAGTTACCTGTTTACAGCTGCAGTGTGCAGCCAGAATAACATTTTCTGAAAAAGAAAAGTGCTCAGTGAAGTCAACTAGCATGACATCATTCTCTACAAGCTCTTTCTTACAAGATACGGCTTGTTTCTTCTTTATACAAAAATTCCTGTTAATTGTTGACATCTAGTCCTCTAACTATTCAGTGGCTGTTTACGGCCAATGTGTCTTCCATCACATCAAAATGGAATCAATTGAAGTCCACAATATGACTCGTTGGCTTTGACCCATGATGTCGTATCTGAGTTACAGACGATAGTTTGTTAACAAGCAGAACATAGGCTAGATTATTATTTAGTGTTTAGAAAGTGATCTGTAGCTTCACCCCCTGCAAGTGAGTGCCGAAAGCGTGAATTTTTGGGGGTGAGACCTGTGATTGAGGGTACATTATGTTGTGGAAATCTAATTTGCGAGGATAGCCACAGATTATTATCTACAATACATAAGTAAAACATTATTATCCCATATGTTTATATTGATTGATAGTGTGTTTTGTTTAGACGGTATATCTACGTAGTGTATCTTGTGAGACTGATGTGATGCCATTGGTCAAAACCGACCGGTTGTATCGCAGTCTTCAATTATGCCCTAAACTTTATTATGGATCATCCACAACACTGCTCTTCTTCACAGCACCTCTGCTAGTATGGAAGCCAATTAGCATCCACAAAATAACAAAGTTTGAAAAAATGGTTGTAGTGAAAGCTTGAACAGTAGCTTAGTCCAAGATCGAGGTTGGCCAACAAACTCCTAAGAAGAAAACATGGCTGTGGTACAGAAGTCTATATGAATAACCAAATATTTCATACTAAAACATCACTATTAGCTGCACAAATCAGCTGTTTGCCACCTTTGTTGATGGCAGCCATTAGCAACATAGGCCTACACTTCATGGTAAGAGCACATATACATTTTTAACCTTACTTTCCTCAAATATTGAAAATTATGAAGTACTTGCTCAAACAAGAAGTAAACATTACCTTTTGGTCACAGGTTGTGACAAATTCCTGTCAATTTCAAAATGATAAAAAAAATCCAAAACAAAGCTTATCTGAAAAATGTTAAATTCACCTAGGACATAAAAGGAAGCCTACTGTTACACAGCAAGCTGCTCATTGTTGCATCTTTCAATTCACAGAAAGTAAATTAGTTCTACCAACAAAGTTGTTTCTCGTTCATTGGCCTTAGCCAAATACAATCTTTTGGTTGGCAATTCATAAATATCTTGGCTGCAGTAAAAATGAGTTTCAAATAATTAAACTTTATATTTTGAAAGTGCATTCACATGGCTGAATCTTTATTTTCCTAATAATGACCGTTTGACACATCTTATGTGGAATGAACTTTCCACTATTTGCAGACATTATCAGTTAGTGAGATGAGTAACACACAAGCTGTACCACAGAAGTCTTTTCTTTGAGCCCAAGAATTTGTTCAATCATATAAGATACAAACAAATGAAAACAAAATATTAAAGGAAACCTTAGTGGTGACAGAGCAGCGGGTAGTACAGAAGCAGTTAAACTTGTGTGTGCATCAGTCTCTTAAGATGACTACCTTCTGTGAAAACTAGAAAGCATTATCACG
The DNA here is from genome assembly GCA_026315105.1 of Locusta migratoria. Classification (NCBI taxonomy): domain Eukaryota; kingdom Metazoa; phylum Arthropoda; class Insecta; order Orthoptera; family Acrididae; genus Locusta; species Locusta migratoria. The sequence continues at coordinate 768,181,854 of CM048755.1, forward strand.
AAGTATAATAATAGTTTCCTGTGACATTTCAGACACTTCAGCAATGCACTGCTACTGTGGTACCACTCTAAAAGGAGCAGGAACAAGTTGTAGCTAGTATGAGAATTTACTTTTTTTTTTTTTTTACTTTAAATTGAGAGTGTGTGTGTGGGGGGGGGGGGGAGATTACAAACCCCATCTTTACTAAACTGGTAGCTAAGACTGTTTACAAGTCATGTGTTAAAGTGCCTCAATGACAAATCTACAGCAGATATCAGTTAGCATCACATCATCCAGAATAAGGAAAACCTGCATAGCCCAAAATGTGGATTGACCAAGACATAATAGTGCCCATGAAATAGTTTAGTGCACTACTAAATGGTGATGAACAACCAATAGTTTGTTATTTAAAGCAAAACTGTAAACTGACCGTAAATAATAACCATTTTACTCTGTAAATGAATATTTTCTAATGTTCAAACAATGACTAGCAGGCTTGTAAAATACAGCGACATGACACTAGCAACTACAATGATATTGTACCCTTAATATTAGGCTGAAGAGAAAACTCCAGTGTTTTACACTGTGGACAGTGTAGTCTTGACGCGGTGCAAGCAGTCCTAATTGCTGAATAATGCGATAAAGTTAATAACCAACTAGTTTTTAAGTACATTTAACTTCGTAAAACAGCACAGAAACAATTACAGTAATACTACATACAGATCCTTATCTTACAATGTCAATACAAAAACGAAAAATTTAATACCTTTTTCAGCATTGCTTGGTAGCCTGAAGAATTTCATTAAGCGCTCACTCAGTTCTTCAGCAGTGCCCTCAAATGGGACATAAATTGGCACTTCAAGCCTATAATCATACTCAATCGTACAAGTAGGGTATGTGAAAACAAATTTGGTTTCCATTGTAGCTCACAAGCATAAACCAATAACTTGTAGTATTAATATCGCTAGTGCACTAGGCACAGTTTTCCCTTGTATATTTCGTCTGTCTACAACATCCACTAGTGTCAACAGGTTTACGCCCTCCGCCTCTAGCCGGGTCCACACGCTACGATATGTCTGCGCAAAAGTCTGCGCACACCTCGGAAATCGTTGCGTGTGGACAGCACATTTGTGCAGATACGAGATGTGCGCAAACCTGGAAATTGGTTGATTGATGTTATTTTTATTGGCTTTTTGCATGAAACAATACAGCCATTACATTTTTTTTAATTTAGTGTACAATTACTTTTTGTATATACATCTGTTTTAAACATGGATAGAAAATTACAATTCAAATTTACCAGTTTTTAAAATTACAAACTTAAAACTTATAAATTCCACACTTGATGTCAAAGCTGTATATCCGCTTCTTGTAAAAATTTAAATAAAACATCATAAAGGTTTGGCTTGTTCTCATTCATTAACAGTCTTATGTTTGTAGGAAAGGGAATCTTCATTTTTGCGAGCTTCTGCCATAGCTTATTTTGCTGTGGGGCATATTTGGTGCATCCAAGGATGATATGATCAAGATCTCCATCTTCTTCTGGATGAATCCTTCTTACCTCCATTGGATGAATATTGCACTTCGGAGAGTCTTTCACTCCCATCCTGTAGAGATGTGCAGGGAAGCATGCATGTCCTAACCTTATTCTAATCATTGATGTTACGTATCTCCTTGGAAGATTCTTCTGCCAGAACCACGGTTTTATCGGAATGGTACGCTGAACTGTAGCATATGAGAGGCCCTTGTTCTGCTGCGAAACTTGCCACTGCTGTTCCCATTGATTATATGCCTCTTTTTTTGAGACTTGTATAAAATCGAAATATGGAAGCTGTATAAATAGTGGGTCCCCATCTTTGATGCTTTCTTTTGCTAGAGCATCAACTGCTTCATTGTGCCGAATGCCTGAATGACCCTTTATCCACATAAAATGAACACATTTCTTTTCTTTATTGGCTTTCATTATTATTTCCACTAACTCATAAATATAGCTGTTGTTGGCTTTCCAGTTTCTATGCTGCAATTTCTCTAAAATACTTCTAGAATCTGTCAAAATTAGTTTTTTATTCCCCCTTTCTGTTCCAAACTTAACTGCTTCTTTAACTGCTATTAATTCAGCTGTATAGATGCTAGTCAATGGTGGTAGCATAAACTTTTTTGATTTGTGTAATCTGGGACAATAGAACGCACAACCAGCTCCCTCATGTGTTTTGGATCCGTCTGTATATATATGCAAAAAAATCCGGCCATTTGCTTTCCAGATAATTTGTTACATCTTTATTGTCTTTAACCTCTTCACTCTTTCTGTCTGGGAGATAAAAAACTTCAGGTTGGTAGACTGTTGTCTCATATTCCTTGCTGAACACTGATAAAATTGGGTCCTTCTGTGTCAGAGGAAATGTAAAACTGAGACGTCGGAAGGCTTTTACTAACAAAGGTGTTCGCTTGTCTTCTGATGAGTATCCTCTTACTGACATTTGCTTAGCTTTAACTATGATAGGGTGGTTGATCACTACAAATCTTTGAAGCAGAAACCTTTTGGCAAGTAGTTCTCTTCGGATATCCAGAGGCATTTCTTTCGCTTCAATTAGGAGGGCATTTGATGGTGACGACTTCATTGCTCCTAGACACTGCCTGATGGCCCGAAACTGCAATACATTTAGTTTTTGAAGTGCATACTGTGGCGCATTTCCATATAGAAAACATCCATAATCCATTTCAGAGCGTATTAGAGCGTAATATAAGATGAGGAGGATTTCCGGTTGGGCACCCCACCTTACACCGCTTACTGCTCATAAAACATTAAGGGCTTTTTCTGCCTTCGTAACAATGTGCTTGATGTGTTCAGCCCAGGATAGTTTGCTATCCAAAAGAAGCCCCAATACCTTTGCTATTGTTCTTACGTTAAATGTAAAAGATCCTAGATTTATGGTATTCTTCTGGTATGATTGGCGTTTCCGCGTAAAGAAAACTACAGAAGATTTTGAATGTGATAGGTTTAAGCCATTCTTCAGGGTCCATGCAGATAGTTTATCAGCTGCATTGTTCATCCATAAGCAACAAAGATCCAGGCTGGTTGAAGCTGTATATATGCACACATCATCTGCATATTGTAGCACACGAATAGTGCGATCGAATATATTTTCCAGATCTGCAACATATAATGCGTATAATATAGGGCTTAGAATAGCTCCTTGTGGAATTCCTTTCCAAACTGAGAAAGGTCCATATAGACTGTTGTCTTGCTTTTTAAAATAGATTGTTCTTTGGCGTAAGTAATTTTGGAGAAATCTAAGGCAAATGTGTGGAATACCTAAGTGTTCTAACTTCTGCAAAAGTAAGGTAATGTCAACAGAGTCATATGCTCCTGATATATCCAAGAATAAAGCACTTAGATAACCATTTTCAGCAAAAACTTTTTCAATATCTAATGTTAGAATGCTTAAATAGTCCATAGTGCTTCTACCTTTCCGAAAGCCATACTGCGACATGGGCAAATTTTTATTATGTTCCAGCCACCATTCAAGATGTAATTTGAGGAGGCGTTCAAAAGTCTTTGCTAAGCACGAAGACAGTGCAATTGGACGATAGGATTCCGCTAGAGAAGGGTCTTTACTGGGCTTTAATACGGGAACAATAATTTGTGTTGACCATTCATGAGGAACTTCACTTTCTGCCCATATTGCATTGTAGATCTGCAGCAGGATGTTTTTCGCTGCTGTAGGTAAGTAAGATAACATAGGGTAGTTGATTTGATCAATGCCAGGAGCTGAATGAGTTGAACAATTGAGGACCAATTCTAGTTCTTGAATTGTAAATGGTTTTGTGAATAATTCACAAGATGGCTGTGATTCTCCATGATTGCTATTTTTTAAAAGTTATGTTTCTCCTTCTGCTGAAGGAGGTGCAATAATATCTGCAAAATTTTCAACCCAGTTGTTTATAGATTTTTGTGTAAAAGATTTATTGTTTATCCGTCTTATCATTGACCATATTTCTGAGATAGGTGTATTTCTTGAAATCTTTTCGCAGTATTTTTTCCAGGAAGATTTCTTTTGGGCTTTAAGAAATCGCTTGGCTCTGGCATCCTCTTTCTTAAAGTTTCAAAAATTTTCCCATGTGCTGTTACGCTTGTAATGTGTGAATGCTAATTTACGTTTGGCAACTGCAAGTGAGCACTCGGAGTTCCACCATGGAGCCGGTCTAAATTTTGTATTTCTTGTTACTTTCTTCTGAGGAATTGAGGCTTTTGCGGCTGTATTAATCATGTTTATGAATCTGCTATATGTACTGTAGCATCCATCTGTCAGTTCGAATGAAATACATTCTTCCTCTAGAACCCTCTGGTAAGTAGTCCAATCTGCTTTCCTTGTATTCCACCTTAATTTTGGTTCATATGTAATTTTTGTTGGTGAACTATTTACTGATATTTCAATTGGGAAGTGATCTGAACCTATCAGATATGAGTATGCTTTCCATTCGAATAAACCTGCTAACGATGCTGTACAAATAGTTAAATCAACAGCTGATTTACTCTGATGCGGCTTAGTGAGCAAAGTTGGAGACCCATCATTTAATATGCATAAATTAAATTCGTCCATTACTTCTAGAATTGCTTCCCCGATATAAAATGCAGAATGGCAATGGGAAGAAAAGCATTTTTGATACAGAGAAATTTGCTAACATCGAATATTAATTTAAGTGTAAGGAAGTCTTTTCTGAAGGCATTTGTGTGGAGTGTTGCCTTGTATGGGAGTGAAACATGGACGATAAGCAGTGCGGACAGGAAGAGAATAGAGGCTTTTGAAATGTGGTGCTACAGAAGAATGCTGAAGATTAGGTGGGTAGATCACATAACTAATGAAGAGGTACTGAACAGAATTGGCGAGAAAAGGAATTTTTGGCATATCCTAACTAAAAGAAGGGATCTCTTGGTAGGACACATTCTTAGACATCGAGGAATCGTAAATTTAGCATTGGAGGGAAGTGTGTGGGGTAAAAATCGCAGAGGGAGGCCAAGAGACGCGTATAGTAAGCAGATTCAAGTGAATGTGGGTTGCCGTTCTTATGAGGAGATGAAAAGGCTTGCTCAGGATAGAGTAGGGTGGAGAGCTGCATCAAACCAGTCTCCGGACTGAAGACCATAACAACAACAACAGATATCATTTACTTCGCAACCCCATGAAGAATTATGAGCGTTGAAATCCCCACAAATTAAAAACGGCGGATCTAACTGACCGAATAATGCATACCATTCCTTCATTTTTATTTTTGTTTTCGGTGGACAGTATAATGATATTATAGTTAGAACTTGTGATGAAATGCGCACTTTTGCTGCTATCGCTTGAAAATTATGTATCTTGGTAAAATCAATATGTTGAGTGGAAAAAGCCACTGATGATCTTATTAACAGAGCCACACCACCTTTTCCATCATTTCTGTCTTCACGAAGTACATGATAGCCTCTAAACCTAATATGTGTGTCAGGTTTAAACCATGTTTCACTAATTGAAGCGATCTCGACATTTTTCAAAAATAGTTCATGCTCTAAGGAATCCTTGTTTGAGATTGCTGAACGAGCATTCCACTGGAAAATTTTCATTATTATTTGTTTTAATTAAGATAAAATACTAACGATTTCCTGTTGTATAGTTACTGGATCCACAAAGTCGGTGTTTGTTGCCTGTACTTGTCTTATAAGTCTGGCCACAAGATTAACAAGTTTTTCAATAATTACTGTGTTGCTGAGCATATCAGACGTAGTGGTAGTGCCTACATTTGCTTCCCTCTGGCTGGGAATATGGTGATACTGTGGGCTATATGGATTTGCTGCCATTGACACTAATGGTAGTTCACTTTCACGGTGTACAACTGGGAATCGTGGTACCGTCGATGTTACTGAGGATTTTGTTTGTTGCCGAGGCTGTTTGTATGTTGTGAACCTATGTTGTGTCTTAGGAAGAGCTGGGAAATATTTCTCGTCATCTCGCGTCCACTGAGCGGACGCAATTTCCGCATAAGACTTGTTAGTAACTAAATCCTTAGCTTCTTTGTGTGGTATGTTTAACTCGGCAGATATTTTCTTTATTTGTTTCTGCTTCTCGTACTCTGGACACCTCTTATCCATTGAATTATGATTCCCTTTGCAATTAACACAAGTAGGATGAGTACTGGAGCATTCATCTGCCGAGTGATTATCACCGCAGTATTTACAACGCTTCTGAGAGCGACATTAACTGCTAATGTGGTCGAATCTCAGACAGTTGTAGCATTGTCTGACCGTTGAAACATATGGTCGGACTTGACACCTCATCCCGTATATGCTTACGTATTCTGGCAAGTACTGGGAATCGAAGGTCACAACACATGTTTTGTATGAGAAAGATGACAAGGAATTCCCATTTACGACGCGCTTAGTCATCCTTCTGATGTTGAGAACTTTCATTGGCGATTCTAAAGCTTGAAATAATTCGTCGTCCGTGATGTTGAGATCAACATTACGAATTACACCACGTCGAGTTAATCTGTGAGCTGGAATGTAGGCTAGTAACTGATTACGGTGGAACAGTGAAGATTGAACTAGGTTATTTGCAGCTTGTCCGGAAGCTAGATCAATTCTAATTCTATTTTTTCCGACAGTTTTGATATTTGTTATGAGCCTCCGGCATTCTGGTTTTGCTTGAAATATAATTTTTCCCAATGCCATTGGATGCAAGTTGCCAACATTACCGATCGATCGCTCTACGTATAAATAAAAAGGACCTGACGAATCGACTTTGTATCGATTATCCTTGGATTCCACATACAACGATTGTGTGTTTGTATTTTGATCTATATTAACAGTATTTCCCACGGAATGTGTTACATTTAAGTTGTCGTTAAGTGTTTGGTGCTTTTCATTACTTAACGAATTATTTCCAGAATTTTGTACGACAGTGTGTTCTGTCTTATTGCATTGCAATGTCTGTGACGTATCTTCCTCAGTTTTGTTCAGTAGTTTCTTTGCTTTTGCCTGCCTCTTATCTTTTTTAGTTAGTGTCTCATCAGATAAACGTTTGCTTTTCAACTTACTGTTTGTGGTCTCGACGTCCATGTTTAAGTTTTCATTGTCTGCAACGTGGTTAATTGTGGAAACCGATTGGCTTGCATCTGCGTACCATGGATCCTGTGAAGAAAAGTCTACGGAATTCGGCGGGAAATTTGAATGTCCGCCTTCGCCGTATTGACCACTGTTCATTATTTCATTGAACACTGAAGGAAGCTAAACACTAAAAATAAACACTACAACTCACTAAAGTCAGATTTTCAAATTGAAAACTTATTTCACAAAATAAGAAAATACAGAACGACACTAACTGTAACTTCACCAAAGATCACTCCCATCGACCCCTGGAAGTTGGAGTTCGAGGTTTGAGCAAAATTACTCAAATCTGTGGGTTCAAATCACATCTGCGCAGAGAAGTTGGAACATGTGGACAGGAGATCGCTGCAAATCTGTCTCAGTGTATACTTTTTTTTCGTGTGCTTAATATGTTGACAGTGGATGAAAATGGCTGAGAACAGAAAATTCCGACTGGGAAACAAAGTTAGCCGCAACTTATTGGCCACATATAGAATATAAAGTGAAGTAGGCATACAGTGTTTCACACATATTGCCGCGAGAGACTACGAACACCAACTGCCAGCATGGTGCAGGGGATAGCGTCACGGACTGCAGCGTAGAAGGTCGCCGGTTCAATCCCACCCACAGGCAAAAATTTATTTCTTTGTAATTAACAATTCCAGAAGGTTCTACATCTTTCTTATGTTTACTTGTAAATTCTACTTGTTTCTTATGTTAACTGTTCTTCTAATTTCTGGTAAATTCTGTCTGTGTATAAATAGCAGAGCACTCTGCCTGAGAGGCAGTCAGTGCTGCGTGTATGTTGAGTTCGTAATAAACGTGCTTCAAGTATAAGTGCTGTGTTTAGTTGCCTTCGAAGTCAAGCCTACTTCCATTGCAACGTGACATTGTTTGGTGGAGGCGCCGGGTACACTGTGCAACAGCTGCATCACCGTGGCTCCGATTAGGCAACGTAAAAGCCGTCGCTTACACGGACTGGAACCGGAATACAAGGGATACACCAAGTACATCCTTCCAAAAGTCCGCATTATCAGAAGAACGATGGAGACGAAACCAGCAATAAGCCAGCTGCACATCGGACACCCGTCGGTGTTCTCTGGAGATGCTGGACAGGACCCCAACAAATGGCTAAAAGGGTTCGACCGAGTCGCCAAGTACAACAGGTAGGATCATACGATGTGCTTGGCCAACGTTTATTTCTACCTGGATGGAACAGCCCAGCAACTGCCAGCATGGCGCAGGGGATAGCCTCACGGACTGCAGCGTAGAAAACAACGAAGACAAGTTGAATGACTGGGAGACGTTCCAGGAGGAACTTAAGAAGACGTTTGGAGACCGCCAGCGACAAATACGCTCGGCGGAAGAACAACTGAAGAACTGGGCCCAACAACAGGGTGAGCCGACACAATCGTACAACAGAGTGTTTTGGCCCTGTGTAACGTAGTCAATCTGAACATGACTGAAGCGGACAAAAAAACGCAACTGATGAAGGGAAGTGCAGAAGATATGTACCAAGCTCTTCTGATAAAAGACGTCGCTACGACAGAAGAGTTCATCAAATGGTGCCAGCGTATTGAAGAGATGCAACAAAGGAGGGTTGGACGCAAGAAGTATGACAGACTCCCAAATGTAGTCCCTATGGCCGTTGTGGAAGACCAGCAGGACTTGGCTTCTCTCATACGACAAATCGTGAGAGAAGAATTACAACAGTGCATGGCAGCCGGGACTATTAGACCGAGCGAGCATCAGATTATTGCCATGGATGTGAGCCCTATAAGTCACTAGGTAGCCAACGCCGCTGAGGAGGTATTTCAAACATTAGCTCCTGTCTGCCCCATCAATCGCACCCGACGTGAAGAATGGCGTCGCCCTGCTATGACTTACGCTGCAGCCGCCAAACGGCAGCCCATGAACCGACTGACGCGACCACAGCCAACTCCCCCGGTAACTATGACGCCCCGCAGAAGAACAGAAGTCTGGAGGACAGAAGACAACACACCACTGTGTTTCCACTGTAAACGCCCTGGACATGTCGTACGCTACTGCAGAGAGAGAAGGCGAGTATTTGATGAATATTTTGCCGCAAGACGTCAGCCATAGGAGCAGTTCTATCCAAGGCAGTCACCTGCTGATGAGTTCAATCGACCTATGGGAAGAAGCCCATCGCCGTATCCTAGACAAGGTCGCTCCCCGACGCGCCACAGCCGTTCACCGTCGCCGTACAGAGGTACCAGCCGCTCCCCTAGCCGCCGCGCCCAGGAAAACTAAGCGAGGCGACCATCTACGGAGGTGAGGCCGCCGCAGATGAAAATCCTCCATGGACGACAGTCGCCAAGATGTTGGGAAATCTCATCGACGTCATAATCGACGACCAACCTGTCCGGGCACTTGCTGATTCAGGAGCCTCTTTTTCTGTATTATCGGATAATTACCGCCGCACACTAAAGAAGACAATGTTCTGTGGTACGGGAGCAACTGTGCTGAAGGTCGCGAAAGGAAAGTACGTCCGTCCAGCAGGAACTTGTGTCGCAAGAATAACCATCAACAACAGGACGCAGCCGTTTGAATTTGTCGTGTTAACAGAATGTAGTCACAATGTCATCCTCAGATGGGACTTCCTTCAGGCATCCCAAGCTATCATTGACTGTGGAAGATCTGAGCTGCAAATTGAAGAAGTAGTTCCGCCAGGTACACGTAATACAGATTTTTCTGGGAAGTTATTCGTCGTTGACAATGTGACGATACTGCCGTTGACAATGAGAAGAGTTGCAGTCACAAACACAGATGACTGGTCAAACTGTGAAGTTCTTGTTGATAGTAAAAAGTTTATCAGGCTCACAAAAGAAATTTACATACCAGCGGCTTTCATAAGTATTACCGGTGGTCAAGGAGAGATTTGGATCACAAATTGTCACGAGCAGTCACAACTCATCCCCAAGGGAATGTGTATCGGGACAGCTAAACCAATCCAGGGAGATGAGCTCAACGTCATAAATGATGACCCATGCCCTGATATTAGTACAGACAACACGCTGGAGGAAACAAACGTGGAACTGCCAATAGGGCCTGGACTGACCAAGGAACAACGCCAGCGGGTGTTAGGTATACTACGCCAATTTTCGGGTGCATTCACACCTCAGCAGGGGAAATGTCAGACGAAACGGCCCAAGATAAATCACCATATCAATACTGGGGACCATCCGCCAATTAGCCAGCGTTCGTATCGAGTGTCGCCAGCTGAAAGACGGATAATTCGGGAGGAAGTGGAGAAGATGTTGCGAAATGACATTATTCAACCTTCGGAGAGTCCTTGGTCGTCTCCGGTGGTCCTCGTAAAGAAGAAGGATGGCACGTAGCGATTCTGTGTCGACTATCAGCGGCTGAACAGTATCACAAAGAAAGATGTCTACCCATTGCCGCATATTGATGACACCTTAGACTGCTTGAAAGGAGCTACATACTTCTCAACTATGGACATGCAGACAGGTTACTGGCAAATCGAGGTTGACGAAGCTGACAGGGAGACAACGGCTTTTATTACACCTGACGGTCTCTATGAATTTAAAGTAATGCCATTTGGATTATGTAATGCTCCAGCCACATTCGAATGCATGATGGACAACTAGCATCGACACCTTAAGTGGACGACGTGTCTCTGCTATTTAGATGAAATTGTCGTTTTCTCGAAAACATTTGAAGAACATCTGAGTCGCCTGTCAAGGCGTGTGTTCAGGCTGCAGATCTCCGCCTCAATCCAAAGAAGTGCCTCTTCGTCGCCAAAGAGATAAAAATCCTGGGGCACCTAGTCAACGGAGATGGTGTCCGTCCTGATCCAGATAAAGTAAGGACAGTCACAGAATTTCCAGCTCCTCAGCACATTCGTGATGTGAGAAGTTTTCTCGGGCTGTGCTCATACTACCGACGTTTCATAAAAGGATTTTGTAACAAGGCACGTCCATTACAAGAACTTCTGCAGGGAGACGCCAAATTTTACTGGGATGAGACAAAAGAAAGAGCTTTCCGAGCACTTAAGGAGGCTCTAACTTCCGCACCAGTGCTAGCCTTGTACGACGAGAATGCAGAAACGGAACTTCACACACACGCCAGTGGCTATGGTATTGGTGCAGTGCTTGTACAAGTTCAGGAAGGTGCCAAAAAAGTGATACCCTATGCGTCAAGAGTACTCTCAAAGTCTGAGATAAACTACTCTACAACTGAAAAAGAATGTCTCGTGGCTATCTGGGCTATCAACAGGTTCTGGCCGTATTTATTCGGCAAACCATTCACCGTCGTGACAGACCACCATTCTTTGATTTGGCTGATTAGCTTGAAGGATCCATCAGGTCGACTAGCAAGATGGGCACTGAGACTCCAAGAGTACGATGTCACAGTGGTATTCAAGAACGGGCGCAAACACAAGGATGCCGACTGCCTTTCGAGGAATCCATTAGTGGAACACAACAGCATTAATGAAATTTCAGCTCTCACTGAATTAGATGACGTTACAACTGAACAGAGGGAAGATCCAACACTATTAAAGATGATAGAGGCCTTTGAGAAAGGAGAACCGACCAATGGAGAGTTCCAACTTATAAACGGAACATTGTACAAGAGCAACTACGGTCCACTGGGCCCCCAATGGCTACTTGTTATTTCCACGATGCTCCAATATCCGGTCATCTGGGATTCGTGAAGACCCTAGACAGAATCAGACGCAGGTATTACCGGAAATGTCTCTACCGATCTGTCAAGCACTATGTGAATCACTGTAAAGAGTGCCAGCGACGGAAGCATGTTCCGCAATTACCTCCAGGACATCACGTACCGATTCCCCCGGCAGCAGGTCCATTCCACCGAGTTGGGATCGATCTTCTAGGAGGTTCCCGAAGTCGACAACCGGTAACCGTTGGATAATAGTCTGCACTGACTACCTCACACGCTACGCTGTCACCAAACCTGTGCCGACTGCAGAAGCTCCAGAGATCGCAAAATTCCTTGTAGAAGACATTATTTTGAAGCATGGAGCACCATGTGTCATAATATCTGATCGTGGAAAAGTTCCAGTCAAAACTAGTATCCGAGGTAATGTCACGGTGCAACATTGTCCACAGAATGACAACTGCATACCATCCTCAGACAAATGGTCTTACGGAACGTTTTAACAAAACGTTAGCCGACATGCTGTCGATGTACGTCGATGTTGGGCAGAAGGATTGGGATACAATTCTGCCAGTCGTGACATTTGCTTACAATACCGCAAGACAAGACACCACAGGCTTCACGTCGTTTTTCCTGCTCCATGACCGTGAGGCTGAGACGACAATGGATACACTGTTCCCGTTCCAACCGGACAACACTCAGGATGACTTTGTTAAACAGCTCATCACCAGGGTCGAAGAAGCAAGACAGCTGGCTCGCATACGGACACTGGACGCCCAGGAGAAGGACCGTCAGCGGTATAACGACAAGCACCGACCTGTTGTGTACAGCCCAGGAGATCTGGTATGGATTTTTACCCCTGTACGAAAGGTTGGACTGACAGATAAGTTATTGAAGCGATACTTTGGTCCGTATCGTGTCATACGCCGCCTGTCAGACGTCACATACGAAGTTGAGGATTATGAGCCGTCGTCGAAACGTCAAAAACGAAGAGACATTGTTCACGTCCTGCGCTTGAAGCCTTACTACGATCCTGAAGAGCAGGTATACGACAATGGCTTCTTGTTCAAGGACTATAAGGACGGTAATGTTCCTGATGAAGCCACGACAGGAACGTCTGTCGTCGATAATCGCGGTGAAGGGAAGGATTCTCTTGAACTGTCATACTGAGGACCCATGACACGGTCAAGATCCAGGAACTTGCAGCTGGCTCCACAGTGATCATAACAGCGGGTCGCTGTTTCTCCAGGAGAGGGAGCAATGCCGCGAGAGACCACGAACACCAACTGCCGGCGTGGCGCAGGGGATAGCGTCACGGACTGTGGAGTAGAAGGTCGCCGATTCAATCCCGCCCACGGCAAAAATTTATATCTTTCGTAATTAACAATTCCAGAAGGTTCTACATCTTTCTTATGTTCACTAGTAAATTCTACTTGTTTCTTATGTTAACTGTTCTTCTAATTTCTGGTAAATTCTGTCTGTGTATAAATAGCAGAGCACTCTGCCTGAGAGGCAGTCAGTGCTGCGTGTATGTTGAGTTCGTAATAAACGTGCTTCAAGTATAAGTGCTGTGTTTAGTTGCCTTCGAAGTCAAGCCTACTTCCATTGCAACGTGACAATATCTAAAACTCAGACAATTTTATTTGTATCTTGTTAGAAGGTAAGCCTACTTTACTTGCCTTCATGAAATCATTCTTTTGGGCAGCATAAATAGCTTCACAAGTGTTGGGGATGGTTTGACACAATGCTTGTTTAGAAATTGCTGTTGAAAATATCACTGACAAAAATAAACTTCGTAAAAAAGCTTATCGTGTTTGTTTTCCAGTCAGATTGCAGTCTGTACTACCTAGTTTCCTTTTATCACCGAAAGATTTCGGGCGCTAGAATTTACAGCGATGGGAACACCCGTCCACACGCAACGATTCGTGTGCACAGACATTTGCACAGATAGATCGTTGCGTGTGGACCCGGCTTTTAACTCAACCTCGGAAAATGTGACAGGCGTCTAGGTACAGTAAGGTCGTGTCCTTTCGTGGGCGACAAAAGCGAGCGGCAGTGTGCGACGTACAGCTACGCGACACTGCAGCTACAAGCAGCGACATGGCCGGGTGTCCTACATGAGCGACAACCTCTCGCTACAAGATGGCGGCTAGAACCGATCACCTGTTTCTAAGATTTGGCATCCGTAAACCGTAGAACAATGATAGCTCCAGAGTAAGACAATAAAGTTTTATTTACATTAGGAAATAAGACGTAAAAAGAGTGCTATGCATTAAATTTGCAAAGTGAAGAATGCACGTTAACTATTTAATTCATAACTTGAAATACGAAAGTAGACAGTGAAGACCACCAGCAAAATATAACGACAAGTACAGATACTTTCGAGTGACTACAAACCATCAACAACTGAATACGAACAAAATAAATCTTATTCTAAGGGGACAGTAAATCATTTAATTCTGGACGGACTTGTTAGCAGTGGGCGTTGTAAGTATACGTTAGCAGCAGAAAAATACCACTTCCGTTTTGGACCAGAAACTATACCATTGATCTCTCAATGGACTATACCAAGGGGAGAGGATCGCGACAGTACCTCACACGGCTGTGATGACGTATCGGACCAGAAATCGTTGTCACGTGATCAGACGCACGCAGCTGCACAGTAAACAACACTTTGTAGAGCTTGCTATATTGTCCATTTTGAAAGTAGCTGCTACATGATACGTTTCCTTGTATTAATTTTTTCTTCCTTGTATCAGCTCCTGTGTTAATCAACAGTTGGCAAAGGCAAACAAGCAAAGTTATAAGACATATTTAATGGAATCACATAGGCCACCTTTCTGTGATTTGCAATATTAACTGTATTACCATTCTAAGTTAAAAATGCCTTGTCGTCAAAGAGTGGGACAAGTTATTACTGAAAAAACTATAATAGCTTTAACTTCACCTGAGTAAATAAGTTCATTAAATTATGATACAGACGCCTAGAAAAATGAGTTTGGAGACATAGTCCAAGTGACATCAGAAAAACATTTCTCAGACGTAGAGGTTCTATTATTTAGTTTAAGAAAACATCATTAAAGTAATTCATGGTTGTGGAATGACGATTATATACCATATATCGGTATGAATGAATTTTATGTAATCCAGTCTGTGTCGGCAGCGCACAATATGCTGTCATCATATTAATCTTACGACAACGGTACTGAGATACATCCATATTCAATGTACGCAAATAAGTAACATGAACACACATGTTCCAACAAATGTTAACCAATGTTTAGTCTTTAACAACAGTCCCGCACCAGCTGTGTCGCAAAAATAATAATCACGCAACTTGTGGAAGAAAATGAACAGTGACTAGTAATAAACTTGTTATTCATTTGATATCAATATCCGACACAAACGTTCGGATTTAACACTTCCTTTCTATCACACAAAAGGTCTTAAATTGCAACTGGAATCTATAGCACGATATTACTGTTTAAAAGAAGTCCACTATTTTGGTACACTTGCTAATGTTTGGAGCATATAGCCTAGATACACCAAGCATCACAATAAGGCATATTTTTTACCTACGAATATATAATCATACATTTCAATCGAAAATGGAATTTTGTTTCAGCTGTTCCCATGTTATTTTGTTAAAGCCAGGTGGATAGCAGAAGTACCTTGTCACGTGATATCGATTTTCGGTCCGAAACGTCATCGCAGCCGTGTGAGGTACTGTCGCGAGCCTCTCCCCTATACCAAGGAGGTTAGAATACCACCTTGGACTATACACAGCAAGGTTAGAATCTTTGGCACGATGTGACAGGCGCCATTTTAAATTGAGCTTATTCAGAAATTGTGAACTTTAAACATTAAGAATGCAATTATGATGCCTTTAAGAGTAATCACGAAAACGCTTACCTTATAAATAAATAATAGTTTGTAACAAATTTACAACGTAACTTTTCAAGTGTAGGTGTAAGTAATCCTTAGCATCTTTTAGGTCATGTCATCATAGCATAATGGGTAGCGTTGTGGATTCGTAATTTGTATTATGTATAGGTATATGTTCGAATTGTATCCTCTCCCAACTTTTTTTCGTCTTTGCGTTTTTAAATGAACTTCTCTGATTGTATAAAAAGTTAGTTCTACGTTTCTGTGTTTTATTTACATTTAAAACTGATTAGAAAACAAAGGACGAAGCAGTTATTTGGATAGTAATTTCCGAATATGTGACGATTTCCGAGTGTGTGTTTAGGGGAATACTGTCCTAATGACAAATCACTGTAAATGTATCGTAATAATATTTTTGGATGGGTAATATCACTTAACAAAGTACACTGAGAAGGATAAATATTTCTGTATTTGAGACTTGACAGTCATTAACAAAGAAAACGTTGATACCCTAACACAGGTTTGTCTGAGTAATGTGATAATACAAATATTTTATATGCAGATTCTTATTCATCTGCAGAACAGGGGCTAATGACACAGTGTGCATTAAAATGTTTAATTGTGGGTACAAGGTAAGTACAATCCAAACAATCTATTGGTATCATCAATTCTGGAAGCCAGAGGTAACCTATCGTAAGTAACATTTCGCTGACTTTACAGGAGAGCAAAAAGAAGGTGCTGCGACTCGGATTTTGGTACCTGTAGAATAAGTCAAATACCCAATCATGAAGAGTTCTAATTTTTATATCTTTTCTAGTTAGTATCTACATGTGCTTCGTTTTTAGAAATATTTTATGAAATGTTACGGTAGAAACAGCACTTAACGATATTTTGCCTCATGTAAATATATTTGTGAGGCCATCTTTATTTACACATACGATATTGTCAAGGTGCTTATAACATTAGGTTTGCTGTTCATTTGCATGCCTTTTTATGTTTATAAACGTTCCTTTTTATGTTTATAAATGTTTATCTTTATTATACAGGATTATTCTACGAAATACGAATAGGAATATGAGAATTATTGGTACTGAAATTAAGAAATAAAGGCATTCATACTTATTGTATATCAGTAGATTTATTAAGAGTTACAATTTTATCCTTTCACAAAGCCAGTCACAAATACTAGTCACTCAGCAAATTTTAAGTAAATTGAACAAAATAAATTCCAACCATAGTAGCTTACTCTAGAAAGTAACAAAGGTTAAACCACTTTAAAAACTGAGAGAACGACAAACATTTCTGTCCAAATTCAGCATATATTCATTTACAAATTTAGGACAAAATTCGAAATGTAGAAAAAGAATTTCCTTGTACAATTAATTGATAACGTCATCATGTTCATGTCCTTCTGAGTCCTTTTCAGTTTGTGTTGACATACTCTTTGGTATATTTTGGTAGAAATAGTGAAAAGATTCAGGCACCCACCTAAGCAGCTTTTGTAAATCTTTATACTTCTCTGTAGCAAAAGGTCTTAGAGTATTTCGTATAGCAGGAAGCTTTCCGGTCATACTGCCCTTCTTGTTCGCCGTTGTACATCAATCTTTTGAAATTCACCATCAAATGCTGTTTTACAGAATACAGCACCTGAATTTTCTGCTCATACTTGTAGATGCACAACTTGGCTAACCAAAAATTTTCCATGCGATAAAATTTTGGTTGTCCGTTTAACTAAAGGTGATGATGATCCTTTGAAAAGACTTTCAAAGTCTTTGAAATCTGCCATTTGCATGTCATATACTTCAATAAGTTCTTTGAATCTTCACTGGCGAACAAATTGTTGCCAATCCCAAGGAGTTGCAATTGTGTCATTTGGGCTCAGTTTGCTTTTGGCACGTTCAATAACAGCATGTACACCATCTACATCCATATCAGTGTGTCGCTTCAATAAGAATTTATGGTTTATCACTTTAAGATTAGGAAGACACCTAAGAATCCAAAAATAACATAATCATGGGGAAGTTACGATTCTGGCCTCCGCAGTTTTTAGTCCATATCGTAAGTTCCTCAGTTTGAGTTTTTGGCAGGTTAGCTAGGGCCCACTTTAGGAAACAAGATGACACTTTTTTAGGTCCACGACATGCTACTGTTTCATCCAACATGCAACAATAGGATTTCTGCTCTGAAGCATCAAGGATTATCAGATTATACGTCCAGAGCTTTCTTAGATAAAACGCACTGGAATTAGTAAGGTGAGGTGTCGGCAAACATTTCTGACCATCGAACATGACAACCTTTGCTTTTGATCCAGATTGTTTTGACCGATTTTTGTCGAAGGTCTCGATTTTATATCTTATATCTGCTTCTGACAAGTGGGAATCGTAATCTGATTTAATTTGGACTGCTTCTTCAGCTGTTATATCATTTTTGAGTTTCACCTGAAACTCATCACAGTCATCACACGTATCGGTCACAGGTTCCTTGAATCCTAAATTAAATTCAATGTTAAATATAAGCCACTGCTTTGCAATTAACTCTTGCTTCAGTTCGTTTTCCCTGCAGTGCTCTACATAGAAAGAATACATTTTTGATATTTTGAGATGGCTGCCAAGATAAATTTACCTGTTTTCTCTCTTCTGTAGTGGCTCTCGATTGTGGGGGACATCCTGATGTGGTTTCTGATACCGTCCCTTATTTCTTCATCCAACTTGTTTGGTGAAGCTTTCTTTCCTCTCTGGTCTGGTTCAAAAAGTCCACAATTAATTATTTTGGACAAAGCTGTCTTGACATACATTTCGGAAATACTCAAAGTATTTAAGAAAAATGTTCTGCAAACTTGTAGTCTCTGGCCACGAACTTCAAAGAAGTAATGAAGTGTCACATTACGCCTAAACTCCCTCTCTTGAACTACTCTTATACTAACATTTTTTTGCAATTACGCGTGAGGCAACATATAATCTCTTAAAATCATTCCCTTCTCTCGAAAAAGTGTTGAAAATATGCTGCCTATCTTTCTGAACATTTTCTTTCACATGAAGATTTGCATGCAGGCTTAATATATTTTGCCGGAACTATGGTTCCGGTTTTAGATGTATTCTCCGCACCAGCCTCTCTACATCTTTTCCTTATATTGCACTTCCGCTTATTTTCTTGCCGCACTCACTTCCGGCCTCTTGTAAATTCTGATTCTAGTGTAGTAAATGTATGAATGTCATCCAAGGCATTAGATGCAACATTTGATGAAGCAATCATGCCTCCATTGTCAGTATTTTCAGTCCCCGGATGTGACTGAAGACTCTTAATGTTAAAGGGAACGCCACCGCCAGATTCGTCTGCCTCACTGCGACTGCAGTTTATCTCATCACCGCCTACTTCACTACTGCATTCCTTGTCGATGTCGTTATGATCACAGCTGTTTAAATGGTGGGACGTTATACATTTATCTTCAGCTGCCACCTACGAACAAGACGGAGAGTCAAAGCATGACGAGGCAACAAAGTTAATACAACACCATTAGTTCGATTTAACCATCTGGAACGCGCAATCTGAAACGTACATACGAACGCGCAGTGTCATGACAAGTCTTTGTGGTAATAATGAGAAAACATGCGTTGGTTAAACGCTGAACTTGGAAAGGAAAATCACTGCACAAGATACGCAAGGCTTCGTCAATGGGGCAACAGTCGAAAATTAAAACAAGAAAGACCTGACAGGTCACGCGATCCCATGGGTTAAATAGACGTAATTGCATTTCATTCTAAGTAAAGTTTGTTCAGTTACATTTACATAAACGTATATCATATGACCAACCAAAATGAAAACCTGGGATTCTTCATTTCTTAGCAACAAATCAATTCCATCAGTAACTTTGTCGTAAGGTAAGGTCTCAGCACCTAATAGATTTGCACTATCATTTTCCTATGCAAGTAAGCAAAATTGCATTATTATACAAAACGCGATGAATTTTGCTCGATTCAAATGATAAACTATGTATAATAGGACTGTACCTTTGATTAATCGTATGACAAGCATTGTAGTTGTGTCAGTTCTGTATATTCTATCCACTCATTTTCATCAAAAGGAGGCGCTACATCTGTAGTTGTATCTGTCACCAAGGGAGTTTCGACGACATTACTACCGTCGACTGGTGGTAAAGCAACCAGATCATTTGTCTCCTAAATCGCGGAATGTACATTTAGATGTTTGTTACATCCCAGTATGATGAATAATATCTTAAAATCTATATTAGCTATGCATAATGATTTAATGTTGTAAGCTGATGATATAATCATAAGTACTAGAAATACTTGTACTGCTTACCTGTACTCACTTCAGCGCTAATTCCACGATCCTTTTACTTCTTCCACTAATACAATCCATTTTAATCTTCGATTCTGTCATAGAATGCTCCTCCAAACATCACAAAATACAGCACACTGCTAGTCTCACGTGATTAACGATGTGTGTAACAATACGGAAGTACGGTAACACTTAAAGGTAAACCATCGTAACAGCCAATACGATAAAGAGCGTGGCGGTCTATATTCAGGTCAATTGTCGTATGGTCATTTACCACTGTTTACCACTGGTTTCAGATTGCAAATACGATAGTATCGCATTGCTACATTTATTTTATGTAAAATATATGCATACAGTATTCTACCCCTAAGAAGGTATGACTTACACTAGCCACATACGACAAAAACCTCAAAATCGTCATTTTTGCACTTACGATAGGTTACCTCTGATGTCCAGAATTATAAGATAAATAACGGTCGCAGCTACTGGAGCTTCAAGATACTGAGAAACATAGATGTTTAAAGACGTTTCCCAAGTTCTTAACTATTGTACATTTTAAGCTTTTATAGCCGTTTGTTGACATGTTGTCCGTTGCCATCTGTCTCGAGATTTTCCGTCGAAGTTTGAGGTTAGTCAGACGTTTCGCCCCATCATAAGCTGCTGACATTGCCCACGTTTCACCCAATGGAGTATAAAATTTCAACAGTGCTAGCCAATCTAAATCTAAATTGGTGGTAGCGAAACGTAAGTTGTAAAATCAAACAAACCTTGGCTGAAAACTCCTAGACAGAAGCCAGCAAGGCCTATGTACAACATAGATTATGGCAGGGTACACGATTTAAAGAACGTTATTATTGAATATTTATTTTAAAAAATAAGTAGTTGAATAGTCACTGAAAGATACGTACTGTCTGTGAAACAGTTATTTTTCACTCGGACAGGAAAGAAAATTACATAATACCTAAAGAAACACCAAGCTATTTCGCGAGTAATGAACAGACTGTAGTAAACACTACCCAAGTATCAACACAAAATAGCATGATCGTCTGCTTTGTTTCCATTTTGAGCTGTCACGTTGCGTTGTGTAGCCTACTCAAAGATCTTGGCGTTGTATAGGCGTAGTGACGTGGGCTACCAAGTTGTAATTTTTTATCAAGTTAATACCAATATATTCATCTTTATTGCAAATACACATATCCCGCTGAAGGCCTACGAAACACATTAAATTCCTGCTGAAACATTATATCAAGATATTTTATTCAAAAACGTAATTTTACACACATCTCGTCTGACATCTTATAGTGTTATCTCCCTCTTTCTGGAGTAAGTTTGTTGTTACTGCAAATGCTTAAAAAGCACACAAATGTAATTGTTCAAAACACGTTCATCATTGTGTAAATCAAACTACCACTCAGAGTAAAACAGAATACTGTCATATTAGAAACAATTTAAATTCAGTCGTCTTTAAAGTCTAAAAGAAACTTTAAGAGATAGTTATTTTTTGACACTTCTTATCCCAATCAAACATATTAATTATATATTCAACTGAATTCTATATTCTATTATTTCAGAAACAGTTGCAGTTTTATAAACTTCAGGGATTATTAGATTGCAGAATTCTTGTGACGTCTTTTATAACCTCGACAAGCAAACAAATTACAATGAACTTGACACTTTGTCGCGTGTGCGACAGCAACAAGATTGAAGCAGGCTTGAGATTCAAACATCGCTTGTTGTCGCGTCTGACGGGCGGCGCTGCAGATGTCGCTCACATGGAACAGTCCCTTAACCATACACACAGTTCAGATTTGTTGCTTGAAGCTGCAGATCGCTTTTGTCGCCCACGTAGGACACGGCCTAATGCGTCGGCCCCAGTTACCCGTACGAACCGATAGATGTCTCTACGGTCATGCTACCATGATGCTAAGCGAGTCCAGAGTTTCTATTTATGATTCCAGCTGTTTACGTAAGTGTTTCTACCTTCGAATTTTGAAATTCGAAATATGAATCATTCTAAAGGGGCCCTCACATGGTCAATACTTACTGACAATATTATTGTCAATAATATACTGTCAAACCTTCAATACATTTCAGTAGTCGTCACACCATCAATAACATTGTCATTGTTTCCAACTGGCGAGACGAATTCGTGGAAGCAATAACATATGTCGGATAGTGAGAAAGGTATGCTTTAAACATATAGGGTTGGTTAGCAAAAAGAAAAAAACGAAAAGAGAGACAACCGAGAGCTGCGAAAAAGATCATTGGGTTCGTGAGTGGTTAAACAAAAGGAATGATTTTTTGCAAGTCAACTGGCCGACGGAAATCCGAACAATTGAAATAAAAAAATTCTTAAAATATTTTCGAATGAGCCAGGAATCACACGACAAACTACTTATGTTACGAGATAATCGGAAAACAAGGCCAGCCGCGGTGGCCGAGGGGACTAAGGCGCTCCAGTCACGGTCTTCACGGCCGCTACGGTCGGGGGTTCGAATCCCCCCTCGGGCATGGATATTTGTGTCATCCTAGTTCGTAAGTAGTTCATAAGTAGTTTGTAAGTTTAGGGACTGATGACCCCGTAGTTAAGTCCCATAGACTATACAAACATTTGAACATTTTTTCGGAAAACAAGATGTAATTAAGAGACCCGCAATCCTAGCCTGAGTCTAACTTACGAATGTTGGCCACAAGAAGGTCATTTAAAGTTCAATGCAGTTATGTCCGTAACACGATTAGTAAAATTCTCCATGAAATATACAAAGCAATCACATAATTTATTTTCTTTTTAACGTACTCTATTTTCCTGCTGGGTACTGAAACTGGTACATTTCAAGTAATTGCATATAAAACCATTATGGTTCTTTCCATGTAATCAACAGAACTCTGGGTTTAGAGATACGGACTGCTCCTATAACATTCGATTAACTACGCCATTATTTAGTTACTCATATTTCGTGCCTGATTCAGATTCATTCAAAGTGTATCGAGATAGAAACGACAAATGTAAACACTAAAAAGCAGTAGTTATGTGATAGACGCTAGAGCTCTTAGGTTGTCTCGTGAAACACTGTAAACATCTGAACAACGAATATTGTCAAAATGGAAAATATTTTTGGGCCCATCAATACTGCTCTGTCAATAATTACGGTATTGACAATACATCAATACCCACACTCATACGGTCAATATATTGACACATGGTCAACATAGCAACAATATTATTGAACGTGTGAAGGCCCCTTAAAGACTTCAGTATTACTGTAATAGAAGTGTCTGTAATATTCAATGTTATTTCTGAACACTGCGCTAGTAAACTGACAAGTAAGACCTTCCAGCAGTCTAAAAGTTCGAAACTTAAACTGCAAAAAGACGCAACATAAACCAGAGGATACTTTCCTAATAAATAAAGCGGAAAGTAGAGCTGAGGTTCTATATGATTTTCTGTTTTGTCATTGAGCATATCCATGTGTTCGTTTTCGAGTGTCATTTACATGAGAATGAATGGTACTGGTGTATTAAATATTATTTCACGGATGGTGACGAAAAAGATCGCTTTTAGAGGAAACTGAATGTATTCCACCATGCCACCCTAAAGAAATAATGAAAGTGGGATCTCCATGAGTGCTCAAATTAAGCTGATTTGCTATAAAAGTGATAAGTTCTTTAGACACTAAGCTATTATTTGTGTTTGAAAACTTTAACTTTTTTCTCATGACGAATACCAAGTAAAAAGAATCTACTTATTGTGTAGAAATATTTCTGCAAGAGTAGGTGTACAATAGAAAATGTAAGGTTTCTTCAAATGAAGTGGTGGTAAGGCTATTTGCAGAGTGTGAAAGGGCTTGCAAGTAAGTAACTGTTTTTTTTTCATTGTGTTAATAATATACTAGTTAGCAGTGGCGTACCCTGGATTTCTGCCGCCCCCCATTTTGCTGCCCCCACCCCCCCATATTTTCGGAACTGAACAACAACAAAAATTGAGACTTTGGCCATAAGTACCAATATTGTTTCAGTGTTTATCAAAATACAATAGGGAAGCTGCAATTTATTTTCCGTAAATAATTTTTGTTTCTCCAATTTTTTACGTGATGCTCAACAAATGCCATTTGAAGATTATTTATACGACTTATTTGTCTGAGGTGTCTGTAACAGCAAACAAAACCTTCATAAATTAAGATGGTTTCAACTAAAACACTGCACTTGCACTGAGAAGTAAACACTTTGTAACATAAAATTTATGATGATAAAAAACACTCTCGTTTGCAGAAAATTGATGTTTCATTTATTAATACATGACGCATTTCGCCTCTTCCGTGGTTGTGGCAGGGCACCTAAATTAGGTTTTACCATTGTTTTCGTTGCCCCCCTCCTCCCCCCATTCTTTAGCAACAGTTACATCTGTTGTAAAGGTTCTATGTTATTAAATTTAATAATTTGACATTGTGCAACCTCAGGAATCAATACTTTTATTTGTTGAACTATGCTCTTTAGTGGTATTTATTAGTTCAATTTTCATTTCCCCCACACCAAAACATGAATGTGGTCATGTGGGCTGCAGTTTCATCAGTCTGCACCTCTCCGATTTCTAATATTTCTTGCTTAGGAAAGATGATTATATTTCTAGTTCTGTTTTTAATCACGTTTGTACATTTTGTTCCATCTTTCAACTTATGATGATGCCCAGAAGAGGCGAAACGCGTCATGTGTAAATAAATGAAAGATCAATTTTGTGCAACCAAGATTTTTTGGTATCAAAATATCTATTACAGTAGCTGTGCCAGCGCCTAAAAGTATGGAGTGAAGTGATTTTAGTCAAATTTATGAGCCTGCAGAGCTTTCATAGCAATAAGTATTCTGAATAAAGTTGGGTGAATACTTTCCCAAGTATTAGGCAGATAAAAGTTTCTTGTCAGTAGGAGTTCAGTGTCCATTACGTGAGTCTGCATGTGGACCGCACACTCCAGTTTGTAGGCTTACCAGGTTTGGATCTTTTAGCCCTTTTTCAAAACAATTAAATTAAGTTCTACAACACACCCATTAGCCACAACATTACATTTTCTTTCTTTTTTTGACAGTAGATCTTTTGCAGGTATCCATATATTACTTCATAGAGCCAATGGTTTTGTTAGCTTTTCATTGACAGAAACAGATTTGTTTGTAGATAGAGCAAAGAAGCGATTAGTTGTGATGAAATATCCATTATCCTTCTCTACAGAATTAGGGCGAACCTTTAAGTATTTTAGAGCCACAAATGAAAACTGAATTAACAGTTCCTTTGCCAATAGTGGTGTAGTGAAGAATATATAACGAAGTAGAGTGTGTCTAACTTCACCTCGAGCGCCGTGTTGAGGACAACAGACGGTCTCACGGATGTGACGAAAACATGGGAAGGAAATTCACAACTTCTCTACATCCTAATCCCCGACGTTGTCGAGTTACAGTGGTTGAAATAATTTAAATCGAAAGTTTACTCGCAATATTGAGTTTCCAGCTCCTGTATTAGATATAGATGTACTACCCATTAGAGACATACGAAAATTTGTGCCTAGCTGTGACACGAGCCGCTATTACCCGATTTTAGTAATCGGTCACCTTCTAACTTTCAGTTATACAAGTACGTTTCCAGGACCGCCCGGAATGTGTGTGTACCACTTTGACCCTATATACCACAATCACTATGTTCTGGATTCGTTCGTCCCTAATGTCCTTGGTATCTGTCAAATAGAAAGAAACGAAATCAAATCAATTTGCGCTATTGATATAAAATTAAAGAATACTTAGTCTATAAGTATGTAATAAAATTGGTTATTTGTAAACTCCATTTTCTTTATAGATACAATTTGTTATCACCGCCCAGACACATCACTGGTATTGCCTCATGCCTGCAATCGGTCACACTTTGTCCACACCACACATGGGAAATTATTCCATACATCTCTGTGTCGGCAAATTCTGGCATGAACTGCTACGTTTAATAGTGACTGCATTAATTTCTTTATGTTGACTAATAAGTACAAAATATGGAAAGAAATTTGTTTTGGAATGCTTTTACTCAGAAACTAAGCTAACTTGCAAAGTATATTACATTTAAAATTGACATCAGATTTGTCATGACCATTTTTCCATTCTGAATTAGGGAAATAAAATTCTGGAAACCTCTTACTTGTTTTTTAACCAAACTGAGTAAATAACTGATATGTTCTCGGTGAAGACTACATGAAAATATATTCCTTTTTACAGAGCATTTTGGCCTAGGAATGAATATTAAAGCGAACTGATTTCAGCTGGATTGACTAATTTAGAAATAGTATTTTTATAGCATAATTAAAATGTTAGGGGAACTTAAAACTGTTTGAATGCAACTTTATAAATAGACATTGTAATTTAGTGACAAATCTTTGTACTCCTCACTTGATATCTCTGAGTAAGACCCAGCTCGCCCGCTCCCTGCCACCCCCAAATATGTGCCACCCAGGGCCATGGCTCTCCTGGCACCCCCCACGCTATGCCACTGCTAGTTAGCAAATTAACTGCAGTTTGTACAATGTTCGTCTGCTCTGTGGACCGCAGCTACAGCCACATGGATGTGAAGATGGTACCTTAACCCATCTGTAAACTTCCTTTCTTTTACAGGAAGATTTCAAGAAGGATTTTTTTTTTTTTCACGGTGGCACCTGAAGAATTGCGAAGCCCTTAAGTTCACGACTATGGAAGCCAGCGTGACGTCATGATGACGTGTACATGCTGTATCGAAGAGGCCACGTATCGACTTTTGTGAATTTCGAGATACTGCGTAGCGCCACCTTCAATTCGTTGTCCTAGCGTTTTGCGTTTCGTTCAGACGTTGTTACAGTTATCTTGATTTTAATCGCTTTTCTTAATATGTCGACTTACTATGATAGCACATTGAGAGAGAAGTTGAAAGATTTCAGCGTTAATAATGACGGAAAATTGTGTGGCTACTGCGAAATACAAGAATAAGTTGATATGCTTCTTACGCAGTTGAAGTGCATCGGCTACTCTTACTCCGTGAGATATAGCACACAGCATCTAAAATACACAGGTGAACCCAGAAGTATGGTACTGTCTTTGGTAATTTGGTAGAATCCGTGTACATCGAAGGAAACGTCATAGCCATCGATATATATCGAATATTCGATATAGTGTTCCTGAACCGGAGATTCGGGCGCTACGCGCCCTCACGTACTAAAAAAAAAATCTTGTTTAACCTATACCTAACCTAACTTTGACTTAAAAAAATTGATCTGTAGCGTAGCCTTAAGAAAGTTAGGTATAGGTTAAACAAGAAATTTTTTTTTTTAGTACGTGAGGGCGCGTAGCGCCCGAATCTCCGGTTCAGAAACACTATATCGAATATTCGATATATATCGATGGCTATGACGTTTCCTTCGATGTACACGGATTCTACCAAATTACCCTGTCTTTTTTTCGTTTTCGTTACTGTAGCCTGTATATCACTAAATTTTATTGTAATCTTTCCGTGTGATCACGAAAACGCATTTTGGAGGATCTGCCAGTTGTACATAGCTAAGCAAAAGTAATTGTAACATATGTAGCCGATAAAATGTGTGTTCAGTTGTTTAATAAGTTCCTCTGATTCGTTGTCTGTGAGAAAATAATTTTTCACAGTGTCGTGTCCGATTCTTTGGCCGTTTCGTTATAACCATTTTATTTGTACATTTGCAGGTTCTCCAAAATTCTTCTTCACCCAAAGTAAAGGGAACGTTGAGATCCGAGTTTCCATCTTCTATAGTAAGCACAAGTCACCGTAAATGTATTCTTGGATTTAAGTTTTATAAAGACAAGGAGGCGGCCGTTCCAGATCTCCTGGTTGGTAATGTCATTACTTCCTGTCTTATTCATCTGTAAATAATAATAAGTGTTCGTTTACAGCGTAAACTAAGAAGAGTAAGGCGTAATTGAAGACGGGGTATATGCTGTCCTGCAATTCACTATTAATTTGGTATTATAAAAACCGGGGAATAAGGGAGGTGACAAACCATCTCCCTCAAAAAGTGACTTCAATTCAAACGTTTTTTGCACTCTCCCCCCCCCCCTCCCCCACACTGTTCTTTGGAAGTTGCTTTAATTATTTTAGTTGTTTTACTATCAAATTATAATTTGTTTGACATAAATCAGTGCATTTCTATTAATTGACTCTTACGCTTTTTTGAAGTCCATAAAAGTAAATATAGGTCTATATTAAGTTGCTACTTTTATTCCTCTGTAAATTAATTTCCCTTTCTAAATTGTGCCTGATACTGCCCTCATTATCTGTGTCAAGTATTTCATCTGCCCCTTTTTAAAAACACCTTGGATAATAGCTAGTAGGTCACTGGTAGGAGGGAGAGTCTCCTATAGTTGTTAGCATCTGTTTGCTTCTGTTTTATATAGTGGATGTATTAGTGCAGATGTCCATACTAATGGTGAACTGTGTTTTCCAAATTTGATTGAATATTTCTGATATAGTATCAGGTGTCACCGGAGTACTTCCATAGTTCAGTAAATATATGAACTTCTCCAGATGAGTTATTGTTTTTGAGTAATTGTATTATTTCTCTTATTGTTGGTGGTTTTGACTCTAATGATGAAATCAAATCATATAAAAGAAATTATTGTTGCTCATCTGTGTAACATGAAAATGTTTTAAGATCTATTTATTTACCAACAATCTATTCCCTTGCAAATTTTTAAAGTGTTAGTTACAAAAATTAAACATGGTGAGCATAAATTTACCTGAATTATTTGCATATTGCATAAGCAACTGTTTATACTAGTATAATTGAAACTTTTGTATTCTGTTGCAGATAATTTTAACATGAAGCAAAACATTGACTCAATGCTGATTTTTTTGTGGCAT
Organism: Locusta migratoria; assembly: GCA_026315105.1. NCBI lineage: Eukaryota > Metazoa > Arthropoda > Insecta > Orthoptera > Acrididae > Locusta > Locusta migratoria. The sequence goes on from CM048755.1 coordinate 768,210,683, forward strand.
TTCTAAGATCCCAGCCGGGATCATGTTTGGCCTGTCTGGTGCAAATTTTTTATGTGACGCCACTGGGGCGAATTGTGATTGTGTCAATGAAATAAAGTAACTGAATAACTTAAAAATTGTATTAATTATCAACAACAATCAACCTTTCATCACTTCTTGGGAAGAAGACCAGATCAAATCTCTCCCCCACCTCTGCCCCTAGCACCTACTAATTGCTCTTGCAGAATTACATATACCCAATGGAGGTGTGGGATCACTTCTGAAATATGTTTGTCTTTTTAAAAGTTGACGCCACTGCTAACGGAGGTCCATTGCCTGTAGGGTGTGATACCTTCACATCATGTTGCGAGATTTCAAGGTGTTCAGTCATTTTTGCAACTGTTTCAGTACTGCAATTATAAGTCAGATTTATTAAGTTCTTACAGATCTCTCTTGCCCATTACGTGCTGCGAAATTAGTGCTTAATGTTTCAGAAATGTTGAGCCATGCATTTGCTCTAGATTGCTGCTAGTATTCTGTAACCCCTGTGCTGCAGTATTTGTCTACTATAACTGCTTCTTGAACCAAACACATACGTTTCACCTAAACAAATTGAGGATTAATCCTATAAGTCAAAATTAATTTGTCAAATCCCCATTCAGAGAAGAAACAAAAGATGGCACAAAAGTATTTGTACAGAAACTTAAACTTTAGGAAATCTGGACATGGACAATCAGGTTTTGGATTCTCAACTTTAGTAAATTATCAATATACTCTTGCACGAAAGACTCTGCAATACTGTTCCACAGATTAAAAATTCTAGCTCACATTTTTTGTTCTTTTGTGTGAGACCATAACCACCTTTCTCAAATCATTTCTCTGTTAAATGAACACAGATACACTTTGAAACAGGGAAACAAAGACTGAATTGTATTTATTTTGGACTCACAGAAATCAGTAACCCAGTATACAGGATTCATGTTTGTGTTCCACTCCTTGAAAATATTTAATGCTTCTGAAATTAAACCATGTGTCTTCTATTTGAATGTAAAAAGAACCTACCACTAAATAGCACACACTTGTCTTTACTGTTGCAAAGAGTAGTGGATTATCACACTTGATGGACTTTTACATTGTATCAAGCAAGCACACTGTCCCACACTTCCTCAGTAGTTCCCTTTGTCATGCAGTCTCATAGCAAAAGAAGAGTGGATGTATTTCTCCATCAACCTCTGTACAAGGTCTGAAAACGGGGACTTCCACCAGTCATCATCAATTTTTCTTTCCTTCACTAATTTACCTTCACTTGCAGCATATCCTGATCAATTGCTGTTTCCTACAAAATCAGTGTATTTAGTCATGGTTGTTAGGGATTTGCTTTGCAGGGGAAAAAAGAGGAAATCTTACCAGCATTAAGATACTAGTAAAATAAAATTGTTACTACGTTAGTATTATTGTAGGACAAAAAAGTGTCCAAAAAAAATCTATCTGGCTTGTTGGACCCTGAGGCCTGATTCCAAGGGCAAAACTGAACAGTAAGTAACTACAGCCAAATCTGTTGACTTATCATGTTACTGAAGGATCTAACAGATAGTAACAGAATTATTAAACATGTAGGGCTTCTCCAAATGTTATTCTAAATGATTTATAGAACTTGAAAATTTGTTGATTACTGTTATAATTGATGTAGCCTGTGAAGATTTGTCTTTTAGTTTCTTTTCTAGTATGACAGAATGTATTGTGTATTATACCTTTCAGCCATCTGATTTTTCATGTAAGCTTCTTTTCTGTTTTGATTACTTTCCAAGGAATGCACATGAAGAATCTTATTTTTGCAAATCATTGTTATGTATTGAACAGAAGTAACAATTTGTTTTGCTTTTGAAGTGTGATGTGTTCTAGCAGATTTTGGCCTTGTATTCTCATGTGTATTTCAAACAGAGCTGAAAATGAATAAAAATGTTCACTAATTATGGTATCATACTTAGGATTTAATAGTGTCTCTTGTATGTATGTTTTGAATGTAAACTGGACATAAGTTGTAAATCATCTGGAATATTAACATGTAGTCATAAATTATACTGAATAAAATGCAATTAATTACCATTTACTGTATTTTTGTCTTTGTGCAAGATTTCAACAAAAATTGACAGCATTTGCAATACATTCTTAAAAGAATAACAAATTATGATCAGAAATTGTGTAAACAGGGATGTGCATTTTTTTTGTCTTCACGCCATGCATTACTTCTGTCTACATTTCTGCAGCATTTTAAATTTTTGTGCCCTACAAATTCCTATAATCTATTTTAGGTCTTTGATTTCTTTCAAAATATTATCCTTGTCACAATTAGGCACTGAAATGTTTCCATAGTTCTAGAGAGGACTGTCTATGTTGCTAATACCAGCATGCAATGATGGGAAACTAAAATGGCAGAACAGCTTGTTTGTTTATTAGCTAATAACACTGTTTAACTTTAAAAATAATGCTTTACTACAATCAATTTTGCTGCTCTCACAAGTCCAACATTTCAAAGATCCTGGTAACTAGGCTAAGCCAACAATATCTGAAAATCACTAAGATAAACAGTTTTGCTACCATATCTAATCTGATATATAATTTCCAAACATTTTAAAATTTACAGAATTTCATAGTATTAGACAATATTCTATACATGTTGAGTATGAAATAAAATGAGATGAAATATTAAAGTACAGTAGTTGGAAAAATTACAAACAGCGTACTAGCCCTTCAACTTCTATAAGCAGTGTCGCATGTTTTGTGTGCAAGGAAGACTACTTTTCTTAAGTACATTCTCATTAGTTATGGTGTAAGTTTGTGATAAGTATTGTAACTCTCACCCATCAGTAATGCCATATAAGAAACAATACCCACAGTGATTAATGCATTGCAATGTTTTAAATTACAATATTTTTATCTTGGTTTTGAATGTAATTTCAATAAGAGGATTGAAAACTACCAAGGGCACCCATTCCCAATGACAAGGGGACCCTGTCCCATCTCTCAGGAAAAGGAAAAAAATTTAGTGCAGTCAGCAGTTTTTCTTCCTGTAAACTTATTTTAAAGTATGCATTCTAATAACAGAAATAAATTTTTAACAGATTGGTACTTGAACTTCGTTATGACTACTTGAAAATAATTGCTTGCCTTGCAAACTGTTACAAATACTTTTCTCCCTGGTTTGGCTTTCCTTAGAAATTATCATATGGGCACTCTTCAGAACATCACAGCTCTTTGGCTGACATGATACCATGTTGGGTTTGTGTACTGCTAGGATCTCTTATTGATTTATTTGCTGAGAGACTGGTAAAAGGTAACAAAGTCGATACTCTGAAGACTGGTATGAATACCACAGTGGTTTACTAGGCATGGTCCTGTCGGACTTGGTGTGCCATTGCATTCCTCCAATCTTTGAATTGACTTACCCAGTCAGTTAAAGGGGGACTTACAGTTTACCTGAGCTCCAAATCATGATGTCACTCAGTATTTTTGCTGGAGGTGAAAGAAGTGAAGTGACATAAAAATCCTAGAACTGAGCAGGGATCAAACCTGCAACCTTTGGATTCATGGTCTAGCACTCGATTATGTTACCCAGAAACACCTGCGAGATTTAACTGACATTATGAGATGCAGACAAGAAATCTACCAATCATCTTTTTGTCTAGTTGCTACTATGTGGAAGAAATTCAGAATGGATTTCATTACTTCCAGGATGCCTTTCCTGGTTTTAAAGTTTTAATAACAGCAGAACATTTAAATACAGAGAACATTTTCTTTAGTGTTATTTTTGAACAATATAAGTTTGCACATGATGATGTGTATTTTATCCCTTGGTTCTTGGATATGGACTGTAAATGTAAATCTTGTTAGCTGATATGTTGTCCCAAACTTTTGTTTCCAATCACGTTTCGTAATAATGGACATGTTTCTCTACTTCGTGTTTGAAAATTTAGAGACTCTACAGTCTTAAACCCAGTGGTGGATCCAGGATTTTGGCTTGGGAGGGGCTTGACCCAGTTGAGCTAAAACCAAGTACTTTTAGAGAGGGATAAACCAAGTTGAAAATGGCCTTTATAAAGAGAAAACTGCCTCTGAATATGCTGCTGCTCCAATTACAGAAGCAGTCTTTACAAGATCTAAATCTATGTCAGATGCCATTTATGATATGATTTTAAATGGCAGATTCACATATCATAAAAAACAGAAGAAAGTGCTTACACTACAGTCTATATTTACTTACACACAACATTTCTGCACAGTTAAATTTTACTAACCACATTGGCAACAGGAGTGTACAAATATTGGCAATGAAATGTTTGCTTTGCAATGGTAATTAATATACTGGCTGGATAATTACATATTTCATGGTCAATATGAAAGGTTATTCCACTCATTCTTTCTGATGGGGTTTTCAAGGAGCATTCAATGGTCGTTGCCAACGTAAGCACAGTACACTGCAGATGTGGTAAGTACAATTTTACCTTCCAGGTAGTTTAACACTTTTGCTGCAGCTGATGCTTATAAGCGTCCGCGCTCACTGTAGGATAGCTGCAGCGAAGGTGTTAATTGCATACTTTTTCCAATTCTATCGTAAGGTAAAATAAATCAGTCAACACTCTGAAGATTAGGTTGAATACTATAATGCTTTAGTAGATACAGTCCTTTTTTGCAGGCAGTATACCATTCAGTTTAAAATGAATATTGAACCATGGTGGAACTCTGCATTTTTCACACCAATAACAGTGTGAAAAGTTAAGTGACAGGCAAAACTCTTTGGTTTGACTGGGGATTGAACCTGTGACAGTATAATATAGTCTGTGTTGGTGTAGCTGCCAGCTCAGTTGTGTGGTTTGAATCTATAAAGTAGTAACTTATTTTACAAAATGAAAGAGTGCAGTTTCTCTGGACCTACAGTTGAGGAACAATGGAGGAATCTTTGTTTTTGCCCCTGTGCTGTGAATAGGAGAAAATTCTGTCCAACTCCTTTCTTTTCCTGTTTTCATAAATAGGTTAGATTTTCCTGGCCATCAGTTTGTATAGTTATACAGAAATAGATATCTAACAAAAATGGATATTTATGATATTCTCTTTGAGCCAATGTTCTGTCAAGTTCAGCACAGAAATAAATTGCAGTTAAGTCTCCTAACACATTTTGTTGAAGCACTCGGATATTTGCACACAACTCTTAAGCGTTCTCTTTTTTTGAGTTATAGGAGACATCATAAAGTAAGGATGCATGTGCTGCTAACTTCCTGTTTGATACACACAGGGGTGATGTGCTTTTCATGTTTTTACCCAGAAATAATTGTTGCTCCTTTCTGTTGCTCATCTTCCATCTTCTTGCACATTTTTTCGCGTCTAATTGAGGAATATGTGTAACCATCTTTTTGAAAATGTAGACCATACAGACTGATTACTTTTTTAACACCTCTCTCCTTACAACAGAGGTGTCACCATACAGCTCGTGAGACGTGTTCAACATTTTCAAATGAAAAATTTCGACAATGGAAGGTCCAGATTGAAATGTCAATAATATGGGGATAGATAATAACTTGCTGTAAAATTGATCAGTGAACTGTCGACACACACACACACACACACACACACACACACACACACACACACTAAAGACACTCACATTCTCACTACATAAATTTCGACTGCAGCCTTCATCAGAAAAGAGTTAACTCATTCACACATGACAGCCAACACTGGCTGCTACGGCACAGGTAGCTTTCATGTGTGCATAAGTGATTGTGTGAATGTACTGTTTTCTGATGAAGACTGCAGCTAAAATTTTAAATATCTGGTTTGAATGTTCGTCTTTTATGTCTGTTGGCAGCTCAGTGACTTTCTTCTTACGAGTTGTAACCTACCGATTTCTTTGATAAGAAAAGCATTCTACAATATTTTCACTTTTCTATATGCTCTTAACGCTAAGTTGAATTGAGCATATGATAACCAAAATATGGCTTCCACAAGAATAAACAAGCTTTAGCCTATTGGTGCCATTTTCTTCATGCAACAAGATTTCGGCACAGTTTAAACTTTCCCGTCGTAATGAGAAGCAACATATATCTCACGTAATCTTGCTTTTGCAAGTAACTGTTGACATAAACTAAGTAATACAATGACATTATCTGTTACACTCTTCCATTTTAAAACTCTTATTATTATATACATCAAGTCATTTGCTTTCGGTTATCACACGTATATGGACTTGTATAACAGCAACGGGCATATTTTTACGTTTAAATTAATCTTTGTAAACTAGCTTTGAAATACGTTCTTTAATAACTAAGCATATAAACACATGTAATGATATTCATTCATTCAGTCGTACCCAGCAGTACATAAATTGTGTATCTATTTGCTACTAATTTTGTAGTATTCCATCGCTAAAATGTTCCACACGACGTTTACAGTACGGCAACAACCCAGTCAGCAAATACGTAGGTTTTCTACGAAACGATTACTTCCTGAGTTTTTTCAGTGGTCTGTCGGTAATATTTGTATTAAAATCTAGCTCCTTTTAATCCTGCTTTGATGAAATACGTAACTATATGCCGCGGTACTGTATATCTTTCTGAAGTTGGAGACGTCAAAACAAAACTGTCATTTGTTCAGCATCTCGAATGTTAACCGAAGTCGAAAGGTCGATATATTGCTTCTGTCTTCTTCGATACAGCATGGCTACGTCATAATAGGTTCGTTCCAGCAGCTGCCAGACTGCTTGACGCGCATGCGCATAGCTGAAATTGCGTTCCAGCAGCGCCTTCTCCCGCTTCTGGCTACTTGGAGTGTGTCTGTTTGGTGTTCCAGCAGTTGCCGCAAGCAGTCAGACGCTACCCGAAAAAATATTTCTGGCGCGGTCAAGCTGCCAATTTGCGCATGCGCAGAAAGGCCTGGGTAGAGTGGGGGGGGGGGGGTAGCCATCACGTGATACGTGAATGTTTGTAGCGTGTTTTTCGGTTATTTGGAAGTCACTGCAATCCTACTTGAGATCAGATATTTCTCGTTTACACTTCTTCGTTATTAGGAAGGAAAGTATTTTAATTTCTCCTTTAAACTCACCTTCGCCCTCAGCCAGAAACAGTGCAAAAATCGTTCCAGCAGTGCAAGTATCAAAAAGGGTTTTTACGTCATAGTAGCTGCGCATGCGCAGTAACACCTGTTTCTTAGCGCTTGAAACTAGCGGTCTGGCAGCTGCTGGAACGAACCTAATGACGTCACGCGGATTTCCATGGTCGTGAACATAAGCTCTCCCCGTAGGCCGTAGTTACTAGGTTCGTTCGAGTGGCCCAAAAGCTGATAGTTCCTGACAGTTGCTGACGATTTGGAAGGCCTCTACTGCGCATGCGCGCTTTTTGACAGTTGCCAACTCCGAAGCCAACTCGAACGCTTATTTCACCTGTTTCGCATATTGGCCACCCATAGCGCTAGTTGGCATCTTTTCTCTCTACCAATCTTGAAAGTGAGGTTATGACTGGCGATATGTTATGCATTTCTCAATTGAGAAAACTATTTAAGTCGTCATGAAACATTTGCAATTTAACGTTAAACCAAAGTATAATAATAAAGTTTAACAAGACACATTTGCCTGCAAACCATGTACCTGTCGAGTATAAAATTCGTGTGACGAAACTAGGTTAACTTGCGAGTCGCGATGTTACCAGACGACAATTCCATCAAAACATTCTTCTTGAGAAAGCTCACGTTGACGTGAGGTGGCGGACCGGCGACGGACAGTGTGCATTCCGCCATTAGAAATACATTGTGGATTAAATTCTGATCATAAACGTCAACAAAACGCAAAATATACGTAAACATGTCTCCATTTATAAATAATGTAGCCAATTTAATCTGACAAAACCTCATACAAAAATGAGGTAAATTAGGATAGTTGTGTGTGAAAGGAATATTTGGTAACATACAACTTCATATGCATTTTGTCCCATTATTATGAGTTACAATAAAATTTAAAAAATGAAACATACAAAAATTTGCAGGTGTTGTGCAAGAATTATCATCGTACATGATTTTCCCAGAAGTTACACATTTCGTGTAGAAACGCCCACAATGGCACTAATAGATTTCTATAATATATAACCACAAGGAGAAACACGGAACAATAATTGTGAGACGCTATAGTGGCACATATGTCGGTTATAAAAATCTATCACTGCTAATGCCTGTTGTGAACTATATTATTCCTATGTGTCAATCACTTCATTTACAGATGGCACAGAAAATCTCAGTAGGACTATTTTTACGTCATTTTCAGGCGAACATATCACAATCCAAACTGTAAAAACATACGCATTCATCTTTAAATTCGTGTTATGAAAATTTCCACACCTTTCATTTATAGTATGTATGGGTGTAATAAAAAGGGGACGTACTGTATTAGAAGGCCACATAAGTTGAAAGAATGCCTGTCTAATATACAAACTCAACCTCAATCAAGAGAAAATGGAAGACTTGGAACACAAACCTCTTCGTAAATGTGCAGGCTTGTCTTTTGGCCGAGGCTTGTTAAACGCTTTGGAGTTAGTCAGAAAACAGTTTGACTTAAACTTTCGGTTGCCAACTATCAGCTCCGCCACTCGAACACCAGATTGGCCAGTCAGATATCGTCAGCAAGAGTCAGAAGTGCCACTCGAACGCCTCAAACTGTTCCTGACCGTCAGCAGCGCCACTCGAACGAAGCTACTGTGGAGTGTAGATGGGGAGGGGGGGGCACAGTGAAGTTTGTGTGTCCGATGTCTAGACTGTCAGTGATTTCTACTGAAGTGGATACCCCTACTAAGAGGCGCAGAACAAATTCGGGTTATACAGCTGTTTTAAAAGCTGCCTCATTAAGTGGTGCGAATATGGCGGTGGACGGAATTAACGGTGTTGGTGATATAGACGAAGGGTTATATTCCAGACAGCTCTATGTCTTGGGACACGAAGCAATGCGTCATATGGCTACATCTGATGTTCTTATTTCAGGCCTCGGTGGTCTAGGTGTTGAAATAGCGAAGAATGTAATTTTAGGTGGAGTAAAATCTGTGACTCTGCATGAAACTGTTGAATGTGAAATAGAAGATTTGAATTCACAGTTTTACCTCACGGAAGAAGATATTGGTAAAAATAGGGCTGAAGCATGTCACAGTCGGCTGGCGGCACTTAATAGCTATGTTCCTACCACTGTTCACACAGACGACTTGACAGATGATTTCATAAAGCAATTTAAAGTTGTTGTTCTGACAGAGAGCACGCGGGAGGAGCAGCTGAGACTATCGGAAGTGACACACGCTAATGATATTGCGCTAATCGTGGCAGATGTACGTGGTCTATTTACACAAGTGTTTTGTGATTTTGGTGAAAACTTTACAGTTGTTGACGTAAATGGTGAAAGCCCTGTGTCAGCTATGATTGCAAGTATTTCCAAGGATGCCGAAGGGTTAGTGACTTGCGTCGACGACGCCCGTCATGGCTTGGAAGACGGAGACTTCGTGAAATTCTCTGAGATCGAAGGTATGACAGAACTAAACGATTGTGAACCACGAAAGATACGTGTTCTTGGCCCTTACACTTTCGCAATTGGTGACACTAGTGACTTAAGTGATTATATCCATGGTGGTATTGTTACCCAAGTGAAGATGCCAAAAACTGTCAAATTTAAGCCGTTGAAAGAGTCTGTGAAGGATCCAGAATTTGTTGTGACCGACTGGGCAAAATTTGATCGGCCAATGCAAATACATTTGGCGTTTTTGGCCCTTCATGAATTTCTTGCACAACACAAAACTTTTCCCAGGCCGTGGAACTCTGAGGATTCTGAAGAATTTTTAAAACTGGCAGAGAAAGTAAGGGAAGATAATGCTATTGAGGTTGAGCTAAACGTTGATATTATTTCCTTATTTTCAAAAGTTTGCAAGGGAGATTTACCCCCCCTTGATGCAGCTATAGGAGGCATTGTTGCACAAGAAGTAATGAAAGCATGCAGTGGAAAATTTAATCCAATTTTTCAGTGGTTGTATTTTGATGCTCTGGAATGTTTACCACTAGATTTGACTGAAGAATGCTGTTCTCCATTGGACTGCCGGCATGATAGGCAGATAGCAGTATTTGGGAAAGATTTCCAGGATCGTTTAAGTAAACTAAAATACTTCATTGTTGGTGCCGGAGCAATAGGTTGCGAACTCCTGAAAAACTTTGCTATGATGGGTGTTGGCACTAAGGAGGGTGGTAAAGTTGTAGTTACAGATATGGATTTGATTGAAAAATCCAATCTAAATAGGCAGTTCTTGTTCAGATCTTCTGATGTTCAAAAACCTAAATCATCTATAGCTGCACATGCCGTTAAGTCTATGAATCCCGCTTTAAATATTATTGCGTATGAAACAAGGGTTGGCCCGGAAACGGAAAAAATGTTCGATGACAATTTTTTTGAAGAATTGGATGGTGTTGCAAATGCATTGGATAATATCGATGCCCGTATCTATGTAGATCGCCGTTGTGTTTACTACAGAAAGCCTCTTCTCGAATCAGGCACGTTAGGTACAAAGGGTAATACACAAGTGGTCGTGCCATTTCTAACAGAGGCGTATAGTTCTTCTCAAGATCCTCCAGAAAAGAGTATCCCAATTTGTACTCTGAAGAATTTTCCAAATGCAATTGAACATACATTACAGTGGGCTCGTGATATATTTGAAGGTCTGTTTTGCCACAGTGCTCAAAATGCTGCGAAATACCTGGAGGACCCATCATTTGCTGAAAGGACATTAAAATTACCAGGTGTTCAGCCATTAGAAGTAGTGGAATCTGTCAAACAAGCTCTTGTTGATCTGCGCCCTTTCTGTTTTGAAGACTGTGTGAAGTGGGCCAGGTGCCATTGGCAGGAGCAATACAACAATCAGATTAGGCAGTTACTGTTTAATTTTCCTCCAGATCAGTTGACTTCCAGTGGACAGCCATTCTGGTCTGGACCTAAACGTCGTCCAGAACCTTTGGAATTTTCTGTTGATGATCCATTGCATTTGGATTATATTGTTGCTGCGGCTAACCTGAAAGCTGAAGTGTATGGTATACCTCAAAACAGAGATCGTACAGTTATTGCAAGCATGGTGTTATCTGTAGAGGTTCCTGAATTTGTTCCAAAGTCTGGTGTTAAAATAGCTGTAAATGATTCTCAGATTCAATCTACAGAGAATTCTGCTAATGGTGTTGTAGATCATGATAGAGTCAACTCTTTGATGAAGGCACTGCCAACTCGTGAGACCCTCAAAGGAGTTGTTATAAAACCATTAGAATTTGAAAAGGATGATGACTCAAATTTCCATATGGACTTCATTGTGGCGGCTTCGAATCTTAGGGCTTTAAATTACAAAATTCCACTTGCTGATCGCCATAAAAGCAAGCTCATAGCAGGCAAGATAATTCCTGCTATTGCCACAACTACTTCAGTTGTTGCTGGGTTCATTTGTCTTGAACTCTACAAATTGACCCAGGGTTTCAAAGTATTAAATCGTTACAAAAATGGATTTATAAATTTGGCTTTGCCTCTGTTTGCATTTTCAGATCCCATCGCTGCTCCAAAAATGAAATATTATGATAATGAATGGAGTTTGTGGGATCGTTTTGAAGTTGCAGGTGAACTAACCCTTCAAGAATTTCTTAATTACTTCAAAGAGAAGCATAAGTTGGAAATCACCATGTTGTCTCAAGGCGTCTGTATGTTGTATTCATTTTTTATGCCCAAAGCAAAAGCTTTAGAGCGAATGTCTCTTCCTATGTCAGAAATTGTTAAAAAGGTTTCAAAGAAAAAGTTGGAACCCCATGTCAGAGCTTTGGTTTTTGAGTTATGTTGCAATGACGAGGAGGGCAATGATATTGAGGTCCCATATGTTCGATACACTCTGCCATGACACAATTAAGCCAGTGTCATAATTTACAGTATTAAAACTTTAAGCTGTCCTGAAGCTTATGAAACATTCAGAGATGTTTCTTGTAAGGAGAAACAGCTTTATTGTAAAATAGACATTATTAATCTTCTTTATTTCGTGTGTGAGTGTGTGTGTGTGTGTGTGTGTGTGTGTGTGTGTGTGTGTGTGTGTGTGTGTGTGTGTGTGTTTTTTTTTTTTAAATTATTGTCGCAATATCTTCGGAACAGTTTCTAGTCTTGATCTCAGTAAAAAAAAATATATATATACATACAGTTTTAAGTTATAAATCCAAAGGACAAAATGCAGATAGCCTAGTTACAGAAGTGAAGTAGGCTATATAGGCCTATGGCTATGAGATGTTTAATCATGTTATATTTTTAATCATTTTTTATGTGGAACATGTAGTTATATTCTGGAACCTTAAAGGACTAGCTCTTTGTTATGTTGTGCATCAGTATTTAATATTTTGTGATACTGTCTTCTTAGTATAGGCCTGAAAACTTAATTTTTTGATTAGTTAGATTTGTATTCATATCTTGAGTTGGAATGATACTTGCATTACTAATTTTGCTGCAAGGCTTTAGATCTCTACCTGCTTCACTTCAAAATTTTGGTGCTCATGTCTTAAAAGAAATCCTATTTATGTGTTGCTTTTATTAACTTTATCATGTATTTTGAAATACTTGAATTTAAGTGTAGTACAAATATGAAAAAAAGGCTGAAACAGTACTGAAAATTTTATCATACTGGTACATAGAAATTATTACCTACAACTGCACTTCTATTTGGTAGTGTTCCTGGAACAGTTTCAGTTAGTTGAGGATTTAAATGACAAATCAAATATTTAAGCCTATTTTTCTTGCTCTTAGAATACTGTTCTCAGTGCTGTATTTATAAAGTTCAGTTTTAACAAAACACTTAAATTTGTAATATTTGTGTGACCATAAGGTGGAATGACACAATCTTTCACTAATGCATTTGAATCTTTGGTAATGTGTGTGCATCATGATACTGTTTAGAAGTGATGTTTGTGCTCCACTTAGATATTATGTATACCTGCAATTGTAAAGTACTGCCTCTATTTTGTTAATACATGGAAAAATGGGATAAACTCTAGTCTCAGATACCGCTTTGACCAATGACGTCTATATATAATCGATAGATACTACGAACACATGTTTAGCACAATACAGTAGTGGTAGTTAGATTTCACCTAAATAGGTCAAATCTACTTAATGATACCACATCTTCAAAATGCATTTAATAATTAGGTAATTTTAAAGAAAACTTGCACTCGAAGTTGTACAGCCTGAAATGATATATTTATGTCGAACATACAACTGTAAATCGATTGAGTGTTTCTGAACTGGAGATTTTGATACTACGTGCCCTCACGTACTGGGGGGGGGGGGGAGGAGGAGGAGAATTGTTTAACCTCTAACCAACCTTCTTAGGGCTAAGCTAGAGACAACTTTTTTAAAGTCGAAGTTAGGGTGTCTTAAAAAAAAAATCACACGTAAACAGTGAGTACCGGTATTGAAACCACACACGGGACAGAATGGTGTAAAACATGACGTCATTGGTAGAAGCAATATCGGAGACTAGATTTGCCATAAAAATGCTGAGTGCTTTGCAAAGGACTTGTACATTCTTTCATACTCCAGCTGTTTCATGGTCTTATGTTTAACGTGTAAAATAAAAGAAAAATTCTAAAAATGTTCAGCTCTGTATGCAATGACAACATTGATATATCATAAGCTTTAGATACGGAATAGCTTTATTTGAGCAGATAAATGATCAGTTAATTGTAATCAGATGTAAAGTTACCGGTACCTAGGAAAACTTTTAGATGACTTTTACATAATGTGTTGAATATTTAAAAGTGGTAATGCATATTATTTTCATACTGAAATGTATAAAATATGAAATTTCTAAATCTTATCCTCGCATAACTATTAATCTGTGGACAGTATCATTATTGTCTGTAACAGAAATATATTTTACGCGCAATTCCGCATATTGTGCTGTACTTTCTGGCTGGGACTTTTATTTGGGATTTGTATTAGAAAACTCTTTTTGTGAAAGTTTTCTTGGTTCTCAATGATGCACCAATTCTACAAATATTAGTGTTCAATTATTTTTTCAATAAGAAAAATGCCAAAATGTTTCCCTAGACATACTGGTTATGCACATATTCAGCCACCTGTGATGTTTCCATTCTTCAGATACTGTATGTGTTTTGAAAATGTGCAGTTGTTGCATACGGTTTCTGTATGGTGGCAACACCTGTTTTGGAATATTTAAGCAATTTCCTTGTGCATTTTGTTTTGTGTATTTTAAAAATTTTTGCTTCATGTTGAATTTTTATGCTCTTCCTTTGTTCAATACGGTATGTTGTTGGACAAATTGTTAAATGCTCTTTCAGAATAACTTAAGAAATTAATGTAATGTTTACACTCATACAAATATTGGGTTTGTTGGTAATACATTTTAGTTGTTTGGAAGTCCCAGCGCGGTGTTTCTTAAAGAAGTATGTGCGCATCATGTCCTGAAAATTGGTTAAATTGGTACCTGTACTATCTTTGTATTTCACATTTACATAAGAAGTGTGCATCTAATGACTGTCCAGAATCACTTATTTTATTGGGTGCACTAAAAATAAATGTTATTTAATAATTTCTCTATTCTATTTTTGCTTATAAAGAACAGAACCTTTGCCCTTGAGCTCTAATAGAATTAACTGTTAATGACATTATGCATATAATATTCAAATACTACTGTTACTACTTGACAAACACTTAGACACCACAAAATGTCATTTTGTACTAATAGGCACTAAAATTTAACTTCCTAGAAGATTTAAAACTGTGATCCACACTGTCACTTACTGTCAGTTCTCCTAGGTATGGAACTCAACTTCGATGTTAGACAGGTAGGCACAGTGGTTTTTTTCAGAAGAAAATCTTTGTCAGGGCAACAGTATTACATGTGTAGTTGTTGATAGAGCACTTTCTGAAAACTGTTGTTAAAATGCTGTTCATGTGTTTGCATTTACTTCTTGACATGTTGATAGCAGTGTGATCAATGGTGGCAGTTGACAGCAGTCAGTAACGAATGGTGTTCAGATAGCCACAGATCAGTGTTTCGAACATAATTATTTTTTTATGAATAATATAATGCAAAATTGTTACCACAATGTTGTGCCACTACTGGGTCAGTTGAAGCACATCGGCTTTATGCGATGTCCACTTCTTGTGTTGTGACATCATTTGCCAATTTTGATTTTTCTGTGTTTACATATGGGTTGTGCTCTTGTGGTGGAAGTTAAATGGTTCGCTGTCACATTTGGTTGTCTTATCTGTATGGGGTGTAACATTCTTTGTATTCATGTGGTGTGGTTGCTTCTCAAAGTTTTGTCGTGTGTCCATTAAGA
Organism: Locusta migratoria; assembly: GCA_026315105.1. NCBI lineage: Eukaryota > Metazoa > Arthropoda > Insecta > Orthoptera > Acrididae > Locusta > Locusta migratoria. Next base: position 768,226,046 of record CM048755.1, read on the forward strand.
TGTGTTTTGGTAGTGTGATGTTTCACTGTAATTTCATGTGCTTTTTGTTAGGATGGTTATGACGAACGAGTTTAATTCTTTCTTGCTGTGTGACACACTGGCCACAATAAGTTTTCAGCTGCTTGGCATCATAGCTGATTGTGTTTGGTGTACAAGATGTCAGCAACTGATGAAGCTAACAAGACATGGGCAAGGGTGTGTGGAGGGAAGAAGGGGGTGGGGGGCACTTTGTAATGATGTACTGGGACATTTTTAATTTCTTGACTATTTTATTGTTTACTTATTTCTATCCGTGTTGGTGGATGGTTAAGGATGTTTCCGTAAGGAACAGATCAGTGTAAAAGGGGGGGGGGGGTAATGGCATTTCCATAGTGTTTGTGGTTTGGCAACATGCCGTATTACATGTAGGGTGTGTGTTGCATGATTATTGCTATTGGCAAAGCCAATGAATGTGGAAAGTGAGAAACTGGTTGTGGTGACAGACTTATCTGTGGCATAGACTTAGGTCTATGTTAGGTTGGGAGGCAATAGTTTGCTTGTATGCTGCCGAAGCCAACGGATGTCAAAATGCAAAAGTAGTTGTGGGAAGATTAGTTATTTCAATGTTCCATTCAAACAAAGTGTCTGATACTATTTCTTTGTTGTATCCCTTTCTTCATTTGAGGCATATTATAGGTCAGTTTAAGTATTAAATACTGTTTATAGTTGATGGGATTGAACTATTCAATTCCATGTATCATTTTTTGGGCTTTTCAGGATTTATTTTGTGTTTTTAATTATAATTTTTACTTTTGATTGGCTTCTGTCTTTTTTCCTGCTTACCGGTATGTCTCCACCAAAAACCCCCACGTTCCCACACTTGTCCCATTAGTGTAATTTTATTCGTTCTATGTTAATTTTCATGTGTTTATATGGGCATTTGTTGTTTTTCATTTTCTTGGTTACCACATTGACTGAGTGTGCATGTCACAGCAGCTATGTTGAAGACTTCATGAGCGAAAGGAGACAGGAGGAATCACATCCTTTAATTATGTCCCATTACCAACATCTGTAGATCTGCGAAAAGTGCCAACCACCAATGTGTAAACTGCACTTTAAAACCCAAATGGCAAACTGTTATAGTGCTAAAAGTTTCACAAGGCAAATTGTTGAGCATGTAGTTAACCAGTTTGAAATGTATGAATCAACCTAAGTATGAAGTTAGCTGTAAAATATAATATTTAAAGAACTTGTGATGTAGACATCAGTTTCAGAATTTTTTCAATAAATCCACTGTTGAGCTTCAAAGTAGTTAGTTGTTTATATGACAGCAGGCACTACACCCACCCGACAACCTTCCTTAATAATTTAGTATTGTGTAATCAATTTCAATTCATTTCCTTCATTATGAGCTCAAGTTTACAAGTGTGGTTCTGGTTTACTTGTTCATAATGTGGCATTGTCATAAACTTGGTGAATTGTGCAGCTCCACTTCAAATGATAGCTTTCTCAAGTTAAAAAATTCATTTAAGGTATAATGTGGTTTACCTGTGCACTCTTTGTATGTGTACATTTAGCCTACTAAAAAAAAAAAAAAAAAAAAAAAAAAAAAAACCTTTAGTGGATCATTATCACTTTAACAGATGGAACAATCAAATGTTCATAGAAACACATTTTAATTATCAAACATGATACAACTTGCTTTCTTCCTATTTGTGTGGTGAAATGGCAGGAATAAACCAAAGGTTTTCTTTAGTTTTTAGTTTTCACTTTATATATAAAAAGGGTCATTCCATTTTAATTCAACGCATGTCTAAATCTTACTATCTGATTACTTTCAAATTTGGTGCATTCTATGACCCAAATAAGAGATGGAAAAATACCAATTTGTAGGGCTATATTGCAACTTTGAAGAAAGCTACAGATCTGGAAAAGTTTGGAATTTGTGCAAAATTTACATGCATCCATCTCAACATAAGTCTGAAATTCTGGTTGTAATTACATTACAGCAATGAAAATGGTACCATTGGATGGCTAATGAATACACCTTTACACTGATATGCCACATGACAGGTTTCTGAATAGTTTTATTCTAAAGGTCATTGACCTTGAATATATCAAAACACCCCATCTTCAAATTTTCTGGAAAAAATAAATTTTATTGTTCCATCATGTTACTACAAATATGACGGCACACCTGCAGTAAGAAACTATTAGCCTAGATCCATTTTTTTCCTAGAAAAACCAGCCAATAGCAGTTACTTTTATTCTGACCATTTTTGTAATGTTTCTAGCTGTGAACAGCTAATCAGACACTTTTATTTCAACCAGTGTTAGCCTGTTTTAGCGAACAGCCAATCGGAGTGACTTATTTAACACGTTCGCTGCAGCTGATGCTTATAAGCATTTAAGTGATCAACGCGCCAGTGCTGCCGACGCTTAAAAGCGTTTCCACAACCGACATGCCAGTGCGGGTAACGATTATAAGCGGCGGGTTCACTAGCCGAGTACTCAGTTTAGTTTGTTCGGCTGTGCACTCGTTAGTTCGAGTCACCAACAAAATATCCCCTAACTTTTCCTGTCTGCAGTTGTGTGTTTTCGTCTTTAGTCGTCTGTGTTGTGCATTGTTTGCAATAAAATCAATAATAAATCAGAGGCGTTGTTAGAATTGTTTGCAATAAATTCATACGGCACTTATGAGCGCCAGACAGCATGCAGCATTTATCACATTATCGACATGCAACTATATCTAGCACCACCTCTTCCGCAGATGTTATATTCGCTGTCAATATTACGTATGTGCACAATGTGAACCTACAGGTTTCACAGGGGTATGATTTCAGCTCTCAGCACACGTGCGCTTACAGGTGACTGCCTAGAGCGTTATTAACCTGCACTGGTGTCCTCAGCGAACGTGTTAATCACTTTAGACTGTTTTATGGTTGTGGGTTGTTAAATCAAAGAACTGTATACATGTGTTGTAAAGAAATATTTAGTAGTAGTTTGTAACCAAAAAAATAAATAAATAAATAAAATAAAGGAAAGTAAAGAAAAATAAATAAATAAATAAAATGGATTTCAAGTCAAAATTGTATTGTTGCAATCCATGTAGGCAAGTCATTCGTGCAACAGTGCAGAAGAATTTATGGAATGTCCAGGAGTGGATGATAAACAAATGTCCTAATGTGCTTTTAGGTGGAAAAATTCACAGTAAATGTAGAAAGAAAATATCAGAAATTGCAACAAGCACTGCAGATGTTGTCTCAGTGGAGCCAGGTACTACCAGAGAAGATGAAATAGCTTCAGATCTGGCACTCAATTCTTTAAAATAGCAGCCTTCAATATTTAGGTGAAGCTCCTGTGAAGAAGAAGAAGAGAATTCAGAGCGAGAAAAAGTACCCAAAGCAAAAACTGAAAAAATTAGCTTCTGTGTTGGAGCATAGTTACGTGGCACAACTGGAAAGAGAAGAGAGTGAAAATGGAGAAAGTGAACTCATCACCCAGCTGAAAGGTAAGTTTCACAATTCAGACATATGTGTGACGAAATAAAAGTTCCAACGGTACTTCCAAAGAGGTGGAGTATAACAAAAACGAAAGAATTTTCTGCTTCAGATTACGTGGTTCGGAAAGCAAAACAGGTAGTAGCAGAACATGGTATATTGGTGACACCAAATCCAGGTATAAGACATTATGGGAGAAAACCCTTCAGCATGTGTGTGATTTTTACTGTGATAATGACGTGAGCTGTATGACGCCAGGAAGAAAAGACTTTGTGTCTATGAAAGAAAATGGAATTACAGTACATAAGCAGAAGCAGCTACTGAAAGCACTAACAAAGTGTGAAGAACACTTTGTTACATTTAATCCTGCACTACCGGCACATTTCTTAGGTTCATGTTCCTATTGTCCAAGTGTGACAAGACTAACTGTATATCTGTGTGATCTGTTTAGTAAGAACTGCATTGATGAAATTACATATAAGTGTTGGTTAACTACAGGCAGGGTAATACTAGAGGCTGTAACAAAGTTAACAGGTGATTTCATCGAGGTTACAAAAGCTCCTGGCACACTTGTTTATCTCCCAGCATTTCTGTTTAATCACTAATGAAGGTCTCAAAGTAAATGAGAATCCTGTTCTTTGTGACTTTGCAGAAAATTACTCCACCATTCGGGATGAAGTACAGGGTTTCCACTGGAATAATTCACAGGCTACAATTCACCCATTTGTAGCTTACTACAGAGATTCAAGCACTAATGAAATACGACATGTATCATACGTGGAAATATCTGACTGCCTTCAGCATGATACAGTGTGTGTTTATTCTTTCCAGAAAAATTTCATAAATTTCTTAAAATGTCAGTTTTAAAATCCAATGCACATTTATTACTTTTCAGATGGATGTGCTTCCCAATACAAAAACAGAAAGAACTTTATGAATCTGTCCTACAAGATTTTAATGTTACAGCAGAATGTCATTTTTTGCTACAGCACATGGTAAAGGACCTTGTGATGGAGTAGCAGAGAATGTTGAGATTAGCAAGACTTGCCAGCTACAAGCGACCTAATGTAAATCGTATTATGACATCAAGACAGTTGTTTGAGTGGTGCAAGGAAAATATTCCTTCATGTATCTATCATTATACATCGTTTTCCCATCATAATGAAGATTTGGCCAATGTTTCAAAAATACAAGGACGATTCCAGGTACCCATAAGCTTCATTGTGTAATACCTGTTTAACAAAGGTTTAGTAAGGACGGAGATATATTCTGCTACTTCACCGAGTAGAGAAGAGTCAGTGATTGCTATGGTGAATGAAATGCTGTTAACAGACATACATGGATTTGTTGCCTGTATATATGACAATCATTGATGGGTTGCATATGTCTTACAAACTTGTGAAGAAACAGATGAAGTAAAGGTCAACTTCTTGCATCCACATGGACTGTCTCCGTCATTTGTGTTACCTGCCAAACCAGACTCTTGTGTCATCAGAAAATGTGACATTATCACAAGAGTTAATCCAGTGACCAACCAGAAGGACATACAATCTCGCTGCATCAGATCTGGTGAACATTAACAATATAGTTGGAGAATTGTGAGGAGAGATCTAATCACTTTTCATTATAATTGTAATGTAAATGGTTCATAATACCATTATAATAATGAAAACCATATTTTTGTATGTTATAACAATTTGTGTGTTATATATGTGAGTTCCCTTCTTCATTTCGGTAGTGTATTGATGCTGAGAAAATAATTTTTTGTGAATGATGCCTTTGGTGTGCCATCTTGATATTTACTGTATTTGTAGTAACATAATCCACCCCCATGAACCACAGACATTGCCGAGGTGGGGTGGCTTGCGTGCCTCAACAATGCAGATAGCCGTACCATAGGTGCAACCACAGTGGAGGGATATCTGTGGAGAGGCCAGACAAACGTGTGGTTCCTGAAGAGGGGCAGGAGCCTTTTCAGTAGTTACAGGGGCAAGAGTCTGGATGATTGACTGAACTGGCCTTGTAACATCAGCTAACTTGGCTTTGCCATGCAGTTACTGCAAATGGCTGAAAGAAAGGGGAAACTACAATCATTACTTCTCCCGACGACATGCAGCTGAACTGTGTGACTATATGATGATGGCGTTGTCTTGGGTAAAATATTCCGGAGGTAAAATAGTCCCCCATTCGGATCTCTGGGAGGGGACTACTCAGGAGGAAGTTGTCATCAAGAAAAACAAAACGGGCATTCTACGGGTCGGAGTGTGGAATGTTCTAACCCTTAATTGAGTAGGTAAGCTAGAAAACTTGAAAAGAGAAATGGATAGGTTAATGTTAGATATGGTAGGGGTTAGTGAAGTTCGTTGGCAGGATGAACAGGATTTCTGGTCAGGTGAGTACAGGGTTATCAATACAAAATCAGTTGGTGGTAACGCAGGAGTATGTCTGATAATGAATAAGAAAATTGGAATGCGGGTAAGTTACTATGAACAGCATATTGAACGCATTATCGTAGTAAAGATATACACGAAACCAACACCGACCACAGTAGTGCAAGTTTATATGCCAACTAGCACAGCCAACCATGAGGATATCGATAAAACGTATGAGGAGATAAAGAAGAAAGTTAAGGGAGATGAAAACTTGATTGTGATAGGGGACTGGAACTCGGTAGTATGAAAGGGAGGAGAAGGAAATGTAGTAGGTGAATATGGACTGGGAAAAATGAATGAAAGAGGAGATAGCTAGGTAGAATGTTGTGCAGAGCACAATTTAATGATCACCAACACTTGGTTTAACCATCATGAAAAAGGCTGCATACATGGAAGAGAGACACTGGAAGGTACCAGATTGATTTTATAATGTTAAGGAATAGATTTAGAAACCAGGCTCTAAACTATAAGACATATCCAAATATAGACTCTGACCATAACTTATTGGTTACAAACTGCAGATTAAAACTTAAGAGACTGTAGGAAGGTTAGGAGATGGAACCTGGACAAATTGAAGGAACCAGAGGTGGTTGAGAGTTTCAGAGGGAGCATTAGGCAAGGATTGGCTGAAACGGGGGAAAGTAATACAGTAGAAGAAGAATGGGTTAGTGAAGGCAGCAGAGGACCATATAGGTAGAAGGAAAATGCCTAATAGAAATCCCTGGATAACACTGGATATACTGAACTTAATCGATGAGAGAAGAAAAAAAAATCAGCAAGTGGAGCAGGGAGTAATAACGTCTGAAAAATGAGATTGACAGGGAGTGCAGACTGGCTAAGCAGGAATGGCTGGAGGACAAATTCAGAACCACAGAAGAATGCATAACTAGGGGAAAGATAGATACTGCCTACATGAAAATAAAAAGAGATTTTTGGAGACAAGAAAAGAAGCTGTATGAATATCAAGAACTCAGACGGAAAACCAGTACTAAACAAAGAGGGGAAAGCTGAAATGTGGAAGGAATATTTAGAGGTCCTATATAAAGGAAATAAACTTGACAGCAGTATTCTAGAAATGGAAGACGAAGTGGAGGAAAATGAGATAGGAGATATGATACTGTGAGAAGAATTTGACAGAGCGCTGAAGGATTTGAGTTGAAACAAAGCCCCTGGAGTAGATGATATTCTGTCTGAACTGCTGATATCATTAGGAGAGCCGCTCGTGAAAAAATTGTACCACCTGGTATGCAAGATGTATGAGACAGGGGAAAGTGAAAATTACCGAACTATCAGTTTAATAAGTCATGGTTGCAAAATACTAACACGAATTATTTACAGACCACTGGAAAAACTTGTGGAATCCAACCTCGGGGAAGATCAGTTTGGATTTAGGAGAAATGTAGGAACACAGGAGGCAATACATTACAGCTTATCTTAGACGCTACGCTAAGGAAAGGGAAACTTACGTTTTTAGCGTTTATCGATTTGGAGAAAGCTTTTGACAATGTCGACTGGAATACACTATTCCAAATTCTGAAGGAAGCATGGGTAAAATATAGGGAGCGAAGAATTATATTCAACCTATACAAAAACCAGACAGCGGTTATTAGAGTTGAAGGGCACGAAAGGGACACAGAGGTTGGGAAGGGAGTAAGACAGGGTTGTAGCCTTGTGGAGAGGGCAGGGAGAAAAAATAAAAACATTGCGGTTTGCTGATGACATAGTAATTCTGTCAGTGACCGCAAAAGATCTGGAAGAGCAATTGAATGGAATGGACAATGTTTTGAAAGGAAGATATAAGATGAACATTAAAAAGAGTAAAATGAAGGTAATGGAATGCAATGTCAGAAAATCTGGCGATGCTGAAGGAATTAGATTAGGTAATGAGACAATAAAAGTAGTAGATGAATTTTGTTATTTGGGTAGCAAGATTACTTCTGACGGCCGAAGTAAAGAAGATATAAAATGCAGAATGGCTATGGGAAGAAAAGTGTTTCTAAAGAAGGGAAACCTGTTAACATCCAATATTAATTTAAATGTTAGAAATTCCTTTCTGAAAGTATTTGTCAGGAGTGTAGCATTGTATGGTAGTGAAACGTGGATGATAAGGAGTTCAGATAAAAAGATGATAGAAGCTTTTGAAATGTGGTGCTACAGACGAATGACAAAAATTAGATGGGTAGATCACGTAATTAATGAGGAGGTGCTTAACCGAATCGGGGAGAAAACGAGTTTCTGGCATATCCTGACTAAGAGAAGGGATAGATTGTTGGACATATTCTGAGACATCAAGGAATTGGCAATTTAGCATTAGAAGGAAGTGTGTGGGGTAAAAATCATAGAGGGAGACCGAGGGACGAATATAGTAAGCAGATTCAAAAGGATGTAGGTTGCCGAACGTATTTTCAGATGAAGAGACTTACACAGGACAGGGTAGCATGGAGAGCTGCATAAAACCAGTCTACGGACTGAAGACCACAACAACAACAGTGGAACAATAAAATATTTTTTTTTCCAGGAAGTTTGAAGATGGGGTTTTGAGATATTCAAGGTCAATGATCTTTAAAATAAAAATATTCAGAAATGTGCCATATGGCATATCAGTGTAAAGGTCTATTCGTTAGCTTTCCAGTTGTACCATTTTCATTGCTGTAACTTAATTAGAACGAGAACTGCAGTCTTTTATGTTGGGACAGACACATGTAAATTATGCACAAATTCCAAACATTCCAGACCTTCAACTTACTTTGCAGTTTTAATACAGCCCTGCAATTTTTTCCATCTGGGTGATTGAATGCCCAAATTTGAAAGAAATCTGAAATGGTCAGGTTGAAAATGTTACTTGACTGCGTTGAAGTGACATGGAATGACCCAAAAGTAACATGATGAGATGGAGTTGCACAGTAAATGTTGTGGCACAGTAAGTCCAAATTTTAGAATTTTAAGATTGTATTTGGATTTGTTAAATGATGCCACCTAACCATATTATGTACACTTCAATAGAAATGGTCTCTGGTTATCATGATTTCTGTTTATGGTAAATTTAGTTGATTTCCATCTCCTTTTAGTTGAAGATAATGAACAGTGTGATCTATTAATTTCTTCAGAGAAAGACTTGAATAGTTTGTGAAACATTTGTGGTGGCATTAAATAATTTACAGTATTTTGTAAGCTGTCATGTTTTTAACTTATGTATTTTTTTATATAGTGACTAAGTGCAATGTTGCACTTGTTATTTTATACCCAATTTTTTTTAACAAGATGACCAGATTGTAACATATATATGACCAGATGGTGACACAGTGCACCGAAACCGGTCGTCACTTAATAAATTGTTAGTTTGTGATCTTGGCTTGTCATTTGGAAACTATTAAATAATTTAGCTTGAGGTGTTACCAAGAACTGTTGAGTAATATTGTTAAAACTGACATAATTTTGTTCCAATTTTCCCCCATCTCCAAAAGATATTTGTGCCACATTGTATATTTTTACAGTGTCAAATCATCGAATTATACCTTGTCTTTAATATGAATATTTTTTTATTTCTTCAGCCATAGACTATTCAGTACAGAAATAATATATTCAGAAGATGTTTATATAAATTAAAGGGTAAATACTGAACCATTTAAATAAAAAAAGAAAAAGGGACAGTGTACACAACTATAGACCTATTTCTATGCCATTGGTTTTTTCTAAAGTTATTGAAAAGGCAGTATATTCAAGGTTAATTGATCATTTCATTTCACATAATTTGTTGTCAAATGTACAGCTTGGTTTTAGAAGCGGTTTAATGACTGAAAATGCTATATTTTCGTTCCTCTGTGATGCACTTGATGTGTTAAATAAAAAGCTACAGACATTAGGCATCTTCTTTGATTTAACAAAGGCGTTTGATTGTGTTGATCACAAAATATTGTTGCAGAAGCTGGAACATTATGGAATATGAGGAGCAGATCACAAGTGGTTCACCTCTTACTTTAATAATAGACAACAGAAGATAATTCTCTGCATTGTAGAAAATGGCTATGACGTACAATCGCAATACGGCACAGTTAAGTGTGGGGTGCCTCATGGTTCTTTTTTTGGGACCATTGCTGTTTATTTATATAAATGATATGCCTTCAAGTGTAACAGGTGATTGTAAAATATTTTTGTTTGCTGATGATACCAGCTTGGTAGTGAAGGATGTTGTTCACAATACTGACACAGTATCAAAAAATGCAGTTGAAGAGATAAGTTCATGGCTTGTAGATAACAAGATGATGTTAAATCACAGTAAAACTCTGATTTTACAATTTATAACACATAATTTGATGAAAGCTGACAATTTGATGATAAGTGAGACTGAACAGTTTAAATTTATAGATGTTCAGATACACAGTAAGCTGTCGTGGAAATCCCATGTTCAGGAGCTTGTTCCAAGCTGCCACAAGAACTAAAGAATCTTAGCACTAACCCACACACTTTCAAATCTAAATTGAAAAGTTACCTCATGGTTCACTCTTTGTATTCTGCCAAGGAACTCCTAGAAAAATTAAGCAATTAAGCAAATTCATTTTTTTTCCTTCCTTTATTGATTCTTTTCACTTAGTCTTAAGAGTGCCGTGTGCATAGGACTACTTAAAAATTTTCTATTACCATTCTTGTGTTAAACTTCATGTCTTGACTTGTTCCATGACCATGGAGTCTTACTCCTCAATTAGGTCCTGTGGAACAGAAAACTATATAATAATAATAATTATTATTATTATTATTATACTGGTGGACAGCTTCTTCCAGATCAAAATACATCATGATATTCTCAAAATTCTTGGTGGAGTTGTTCCTGAATTCTTGTGAAGGTAGATCTAGAGAGGATTTTATATGTGTCATCAAGGTACTCTATTTCTTGAGACACCTAGTTGTTTTGATAACTTCATTGAAATCTGGTTGTATGGCCTTTTCTAGAAGTGTATATGTTGGTTCATCATCATTTAGTAATTCTTTAAAGTAATCAGCTATAACATTTGCATTGTCTTCATTATGGTATACTTTGAGATTGTCTGAGTGTCCTGTCTTTATATGTTGTTTGACCAATTCCTCTATGATGTTTAGGATTTCTTTTTGATGGTCTCTTTCCATTTTACAAAACACTTTGACATCTCCCCCCCCCCCTCTCTTTCAATTTATGAGCTAACCTTTTACCTACAACAATGTGATATTTTCTTTCTTGTCCAGGTTTTGTATTTAAATCTCTAAGCATGATTTTAACATGGGTGTTAGGGATGTTTGATATCAGTTGGTCTAGTTCTTGCCAAAATATTTCCATTCTTTCCCCCATATTTTGCAATTTTGTCATTTGTAGGAGCATGGACATTAATTGGTGTATATATTTTGTTCTGTTCTTTGATTGTTTAAGTCCTCCAATAAGTCTTAATATGCTAGTATTAACCGGTAGTACCATTCCAAATTTTTTGGGACATTCTTCATTACTTTGTTTCTGGGAGGTCCTTTGTAGAGACTGTCCTTCAGATTCAAGTGGGTATGGATCTGTATTCCAGAGTTACTGAAGGGTTGTTAGAATCCTGTGTTGATCCATTATGTCTGTAAGGTGTTTCAATTACCAGTACTCATTATCAAGTTTAATGTTGCAAATAATGATAATTTCTTGTGTTTGCTAAATTTAAGCCTGTGTCTGTCTTTTATCTGTTGAGCTTCCAGGTGCTCTTACTCACCATAGTCTTCTTGTGTTACTCCACCATATTCAAGTGGTGTGTTTTTCTTGAGCCCATTATGTATGTCCAATGATGTATGTTATTCTTCTAGAATAATTCCCTTGGCATTCTACATTAATAAATGTGTTCTTGCTGTGAATAAATGTAAGCCCTATTGGGTTGGTCATAAGCTACTCCTTCATATTTGCTTTATTTTATGTTCATCTTGAAATAGATTCCATTCATATATTGCCTTTATGTTAGGGGACAGCAATAATTTGGAGAATGATGCTAAATTGTATTTGGAGTTTTGCCCAAAATTACAGTAAATTGTGAGCTAGTTAAGGTTCAACAACTTACTAGTTACTTAAAGTTCAAAAACCAATACAACAATCTTGAACAGAGTGACCATTGTGTTTGCATTCGAGCACTGGAAAATATAGTCATGAATACACCAGAGGTAAGAACATTGCAGACTGAACCTCTTCCACTTACTTTGGCATCAGGGAATCTTGTGACTTTTTCTGTAGTACTGACGGGAACTTTTCCAGATGTAAATCTGATGGGTATGTGGAGGTCAAAATAATGCAACACTTTTTTTTTTCATGCCGAATTTCATTTTCAAGGAGTGAAACACACCCGGACAGATATTCTGGCATATCAGGTTTAGAGTGAATATCTTGTGCATTTACATTTTCCACTAGAATGACTATGAAAGAAACCAACTATTTTCCCATAAAATTTAGTTTAGGTGTACACTCACAACAAAATTTACTCTGTAGCATGCCATATGCATTACACATGTCATGAATTTGTTATTAATTTCAAATTCATTTTTTTAAATTGGGTGTTTACATTATATATAATGAAACACACACAAACACAACAGTTTCTGAAGGAAAAACTCATTAAATGACTACCTGCAAATCATCTTTTATATTACATTAATTCAGATTGCCAGCATGTAAATATAAGCATGAAATCTAACACCACTACAGCATTATCACTTAAACAGGAATAGATACAAAAAAGAGGAAAACAACCACCCTGTTCTGTTTAACGCAGTTCATGTTGTAGTGACCAGCTTGCATCTATTCAGAGCATGGTTTCAGTGGTAAGCCAGCTCACAGCATGATTAATCTTGTAAGTGGCACTCACAAGGTCCTGCTTCAGTGACAAATACCAAATGATTTTTTATAGGAGCTTTTTTTTATATTTTCTGCCATAGTAAGGAGAGATTATATTGTAATTACTACTTACACTTTCATGTATACCTTGAGATTGGCCTACAGCTCAACTGTGTTGTACATTATGTTGACACTCCTAAAACTAAACCTTGTACAGAGCTCAGTAATGTACAACTGAAGATTGATGATGTGTTGTTAACAAGAGATACCATGAATTAATGGAAACACTTTCATTACATACCTAACATACATTCTGTACTGCATGCAATTGAAACATATGTGGATATTCTAATTGCAGTTTTAACATGCTGACTGGCATATCAGGTTTAGAGTGAATATCTTGTGCATTTACATTTTCCACTAGAATGACTATGAAAGAAACCAACTATTTTCCCATAAAATTTAGTTTAGGTGTACACTCACAACAAAATTTACTCTGTAGCATGCCATATGCATTACACATGTCATGAATTTGTTATTAATTTCAAATTCATTTTTTTAAATTGGGTGTTTACATTATATATAATGAAACACACACAAACACAACAGTTTCTGAAGGAAAAACTCATTAAATGACTACCTGCAAATCATCTTTTATATTACATTAATTCAGATTGCCAGCATGTAAATATAAGCATGAAATCTAACACCACTACAGCATTATCACTTAAACAGGAATAGATACAAAAAAGAGGAAAACAACCACCCTGTTCTGTTTAACGCAGTTCATGTTGTAGTGACCAGCTTGCATCTATTCAGAGCATGGTTTCAGTGGTAAGCCAGCTCACAGCATGATTAATCTTGTAAGTGGCACTCACAAGGTCCTGCTTCAGTGACAAATACCAAATGATTTTTTATAGGAGCTTTTTTTTATATTTTCTGCCATAGTAAGGAGAGATTATATTGTAATTACTACTTACACTTTCATGTATACCTTGAGATTGGCCTACAGCTCAACTGTGTTGTACATTATGTTGACACTCCTAAAACTAAACCTTGTACAGAGCTCAGTAATGTACAACTGAAGATTGATGATGTGTTGTTAACAAGAGATACCATGAATTAATGGAAACACTTTCATTACATACCTAACATACATTCTGTACTGCATGCAATTGAAACATATGTGGATATTCTAATTGCAGTTTTAACATGCTGACTGCCAGACACATAGAGATGGATGTTTCACTGTCAAGTCACGCCAAATACACAGTGAGGCTTTTCTGTGGCCAAAGTTAGCAACAAGGCAGTCACTGTGCTAATGTAACTACAAAAACATTATACAAGTTACTCTGTAATGGCTCTAAAAAAACAGGAGTTACTTACATAAAACTTTAGAATCAGTTGTAAAAGTTTGTTATTTGAGTATGTCACTTGTTACTGTCTAGCAGTTTCTCAATTAAATTTTTGTTACACAATCAGAAGTCATGGTAAATTGAAGAGACTAATGTGACAAGTATTACTAGGCTTATATCCTCAATTCTATTTGTTACTTTAGTTCCCTACTTTCCTACAAACTGTGCAAGGGTGCACAGTAGTTTGCACACGGGACTCACATTCGGGAGGACGGTGTTTCAAACCAATCTCTGGTCATCCAGATTTGAGTTTTCTGTGATTTCCCTAAATCACTCCAGGTAAACTCTAGTTAGGTTCCGTTTACAGGGCATAACTGATTTTCTTCCCCATTCTTAGCAGAAGCAATCCAAGCTTGCATTGTCTCTAAATTATGAAGGAAAGGGACAAACATCTTGACATTTGACAGCTCTGGCCTCCTAACATTTGTTTTCACAATGTTGGTACTAGAAATTGCTGAAAGCAAGAGAGTAAATAGATAGGTTGGAGAATTTAAAAAGAGGACTGAATGATCAGAAGTTAGAAATTGCGAGACTTGGTGAAATGCAGTTGCAGGGGTGGGCAAATGTGTTAATACAAGCAAGGTGCCCGTGAGCCCTCACACTTCGCGTCTGTTGGCACTGCCAGCACAGAGTTCCACCTGCCTGCCAACATTGCTTAGTTGACATTATGTCAACACGAAGCTGTTCAATACACATAATTAGAGTAGTTTTGTCGCTGTCAAAACCTGCTTGGCGTTGTGGCAGGACAAAATTAGTAAGAGGAAAAACATATTGAAGTATTTTACAAGCACTTCTCTCAAGAAGAGTTCTGATGGCAGTTTAAACTAGCTGCTCGAGTCTCCAGTATGTTCAGAAACAAAAATTTGTGAGAAAGTGTTTATTTTTTCTAAAATAAAATGTACGAAATTTAATGTCAGGAGTAATCTTAACTCATGTTCAGCTGACTGGAACAATGTGCGTGATAACCACTAATGTTACTCCAAACATTGAAATGCTAATAACCAAGAAATACAAACAGAATTAGAGAATGATGACAACACTCATTTCTTTCTTTTTCATAAGTACTTGGTCAGTTCTGAACTTAACACTCCTTGGTAATACTATATGTATTAAGTTAATACTCATTTAATAAAAATTTCATTTATTCTTTGTTTCTTATTTTATGTCTATGTTGTGATCATGACCAAAAAATTAAGTCAACAGAAACAATGATTAATACTCCCCTTTTGATTAGTATTAGTCCCTCTCCCTCCCTCTGCTCACCAATGCTCTGAGTGACAAAATTTTGAATATAACTGCTGTCATCATATGCAAATGTTATATTTCACCTTAAGTATCGATTGCATTGCCATTATGACAGTGCAAAGAATACTTCAAAAGTGACTACCGAGTCACGCACCAGCTGTCAACGGTATATTATCAGTAGTCTTCGGCACTGCTCATGAGTAAGACGCCGCGAGCTGGACTCGCACCGTGCCTACACGGTGGCAAAAGGGAAACAGTGGTGGGCCAGGATTTAACCCAGAAATGGTCAAAACAATTAGGGGATCAGTTGAGATATCTAGGTCCTGAAGTATTGTCATCAGCAGAATGAACTAAACTGCTCAAAACAATCAGGGGATCAGGTGAGATTTCATACACAATATACATATTTTATTTATATATTGGTTACAATTTTAATTTGTGTCTAATACAGTACCATGTTTTGCTGCCTCAGCTCTTTACTTGTGGTTTGCATGTCATTTACTTAGAGTGAGGCACCGTGAGGCTACCGTAATAGTGAAAAAGCCAATCTCGTTGCCCTCTAATATGGTGTGTGGTCACCTCAGACTGCCAGTACAGTTGCACACCTGCATGGACATTATGAGGTTATCAATCAGCTATTGAGGGATATTTGGCCACTCTTTCATCAGTGGAATATCCAGCTCTGCCACCATTGTGGGAGGTACTGGTCTGGCTTAAAAGCAGTGCATCTCAGACTTGCTCAGTCAGGTTTAAGTCCAGTGAACAAGCTGGCCACTCCATTCGTTCAATTCCCTCAGCTTCAAGCACGTTGTCCACCAGTGCAGCTCTGTTGGGACAAGCATTATTGTCCACCAGTGTAGGGTACTACAAAAGGTCAAAGATCTCGTCTCTATACCTCAGAGCATTCAAAGCACCATTCTGAATGACATAGAGGTCTGCATGTCCACCAATAATGACTCCTGCCCACACCAATTTTTCAACACCATGATATGATGATGTTTTCTGCAAATGAGCAGGTTTGTTCTGAGTTCTGTGTTCTCTCCAGATGGAGGAATGATGACTGTGCAGCTGAACATGTGATCTTGATTTATCTGTGAACAGAACCCAACACCATTCATTACAACTCCACCCCTGATGTTCCTTTGCCCAGTTTCTGTAGGCTAAACAGTGTACATAGAGGTCACATTGCTGACGGCAATTTCAGACTGTTTGTGTCGATATATCACATCCTGTGGCTGCCTGGAGGGTGCGTTGCAGCTCATTTGCGTTCAGCTTTCTGTCTCAGTGGTCTGTTAACCGATGATAAAGGTCCTCTCTTGTTGATGTTACCTGTGGATGACATTGTCCGTGTCTTCTTTTAACAGTTTCTGTTATCTGAAATCTCATCCAAGTGCTGAAAATTACACTTTGGGACACTTCAATAGCTGTAGCTATATCCCCCTGTATCTTGGTAGAGCAAACACAAGTCAACACCAACCCTCTTTTCTGTTATTACCACTATCTTGGTTGCCATAAGGTTGTTATCATCACTACGTAGAACCAACAGAAAGATGTTGAACCATTTTAGTTCATTCTACCAATGGCAAAACTTCAGGATGTAGATTATTTATTTACATATTTTACGCTCACATCCTAGTTGTATATTTGGCTTTCCTCTTCTGCTCCAAAAACTTCATCCTTTCCGACCTGGCTGCCCTTTCTTCATCTGTTATGGTGTATTTTTTGCGTGTAAATGTCTTTAAATCTTGTGACACTGAATTTTAGGATCTTCTTCTCTTCTCTTCCTTCAATTTGTTGCATTGTCAAGCCTAACTCATCTAAATCATCTTGAACTTCTTTGAACCAGCTGTTCTTGGTCTTACTTTTACAAAAGTAGGTGAACAGTTGTTTCAATAGCCTGGTTTCTGGTAGTCTGGAAATGTGGCAGAAAAAATCAACTCTCCTTTTCTGCATTGTGTCAATTACTGACTCAGTTTCTTGGTATACGACTTTGTTAGGTAATAGTCACCACTGTCCCTCTACTTGGTATTTTTTGTTTATTATTGTTCTAAGGATTTTTCTGTCTGCTTTCTATAGTTTGCTGTTGTTGATTTGGTGTCCATCTTGAACAGTGTTTCAGTAGCATAGGTTGCTTCAGGTATAATAACAGAGTGGTAGTGTTTGAGTTTTGCATTTATCGAGAGACATTTCTTCTTGTATGTTGGCCAGGTGATGCATTGTGCTTGTTTCAGTTTAGTTGTTCTGTTTTCTATTGGCATTTTCTCATTTGAATTCCAACTTATAACCTCTCCAAGATATTTGAATTTATTTACAATTTTAATTTATTTATTATAATTCAGTGTAATGGCTGGTGTTTCAACCTTGAAGGATGGCATCATTTCTGTCTTTTCAAACGAGATCTATAGTTTGACTTTTGCTGCTATTTTTTCTAGTTCTTCAGTTTGGTGTTTAGCCTCCTCCACACTATTTGCGAGCAGCACTAGATCATTAGCAAAGACCAGACAATTTTAGTTTGATATTGTTGCCAATCTTGATGTTTGGTTCCTCTCTCACGTGACTTTCTCCAGTGCACAGTTAAATAGCAGTGGTGAGAGACCATCCCCCTGTCAAAGTCCTGTCCAGATTTCAAATGATTCAGATAGTTCCCCTCTGAATTTAACTTTCAATTTAGTGTTCTTAAGGGTGAGTCCAATAAGTTCGATGAGTTTCAGGTGCAATCCAAATTCCGCAAGAATTTTAAGTAGTTATTCACGATGGATACTGTCATATGCTTTCTTGATGTCCACAAAAGTGGTAACCAACTTCTTGTTTCTCACTCTTTGATGTTTCATGATCCACTTACGGCCGATAATTTGATCTTGACAGCTTCTTCCAGGGCGAAATCTTCCTCGATATTCTCCAAGTTCTTGGTCGAGTTGTTTCTGAATTCTTGTAAAAATAATTCTAGACAGGATCTTATATGTGACATCAAGCAGCGAAATCCCCTGATAGTTGTTTGGATCAGATCTATTACCCTTTTTGTGTATTGGGTGGATTATAGCAGTATTCCACTCTTCTGGTATTTTTCCTGAATTCCAGATGTACTTATGGAGGTTCTGAAGTGTTTGATTATTTGCATTCTTCCACAGTTCTGCAACCAGCTAATTCTCCCCTGCTGCTTTGTAGTTCTTGAGCCACCTAATTGCTTTGTAGTTCTTGAGCCACCTAATTGCTTTGATCACTTCACTGAGATCTAGTGGTATTATCTTCTCTGGATTTGTTTTGTTTTTTGGTTGTGGTTTGAAATCTAGGTATTCTTTTGGTTCGTCAGCATTTAGTAATTCTTTGAAGTGATCAGCAAGAATGTTGGCATTGTCTTGATTACTGTGCACTAGTTTTCCATTTTGATTTTTCATCATGAGTGTGGGTGGAGTATACTTTGATTGATGTTTTCTGAATGTCCTGTAATAGTCCATTGTTTTATGTTGTTTGAATGATTCCTCTATGAAGTTTAGTGTTTCTTTTTGATGGTCTTTTTTGATTCTTCTGATTTCCTTGGCTGTTTGTCTTCTGGCAATGTTTAGTTCTTCGAGATTTTTCAGTTTTCTTTTGCTGGTCATTCAGCCATGCTTTGTGCCTTTTCTGTATTGCTTTATCGCATTCCTCATTCCACCAGGCATATTTCTTTCTTCTTCTGACAGGGGCAATCTCCTAGGCAATGTTTTTCAGTTTATTAATAATTGTTCCCAGTTCATTTCCTGGAAGTGTTTTGGATCGTTCTGAATACAAAACATTGTTGATTAAATAGCTGGAGTCATATTTTCTCCCGCTAGTGGATTTTGATGGTTTATTTTTCTTTCTTGGGGTTAACTTAATTTTCATCTCTGAAATGTAATGATCTGAATTGATGTCCACCCCTTGAAGGACTTTGAGGTTACAGATTTCCTTGTGGTAAATTTTATCCATTGTGACATGGTCTATTTGACACTCCCCCATTTTAACATTAGGGCATTTCCAGGTCATTAACTTGTGTGGCCTTCTCTTAAATCTTGTAGTTTCAAGAATAAGTCCATGATCTATGCATAGTTCAATTAGTCTTACCCATTCCTGTTGGTCAGTTTATGACTGGCCATCAGGATGTGGATATCTCAAATGATCCCCTAATTTTTTTGAGCACTGTAATAAAGCAGATACACATCACAGTTGTACATTTTCAATTTCCTATTAGCTCTCCATGTAATGAAGAGAATGAAAAAATTAAGGTTGTGATAAAAGAAAAGGTTAAGGTAGTTAAGGAGGACAGAAGTTTATTTGGGATGACAGATTGCAATTTGATATTGTTAAAATAATTTGAAGGAAAAAGTAGAACATGAACTGAGGAGAAAGAATGAAAGGGGAAGCTGCCTTGTGGAATTTAATTATAAAATATTATATATAGTTAACACTCCCCCGCCCCCCTCCCATGAACCACAGACATTGCCGAGGTGGGGTGGCTTGCGTGCCTCAACGATGGAGATAGCTGTACCATAGGTTGCAACCACAGTGGAGGGATATCTGTGGAGAGGCCAGACAAATGTGTGGTTCCTGAAGAGGGGCAGCAGCCTTTTCAGTAGTTACAGGGGAAAGAGTCTGGATGATTGACTGAGCTGGCCTTGTAGCATCAGCTAACATGGCTTTACCATGCAGTTACTGCAAATGGCTGAAAGAAAGGGGACACTACAGTCATTATGTCTCCCGATGACATGAAGCTCTACTGTATGACTATATGATGATGGCTTCTTCTTGGGTAAAATATTCCGGAGGTAAAATAGTCCCCCATTCGGATCTTTGGGCGGGGACTACTCAGGAGGATGTCATCATCAAGAAAAACAAAACAGGCGTTCTACGGGTCGGAGTGTGGAATGTTCTAACCCTTAATCGAGTAGGTAAGCTAGAAAGTTTGAAAAGAGAAATGGATAGGTTAATGTTAGATATGGTAGGGGTTAGTGAAGTTCGGTGGCAGGGTGAACAGGATTTCTGGTCAGGTGAGTACAGGGTTAACAGTACAAAAACAGTTGGTGGTAAGGCAGGAGTAGGTCTGATAATGAATAAGAAAATTGGAATGCGGGTAAGTTACTATGAACAGCATAGTGAACGCATTATCAAAGCAAAGATAGACACGAAGCCAACACCGACCACAGTAGTGCAAGTTTATATGCCAACTAGCTCTGCTGATGATGAAGACATCGAAGAAATGTATGAGGAGATAAAAGAAATCATTCAGAAAGTTAAGGGAGACAAAAACTTGATTGTGATGGGGGACTGTAACTCGGTAGTAGGAAAGGGAAGAGAAGGAAATGTAGTAGGTGAATATGGACTGGTAAAAAGGAATAAAAGAGGAGATCGCTTGGTAGAATTCTGCGCAGAGCACAATTTAATGATCACCAACACTTGGTTTAATCATCATGAAAGATGGCTGTATATGTGGAAGAGACCGGGTGACACTGGAAGGTACCAGATTGACTTTATAATGTTAAGGAATAGATTTAGAAACCAGGTTCTAAACTGTAAGACAAATCAAGGGGCAGATATAGACTCTGACCATAACTTGTTGCTTATGAACTGCAGACTAAAACTTAAGAGACTGCAGAAAGGTTAGAAGATGGAACCTGGACAAATTGAAGGAACCAGAGGTGATGGAGAGTTTCAGAGGGAACATTAGGCAAGGATTGGCTGAAACGGGGGAAAGTAATACAGTAGAAGAAGAATGGGTAGCTCTGAGAGATAGGGCAGTGAAGGCTGCAGAGGACCATATAGGCAGAAGGACAATGCCAAATAGAAATCCCTGAATAACACTGGATGTACTGCACTTAATTGATGAGAGGAGAAAATATAAAAATTCAGCAAGTGAAACAGGAATCAGGGAGTACTAACGTCTGAAAAATGAGATTGACAGGAAGTGCAGACTGGCTAAGCACAAGTGGCTAGAGGACAAATGCAGAACCGTACAAGAATGCATAACTAGGGGAAAGATAGATACCGCCTACAGGAAAATAAAAGAGATTTTTGGAGACAAGAAAAGCAGCTGTATGAATATCAAGAACTCAGACAGAAAACCAGTACTAAGCAAAGAGGGGAAAGCTGAACTGTGGAAGGAATATATTGAGGGCCTGTACAAAGGAAATAAACTCGAAGTCAATATTTGAGAAATGAAAGACGAAGTGGAGGAGGATGATATAGGAGATATGATACTGTGAGAAGAATTTGACAGAGCGCTGAAGGATTTGAGTCGAAACAAAGCCCCTGGAGTTGATGATATTCTGTCTGAACTGCTGATATCGTTAGGAGAGCCAGTCGTGAAAAAATTGAAAGGGATGCAAAGGTTGGGAAGGGAGTAAGACAGGGTAGTAGCCTTTCCCCAATGTTGTTCAATCTGTACATTGAACAGGCAGTGGAGGAATGGAAGGAGAAATTTGGAGAGGGCATTAAAGTGCAGGGAGAAGAAATAAAAACATTGCGGTTTTCCAATGACATAGTAATTCTGTCAGAGACCACAAAAGATCTGGAAGAGCAATTTGAATGGGATGGACAGTGTCTTGAAAGGAAGATATAAGATGAACTTTAACAAGAGTAAAACGAAGGTAATGGAATGCAATGTCAGAAAATCTGGCGATGCTAAAGGAGTTAGATTAGGTAATGAGACAATAAAAGTAGTAGATGAATTTTGCTATTTGGGTAGCAAGATAACTTCTGATGGCCCAAGTAAAGAAGATATAAAATGCAGAATGGCTATGGGAAGAAAAGCGTTTCTAAAGAAGCAAAATTTGTTAACATCCAATATTAATTTAAATGTCAGGAAGTCCTTTCTGAAAGCATTTGTCTGGAGTGTAGCACTGTATGGTAGTGAAATGTGGACAATAAGGAGTTCAGATAAAAAGATGATAGAAGCTTTTGAAATGTGGTGCTACAGACGAATGACAAAAATTAGATGGGTAGATCATGTAACTAATGAGGGGGTGCTTAACTGAATTGGGGAGAAAATGAGTTTACGGCATATTCTGACTAAGAGAAGGGATAGATTGGCTGGACACATTCTGAGACATCAAGGAATTGTCAACTTAGCGTTAGAAGGAAGTGTGTGGGGTAAAAATCATAGAGGGAGACTGAGGGATGAATATAGCAAGCAGATTCAAGAGGATGTAGGTTGCCGAACATATTATCAGATGAAGAGACTTGCACAGGCCAGGATAGCATGGAGAGCTGCATGAAACCAGTTTGCGGACTGAAGACTACAACAACAACAGTTAACACTTTATTCATAAGAGATACAGTGGCTGACCTATACTTACCTCTGCTCAGTACCACCGATAGTGACACAAAAAAGGTGAAAATCAATGTAGACAGAAGATTTTGGAAATTAATTCCTGCATCAGATGCTAAGAGGAGAAGGATTTTAAGGAGAGAGAGAAGCTGTCGAGAGTTGTGGTTACATGAAACAACACAATGTTCAAGCATAAAGCAGTGAGAGCTCGATGGAGAACACTGTTGGAGAATTTCCATCAGATTAATTGAATAGTTAATACTTTGTTTAATGACCATGAAAGAATACACCTAGAAGATTCTTTCAGATAGATTATTCAGGATTATTCATAAGTACCTCTAGGTTTTCAGAAAATGACTGTATAAAAACCATGAGCAAGACATACAAAAAGACTTATCAGTGGATAGAACATGTCTATGAGTTTAATTCATAATAGTCGTATTAGGAGGCAGGTGTGTCAGTACAGATATGTATATCATCCACTTCATATTGTCTCACCAAATTAGTTCACATTTACAGGTAGACAACACAGTGAACAGAAGTCCAGAGTGACTTCAATAAATTACACATGCTCTTGTATTTGTCACATGTTGCCTATGTTGAATACCTGTAATGTGAGTTATCAGCAGATAGAGCATCTCTAAATTTGTGTGCGTCCATTTTCTTTGTTTCGTAGTTTTGCATAGTTATCTTTAGAAACCCTCAAGGTACTCAAGAATAACACTATATAATTGTAAAATCAAGATTTAAAAACTACAAAACATTTGCAGCGGTAGATGCAGGCTGACCACGTTCTACTGATTACGAATTGCAGATTAAAATCATTCAGCAAAGTGTAAATTAAGTTGATAGGAACTAGTGGTAAATGTTATTGAGTGTTTTGAAGGTATCATTCAACTGAAATAGGTAAAGGAGTACTACAGAATTGGAATGAAAAGCTAAGAAGGTTGAAATAGTGAAAGCACAGGGGCTCAAATTGGAAAAAAGGACCAAGTGAAAATCCTTGAATAACACTTGAGATGTTGACAGAATAACAAAAGACTTAAGCAGAAACAACATAGCCGAGTACACACCATCAGATTTGAAGAAAAATTTATTGATTCCTACTCCAAAGAAGGCATGTGCTGACAGGTGTGTACATTACTGAAGGTCATTTTTTGTAATTACACGTGTAAAATGCTGACAGAATTTATTTACATAATGGACAAACTGTTAGAAGTCATCCATATATGAGATGTATTAGGCTTCTAGATAACACACAAGGGAGGATTGGCAAGGAATGCACAATCATTTTTTTCTCAATTGGTATTGTAGCTGTACTGTTGAAATTTCATGACAATGGCATTTGAAGTTTGCATTAGAGACAGTACGTGGTTTTAATTTGCAGTTCTGGTGAGGGAAGCCTGAACTATGATACACAAGTAGCATGTTATTCTAGTCAACTTTGGAAGAGTAGCAAAGTGTAGTTCAATATTTGTGAGCCAAAGGGCATAAACTGAGTGACAGTCACCATGATATGCATGGTGTATACAGAGATGACTGTGTGGATTGTGTGTTTAGGTGCTGTGTGTACCTTAGTGATTCACTACAGTCCAGGTTGCTGCTACTTTTTCTGAGACAGTAGCCAAATTTGAGCGGAGGTGCTCCAGAATCCACCTTGCAGTCTAGACCTGGCACCATCACACTTTCATCTGTTGGGTTCCACAAAGAAATTCCTTGCTGCTTATTGGTCAATGACAGA
This sequence comes from Locusta migratoria, assembly GCA_026315105.1. Taxonomy (NCBI): domain Eukaryota; kingdom Metazoa; phylum Arthropoda; class Insecta; order Orthoptera; family Acrididae; genus Locusta; species Locusta migratoria. Next base: position 768,250,457 of record CM048755.1, read on the forward strand.
TGCAGGTGTGAAATCAGCAGCCCGCAAATGGCTACACTTCAACCAAATGGACTTCTGTGAACAGGGCATATTGAAACTGATATTATGACTTGAGAAATTTTGTGAAAACCTTTGGGAATCAGTAAAAATGTAGGTGAAATGTAAGTTTTTTTTCCTATTAAACTTTTTTGTAATAAATTATTATACATTACTTTCTGATCTTCCCTCATGGAAACAGAAGAACCAAAAGTACCCTATGTCTTACTTTAGAATATGGACTAATGAAAGACATAACTACGCTTTTGACAATGTTGACTTGAATACACGTTATTGCAATTCTAAAGTTGCTAGGAGTAAAATACAGGGAACAAAAGTTTATTTACAACTAGTATAGAAACATGACTGCCTGTTCTGAGACTTGAATTGTGTAAAAGGAGACCAGTAATAAAAAATGTCTTTAGATAATGTTACAAAATTAACAGTGATTCACAATCTGTACATTGAGCAAACAGTAATGCAAACAATGAGAAATTTGGATAGGATATTAAAGTTCAGAGAGAAAAAATAAAATATTTTGGGTTTGCTAACAACAGCGTAATTCTACCAGAAATGTCTTAGAACAGGGAATATAAGTTGAATTTAATGGATAGTACCTTGTAACAGGTATCAACAAAAGTTAAACAATGGTAATGTGATGTAATTGAAACTATAGTGCCACTGAGGGAAGAATATTAAGGAGCAATGAGACCTTGAAACTAGCAGATATGTTTTGCTGATTGGTGTGAAAAGTTACTAGCAATGGCCAAACTAGAGAGGACAGAAAATGCAAACTGACCATAGTAAAGAAAATGTATGTAAAAAAGAAAAAAGTGTTAACATTGAACATTAATGCAAATGAGGAGCAACAATTTGAATCTACCAAGACAGTTCTGTGGTCAGATTCCATAACAACATATTTAAATCTGGAAAGAGTGTGTTGAAAATTATGGTGTAGCAAAAGTTTATTCTGCAGGGTTGCCCCAGAGTATATAAGGCAGCAAAGTCAGTGGCCCAATGACAAGTTTAGAGGCAGGTACCACTATGGTTTAACATCTTCAAATAATGCAACAATGGACACAAGAAATCAGTTCCTGTTAGGTTACCTGTTTGAGTTATACAGTTCAGTTGTACTTATGTCACCTCCAGTAACAATGTGGCACCAATGTCAATTAGACAGTAGTTTACTTAGTTGTGGTTAGTGGTATAAAGCAATACCCACAGTTAATTCTGCCATGAAAATACAGGTGACAGTAGTGGACAGCAAAATGATGGATCTACTTTAGTCTTCATTACCAGACAGGCTGCTGGACTAGAAGAAAGAGTAGCCTCAATAACTGGACATAAAAACTCACACACACATTTGAAAGCAAAAGATAAGTTAGTTTAAATAAATTATTTGTTTTAATAGGTATCCCTCATCAGTGGTCCATAATTAATTGTTCGCTGTGTTTCCACGTCCTGTGACCTATCCTGATTTGCTAATCAGAATCTGTGCATATTTCCCATTCCAGTGGCCCAATGAAGAGTGTAGAGGTAGGCATCACCAGACTTGTCTGCTGCCATCAATGAGGAACTCGAGGCAGTGATGGAGTAATTATCATTTTGAATGCCTTGCATCTCAAGGGTGTACCTGTTGTGTGGTCAAAAGACTGTCAATATGCTTTTCATTGTCTAAAATAGCATTATTAAGTGATTTGTGCCTTTGACCCCTCCAAGCCTGTTGGTCTTGCAGTGGGTGCCTACTCTTGTCGTCCAGACCAGCCCACGCAGAAGCCACCAGAATTGCGCTCTAGTTCGGTTACGTTGGCAGTGTCACGCGTAGCTTGCCAGGTATTTTTATGCGTGATTGGTATGTTATTCAAATATTTTTGTGTTGTGTTGGAAAATGACACTGAAAAATATGCCAGATAAATGCGTTAGATTGCAAAACTGTTCATTTGAAGACACCATAAGGCTGGTGGACATCGTAATTGCATTCAGAGACGTTGAGGAGAACAAGGAAACGAACGCCGACACTTCTAGTGAAAAAGTAAATCGGACACAGTGCTATTTGTTCGTGTAATATACCATGGTAGCTTGACGCCATTTAATGGAAGGTGAAAAGATTTGTAGATTAATCAGTAAGACATGTTTGTCAATTTCAGAATAAAGCTTGAGAGAATATAAGCAATCCATATAATTCTCAAACAACTTCACAGTGAACTGGAGAGCAGCTGAGAAAAAAATACAACTCCCTGAAAATGAAACAAGAAAATGTTATGCCCAACAGAGGCAACAGTGGTTAATGACTGGTGGCTGTCCTTATGTGAAGCACAAGTTTCATTTGATATTTAGCAAAATATTAGAAATTATTAAATTATCTACAGGAGGACACCAGAGTTGATTTGATTCTAATGCAACTTTCCAAGGGAAGCTAATGTTACACGAAAATAAATGTGTGTAGGCATAGTAAATGAAATTAGTTACTGTGTTATAACTCAAAACGAAACAGTAGTGATTTGTAAACTATGATGTATTTTTTGGGCAAAACTTTACAAAAGGCTGCTCGCATTCTTACCTTGAAGTGTATATTGGTTACGCCTAAATTGACAAACTAGCTTCTATGTATAGCTAATAGCAATGTTTTTCTTTCTATTGTTGGCCTTTAACATAATATGCTGTACCACAATCAGGTTCTTTTCTTCCACATTCGTTGTCTCCACTAAAGTTCACCCAATCACGTAACCAGCTTTTTAAATTTCATATTTTCCAGCTATCAGCTGAATGTCATTACTAGCATAGGCGATGCCAACATTTGTGCCATGAACAACTAGCTTTGATGCTGTGCATCCGAGGAACCAATGGCTACGGCGCCTCGGGACCCTGCCTTCTGACGCACGGCAAGCACGCCCTCTGGACTTGTAGTATTTAAGGGCAGCGTCAGAAGAACTGCAGGGAGAGTATGTATGGATTGCCTAGGAGAAACTAGGGGAGCTTCTAGTAGTTATGTCCAGACCTAGTGATTTCTACAATATTCTGATTGTTGCAACTGTGTCTCTGTATAATAAAAGATAAGTATCTTTCATTTCTCGTGGTTTCTTGTTTGCTTCTCATCTAGCCTATGTTTCTAGCTGGCCACTTCGGCAGACGACACGGGACATAACAAAGTGGCGACGAGAATGGGATCAACATCTTAATTGGACCCATGTTAGCGAGTGCCACACTGCTGGCACCCACGCTTCACGAGCAGTCAACACGGCTGCCGAAGGCTGTCTGCACCACAACGGAGCGAGTCATCTTAGCAGAAAATTTTCTTTGCTTGTTTTGTTTATTGCTGGCTCTGACTAACCTAGCGGCGCACTAATACATCATATACTTATGGAAATTTCTGTTGCAGGGTGGTGCAAAAATTATTTTCTTTGCTTGTATTAGAATAAGTTCCTTACTAACTACCACCTGTCATGGCGCACGCAGAAACAAGGCCTGGGATAGATTTAGAACAGCTTCTCTTGTTGCAGACTCAACAAATGAGCTTGCTGCTTGCTGGGATGCAGCAATACTTCCAAAAGCAAGAAAAAGCTGTCCCCGCCACAGGGCAACCAAGCTACACTCCACCATTCAGGAAATTTCAAGAGGAAAACGAATCGTGGATGGAGTACCTGGCGCAACTAGAGGCACACATCGCAGCTCATCAGGTACAAGGTCAGAACAAGCAATCATATTTTCATGCCACAGTAGGCATTGATATTTTCCGCCTTCTTCAGAAACTATACCCAGACAGTGATTTAACATATGACGAATGTGTCTCAGCCCTCAATAAATATTTTGATGAGAACATTTTAGTTGCAGCCACCAGGTTTAAGTTCTTTCGTCACAAGCGGCAGCCAGGCCTGACGTACAAAAACTGGAACACTGACTTGACAGGTTTAACACGTGATTGCAAATTTGCATGTGAATGTGGTAGACACTTTGCAAATAGCATGATTAAGGACGCAATCACACAGAATGTAACTGACATTCATGTTAAAGAACAGATTCTGAGGATTTCAAATCCCTCTTTAGAACAAGTGATTAGCATTTTAGAATCAAGAGACTTGTGTGAAAATGCTGTGAATAGTTTTGAAGTGCCTCAAGTGTGTAAACTGCAGTCTAGTGATAGGGCTACAGCACGACCGTATAAGGAAAAGTCAGCATCACTGGCTAACACTTCGCGTGCTGCACAGCCTAGCCGGAGACAACTGCAGCGGAACAACCGTAGCTTGTCTGTCACGCTTCGCTCTTGTCCTCACTGTAATGTGAAACACAAGCATGCAAACTGCCCTTCTCACAAGGTGACTTGCTATACTTGTGGCAAACATGGGCATGTACAAGCCGTGTGCCAATCTTGAATAAAACAGACAAGTGCTTCCTCATAGCCGACAAACACATTCAGTATGTTCTCTTGTAGTAGCTGAAAGCAAAGTGCGCCGTAACAAATGTAAGAGACTACGGAAAGGGAACACTAATTGTGCAACATGAGGCTAATAAAATGTATGTGACCCTGAACATTGCTTTGCACAATGTAAAGTTTCAGTTGGACACAGGTTCGTCAGTGCTCAATAAAAAGACTTACGAACTATTGGGCAAACTGGTACTTGCGAAGTGTAACACTCCACTCAGAGCGTACAACAGTCAGTGCATTCCAATTTTGGGCACCTGTAGCGTAGCAGCAACTTACCAGAATGTCACGCGAATGGTGCAGTTTCAAGTGGTAGGAGCCCAGTCATATAAAAGCATTTTTGGTCTGGACAGTTTCGATTTTTTTGGCTTCACCATTCAAAATCAAGTGTTAGCAATTTCCGCACTACCATCTCAAGATAGCATTATTCAACTTTGTGCAGAATTTCCTGAAGTATTTAGCAGTGGAATGGGGATGGCAAAAGACTATGTAGCTCATGTACTTTTTGAAAAGCCCACCCCGTGCCTCATGCACTTAGAGATCGCGTACCACAGGAACTCACAGCATTGCAAGCAGCGGGTGTCATTGAACCTATTTTAGCTAGTCAATGGGCATCTCCTTTGGTTTTACTATCAAAGCCAGGTGGACAACTTCATCTTTGTTTAGACTTTAAAAGCACAGTGAACCCACAAACAGTGGCTGACAGTTTTCCGTTGCCTCGCCCAGAAGAACTTATGGACAAACTCGGTGCCGGCAGATATTACTCAAAAATAGATTTGCGCGATGCCTACTTGCAAATTCCTTTGGATGAGGAGTCTCAGGAAATTTTTGTTATTAATATGCATCTGGGCCTGTTCAAATATTTGTGGTTGACATTTGGTAGTAATTCAGCTCCCGCAATTTTTCAGCTGACTGCAAAAGTTCCTTTTTGTAGCAACTACTTGGATGATATAATTGTCGCTGGATGCACCCCAGAAGAACATATAAAGAATTTGTGTGCATTGTTTCAAGTTCTGGAAAACACAGGATTGAAGTGTAACAAGGAAAATTGTGTCTTTTTCTGTACGGAAATTGAGTATCTCAGACACATCATCAATGCACAGTGTGTTCATCCTCTCCAATTGCACTTGCTTGTAATTAAAAATTTGCCTTCTCCCACAAATGTGCACGAACTACAGTCAGTATTAAAAAGCCTTAACTACTATCACCGGTTCATTCATAATGCTTTGCAAATTGCTGCACCCTTGCATAAATTGCGCAGGCACAATGTTCCCTTTGTTTGGACAAAAGAGTGAGAGTCAGCTTTTCAACACCTGAAAAATGCTTTGCTTAGTGAACGTTGCCTGCTCCATTTTGATCCCGCCAAACCAGTAGTTCTGGCAGTTGATTCATCGTCGTATGGCCTTGGGGCAGTTCTTTCGCGCTGCATCGGATCTGTGGACTGTCTGATTGTGTTCACTTCAAAGTTGCTGTCACAAATGCAGCAACATTATTCGCAGATTGAAAAGGAAGCTCTCGCAATCATCTTTGGTGTGACTAAATTCCACCAATATTTGTATGGTCAGAAGTTCTACGTACTCACGGATCACAAACCATTGCAGTCCCTGTTCAATCCAGCACACCCAGTTCGCCAATAACACCTCAAAAATTGCAATGGTGGGCATTACTTCTTTCAAATTACGACTATGAAATTTTGTATCATCCCTCCTCCAAGTATTCAAATGCGAATCTGTTATTGAGATTGCCAGCTGCACAAGACAGTGAGTTTGATTCTTCTGAAAATGCTTGCTTGCACATAGACTCAGAGAATTCTGAAACTTTGCAGAACTTTCCCTTAGACTTTTGTCACATTGCGCAAGCCACAGCCACTGACTCAGATTTGCATGTGATCCTACGGTTTGCTAGTACAAGTTGGCTGCGTGCTTCCAAAGACATTGACAATTCTGCAGCTCAACGATATTTTGCACACCGACAAGACATTGTGGTGCAATGAGGTGTTTGGCTTTTGCGCTCGCACAATGAGCAAACTAGAGAGCTAATTCCTAGCTTGCTTCACAATGACGTCTTACAATTGCTTCATACAGGACATTGGGGAGTCGTGCATACGAAGCAACTTGCTCGACTACATTGCACATGGCCCGGCATTGATAAAGACATTGAATATATCACTGCACAGTGTAATGATTGTTTGGACAATCAGGCTGCTCCGCTGCTAAAATTCGCATCATGGCCTACTCCTTCCACTCCTTGGCAGTGTATTCATTTAGATTTTGCATGTCCTTTTTGGAGAACAAGATGGCAAGTAGTGGTAGATGTGTTCATCAAATTCCCTTATGCTCTGGCAATGAACAATATCATGTCAAGAAATACAATTCAGACACTGTCATCCATATTTTGCATTGAAGGATTACCTGCCCTTATAGTGAGAGACAATGGCCCTTCATTTTGTTAGCAAGAGTTCAGACAATTTTGTGCTACAAACGGAATTCAGCATCTTACAAGTGCCTCTTTCCATCGACAGTCAAACGGCGAAGCTAAATGGTTTGTTCAAACATTTAAGCAGAAGATGGAGACTCGTCATGCTACACACACACGTGAGCAGGCTCTCCTCACGTTCCTCAGTACCTACTGGTCGCACCCACGTGACGGACCTTCGCCGGCCAAGTTGCTTCACGGCTGCCATCATCACACTCTTCTGTCACTGTTGCATCCGCTGCTACTACAGCACACGTCGCAGCACCCGCTCGACACATATAAGTGTGGCACTTCGGTTCTTTGCAGGTCGTACGCAGACAGCTGTCATCGATGGGAGTGGGACAGAATTCAGCGGCGAATTACTACTAATATGTTTTTATTATAGACCTGTTCCGGACTGCAGCGCCGCCACAGGAATAAGCTTAGGCTTGTAACACACTTAGATGCTGCAGCAGGTTTTCCTTTTTCAGACCTATCTATCGAGTCTTTGCAGCAGCCATCTGGCACTGGGCAGCCCTTGCCACTGCCTCCTGCGCCCCGACCGAGGTGTCAGCCGACCCCGATGGACACTTCTCTGTCGCCTTCGGATGTCGTACCAATGGAGATCGACGCCATCATCCGGGCGTCACCACTTCAGCCACCGCTGCTGCCAACCACACTGGCCCTACCCGCGGCCTCACCGGGACCGGCGCCCTTGCTGCCATCGGGGCCATCGTCGTCTACGTTGGTGTAGAAGATTTGCCAGGGGCCATGTGACTGTTCCCCTGGAAGTGCAGGCTGTATGGCAAGGCACGGATGTCGGCCTTCCCATCAAGTGCAAACTGGCATCCCCTCATACTTGCAACACCAACACCCTTCTTCCACCAGTCTGCTTGCTTAGCCTCTTATGATGGCCAAGGCTAGGGGGGAGGGATGTAGTATCATTGCCGAAGGACCCCTGCAAGACATGTGCTTACGTGCCTGGCTCATCATTTGGTGGCACTACGAGCGGGCCATAATGCGCTGGCGTGTACTAGTTTCGACGCCTCGCAACCGAGGAGCCAATGGCTACGGCGCCTCAGGACCCCACCTTCCGACGCACGGCGAGCACGCCTCTGGACATGTAGCATTTAAGGGTGGCGTCAGAAGAAGCGCAGGGAAAGTGTGTATGGATTGCCTAGGAGAAGCTAGGGGAGCTTCTAGTAGTTATGTCCAGACCTAGTCATGTCTACAATATTCTGATTGTTGTAACTGTGTCTCTGTATAATAAAAGATAAGTATCTTTCTTAGCTCGTGGTTTCTTGTTTGCTTCTCATCTAGCCTATGTTCCTAGCTGGCCACTTTGGCAGACAACACGGGACACAACACACTTACTCTACTATCTTAACACTTTTGCAGTAAACTGATGACACACTGTGTCAACTATGTACTGAAATAGAGGATTTATCAGCAGTTCATACAACTCTATGCATGTTCTACTATTTGCTATAGTTTGTATGTTGAAAGTAAAAGAATTGCGCATAGATTGATATTTAATAAAAAGTTGTAATGACACTAAAACTGAACATTGTAAAATAGGTATATAGCTCATACCCTAAACCATATTTTTTACTGTTAATACTGCACTTGGGTGTCCAGCAATACTAACAGTTGATTCACCAGGAAAGCCTTATATTGCATATTTAATACTGTGTGATTGATGTAGTCAAGAAGTTACTGTACAGAAATATATAATATGGTTTTCTCAAATAATGGAAAGTCCAGGTTGGAATTAAGAATATAGTAATAAGAACAGTTTACAACTCACCACAAAGACGTGGCAACAAGCTGTGACAGACAGATACAAAAGACACACACATAAAACACCTTCAGCGATCGGCCTGGCCTTCAGAAAATAGAACACTCACGCAATCACACAGGCACAAACCACAGTGATACAACCATCACTAGTGGCTGCCACACTGTTTTTTTCTCAAAAACACAGAATTTCACTCAGGTAAATGCTCATCTAATTTAAACCTTGTAGTTGTTGTATAATCAATAGTAAATTTCAATTGCAGGTACAATTCTTCCAAAAAATACCCTACAAATTTTATTTGAAAAAGTCCTGTGCATCCTGCTTTGGATGCAGGCAGTGACTATAGTGCAGCTGCCACCATAGTTGCAATACAGATTTGAGGCTGTTGACAGATGAAGCAAATGGTAAGCAAATTGAGAGGTTATTGTGCTTACACATTTAACAGTATTTAAATATAGCTGACGCAATGAGAGTAAATATACTGTATTATTAACACATGCCCTTCAATGTTCAGATGTAAACTTGGCGGTTTCTCCTTGAGATGGTACATAAGCTTCACAAATATTAGGTATATCAAAGTAAATTTTTCAACATTGTAAGATAAAGCTACATCAAGTCTTTTAATTAAAAGTATATTCCAATATTTCTGTTTTAATTTATTCATTTATGCATTTATTTTACCTGGCAAGATTAAGGCCTTCAGGCCTTCTCTTACCCCTAACCAGGCTTACTCAAAATGAACAATTGGTGCAGTACATTACACACAGACCACGTTTAATACAAATATTAAAGTTAAAAAATACAGGTTATTACTAGAATATAATTGTAACAATTGGTTCTGAAACTTTTAATCCTTATTGTAAAGTAGTAGAATGTTTGTGTTGTTACATCTATACAATGTAATAATATAAATTATCCAATGATAGCTATCCTGTGTAAATTCCCTCCTACTGGAAGTGCTCTTTGGTGCACTGTATTCTAGTGGCCAAGAGGTCAAGGTGCCATTATGACAAAGTGGAGATCCAGGTCCATTCACAATGCAATTTTGAACTTTTTCCAGGAAAAAGTTATCATTGTACACACCTTTGTAATGATGAATGCATAAGTTGTTGACAAGCCTGTCCTTTGGGTAAGTTATCCGTTTTCTATTTTTTATATTTCTTTATCCCACCAGGAACGTTTCCTTCTATAATTTTAGAGCGCACATTAACCGACTGCCGGTGTGGCGAAGGGGATAGCATCACAGATTCCGGTGCCAAAGGTTGTTGATTCAATCCCGTCCACCGGCAAAAATTTATTTCTTTGTCATTAACATTTCCAGAATATTCTACGTGTTTCCTATGTTCACTTGTAATTTCTACATGTTTCTTATATTAAATATTCTTCTAATTTTTGGTACATTCTGTCTGTGTATAAATGGCAGAGCACTCTGCCCGAGAGACAGTTAGTGCTGCGTGTATGTTAAGTTCGCAATAAACCTGCTTTTAGTAGAAGTGCTGCGTTCAGTTGGCAACCCTGCCTTCGAAGTTAAGCCTGCTTCCGTTTCAATGTGACATTGTTTGGTGGAGGCGCTGGTATTCTGTGCACCGTGGCTCAGATTAGGCAATGTAAAAGCCATCGCTTACACAGACTAGAACCAGAATACAAGGGATATACCAAGTAGATCCTTCCAAAAGTCTGTATCATCAGAAGAACCATGGACACGAAACCAGCGGTAAGCCAGCTGCACATCAAACATCCATCGACATTCTCTGGAGACGCTGGACAGGACCCCAACAAATGGCTAAAAGGGTTTGACCGAGTGGCCAAGTACAACAGGTGGGATCATACAATGTGCTTGGCCAATGTTTATTTCTACCTGGATGGAACAGTCCAGCAGTGGTTTGAGAACAATGAAGACAAGCTGAATGACTGGGAAACATTCCAGATGGAACTTAAGAAGACGTTTGGAAACCACCAGCAAGAAATCCACTCGGCGGAAGAACAACTGAAGAACCGGGCCCAATGACATTGTGAGCTGACACAATCGTACATGCAGAATGTTTTGGCTCTGTGTAACATAGTCAATCTGAATATGACTGAGGCCGACAAAATCACACACCTGATGAAGGGTATTGCAGAAGACATGTACCAAGCTCTTCTGATCAAAGATGTTGCTACAACGGAAGAGTTCATCAAGTGGTGTGTGTGTTGAAGTGATGCAACAAAGGAGGGTTGGACGAAAGAAGTATGACAGACTACCGAATGTAGTCCCTATGGCCATTGTGGAAGACCAGGATGTCTTCGCTTCTCTCATACGACAAATTGTGAGGGAAGAATTGCAACAATTTATGGCAGCCGGGACTGTTAGACCGAGCAATTATCACATTATGGCCATGGATGTAAGCCCTGTAAGTCACAAGATTGCTGACGCTGCTGAGGAAGAGGTATTTCTGACCTTAGCTCCTGTCTGTCCCGCCAGTCGCACCCGACGTGAAGAATGGCATTGCCCTGCTATGACTTATGCTACAGCCGCCAAACGGCAGCCTATGAACCGACCGACGCGACCACAACCAATTCCCCCAACAACTATGATGTCCCGCAGAAGGACAGACATCTGGAGGACAGAAGACAACACACCACTGTGTTTCCACTGTGGGCGCTCTGGACATGTCATACGCTACTGTGGAGAGAGGAGGTGAGTATTCGACGATTATTTTGCCGCAAGACGTCAGCCGTCTGAGCAGTTCTATCCCACGCAGTCACCTGCTGATGAGTCAGCCCCCTCATGACTTACAGGGCTTACACCATGGCCATAATCTCATGCTCGCTTGGTCTAACAGTCCCGGCTGCCATAAACTGTTGCAATTCTTCCCTCACAATTTGTCTTCCTATAGCATGATGCAAACAGTATTTTTTCCAACAAGAGTGCAAGGAAATAGCAGTTCTACCATTGGCAATATGTTTGTTCATTCTTCATTATTAGAGGGGCACTCTGTCAGCAGAACAGTAAATGGCCTATCAGACCATGATGCCCAAATTTTAATTCAGAAAGTATTTGTTCTCAAACAAATGTTAAACATAAATATCAACTACTCAGATAAGTTAATCCAGTTGCAGTTGAGACCTTTTTAAGCCTAATTAAAGAACAAGAATGGCAGGATGTTTATAGTGCTGATAATGCAGATGATAAATATAATGCTTTTCCGAAAACATTTCTTATGCTGTTTGGAAGTTGCTTTCCGCTAGAACACTCAAAACAGGGTACTTCCAGTAACAGACAGCCAGGGTGGCTGACAAAGGGGATAAGAGTATCATGTAGAACAAAGCGGGAATTGTGTCAAAATGTTAGAAGCAGTCAGAATGAAGATGCAGTAGCTCATTACAAACAGTACTGTAAGGTTCTGAAAAATGTCATTAAGAATGCAAAAATTATGTGGTATGCAAAAAGAATAGCAAACTCTCACGATAAAATTAAAACTATCTGGTCAGTCATGAAGGTCAGCAGCAGCAGCAGGTAGAAGATGTAATGTCAGTGTGTAGTAGAAATGTTTCTGTTACTAACAAGTTAGATATATGTGAAGTATTCAATAATCACTTTATGAATATAGTAGGTGAACTAAACAAAACCCTAGTTTCTACAGGTAATCATATAACATTTTTAGAAAATGCCTTTCCAAGGCTGTTACCTGAAATGGTCCTTCATGATACTTCCAAAGGGGAGATTGAGTCAATAATTAAATCACTAAAGACTAAGGAATCTTGTGGATATAATGGGGTATCTAGAAGAATTCTAAAGTACTGTTCTCCATATGTTAGCCCAGTACTAAGCCATATTTGTACTTTTTCCTTTCAGAATGGTCAGTTTCATGACAGATTAAAGTACTCAGTAGTGAAACCACTTTATAAAAAAGGAGAAAGGGATAATGTAGACCACTGTAGACCTATTTCTTTACCATTGGTTTTTTCTAAAGTTATTGAAAAGGCTATATATTGATTAATTGATCATTTAAGTACACATAATTTGTTGTCAAATGTACAGTTTGGTTTTAGAAGTGGTTTAATGACTGAAAATGCAATATTTCCATTTCTCTGCGACGCACTTGATGGGTTAAATAAGAGGCTACAGACATTAGGCATCTCCTTTGATTAAACAAAAGCCTTTGATTGTGTTGATCACAAAATATTGTTGCAGAAGTTGGAACATTATGGAATTCGAGGAGTAGCTCACAACTAGTTCACCTCTTACTTCAATAATAGACAACAGAAGGTAATTCTTCGCAGTGTAGAAAATGTCTATGACGTACAATCACAATGTGGCACAATTAAGTGTGGGGTGCCCCAGGGGTCTGTTTTGGGACTGTTGCTGTTTCTTATTTATATAAATGATGTCTTCGAGTATAACAGGTGACTGTAAAGTATTTTTGTTTGCTGATGATACCAGCTTGGTAGTGAAGGATGTTGCTCGTAATATTGACACAGTATCAAATCATGCAGTTCAAGAGATAAGTTCATGGCTTGTAGAAAACAGGTTGATGTTAAATCACAGTAAAACTCAGTTTTTACAATTTCTAACTCACAATTTGACGAAAGCTGACATTTTGATTGCACATAATGGGCATATGATATGTGAGACTGAACATTTCTAATTTTTAGGTGTTCAGATAGCCAGTAAGCTGTCGTGGGAAGACAATGTTCAGGATCTTGTCCCAAAACTAAATTCTTCTATTTTTACCATTAGAACAGTATCTGAAATAAGTGATTTGTCAGTACGAAAAGTAGTCTACTATGCTTACTTTCACTCACTTATGACGTACGGCATTATTTTTTGGGGTAACTCAACTGAAACGAAAAGGATATTTTTGACTCAGAAACGGGCGGTTTGATTAATATGTGGTGTAAGTTCACGAACGTCATGTCGACCGCTTTTCAGTAGTTTGGGAATTTTGACACTGGCGTCACAATAGTTTTTTCTTTACTGTTGTTTGTTGTTAATAATATCAGCGTATTCACACGGGCTAGTAGCCTTCACTCGGTGAATACTAGACATTAGTCAAATCTACTTTTGCATCACACCAACTTGACACTTGTGCAGAAAGGTGTACAGTATTCTGCAGCATCCATTTTCAATAAGCTACCACAAGAACTAAAGAATCTTAGCACTAACCCACACACTTTCAAATCTAAATTGAAGAGTTACCTCATGGCTCACTCCTTTTATTCTGTCAAGGAACTCCTAGAATAGTTAAACAATTAAACTACTTCATTTTTTCTTTATTGTCTTTATTGATTCTTTTCACTTTGTCTTAAGATTATCGTGTGGATAGGACTACTTAAAAATTTTCTATTATCATTCTTGTGTAAAAATTCATGCATTGACTTGTTCCATGACCATGGAGTCTCACTCCTCAATTGGGTGCTATGGAACAGAAAACCATAATAAATAATAAATAAGTTCAGTTGACCTATGGGAAGAAGCCCATTGCTGTACCCTGGACGAGATCGCTCCCCGATGCAGCACTCCCATTCACCATCACCGCACAGAGGTACCAGCCGCTCCCCTAGCCACCGCGCCCAGGAAAACTAAGCGAGGCAACCATCTACAGAGGTGGGGATGCCACAGATGAAAATCCTCCATGGACGACAGTCGCTAAGATGTCAGGAAATCTCACGGAAGTCTTAATCGATGGTCAACCTGTCCAGACACTGGTTGATTCTGGAGCTTCTTTCTCTGTATTGTCGGATAATTACCGCCACACACTGAAGAAGATAATGTTCTGTGATACGGGGGCAACTGTGCTGAAGGTCGCAAATGGAAAGTACATCCAGCTAGTAGGAACTTGTGTTCCAAGAATAACCATCAACAACAGGACCCAGCCATTTGAATTTGTCGTTTTAATAGAATGTAGTCGTAATGTCATCCTTGGATGGGACTTCCTTCAGGCATCCCAAGCTATCATTGACCGTGGAAGATCTGAGCTGCAAGAAGTTGTTCCGATGGATACACTTAATACAGAATTTTCTGGGAAGTTATTTGCCGTTGACAATGTGATGATCGTGCCATTGACAATGTGAAGAGTTGCAGTCACAAACACAGATGACCGGTTAAACTGTGAAGTACTTGTTGATAGTAAAAAGTTTATCAGACTCAACAAAGAAATTTACATACCAGCGGCTATCATAAGCATTAGCAGTGGTCGAGGTGAGAATTGGATCCCTAATTGTCACCAGCAGTCAAAACTGGACGGTGAGCTCAACGTCATCAGTGAAGCCCATGCTCTGTTGTTAGTACAGACAACACGCTGAAGGAAACAACCATGGAATTGCCAATAGGGCCCAGACTGACCAAGGAACAATGCCAGTGGGTGTTAGTTATACTACAACCAATTTTTGGGTTCATTCACACCTCAGCAGGGGAAAAGTTGGATGAAACAGCCCACGATAAAGCACCATATCAATACTGGGGTTCATCTACCAATTAGCCAGAGTTCGTATAGAGTATCGCCAGCTGAAAGACGAAAAATTCGGGAGGAAGTGGAGAAGATGTTGCATGATGACATTATTCAACCTACGGAGAGACCTTGGTCATCTCCAGTGCTCCTCGAAAATAAGAAGGATTGCACGTGGTGATCCTATCTCGACTATCGGCGGCTGAAGAAAATCACAAAGAAAGATGTCTACCCACTGCCGTGCATTGACGACACCTTAGACTGCTTGAAAGGAGCTACATACTATGTACATGCAGACAGGTTACTAGCAAATCAAGTTTGATGAAGCTGACACAGAGAAGACAGCTTTTATTACACCTGATGGCCTCTGTGAATTCAAAGTAATGCCATTTGGATTATGTAATGCTCCGGCCACATTCGAACGCATGATGGACAACTTGCTTCGACACCTTAAGTGGACGAAGTGTCTTTGCTATTTAGATGATATTGTCGTTTTCTCAAAAACATTTGAAGAACATCTGTGTCACCTGTCAACTGTCTTGAAGTGTGTTCAGGCTGCAGGACTCCGTCTCAATCCAAAAAAGTGCCACTTTGTCGCAAAACAGATAAAAATCCTGTGGCACCTAATCAATGGAAGTGGTGTCCGTCCTGATCCAGATAAAGTAAGGGCAGTCACAGAATTTCCAACTCCTCAACACATTCGTGGTGTGGGAAGGTTTCTCGGGCTGTGCTCATACTACTGACGTTTCATAAGAGGATTTTGTAACAAGGCACGCCCACTGCAAGAACTACTGCAGGGAGACGCCAACTTTTACTGGGATGAGACAAAAGAAAGAGCTTTCTGGGCACTTAAGGAGGCTCTAACTTCCACACAAGTTCTAGCCTTGTATGACGAGAATGTGGAAACTGAACTTCACACAGACACCAGCTGTTATGGGATTGGCGCAGTGCTTGTACAAGTTCAGGAAGGTGCTAAAAAGGTGATAGCCTGTGAATCAAGAGTACTCTCAAAGTCCGAGATAAATTACAATACAACTGAGAAAGAATGTCTTGCAGTTAATGGGCTATCAACAAGTTCCTGCCGTATTTATTTGACAAACCATTCACCATCATGACAGACCACCATCGTTTGTGTTGGATGACTAACTTGAAGGATCCATCAGGTCGACTAGCAAGATGGGCACTAAGACTCCAAGAGTACAATGTCACAGTGGTATTCAAGAATGGACACAAACACAAGGATGCCGACTGCCTTTCGAGGAATCCGTTAGTGGAATACGACAGCATGAATGAAATTTCATCCCTCACTGAATTAGGTGACGTTACAGCTGAACAAAGGAATGATCCAGCACTATTAAAAACCATAGAGGCCCTGGAGAAAGGAGAACCGAACAATGGAGAATTGCAACTTATAAACGGGACATTGTATAAAAGCAACTATGATCTACTGGGCCCCAAATGTCTACTGGTCATTCCAGCTCATCTTCAGCCAGCTGTTCTCAAGTATTTCTATGATTCTCCAATATCCAGTCATCTGGGATTCGTGAAGACCCTAGACAGAATTAGACGCAGGTATTACTGGAAAGGTCTCTACCGATCTGTCAAGTACTATGTGAATCACTGTAAAGAGTGCCAGCGGCGGAAGCATGTGCCGCAATTGCCCCAGGGCATCTCTTACCGATTCCACCTACAGCAACTCCATTCTACCGAGTTGGGATCGATCTTTTAGGGAGGTTCCTGAAGTCGACAACTGGTAACCAATTGATAATAGTCTGCACTGACTACCTCACACGCTATGTTGTCACCAAACCTTTACTGACTGCAGAAGTTCCAGAGATCGCAAAATTCCTGGCAGAAGACATTATTTTGAAGCATGGAGCACCACGTGTGATGATATCTGATCGTGGAAAAGTATTCCATTCACGTTGTGACATTATCCACAGGATGACAACTGCATACCACCCTCAGACAAATGGTCTTACAGAACATTTTAACAAGATATTAGCAGATATGCTATCGATGTACGTCGATGTTGAGCAGAAGGATTGGGATACAATTCTGCCAGTCGTGACATTTGTTTATAATACCACAAGACAAGACACCACAGGCTTCACGCCGTTTTTCCTGCTCCGTGGCCGTGAAGCTGAGACGACCATGGATACGTTGTACCCGTTCCAGCAGGACGACACTTAGGATGACTATGTGAAACAGCTCATCACCAGGGTCGAAGAAGCAAAACAGCTGGCTCGCATATGGACACTGGACGCCCAGGAGAAAGACCGTCAGCAGTATTCCCCTGTACGGAATGTTGAGCTATCAGAAAAATTATTGAAGTGACACTTTGGTCTGTATCATGTCATACACCGCCTGTCAGATGTCATATACCAAGTTGAAGATTATGAGCCGTTGTCGAAAAGACAAAAACATAGAGACATTGTTCACGTCCTCCGCATGAAGCCTTACTACGATCCTGAAGAGCAGATAGGTGAAAATGGCTTCTTGTTCAAGGACTCTAAGGATAGTAATGATACTGATGAGGCCACAACAGGAACGTCTGTCGTCGATAATTGTTCAGAAGGGGAGGATTCTCCAAAACTACCATAAAGACGACCCATGACAAGATCAAGATCCAGGACATTGCAGCCGGCTCCAAAGGGAAACTAACAGCGGGACGCTGTTTTTTCAGGAGAGGGAGCAATGCTGCTAGATGGCATGTTAACCGACTGTCAGTGTGGTGCAGGGGATAGCGTCATGGATTCTGGTGCTGAAGGTCGTCAGTTCAATCCCGTCCACCGGCAAAAATTTATTTCTTTGTAATTAACATTTCCAGAATATTCTACGTGTTTCCTATGTTCACTTGTAATTTCTACATATTTCTTATGTTAAATATTCTTCTAATTTCTGGTACATTCTGTCTGTGTATAAATAGCATAGCACTCTGCCCGAGAGGCAGTTAGTGCTGCGTGTGTGTTAAGTTCGCAATAAACCTGCTTACAGTATAAGTGCTGTGTTCAGTTGACAACTCTACCTTTGAAGTCAAGCCTGCTTCCATTTCAATGTGACAATATATATATGGCATTTTGCATATGTCTTTCTTTGTGTGTGTGCACGTGTATATATATATATATATATATATATATATATATATATATATATATATATATATGCACTGGTACAATGCGCTTTCCGTGCTATTCCAGTAGTAAGCGCTAACCGGAGTTTATCTGGTGTTTATACAACCGGCCCTTAGTCTTCATTGTCAGACTAGCCATGGCACTAGAAGACTGACTTTTTAACCAAGAGAAGCGTCTAAAAATTTATACTCCACATGCAAGTGCGGTTACTAATGTTGTATTCTGTTGTATGCACTGGTCACAAAAACTCACTCATATTTCAAAGTAAAAGTAAAGTTTGGTTAAATACATTCTTTACTTACATAGTTATCTTATTTGAATATATATAATGGTGTCTGTCCAAAAGAATGTAGACACCACATAAGGTCAGTTGGGGCATTTGGGCCATGATTTTAAAACATTATTGTGTAGTTCCCAACTTAAAACTAGTCTAGGAAGTAGTAATATGTTAAATTACCATCTATAACATATTTTCTTATAATACAACATTCTACCTACAAATATGTTATAACGGAATGTAATCTGCATTATATTTAAACTTGAGAAGGGGGAAAAAAAAAAGAAAAAAATGCCCATTGGCCTCATATACTCCCATAGAGTGGCGTAACTGGACCATAAGGTCTTAGTTCCATACTAATTTTTGTTGGCTCAATTGAAGGTAATTGGGCCTGTTGGGTAACTTGTAAACTCCATAGGAAAATTAAAACAAGTCATTTCAGTGACACTATACTCGAGTTATCGGCATTGCAAGTGAACCTCTGCAGAATGACTGGGTCTGAAATGAATTCAAATTTTTGAATAACTCAACTTTTAATATGAAACAAGTGTTACAGTTACAAAAGTAAGGTTAATAAGTCCAAATTCAGTTATTAACATTTAATTATATCTTGCTAAAAAAAAGTTACAAAATGTTTGTTAGGTCACTCATATCAGTGAAACTGATTATGCCATTAAATGTAGCAGACCTACTTTTTAGAGGCTTTGACAGCTTTCTAACTATATCATTTTCGGTAATATAGCCTCTTCTGCTATTTTATACCTTGACTGGTATTTTACACCTTGACTTTAGAAATGATTTTGTTTGTAAGTCAATAGTCACTCACTGTGAGTAATTTTAATGAAAACGAATCCACCAACCAGATGAATGGAAATGAATTATAGAAAGCCTCAGGAGACTCCTGTATTTCAGTAACAACCGTGAACACTTGTTCAGCACATGACAGATTACTCTGTAACTTCATAGAATTGGTATGTTTTTCATAATTTTATCCATTAACTTTTTGGATTTTATACATTTTATTTATTTATTTATTTGTTCATTCATCCTTTGATCACTACTTAGAGTGATATTGGATACGCCAGTATATTACAGTTACAATATACAATACAATAACAATATACAGTATAAAGTAACGCCATATAAATGTAATGTGCAGTACAGAACAATAATCATGGGTATCTATTATTTACTTCTGCCTTAAATTTAGCGAGTTGATAAACATATTATTTTTGATATGTCCTTAAAACTATTACTTTATTTGGCATTAAACTCAAAATATTCATGGAAACTGTACAAGCATGCTGAGTTAAAATATTCTCTTAGTTTAGTTTTGAATGTTAGTAGAGATTTTATATTTTTTAGCCTGCTTGGTAACCTATTGTATAATTAGCACCAAGCTTTAGTAGGATCTCTATCGGCTAGTTTTAGTCATGTTCTGTTGATGTGATAATCCTCTTTTATTCTTGTATTGTAATTGTGTATTTGGCTGTTTAGTGTTGGTGTGCAGTTTATTTTGAGGCACATGCTTTACATTTCTTCATTAAGAATCTACTGCTGCTAATTTTTAAGCATATCTTTTCTATGCGGTTTTCCCAATTCATGAATCTATCGTCAATCCCAGGGACTTGGTACTGTCAACTTCTATTACTTTTTCTCCCTTGAGACTTATAGTTAATTCCTCTTCACTTGTTCCTCTCTAGGATAGTAGTTTCATGAATGTTGTTTTCTTTTGGTTTATAAATAGGTTGTTTTCACTTAAATATTCATTTGACCTTTCCATGTCCAGGATTGTTCCTGTTTCTAAATCAGACCCTGAGGCGCTACTTACAGTGAGGGATGTATCGTCAGCATACATGATTACATTATCTTTTACAGACAATGCTATATCGTTTACATACAGTATAAATAGTAGTGGACCGAACAACAAACCTTGTGCTACCCCATACTTCACTACTTGGAAGTCAGAGTGAACTGTTTACACCATATTGTTTGTTGCATATTTTATTTCGATTAATGATGGAAATTCTCCACAGAGATGATAAATTATTTTTCAAAAGAGATAGATTGGCTGGCCAGTACTTACCTTTGTGCTCTCCCGCTGATAGTTACACAAATTAAGAAAAAGAAAAAAAGGGGACAAAAAAGGACAAGCTTTCGGAACACAGATCCTTCCTCAGGTGGGAGAGAAGGGAAGAAAAAAGGGATGGGAATGAAAGGGAGGTGGTGTTTGAGGAGTGTGGACATCAGACATACTGCTACATCCCTGTACACAAACATCCCCCACACCCATGGTCTATCAGCTCTGGAACACTATTTTTCCCAACGTCCATCTGAAAGCTTCCAAAAACCTCATTCCTTATCACACTTGCTAATTTCAGCTTCAACAATAATTACTTCACCTTTGAGGGCCAGACCTACAAACATATCAGGGGGACAGCTATGGGTACCAGGATGGCCTCTTCCTATGCCAAACACTTCATGGGCCAAATGGAAGAGGCATTCCTTAAGACACAGAAGTTGCCTCACCCTGGTTTGGTATAGATTCATAGATGATATCTTTGTGATCTGGACTCACAGTGAAGAAACCCTTCTGAACTTCCTTCCTGACCTTAACTCCTTCTCCAACCTAAAATTCACCTGGTCCTTCTCTAAAACTCAAGCCACCTTCCTTGATGTTGACCTTCACCTTGCTGAGTCTCACATTCACACCTCAATCCGTATTAAACCCACAAACAAAGAACAGTACCTCCACTTTGACAGCTGCCATCCCTACCATATTAAACGATGCCTTCCCTACAGCCTTGGCATCTGTGGAAAATGTATCTGCTCCAGTAATGGATCCCTCACCACCTACAACAACAATCTATCCAATGCTTTCCTCTCCTGCAACTACCCTACAGACCTTGTCCACAAACAGATCTCCCGAGTTGTCTATTCTTCTCATTCCAACAACAATGTTCCTAACCGCAGACCACCTAGAAGTACCCCCTTAGTCACCCAGTGCCATCCTGGCCTGGAATGCCTCAACAAATTCCTCAAACAGGGCTATGACTTTCTCAAGTCATGCCCTGAGATGAGATCATCACTTCAAACTGTTCTTCCCACACCACCCAGAGTAGCTTTCCACCCTCCTCCCAACCTCCGCAACATCCTCGTCCAACCTTACAACATCCCAAAACCGCCCTCCCTACCTAATGGTACCTATCCCTGCAACCGATACTGCAGCAAAACCTGTCCAATGCATCCTCCCACTACCACATACTCCAGTCCCACAACAGGAAAAACCTACCCGATTCAAGGCAGGGCCACATGCGAGACAACACACGTCATATATCAACTGACATGTGTCCACTGTTCAGCCTTTTATGTTGATATGACTACTAACAAATTGGCTGAGCAGATGAATGGTCACAGATGGACTGTTTGCCTGGGGAACACCCAATATCCTGTGGCAGAACATGTCCTCCAGCATAACTCCAGGGACCTTGGCACGTGTTACACCACACGTGCCATTTGGATAATACCAACTAACACCAGTCCCTCAGAGCTATGGAGGTGGAAACATGCCCTCCAACATATCCTCTCCTCTTCCCATTCCCTTGGACTAAATCTACACTAACCCCTCCCCTTTCTTCATCCTCAACTCACCTATTCATTATCCCTTCCTTACCTCTCTCTCTCTCTCTCCGCGCGCGTGTGTGTGTGACCTTCTTTCCCTGTTAATCAAAACCGTTTTAGACAACCCCACACCCCTCCTACACCCCTCAGCATCATTCAGTTCACTCATCTTCACTACTTGAACTTTCCTCTTTCGTATGTTTTATTTCTACACTTTGTTGTCTGTTTTCTATGAATGATTTTATTAGATTGGCTGCATTTCCCCTGATACCACATCTGTGCAATTTATGTACAAGAGTGGAGTGCCATACACAGTCAAAAGCTTTAGATAGATCCAGGAAAATACTGCATACTTTCTTCTGTTCTTCTATTGCTCTATATATGTGTGTCAATAAACTTGCTATCACTGTTTTGGTCAATTTTCC
This sequence comes from Locusta migratoria, assembly GCA_026315105.1. Lineage (NCBI taxonomy): Eukaryota > Metazoa > Arthropoda > Insecta > Orthoptera > Acrididae > Locusta > Locusta migratoria. The sequence goes on from CM048755.1 coordinate 768,273,029, forward strand.
TTTCCTAAATCCATGTTGTGCTTCATCCAGGATATTTTGTTCTTCCATGAATTTTATAATTCTGTTTTTAATAGCTGTTTCAACAATTTTTGATAAGGTTGGTGTAATCGTTATTGGTCTATAGTTTCCAGGATCACCTTTGTCACCACCTTTATAAATTGGTACCACTTTACTCTTTTTCAGGCATGTTGGGAAATGGCCCTTCTCCATTACCAAGTTTACTAGGAATGTCAGAGGCTTTGCCAGATACTGTGAACAGTGCTTAATTACTTTTGCAGATATTCCATCTAGGCCCTCTGTTTCTTTGTTTTTTAGTGATCTAATTATATTCATAATTTCAAAAGAGATACATTGGCTGGCCAGTACCTACCTATTTGCTGTACCACTTATAGATACACACAGAAAAAAAAGAAGAAAATAACAAGCTTTCGGAACTGTGTTCCTTCTTCAGGTGGAGAGAAGAGGAAGGAAAAAAAGGGGCGGGAAAGGGAATTCACGACCTAGGTCATGAGGATGATGTTAAAGGATTGTGGAAGTCAGAGATACTGTGTAGTAGCACTGAGCCATGCCAAAGAGGATATATAACCATAGAGGAAAGATCAAGTAGTAAAGAGAAGAAAAGATGAGTGAACTGAATGTTGCTGAGGGGTGTAGAGGGGGGGGGGGGCAGGTTCAAAAACGTTTTTGATTAATAGGGAAAGATGGAAACACACACACACTGAGAGAGAGAGAGAGAGAGAGAGAGAGAGAGAGAAAGGGGGGGTAAGGAAGGAATAATGGATAGGTGAGTTGAGGAGAGGGAGGGGTTAGTGTAGATTTAGGCCAGGGGGTGGCGGGAGGAGAGGATATGTTGGAGGGCAAGTTCCTACCTCCATAGCTCTGAGGGATTGGTGTTAGTTGGTAGTATCCAAATAGCACGTGTGGTGTAACACGTGCCAAGGTCCCTGGAGTCATGCTGGAGGACATGCTCTGCCACAGGATATTGGGTGTCCCCCAGGTGAACAGTCTGTCTGTGTCCATTCATCCACTCAGTCAATTTGTTGGTAGTCATACCAACATCAAAGGCTGCTCAATGGAGACTTGTCAGGTGATATATGATGTGTGTTGCCTCGCATGTGGCCCTGCCGTGAATAGGGTAGGTTTGTCCTGTGGTGGGGCTGGAGTATGTGGTAGTGGGAGGATGCATTGGACAGGTTTTGCAGCGGGATCAGTTGCAGGGATAGGAACCATTAGGTAGGGAGGGTGATTTTGGGATCTTGTAAGGTTGGACGAGGATGTTGTGGAGGTTGGGAGGACTGCGGAAGGCTACTCTGGGTGATGTGGGAAGAACAGTTTGGAGTGATGATCTCATTTCAGGGCACTACTTGAGAAAGTAATAGCCCTGTCAGAGCAGTTTGTTGAGGCAGTTCAGGCCAGGATGATACTGGGTGACTAAGTGGATACTTCTGGGTGGTCTGGGGTTAGGAACATTGTTGTTGGAAGGGGAGGAATGGACAGCTCAGGAGATCTGATTGTGGACGAGGTCTGTAGGGTAGTTGCGGGAGAGGACAGCATTGGATGGATTGTAGTTCTAGGTGGTCAGGGAATCATTACTGGAGCAGATAAGTTTTCCGTGGATGCCTAGGCTGTAGGCACATAAAAGATTATTAATGGTCCATTAAAGATCGCCTATGATACATTATAGTTTACCAGGATGCAAAATAGGTGGTGTAACGGTTTATAAACAACAAAAACATTGTTATGGATAAGTGTTAATACAAAAGTCAGTGGAAATTTGGTCGAAAAACGCCTCAAATCCATCCCTCTGCCCCTCCCACCCGATAGCTTCTTTGTCACCATAGATGCTACATTCCTCTACACCAACATCCCCCACATCCATGGTCCATCAGAACTGGAACACTATCTTTCCCAGCGCCCACCTGAAAGCCTCCCCAAAACCTCATTCCTTGTCACACTTGCTAATTTCATCCTCATCCATAATTACTTCACCTTTGAGGACCAGACCTACAAACAAATCAGGGGGACAGCTATGGGTACCACGATGGCTCCTTCCTATGCCAACCTCTTCATGGGCCACACGGAAGAGGCATTCCTTAAGACACAGAAGTTGCACCCCCTGGTTTGGTATAGATTCATAGATGATATCTTTGTGGTCTGGATGCACGGTAAAGAATCCCTTCTGAACTTCCTTCATGACCTTAACTCCTTCTCCAACTTAAAATTCACCTGGTCCTTCTCTAAAACTCAAGCCATCTTCCTTGATGTTGATATTCACCTTGCCAAGTTTCACATCCACACCTCAGTCCATATTAAACCTACAAACAAGCAACAGTATCTCCACTTTGACATGTGCCTTCCCTTCCCTATTAAACGATCCCTTCCCTACAGCCTAGGCATCTGTGGAAAATGCTCCAGTAACAAGTCCCTCACCACATACAACAACAATCCATCCAATGCTTTCCTCTCCTGCAACTACCCTACAGACCTTGTTCACAAGCAGATCTCCCGAGATGTCCATTCCTCTCCTTCCGACAACAATGTTCCTAACCCCAGACCACCCAGAAGTATCCCCTTAGTCAACGAGTACCATCCTGGCCTGGAATGCCTCAATAAACTGCTCTGACAGGGCTATGACTTTCCCAAGTTGTGCCCTGAGATGAGATCATCACTCCAAACTGTTCTTCCCACACCACCCAGAGTAGCCTTCCACCCACCTCCCAACCTCCGCAACATCCTTGTCCAATGCATCCTCCCACTACCACATACTCCAGCCCCGCCACAGAAAAAACCTACCCTATTCAATGCTGGGCCACATGTGAGACAACACACATCATATGTCACCTGACATGTGTCTACTGTGCAGCCTTCTATGTTGGTATGACTACCAACAAATTGGCTGAGTGGATGACCTCATGTGCCATTTGGATACTACCAACTAACACCAATCCCTAAGAGCTACGGAGGTGGGAACTTGCCCTCCAACATATCCTCTCCTCCCGCCACTCCCCTGGCCTAAATCTACGCTAACCCTTCCCCCTCCTCAACTCACCTATCCATTATCCCTTCCTTACCCTCCCCCCTCTGTGTGTGTGTGTGTGTGTGTGTGTGTTTCCATCTTTCCCTGTTAATCAAAAACGTTTTTGAACAGCCCCCCCCCTCGTTACACCCCTCAGCATCATTCAGTTCACTCATCTTTATTTCTCTTTACTGCTTGGTCTTTCCTCTCTGGTTTTATTGGCATGGCTCAGTACTACTACACAATATCTCCGACTTCCACAATCCTCTAATATCATCCTCATGACCTACGTCGTGAATTACCTTTCCCATTCTTTTTTTCTTCTATCTCTTCCTTCTCTCCACCTGAAGAAGGAACACAGTTCCAAAAGCTTGTTATTTTCTTTCTTTTTTTCTGTCTGTAACTATCGGCGGTACAGCAAAAAGGTAGGTACTGGCCAGCCAATCTATCTCTTTTGAAAAATAATTTATCATCTCTGTGGAGAATTTCCATTATTAATCGAATATACTCCTGATTTCTGTTTCATCTGTTGGGAAAAGGAATAAGCATTTGGTTATTTCTGGTGAACCTTTCCTTTTTTTGGGCAATGCTGGATTTTGTTTCCTTGCCTTCTGTACTATCTCTACATAGTATAGAGTTAAGGTGGAACACACTTCATGTGGATCAGTCAGTTCTTTCCCCTGTATGTTACGTACTATGTTCCCACTTCCTACCTTTCTTGTTTCACCCCTATTTGTATTTATGTGGACCAGACTGTCTTGGAGATATTTGATGACATTTCAATTTCTTGTTTCTAATACTTAGATTTTGCTTGCCTTATCAGTTTGCTATATTCTTTCTTTTTCTCTCTGTACATTTCATTGTCTCCTTGACTGTTATATTTCGTGCATTGTTCATATAACTCTTTTAAATTTTTTCTGGCATTCATGACCTCTGAAGTGATCCATTCCTTATTATGTCTTGGATTTATCTTTTTATTGACCTTTGGGCAAGCTACATTTATAAAGTGACTTAAGGTTGAAGTGAAAGGTAAATGAGTCGTAGGCGGGCCTCTGGGCCCCGAGCACCTGGCCCACTTACCCCAGTTTTCAAACTTTTTGGGGGTAACTGGGCCACCATCTCAAATAAAAAACACGTGTAATGTTTCAAATGACTGTTGTGCTTCTACTTTATGTTCAAATACCTGTCACAGTGATAATACTTACAGTAAACATATAGGTTCTCCATAAAGTAAGGATGACATCACATTGCTACAGAAATCCAGCATTACAAAATTGAAAAAACTGCCACACAAAAAGCACAGCACTTAGATAGGTGAGTCTATCCTGTTATCCTCATCTGAATCCACACACATTGAATGACCTTGATGACATATATCGTAGGCCTACAGTGACACTGAGGATGTCATTACAAAAATTATCAAAAGCAACAAGTAGCATGTTATCACTTAGTGTGAATGTATCAAACTATTATTGAAAACTAATCAAATGTGTCATGTCCAAAAGTGGCTTAATCTTAAAAGGCATATTGTCCAACAGAACACCACAAACTGCTTGTAGTTCATCATAAAACTCTTCAGGTATTGTGTAGAGGTGAAAAAAAAAATATAAATAATCAGCCTTTGCTGGGTATTTTTTGTTAAATTTCAATTTATATAAATATTTGCAGTACAAGTTCTTAACTTGCCCTGAAAATTTTGCTTTCCATTATTGATGTACTGCTACCTTGCAAAATTATTCCTAAAGCAGGAACTCTTGTCTGAAGACGTACCATATGTGGAATTGAAACGTGGATGTTAAACAGTCCAGACAAGAGGAGAATAGAAGCTTTTGAAATTCAGTTCTTTGTTAGAAAGCTGAAGATTTCATGGATAGATCAGATAACTAACTCAAATAGGGTGAAAATAAATTTATGGTACATTGTGATAACTAAAAGAAGGGATCAGCTGATACCGGCTGCAAGTTAGCTTCAGATTCGTTTCCAAAAAAACCACGAGGGTGCTATAACTCCCAGGCGCAAGCGAGTCAAGGGAGAGTAGTGCCAACCTATCGGCTTGAAGTTAGCTTCGGATTAGTTTCCAGAAAATCATGCGGACGGTATAACTCCCAGGCGCAAGCGAGCCACGGGAGAGTAGTGCCAACCTCCATGCTAAAAACCGACTATACGCTAAACAAATAAGCGAAGCATATTATTTTAGTGAAATGCAGCTTACAGAATATTCAAAATCTTATTACCTGAACTACATCGACGAATCAGTAACCTAGTGTAAAATACAAATTCAAAATAAACAATAAACCATACACCAGTAATAATAATAATAATAATTTATTTGTCTGTAGATCATATTTACAATGATATTAGACAAGTCATGTTGTTAATTTTATATAGCATAAGAAAGAAAGAAAATTTTACAAATTTATCATTTATAAATATAACGTGGTATTTAATTATTAGAAATTTAGTGAAAAGGCACAGTCCACTTCTCTGTTTCCAGCACTACATCAGTTCAACTTTAAATTACAAATTTTCTGTCAAATACTCCTGCACCTTATACCAGCATCCGGAGATGAGATGTTCCTTTAATTTTCTTTTGAAGACACTACGTTCCTTTATGCACCTGATGCTAAAAGGCAGTTTGTTGAAGAATCTGCATCCTGCATTTATAGGATTCCTATCTGTCATGTTTAGCCTTTTGCTGAAAAAAATTGTATTGTTCTTTAGTTCTTGTATTTTGGTTATGAATATCACTGTTTAGTGGAGCTGTACAGTTTACCATTAGGTAAAGTATTGTCTCATATATATAAAGACTTGGTACAGTTAGTATCTTAAATTCTTTAAATTAGTTTTTGCATGATTCCCTTGGTGATAGTTTGGCTATGCATCTGATGGCTTTCTTTTGAAGTTTTAAAAGTCTCTGTATGTGTATGTCAGCCGCTCCTCCCCATAGTGGTATACCATATGATAAGTGTGGGAAGATATGTCCATAATACATTTTTAACAGGGTTTCTGCATCCACAGTATAGAACATTTTTCTCATTAAGAATATGTTTGTGCTTATTTTCAAACAAACCTTATCAATGTGATTTTCCCATGACAGATGCTTGTCCACCTCTATTCCCAGAAATCTATAACAGTCCACTTCTACCTTGCTCCTTTTTAGTCAGTCTGGAAAAACTCCTTCCTTCATTGTTAGATTTATCAGGAATGTCAAAGGTGTTGCAAGATATTTAGCACAATGTTTTACTATTTTGGCTGATATGCCAGCTAGACTCTCTGTATTTTTATTATTTAGTGCACCAATTATTTTTGATACCTATAATTCATTTGTAGGGAGTACGTATAAACTCTCAACCACCCATTCAGGACTTTTGATGCTCTTTGTTACTGGGTTGTTCTGATTTAGTAGTTTCTCCACTATAGCTACATAGTGCTGATTTAAGCTATCTGTCACTTTAACCCCCCCCCCCCCCCCCCATTTCCAGTATTTGTATCTTTTGAGGCCTGTGACTCTTTTCTATTATCATTTATTAAGTTCCAGACAGTTTTAGAAATATTTATTGTATTGGTGTGGTGTCTGTTCTTTCGGACGTCCGGAAGAACAGACACCGCACCAATACAATTAGTATTTAAATTCGATGACGCAGATGCGGTGATACGTCCGACCTCGCACGGGAATCCGTAATGGCGAGTGTAAGAGGGCATAGACACTAGGGACGCTACAAACATAGTGTGTGACTTATGGGAATTTGAGACGGACAGGAGGCGAGTATGGGTGGCCAAGTAGTTAAGGTGACCACTGGCCCAAAGTGGGAGACCCGGGTTCGATTTCCTGCCGGGCTCACATTTTCACTTGTCGCCATTGCTTAATATCGATGCCCAAATGTGGCCACTGTCAATCCTTTCTTCCTATCCTTGTCCTTCCCTTCCTTTAACATTTGCGAAGTTTTAGAAATATTTGTAGAAGTTTTTATTTTATGTTTATATTGGCTAGCCTTTGCTTCTCTTCTCATCCTCGTGTACGATTTCTTCTTGCTCCTGTAAGCCTCTTGACTGGCCTGTTCTTTATCTTTCTGGTAATATTCATAGAGTTTAATCAGTTCCTCTCTTGCTTTTATAATTTTCTTGGTGATCTATTTTTTGTTTTGCTCGGCACTTACAGTTTTATGTATTACAGGAAAAGCCACATTTATGTGGTGTCTTAGTATATCACAGAAAGATTCCCAGCTCTTTTCTACACTGTGTTCGTTATACACATCATCCCATTCTTCTGCTTTTACTAAAACTACTAGGCTATTTAAATTTGCAATATTTGTTTGTCTATATTTTATCATTTTCTTGTCTTCAGCTTTTGCATAATCTTTCAGTTCAATTGTTAGTCCGGAATGGTCTGCGATAATAGTATTTATAACCTGAACTTTTTGTCTTTCAGTAGGTATATTTGTAAGGATATGATCTATTAATGTGCTTGATGTTTCTGTACATCTTGTTGGGATTTTTACATGCAACTGGGGATTGTATGACCTCAGTATGTCTTGAAAACGTCTTGTGCAGCCACTGTCTCTTACCATATCTATATTCAAGTCACCCCCCCCCCCCCCTCATGAACTGTATTTGTACTGCTGCTGCTTAAAAGTAGGAATCTGTGCAATTTGGGATATGTCGAGGGGTGTAGTCCCCTACTTTGCTGTCAACAAAAAGTGCTACTCCCCCACTTTTATGTTCATTTCTGCAATAGTATGCTACATTATTGTATCCCTCTAGATTGAAAACCTTTAATTCACTATCTTTTAAACTATGTTCTGTCATTATGAAAATATTAGGTACTTCAGCAGCTAATAAAACTTCCAACTCTTCCAATTTTTTAGATGCATATTAAACGTTTTGATGCAGTATTTTTAAATTGGATTTTTCTTAAACTGCTGTTCTATTTATGTTGCCACTTTCCCTACCTTGATTGGAATCAGCCTCTTGTACTAGTTTACCTTATTGTAGATTCTTCTGCTTGCAGTCATTTAGATGTTTCCCTATTATCTGTTGTTCACTCAGGGCCGGCGCAAGGCACGTGTGAAACGTGAGGCCGCACGGGGCGGCACTTTTCGAGGGGCGGCAAATTTGCTGCCCCCTTTTTTTCCTTATCTTTTTTATTATTATTACATATATATATATTTTAGGACAAACTCAACATTCGTGCCCAAGAGGGGATTCGAAACCAAACCTTGGAGGGAGCGGCTTCGGAAACTGTGGCATGGCGCCTCGACTACCTGCCGCTCGCCCCTCTTGAACAAGGAGACAGAGGAGGACTATTTCTTCCCCGCCACTGTGGCAGCAAAAAATGTTCAAATGTTTGTTAAGCTTAAGGGACTTAACTGCGGGGTCATCACTCCCTAAACTTACAAACTACTTATGAACTACCTTATACCAAAGAAGACACAAACATCCATGCCCGAGGGGGGATTCGAACCCCCGATGGCGGACGGCCACAACACGGCACATCAGTATGCGCAGCTAATCCGCAGCGTCAGAGGGAAGGAGAGGGGGAACCAGTCTGGCAAACATCCCAGTATTTTTATGAGTGGAGCGCTGTTAAGCACCGTGCGTTTACTGACAACTAATTTTGCAGTAGTCGAAATCTAATTTCGAAATTCGAGTGCAATGTTCGATACAGCGATTACATGTTCAACCTGAAGAGATAAAGACATTGGTAGTAAGCCTGGCATAAGTTGGGTTTCGACGTATTAATGGAAATTTTTGCTATCTGTTTCTGAGTGATAGTCGAACATTTTGGTTTTTGAGCCTCAAAACTCATGTCTCCGCCTGAATGAACAACAATTAAACTGACCGGCACTTTTGTTTGACTCTATCACTCGCACACTATCACTTTGCCAACAGTCACAATGCGTGTGAATCCATGTTTCATCTAAGCAAACTACTGGTCACTTTGATTCCGATGAAAACCGGAGATGCCGAGGAAACTGAGGCGCTTCAGTCACGGTCTGCACGGCCACTACGGTCGGGGGTTCGAATCCCCCCTTGGGCATGGATATTTGTGCCGTCCTTAGTTGTAGCTAGTTCATAAGTAGTTTGTAAGTTTAGGGACTGATGACCCCGTAGTTAAGTCCCATAGACTCTACAAACATTTGAACATTTTTGAAAACCCGAGATAGTATGGTCTTTTAGCAACATGCCCTCTCCTTCGGCCGTGGCGGAGTGGCCGAGCGAATTGAGACGCTATGCTCAGATTCGCGAGGCCGTTCACCGTCGGGGGTTCGAATCCCCCCTCGGACATGGATGTTTGTGTTGTCTTTAGTATCAGGTAGTTTATAAGTATTTTGCAAGTTTAGTGACTGATGGCCCCACAGTTAAGTCCCATAAATTTAACAAACATTTGAACCTCTCCTCCGCACAAAACAATTGAGTCGTTTATGATGCACTGGTCCATATATCAGAAAAAATGTTCAAAGGTTTATTACACTTATGGGACTTAGCTGTGGGGTCATCAGTCCCTAAACTTACAAACTACTTATGAACTAACTTATATTCAAGACAACACAAACATCCATGCCCGAGGGAGGACTCGAACCTTCGACGCGGGAAGCCGCGCGATCCGCAACGTGGGGCTCCAGATTGCTTGGCTTCTCCCGCTATGCATATCAGAAGATTTCGATGGCATGACCACTCACGAAGCGACGTCACGTCACTTGCGAATCAAATAAAAAAAATTACACGTTTCTCATTTCTCTTGTAGTCTGGTACGACGTACTACTTCACATCAGTGTAGACAGTAAGACCCTCCAGATCACTGACATAAAAGTTTCTGAGGCCGTAGAAATGCATGAAAAAATGAAAGCACGTTTTAGGACCTGCAGAACAGAAGAAACGTTTGTGTCTCTCTTGACGGATTCCAAAGAATTGGCTACAGAATTAGAGCTAGAAGATCTAATGTTACCAAGGATAAGTGTTTCCTGGCGACTAAGTAAGAAGCCACTACACTTTACCTATGAAGAAAGGCATGAGACAACAGATGACCCAATAAAACGTTACAAAATTGAATTCTACTATTATCTTTTAGATATAGCAACCGCATCTTGGGATAAGAGATTCAATCAACTGAAATCTATTTTGATTTTCTCTACGACATTGGCGAGCTGAAGAATGCACCTCCTGACAGCCTGGATACAAAGTGTAGAAACCTCGCAGCGATTTTGCAAGATCATGAGTCAAGCGACATTGTTTCACTGGAGTTGAGGGAACAATTAAAAGCCGGCTGCGGTGGCCAAGCGGTCTGCGGCGCGTCAGTCACGGTCTGCACGGCCACTTCGGTCGGGGGTTCAAATCCCTCCTTGGGCATGGATATTTGTGCCGTCCTTAGTATTAGCTAGTTCATAAGTAGTTTGTAAGCTTAGGGACTGATGACCCCGTAGTTAAGTCCCATAAGTTCTACAAACATTTTGGAACAACTAAAAGTGCTTTCAACTTTGTTGAAACCTGGAATAGGTCCAAAAGAGACTCTAAAGTTTATAGGAAGACATAATTTTTGCCCTAATGTTAGCATTGCTCTGAGAATTCTCTTAAAATTCCCAGTGACAGTTGCGAGTGGAGAGAGGAGTTTCTCAAAACTGAAATTGATAAAGACATACCTTCGATCAACGATGAGCCAAACTCGTTTTAACGATCTTGCAACAATATCGATTGAACACGAGCTTGCAGAGGACTTATATTACACATATCGTGTGAAAGAGTTTGCACAAGCGAAAGCCAGGAAGGTTCAATTTGTCTAGTACTTTTTAAAATTTTTATATTATGATCAGTATCTTGGTTATTTACTGTATTGTATATTATATTGTTCAACATTGAATAGTTATTGTAAATATTATTGTTCAAACCAAATTATCGTTAAATTGTAAATATATTTTGTTTTCCGTTGAATACATTATCTGTTCACAACCACTGAAAAATGTTTATTTACGTTAACTCATGCTGCGCGGGATTAGCCGAGCGGTCTAAGGCGCTGCAGTTATGGACTATGCGGCTGGTCCCGGCGGATGTTCGAGTCCTCCCTCGGGCATGGGTGTGTAGATTTGTCCTTAGGATAATTTAGGTTAAGTAGTCTGCAAGCTTAGGAACTGGTGACCTTAGCAGTTAAGTCCCATAAGATTTCACACACATTTGTACATATTTGTAAATTCACAAGGCTTATTAAAATTAGCTAGATTTCTTCAATCAGGTTTGACTCCATTTTTGAGCTGGTGCCCAGCGACTGTTTTGTACAAATCTGTAGAGAATGTCACCAATCAGTCACAATTTTTGTTTTTATTTTCCAGATCTACATTGATTTCAGGCACAGTGTGGCTATTCTCAATGCTTTGAGTTATGTTTACATCTATACCGTAACATCTGAACGTAACTGTCAACAGGACAGTTTACATGTAAGCACATATTAAAAGCTTTGATACTGCGATTGGTTGCTGACATTTCTTACAGATTTGTTTAAATAACATTCCACAAACGTTTTGCGAAACAAAACAAAAAAGGGGGGCGGCAGTTTAAGAGCTCGCACTTGGGCTTGCGCCGGCCCCGTGTTCACTGCTTTGCCCTGGCTTCTCAAAGGTGGCTGCCTTCTTCTGGTGTGACTGCTGCTACTGCTGGGTATGCTAGTGATTCATGTTGGTTTGTTATTTGTTTTGGAGCTACTGCTACTGATGTTTGCTCTGCTATTGTTTTTGTTGTGAATGATGATGATTCTGGTTGGTTGAACTTTGATGTTTTAACTGTCACTACTGATGTTGCTGTTAATTTTGGTTGTATAGTAGGTTGCTCACCCGATCGGGTGGCGCTGCCGTTTCTGCTGGTGTTTCTGCATTTAATGGCGTCCCTTATTACGTTTCCTAGCCTGGCTTTCCCATTGTAGTTTAGGTGAAACCCATTTTTAGTAAAACATTCTCTATGAAGTGTGCTCGAGTCGATTAATTTCACATTACTGAAATGCCCGCAACAACTTTTTAGTTTCTCATTAATTCTGTGAATTTCTTTATTTACACATGACCATTCAGGTAAATCATGCCTGAGAGGAAAGTTCACAAGTATAATGTTTGTGTTTGATAGTACTAGAATAAGACTCGAGAGCTGTTTATACATTTTCATAGCATTATTTTCGTAAATGTCTTTTGCTCCTGCACAAATTACAACACTGTCCTGCTTGCCATACTTATATTTTGCATTGTTTTTCGTCACTACTTTGAAACCAGCACCTGGTTTTACCATACCTGTAACTGTTGATGATTTACTGATCACTTGCAGTTCTTGAGAAATTCCTTTGGCGTGACTATCTCCAAGAACGTCGATTTTTGATTCCATCTTTTCTGTCACATGTAATGGATTTTGTTTAATTGCGCTTTGATTGTTTTTTACAGATTCGTTTTGTTTTTCATGTTGTTTTAGCCTACTTGCATTTGTCACAGCGATATCACAAACCGTATCTGTAAGAAATGGAAGTAATTTTCGTGTACTATACTTTTCTTTGTTTCACTTTTTTCTTGTTCTTGCTTTTTCACTTTCTGTTTGTATCCTTTTAACTTTACTCCCACCAACTTTTTCGACAGAGTCCAAATATCATGGCGCGATCTTGATGTGTTCAGTTCACTGATTTCGTCTTTAAGTTTCCTAATATCCATCTTCAGTGCGCTGATAATAAGCTGTGAACTGGACACACTGTTTATTTTTAACACTAAAATTCACGTTTTTTCGTGGAGTCACGTTCCGTATTTTCACGCTAGCCGTCATACGTATACATTGCTCCCTTTCGAGGCAGCAAAAATAGTTCCTCTTGTATATTAGATAAAACATAAACGATATACGAAGCTCATAAGCCTATTAAAAATCGGCAAACTTCCGGTCAGCACGATTCTCCCGTTTCCTACAACACTGAAGGAAACCTAAAGAGGTGTTTACTGTTGTCATTTAACAGTCTGTAGAAGTGCAACATACGCATCCAAGTATTGCCCGACAACATACCAAGGCACATTAAACAGAGGATCAGGTACATAGAAAATCGGAAAAAGTTCTGTTTGTCGCTGAACTGCCATTCATAGTAAGCTCAAACGTAAGAAACGAAAAAATTGTTAGACGTCGACTCATGACACTCTACTGAGGCATACCAGAAACATACACGTCCTAAGTGACAAAGTAAGGAAACGGATTACCGAGCAGATTACGAGATAAGATTCTTTCCGTTCTACATACAAGGGCGTGTAACTAAAGAATTACTAGTCGTCGCCATATGACTCTGTATACGTATAGCACACACTTCCAAATACTACGTGACAAAAAATGAAGGCAGATTAACGAGCCGATTACGAGAAATGATTTTTCGAATATCGTTAAAATTTGCGGCGTCGCTCCGAAATGCCTTTCCGTTCTACATTCAACGGCGTGTAACTAAAGAATTACTAGTCGTCGTCATATGACACTCTGTATACGTATAGCATTCACGTCCAAGTACTACGTGACAAAAAATGAAGGCAGATTAACGAGCCAATTATGAGAGTTTGCGGCTCGCGAACGAATTTGCACACTAAAGTTTGGCCCACAACATGTCGAAGTTTTACAATACCAGAGCTAAAGGGTGCAAGTTTTTAACACATATTTAGAGGGATTATTGTACATTTTGGCATTTGCTAGAAACTTCTGGCCTTTGATTTTTTTATGCTACCTTGACCGTACTAGAAGCTGGAAATGCGATTTGTAATCTTATGCGTATGATGTCAGAAGATCCCGTACGGTCGCAGTTGGCTGGAGTTTCCGAGCAATGATTGGAAGAGCCGCCCTTCCCACACCCCAACGGCGAGTTGTCAAGTGTCGCGTGCCAGCACAGATCACAGCGACGCTTGTCTTACTGCAACGTAATGGTTTTCAGCGGATTTTCGGACGTTGACTTTGCAGCTAAAAATATTGATTAGGTGATCAAACGAAGGGGCAGGAGCTCTGAAGATGTTAACTTCGATGTTTGGGGATCACTCTCTATCTTCGAAGAAGTCATCAGTACAACAAAGCATTCTGCAAGAAAGGTAACTGTACGTCGAATGAATAAATGGTGGCAGAATAACACGGGTGGAATACGGGAGAAGGCGAAATATCAGCTTAAAGAGTTTAATGCTACGTTTTGCAAGAAAGTAATTTGTCGCAACAGTCAGTCAGTATCGTTCGACAATGAAGTTGGCGTTGTGGATTTAGAACTTTCTACTTCTGGGTTGCGAAGTACATATGATGTAAATAATAAGAGGTTCTTGATGGCTCTTAGACTAAAGCTTGCTGATATGAAGCTACCGTGTGTCATTTGTTTCAAAGGGTTACACAAACGGAAAGCACAGTACAAGCCGTATTATAATTTTGTTTGAACACACCAGATGTATTGAGCAGCATTGTCCGTTAATGTTAAAACATTAACGGCCAATGCTGCTCAATAAATCTGGTGTGTTCATCATTGTGTGGTCGTTGAGCACCATCCTGGAAATGGAATCAAACCTCAAAATAATTTTGTTTGCTATGGTAAGAGCAAATATAAGAATTGTACCACTTTCGAATTCGGTTTCATTATTAACAATGGCATTGTGCGAGTTTTTGTATCTGCGGCTAATGAAGTCGGAAATCACGCAAATCAGAGAAATCAGTTTTATGCTCTTAGAGGTGCTGAGAGAGAAAGTACGAAAATAATTCTTAAAGATGTCACTCCACGGCAGTTGTATCTTACGTTAAATTTTCTTTGTAATGCAGATCTAGCATTAGATGGTAATTTCCAAAATGTACGAACTTTGTCTGTTTTGCAGAAAGCCAGATCAGAAGCTTTTTGTGTCGGTGATTTGGATAATAATGACTATGTTGATATGGTGCTACGTTACCTAAACCAAAATGCAGAGGACAGGTACATTCAACATGTATCTGTGCCACTGCAGGTGTTCATGTTTTGCTCTGAGAAGGTCACTTTGTTGGAAACATAAGGAACTCAACAATGCAACAGGCTGTGTAGTTCGAGGGAAGCCTGGAGAGGAGGAAAAAATAATTTATTATTACGCTGGAGTATTAAATATTGATGGAAGAATTCTACCCTTGCTCGAGATGGTTAGTGCCACCCATGATGCTAATTCAATTTCCTCGTTGTTTGGATTTTTCAAACACCATTGTGTGAAAAAAGGTATTAAGTGGCCAGTAGTTTCAAGCGGTGGCGGCGATTGGCCGTTAGAAGTGGGGGGGGGGGGGGGGGGGGGGTAAAATAAAATGCAAAACTAAAAATGGCATTGTAAGAAATTGTTTCATGTTATAGTTTGATGTTTGCACCTACAGGGCTATAATACCAAATGCGAAGAAAAACAAAAGACAATATTTTGTATCCCATCCTCGTTGCCACTTTTGTATCCCATCTTCGTCGCCACTTTTGTGTCTCGTTTCCGCCGGTTGTCCTGGGTGTCGGTGGCCGAGTAAAGAGAGAGACCGACACAGGCGGTAGGATGCACGCGTGTGCAGGTACGGAGGTGACCAGCCAGTGGGACATCAGAAACTAGAAACTCTAGACTAAATTAGAATTGTATATCTCGTAGAAATAAGATAATACTTTTACAAAGTTCAAGACTGCAGAATGCTGATACATAGTTTAGATAGAGGCCTGCCTACTTATGATTCCTAGTGCCTATCCGATAGCCAAGTCTTAACTGGTGCCTATCTGATTCCCAAGTGGCAGATGCATCAGTCGTGGTCACGAGCGGAGTTGCAGCAGAGGGCGCTCGTGGCTGACGTAAGAACGCCGCGCCGTGCGTGCATGGCGGCGCGCGGCGAAAGTACGTGGCGCGCACTTCATACTTGTGCGACACCACACAATATACAGTTGTAATTACCATAAGTTGTTTAATTAAGTTGTCTAGTAAAATACAACTGTTACCAACAAAGGAACATTAGTTTAATTATAAACAAAAATAACAGACAATAGCGTAATTTAACATGATACGTCTTGTCAAAGCATAATTGCTTTAAAACAAAGCTATGTGCCTTGGTTTCCGCCTGGCATAAATTTCTACACATTCTTCTAATTTGATGTTTTTAGCCGCATCTTTTTCCATGGCTAGTATAGCTAAATGTGTTAAACGTTCTTGAAGCATAGAATTTCTCAAGTAGTTTTTGATCCGTTTGAGGCCATGGAAAGATTGTTCTGCCGTTGCAGTGGACACCGGGATAGTCAAAAACAGTTGCAGTAGCTTGAACAAATTTGGCAATACATACTGGTTGTGAACATTTTCAGACTTAAATTGTGAAACCAAATTTGGCACAAGATGACGATCTATTTGGTCTGAATCATGCTTCTTTCTTGAAAATACATCGATTTCTGAGACTAAATTATCATTTTCCAAACCAAATGCGGAACTCACAGCAAAACATGCTTCTTTGATACGGTCGTTACAAATTGAGTTGTTCTTCATCGAAGCCGTCAGCAGTAGTTCCATATTGCAGAGTAGAGCAATCTGTTTTTTTTTTTTTTTTTTTTTTTTTTTTTTTTTTTTTTTTTTTTTTTTTTTTCCAAGTCGTGACCTAATGTTTTCACTGAGTGTATCTAACAGAGGGTAGTAAAATGTTTTTAAAAAGTAGGCTTCAGGTGAATCATATTCAGGATTAACATCTCCTCCTCCTATTTTTTGTGGAAGTTTTCTTTTGCGTTGAACTGTTGGCCCCTCAAAGCCATGTCTTTCACAAAAATCAATTGCTTCAGTAAAAAACTTTTGGAACTCTTCTTCATTTCTCAAACAATTTATGGACATAACTACGCTGTCAGCCATGTGGACTACTTCATGAATGGATACATCATGATTCTGTATGTACTTTGAAAGAATGTTAGTTTTTTCAAAAAAGTACTTCATAATATTCAATACAAAAATAAACTCAAACTTGGTAATACATGTGATCAATCCATGAGCATCTCCACCAGTTTTGGAGTCAGTAGCTTCAATATTTTCCAGAGTGTGCAGTATATCTATTAAGTGTTGTTGAACTGCTCGCAAGCTTTCATATCTGCTGCTAAATCTTGGGTCACTTAGTGCTTTCAAGGACAAATCCTTATTTATTCCTTCTTTGACTGCACATGCTGCACTTTTTACTGTGGCAAATACTGCATGTCTTTTAGGCGAAGGCTCAATAAAACAGTATAGTTGTTGGACTGTGCTAAAAACGTTGCGAACAGAAGGAATGTTTTTAGATGCATCGGCAAGTGCAAGATTTAGAGAATGCATATAGCAATGTACAAACATAAAATACGGGTTTCGTTCTTTCATCCTCACAGCGACTCCCTTGTAAGAACCACTCATGTTTCCCACTCCGTCATACCACTGAGCAATTATATTTTAAAGGCCAATGCCAAGTTCACCGAAAATTGAAATAAGCAGCTTGTATAACGTTTCACCGTCAGTCAAATCAGTTTTGTAAAAACCAAGAAAGCTTTCTTTGATTTCGAGCTTTTCTGTTACATATCTTACAACAAGAGTCAATTGTTCTTGATGTGAGACATCTGGAGTTTCATCAACTATCACGGAGAACTGTTTCGATTTTTTTAGCATCATCAAATACGTACTGCCTGGACAAATTTGCCATGATTTCAATCGATTCATTTTGAACATCGTGATGAACATAATTGAAAAACATTTCTCTGTCTAAAAATTTTTGTTTTAATAAAGAGTTTTCTGTTCATCTCAGCTTCAATAACTCGACATAATTACCCCTGTTATCAGAGTCCTCATTTTCTCTATGACCCCAAAGTGCTATTCCCTGCTTGGCCATGAGAAGTAGGGACTGGAATAAAATCTTCAGATAATCACGATTTTTTTTAACTTCTTCTTGATGATGTGTTGATATTTTGCTTACCACACTTTCTTTACTTTTAAAACCTTCCTGCCAACGTTGAAGAGCACTGAGGTGAGAAGAAGTTTTTTCGTGCTCTTTAAAGCGTTGGACTGCTTTTTTCCAGTTTTTAAACCCATTAGATATGAATGTTTCATCATAACAACCTGTGGAACCGAACAAACGACATGGGAAGCAAAAAGCTTTATCAGCAGCAACACTGTATTCTAACTAATTGTAATTTGTGTACCACATACTTCTAAACTTTCTACCCTTTGTTTCTGGGTACTTATCAATAATAGGTCGAAAAGGACCATTAAAAAAAACTGTGATGCTGCTTGCCTACCATGAATTGGATCTCTTGGTTCAAATTGAAGCTGAGAAGGACTATTAGACTGAGTTCAAATGTTTAAATGTTTGTAAAGCTTATGGGACTTAACTACGGGGTCATCAGTCCCTAAACTTACAAACTACTTATGAACTACTTACGAACTAGGACGGCACAAATATCCATGCCCGAGGGGGGATTCGAACCCCCGACCGTGGTGGCTGTGCAGACCGTGACTGAAGCGCCTCAGTCCCCTCGGCCACCGCGGCCGACTAGACTGAGTAGTCTTACTTACAGGCAATAAACGCTCAGCACTTGAAGGTGTAGGTATACCGGTAACTATTTCAATTGTTGATTCTGTCACTGACGAAATTCTCTGTGGTTCATCTATTGCTGGTGTAGCCGACACTGACACCTCAGCCAAGTCACTATCTGGATCCGGAGCAAAAGCAATATTTAGGGCTGTGTGGGACTGTAATCCTTCTTGGGATTTCTGCCTTTTGCTGAAGAAATCGAATAACGTTTTTCCTGAAGAACGCTTCATTGTTAACTAAAAGACACAAAAGTGCGTACACAAACACAACTGCATTCGATTTGACCAGAACTACGACAAACACAGAGGACAACCTTTGTGCTGGAACAGTACTATCCGCAAACTGTAACCTGGCTCGCGGGCCACCTCTCGGAAACTCTCTGCAGCAGTCGGTAGATTTCGTGGCGTAGCGAGTTGAAGATGTTCGTTGCCAACTGTGCGGCGTAGATTGCATTTGTCGTTTCCTTTGTTGCTTAGCCGTGCTGTTGCTGTCAGTGTTTAGTTGCTGCGTTTACAAGAAAAGGAAGCTTGATCCTGTAGAGGTTGTTGTTGTGGTCTTCAGTCCGAAGACTGCTTTGATGCAGCTCTCCATGCTATTCTATCCTGTGCAAGCCTTTTCATTTCAGAATAACTACTGCAACCTACATCCTTTTGGACCTGCTTACTGTACTGATTGCATGGTCTCCCTCTGACCCCCACACTTCCTTCCAGTAATAAATTGGTGATACCTTGATGTCTCAGAATGTGTCCTATCAATTGCTCCCTCCTTTTAGTCAAGTTATGCCACAATGTTCTTTTATCCCCAATTCTATTCAGAAACTCTTATCTAAATTTCAGCATTCTTCTGTAACGCCACATTTCAAAAGCTTCTATTCGGTTCTTGTCTTCACGACTTATCGTCCACGTTTCGCTTCCATACAAGGCTACACTCCAGACAAATACCTTCAAAAAAGATTTTCTAACATTTCTCTTCTTCAGAAATGCATTTATTGCCATTCCGTGTCTACATTTTCTATCCCCCCTGTTTCGGCCTTCGCAACTGTAGAGGTATAGCTCATTAATGTACCGCACAGAAAATCCAGTCGGCATATGCCTTTTTGTTTTAGCGGGATAGTTCCAACTCTGGAATCATTTGACGACGATGAGGTATTGGAATTTCAGTTAAGGGTTATGGAAATTGTTTCTGAAATTAAGAAATGTAAAATGTCATGGGATAAAATTAATACTGCCCCTCACCCTAGTACATCACGTGCATATGCGTTATGTTTAACCCTTTATCACTAACAAGCACTTAACAAATGCAAAAGAAAAATAATCTCTCACCCACTACCGACACAAAGCGTTACGAACAAGCAGTGGAGCAATTTTCAGGGACACGTTCCAGATCCTCCACGCCATCACAAATATCTGAAAATTCATGTATTGGGTCGTTCGACTTTTAACCTATGTTTTACTTTTTTAAATATGATTTGAAAAATGTACATTCTTTAGAATAACAAATCTTTTTAAAATTTTTAACTATTGGTTTTTCCCACTCATCGGATTGTAATTGCTAACATCTGTATAGGCTGGAAACATTCCAAGAAGGGTAGTCATCAAAATTCCATAAACTCGTCCGAAAATAATTAAAAACTTATCTCCCCTTAATTTCTCAAAAAGGACAGAGAATGCATACACTTCGTCTATTCTCGTATTGAGTGGATGAACCCAATGCAACCTTCTTCTTCTTCTTCTTCTTCTCTTCAAACGTTTGTACAAGACAAGCCACGCTAATAACTGATGGTGCTCCATTTGCAGTCTGGGAAGGCAACTGCAGACGAAAGGCTGTCACGACACGGCACGGCATGCCGTGTGGCTGTTGGGTGGCTGTGAAGAGGCGTGGACCTCGTGTCGGCCCGGCAAGAATGCCGGCTTGTCGGCTGCCGGGTTGATGTGAAGTAAGCCGACCACCCGCTCACCAGAAGTCAAGTTACAGTTTGCGTATAGTCTGGCGCGCAGAGAGATATTTACGATGAGGCAGTGCACATGTCACTGGGTTTGGCTACGATCGTCAACTGTCGTCAGATGTCGTGTGCGAAGGCGGAGCCTCCTTCTCTACTACAATGTCGCGCCGAGCATGTGTACCACCATAATTCCCACTTATAGCTATATTACAATTGTGCAAATCAGTTTTAAAAGTATACAAGTGTTACTACACTAAAAAAGTGAATAATCTAATCATATTTTTCCCAGAAAGTGGGGGGGGGGGGGCAACTGACCCCACCTGCCCCCTCCCCCCCCCCCCCCCCCCCCCCAATCGCCGCCACTGGTTTCAAGGATTGTGGTAGACTGCAGTTTGGCAGGTATATACGCCATTTTAGAAAAGTTTTGTAGCATGAACTTGGAAATATACTTGGACTTCATGTACAGTGACATTGTTTGTGAAGCTTCCCCTTTTAAGGAAAAATGTTCAGCTACAGTGCATATTTGTTGTGCACATTTCATGAAGAGTCTGTCAATGCTCCTCATGAAACAGAAACGTCCAAAGACAAACAAGAAATTTATTATGGTGTGTATAGCCTCGATGGTTCCATCAAAGAAGTGGGATCAGCTGCCTTGTATTTTTAAACATTTCATCACGGTTATGGTAAATACTGATATTACTGATGTGCAGGAATCCTTCACTGTGCCAAAACAATTCAGTACGAATGACCATTGTCGTGGCGCGTCCCGCAGAACCACGACGTGGCGCCGCAGCGCAGCCCTGCGCGCGCTAGCTCAAGAGACGCACACGCCGCGCACCGATAAGTCGGCAGCGGTGGACGGTTCGAACCGCGCGCCACGACCCAGTCCCGGCTCCTTCCGGCAGGCGGCACTGCACCGCCCCAAGTCTCCAGGTCCGCTCACCGCGCAGACGCGAGGGACCTCTTCGCACCTCGCACGAAGACAGTATGACTGTCTCAGCGGCCAATCAGCGGTCGCGACATGCAAATAGCGGCGCAAGGTCACTAGCCGCCGCGGCCTTAAGTATCCGCACCACGGCTAAGACCGGCGTCTTCTGACACCGCGGACCACGAGGGAGCACCGCCGCAGCCGCTACGCCTGGCCACCGACTGCCGGACTCTGCCGCTGCCGCTTCCTGCCGAGGTCCCGAAGCAGAGGACACCGAACTTCGAGGAACCTCTACTTTGTACAAGAGTCAGAAATAATTATCAGGAAGACTTGCTTCTAGGGCATTATTTAATCTATCCAAAGAAGTTTTTTTTGTTATTGGTAATTGAAATATTATTTTTCATTGTACTGTGCACGTTAAGCAGAGAATATATTCTGAACTATAAAGAGATACAGATCATCTCGTGTTTCTGTTGTATATAACAACCATGACCTATACTCATCAAGCCATAAAGCTGAAGAACAGCTTGAAGACCATTCCCCAGCAACAACACTGTACAAAAGGAGCAGATTCTATTGGATTTTTAGAAAGAAGGTAGAGGCAATACGAGTACAAAGACGTTAGGAAAGCAATGCCGTCAAGAATCCTTTTTATGATGAAGATTGTGTCACACAAATTTTAAAGAGGTCTGGAATTGCTATTAACCTCTTGCCTGGCGGAGAAAATATTACGAGGTGCAGTAATGCCACAGTTGAAAATTCTTTTGGGCAGACTAAAACAGGACCTCTCCTTAACTTCAGAAAACAGAAGGTCGGGAGCTTCGTAGAGATCATGGAGACTCAAGTAAGGTTGCGTCTGAAAGAGTTCAGAATTCATAGCTCTGATCGAGTTGCTGGAGAGGCAAAAGGGACGAAAAAGGAAACAAGGTTTCGAAATAATGATGATCCAGATGCAGAAGAATTTTGGCAAAGGAAAAAGAAGCCGAAATTCTTATTTCATTCAAAAGGTTTCCTCTGCCATTCAATATTTTGTTCATGGTTTGGCAGAACTAAAATGTGCTTCTCATTCGACAGCCGTGAGTAATATTGACTCCAAATGTATAGCATATCGTTTCCCAAATTGCCTGTTCAGAAATCCAGCCCAGTACACGAAAGGATGCGAAGAAGATTTTGTTGTTGCCATTTTTTCAGACACGGTAGAGCAACAAAAGGGAGCTGTTTTTGAGGATTACCAGTAGCTCTTCGATAACGAGTGACTGATAAATTTTGCTATAGACTGCTGTGCAGCAATTATTTTCCAGAGCCGTCCAAAAGATTTGTATGTTGGGTGTCAGATTGCTGACTGCATATGGAAAAAAAGGGTTAGTAGCAGCAATCTGATTTAAAAAAAAATCTGAATGATTTTGATAGGATATCAAAGTGAAAATGCTGAAGAGTGCTTGACAAGTTTCAAAAATCTAAGTAGGTCTTGGAATTACATAACAGAGTTCGACAAAGTTTCTTGCATGGACTTTAAATTAGTTCAGTGGCAACACGCAAAACAAAAAGATAATTCCAGCTGTGGAATTTTTGTTATAAAGTATATGTATATGATGTCTCTAGGGGGGTCACTCACTGATGGTGTAAATACATCGGACGTCAGACTATTTTGGCAAGTTAACCTACTGCAGATGTCTGGCAATATGAAATGTAAGTGTCTTTACTGTGGTTTAGGAGTAAATGGCTGTCAAAGCGCAAAGTGCAGACTATGTGAGCGATTGATACATGAAAAATGTTGTACATACTTCAGCAGTGTTACCGACATTAAAAAATCTTTCACTTTGCAACCTTGCTCTTAAGTCTGATTAATAAATTGTTGCTCAAGCTCTCTACGAATTAGTGGAAATATGCCTACAGGCGAACCCACCACTTTTAAAAATAGGGTAACGCATTGAGCTGTGTACCTCCTGGGTAATGTGGAAACTGTAGCACTTATATTAATGACAGAGCATGAAATGAACTCTAAGTTCAAATGTTCAAATGTTTGTAGAACTTATGGGACTTAACTACGGGGTCATCAGTCCCTAAGCTTACAAACTACTTATGAACTAGCTAAGACTAAGGACGGCACAAATATCCATGCCCGAGGGGGGATTCGAACCCCCGACCGTAGTGGCGAACTCTAAGTAATAGATATCATCATCAGACCATGAGCCATGAGATCATTCTTAGACCTTGTCAACTTGAGTAACCCGATAAAGTATGATGATAGACTAGGAACTAGTGATAGGAAAACCGATATCAGGCGGACCTCATACCCAGAATAATTGGAAAACAATTTGAGACGTTACTGCTGTACCGCCTCATTGCTCTACCCGTCCTGATTGCCATGTTTTTGTGTTCATTTTCTCTTGTCAGGACCACTTAAACCAATATTTGAATTAACAGTTAAACAATACTTAATTGATATAAACATGATTCAGTGGTTTTTCATTGACAGTTGAACAATACTTAATTTATCTGAATATTATTCGGTGGTTTTTCTTGCGATATGACCCAGGGGTTGATGTAGAAGTGGAGATAGCAAATTTGGTTTCACTTTATTTCTCCAACAACTATTCGTGTCACACTCCTTGTTTCCCTCCACAGGGCATGTGAGAGAGTGCTTGCATGTTTTCTCCCCTGTAGAGTAATTGATGGGATAGTCATGCGGTGGTGGTAGTAGTTTGCAACTTTTCTGCTTTCGCCAGGAGAGATAATAGTTGGTGACTAGTGCAAAGAGTTCGCAAGCTATGCCTCTGGTCGATCTTGGACATCTAAAGCGCCTCGCTGCGGATCGCGCGGTTGCTCGCCGTGGAGGTTCGAGTCCTCCCTGGGGCATGGGTGTGTGTGTTTGTCCTTAGGTTAGTTTACCTAGGTTTAAGTAGTTTGTAAGCTACGGACTGATGACCACTCAGTTTGGTCCGATAGATTTACAGACATTTGAACATTTGATCTTGGACAGGTCGAAGATCGCGAATTCGCGAAAGGAAGTTGCCCTCTGGGCGCGCCGGTCACGACCAATCAGCGTGCGCTTTCTCGGGCAGGTTGAAGTTTGGGCGACCGTTGGAGAGACCGGTAGCCATGAGGAGCCTGTCGGTAGGAGCCCCTGGAGACGGACGGACGCGGTGGTGGTTCTACATCTACATCTACATCTACATCTACATGGGATACTCTGCAAATCACATTTAAGTGCCTGGCAGAGGGTTCATCGAACCACAATTATACTATTTATCTCCCATTCCATTCTCGAATAGCGCGCGGGAAGAAAGAACACCTGAATCTCTCTGTTCGAGCTCTGATTTCTCTTATTTTATTCTGATGATCATTTCTACCTATGTAAGTGGGAGTCAATAATATATTTTCGCATTCGGAGGAGAATGTTGGCGATTGGAGTTTCGCAAGTAACCCACGCCTCAGCGATAAGCGCCGTTGTTGTAATGATTCCCATCCCAGATCCTGTATCATTTCCATAACGCTGTCTCCCCTGTATCGTGGCAATACGAAACGAGCTGCCCTTCTTTGGACACTTTCGATGTCCTCCGTCAAACCCACCTGATAAGGATCCCACACTGGGCTGCAATACTCCAAAAATGGACGGACAAGCGCAGTGTATGCAGTTTCTTTAGTAGTTCTGTTGCATCTTTTAAGGATTCTGCCAATAAAACGCAGTCTCTGGTTCGCCTTTCCCACGATATTATCTACGTGTTCTTTCCAGTTTAAGTCTGAAGTAATAGTGATTCCTAGGTATTTTGTGGAGTTTACGGCCTTCACATTTGATTGATTTATGTTGTAAACAAAGTTTAACGGATTTCTTTTCGTACTCATGTGGACGACTTCACACTTCTCATTATTTAGAGTCAATTGCCAATTTTTACACCATACTGATATCTTATTCAGATCGTTCTGCAGTTGGTTTTGATCTTCAGATGATTTTACTAGACGGTAAATGACGGCGTCATCTGCAAACAACCTAAGAGAGCTACTTAGATTTTCCCCTAAATCGTTTATGTAAATAAGGAATAGCAGAGGACCAATAACACTACCTTGTGGAACGCCCGATATCACCTCTGTTTTAGTCGATGCCTTACCATCGATTACTACGAACTGTGTCCTCTCTGACAAGAAATCCCCTATCCAATTGCAAATTTGGGGCGATATACCATAACCACGCAATTTGATTAAAAGCCGTTTGTGAGGTACGGTGTCAAAAGCTTTCTGGAAATCAAGAAATACGGAATCGATTTGCGAACCTTTGTCGATAGCACCCATCACTTCGTGTGAATATAGAGCTAGTTGTGTTTCGCATGAACGATATTTTCTAAATCCGTGTTGACCTTGGGTCAATAGATCGTTCTGTTCGAGATAATTCATAATATTTGAATACAGGATATGTTCCAAAACCCTGTTGCAAATTGACGTCAATGAAATAGGCCTGTAGTTTAGTGGGTTACTCCTACTGCCTTTCTTGAATATAGGTGTGACCTGTGCAACTTTCCAATCTTTTGGTACAGATCCTTCTATGAGAGAGCGGTTGTATATGACTGTTAAGTAAGGAGCTATCGCTTCAGCATAATCAGATAGAAATCTAATGGGTATACAATCCGGACCAGAAGACTTGTTCTTATTAAGTGATTTTAGTTGCTGCACTACTCCGATGATATCTACTTCTATGTTACTCATTACGGCATCTGTTCGTAATTCGAAATCTGGAATATTGGTTTCGTCTTCTTTAGTGAATGAGTTTCTAAAAGCTAAGTTTAGTAACTCTGCTTTAGTAGCGCTGTCATCGGCAGGATCGCCATTACTATCACGTATTGAAGGTATTGTTTGTGACTTTCCCCGAGTATATTTAACATATGACCAAAATCTCTTTGGGTTTTCAGTCAAATTACGAGAAAGAGTTTCGTTGTGATAAATGTTGTAGGCATCTCGCATTGAAATCCTCGCTAAATTTCGAGCTTCTGAGTACAATCGCAAATCCTGGGGATTTCGTGTTCGTTTAAATTTAGTATGCCTTTTCCTTTGCTTTTGCAACAGTGTCCTAACCTGTTTTGTGTACCAAGGGGGATCGCCTCCTTCTTTTATTAATTTATTAGGTATAAAACTTTCAATTGCTGTCGATACCACTTCTTTGAATTTGAGCCACATCTGGTCTACACCTACGTTTAGTGTTAGAAACGAGTGGAAGCTGTCTTTCAAGAAGCAATGTATTTTGTTTCTATCTGCTTTCCTGAACAAATATACTTTGCGTTTATTTTTGGTAACTTTGGGACTTTCGATATTCAATTTCGCTACTACAGCTCTGTGTTCACTAATACCTGTATCCGTTTTGATGCTCATTATGAGCTCAGGATTATTTGTTGCTAAGAGATCAAGTGTGTTTTCACATCCATTTACAATTATAGTTGGCTCATGAACTAGTTGTTCGAAGTAATTCTCAGAGAATGCGTTGAGTACAATTTCGGACGATGTTTTATGCCTACCTCCTGATTTGAAAATATAATTTCGCCAACAGATCGAGGGTAAATTAAAATCACCACCTACTATTATCGTGTGAGTCGGGTACGTTTTTGTATTTAGACTCAGGTTTTCTTTGAACCTTTCTGCTATTGTATCGTCAGAGTCGGGCTCCGCCAACTTGCAGAAATCTGGGTAAGAAATGCGGGATATTAATAGTATGTGGCTCCAGACCACGGTCAAAGGGCAGCTTTTATCAGTAGAAGCATAAGTCTCACGAAAGACAATTTCTTAATCGTGAAATTCCATGTGAAATGGGCGCACAAAGTGACTACAGTGTTTCACAGGTGGTGTAGTCTCAAAGTCGTTATAAAATCTTTCCCCTTACAGATACGGCTTTCGTTTAATGGTTACCAGTTGGAATTTTGCGGTATCTTCATGTTGATTTTCATTTTGTTGTAGAATTATTAAAATTTTTGGGTACGTTTCTTCATCTAGTTCGGATTAGGCGGGATTAGTATCAGACAATGAACAGTCACATTATTGAGCCCCGATGCTCTGGTGTTTGGTTGTAATAGTTTCAGTATTAAAAATGCTGTCGTATCATATTACTTTCAATGGGGAATTTTTAATCATTTAGTCCGTTTTCTACGTAAGATTGTTTAGTCAGCCACGTGGGTAGTAAGTCCACGCTGAACTTTCGTGGTTGGCTGTGCTGATGCCCAACAGCTATCTTTATGTGTTTCCTTTTGGTATTGGTGCGTGTGTAATATTTTCCTAAATTTTAACGACTTTGAGAGACATTACTGAGTGTGATGCTGAGGGATCTCTGTGCACTCGCATTAGATCAGAGTTGATTCTTGTCCAACGCCCATTTACTATTAACTTTGCACATTATGAAGCAGCGCACTTAACGTGTTTCTTTCCATTCATCAGATTGCTGCCTCTTGCAAGTGTAATTGTAATTCCTTAAATGTCGTTAGTTAATAAGACATCCCTGTCCAAATATACGACCATTGAGACCAGCTGGTGCTCAGTATGTATTTAGGTTGCTAAGAGTACGCCACCAGGCAAGTGCATGCGCATATGAGAGTGTTTAAGTGTTGTTGGGTGCATTTTTCTTCCATCCCGTTTCCCTCGTGTGACATGAAATAAAATTAACTTGTAACCATTTTTTGCGTGTGAGACCAGGTAATGTTGAACAACCAAAGTTGGCATGGTTTTGAAAAAGATCCGATTTGTTCACGGTTTTGTTTAAGAACCAAAAGTTTATTCAAACCACCATTGATAAATGCCATGCTTAATAATTATGTCTGTGTTAACTGAATTTATTCGTGGAAAGGAATAAACCTCAATATTTAAAGCTACATGTGTATTTGTATCACAATACTAATTTGTCCCCTCTGGTTCACCCTTTTTGGATGGGATTATAATGTGTAATAATTCATATAACTTGTCCTGAGTATAAAATTGGACGTATCCCTTCTTGCGTAGCATACACTGGTTTAACTTTAACTTTAATATGCATTATCCTTTGCCAGCCGTTATTAATTAATTGTCCTTGACTTGTTCAATCTATTTTCAACTTCTTTCACTTATTTCGGAACCACTATATCTGCTTTTGTAAGATAAAGCCTACAAAATATGCAAGCCTATCCCACAATACGGGTTATTGTCAATCAGTGGGAGCCAACTGGAAGTTCAAATGTTCAAATGTTTGTAGAGCTTATGGGACTTAACTACGGGGTCATCAGTCCCTAAACTTACGAACTACCTTATACTAAGGACGGCACAAATATCCATGCCCGAGGGGGGATTCGAACCCCCGACCGTAGTGGCCGTGCAGACCGTGACTGGAGCGCCTCAGTCTCCGTGGCCACCGCGGCCGGCAGCTAGAAGTAGCCCAGCGCTTGTGTTGGTGGCCCAAGGACAAGAAGAAAAAAGGGAAGAGGCAAAGTTTAACAAACACTGAATAAATATAAAATATGGGTGCGTCACAAATTGACTCATTCGGTTGTTGGAAAACAATCGACTCATTCAGCTGTAGTTCTACG
Source organism: Locusta migratoria (assembly GCA_026315105.1). NCBI lineage: Eukaryota > Metazoa > Arthropoda > Insecta > Orthoptera > Acrididae > Locusta > Locusta migratoria. The sequence goes on from CM048755.1 coordinate 768,301,960, forward strand.
TATCGGCTGAATTATTTATTCGATCTTTTGAGTGAAACCAGTCGGTGGGAGCAACTGAATGAAATTATCGATTCAGTCGGTCAGACTAGTCATTCTTCCTTATGAGTGAAACCAGTCGGTAGGAGGAACTGAATGAGAAAATCGACACAGTCGGTTGGATTTACTCATTCTTTCCTTTGAGTAAAACCCCGTGGTGGAAGCAAACGAATCAAACGATCAGTTTGGTGTCGGTTGGATTGTTAGTCATTTATTTTTTCGAGTGAAAGCAGTCTGTGGGAGGAACCGAATGAAACGATTCGACTGTGTTGCAGCTTTGTACAGTCGGTGACAGAATTAGCGAGACCCCTCGCCTAATCGCTATACACAACCGCAAACTTCTGCTGCTTGGTGGGATGTATATACAGCTAGGCAACACGATCGTACATACTGTCGATTACCCATCTGACACGAAAGCTGAGAGGAAAAATGTTATCTTCCAGTATCGCAGCCAGTTGTAACAAGACGCGTGCTTTCTATGCGACGAGAAGGCGACTTCGAAAACTGATTTTAGAAACTGCTTTGCGTATTAGCCATAGCGTTTTAAGCTGTTCGCGACCGACAAATTCCTTTCCACATTTCTTTTCTTATAGTTTCAATGAACAAAGACAGCAATTAGAATTGAGATGCGGCAGTCCGGAATATTTTCGGACGTTACTCACACATTCAAATGGAAAGATTGCATGCATATCATAGAATTAATTCAATTACATGAAAGGACTTTGTTATGAAGCTAAGTGTTACATCATGGTGCATCATGTTCCGAGTATCGTTGACGGTTTTCGCCCACCGCCTCGGTTGCGCTATAAAGACGACAACCGTTTGGCGCCGCAGATCACTGATGGTATTTCCGAGAGTGAAGGTATCGTGTTATTTCCACTGGTTCTCTTTCGGGTAATGTTGCAACTAAGATATCAGCACAAATTTAACAAACATAAGCCAGCTGTGTCACCACAAATTACAGTTCTCCTCAGATGTTTGGTACTGTTCCATACTCCTTGTCTTATTGAAATGCCTAATACTAAGCATTCGACAACATATTGGGCTATTATAATACCAGATACGATTATGTCGTGCAGAGAATCAAACAAATGATAAAGATAAGCTTATTTATCTCGCCAAATGGCCAACTACTGATCAACGAGCGACAGTTCGATTACTGACTCTTTCGCATTATTATTCTATTTTGAAATATGGCTCATAATGTTTCTCACGTAAAACAAACACACATGATAATTGCCGCGGTGGAGTAGCCGAGCGGTCTAAAGCGCATCGCTGCGGAGCGCGCGATTGCTCGCCGTGGAGGTTCGAGTCCTCCCTGGGGCATGGGTGCGTGTGTTTGTCCTTAGGTTAGTTTACCTAGGTTTAACCAGTTTGTAAGCTACGGACTGATGACCACGCAGTTTGGTCCGATAGATTTACAGACATTTGAACATTTGAACACATGATAATTAAGTAACAATCTGTATCGCAATCATTGTGAGGAAATTATTATTATGTAACCATGAAAATATATTAATAATCCTATACATATTATAAATGCGAAAGTTTGTATGTTTGTTACCGCATCACGCTAAAACTGCAGCACTGATTTAGATGAAATTTCATATAGAGATTTTTTATGTCTTGGATTAGGCCATAGGCTACTTTTCAAAATGTTTATTACAAGTTATTTATTTGAAATATATTCATAGAAATACGTAACGGTTGTAAGAAGCTTCTAATACAACAGCAGAGGTGCCACGTAGTGTATGTCATGTTTGGCCACGACCGACAGAGCAATAAAGAAAAAAAAAGTATTAACGCATCATGACATAGATTTCTATTATTTTGGGCAATGGTTCGTGTCCTGCTATAGTGAAATTTTTTTCTTTGTTATTGCTTTCTTTTTTACTTTCGAATATACAAAACGATTCTGGGATACTGCCAAAAAGACTTAACTGACATATAATTACATACACAAGAAATCTGAATGTTAATGTTTATGCCACATTGATTTTCATTTGTTGTAACAAATTATAGAAGTATGTACATAAATTGAAGACTTTAAATAAAATATGCTCTAAGTACCATGGCAAGAAAAAACACTGACGTTTTGTATAGAATGGGATCTAGATACCAAGCCCTATTTTGTGTACAAAGCGCGAACTGCCACGTATAAATAGCGTACGTAAACTCAACGAAAGTTGTAGCAAATGTACTCAACAGATGGCAGGCGTAACGCTGCAATTAACATATGAAACGTTGTGTTCCGGCCAACTGCAACGAAAGTAGTAGCAAATGCACTCAACAGATGGCAGGCAGTATAACACTCATGAAAATATTTCTCAGGACGTATAATGTGTATTCAATTGTGATATTATCCAGGTTCTTAAATATTGTTTTTTCCTTGGTTTTCGATGACGTGTATTGGACTGTCACCTTCAACTATAGATGTTCGAACATTGTGATGTTATCGTAATTCTTTAAAAGTGTTTTCTCTTTGGATTTAAAAGAATAGTAGTTTCTTTGGTGATTTCGATTATTTATAGCATTCGAACGTTTGCTTTTAGTGCTGGTGACTTTGCTGGTTAGATTTCATTGATTCAATCTTTCTCTGGTGATTTCGTTGGTTTGTAAGACTTCGTTGGTTTCTTTCCCTGTTATATTTATTGTTTCTTTCATTCGTTTAGTTCGTATTTATAGGATCAGGATAGTTTCTTTATTGGTTACATTTGTTGTTTATTTTGTTGGTTCGCTTTGCATTTGTAGGATCTCAACAGTTCGTTTCTCCGTTAGAATTCTTTTTTATTTCGTCACTTTTCTCCGTTAGAGCTGTCTGAGGTGCCATCCCACAAGTTGGAGCTGAAGGTGGGTGTGCCTGATTGATGCGTAACTTGGATGTACCACGATTATGCAATGGCACCAGGTTACGCATCACGGACCTGAGAAGGCATATCGTGCAAGCCACCATCATCACCGGTGAAGCCAAGGGAGAGACTGCATTAATACCACGAATTCCCATCATCCCAACAAACTTTCATTCCAGTTTAAACGGTTACAGTTCCTACTGAAAGTGGCCTTCTCGATTACTATAAACAATAGTCAAGGACAAACAATAAAAGCGGCATGTATTCATCTGGCCACCCCATGTTTCTCGTACGGACAGCTCTACGTAGGCTGCTCCCGTGTATCGAGAGCTAGAAATCTCTACGTATACTCAGAGAGCAAGAAGTCTCGAAACGTCGTTTACAGGGACGTATTGCAATAGAATTTTGGCCGCCATCCGTTCCAAGACAATTATATATTCCGTGCTAACAATGTCGCAAACAGTCATGCAGTTATTTATGCCTTCTTTGGAACTTTAATGTCTGACTATTGAACCGCGGGTAACACCGCGGGCAGCAGCTAGTACTATATGAAACATGTGCAACAGAGAATTGTGTTGCATCAAATGAATTTCTTTAGACTATCGTATCCAACACATAATTGTATTTTTATTACGTTTCTTTCAATAACGACGCAAAAGCTACGTTTTTCGTGCTAGCAACATTGGGATTATTAAATCGCAGTGACATTCAAATCCTTAGTCGTTTAATATAATCCTGTTTCAATCCAGACAGTAGTACGACAACAAGAATTCCGAATACTGGCGAGCTCGGTGTTCGCCACTCGGCTTCCGCAGAGGTTAAAGAGATCTTTTGGTGTGAGTTGGTAACTGGCGAGTATCGAAGACGATATGTTTCGCATACTAATCAAAAATATAAACCCGCCAAACCACCCGCACCTAGTAATACATCATAAAGGAAGTAGACGTCTGAACAATCACCTTAGAATGAAGTCGGTCATCTATTCAAAGAAGCAGGCATTAATTTGATAATGCAAACAGCAAAAACAAGTAGATTGAATAATTTGTAAAATCTCAAACCTAAGAGTCGACTTTTGGTGATTCTCTATCGTAGCAATTAGAGGAGTGAAAGATTCTAAAGCCAATTCCTTGGTTTTAGAAGCCGCAGGCGTTTATTCTGTAGTAGTACACCATTACACACCGGTGGGTTTCAGTTACTGTGCAGAATACAAAACCACGGTTTTTCGTCAAAAGCGGGCGTAGTTTCCTGCCACTTATGAATAGGTAGTAGACCTCTGTTTCTGCAGAGATTCGATTAACGGCTATGCTATAGCATGTGTGGGTGGCGTCGGCATAAATGCGCAGATGCGTAACACGGGATCCTAGGATCGATCTGACATCCACAGCACTTTTATTTTTAATTATTCACTCATTTTCACGAGTTTCAATCCGTATTTTTTACATACGTAACTTTTCTGCTCAGTAACAACTTTGGTAGCGAATATAGTATCAAAACGTTTTAACTCTTCATTCAGCCAGTTGATATGATAACAAAGAGAAGTTTTGAATGAATGAACGAAATAGACAGTCCATTTGCGTCAGATGTTCTGAGCAGTTTGACACTGCCACCAGAAAAATGCAACAGATCGTGTGAGTCATAGCGTAAGTTTTTCCACAGACAGATAATAAACGTTGGTTTCAGGGCACATATCGTATGGATTTATAAATATCAAACAATATAGTAGTCACAATTTATTAGCTGAAATAAGTGCATACTGGAAAACGTTGCCTTTATGTGGGTTCAAAACTTGACAAGCACATACCAAGAGTGTAATAGCTACAACGACAATTTCTGAATGCGATTGTCTTGACAAAGGCTAATAGTATCCCCTTATACGTTTGCGTGTTGAAAGTCTCAACACTAGGGATCGCTGGATGGGTCTCACCTACGTGGCCCAATCTGTGCGAGAAGAAACACGAATATGAACCTTTGAAATTCCTACAATATCTCCCCTATGTAGGCCATAGGAAAAGAGAAAACTCACGCCAAATGATCCAACTACAGATAGGTGCAATATCAGTTAATATTGAGGTTCACCATTGCTGATGACGGTGTTTTCGGTGTTGCGAAGTAGCTAAACGATTAGCTTTTGAATGAAACAGCACAGGTTTGAATCCCGTCCCTTCCAAAATACTTTTTTTATAATAACCCTTGTAGTTTTAATTATCAATTATAAAAATTTCAATGCATAGTATATATATTTGGTTTCGTTATAACTAATTTAATTAATTATTATAACTTATTTCATCATTTAATTTTCATAATTCGATGTAGTATTAAATGAAAATAATATTTCAAAAATTGTAGCACGTATTTATATGCCGAAGTTATATTACATTCCTTAAGGTGTTCATCGTCCAAGAAAATCTCCACACTATGCAGACTTTACCAAAGTATTTTAAGCGAGAAATTTTATCCGAAATATGCTTCAGTGCAAAGCATACTTTATTCAAGTTTTTAAGTAAATAAATTTTCACTGTTGATTTTTGTGCATACCAAGTGTATGGATGGGAATTGTGACACTGAACTGATGCTGTAGGATTGAATGTGTTTTAATTAAGACACCTCTTGACATCAACGTTCGTGGCACACTGAAACGTTTAAGTAAATTTAAATTTCATAAATAAAAGGTTTACATTGCGAGGGGTAATATGAAATGAACAAAAATGTAAGGAGTACCAGGGAATCGAACCTTGACTTCCAACTTCGCACCCCAAGCACTTGTCTACTACGCTAGGCACACTCCTCAGAGATTGGAAGTTAAAGCTTATATAACACCTATTTGTCTGTGAGAAATTTTCGCCACCGTATTCGCTTTCCCTTTAGCCAACTCGGACGGTATATTTTAGGAATTTGAATGGTTTGTCAACTTCCTTCTCGCAGGGTTTGAACAAAATCTTTGAAAACTATCCCGCAATCTACTCTGTCAGTCATAAACATTCTACAGTATAAACTGAAAGACAGAATCGTTGAGGAAATGTCTGTCCCCCACTACCCAATCCTTGAGGGTTAAAATTCTAGGAATAGGAACATCCTCATCCATGATCCACGGACTGAGAAGCGATATTTTTGTGAAATTCAGTGTCCTGTTACAGCGACAGTCGTAAAAATTGTGAGATTAAAGTTTATGAAGTAGTTTCTGTTAATATTTACAAAGAACCTTTACGCTGTAGCTACGAATGCCTGATCTACGAAACAGCAACGAATCTAAATCATTAATACGAACGTGTTTCTGACGGCATTTTGACTCGTGAGTGTTCTATAGTTCAAAGGCACATGCGGTAACTTGAGAGTAATTTTGCGAAAAATTTGTAACAAAAAGTGAGGGAGACGTATATCGACCACGCTACTAAACACCCACATGCAAGATCTTGGTATTCTGGGATGTTCATTCTACTATCAATCGCTGTTTTATGTCATCTGACTTTATTGAAAGCAGTACGGTTTTTTAAATAAATGAAGTATGTCAAGTTACCAAAAGAAGTTGGTCTTATTTTTGTCACCCTGATTTCTTTAATGAACAGTTTCATATTAACAACATACCTAACGCAAGAATCATTTATGAAACGTCTGAGACCAACTGAATAACAGTTGGTAAGATTTAGCTGTAGTAGACTGTCGTGTAAGGAAGTTTGTTTACACGCGCTAGCCGTGCTGTGAAGTGCCCCGTTACTTCAGTTCAAACCTCTGGCCGGCCACATGCATTGACTGGATGACGAGACATTCGCTGCGATTGAGCAGAGGCATGCCTCGCCTCTTCTCGACTACCAACTGATGTGTCTGAACCTGTCAATTCTTAAATGGACTATGTGCCTTATGATGCCTGGATATCCTGATACCGATCTCCAATTTAATTTTCGTCCTAGGTTATATTATTGTGCACTGAATTAAAATTTTTATTATTGGATGGTTTCAGATAGCCCGCCTGTTAGTTGCCATATTTAGCGGCAATTCTTACATTATTAACTCTTTATATTTGAACATTAACACGTCGAGACGCTGAAAAATACTTGTGTATGGTCTATTAAAATTGTATTCTGTTGAATGTGTAACACATTAACCTCGAAGCAACTATCAAATTATATCTTAATAATGACATGGCCGCGGAGGAATGGCCGAGCGCATTGAGGCGCTACGCTACGATGTTCGAGGCCGTTCCCCCTCGGGGGTTAGAATCCCCCCTTTGGGCATGGATGTTTGTACCGTCTGCATTATAAGGTTGTTCATAAGTAGTTTGTAATTTTAGGGACTGATGACCCCGCAGGTAAATCTCAAAAGCTTAACAAAAATTAATTATTTTTTTATTTTATTTTTATTTTTTATTTTTTTTATTTTTTTATGGCGTGGCAGTTACGTATTGATTTGAACGTCTAGTCTGTTTGTTGGTTTTGAGGAGTTTTTAATGTTTTAATACCATTTCGATAGTCTTAGCTGCAAGCAAAGAACTAACCTTCGGGAAATCTAATGGTGAAACAAAGTACGCTGTTGTATGAGCAAAAAGTACAGAAGTTTCGTACCTCTGTTATAGTCTCTGTATCTGTTAGCTGGTTCAGCAGTGAGTTTTATACACACCTTCAAGACGAATTTGAAAGTAATGTATAAAATCCATTACTCCACGACTCAAGTTATTGGCGCTTACCTTGTATAATATTGATATACCCGGAATATTACTACTATATATCGTACAAAGAGCTTTGCAACCTACTTCGAGAAACCTACTGGAAACCTGTGAAAAGGGTTTCATTGTGTTTTTTTTTTTATTTGGCCTTCATCGCCCTTCCAGACGAACCTGCTCCTTCCACAACGCTTTTTTATACTGTTCTCCCTCATTGAAAAAAAGTACACAATATTAAAATGAAATCGTAGATTAGCACGTTAAAACATACTACATCCACTTTAAAAGAAATATACTAAAAATGATTTCATTTTGTAGGTGAATTTTTTTTCTATTCTATTGAACCTCGGTGTTTCTCAAACAATTTGACTCGTTTTTTTTGTCAATGGTAGCCAAACAGTGGGTCCTATGAGTAGCACTCTTATACTGTTACATACTAAACCATTATAAATAAATGAACGTCTTCTCCTAATACTTCCGCAACGATTCGAAGCCTATTGGGTATTCTAGTTTCTTATTATATTGGTGTGGTGTCTGTTATTTCGGGCATATCCGAAGTAACAGACACCATACCAATATAATTAATTACAACTCGCGAAGACGGCGTTTCTTCAATCACTTCACCGCATATGCGGTCATACGTTCGACCTCGCACGTATGGGAGCTACAGCCATAGCGTGCAACTTGTAGAAGTTTGAGACGGACGCGGGGCGAGCACCGGTAGCCACGTCTGCCGGCGGACGGCGAGCAGGAAGGTTGCGCGTGCTGTTCGCTGCGCCGTCGGTGTTCCCCGCGTGGTGAGTCGCCGCGCGAGCTCTAGCGCTTTACTGCGTCTTTGTCTGCTTTGATTATGAATCTGATTTCGTGATGGAACAACGCAGTAGGAAAGACACTTTGAAATTTACGTTTGATCGAAACTTTGCACGACCGAAATCGTTTGAAATAGAAGACTGGTTAGAGACAATAGTGAAGATACGTCTTGAAGACATAGTTGGCATTCATTTGTCGATCGTCAACACTGTAGTCTTTGTCAAACTGGTTAGTGCCGATCTTTGCGAGAAGATCGTTGAGTCATGTAATGGGATGTTGAAGTTTAACCACCGTGACGGAAATGTTGGTGATGTGTCTGTGACCCAAGCAGGATTTGGTGTTCGAACTGTTAGAATCTTCGAACTCCCCTTCGAAATAACTAGCGAGGAAATTAATGAAGTTATATCACCATACGGCCGCGTTTTGAGCAATGTTGCGGAAAGGTGGTCTAGTGCACACAAGTTCCCTGTATTAAACGGGGTGCGGCAGTTGAAAGTGGAGTTGCGTCGGCACATACCGTCATACATTAACGTATGCGGATATCGTGCTATCGTTATGTACGACGATCAGCCGAAAACGTGCGGTGCTTGCGGCGCGACCGGGCATGTTAGGTCCGAGTGCATGCAGAGGCGAGTGGCGCAGCTGCCGGCCGGCGAGCCCTCCGCGCTGCCTGTCATGACGTCACTGCCCGTGACGTACGCTGCCGTGACGCGAAGCCTGCCTGCTGCCGCCGCGGCCCCCGAAGCCGGAAGCAGCCGTGACTTTCAGGAGGCAGAGATACTTATGGACGCTACTGACACCTCGGAAGTGATGTCTCCCACACCGGTAGAGACTGTGCAACCTGTCTTAGCTGTTGCGAAACAATCCCAGCAACCGGTCCTAGAAGAGGCCCCCTCGGTCGATGCTGTGGCCGACGCAACGGTGGACGCCGTTCCGATATTGAAACAGGACCCCCCAACATCCGACACCGTGCCTGCAGTTACTCTCGATACCCAAAATCAACTGTCGGAAACAAACTCAACAGTTTCTCCTGTTGACGATGTTTCTCAACCGAATGTCCCTGCGTGCGATGGAAACAGTCCTCCACGAGGGTCACCCCCTCAGAGAAACAAGAAGCGGAGGATTGCGCGCCAAGGTGCAAAGGAGAATGCGGCAATTCTACGCGAAAAGGCCAGGCAAATAGGTGGCGCACTCAGTCAGAAAACACCAGAGAATCACGGCAGAAACGTAAAACATGTGTCTGCTGATGCGCCTTCTGAATCGCAAAATAGCTCAGTTTCTGCTACCGTGAATTCTGAGGAGATTACAGAACACCGGCCCAGAAAGGATGACCCAATGAGGACTATACACCCTCCCGAACTCTCGGTAACTGCACCTAACAAGCCTTCATCAACGGCCTGGACAGATTTAATGGAAATGGGGTCCAGTGATGAAGACGAAACAATGGATACATCTCGAAATACGATAAGCATCGGTAGTGCCACCAAGGGTGACGTTGGTCTCGACGACAATGTCTCTCCCACAGACACTTCCACACAAGGTCAGTCGTCTGAGCCTTTCCCCAATGAGGAATATTTTTAACATCTTGGACTTGCTGGTGATTCTTCGTCCTTCCGAATTGTTCAACAATATATGATGTTGTACTCCTTCAACTAACGAACATGGACATTAAACAAACCTACAATGTCACCACGCTAAACATCTCTAGAATAGAAAGTGCTGTTAAGATACGATCCCTGGTTGACTTTTTATATAATACCAGCGTTGATATTGCCTTGCTGCAAGAGGTACTCACTGCGTTAGATGTGCCTGGCTATGTTACAATCGACAATGTTAACAAAGAGGACTCGGTAGGAACTGCCATCTTACTGCGTGATGGAATAACCTATACACACGTACAGCGGCTAGCAAGTGGTCGAGGTATTTCCCTTCGTGTGAACGGCGTGCAAATAGTTAACATATATGCTCCCTCCGGTACTAGTCGTAGGAAAGAACGCTCAGAATTTTTTCGTAATGACGTACCACTACTTATGAACCCTGTTCCCGAACAACTTATTTTCGGTGGAGACTTCAATTGCGTCCTAAACGACAAGGACCAAACTCCAAACACGAACAGGTGTATTGAGCTGCAACATCTGATTGAAGGTATGCGTCTCCACGACACATGGGAGATAATTCTCGGGGAGCGGATAGCGTACACCTTTGTCACGCATCAGTCTGCCAGCCGGATCGATAGAATTTATGTGTCAGACGAACTTCGGCGTCATACTGTGAATTGTGATATTGCCCCGGTTAACATCTCAGACCACGCCTCACATCAGTGCTACATTAATCTCCAGCGCCAGCAAATTTACCGAGGCAAAGGGTACTGGAAACTGAACGTCAGCCTCTTGCAAGATACACAGCTTGAAGAGGAGGTGACAGAGGTGTGGCAACAGCTCCAGCGCCACCGCGTACGTTATCCCACTATCCTGCAATGGTGGATCAATTATGCGAAGCCTAAACTGCGGCGGGTACTCATGAACTATGCCCGTCAAAAGAGTTATTGGCAGAAGGAAACAATAGAACATTATTACAGATGTTTGAGAGACTTATACAACAATGTCGATATCCTAACCGATGACACCTATTTACGGATTAAACGTTACAAGGCGAAAATAACAGATATCCAACGACGTCGCATGGAAGGACTCATCACCAGATCCCACCCAAAAGACGTTGCTGCTGCAGAACGTGCTTCTCTGTATCACATTCTGCGGATAGCCAAACGGCGCAAAGCCCAGATGATTGAGGCAGTGGTTGATAATACCGGGAATGTTGTCACACGGCAACGTGACATTGCCGCTCACGTTCACGACTACTACCGTAAACTTTACCAGAGGCAACCAGTGGATGAACCTCACCTCGATACCTACCTTGCAGCTCTGAGCTGTCGTCTGTCTCCGGAGGACAAAACAAACCTGGACTCTGCCTTTACAGAGGATGAAATAAAGTTCGCAGTTCACGGAGCAAAGAAAGGAAAATCACCTGGACCAGACGGCATCGGTGCCGAGTTCTACCAACGCTACTGGCACATCCTCGGACCGACACTTCAAGAGTTGACAAACGACGTATGGCAGATGGGAGATATACCCCAGGCACTTAAGGAAGGCATCATAATACCCCTGCCGAAGAAAGGCAACAGCCACAAAGTGGAAAACATGAGGCCCATCACGCTACTGAATGCAGATTTCAAAATCATCACAAGATCGATAAAACAGCGGATGCAACCCGTCATGAACAAGGTACTATGTCGTCATCAATATAGCGCAGTCCGGGGGCGTAGTGCGATCTCCGCTGCCTGTGACATGAGGGACATTATCTGTACGTACGCCGATAACAAAGCCCAAGGGGCTCTCGTATTCTTAGATTTCGAAAAGGCATATGACCGCGTGTGTCACACCTTCCTCTTCCGCAGCATGGCGAAATTGGGGTTCGGCAGTAAATTCATCGATCTCATCCGGAAACTCACCACCGACGTTTCCTCCAGAATTCTCCTTAATGGACACTTCACTAAGGAGGTGAGAATAGAGCAGTCTATCCGTCAAGGATGTCCGCTTTCTGTCCTGCTATACGCCTTGGCAGTTGAGCCTCTACTGACCAATTTAGAACAAACTGGCATCGGGATTCACATAGGCTCTCACACTGTGCCGTGTATTGCTTATGCTGACGATATATGTATTGCTGTCTCTTCGACATCACAACTGACGGCCGTCGGCAATGAGTTAGCAGCTTTCGCATCCGTTTCAGGAGCAAAACTGAATAACATTAAAACCACAGCCCTACAAATTGGCCGTGGAATAGGAGATATATCGGACGTTGACTGGTGTACACAAAAACCGTGTCACAAAACTCTCGGTGTTTCCTTCGAGTCTGAACCAGACAGATTTCTGACGAAAACAAATTACGTGCCACATTGATACTACATTCTGATCGTGACCTGAACCTCATGCAGAAAGTCAGAACTGTGCAGATCTCCATCACAAGTCGGATGAATTACCTTGCGCAAATACTGCCAATATCCGACCACCTCGCGAGCAGCATACAACGAGCGCTCTGCTGGTTCCTCCTCAGAGGCCACATCTTTAAGGTGCAATATTAAACTCTCACCTTACCCACTTCTAAAGGCGGCCTAAACCTCATAAATGTTTCGAAGAAGGAAGTCTACAATCGTAACACCAGCATAATCAAATACCTCACCACGCGGTGGAAACCACACAGCCTCGATGCTCCGATCAACATCAGCAATATTCCTCTTGTTTACCGTCACGTGAGACGCTACTACACGGAAATGAGCTACATTCGGCACTGTGTCGATAATGCCAGGACCTTCAATAACAAAAAACTATATGAACTACTTACGGTCACAAACCACAGGAATCGTATAGAAGCCAACAACCCATTGACACAATGGAATATCGTTTGGAGAAATGTGCACCACGACATACTACAGTCACACGTAACAGCTGCCTGGTATCTTGTCGTAAACGACAAAATAGCGACAAACGAAAAGCTACACAAGATAGGTCTTCATCACGTACCATCTTGCACTGTATGTGGACGAACCGACACGCTATTTCATAGATTCACGTGTGGACATGCAGAAGAAATTTCGAACTTTCTTCGTCAAAGATTATCGGTGCTGGACCGTACAGTACCAAACCGCGTCGATCTTGAAGAGGTTCTTCGACCACAGAAACTGCGATATCCACGGTCCAAAAAAACACTGCAACGTGGATCATCGGCCACACAGCTTCTTTCATCATACGCAATAGAGGAGCAACTTTCCATGACTACTACGCATACATAGCGAGGGAACATATGAAGATATACCAACATAAGACTTACAGGCTCACATTTCGCAATATGTTAAATATTTTAATTAATGGTTAAATGATGGAAGGCAAACAAAATAATTGAATAACTCGATACTGACTACATTCGACCTGAACTTAGACCCGCAACAAAAAGATCATCCTAGGATTCTTTCAACGAACATACGAAATGGCAACAAAGTGAAGACTCGTCTCAGAAATTGTCTTCTTCTTCCTTCAGGAAAAATGATTTTGTTTTCATTTAATATTTTATTGGATCCCTGTTCAACAGATGTGCCAAACATACACATTCATCATGGAATGATTTCTACATTAAATGTGGTTCCTATCCAATAAATAGAACAGGAACTGAATTATTTGTTCTTTTATTTCACCAATGAAGAGGTGACACTACTGCCAGGGTGGCCATTATGTTCTGTTATTTGTGTAATTACGTTACTGTGGAGTTATTAATAATTTACACTATTATATAAAGCCATTACAACCTTTATCAAGGGATCAAGAAAATTGGGGCACATAGCGACATGACATGCACAAAGAAGAGGCGCTGTGCTTGCATTACAATTTTCATGAATGAGTTTCAATATCTATTCTCATTCCAAACAAGAAACTAAATTTAGAGAAGTTTGTTTTCCACTCAATTGATGCTGGGATTGATTTGCATGCTTGATAAAGCAAAAGGAAGAGATTCCGTTTCTAAACAGGCTGAGGAGAGCCTGCGCCGACGAAGGCGAAAAGTGGCGAGCGTAAGGACGGGCTAGAAGGGGTGGATGGAGGCCCGAAAGTTAAAAAAAAAAAAAAAAAAAAAAAGTAGCCACGTGGTTAAGTTCACCGCTGGCAAAAAGCGGGTTCGATTCCCGTCCCGCTTCATATTTTCACTTATCGCCATTGTTTAATTTCACTGCCCTAATTCAGCACTATCATTCCTTTCCTTCCTAATTCTTATTCCTTTACTTCGTTCATAAATATTTGCTAGTTCTTGTTTCTTTTTCTTTGGAACTCCTTATCTGCTCTTCTAGGCTGAACTTGAACTTCACTCACAAATTACGCATTCATCGGCGATCTTTTGCTCTAAGCGTTTCGCAGATGTTTAGATGTTTAAAATACAGTTCTGGACATCCATGTTTTATTATTACTATTATTGAATCTAGAATCTGAAAAGTTCTTCTCACGGAAAAATAAAAATTATTGTTAATCTATGAAAAGCCAAAATGCTGCTTCACTTTATAGATGTTAAAAAACTGTTTATTATCGCAATAGGCCTATTTCGGCTCTGTGGCCATCATCAGGCTATTTCCATATAGCATCGTGGAGGTATAATTGATTATAATGACTGCAATGATTGCAGTATACATGTTCTTCAGATGGTATATATATTACGTAAATCAGGTCTTAATTCTTAACAGCTAAACTGTCAGTTTGACGTATCCTGGAGGATACGTCAAACTGTCAGTTTGACGTATCCTCCAGGATACGTCAAACTGACAGTTTAGCTGTTAAGAATTAAGACCTGATTTACGTAATATATATACCATCTGAAGAACATGTATACTGCAATCATTGCAGTCATTATAATCTAATCAATTATACCTCCACGATGCTATATGGAAATAGCCTGATGATGGCCACAGAGCCGAAATAGGCCTATTGCGATAATAAACAGTTTTTTAACATCTATAAAGTGAAGCAGCATTTTGGCTTTTCATAGATTAACAATATGTCCTTAAAAGACATACACAATGCTGCAGGCCCAAATGAAATGAAATAAAAATTATTATTACGAATCCTGTTGAAAATTAGTTTTATACGTACAGTGTAAACTTACAGCTGTCCCTTAAAATAAAAGTAAATAACTCTTCTTTATAAGAAATAAATTCTCTGATTGCTTAAAAAACGAAGTAAACAAAACAAGAAATCAAATCAAAATGTTCAAATGTTTGTAGAGCTTATGGGTCATCAGTCATTAAACTTACAACCTATTTATGAACTAGCTAATATTAAGGACGGCACAAATATCCATGCCCAAGGGGGAATTCGAACCCCTGACCGTAGTGGCAGTGCAGACCCTGAATGGCGTGCCGCAGACCGCTCGGCCACTGCGGCCGGCCAAGAAACTCTACCAATACTGTTCAACATCCCGTATATCCTCCTTCAGCCTCAAAGACGGCTCGAAGTCCGTCGGGCAGTGAACCCACAACTCCAATCACGGAACATGGACATTCAAGTAACTGGTTCCAAGAGTATTGCCTCGGTCGGTTTTGCGCCAACACCGCTTCCACATGGCACGGTTTAACCTGCCCTCCATCCCCAGTATATTTTTAAAAACTAGGACTAACGCAACAGCGTTCAAGTTTTATACTTTTTAATGAGAACGTCAAGTTAAGCTTTCGATTGCTTTAAATTTAACGTGAACGTTGGGGAAGGCTAAATGGCAGATATGTTTTTCTAAGGAATTTTAGCAGCCGGCCGCGGTGGCCAAGGTGACTCAGGCGCTCCAGTCACGGTCAGCACGGCCACTACGGTCGGGGGTTCGAATCCCCCCTCGGGCATGGATATTTGTGCCGTCCTAGTTCGTAAGTAGTTCATAAGTAGTTTGTAAGTTTAGGGACTGATGACCCCGTAGTTAAGTCCCATAAGCTTAACAAACATTTGAACATTTTTGAATTTTAGCACCTGATGATGTGTCCACAGGACGCGAAACCGGTAGTGCTTTTTTAAATAAAGTTAATTGCAGTCGAAGCGGATTTTGTTTCAAAATGTTCCAAGACTTCTGAATCACATGAGAAACCTGGTGGCGACTAGACAGTGAATGTCGTGCTTCACCAGTCAGCGTTACGTCTGCAGCCGTGGAGCTATGCCTACGAGAATGACAGGCCCCGGCGCGCACGTCATCCGACGTAAGCATAGCAGTTCTGAGCCGGCTGGCCGGCTAGCTAGTTGGCCGGCCGCTGTGAGGCGGTGCGCCGTGCCCCAGAAATCTGTAAGTTTAAACTGGACGCACAGACTAATTTTTATCAGTAATCGTAATATTTATTTTTCCGAAAAAAGAAGTACTCATTTTTTAAATTTAATCAATCTCTAAAACAAATATGGTTGTAGAGAATTGTATTTAAAACATCTGCGAAACGTTTAAATATAGAAGATCGCCGATGCAGGCGTAATTTGTGAGGGAAGTTCAGCCTAGAAGGGCAGATAGAGAGGCCCAAACATAAAGAATTTTCAAATAGTTATGAAGGAATATCAATGTAAAAGCAAATACACGAAACCTGAGACGGTTTTTCTTCTCAAACATGTCAAAGACATTAAAGATAAAGGTGAAGCACCGAATTAAAATTTGTGATGCGGTCGGGGATCGAACACAGACCTCCATTCTTACTAGTCTATTTCGCTGCGTGGAGAGCCTTGGCAGTTGTTCCAACATTCTTTGGAACACGGAAGCTGAAGTAAAGTTTGTGACGTGGAGGCGCCTTAATCGCTAGTGGTGCGATGGTCTAGTGGAGAGTAGTCTGCCTAGCAAGCAATTGTGAAGTAGGTGACTGAATAAGGATTAGGAAGAAAAGGATCGATAGTGCTGCATTAGGACATTGAAATTAAACAATGGCGACAAGTGTAAATGTGAAGCAGGCCGGTAATCGAACCTGGGTCTCCAGCTTCGGGCCAGCGGTGAACTTAACCACGTGGATCCCGGTGCTCGCCCCGCGTCCGTCTCAAACTTCCACAAGTCCCACGCTATGGCTGTAGCGCCCCTACCGTGCGAGATCGAACGTATGACTACATATGCTGTGAAGTGATTGAAGAAACGCCGTCTTCGCGTGTCGTAATTAGTATTAGTATGGTGTCTGTTACTTCGGATAGCCCGAAATAACAGACACCACGCCAATATAATAAGAAACGAGAATACCCAATAAGCTTCGAATCGTTGCGGAAGCAGAAGGCGGTTATACGTGATTCAGAGCAACATTAGCAGGAGAAGTTTATTTATTTAGTAGGGTTAAGTATGTAACGGTGTAAGAGTGCTACTCATAAGATCCACATTTTGTATACCACAGGAAAAAATTCAAAGGTTTCAAACAGTTTGAGAAATACTGAGGTTCACTAGAACAGAACCAAGATCTCACCAACGAAATGAAACGATTTTTAGTTTATTTCTTTTAAAGCACATTCAGTATGTTTTAACGTTGGAATTTATGATTTCATTTTATTATTGTGTATTTTTTCAACGAGAAAGAACAGTATAACGATCCAAGATTAATTTAGGGAATAAATAAATTAACAATTTGTGAACAATTATAGTACAGGAGACGAAACAAGTATAAAAAAGCATTGTGGACCAGCACGTTGATCAGGAAGGGTGATGAAAACAAAATTAATAAAATTAAACAGAAGTTAAACTCTTTATCACAATTATTGTTGATGGTAAGAATCCATATCTCAATTTTATTTTCTTTCAGGTCGGAGGTTATCCGAGTGTTTTTTCTCGAAGTTGGTTGCAAAGCTCTTTGTACGATATATAGTAGTAATATTCCCGGTATATCGATAGTATAGAAGGTAATCGTCACGAACTTTGGTCGTCATGTATTGGAACTTACACGAAATGGCTTTTAAATTCTTTTTGAAACCGTGTCCAAAACGCACTTCTGAACTAGCTGACAGACCATGACAAGAGGTTCAAATCTTATTGTATTTCTTGTCACACAAACTGCAAACTTTGTTACACCATCAGATTTCCGTCAGGTTAGTTATTTGCTTGCAGCGAAATCTATCGAAATTATTAAAATACAATTTTAAAACCAACAAACAACCTCAATGTTCAAATCAGTCTGTAAATGCGATGTCATCATTCAGATATAATTTGAAAGCTACTTCGAGTTTATTGTGTTGCACATTCAAGAGAATACTTTTTAGTAGAACACACACTCCTTTTTTAAAGCATCATAACTTGTTACTGCTCCAAGTTAAAACAAAGTTATTATACACTTGTTGTTTAGCAATGTAAGAATTACCACTAAATGTAGTAACTAACAGGACGTCTATCCGAAACCAACCAATAATATAGTTTTTAATTCAGTGCACAAGCATATAGACTAGGACAACAATCCATTAGTAGATCGGTATGAGGCAAACCAGGCCTCATAAGGCACTGTCCGTATAAGAAAAGACAGGTCCGGCCACATCCGTGAGCAGTCGAGGAAAGGCGAGGCATTCCTCTGCTCAATCGCAGTGAATGTCTCCTGCTTGGGGCCGCAAGAGGTTTACGCGGAAGTAAACGGGGCACTCACAGCACGGCGAGCGCGTATAAACAAAGTTTCTTACTCGACAACCTACTCCAGCTAAACCTTCCCAATGGTATTCAGTTTGTCTCAGATGTTTCAAAAATGATTCTTGTATTAGGTGTGCCGGTAATACGAAACTGCTAAATAACAACTCAGGGTGTCACAATTACTGGCCACGTTTTTGTGGTAACTTGACACGCTTCATTTATTATGAAGCCTGAGTGGTCAACATACGTATCCAATACTTTTTGTCCTACATTTTTCGCAAAATTACTCTCCTGTTACCGCATGTGCCTTTCAACTACAGAACACTCACGACTCAAAATACCGACAGAAACACGTTCGTATTAATGATTTAGATTCGTTGCTGTTT
This sequence comes from Locusta migratoria, assembly GCA_026315105.1. NCBI lineage: Eukaryota > Metazoa > Arthropoda > Insecta > Orthoptera > Acrididae > Locusta > Locusta migratoria. The sequence continues at coordinate 768,320,829 of CM048755.1, forward strand.
CGCAGATCTGGCATTCGTTGCTCCAGCGGAAAGCTTCTTTATAAAGAGCCAAACGATTCCAATTCACTTTATTCACACAATGTTTACGACTGTAGCTGAAAGAGGACCCTGCGTTTCGTATTCATAATGCATCTCCGTCCGTGGACCATAGGCGAGGATGTTCTCAGTCCTGGAATTCCATTCACAAGGAGGGGTGCGAACTTTCCCTCAAGGACTCCAACTTCATTCATTTTATACTGCATACTGTTTATGAATGACCAAAGTAGATCGCGGGATGCGTTTCACCGATTTGGTTCAAACTCTGTTGTAACGAAACCATATATATTAATTATGCACTGAAAATTCATAATTAATAGTTAAAACTGCAAAGGCTAATATAAGAAAAATATTTTGGAAGGGCGGGTTTCGAACCCATGCTGTTTCATTCAAAAGCTAAACGCTTTAACCACTACGCACCAATGCTGATCCTCAAGATTAGCTGATAATGCGTCAATCTGTAGTTGGAAAATTTTTGACAAGCGTTTTCTCTCTTCCTATGGCCTACAAAGGGGAGATATTGTAGGAATTTAAAAGTTTCGTATTCGTGTTTCTTCTCGCACAGTTTGGGCCAAGTATGTGAGATCCATCCAGCGATCTCTAGTGTTGAGACTTTCAACACGCAAACGCACGAGGGGCAATTATCAGCCTCTGTCGAGACAATCGCATTCGGAGATTGTCGTTGTAGCTATTACACTCTTGGTATGTGCTTGTCAAGTTTTGAACCCACATAAAAGCATCGTTTTTCAGTATCCACTTATTTCAGCTAATAAATTGTGGCTACTATAATGTTTTGTATTTATAAATGCATACGATATGCGCCCGATACCTACGTTTAAGGAAATTATTTATGTAGAAACATGATCAAAAAATTATCTGTCTGTGGAAAAATTTACGCTGTGACTCATAGAATCTCTGTTGCATTTTCTGTGGCAGTAATAATCTGCTCAGAACATCTGCACGCAAATAGACTGTCTATTTCGTTCAGTCATCCAAAAGTTCTCTTAATTATTATAAGTCATCATATGAACTGGCTGAGTGTAGAGTCAAAACTCTTTGATACTATATTCGCTTCAAAAATTCTTACTGGGCAGAAATGTGACGTATGTGAAATATACGGCTTGCAGCTTGCCTTCTCGTGCACTCGTGCAAATGAGTGGATGTTATAAAAGCAAACCTGCTGCGAGTATCGACTCGATCCTAGGACCTCGTCCTACGCATCTGTGCATTTACGCCGGCGCCACCAACATATACTTTAGTATAGCCGTTTTTCGAACTTTTGCGGAAAAACAGGCCTACTACCTATTCAAAAAAATGTTCAAATGTTTGTATAGCTCATGGGACTTGAATACGGGGTCATCAGTCCCTAAACTTACAAACTACTTAAGAACTAGCTAATCCTAAGGACGTCACAAATATCCATGCCCGAGGGGGGATTCGAACCCCCGACCGTAGTGGCCGTGCAGACCGTGACTGTAGCGCCTCAATCCCCTCGGCCACCGCGGCCGGCACTACCTATTCAGAAGCGGCAGACCTTATCTGAAAACCACGCACCCTTTTGACGAAAAACCGTGGTTTTGTATTCTGCGTAGTAACGGTAACCCACCGGTGTGTAATGCTGTCCTACTACATCAGCGTTCGTATCATTGTATTAATACACAAACACGAAAATGAGGGTACAGATTTTTAAGCTTATTGGACTTAACTACTTAACTGCGGGATCGTCAGTCCCTAAACTGACAAACTACTTATAAACTAACTTATACTAACGACAGCTCAAAATACCTATGCCCGAGGGGGATTCGAACTGCCGTCAGGGAACGGCTTCCCACATCGGAGCATAGTACCTCAATATGCTCAGTCACTCCGCTGCGGCCTTCGTTTTTTAACCAGTCAAATAATTTATTTCCTGTAAGGAAGTGTTATTTACTTTTATTTTAAGGAAAAGGTGTAAGTTTATCAGGACGCACAAACTAATTTTTATCAGGATTAGTAATATTTATTTTACTGAGTGATTCAGTACTCATTTTCTAAATTCAATCAACAACTAAAAACACATAGTTGTGAGAATAGTTTTTAAAACATCTGCAAAAAATTTTAAAGCACAGTAGAAGCTCGCAGACGAAGTTCAGAATAGAAGAGGAGATAAATAGGCCCACAGAAAAAGCAACAAGTATTTGCAAATATTTATGAAGGAGGTGAAGGAAGAAGGATTAGGAAGGAAAGAATTGCCAGTGGCTGCATTAGGGCGTTGAAACTAAACAATGCGTGCCGGGCAGGGAATCGAATGCGTGTCTCCTCCTCCTTCGAGCAGACGTCTCCATAAACACTTTCCTACACGAGGTCGCCCCCCCCCCCTCCCCCGTCCGTGTCAAACTTCCACAACTCAGACGCTATGGTTGTAGCGTCCATATCGCGCATGCTCTCTTACACGCGCCGGTACAGATTTCAGTGTGAGATCGAACGTGTGACCGCATCTGCGGTGAAGTGAATGAAGCAAACGCAATCTTCGTCCGTAAATACGTATTATATTCGTGTGGTGTCTGATATTTCGGACATATCCGAAATAACAGACACCACACCAATACCATAGCCGGCCGCGGTGGCCGAGGTGACTGAGGCGCTCCAGTCACGGTCAGCACGGCCACTACGGTCGGGGGTTCGAATCCCCCCTCGGGCATGGATATTTGTGCCGTCCTAGTTCGTAAGTAGTTCATAAGTAGTTTGTAAGTTTAGGGACTGATGACCCCGTAGTTAAGTCCCATAAGCTTAACAAACATTTGAACATTTGAACCAATACCATAAGAAACAATAATACCCAATAGGCTACGAATCCTATGAGTCACAGCGTAAATTTTTTCCGCAGACAGCTAATTTTTTGATCATGTTTCTACATAAATAATTTCCTTAAACGTAGGTATCGGGCGCATATCGTATGCATTTATAAATACAAAACATTATAGTAGCCACAATTTATTAGCTGAAATAAGTGGATACTGAAAAACGATGCCTTTATGTGGGTTCAAAACTTGACAAGCACATACCAAGAGTGTAATAGCTACAACGACAATCTCCGAATGCGATTGTCTCGACAGAGGCTGATAATTGCCCCTCATGCGTTTGCGTGTTGAAAGTCTCAACACTAGAGATCGCTGGATGGGTCTCACCTACTTGGTCCAAACTGTGCGAGAAGAAACACGAATACGAAACTTTTAAATTCCTACAATATCTCCCCTTTGTAGGCCATAGGAAGGGAGAAAACGGCTGTCAAAAATTTTCCAACTATAGATTGACGCATTATCAGCTAATCTTGAGGATCAGCATTGGTGCGTAGTGGCTAAGCGTTAAGCTTTTGAATGAAACAGCGTGGGTTCGAAACCCGCCCCTTCCAAAATATTTTTCTTATATTAGCCTTTGCAGTTTTAACTATTAATTATGAATTTTCAGTGCATAATTAATATATATGGTTTCGTTACAACAGAGTTTGAACCAAATCGGTGAAACGCATCCCGCGATCTACTTTGGTCATTCATAAACAGTATGCAGTATAAAATGAATGAAGTTGGAGTCCTTGAGGGAAAGTTCGCACCCCTCCTTGTGAATGGAATTCCAGGACTGAGAACATCCTCGCCTATGGTCCACGGACGGAGATGCATTATGAATACGAAACGCAGGGTCCTCTTTCAGCTACAGTCGTAAACATTGTGTGAATAAAGTGAATTGGAATCGTTTGGCTCTTTATAAAGAAGCTTTCCGCTGGAGCAACGAATGCCAGATCTGCGAAACAGCAACGAATCTAAATCATTAATACGAACGTGTTTCTGTCGGTATTTTGAGTCGTGGGTGTTCTGTAGATGAAAGGCACATGCGGTAACAGGAGAGTAATTTTGCGAAAAATTTAGGACAAAAAGTGTTGGATACGTATGTTGACCACTCAGGCTTCATAATAAATGAAGCGTGTCAAGTTACCACAAAAACGTGGCCAGTAATTGTGACACCCTGAGTTGTTATTTAGCAGTTTCGTATTACCGGCACACCTAATACAAGAATCATTTTTGAAACATCTGAGACAAACTGAATACCATTGGGAAGGTTTAGCTGGAGTAGGTTGTCGAGTAAGAAACTTTGTTTATACGCGCTCGCCGTGCTGTGAGTGCGCCGTTTACTTCCGCGTAAACCTCTTGCGGCCCCAAGCAGGAGACATTCTCTGCGATTGAGCAGAGGAATGCCTCGCCTTTCCTCGACTGCTCACGGATGTGACCGGACCTGTCTTTTCTTATACGGACAGTGCCTTATGAGGCCTGGTTTGCCTCATACCGATCTACTATTGGATTGTCGTCCTAGTCTACATGCTTGTGCACTGAATTAAAAACTATATTATTGGTTGGTTTCGGGTAGACGTCCTGTTAGTTACTATATTTCGTGGTAATTCATACATTGCTAAACAACAAGTGTATAATAACTTTGTTTTACCTTGGAACAGTAACACGTTATGATGCTTTAAAAAAGGAGTATGTGTTCTACTAAAAATGTATTCTCTTGAATGTGCAACACAATAAACTCGAAGTAGCTTTCAAATTATATCTGAATGATGACATGGCAGTTACAGATTGATCTGAACATTGAGGTTGTTTGTTGGTATTAAAATTTTATTTTAATAATTTCGATAGATTTCGCTGCAAGCAAAGAACTAACCTGCCGGAAACTCTGATGGTGTAACAAAGTTTGCTGTTTGTGTGACAAAAAATACAATAAGTTTTGAACCTCTTGTCATGGTCTGTCAGCTGGTTCAGAAGTGCGTTTTGGACACGGCTTCAAAAAGAATTTAAAAGCCATTTCGTTTAAGTTCCATTACATGGCGACCAAAGTTGGTGACGATTACCTTCTATACTATCGATATACCGGGAATATTACTACTATACATCGTACAAAGAGCTTGGCAACCAACTTACAGAAAAAAACACTCAGAAAATCTCCGAGCTGAAAAAAGAATTGAGATATCTTTTATGGCTTCTTACCATCAACAATAGTTGTGATAAAGAGTATAACTTCTCTTTATTTTATTTTTTTTAATTTTTTCTTTGTCACCTTTCCTGACTATCGTGCTTCGTCCACAATCCTTTTTTATACTTGTTTCGTCTCCTGTACTATAATTCAAATGTTCAAATGTTTGTATTAGTCTATGGGACTTAACTACGGGGTCATCAGTCTCTAAACTTACAAACTTCTTATGAACTACTTACGAACTAGGACGGTACAAATATCCATGCCCGAGGGGGGATTCGAACCCCCGACCGTAGTGGCCGTGCAGACCGTGACTGGAACGCCTCAGTCTCCTCAGCCACCGCGGCCGGCGTACTATAATTGTTCACAAAGGGTTAATTTATTTATTCCCTAAATTAATCTTGAAACGTTATACTGTTCTTTCTCGTTGAAAAAATACACAATAATAAAATGAAATCATAAATTACAACGTTAAAACATTCTGAATGTGCTTTAAAAGAAATAAACTAAAAATAGTTTCATTTCGTTGGTGAGATCTTGAGTCTGTTCTAGTGAACCTCAGTGTTTCTCAAACTGTTTGAAACCTTTGTTTTTCAAAAAAAAAATGTTCAAATGTTGGTAGAGTCTATGGGACTTAACTACGGGGTCATCAGTCCCTAAACTTACAAACTACCTATGAACTACTTACAACTAAGGACGGCACAAATATCCATGCCCGAGGAGGGATTCGAACCCCCGACCGTAGTGGCCGTGCGGATCGTGACTGGAGCGCCTCAATCCCCTCGGCTACCGCGGCCGGCCCTTTGTTTTTATCCTGTGGTATACAAAAGGTGGATCTTATGAGTAGCATTCTTACACCGTTACATACTTAACCTGTGTTATGGTCTTCAGTCCGGAGACTGATTTGATGCAGCTCTCCACCCTACTCTATCCTGAGCAAGCCTTTTCATCTCCCCATAAGAACGGCAACCCACATCCACTTGAATCTGCTTACTATACGCGTCTCTTGGTCTGCCTCTGCGATTTTTACCCCACACACTTCCCTCCAATGCTAAATTTACGATTCCCCGATGTCTAAGAATGTGTCCTACCAAGCGATCCCTTCTTTTAGCCAGGGTATGCCAAAAATTCCTTTTCTCACCAATTCTGTTCAGTACTTCTTCATTGGTTATGCGATCTACCCACCTAATCTTCAGCATTCTTCTGTAACACCACATTTCAAAAGCCTCTTTTCTCATCCTGTCCGCACTGCTTATCGTCCAGGTTTCACTCCCATACAAGGCAACACTCCACACAAATGCCTTCAGAAAAGACTTCCTTACACTTAAATTAATATTCGATGTTAGCAAATTTCTCTTTTTCAAAAATGCTATTCTTCCACATACTTAACCATTCTAAATAAATAAACTTCTCCTGCTAATGTTGCTCTGAATCACGTATAACCGCCTTCTACAGCCATAGCGTGCGACTTGTGGAAGTTTGAGACGGACGCGGGGCGAGCACCGGGATCCACGTGGTTAAGTTCACCGCTGGCCCGAAGCTGGAGACCCAGGTTCGATTACCGGCCTGCTTCACATTTACACTTGTCGCCATTGTTTAATTTCAATGTCCTAATGCAGCACTATCGATCCTTTTCTTCCTAATCCTTATTCAGTCACCTACTTCACAATTGCTTGCTAGGCAGACTACTCTCCACTAGACCATCGCACCACTAGCGATTAAGGCGCCTCCACGTCACAAACTTTACTTCAGCTTCTGTGTTCCAAAGAATGTTGGAACAACTGCCAAGGCTTTCCACGCAGCGAAATAGACTAGTAAGAATGGAGGTCTGTGTTCGATCCCCGACCGCATCACAAATTTTAATTCGGTGCTTCACCTTTATCTTTAATGTCTTTGACATGTTTGAGAAGAAAAACCGTCTCAGGTTTCGTGTATTTGCTTTTACATTGATATTCCTTCATAACTATTTGAAAATTCTTTATGTTTGGGCCTCTCTATCTGCCCTTCTAGGCTGAACTTCCCTCACAAATTACGCCTGCATCGGCGATCTTCTATATTTAAACGTTTCGCAGATGTTTTAAATACAATTCTCTACAACCATATTTGTTTTAGAGATTGATTAAATTTAAAAAATGAGTACTTCTTTTTTCGGAAAAATAAATATTACGATTACTGATAAAAATTAGTCTGTGCGTCCAGTTTAAACTTACAGATTTCTGGGGCACGGCGCACCGCCTCACAGCGGCCGGCCAACTAGCTAGCCGGCCAGCCGGCTCAGAACTGCTATGCTTACGTCGGATGACGTGCGCGCCGGGGCCTGTCATTCTCGTAGGCATAGCTCCACGGCTGCAGACGTAACGCTGACTGGTGAAGCACGACATTCACTGTCTAGTCGCCACCAGGTTTCTCATGTGATTCAGGAGTCTTGGAACATTTTGAAACAAAATCCGCTTCGACTGCAATTAACTTCATTTAAAAAAGCACTACCGGTTTCGCGTCCTGTGGACACATCATCAGGTGCTAAAATTCCTTAGAAAAACATATCTGCCATTTAGCCTACCCCAGCGTTCACGTTCAATTTAAAACAATCGAAAGCTTAACTTCACGTCCTCATTAAAAAGTATAAAACTTGAACGCTATTGCGTTAGTCAACGTTTTTAAAAATATACTGGGTGTGGAGGGCAGGTGAAACCGTGCCATGTGGAAGCAGCGTGAGAAGAACTATTCAGTTTCTAGAATCAATAATAGCAATAATAAAACATGGATGTCAAACATCTGCAAAACGCTTAGAGCACAAGATCGCCGATGAAGGCGTAATTTGTGAGTGAAGTTCAAGTTCAGCCTAGAAGAGCAGATAAGGAGGTCCAAAGAAAAAGAAACAAGAACTAGCAAATATTTATGAACGAAGTAAAGGAATAAGAATTAGGAAGGAAAGGAATGATTGTGCTGAATTAGGGCAGTGAAATTAAACAATGGCGATAAGTGAAAATATGAAGCGGGACGGGAATCGAACCCGATTTTTGCCAGCGGTGAACTTAACCACGTGGCTACCGGTGCTCGCCCCGCGTCCGTCTCAAACTTCCACAAGTTGCACGCTATGGCTGTAGCGCCCATATCGTGCGAGGTCGAACGTATGACCGCATATGCGGTGAAGTGATTGAAGAAACGCCGTCTTCGCGAGTCGTAATTAATTATATTGGTATGGTGTCTGTTACTTCGGATATGCCCGAAATAACAGACACCACACCAATATAATAAGAAACGAGAATACACAATAGGCTTCGAATCGTTGCGGAAGCAGTATTAGCAGAAGACGTTCATTTATTTATAATGGTTTAGTATGTAACAGTATAAGAGTGCTACTCATATGACCCACTGTTTGGCTACCATTGACAAAAAAACAAACGAGTCAAATTGTTTGAGAAACACCGAGGTTCAATAGAATAGAAAAAAAATTCACCTACAAAATGAAATCATTTTTAGTATATTTCTTTTAAAGTGGATGTAGTATGTTTTAACGTTCTAATCTATGATTTCATTTTAATATTGTGTACTTTTTTTCAATGAGGGAGAACAGTATTACTTTTAAACATTAATTTAGGGAATGAATAACATATTGTGTACAATTATAGTACAGAAGACGAAGCAAGTATAAAAAAGCGTTGTAGAAGGAGCAGGTTCGTCTGGAAGGGCGATGAAGGCCAAATAAAAAATAAAACACAATGAAACCCTTTTCACAGGTTTCCAGTAGGTTTCTCGAAGTAGGTTGCAAAGCTCTTTGTACGATATATAGTAGTAATATTTCGGGTATATCAATATTATACATGGTAAGCGCCAATAACTTGAGTCGTGGAGTAATGGATTTTATTCATTACTTTCAAATTCGTCTTGAAGGTGTGTATAAAACTCACTGCTGAACCAGCTAATAGATACAGAGACTATAACAGAGGTACGAAACTTCTGTATTTTTTGTTCATACAACAGCCATTAGATTTCCCGAAGGTTAGTTCTTTGCTTGCAGCTAAGACTATCGAAATGGTATTAAAACATTAAAAACTCCTCAAAACCAACAAACAGACTAGACGTTCAAATCAATACGTAACTGCCACGCCATAAAAAAAAAAAAAAAAAAAAAAAATAAAAATAAAAAAAAATTAATTTTTGTTAAGCTTTTGAGATTTACCTGCGGGGTCATCAGTCCCTAAAATTACAAACTACTTATGAACAACCTTATAATGCAGACGGTACAAACATCCATGCCCAAAGGGGGGATTCTAACCCCCGAGGGGGAACGGCCTCGAACATCGTAGCGTAGCGCCTCAATGCGCTCGGCCATTCCTCCGCGGCCATGTCATTATTAAGATATAATTTGATAGTTGCTTCGAGGTTAATGTGTTACACGTTCAACAGAATACAATTTTAATAGACCATACACACCTATTTTTCAGCGTCACGACATGTTAATGTTCAAATATAAAGAAGTTGTTATAGACTTATTGTTTAATAATGTAAGAATTGCCGCTAAATATGGCAACTAACAGGCGGGCTATCTGAAACCATCCAATAATAAAAATTTTAATTCAATGCACAATAATATAACGTAGGACGAGTATCCATTGGGAGATCGGTATCAGGATAACCAGGCATCATAAGGCACACAGTCCATTTAAGAAAAGACAGGTTCAGACACTTCAGTGGGCAGTCGAGAAGAGGCGAGGCATGCCTCTGCCGGCCGCGGTGGCCGAGGGGATTAAGGCGCTTCAGTCACGGTCTGCACGGCCACTACGGTCGGGGGTTCGAATCCCCCTCTGGCATGGATATTTGTGCCGTCCTTAGTTGTAAGTAGTTCATAAGTCGTTTGTAAGTTAAGGGACTGATGACCCCGTAGTTAAGTCCCATAGACTCTACAAACATTTTGAACATTTGCATGCCTCTGCTCAATCGCAGCGAATGTCTCGTCCTCCAGTCAATGCTTGTGGCCGGCCCGAGGTTTGAACGGAAGTAAACGGGGCACTTCACAGCACGGCTAGCGCGTGTAAACAAACTTCCTTACACGACAATCTTCTACAGCTAAATCTTACCAACTGTTATTCAGTTGGTCTCAGACGTTTCATAAATGATTCTTGAGTTAGGTATGTTGTTAATATGAAACTGTTCATTAAAGAAATCATGGTGACAAAAATAAGATCAACTTCTTTTGGTAACTTGTCATACTTCATTTATTAAAAAAACCGTACTGCTTTTAATAAAGTCAGATGACATAAAACAGCGATTGATAGTAGAATGAACACCCCAGAATACCAAGACCTTGCATGTGGGTGTTTAGTAACGTGGTCGATATACGTCTCCCTCACTTTTTGTTACAAATTTTTCGCAAAATTACTCTCAAGTTACCGCATGTGCCTTTGAACTATAGAACACTCACGAGTCAAAATGCCGTCATAAACAAGTTCGTATTAATGATTTAGATTCTTTGCTGTTTCGTAGATCAGGTATTCGTAGCTACAGCGTAAAGTTTCTTTATAAATATTAACAGAAACTACTTCATAAACTTTATTCTCACAATTTTTACGACTGTCGCTGTAACAGGACACTGAATTTCACAAAAATATCGCTTCTCAGTCCGTGGATCATGGATGAGGATGTTCCTACTCCTAGAATTTTAACCCTCAAGGATTGGGGAGGGGGGGGCAGACATTTCCTCAACGATTCTGTCTTTCAGTTTATACTGTAGAACGTTTATGACTGACAGAGTATTTGCGGGATGGTTTTCAAAGATTTTGTTCAAACCCTGCGAGAAGGAAGTTGACAAACCATTCAAATTCTCAAAATATACCGTCCGAGTTGGCTAAAGGGAAAGCGAATACGGTGGCGAAAATTTCTCACAGACAAATGGGTGTTATATAAGCTGCTTATTAACTTCCAGTCTCTGAGGAGTGTGCCTAGCGTAGTAGACAAGTGCTTGGAGTGCAAAGTTGGAAGTCAAGGTTCGATTTCCCGGTACTCCTTACATTTTTTGTTCATTTCATATTACCCCTCGCAATGTAAACCTTTTATTTATGAAATTTAAATTTACTTAAACGTTTCAGTGTGCCACGAACGTTGATGTCAAGAGGTGTCTCAATTAAAACACATTCCATCCTACAGCATCAGTTCAGTGCCACAATTCCCATCCATACACTTGGTATGCACAAAAATCAACAGTGAAAAGTTATTTACTTAAAAACTTGAATAAAGTATGCTTTGCACTGAAGCATATTTCGGATAAAATTTCTCGCTTAAAATACTTTGGTAAAGTCTGCATAGTGTGGAGATTTTCTTTGACGATGAACACCCTAAGGAATGTAATATAACTTCGGCATATAAATACGTGCTACAATTTTTGAAATATTATTTTCATTTAATACTACATCGAATTATGAAAATTAAATGATGAAATAAGTTATAATAATTAATTAAATTAGTTATAACGAAACCAAATATATATACTATGCATTGAAATTTTTATAATTGATAATTAAAACTACAAGGGTTATTATAAGAAAAGTATTTTGGAAGGGACGGGATTCAAACCCGTGATGTTTCATTCAAAAGCTAATCGTTTAGCTACTTCGCAACACCGAAAACACCGTCATCAGCAATGCTGAGCCTCAGTATTAGCTGATATTGCACCTATCTGTAGTTGGATCATTTGGCGTGAGTTTTCTCTTTTCCTATGGCCTACACAGGGGAGATATTGTAGGAATTTCAAAGGTTCATATTCGTGTTTCTTCTCGCACAGATTGGGCCAAGTAGGTGAGACCCATCCAGCGATCCCTAGTGTTGAGACTTTCAACACGCAATCGTATAAGGGGATACTATTAGCCTTTGTCAAGACAAAGCACTTATTTCATTGTCGTTGTCGTTGTACCTATTACACTCTTGGTATGTGCTTGTCAAGTTTTGAACCCACATAAAGGCAACGTTTTCCAGTATGCACTTATTTCAGCTAATAAACTGTGACTACTATATTGTTTGATATTTATAAATCCATACGATATGTGCCCTGAAACCAACGTTTATTATCTGTCTGTGAAAAAACTTACGCTATGACTCACACGATCTGTTGCATTTTTCTGGTGGCAGTGTCAAACTGCTCAGAACATCTGACGCAAATAGACTGTCTATTTCGTTCATTCATTCAAAACTTTTCTTTGTTATCATATCAACTGGCTGAATGAAGAGTTAAAACTTTTTGATACTATATTCGCTACCAAAGTTGTTACTGAGCATAAAAGTTACGTATGTGAAAAATACGGATTGAAACTCGTGAAAATGAGTGAATAATTAAAAATAAAAGTGCTGCGGATGTCAGATCGATCCTAGGATCCCGTGTTACGCATCTGCGCATTTATGCCGACGCCACCCATACATGCTATAGCATAGCCGTTAATCGAATCTCTGCAGGAACAGAGGTCTACTACCTATTCATAAGTGGCAGGAAACTACGCACGTTTTTTGACGAAAAACCGTGGTTTTGTATTCTGCATAGTAACTGAAACCCACCGGTGTGTAATGCTGTACTACTACAGAATAAACGGCTGCGGCTTCTAAAACCAAGGAATTAGCTTTAGAATCTTTCACTCCTCTAATTGCTACGATGGAGAATCACAAATAGTCGACTCTTAGGTTTGAGATTTTACAAATTATTCAATCTACTTGTTTTTGCTGTTTGCATTATCAAATTAATGCCTGCTTCTTTGAATAGATGACCGATTTCATTCTAAGGTGATTGTTCAGACGTCTACTTCCTTCATGATGTATCACTCACCAGTGACCAACTCACACCAAAAGATCTCTTTAACCTCTGCGGAAGCCAAGTGGCGAACACCGAGCTCGCCAGTATTCGGAATTCTTGTTGTCGTACTACTGTTTGGATTGAAACAGGATTATATTAAACGACTAAGGATTTGAATGTCACAGCGATTTAATATTCCTAATGTTGCTTGCACGAAAAACGTAGCTTTTTCTTCGTTATTGAAAGAAATGGAATAAAAATGCAATTATGTGTTGGATACGATAGTCTAAAGAAGTTCATTTAATGCAACACAATTCTCTGTTGCACATGTTTCATATAGTATTATTAATATATTTTCATGGTTACATAATAATAATTTCCTCACAATGATTGCGATACAGATTGTTACTTAATTATCATGTGTTCAAATTTTCAAATGTCTGTAAATCTATCGGACCAAACTGCGTGGTCATCAGTCCGTAGCTTACAAACTGCTTAAACCTAGGTAAACTAACCTAAGGACAAACACACGCACCCATGCCCTAGGGAGGACTCGAACCTCCACGGCGAGCAATCGCGCGCTCCGCAGCGATGCGCTTTAGACCGCTCGGCTACTCCACCGCTGCAATTATCATGTGTGTTTGTTTTACGTGAGAAACATAATGATCCATATTTCAAAATAGAAGAATAATGCGAAAGAGTCAGTAATCGAACTGTCGCTCGTTGATCAGTAGTTGGCCATTTGGAGAGATAAATAAGCTTATCTTTATCATTTGTTTGATTCTCTGCACATTCATTTGACATAATCGTATCTGGTATTATAATAGCCCAATATGTTGTCGAATGTTTAGTATTAGGCATTTCAATAAGACAAGGAGTATGGAACAGTACCAAACATCTGAGGAGAACTGTAATTTGTGGTGACACAGCTGGCTTATGTTTGTTAAATTTGTGCTGATATCTTAGTTGCAACATTAACCGAAAGAGAACCAGTGGAAATAACACGATACCTTCACTCTCGGAAATACCATCAGTGATCTGCGGCGCCAAACGGTTGTCGTCTTTATAGCGCAACCGATGCGGTGGGCGAAAATCGTCAGCGATACTCGGAACATGATGCACCATGATGTAACACTTAGCTTCATAACAAAGTCCTTTCATGTAATTGAATTAATTCTATGATATGCATGCAATCTTTCCATTTGAATGTGTGAGTAACGTCCGAAAATATTCACGGACTGCCGCATCTCAATTCTAATTGCTGTCTTTGTTCATTGAAACTATAAGAAAAGAAATGTGGAAAGGAATTTGTCGGTCGCGAACAGCTTAAAACGCTATGGCTAATACGCAAAGCAATTTCTAAAATCAGTTTTCGAAGTCGCCTTCACGTCGCATAGAAAGCACGCGTGTTGTTACAACTGTCTGCGATACTGGAAGATAACATTTTTCCTCTCAGATTTCGTGTCAGATGGGTAATCGACAGTATGTACGATCGTGTTGCCTAGCTAGTTACCAAGCAGCAGAAGTTTGCGGTTGTGTATAGCGATTAGGCGAGGGGTCTCGCGAATCCTGTCACCGACTGTACGTTGACTGAATTACGCATCCTTTCTTTTCAAGTGAAAGCACTCATTAGTTTTTCTGTCAGCTGAACAAAGTAGGCCTAGTCTTTCTTTCAACTGAAACCACTCTTTAATGTTTCAGCTGACTGAAGTAGTAGTTTAATCGGATAACTAAAACAGTGCTTCCGTATACCGCCATTGTACCCACGTGGGCAAGTGAAAAGGAGGGGAGGGGGTATGCCAAAGTTAAAATGCATATTATAATGTTCATTTAATTGTGTTCTGAATGGAAAAACAATCTTTTCATAGTTATAGCACAACTCGATCATATTCTGCTGTGGATTATTTTGTTCCAGATGCCATAGTTAATTTCACTGACTTTTCGCTGGGGTAGGCCTGTCGGTGTCCTGACAATCGCACCCAGTGCGGGTGGAGGGACGGTCGGCTAATCCTCTCGTCCGAACTCCGCCCGACAGACAGAAGATCGGAGGGATGTCAGGTCTCTATGCCACGGTCACGATACCCAGCTCTGGTACCAGCCGCATCAAATTTTCGTAGTTTAGTCAAAATTCTTGTAAATATTAAACTAGTGGCATATTACAGATTATATGTACAGCCTTAAAAAAAGAAGCTGATTTCCAGAAGAAGTATGAGGGTGCGTTCACACTGGCGAGCCGTCTGGCGCCTAGTGGGCTCACGCCCGCCGCCAGCCTGCATTTCCACACTGCGCGCCGGGCCTAGCCGAGATCAAAAATAGGGGCAAAAAATGTTGACGGCATATAAGACCACGCCAGATCGTTCTTTTCATTCCGCGAGAGTTTTTAGTTTCGTAACGCTCCTTATTCGATTTTGATGAAAGTATATGGTTAAAAAAATCTGATTTTAGGCATATGGTAGTACAACATCCTAGCTTTCGAATAAAACATTCACCTTTTCGAAATTCGTAACAGTCGTTCTCAAATGATGCTTTTTGTCAAGTATGCGCACTTTATTTACAAATCGTGTATTGAAAAAGTTCGATAGCGGGCAGTTCACTGTTCTATGCATTTTAGACCATGCGAGTGAAATGGAGCTAAAACTATAGAAAAGTTTTTGAAATAGTAGTGGCACCAATATCTACCTCCTTTCACAAGTTATTGCGAGTTATCTGAACGGCGTCGTGCCGCGATCGCGAGCCTACGAACTCGGCGGCTGTTGAGCGTAACGTGAAGCACTGAATACAAGTATGAAGTAATTTTTCTTGGGTGGCGACCCATTACAATGGACAACGATATGCTACGGTTTTACTTCAGGTTATACTTGACTTTATGAGAGGCATACAACTGGATTTTTATCCACACTAGTCAATTAATGGACTATATATTTCGTGTTTGGAAGTAGAAGAGGACAAAATCTATGTATACTGCGACTTTACTGTTGATGGACTGAAATAAAATATTCCAACATTATACTTAATGGCTTTCTGGTTGGCAATGATAAAAGAAGAAGCTAAAAAAATACAATTACAGTTATGGATGCATCTACTCCTAATACAAAAGATATTCTTATTTTCGCTTTTGTAGCTCTCGAAAAATGTTGTACCACAACACAGCGTGTCCCACATAAAAGCGGTACCCTCACGTCTGAGATTAAATTAAGAATGAATTAAGTAAAAAAACAGTGACATTAAAAGCACGCAGTTACCTCCTTATACGAAAGGCTGCAACTGGTGGCTAGAGGCATTCGTGAGGTGTACCGGTTTCATATGCGTCATGCTGTACTATATTTCAGCCCACCTCCACGTTCAAAGAACTCTACACAGCTATCAGATATATTTTCATATATATATATATATATATATATATATATATATATATATATATATATATAAACCTGTCTAAGGGGAACAAAGTTTCTATGAACATTTTACTGAATCATTTGATAACAATTTTCTTTGTCTGGATTATAGTACTTTCATTTCGAGTTTTATACTTTAACTGAAAGAAAAATACGATGATTTAGTTTAGCCTCAGACACTGCAGGACAGAAGCATGTGTCACTTTTTTAAAATTTATTTTTTCTTCTTTGTGGGCTTGTCCTCAGCAACAAGGAATCCCCACCCCCTGTCAGCAGAATATCTAAGGAAACACGGGGGTGACCAGAACTTGTTCATTGCCGTCTACTTCGAGTCAGCTAATAGTTAATTGATTTTGTTATTTTAATACTATTGTTCTCACACTGTAGTGACACATCGGATTTTAAGCATATAAGAAACAGGTGATAATGAACTCATCCCATGAATTTCGACTGACATTTGGGAGAGTTTTTCCTTATGAGAACATGTCTGAATTTTTTATTCGTTTTTCAGAATTAATAGTAATACAAGAAAAAATAAACAGAACATTTTTTCACAAGTATTATTTAAAAAAAAGTATCATGCAGAGAAACCTGTGATGAGAACAGGCTGGAGACGCGAGATACTTGTGCTGCAGAAGCAATACCATAGCCCAGTCGGCTGGCGCCGGAAAGTGAACATTCCGAATGTCGTCGGCTCGGCTGGAGTGGAGTCGTCTCGGCAGTGTGAACAGTGCAATTACAAACAATGTGTCTAATCTCTCGGCTCGGCTCGGCCCGGCCGGCAATGTGAACACGGCCTAAGATACTGAGCGAAGCTCGGTCGCCCAGGTAATTAAGTGGGTCTCGGTATATTTGATACTGGCGAGGTTACAATGTATTGCAATTATTGAACAATAAAGTTATTGATCCCTGGATGTACAGTACATCGAGAACCGGGGGTGGAGGCTCAAGAATGCACCAAATGGAACAAAAAGTAACTCTGACCGCAGGGCTTTGCGTAGTGTTGCCAGGTATCCCTATCTTCAGGGATCTGTTGACACGTCCCGATTCACCCTCGATCGGGTCGCCGAATATTCCGATTTTGGGTCAATCGAACATCAAAGAAGTTCCAAAGCTAAAACAATGGATACAGGCATCTCATTATCTCGTTCTTTTCGCTGACGTGCCGCTACGGCTTTTTTCGTGCACGAGATTGCGGCGATCAACATTTTACTTACTGAGGCAGCCACGTTGTGTTCGCTTTTTACGCCTTCCAGTTTTTTTTAATGCGGAAACTAACGTTATAGTTGTACCCACGCAATACTTTTACTTATGTTTTAGAAGTTGTATTGCCATAAATGTATCTTCTTAAAGTTGTGTTATGCTTTTACCTGTACACTTGACAGCAAAAAAAGTGGATCACTGCTGAATGCAACCCAACTAACGTAGCTGTGTTGCGGGTACTCCACATTCAAAACCCCTGTAGAGTACAGTCGTTCGATTATTCACAATGGGTACCAAAGAAGGAGTAGAGAATATTCCTCCTTATGGCAGTCAGTCGACAACAAAAACATTAGAATACAGGTTATTAGAGAAGATAAAGCAACATAAATTCAATTTTATTACAATAAGTGACAAATCGTATACATTATCAAACTCATTCAATGACACAATGAGTTTTTGTTCATGCTCTGAATTTGAACGCACTGTTGATCAAAAACAGGTTGCGTTTCTGATCGGGACTCGATTGGGCATAAAGAGACTTATTGAAGTTTTCATTGGTATCGGTTCACAAGGCCAATATCCGAACCCAGAAATACATGGTTAACTTTAGCATTGCATCAGAATTTGCATGAAGTTCAAATTGTTGCTGAGAGGTAACCACTAAAGGTATATAACACAGTGCAACTCAAAGATGACATTGCGAATCGTTAACTAAGTACGATCACACGCCAGATATTAAATAAATTCAGAAACAGCGCTATATTTCAACTTGAAACGACGATACAATTGACTTCTTTCCGAGCAGAGACTCAAACCCGGCTATATTCGCTTATATATGTGCAAATGTTCCGCTACAAGTAGCGCAAACTGCGTCGGATTAGTCGTGCGCACTGGGGCGCCGTACTGCGGTGCGCGTGGCCCTTCGCCGTCGGGGGTTCTAGTCCCCCCTTCGGGCATGGGTGTTTGTGTTGTCCTTAGCTTAGTTTACCGTATATTAAGTAGTTTATAAGATACGAACTAATGACCAAGCAGTCGAGTCCGATAGATTTACAAATACTTCCAAACATTTTGAAGTAGCGCAATAAATAACTTTGTGCTGCCTGGAACTCCATCGTCAGAGTTGACCTCGGATGACAAGGTAACAACTCTCCCATTATCTGTCATTCCAGAAAGCAACACAACTATTGATCCACCATGTTGTCATTTCACTACCATATTCGTACCAGGTAGACAATTTTTCTACAGGCCATGTCTTTCTCGAGTGGTCCAACACCATAGGAGAACATCTTTTGCACACATTATGCAATGACTCAATTACTTCTCCTGTGACGTGATGTCGAGCATTGACGTATTTACAGTGAAGGAGACGAATGTAATGTTGCACAGACACATAAGAAAGAAAATAAAAGTAATCCACTGAGTTACAGATGCATCGTATTGATACCGACTGTAGCAGGGTGTTTGAACAAATACTTTTCCCAACGTTATGAAATATGTAGAAATATATCACGTATAAACTAACATCAAACCAGAATGTATTTCTAAATCTTTACTCTTGTGAGACTTTAGCGATACTATATTTGCATGAAGTACTGAGTACTGTCAAACTAATTCAGTATTTATAGAGTGCCAAAATGATTTTTGGTATTTTCAGTCGTAATTAACTTCCAACCATATCACTTTCCTAAGGTGTATAGTCACAGTTGTGCTATTGGAATCGTGATGTCCTGTCTGCAGTAACTGACGAGGTGTCAACTAGTGAAAAGGACGTGACTAGTGTAATTCTTCCAGCAAACTGAAGTAGACTTATCCTGTTTCGAATATGAATTCTAAATATTTAAAGAGCAATCAGAGCATTGCTCTTAGATTTGAGGCAGTTAATGCTGTCGACTAGTAAATTTCTCGGAAAAGCAATGTCAATTGCGAAATGATTTTGAATTTGTATCTTCACGGCGCAAATGGTGACAATTGACCTTAAACATCAATATGAATTTGGCTCTGAACATGATTACCAAACGAGTTTCGTCAGCATTCTAGACATCTAGACGTCGAAAAAGTAGAAATAATATATCAGATTGTGCAATGTAGTGAATTATGGGAATCAAGGTCTCGGTTGTTTTCCGATTTTTTCCCTTCAAGTTGGAGGGGGGGGGGGGGGGGGAGAGGGAAGGGGGATGAGGTGCGAACGCAAAATTAAAACAAGAACATTTTCACTGCTCTCCGATTTTTCAAATATTTAAATGTTTGTAGTGCTTATGGGACTTAACTACGGGGTCATCAGTCCCTAAACTTACAAACTACTTATGAACTAGCTAATACTAAGGACGGCACAAATATCCATGCCCGAGGGGGGATTCGAACCCCCGACCGTAGTGGCCGTGCAGACCGTGACTGGCGCGTCGCAAACCGCTTGGCCAACGCGGTCGGCTCCGATTTTTCCATGATATTTCAATCACCAACCTTCTCCTATGAATCCAAAGAGCTTTTTTTCCACTCCCGCATAAAGTATGTTATTGCAACTGTAAGGATAACATAGAGTAAGTAGAACTAGCGCATACGCTTTTTGGCATTTTTTTCGTGCTTCGTACAAGCGTGGAACAGTCGAGAATTGGATCGACTTTATAAACCCATTTCGAATCACTTAACTCTGAACGCTTTTTGGCATTTTTTTCGTGCTTCGTACAAGCGTGGAACAGTCGAGAATTGGAGCGACTTTATAAACCCATTTCGAATCACTTAACTCTGAATAACAGGACAATCATGCAAATAAAGGGCATCAGTCGTGCAGCACTTATTGTTGCAGAGACGCTTTATAAGTGCACAATGATATACTACGTATGTACAGTTTGTGCTGCTGCCACGAAAACTGTTTAGTCTTACAACTCGCTTAGTTATCTATGTTCAATACGTAGTTTCGTAACTCTAGATCGCAGAGTGCTTACATGAGAGAATAGTTTCCTGCATCGTATCATTGTTAAAAAGGTAAAGCAGTCAACAATCCGAAGATTGGTTTGAAAACCACAGTGCTTTACTAGGCATGGTCCTGTTTGGAGGTGGTATGCCGTTGCCTTCCTCTGACCTTCAAACTGACTTACCTAGCCAGTTATAGGGGGATCTACAGTTTAACGTGCGTTCCGAACCACGGTGCTACTCGGTATTTAGCTATGTGAAATATTATGTGGTAGCTCCATCATCACTATATGCTTTTATATATAGAGAACAATCTAGAGTGCAATAATTTATTTTATTCCACTAGTTTCGATCTTCTTTTAGACCATCTTCAAGAATTTTAGCTCCATAGATGTTGTGGAGCTAGCGGGTAACTGGGAGGCTTCCAGTGCGTCACTGCTCCAGCGCTGGAGCCGCGATGCCTGCCGCTATCGTAGTGATTACTTTTGGTGATGTTAGTTACAATAGCGCCTGCGCGATAAACGGCGGCAACTAATGCATAATGTATGGAGGAAACGTGTCTGATCGTTTTGGGGCTTTCGGATTCGCACTTGTGTTGTCTTTGGCGCCTTCCAATGCGCACTGCTCCAGTCACGCACTGGAAGGCTTCCCAGTTACCTGCCAGCTCCACAACATCGATGGAGCTATAATACCTTAAGATGGTCTAAAAGAAGACCGAAACTAGTCGAATAAAATAAATTATTGCACTCTAGACTGCTCTCTATATACGATTTTAAACAAGAGTGCGTTTACCACAAAAAAAAAGTGAAACCAATATGTTTCTAAAAATATGTGATTATATTCTTAAACTTCATTAAATATTTGAATTAAACGTCAAAGGTTTATGTGACAGCTCAGGTTATAAAGAAATAGTTCTAGTTGTGTAAGTTGAAACTACATATTTGAATAGGTTAGATAAGACTTTTGATTCTTCAAGAGGTGAACGTGGCTCTGCAGCCTGGAGCTGTATTTGCCGTGGCTCGCGAACTACAGGGTAGCAGGGCTGGATGGATAACGGGCTGGCCGGCGAGAAACAGCGTGGCGCCGATGCGAGGCGAGGCCGATGGCGGTGCCATGAGGGGCCAGGCTCTGCCTCTGACGCTCATGTTGACGTAAACGTTTACTTCCTCTCCTGCTATATCAGAGCGACAAGCGGAAGTAGGCGTCAGGCAGTCTGTGGCAATGGTTCACTGGGAGCGGTCAATTCGAGGCAGAGTCGTCGCTCTGATTGAAGATGGAGGATGCTCCATCAGAGAGGCAGGTAGAAGGTCTGGCGTGTCATATACCACTACAGCGAGATGGTGGAGGAACTACCTTGCCAGACGCACCACCGAGAGAGCTACTGGGTCAGGCAGGAAGAGAGCAAGCTTCCCCGGCTCCAGTGACACGATTCGCCGAAGGCTGATGGATGCTGGACTACAGGCACGACGGTCCGCTGTGAAACAAGAACTCAGCGAAGAAATTATTACATACAGGTTGGCATTTGCAGAGCTCCATCTTAGGGCATCATGGGAAAATATTATTGTCACTGACGAAAAAGTGTTTTCCACCAGTAACGACGGACCGAGGGTCATTTACAGGCCTTGAGGGACTCGCCACATACCAGAATATGTAACAACGACGAGAAAAAGTGGGCGCAAATCCATTTCCTGTTGGGGTTGGATATCTGCACGAGGAGCAGGAATCCTTCATAGGATAGAAGGCATCCTCGACAGTGTACAGTACGCCCACATACTGGAAAACGTGATGCTTCCGTCAGTGAGAATGCTGTATGGAGAAGCGGACTTCATGCTGCAAGAGGACCATTCTCCTGTTCACAAGTCTGCATTCGTCCAGCAGCGACTCTCCACGATTGGCGTCAATGTCATGGACTGTCCGCCGCGGGCGGCTGACATGAACCCCATGGAAAATATGTGGGCTGAGGTCGCCAGGACGTTAACAGAGAACTGGCCACAAAACCAGCCAACTACGCCGGACGCTCTTTGGGACTGCGTTCTGGAGGCATGGAGGAAGTTGCTTCTTCAGGGTGTTACGTCCGACGACTTATAGAGTCGCCAAGACGCATGACAGAAGTAAAAAATAATGAGGGATTCTGGATAAAATATTAAAGTCCCTATAAAGTTTTGTTACGTCTTCCTTTTCTTTTCTTCCTAAGTGAGAGACAGTGAGAGATCACTTGGCAAAAGAAATTAAGTATGAGTTAGTTATTCTTTTTAGTTGCCTTTTCAATTGCTTTTTTTTTAATACAGTCCGTTTATAAATCTAAGTTTACATCATTTTACCCTGTCTCCATAAATACAGAGTAATCGGTTTACATGAGCGCATTCAAAGCATGTATTGTTATTTCAAATGAGCTTCTTTCTTCCCCTCCATCCTCCTCCTCTCTCACCTGCACAAAGTATGCAAATGCAAACGATTCGGTTTTGCATTTATTCGTTGTTAATTTCTCCTCCATTCTCCCTCCCTCTCTCTCTCTTTCTCTCTATCACCTCCGTTACATTATACCCTCAGTCGTCCTTCTGGTCTATTCCTCCAAGACGTAAAAAAATTAGTGGTTTCCGTTAAAACCATACTGTCTTTTTTAATGTCTGCTTTCTTTACTGTTCATCGGTCCTCTCCATGAAGCAGTGTTCTTTTATATCTCCGATAATCCATCCTCCGTTCTGTATAACATCAGTTTCTTTTCTCTCGGCCTTAAAATAAACTGTGGCATGTCACTTGTCTAAAATGTTCAAATGTTTGTTAAGCTTAAGGAGCTTAACAGCGCGGTCATCAGTCTCTAAACTTACAAACTACTTATAAACTAGCTTATACTAAAGACGGCACAAACATCCATGCCCGTGGGGGAATTCGAACCCACGACGGGGAATCGCCTCGCACATCTTAGCATAGCGCCTCAATGCGCTCGGCCACGCGGGAATCGAAGTCAGACTTCCATACTTCTTTTAATTCAATACTTTTCCTTTCATTCAATGCCTTTCATATATTGACACGAAAAACTCTCTCTAGGTAATTAAATTTATAAGTAAAATAGGATAATAAAGGAACTGTATATTTAAAGAAAATACTTCTGTTTAAAGGTAGCTCAAAGGAAAAACCATGTTTTATTTCAGTTGCCAAGAGATCTTCCACAGTCTTTACCTTAGGCAATATGAAAATATAGACGAGATTTAAAAAATAAAAAAATTAATAATTCATTCAGAATTCCTCATTATTTGTTTCTTCCATAATGCATCTCAGCATGTAATCCATAAAGCCATCGGACCAGCTTCTCTTCAGTAAAATCGACGACTCTATCTCGAGTTGGTTGCTCGCAGCGAGTCGGCCTGATTTGTATTTCTGCTTTCCGCTCTCACTATGAAGACAGGAAGTAAACATTCTGTATTTACGTCAGGGCCCTTCTTTGCGCCGTAGTGAGGGCTGTTGCCAGCCGCCGAGAACTCCAGCTGGCTGGTTTCCGCCTCGGCACCAGCTGTGGTTGACCGGCCTGCCCGTAGCTCGCAAGCCACGGCTAATACAGGCCCCGGTCGCAAAACCAGGCTCAACCCTCGAAGTATCAAAAGTTTCTGCAAACCTACCCAAATGTGTAGTATAAACTACCACAGATAGAGCTATTTTGCAATTAAATGGGTAGTCACACTATCTTTTGGCATTTCATTCAAATATTTAACGAAGTTAAAGAATAGAATCATGATAAACGTAGCTGCCATATAATGTTTTACCTAGATAGCAATCATACGACACAGGAAACTATTCTCTCTTTTCTGCACTCTGCATTGGATCTAGACGTAATGAAATATGTATTCATCTTAGAAATGTAAGCATGTTGTAAAATTAAACAGTTCTGGTGGCAACAAAACAATTGTATACATGTAGTATATCATTCACGTTTTGTGCACTTATAAAATATTCTTAATGTCACTGAAACAATAAGTGCTACACAACAGAAATTACGTTCTGCTGGGGCCCTTCATTTACACGATTATTCTGTTATTCACACTGGAGTGTTTCGTAATGGGTTCGTAGAATCACTTCAGTTTCTCGACTGTTCCACGCTTATACGAAGCTCGAAATAATAATAATAATAATAATAATAATAAATACAAGTGTCACATAGCGTATGTGTGAGAGTGATATATTCTTTCAATTTTTTCGACGTCCTCCATCTGTCAGGTAATAATGGGACACTGCTCAGCAATACTGCAGAAGAGGTGGAACAATTGTAGGATTGCAAGTCTCCTTACGAGAAGTTTAAAACTCCTGATAGTATGTGTCAATAACACACCGTTTATTCCACCTTCGCCAAAACATGTGTTATTCACAATTAACATTGTTTTTAATCGCACCCTCAGGAATTTCGTTATATGTATAAACTTCATATTTTTTTTGCTCATCGGTATCTAGAATGCTGTCGAAACTCTTTTAGTATCCATGTTCAGAGTCAAATGCATATTGATGTTTAAGGTCTATTGTCACCATATGCGCCGTGAAGATACAAATTCAAAATCATTTCGCAATTGACTTTGCTTTTCTGAGTTTAGTGGTCGGGTGCATTAACTGCCTCAAATCTAAGAGCAATATTCTGCCGGCCGCGGTGGCGAGGGGACTGAGGCGCTCCAGTCACGGTCTGCACGGCCACTACGGTCGGGGGTTCGAATCCCCCCTCGGGCATGGATATTTGTGCCGTCCTAGTTCGTAGGTAGTTCATAAGTAGTTTGTAAGTTGAGGGACTGATGACCCCGTAGTTAAGTCCCATAAACTATACAAACAAACAGCAATATTCTGATTGCTCATTAAATATTTATAATATATATTCGAAACAGGAGAAGTCTACTTCACTTTGCTGCAGGAATTACAGTCCTTTTCACTAGATGACTCCTCGTCAGTTACAGCAAAATATAACCTTGCAGACAGGACATCACGTTCCCAGTCGCACAACTGTAACAAACTCCTTAGGAAAGCGATATGGTTCGAAGTTGATTATGGCTGAAGATGCCAAAAATCGTTTCGGCACTCTATAAATACGGAATTAGTTTGAGAGTACTCAGTAGTTCATGCAAATATAGTGTCGCCAAAGTGTCACAAGAGTAAAGATTTAGAAATCCTTGTCGGTTTGGTGTTGATACGTGGTATATTTCTAGATATTTCATAATGCTAGAAAAGTATTTGTTCAAAAGTCCTACTACGTGTCGATATCAATACAATGGATCTGTAACTCAGTGGATTACTTTACCGGCCGCGGTGGCCGAGCGGACTGCGGCGCGCCAGTCGAGGTCTGCACGGCCACTACGGTCAGGGTTTCGAATCCCCCGTCGGTCATGGATACTTGTGCCGTCGTTAGTGTTAGCTAGTTCATAAGCAGTTTGTAAGTTGAGGGACTGATGATCCCGTAGTTAAGTCCCATAAGCTATACAAACATTTGAGCCGGCCGCGGTGGCCGAGGAGACTGAGGCGCTTCAGTCACGGTCTGCACGGCCACTACGGTCGGGTGTTCGAATCCCCCCTCGGGCATGGATATTTGTGCCGTCTTTAGTATTTTGTAAGTTTAGGGACTGATGACCCCGTAGTTAAGTCCCATAAGCTTAACGAACATTTGAACATTTTGATTACTTTTATTTTGTTTATGTATCTGGGCAACCATCCATTCGTCTCCCTCAGTATAAATACTTCTACGCTCGACATCATGTCGTAGGAGAAGTAATTAAGCCATTGCATCGTGCGTGCACAAGATGTTCTCCTAAGGTGTTGGACAACTCGGAAGACATTGCCCGTAGATGAATGATCTTCCTGGTACGACTATGGTAGTGTAATGAAAACACGTTGGATCATGTCTGATGAAAGTACTGCTTCCTGGAATGACAAACAAATGTAGATTAAAAGAAATAGTCCGTCACAAGCTGCTTGTGGCCATTGAGTGCACGCATTGAGGAAGTTGAACAGTTGTGCTCAGCCGGAATTCGGGCCCATTCCTACTGCTCTCTGAGCGGTTACGGTAACCATTGCACGAGAGGGAAAACAACGATCATCGCAGATGCGCGGGCAATTCGCCCCTCCCCCCTCACCCTTCGTCACCAACAAGACTCGAACTTCCTCACACGGCTTACGTAGTTGCCGTTTGCAATTTGCTCTCACTGCTCGTGGCACTTTCAAAAATGTTTCAAATGTTTGTATAGCGTATGGGACTTAACTACGGGGTCATCAGTCCCTAAACTTACAAACTACTTATGAACTAGCTTATCCTAAGGACGGCACAAATATCCATGCCCGAGGGGGGATTCGAACCCCCGACCGTAGTGGCCGTGCAGACCGTGACTGGAGCGCCTCAGTCTCCTCGGCCACCGCGGCCGGTTCATGGCACTTTGCCGATTACCTCCAGAGTTCAGACGTAGTATGGATTTGCACTAAAGGCTGGATCTGTTGTCATCTTCTCCTTAATTAAGTATATTTATGTGGTGTCTGTTCTTTCGAAATAACGGTTACCACATTTATATGTATATAGAAGAATCTTTCAAGATTCACTTATTGGTGGTATTTCAATTATAATGTCTTCGGTGTGTCATTTACTTATCAAATATACGTTTACAGACAAGGGTAATGAATTTCACGGAGTAACTACAACTATTTTCGGTCCCTACTTTCTGTATTATCTGCATCAGCCTTCACAAGGGCAATGAGGAGGCGATTCACGCTGCAGCTGTTCGCTTCCTACATGAAAATGTCGAAGCTCTCTAAGGATTAAGAGGCAGCAGCTCTCAATTAAAAACTGGAGCGAGAGTAACATTTTACCCACACTCTGACAGAGCACAAACTGCTATATCGAACCAAGAAATATTTGTGGCAGATTATGCCACTGCCTAGTAAACATCTCAGAAAAGCAAAACCAATTTTAAAATGATAATGAAGTTATATCTTCACACCGCTAATTGCAATAATTGACCATAAACATAAATATGTGTATAGTTCACCATATGATTACCAGAAAATTTTCGTCACGTCTTGAGAAATCGTTAAGGATTATACATCTAACGAAATTTCTGGTGGGTAACAACTTTAACTGGGAAAAATATCTGTTTTGGGGAAGATAAGACAAGTGGTTTGTTCTTGACACAATCATTAGAAGAATAAAACGTCTCCGAAGGAGACTGCCAACCCTACAATTGCTCCACCTCTTCCGCAGTATTGCTGAGCAATGTGCGATTATTACCGGACGGTATAGATGGAGGGTAGAAAAAGTTGAAAAAATATATCAAATTGTGCGGTATAGTGAATTAGCGGAAAGAAGGTCTCGAATGTTTTCCATTTTCTTATTTAGGTTGGTAGGGGGCGGAGAGGGCAGGGAGATGAGGTGGGGACGCAATATAAAAACAAATCTCATTTTCAGTGAGGCATGCTTCTTCTATGAGATTTCAATCACCAACTTTCTCCTACGAGTGCAAACAGCTTTTCTACTCATTACCGTACAAAGTAAGGTAAAAATGTAAAGCAGTCAACAATCCGAAGATTGGTTTGAACACCACAGTGCTTTACTAGGCATGGTCCTGTTTGGAGGTGGTATGCCGTTGCCTTCCTCCGACCTTCGAACAGACTTACCCAGCCAGTGATAGGGGGGCCTTCAGTTTAACGTGGGTTCCGAACCACGGTGCTACTCGGTATTTCCACATGAGCAATACTGCCAGAGGTGAAAAATGTGGAAAGTGAGGAACTGGCAGGGATCGAACCCGCGACCTTTGGATTGTAGTCTGGCACTTTACCACTGTGCAAACGAGGCGCACTGCCGTACGAAGTATGATGTTACAATTGTAAGGAGGCCGCGGAGAGTAGCCGTGTGGTCGAAAGTCCCATGTTATGGATAAGGCTGCTGCTCGCGTAGGAGGGTCGAGTCCTCCATCTGGCATGGGAGTGTGTGTGTTGTCCTTAGAAGAGTTTAGTTATGTAGTGTGTAAGCTTAGGGACTGTTGACCCTAGCATTTAAGTCACATAACATTTCACACATATTCGAACATTTGATTTGAATTTTAAGGATAACATAATGGTAATTAAAACCCGCAGAATATCCTTTTTTGGCACTAGTTTTTCTCGATCTTCGTGTAGGCGTGGATCAGTCGAGAAACTGAGGCGATTATATGGACTCATTACGAAAAACGTCAGTGTGAATAACAGAATAATCGTGTAAATGAAGGGCCCCAGCAGAAGGTAATGTCCGTTGTGTAGCACTTATTGTTTCAGACACATTGAGAACACTTTATAAGTGCACAAAACGTGAATGACATACTACATGTATACAATTGTGTTGTTGCCACAAGAACTGTTTAATTATACAACATGCTTACATTTCTAAGATGAATACATATTTCATTACGTCTAGATCTAATGCAGATCGCTGAAAAACGAGAATAGTTTCCTGTGTCGTATGATTGCTATCTAGGTGAAACATTATATGGCAGCTACGTTTATCATGATTCTATTCTTTAACTTCGTTAAATATTTGAATGAAATGTCAAAAGATAGTGTGACTACTCATTTAATTGCAAAATAGCTCTATCTGTGGTAGTTTATACTACACATTTGGGTAGGTTTGCAGAAACTTTTGATACTTGATGGGTTGAGCCTGGACTTGCGACCGGGGCATATATTAGCCGTGGCTTGCGAGTTACGGGCAGGCCGGTCAACCACAGCTCATGCCGAGGCGAGGCTTGGCGGAAACCAGCCAGCTGGCGGTCGCCGCGGCGCCCAGTAGCCCCCAGTACTGCGCAAAGCAGGGCTCTGACGTAAATACAGAATGTTTACTTCCTGGCTTGATAGTAAGAGCGGTAAGCAGAAATGCAAATCAGGCCGTCTCACTGCGAGCAATCAACTCGAGATAGAATCGTCGCTTGTACTGAAGAGAAGCTGGTCTGATGACGTGCAGATTATATGTTGAGATGCATTATGGAATGAACAAATAATGAGGGACTCTGAATAAATTATTCGTCCTTTATTTTTTTAAAATTTGTGTTATTTCAAATACGTCTCTCTCCTTCCCTCCATCCATTAATAGAACCCTCCGTCCTTCACAAAATATGCAAACGATTTGGCGCATTTTTTCGTTGTTAATTTCTCCTCTAATCTCTCTCTCTCTCTCTCTCTCTCTCTCTGTCACCTCCCTTACATTATAACCTCAGTTGCCCTTTTGGTCTATTCCCTCAAAACGCTGTAAAAAATTTGTGGTTGTATCCTGACAACAAACGTCGAGAGGCTCACGAACAGCAGGGGCATAGCTTGCACAGTAAATAATACCAGGATCATTAATATTTACGCTCCTTCCGGAACGGGGAAAAAACACCAGAGAGCGGAATTTTTTAAAGAAGAAATAGTGCCACTCTTCATGCGCCGTCCCGAACAAATCATATTTGCAGGCGACTTTAACTGTGTCATCAACTCTAAAGATCAGATACCAAATTTCAATAACTGTATCGAACTTGCGAATATCATCAGAGAGGTCAACTTAATAGACACATGGGAACTCAAACATGGTGATAAGGCCGGTTTTACCTACATCACCAACCATTCCGCTAGCCGTATTGATAGAATTTACGTCACGCCGAATTTACAGCATCACGTTCTGCAAGCAGAACTATGGCCGAATATATTTTCCGATCATGTGGCCTACATATGCACCGTTAATCTACAAAAACAAGGAACGTACAGAGCAAAAGGACAATGGAAACTGAACGTCACACATCTGACAGATCCAGGATGCCAAGATACCTTCCAGAATACGTGGAGAGAATGCGAGAGAAAGTTTCCAAAGTACGACTCAGCCCTTAAGTGGTAGGTGAAATGCGCAAAACCCGCGTTAGTAAAGGCCATGAAACATTACTCTTGGGAGAAAGGTGTTTGGACAAAGAATACAATAGAATTTTATTATCAGTGCCTCAGAGATCTATACAAACAAGATGCTACCATCATAGAAAATTATACACAGATCAAAAGAATAAAGGCCACAATTTTAAGCCTCAAGCGAAAGCAGTTAGAAGGCTGCATAGTAAGAACACGACTACAAAATACAGTTCAACGAGAAACAACATCCATGTATCATATAATACAAGAACGGAAAAGAAAAAAACCGGAAAATTTTAACAGAATTGAAATCAGTAGACGGGAACATTTTGACAACACAACATGACATACGAGAAGAAATCTATAAATATTTTACGACACTTTTAACTGACAAACCAGTGAATGAAGTGGCGCAACAAGCCGTCATCGCAAGGCTAACCGCGAAGTTAAATCCGGAAGAAGCGGCAAACCTGTCAGTAGATGTAACAGAAGAGGAAGTGGCAGACGCCATTCGAAGAAGCGCTAAGAATAAGTCCCCTGGTCCTGACGGATTACCAGCAGAATTTTATCATACGTTTGAACAACAGCTAATCAGCAAGCTGACGCTTATATGTAATGAAATTCTGAACGCCGGTAGTGACATGTTACTAGAATTTTGTGAAGGTATAGTGGTGTTAGTCCCTAAAACGCCAGGAGGGAAGACCGTCAACAACCTGCGTCCAATAACACTACTCAATACCGACTACAAAATCTTCACGCGCATCTTGACGCAAAGATTAACTTCGGTTATAACAACCATTACCGGGAAATATCAAACGAGTGTTGGGAAAAATAGAACCATTTACCAGTCATTGTGTGAATACAGAGATATTATTGCAACAGCAGAAGCTCTGGACATTCCAGGTGCGATAGTATCTCTTGATTTTGAAAAAGCCTTTGATAGAGTTAACCATTCATATCTTTTTCGGACCATGGAAGCAATGAACATTCCACAAAAAATTATCACTACAGCCAAAAACCTACTAAAGAGTTCCACCTCTCGAATATGTGTCAACGGCCAATTAAGCAGACCGATCAGAATTATGAGCTCAGTACGCCAGGGATGCCCAATGTCCCTGAGTTTGTTTGCGATAGCAATTGAACCTCTGCTATGCTCCCTGACGCAGGACCTCGCAGGGCTACATATACACGGCCGCAAAATAACATGTCAAGCGTATGCAGACGACGTCAGTTTCGTTATCACGGAAAGTGACGAACTACGGAAAGCGCCCCAAAATATAAAGACCTATGAAGAAGCGTCAGGAGCAAGATTAAACCGTAATAAATCGGGAATAATGAACATCGGCCGGGGATTAGAACATAGAGCCGACGAACAAATAAATTACGTAGGTACTATCAAGACGCTTGGCATTGAATACACGCCAAATATCCGCCGCACGGATGCCCTTAACTTCAAAAAATTGTTGGCAAAACTACGAGCTGCCATACAGCAACACAGTTTACGTAATCTAAATGCCATCCAAAAAGTGCAATTAGCAAACACTTACATAACTTCTAAAGTTAATTATGTCGCCCAAGTACTACCGCCGGCCGCGGTGGCCGAGGTGACTGAGGCGCTCCAGTCACGGTCAGCACGGCCACTACGGTCGGGGGTTCGAATCCCCCCTCGGGCATGGATATTTGTGCCGTCCTAGTTCGTAAGTAGTTCATAAGTAGTTTGTAAGTTTTGGGACTGATGACCCCGTAGTTAAGTCCCGTAAGCTTAACAAACATTTGAACATTTTTGAACAAGTACTACCAATACCAAAGATAATAGCTCAACAAATGATAGCAGCACTCAGCCACTTTGTCACCAGAGGACAAATTTTTAAGGTCCAGTATGAGACCTTAACGCTACCTTTCAGGAACGGAGGCTTACAGTTGACACATATTTACAGTAAATCACAGGCGCTGTTCGTCAGCAAGTTCTACAAACAGTGGAAACAATCGCCCGATTCTCTTACAGCTCATCATTTAAATGAAATGACACCGATTAGTATGGACACACCCGTAGACGTGCATCACATCCCCAACTCGTTCCATCATATCAGACATTTTCTTATAGAACTGAGCTATATTCTACGAAATACTCCCGAGAAAGATCTATACAAAGTCAAAGAAGTCTATCACAACATGACGAAAAACAAAACGAGAAACAGAATAGAGGAGAAGTACAAAGAATACAACTGGGAAAAGATCTGGGAAAACGTTCAAGACCCTTACTTACCGACTAACATGCGATCGACATGGTACACGGCAGTTAACAGAAAACAAATACAAAGTTGCATGCAATTCATCTCGCAGAAACGCCTAATTGCATCGCCTGTAATTTAGTTGACTCAGAGGAACACCGTTTCACATGCGACGCTGTGAAAAACATCTGGACACTCTGTACATCGAAACTCGCAAGTGTACTGCGAACATCTCCCAGAACAATCACACCGGCTAGAATGCTCCACCCAGACGAAGTCCCCTACCCAAACACAAAACGAAGAGCAATAAATTGGATTAAAGGACATACTGTGTACTACATTTTTTCAGAAAAGAACAAGACTAAAGACGACTATTGGATTTATCTCACGACAGAACACGAAAAACTTACGAGAACTAAGAAATATAAAGACAAGTATGCGAATTTTCTACTTAGAACCATAACATAAGAAAAGATGGGTAGCACCCATAGAAGTATTTTTAATTTTCTATATTTACGTTTTAACTTTTTTTTTTTTTTTTTTTTTTTTTTTTAATGTCCTTAAAACTTCTGGGATTTCGTAAGATAGTCCTGAGCTGTTGCTGGCCGATACTTCAAGGTATACTGAGAAGACAAACAAATAGAAAACGATAATTAGGAAACAAAGAAAACGAGTGAAACGGCATAAACTGCAGTAGCAGCCTTTACGTGAAGACAACTTTGAAGTACTCGGTAAGCCGAAACAGCGCATGTGCAACCATGAAAGTACAGAAGAAGAAAAGGAACATTAATTATAATTTACTTGGAGACACATTTCATTCCTTTATGGAAGGAATGGGTTTTATAAACCCTACAAAGAAGGTCCTTAATTTGGTTTCAAAGGAATTAAGTTTTTCACGTCTGTTGATGAAGAAGCCAACAAGACAATTTATTTTCTAAAAAAAATAATAATAATAATAAAAAGGGGACTGAGGCAAAAAAAAAAAAGGGGAGTAAGGCGCTCCAGTCGCGGTCCGCACGGCCACTACGGTCGGGGGTTCGAATCCCCCCTCGGGCATGGATATTTGTGCCGTCCTAGTTCGTAAGTAGTTCAAAAGTAGTTTGTAAGTTTAGTCCTATAGACTTTACAAACATTTGAACACTTTTTTGAACTTTAGAAGCATTTCACTCTTTTACTTTCCAGTTCTGCACTCCTATTCAATATTAGATCCCGCCCTCTCTCTTCCACTACCCCTCACTTGAAAGTAGGAGACGAGGTACTGGCGGAAGTAAAGTTGTGAGGCGGCATCGTGAGTCGTGTCGGGATAGCACAGTCGGTAGTGCGCTTGCCGCGAAAGGCAAAGGTCCCAGGTTCGAGTCCCGGTTCCGGCACACAATTTTAATCTGCCAGGAAGTTTCGACAATGTGATAGTTGACGCCTCATCGTGTCAGGTCAAGAGTCTCGGTGTGTGCGGGATTGGAGTCCACGGAAGAAACAATATCAGCAGTATTTCTTCCTATTATACAATAGCAAATAGTGCGGGGTTCGAGTTCCTGCCGGGAAAAAAATTAATTGTATCGTCGTTTCAGGTACTAGTGTAACGCTATTTGTGAACATATTTAATAACTGACTTCTGATTGCGCTCAGTTAACAAATCATCAATATACTGCATTCTATTCTACAACTTTATGATGTATATACTATATTACATATCTTCAGCGGTTACCTCTCAGCAACAACATTAGCTTCATGCAATTCCTGGTGCAGTGCTAAGATTATTATTTATTTCTGGGTTCAGTAATCGGTCTTGGAAACCGATACTAATGAAAACGTCAGTGTTTTACGTCTATTTATGCCTAGAGATCACGCACTTAAACGTGGTTTATGAGTGGAGAATGTTGGGAGCTGAAGCTTTCATTCAGCTCGTAGAGCATTGGCTGTTAGAACAAGAGCCGCCTTTTTCTACCAGTGCCGCCAACTTACGGCGTATAGATTATAGGTTTTAAAAGAAACAACATGTAAGGGGTTAAGGCGTCACACATGTAACAGGAAATTATCACATTAATGTTTGATTAATAGAAAACTGGAACGTATATCTACGAAATTTTAATATTTTAAAGGGACTTATTGATCAGGTGTAGCGACGCTTTATGCTTTATTTTACTGTCGTAACTGAATAACAATCAGAATTATCATTCTTCATACCACTTTCAAGGACAGCCTTCTTTTTTCTAAAAGTAGTCGTCGCGGTATGTGGACGTATCTTAGCAAATATCAAAGTGTAAACAATAATCAATACCAAGCACAAATCAACAATACATTGACGAGGCTTACGGTGTACAATGCTGTTACGAGGTAAGGTTGGTAGAGAGCATAAACATTCTGTAGACACACGAACTCCGCCGACTTCCGCCGATCGGAGAGGGGCCACGAAAACGTGCGTGACCTGTAATCGCAAACAACTGTTGTTTGCTTAACAGTGCGTTGAGATTCAGATCACGAAAAAAAAAACATATCATGTCATTAAACAAGTGTGATAACGTATCTGACTTTTCACTTATTGCAACAAAATTTAATTTACAAGTGTTACTGTCTCATCTCTAATGACGTGTATTCTAATATTTGTTGTACGAAAGTATTGCTTTGCACCTTGTCTGAATGCCATAAGGAGAAATAGGAAACTTACTTAGTACCTATTGTGGGTACGTAATAAATGTACTGTGGAGTGATTTGACGACTTGCGACACAGCTATGCTATGGTGGTTGCATAGCGTCAGGTGCGTCCTCCACTTTGGAATTCAGGGGTGATCCACTTTTTTTGCTGTCAAGTGTACATTTAAGGTTATCCATTATAGGTAAACCGACCAATTTTATGAAGAAAAATGAGGAAGGAAGGAAAAAGCAGTACGGCACATTTCCGTGGTTATGTATGGTGAATAAAGATACAACAAGTTGCAGCGATTTAATAGTTAGCAATTATTGTGTTGAAAAGTACTATAGCGGCCATTACCAAAATAGGCAGATCAAGGTCATCCTGCAGTCGTACAGCAATTACCACTTACAGGTGATTTCAGGTGTTAGTAAAAGTTCCGAAAAAAATTGGAGATCTCTATTTGTAGCAGAGAGTATGATGGACTACTTTCCAAAAGAAAATTCTTGCCAGCCGTTACGGAAAAAGAATAAAAACTTCCGTTGCAAGAAATTTTCAAGAAAAATACTTTCTTAGTCCAGCCTGTGGAAAAAATAGAACCAGTAGGAACTGTGTGTGTTGACATATTCAACAAACGATGACAGTGATCGTAAAATGTTTTACTTATAACAAGGTGATCGACTTCTTGAGCCAGGCTCGAATATTTTTTGATTTATGGTATTTTTCTTTGCGGATAACATATTTCAGCCAAGCATTGGCTGATGCGAAGATGGCCAATGCTTGGCTGAAACTAGTTATCCGAAAATAAAGTACATCAAATAATATTTGGTATCCTGACTCAACAAGTCAATAACCTTGTTATAAATAACAACCAGATACATATTTTTACTGAAAAAATATATGGACATTCTCAAAGTTTCATGTGACACATATTTTTTCTAGAAAACCTACAAATATGTCGACATAAAGAATAACATACCGTGAAAGGTGTGAAATCGTTTCGCATGTGTAACGAAAAATGTTGTCGCTGATGAATTTGCGTTTGTTGGACTTGTAGGCCGCCGACAGGATTTTTGTTGCAACGGCTGCAGATTTTATTATTTGTAGCTGTTAACATACACTTCGTCACTGCACCCATCACCTGAACGCTGATATACGCTGTAAAAAAGTAACTGTAGGTACGTTCAGACTATTTCCGTTGAAGTCAAGCAAAATATATTTACCCGTATCGTTTTTCAAAAAACAAGTTTCATCTGCAGGCCTATTATCCTCAGCATGAATTAAGTGCATTGTACGCAAAAACATTACTCTCCCTGCTACCATGTCTCTGAATACCATTAAAAATGTTGGTCCGTCATTACACTTTCTGAATTGAAAACCAAATAAGCGTGAAGACTGATCCAGAACAATTATTTTGCCTCGGAGATCACCCTGTATTTTTCCAGTCGGCAAATAAACAACTAATAGCATAAAGTTTTCCTGAAAATGACCAGCTGAGAGATTAGCAAACTGTGATGTAAACAATCAAATAAACGTTCCGGCACCTACACATACGCTTATATACCCGTGCTTCGCAACGGTTGTTAAAGAAGGGCCTGAGCGTATCATGGCTTTTTAGGGTTCCGACCTCAGTCAGTTTTAAACATAAACTATATGCAAACCCCGGTACTTACTTATGCTGCACTCTCGTAGTCCACCTCCCCTTCCCGCCTGTCTCTGCATCCATATCTTTCTCCATATCTCCCTCTGTTCGTTTCCACCTTTCCCTCTCGGCAAAGTTTTTACAAGGTTACCCTCCGTCATGTATCATATCAACATTTATGTACCCAGTGACCTTCCTCGTGGTTTGAAGATAATGTGTGCAAAAATTAATCAAGATCGAAGTAAAACTATGCATTTTGTTTAAGTCCGTAAGTACCCTCCATCATGCAACAACTGAAATTTTATACAGACAGTGACATTCCTCTTGTGTTTAAGATCATATACGAAAAATTTTATCAGTATGCAATAAAAACAGTCACATTGAAAGACGCACTTCGTTGTTCTCAAGTTTTCCAGTTGTAATTCATACAACACTTGTTCTGAGAATAACGAAAACAACCAAAAAAGATCTGTGAAATCGGTCGAGCTGTTCTCAAGTTATGGCGCGACCAAGGTATTTAGGGATACATTTTTATGTTGCGAAATACCCTCCCCCATGCACCGTATGAAAGTTTAGGTAGACGCTGGCCTCCCTCTTATATTGAACGTCACGCGTACAAAATTTCGTGAAGATCGGAATGAAACTGTAGCTTTCGTCAGTCTGTAGGAAAAGTTTCCTCCCCCTTGCACCTTAATTCTGTCCTATCGAAAGTACTTTCTTATCTGCCGTCTTCTACCTACAAACTACATGCCGGCAAATTTCAGCTTCATAGGTGCATTAGTTTTAGAGATTTCGTGTTTAGTCAGTGAGTGAGTGAGTGCGTGACTGACCTTTCGCTTTTATATATATATAGAATACCTCCTGAAGTATGTGTCCTACAAAAAAATTATTTACCAGATTCGTATAGTGAAATATTAGAAAACTGACTTCGAAACGTGTTGGTAGTAAATATGTAGTAAATTACAATCTCATGCATATTAGAGCGAATTTTCATGCAATTCATTGTCTTTGACGTCATAGCACCTGAACTATATGTCGTAATACGATATTATTTTGAAGGTACATCCAGTGGTGTATATGTAAAATGTCTGCAAAATAGGAGATAGTAGGAAAGACGCAATAAATCAAAACGTCAAGCCTGATGAGGCGGTTTTTCATGCTCCTAATTGTTTATGACTCCATATCTCATGAACTGCGTGTCGTACTACGACAAAATTTTGAACGTACCTTCAGTGGTACGTGTGTATACTGTCTGTAAGATTTCTCACGAATACAATTAATAGTGTACGAGTAAGAAATTATAGCGTCATACCAAACGCCGTAATTTTACTGCATGAACACCAAAAATGTAGTAAGCGAGAAAAATTTTTCGTTTCATCATTTTGTTATGGTTGTCAGCGAGAAAAAGTTTACCAAAGGTTTGAATTATGTTTAAAGTTTGTTGCTAGTCGCTCCGTACTCTCCTTCTCAAATAGTGGACTGATAAAGTCACAGTGTCACAAGCCGCAAGACGGTGAAGTTTTTATTGTTCATGACACCATATCTCCTGAACTATCAGTCCTATCACAAAATCGTTTCTTAGCTGACGTCTACTACCTATAAACTATATTCCTGCCAAATTTCAGCATCATAGGTGAAGTAGTTTACGAGATTTCGTGTTTAGTCAGTGAATGATGAATGTATGAATGTGTGTGTGTGTGTGTGTGTGTGTGTGTGTGTGTGTGTGTGTGTGTATGAGAGAGAGAGAGAGATTAGTGTGAACAAATAACATGGCTCGAATTAACAAAACTTTTACGCTAACCACGGTACTACGACGACATTTTAGGAAATTACGCAACGTACCGCCACATACTTGTGCATACTAAACGCGTAAATCATCTTTTGCGATTTTTTCGAAATCGCCTAAGTAGTGCGCCTTAGTACTTGCACATTACGCTGTACTAATATAGTGCTAATAGCGAACAAAGTTTGAAGTAAATCCGTGATCCGAACGTTGCGACCTCCCCTTGTCAGTTGCAGCCTCGTGTGCATTTACTGCTGTAATCTTGTCTTTCCTTGTTCGTCTGAGTTTTATTTCTTGGTTATTGACGACGTTACTGTTTTTACGGTAGTCGCAGTTGTACGGAAGAAGGAAGGAAGGAACCATAGGGTTTAACGCCCCGTCGACAGAGTGGTCATTAGAGACGGAGCTTACGCTCGGAATTTTGGGTAAGGATCGTGGAAGGAAATCGGCCGTGCACTTTGAAAGGAACCATCCCAGCATTTGCCTGAAGTGATTTAGGGAAATCACAGAAAACCTAAATCTGGATGACCGGAAGCAGATTTGAACCAACATCCTTCCGAATACGAGTCGAGTGTGTTAGCACTGCGCCAACTCGCTCGGTGAAGAAATCATTCAGATGCTCACTAGAAGTGACAGTGAAAGCGAACTGTGATGATAGTGACGACTCTTTGACAGAATCTCGGAGTAACAGTCCTGCGCCACATACATCAGGTGTTGTAATAGAACCACCTGTTTCAAGAACGGATGAAAATCTTTCAGAATCTGATGAATCATAAATGAGAGAGAGAAAAAGGAAGCTTCAGCAACACGTTTGACACGTTTAACTGGAGGAAAAATGATTGTCGTCCGTTTGAGCATGCATTTGACGATTCAATTTCAGGACAGAAAGAGCCACATTCAAATAGTCTGTAATTTTTTCTGGTATTCTTAACGGAAGGTTTGACGAAATATGTTGCAGACGAAACAAACAGATTTCTTTTATATACCAAAGAAAATACGCCAGAATCAGAGCATTCTCGTTTGTCAAGATGGAAAGATACGAGATTTGAAGAATTGTAATCTTTCGTTGCTGTTTGTCTGCTGATGGCTCGAGTGAAGAAACTGAAAGTTAGTGACTTTGAAATGTTCAAATGTTTGTAGAGTCTATGGGACTTAACTACGGGGT
Organism: Locusta migratoria; assembly: GCA_026315105.1. Lineage (NCBI taxonomy): Eukaryota > Metazoa > Arthropoda > Insecta > Orthoptera > Acrididae > Locusta > Locusta migratoria. Next base: position 768,360,462 of record CM048755.1, read on the forward strand.
CATCAGTCCCTAAACTTACTAACTACTTATGAACTACTTACAACTAAGGACGGCACAAATATCCATGCCCGAGGGGGGATTCGAACCCCCGACCGTAGTGGCCGTGCGGACCGTGACTGGAGCGCCTCAATCCCCTCGGCCACCGCGGCCGGCCTAGTGACTTTGATCCAGATACATACTCTTGAATACTCAAATTTTCAGCGAAATAATGTCCAGGAATCGATTTCTCTTAATTTTAAGAATGCTTCATTTTAGTGACAACTTTCGCATTAATGAAGGAGATAGATTATTTAAGATTAGAAATATTGCTGATACGGTCCGCACAACATTCCACAGCGCATTTCACGCTTACCAAAAGCTTTACATTGACGAAAGCCTATTGGTTTTCAAAGGGAAATTGTCTTTCAAAGAATATATTCCATCCAAACGAATTAGGTTTGAAATAAAAACGTTTGTGCTGTGCGACTGGTTACATACTGGACTTTATTGTATATACAGGCACCACGACTGAAAGTAGCTTTCACAATCTGAGGAAAAGTGGCGACATAGTAGCCACACTGCTGAAACGATACTTGCAACGGGGACACACGCTTTATGTCGACAACTGGTATTCGAGACCAGACCTGTTCTACTGGCTTCATAACCACGATACGAATGCCTGTGGTAGTGTTCGTAAAATCTGGCGTAACTTGCCAAAATTGCTGGACAAACTGAAACGAGGAGAACTACAGTTTATATCAACTAATACAATTTTTGCCATGAAGTGGTGTGATAAGAGAGAAGTGTGGATCTTGACCACCTGTAATACTGTAGAAATGTTTGATACGGAGAAGGCAGACAGAAAGACTGGTGAAAGACCCAGGAAACTACAATGCGTTGCAGATTACATCGCGAGTATGGGGGCAGTTGACCGTACCAACATGCTACTGAGCTCAGTCGAATCATTGCCGAAGATAGTAAAACTGGTACAAGAAGTTCAGAAGTTCTTCTTCCATGTATCAGATCTGTGCGTTTTAAACGCCCATGCCCTCCATAGAGAAGTAACAGGGCGAAAGATGCCAATAACATAATTTCACCTGTCTCTGGTAAAAGAACATTTTGAGACTTACGCCACAGAACGGAGGAAAGCTGGCAGAGGGAGGCGCTCTGGTGTAAGCAGAAAGTGCGCCGAGAGACCAGGCACGAATGCAGAACAGAGGCTTATCATATAAATAAATAAATAAAATTAACTGTCGATAATCGCACAGCAAAATTTTGAAAGTAATTGAAAACAAAAATAAATAACAAATATGAAATGAAAGGAATAAAAAAAGTTTTTAACTTCGCCAGTGCAGGTCCAAAGGCTGGATCCAAAAGAAGTACGGGAAATATATAGGAAAGATCTAAAAGGCACTCGAACACAACATTTCCTAGCTTTGAAACGCGTCTCAAATTGTATGCTGTGCTGACAAAAAGACAAATTTTGTACGTTTAAGATACTGTGATTATATGCTTAGTATGGAAGCATAACACATAATAGCACAACACGTATTGCACCAATGAAACATAATTAAACATATTATTCTCTTTAAGTGGAGGAAAAAATATTCAGGTATCAATATTACGAATCCTTGTTTATTTGACTTTGATAAACGCGTAGGGGAATTACATAAGGTTTATACGCTCGAATTGTAATAGTAAACGTCCATAGAGCTTCCCGACGTACCGTGAAAGTGGTTGAGAGATATTGTGTTACCATAGACGAACAAGAGCTGCAGGACATTTCGAATCCTACAGTAAGTTGGGCACAAAAAATTAAATATCAGTCGTATATCGTCAACCACTTTCGGCTAGCAAGAAGCGATTCAAAGTAAACACGAAAAGCCGTATTTCATGTCCACTCTTCTTGCGGAATAGTTCGGTTTTCTGTATGTGTTACCTGTGACGGTTTCTCGTTGCAGTTGTTTACATCATTTTGAAGCTGATTATTAGGAGGGGTTTACACTGTAAACTGTTCTGTTCTATGCAGAGAAGATTGCAGAGATGATGAAATCTTGTAGATACTGGAAGGGGCAGTAAGGATGAATTACTCGATGATGTGTTAGTGATGTCTCTTCAGCAATATCTGACACGAATATTCCTGAGCTCTGAACACAGCAGGTATATCACACAAGCCTGACACTTCTTCGAGAGCTGCAGTGAACAGTAACTCAAAATCCGAAGAACCTGAAGATATAAACAAACTCTTCAGAAAATAGTATGGTTTAAAGATGTATTCCACTGGAAGAACAGTGGTTTTCGATCCCGTTCTCTTATACGGTTTCGCTTAATGTCAGAGAACAACTAGAAGTATTCTAAAAGTTTCAAGACATTTAACAGATAAGTTGATGACTCAGACAACCAGTTCGGTAACTATCACCTAGAAAAGAGTACATTGTGGGTGGGTAGCTAACAATGAAGACCCAACTACTCGACGCATAATAATCGTTTTTACAAGAAACTAATAAAATCGTGTCGAAAATTATGGAAAATACATAATTCTTAGCGCAGAAATAATTTTAACGTCTCTGTGAAGAAGCTACCAAGCGGAAAAAAATGAAAGCAATATTGTTATGTGTCAGTGAGAGTATTCACTTGACCTCAGTGGCAACCAGAATCAGATCTGCAGGGTGTGGTCGCTGCCGCACGCCTGAGCACACGGCGAAGCTGACCACGCTGGCCTTGAGGCATGGGATGGCCCAGGCGGAAACCGCTCAGCACAGGTTAATGTGGCCGCGGCGTGCCACACAGTAAGCAGTCAAACGGTTAATGCAGATTTGTAAATAATCAATATCAGTGTAACTAGTACGCACCCCACTAGCTCATTGGGACCCACAGTTGGACTCGTCTAACAACAGGTGCATACAATTGTTAGCAGAAGCAATAATCGTATTGGTGCTGTTAATCATCATTGCTGACTGCACTTTATTGTCGCTGTCGTCAGTAGTACTGTCGTATCGATAAAGGTAAAGCAGTCAACAATCCGAAGATTGGTTTGAACACAACAGTGCTTTACTAGGCATGGTCCTATTTGGAGGTGGTATGCCGTTGCTTTCCTCCGACCTTCGAACTGACTTACCCAGCCAGTTATAGGGGGACCTACAGTTTAACGTGGGTTCCGAACCACAGTGCCACTCGATATTTTTCACATGAGCTGTACTGCCAAAGGTGAAAGAAGTGGAAAGTGACACGCCGTATCGATATTTTAAGAGTTATACTCTATACGACAAAGCCAAGTGGGAATCTCACCGAGGTGGCAGCACCGCGTGTTTACGACCGAAAAAAAAGGAGGGAGAAGCAATACAAGCGTACACTTCTGCAGCAGAGGTGTGGCCATTGACTCATTCCAGCCAAACTGCGACCAACGCCCCCTCCACCCAACGAGATATAAGGTCCTGGATTCGGAAGATAAATTCTTTTTCTACATAAACATTGCTTCATCGTTAACAAAAGTGTTTTTTAAAGCTAATTTTCTAGTTATACGCCCTTGGATGTAGGACGGAATGGCAATTCCGAGCTAGGTCGGAAATTTTAACGATATTAGAAGATCATTTCTCATAAAGAGGTCGTTAATCTGCATTCATTTTTTGTCACGTAGTACTTCGAAGTGACTAGTAAACGTATACAGAGTATCATATGGCGACGGCTAGTAATTCTTTAGTTACACGCCCTTGAATGTAGGACGGATAGGCACTTCGGAGCGACGCCGGAAATTTTAAAGATATTCGAAAAATCATCTCATAATGGTCTCCTTAATCTGCCTTCATTTTTTGTCACGTAGTATTTGGAAGTGTTTGCTATACGTATACAGAATATCATATGGCGACGGCTAGTAATTCTTTAGTTACACGTCCTTGAATGTAGGACGTAAGGCATTTCGGAGCGACGCAGGAAATTTTAACGATATTCGAATAATCATATCTCATAATGGTCTCCTTAATCTGCCTTCATATTTTGGCACATAGTATTTGGAACTGTGCTTGACGTATACAGAGTGTCATATGGCGACGACTAGTAATTCTTTAGTAACACACCCTTGAATGTAGGACGGAAAGGCATTTCGGAGTGACACTGGAAATTTTAACGATAATCGAAAAATAAAATCTCATAATGGTCTCCTTAATTAGCCTTCATTTTTTCTCACGTAATATTTGGAAGTGTGTGCTATACGTATACAGAGTATCATAGCCGGCCGCGGTGGCCGAGGAGACTGAGGCGCTCCAGTCACGGTCTGCACGGCCATTACGGTCGGGGGTTCGAATCCCCCCCTCGGGAATGGATATTTGTGCCGTCCTTAGTCTTAGCTAGTTCATAAGTAGTTTGTAAGCTTAGGGACTAATGACCCCGTAGTTAAGTCCCATACGTTCTACAACCATTTGAACATTTTTTAGAGTATCATATGGCGACGGCTAGTAATTCTTCAGTTACACGCCCTTGAATGTAGGTTGGAAAGGCATTTCGGAGAGACCCCGGAAATTTTAACGTTATTCGAAAAATCATATCTCATAATCGACTCGTTAATCTGCTTTCAATTTTTGTCACATAGTGTTTGGAAGTCTGTGCTATACGTATAAGGAGTGTCATATGGCGACGACTAGTAATTCTTTAGATACACGTCCTTGAATGTAGGAGGGAAAGGCATTTCGGAGCGACGCCGGAAATTTTAACGATATTCGAAAAATCATATGTCATAATCAGCTCCTTAATCTGCCTTCAATTTTTGTCACGTAGTGTTTGGATGTCTGTGCTATACGTATAAAGAGTGTCATATGGCGACGACTAGTAATTCTTTAGTGACACGCCGTTGAATGTACGACGGAAAGGCATTTCGGACGACACCGGAAATTGTAACGATATTCGAATAATAATATCTCATAATGGGCACGTTAATCTGCCTTCAATTTTCGTCACGTTGTATTTGGAAATGTGTGCTATACGTATACAGAGTATCATATGCCGACGGATACTAATTCTTTAGTGACACGCCGTTGAATGTACGATAGAAAGGCATTTTGGACCGACACCGGAAATTTTAAGGATATTCGGAAAATCATATCTCGTAATCGGCTCGTTAATCATGTCATATGGCGACGGCTATTAATTCTTTAGTTACACGCCCTCGAATGTAGGTCGGAAAGGAATTTCGGAGTGACACTGGCAATTTTAACGTTATTCGAAAAATCATATGTCATAATCGACTCGTTAATCTGCCTTCAATTTTTGTCATGTTGTGTTTGGATGTCTGTGCTATAAGTATAAAGAGTGTCAAATGGCGAAGACTATTAATTCTTTAGATATACGCCCTTGAATGTAGGACAGAAAGGCATTTCGAAGCGACGCCGGATATTTAACGATATTCGAAAAATCATCTCATAATCATCTCCTTAATCTGCCTTCATTTTTTGTGACGTAATATTTGGAAGTGTGTGCTATATTATACAGAGAGTCATATGGCGACGACTAGTAATTCTTTAGTGACACGCCATTGAATGTACGACGGAAAGGCATTTCGGACCGACACTGAAAATTTTTAACGATATTCGAAAAACCATATCTTATAATCCGCTCGTTAATCTGCCTTCATTTTTTGTCAGTATTTGGAAGTGTGTGCTATACCTATACATTGGGTTATATGGCGACGGCTAGTAATCCTTTAGTAATCCACGGTTCTCAATTTGGAGAATGTGTATAGGCAGATGTTTATGTTACATGGCCGACTGACCTTTGATTGCTCCAACCGATTGCCCGATTTCTACATTCATACTCATCAATTTTTAAGATGGTTTAAGGTATACAGATAAACGCACAGAGGAGCCAATTAGCAATGCAAGAAGTAAGAAAGCTTGCAGACGAGCAAAAAGCAGATATAATCTGTGTTCAGGAACCATACAGTTGGAGAGGTAGGTTACCACGCATGCCAACTACAGCACAAGTAGTGAGTTATGGGCTAGCCCCTATGGCTGTTGTTGAAATTCGTAATATAGCAATTACAGCTATTAGATTGGAACAACTCTGTAATGAACATGTCGTAGTAGTACAAATAATAATGCCTAGCATCCAGTGGTACATTGTTAATGTATACTGTCAGTATGCACATGATATTGGTATCTGCTTGACACAAATAAGAGACATTCTAACTGTTCTTGCTGAAAAAAAAGTTCTAATAACCATGGATGCAAATGTTAAGTCATTGTCCTGGTTCAGTGCAGTGCTTGATGAAAAGGGCGAAGCGCTAGAGGAGGTAATCGCAGAATACAACCTGCACGTTACAAATGAAGGGGGGAACCCCCCGACTTAATGCAGTCGTGCAGGAGTAGAATCAAACATTGATGTGACCTTACTTTCTAATTCAATGACCAGTAAGATCGCGAATTGAAAAGTATTGGACAGGGCCACTACGAGTGACCAGAATGTTATTGTCTTTAACATTGGAGATGTAAACACTGGACCCCGGCAGTGGCAGACGATGAAAAATTATTCGAGAACTGACTGGGACCTGCTTCTCCAACGCTTTCAACCTCCACGGCCAGAAGGTGATACTGACAATGACGAACTAGCTACCAAATTGACAGCCTCCATTCACGATGTCATGGAGGAGATTGTTCCAAAGACGAGGAGATCGTGTATCTCAAACTCTGCACCGTGGTCTGAAGAACTCGATGTACTTCGCAAGTCGATGAGGAGTTCCCGTAGGAGATACCAAAGAAGTTTCATACCTGAACAGCGCAGGTATTTACTGGAAATATATAGAAAGAACACACAAGTATATAAAGAAAAGATCCAAGAAGTGAGACAGAAAAGCTGGGAAAAATTTGTCAAGGAAAATGTATGTTTGGATACCTGGGGTATTCCTTACAGAATAGTCAAGGAAAAAATAAGGGCACCTACAGTTCTCTCTACCTTGAGAACTCAAGATGGCGTCACCACTGAATGGGGCGACATAGCGGAGGCTCTTCTCCGTGTGCTGCTTCCTGATGATGATCCCAATGAGGATACGCCTGAACAAGCTACAATTAGAGAAACACCTGACCGCCCTTATAACAATGATGTCCAGGTTTATCCCTTCTCACAAGAGGAGATATTTAAGAAAATAAAAGGTCTAAAAACGGGTAGAGCGCCCGGCCCTGACAAAATTCGAACTATTGTAATTAAAAAAATAGCGCCGAAACTAGTTCCAGTTTGAGAGAGACTTTATAATACTTGTTTAGAACAACAAAAATACCCCAGGACATGGAAAAGAGCGACAGTTGTCATCTTGAAAAAGGGAGAGGACCGGGATCCTTCTGATCCCAAATCCTACCGACCAATGTGTCTTTTAGACATCATGGGAAAAATATTGGAGAAGTTACTGTGTGATAGACTGGCAAGTCACCGAATGTTGCATGGCCTGATTGAGTGCCAATTTGGATTTCATCGAGGAAAGTCTACAGATGACGCAATCAACCAAGCGATCGAACTTGTTCACTCATCAGAGTACAAATACGTCACTGGGATCATGGTAGATATAGGGGGGGCGTTATACTCCCTCTGGTGGCCGTCACTCTCCTCTCGCTTGCGAGAGATGGAGTGTCCGCGATCACTATACGGATGTCTTAGAGCCTACTGCGTTGAGAGATCTGCTGAGCTGCTGTCCTCTGGACTTTTCGCTCAGAAATTGGTTACCAAAGCTTGCCCACAGGGCTAATTTTGTGGACCAGTATTCTGGAACATAAATATGGAGCCGCTGCTGAACACCTTGCAGCAAGAAGCGGCAGTCCTTGGGTGGTGTCATACGCGGATGATCAGCAGGTGTTGGTGCAATCTAATTCTAGACGTCAGATGGAGGAAAGAGGCAATACCGCTATGTCACTTTTAAAGAATTGGTGCACACGATCAAAATTAAGAGTTGCACCTGCCAAGTCTTGCTTTATTTTGTTTAACGTCAAAATGCAAAGAGACCCAATTATAAGACTAGAAGGGGAATTGATAAGACGCCAGATTTTGGCTAAGTACCTGGGTGTCCACATCGACCAGCGTCTGTCCTTTGAGACCCACATCGAGCAAGTGTCTCAGAAAGCTCTAGCCTTGTACAACAAACTAATTTCTATTGGACAGAGGAGATTCTAACTTCCTCCAAATGTAATAAAATTTTACTATAACAGCTTACTTGCTTCGAAAGTGGGATATGGGGGCAGTCCTGGGCCCACAGACTAAGACTGGTAGGTCCTACAGTGGCCTTGAGGAAAGTGCAAATAAATATTATTATGAGATCAGTTGGTGCCTTTGGCACATCGCCTACTGATGGCCTAACTGTTATTATGGGGTTATGCTCGATTGAGCTAATGGTTTGTCTGTGGGCTGCGATCTATTGGATCAAGAGGCATGACTACATACGGGTTCAGGACATCATGGGTTGAGATTGCCAAAACATCAAAGAAATAAAAAGGGTAACTTTAGACATTTGGCAAGAGCAATGGGAGCAGTCTGAAACAGAGCGTAGAGTGTTTCTATTCCTTCCTTCAATTAGAGAAAGACTCAAAATGAAAATACAACCTACTCGCGGAATTGTGCAATTTCTGACAGGGCATGGGCCATATCCGATGCATCTGCACCAGATAAGGAAAAGACCTAATCAGAGCTGTGAATGTGGAGCAGAGGTGGGCACTCTGGAGCACACAGTCTTCGAATGCCCAGTCTACGCACACGTTGCCTCAGATTTGAGACAAACCATCATGACAAGAGATATTTTTGTAATACTATGTGATGTTGAAATGGTGCAAAACTTGGCAGAACTAGCATATGTCATTTCAACTCATGTGCAGCAATTACATAGGCGTCAACTATTGCACCGCGAAAATTAGGAGAGAAAAGCCGGGTGTACCAATGGAAGCTGGTTCACCTTCGCGGCACATAGTGTGCATTATCTGACAAGACAGGATCGACTTGGGAATCGGGTCGACATTTTCGGGCCGATACGCGGGTCGATCAGCTACCAGATAAAACATGGAGAATTAGGGAGGACAAAGGAAGGAAGAGTTGGACGACTTCCCCACCTTGCACAATCAAGGGCTAGGGAGAAGTCACTGGGAAAAGGTGATGGTTTCTCTCCCTATTCTCCCACCCGAAATTGACAATTTTATTAAACTTGCTCTAGAAGAAGATATTAGTTATTAGAGCACAGTAGAGTAGAATTTAGTTGTGCTCTTTTGTATTGAGAAAACAAATTATGTTGTATGTGATTATGGCGGTGGTTTGTTAGGCAGTAGAACCCGCCCACGTCCTCGCCGTTAAGGACGTTTCTAAGTGGCGGAACGTTTATTTGTGTTACTTTGTTTTAACAAACAAACCATCGTAGCAAGTTTTTTGAATTGTGTAACTTCCAGTTAGATGAGAAACTGACCCCTCACATTAGGAATATTTGCTCCAAGGCAAAAGGTACTCTGGTAAGTACCAGGAGAGCTTGTGGCAAAAATTGGGGCCTGAGCCTCAAGGGTATGCACTGGATATACACCACGATGATTAGACCCAGGATCACCTATGGGGCAGTCGTGTGGTGGAAGAAGGTAGAACAGCAGGTTGCTGCTAAGGAGCTTGGTAAGGTGCAGAGACTAGCCTGCTTAGCTCCATAACATGCGAAATTAGCAGCACACCAACTGCTGGGATGGAAACCTTGTTGGATATGCCCCCAATTACACCTTTGGGTCAAGATGCAGGCAGTGGCTCGTGCATACAGACTCAAAACTGGCAAAAACTGGAACTCTTTGAGATATCCAGAATCACACACTAAAATAGTGAGTGAGGTAAACACAGGAAAGGTTGGGGAAATGCCATCCGACTATATTATAACCCCATACTGCTTCAACAAGCCTTTCAATATAACAATTGGAAGTAGGGAGCAGTGGGAGAAAACAGTTCGACACCGTGCAGGGGATATTGTCTGGTTCACTGACGGGACAAAATCAGACCAACGCATTGGGGCCGGCGTATACGGGGTGCAGCCAAGATTGGAGGGCGTCATCTCTCTAGGGAAACGGCCTCAGTATTCCAGGCCATAAGGGCGTGTGTGGAGGAGAATTTGCGTAGGTGCCACAAAGACCGTAGCATCTATATCTATTCAGACAGCCAGGCAGCCCTGAGATCAGTGGCAGCTCCTGCAACAAGATCTAAAATTGTTGCAGAATGTCATAGGGTTCTGGTGGAGCTAGGGGAAAGCAATAGGGTAAACCTATTGTGGGTCCCTGGCCACTCGGGTATCAGTGGCAACGAACATGCCGACAGATTAGCCAGGATGGGGGCAGAGACTCCATTTATTGGACCGGAACCTGTCCTGACAATCACCAAGGCAATGATCAAATTGGAGCTACGTAACTGGCTCAGAAGACAGGAGGGAGATTAGACTAATGGTTGGATTGCTGACAGGCCATGGGAATTTCAAAACACACCTACATACAATGGGAATAACAGAGGAGGACCCTAAATGTAGGATCTGTGATGATGTTGATGAAACTGCATCACATCTAATCTTCGAATCATTGGAGAGTAAAAGGCACAGAACATTTGGCACAACCAGACCCGAAGAAACTGTGTCTAATAAAGAACTGGTAAAGGGACCCCTTCCACTGTTAAAGGGCATTGGTTGGCTTTACTAGATATACAGGGAGCGATACCGCACAATAAACTTAGTTTCGGTGCGGGCAGTGGCGGGTTGGACCAAGACTGTTTTGGCTTCCCTGAGAAAATCAATCAATCAATCAACCAGTAAGATGTAGAGTACGGTCTGTACTAGCTTCTAGGTTACAGACCAACTTTGTATTTGTATATGTAAAAAAGAAAAATATCATTTAGTTACACGCCCTTGACAGTAGCACGGAAAGGCAATTCGGAGTGACTCCGGAAATTTTAACGTTATTCGAATAATAATATCTCCTAATCGGCTCGATAATCTGCCTTCATTTTTTGTCATGTATTTGGATGTGTGTGCTATTCCTATACATAGTATCATATGACGACGGCTAGTAACGCTTTAGTTACATTCCCTTGAATGTCGAACGAAGAAGCATTTCGGAGCGACGCTGGAAATTTCAAGGATATTGGAAAAATCATATCTTATAATCGGCTAGTTAATCTGCCTTCATATTTAGGCACGTAGTATTTAGAAGTGTCCTATACGTATACAGAGTGTCATATGGCGACGACTAGTAATTCTTTAGTAACACGCGCTTGAATGTAGGACGGAAAGGCATTTCGGAGCGACGCCGGAAATTTTAACGATATTCGAAAAATCTTATCTCATAATGGGCACGTAAATCTGCCTTCATTTTTTGTCACTTAGTATTTGGAAATGTGTCCTATACGTATACAGAGTGTCATATGGCGACGACTAGTAATTCTTTAGTAACACGCGCTTGAATGTAGGACGGAAAGGCATTTCGGAGCGAAACCGGAAATTTTAACGATATTCGAAAAATCTTATCTCATAATGGGCACGTAAATCTGCCTTCATTTTTTGTCACCTAGTATTTGGAAGTGTGTGCTATACGTATACAGAGTGTCATATGGCGACGGTTAGTAATTATTTAGTTACACACACTTGAATATAGGACGGAAAGGCATTCAGAGGGACGCCGGAAATTTTAACGATGTTCGAAAAATCTTATCTCATAATCGGCATGTTAATCTGCCTTCATTTTTTGTCACCTAGTATTTGGAAGTGTGTGCTATGCATATACAGAGTGTCATATGGCTACTAATTGTAAAGTTATACGCGCTTGAATATAGGACGGAAAGGCATTGAGAGGGACGCCGGAAATTTTAACGATATTCGAAAAATCATATCTCATAATCGGCTCATTAATCTGCCTTCATATTTAGGTACGTAGTATTTGGAAGTGTCCAATACGTATACAGAGTGTCATATGGTGATGGCTAGAAATTCTTTAGTTATACGCCCTTGAATGTAGGACGGAAAGTCATTTCGGAGCGATGCCGGAAATTTTAACGATTATCAAAAAATAATCTTATAATCAGCTCGTTAATCTTAAAAGTGGCTTGTTAATTTCAAGTAACTGATCCTGGCAGGGAACTGCCAGATAAAAGACATTAGTTAAATTTCAAATGACTAATCCTGGCTGGAAATCGCCAGATAAAATAACTGCAGTTATTTAAAACTAACAAGTCCTAGCAAAAGGGATCCAAGATAAGAGATTTGTGCAACGGAATACATGAGGTTTCCTCCGGGAAGCAGAGGGAAACCATAATAATAAAACGGTTCTGAGGTTAAATTACAAACAAGGGAAAATTTAACTAAGCTGGTTTATTGCCAGTTCACATGGAAATGGGGGCAACACCGATTTTAAATCTACATATACATGTGAATGTCTGTTCGGTGTACGCTTATCACTTCCGAACGACAAGACGCAGAGACTTAAATATTTTTACATTTACTAATTTATACCTGAGGAAGGTTTTAGGTACGGTTTTATAGCGATCTGATAGATATTTAGTAATTTGAAGAATACAACGCGAAATGTGGAACAATAATTACTCTTTGAAAATTATATTTACTCTTTGAAAATGGTTTTATTGTTTGCATTGTTGCTAGAGAGTTTATAATGATAAAAGGTTGTAGTATATTGGGATGGAAAGTTATCGGTGTATATAAAATTCTACGTGTGTTCGTGTTAATATTTCGCTCTGCAGCGAAAACTACAGAATGCAAACGAATGGTCTGTGTGTAATTATTGTCCAAAGTCTCCTGTTGTACACCATAACCGTTCCACGCCGATAGCTGTGGAAGATATGGTGGTTGAAAGTCGTCAAATTATTTTAAAAAATTCGGACTGAAGGCCAGTGATGAGGTTTGCGACTCTATAGCAAGGAGGTTACATATAACGAAACGTGATGCCACAGACCATATCTTTGGTCTATGCATGCTACACTGTCTTCAGCTCTTTCTCTGTAAGGATAAGCATAGGAATAAGGAAATATAAGAATAAATAAATAAAGCAGTAAAAAGAAATTTCTTTTGATACATCTCTTTAAAAAAAATCGATTTCACGCTTCGCGCATTACATCAAGTGATCGATCTGTGATATTATTACAATCATCATTGTTGAATTTCTTGATTGGATTCTTCGAAACGAGTGCATTTTTACGTGTGATTTGATCTACACTACTTACTTTATTGGTAAACGGTAAGTTTAGACTTCTGCAACTGATAGGAATATTTTTCAGTTCCTTCAAAACCAGCCTCATAGCACACTACTGAAAGATAGCTTATCTATCACAATCAACCAACACGCGAGCGGAATCGCGGGTTTAAGCTAGTACACAATAAAAGTGCATCCCACTGTAATTTACTAAGTACTAATTTTGTTCACACACCAAGAGAGGTCAGATAAGCAAAAACGAGGCTGTAAAACGTAAGAAACAGCAGGATTGATAGGACATGGGACACAATCATTCACAAGCGCGTAGCTGCGACATTTACTCTCACAGAAGACTGCGACATGAAATACAGCACAATGCACAACCAGGCAGATAAGCCAAATCTGCCAAGTTGCGATATTCACAACCACGTGCACTCTGTTCCACTTCCAATACCGGGAAGGGGCCACAAACCTTACATACGAGTGAACTGATAAGAAGCCAGAAGGACGCAGAAAGATATTACGTAAATAACATTATTTCAACGCCTGAAGGGCTGGAAAACGCTTAACAAAGAATAGGTCTTTGTTCCACATGCCGTAACGGACACCAAACTAAAACTCACTAGTCATCATTTACCGTTTTTAACAGAAATCAAACATGATTCAAAGACGCCTAAAGCACACGTATCTTATTACTGCTACAAAGCGTAGCATGGACCTAGCTGTGGCTCACCATTCAGACCATACGAACATCTTACCTAAGCCGAAACCGGAGAGAGAGTGACGCCGCCACTCCGATACGTACGAATCCTCGCGCCAAAGCTCCCCAAAGAGCGTGGCGGAGACATACCGTACTCACACAAAGAGTCTAGCTGCCTGCGCGAGGTCGATCGGTGCACGCGCGACTAATAGCAGCGCCTCAAGTGTGAGGTGGCTGAACGAGGCAGGCGCGGAGCGCACATCAACGCTACCAGCGTTAGATAGTGGAAACAAGGCATAATCGAACAGTATACGTAAAATACCACTTCCGTTTTGGACCAGAGACTATACACAGCAAGGATAGAATCTTTGGCAGGATGTGACAGGCGCCATTTTAAATTGAGCTCATTTAGAAATTGTGAACATTAAACATTAAGAATGCAATTGTGATGCCTTTAAGATTAATCACGAAACCGCTTACCCTATAAGTAAATAGTAATTTATAGCAAATTAACAACATAACTCTTCAAGTGTAGGTATAAGTAATCCAAAGCATTTTTTTTGTCATGTCGTTGTAGCGTAAAGGATAGCGTTGTGGGTTGATAATTTGTATTATGTATAGGTGTACGTTCGAATCGTATCCTCTTCCAATATTTTTTTTTTTCGTCTTTACGTTTTTAAATGAACTTCACTGATTGTATTAAACGTTAGTCCTACGTTTCTGTCTTTTATTTACATTTAAAACTGATTAGAAAACAAAGGACGAAACAGTTATTTGGATAGTAATTTCCGAATATGTGACGATTTCCGAGTTTCTGTTTAGGGAAATACTGTCCTAATAACAAATCACTGTAAATGTACCGTAATAATATTTTCGGGTGGGTAATATCACTTAACAAAGTACACTGAGAAGAATAAATATTTCTCTATTTGAGACTTGACAGTAGACATTATTTATTCGTGGGGGTCATTAATAAAGAAAACGTTGATACCCTAACACTGGTTTGTCTGTGTAATGTGATAATACAAATATTTTATGAGCAGCTTCTTATTCATCTGCAGAACAGGGGCTAATGACACAGTGTGCATTAAAATGTTTTCTTGAGGGTACAAGGTAAATACAATCCAAACAATCTATTGGTATCGTCAATTATAAGATAAATAACGGTCGCAGCTACTGGAGCTTCAAGATACTGAGAAACACATATGTCTAAAGACGTTTCCCAAGTTCTTATCTATTGTACATTTTAAGCTTTTATGGCAGTTTGTTGACATGTTGTCCGTTGGCATCTGTCTCAGGATTTTCTGTCGAAGTTTGAGGTTAGTCAGACGTTTCGCCCCATTATGAACTGCTGACATTGCCCAAGTGCGAGCCAATCTCAATCTAAATTGGTGGTAGCGAAACGTAAGTTGTAAAATCAAACAAACGTTGGCTGGAAACTCCTAGACAGAAGCCAGCAGTGCCTATGTACAACATAGATTGTGGCTGGGTACAAACGTTATTATTGAATATTTATTTAAAAAAAATAAGTAGTTGAATAGTCACTAAAAGATATGTACTGTCTGTGAAACAGTTATTTTTCACTCGGACAGGAAAGAAAATTACGTAATACCTAAAGAAACACCAAGCTATTTCGCAAATAATGAACAGACTGAAGTGAACACTACCCAAGTGTCAAGGCAAAATAGCATGACCGTCTGCTTTGTTTTCATTCTGAGCTGTCACTTTGCGTTGCGTAGCCTACTCAAAGATCTTGAAGACACAGATACTATACTTCTGACTGCGAAATTACAGGTACTTCCGGTTGGTATTTTTCCGCCGCTAACGTCATGTTAATCGAACGACGCACAGCACAGCTCCCTGCGGCGAAACGAGGCAAGTGCAGAACGCAGTAGAAGCGTATCACTCACACACAGGGTAAATACAGGGTGGGGAGCATAAGTACATGTCAATGCAAGTTAAAGTATAAACTTATAGTCAATAAATCAATAAGTTTTTAAATTGTAAATATTATCTAACGAGTGCAAAGCCTCTATAACTTCAAAGGGAGGTGAGCAAACATTGAAATAAATGAAAAGAGACAGAGAGCCGTCTTTCATCACCCCCTCGTTCATTACAAATTTAGAGTGAGGCATTTCACATAATATGCTACAATCTGAATGATACATTTTTCTAAAAATTAATCCCCAAGCTAATTTACTTGGAGGGGTAGTAGCATGAGAGCATATTACAAAGCCTGAGTGGCACATGAAATAGATAAAAAATTAAAATCATCTTAGAACTAAGCCTAATAACTCAGTGGGAATGCAGGCGTGACTGGTGAGAACACTCAATAGAGGAAATAATTCATAAACAATCATAAACACATAAAAAACAATAAGATGCATAATACAATTAAAACAAATTAAAAACACACAAATCAATGCAGATCGTGGCACAAAAAAAAAAAAACTGCAGAGTTTAAGGAACGCAAGGAAATTTGTCATCGCGTCTGTTGCAAATGTTATTATTGAAGCACTTTGACGTGTATGTCTATTGTATTTACACGTATTGCATTGTGATAACTTATGATCGCTTTGCCGACACACAACTTAGGTTTATCGTCGGGAAGGGATCTTTGTACTGAAGGACTGGGAGGAGCTATCCACGCACAGTTTTTTAATTTGTACTATTTGATAGCTCTCTTTCCATGGCAGAACTTGTCCCTGAGTCATGGTTCTCAGTGTGGAGGAATTACACTGAACTATAGTCGGCCATTGGCAGCAACTAGAGTAATAGTCAGAGTCAAGTGGTATACAGAACCACTTGCAGTCTCGTTGATATGCAGTTCGGAAGCAGAGGTACTACTCACTGATGTCTAGCAGAGGATTGGTCAGTCTGTTGACCTGTTGAACCATTCGGTACAGCATTGTTGTCCTTTATCGGGGTTGGTCCAGGCGGCGTCAGGAGTTTGCTGGACTGCACCCCATGGCTATGACAGCGGCACCCAGAGCGCAACCATTTTGAAGCTGTTGATGACACCCCCCCCCCCCGGCACGGCGCAGCTCCATGATGTTGTGTCGGGCCCAGGGTTAGCAGCTTGTCCACCTCTCAGCTGGCCCCAGTGACTGCCTCTGACCCGGGTGGTGACCTGGGACAGCAGACCCCCATGGCGTGGTATGTGCGGGGCGGCGGTGCTGCATCTCGCTGTAGACCATGTTAGGATGTAGTCCCTGCATTCCTTTCACAGAATGATTAGTTACTTAACCTAACTTAAATCTAATCACACTGTTGTATACGAATGTCTGAGAACTTCAGTTCGTGGTAATCGCTGTTCTCAAATGGTTTTTCACAGCACTTTGTACTTGCCCAACATGAGGCAAGAATTACACAAGAATTAAGCAACAAATTATACATACAAATCAAATAAATATACACAAAATATAAACAAATATACTGGGCATACCTGGTAGCTTTACAATAAAGGACGCCATATTTTTTAAAGAACATAAAATAAATCACAAGCTAATAACTTATTACTAGACACTTATTCAGACAATTGATTGAATGGTTTAGCATGGTACACAGTGAAAAGCATAAAGTGTAGCATTGGCAGCAAGCAGCACATAAATTTTCAACTGACAGAACAGTTTGGTGACATGCATGAGCAAAGCATAAGGCGCAGCATTTACAGCAAGCGGCGCGGTGCAGCACAAGGCATTACAGCATACACTAAGCTACTACCAGAGGGCCCGTCTACACTACGCCACTGTGCGGCATGGTACCTCTATCACACAAACCCATTCTAACACGGTCCCTCTGACCTGTTATTTGCCTGTAGTTTTCGCTTGAAATGTTCTCCCTTAATTCAACACAAGGTTGTTCACATAAAAGTACTAAAATTATATATTCTTACATGGTAACTAAAGTAAACATGAGTATACTGGACATACTTCCTGAAATAAGAGAATTATTTAAACAAAATATTCATATTCTGCAAGGAAAACAAAACATCATTAAACACTATAGTAGTTCATATTCTGCAAGGAAAACAAAACATCATTAAACACTATAGTAGTTAAACCAAACATGAGCATGCTGAACATGCTTGCTGAAATAATAGAATTATATACACACAAAAATATCCATATCCTCCAAGAACACAATATGTCAGTCAATACAGTATTAAGTATAAATACTCTGAACATGCTTACTGAAATCAGGTAATTATGTACACAAAAATACTTATATCCTGCAAGAAAACAAACATTCAATACCATATTAATTAAACTAAACATAAGTATTATAGTCGAAAAATTCCTAGCAGGAAAAATATATATATAAAAAATAGTTGAAGATTACTCACCAGGCGAAGGAGCACAGGTGGTGATAGGAGCACAAAAACAGACACAAACACACCTAGGCAGACATACTGTAGAAAGCAAAGAAGTTGAGGAGTTAGACAGAGATACCACTCGAGGCAGAGGCTCTGTCCAGAGAACCAAGGCAAAGATGTTAAAGATAGTGGGAGGGAATTTAAATTTAGCGGAGGTTGAGACCAGGTGGGCAACGGGAAGAGAGAATACGCTGAAGGGCTAGTACCCATCTCCGAAGTTCTGAAGTATTGGTGTTGGTGGGAAGTATCCAGATAAGCCGGACATTTTAACACTGTGACATGATGTGCTGGCCGTGCACCAAGGCATGTTTAGCCACAGGGTAATCCTCATTACCAAGAAACACTGTCTGCCTGTGACCATTCATGCGAATGGACAGTTTGTTGCTGGTCATTCCCACATAGAACGCTTCACAGTCCAGGCATGTCAGATGGTAAATCACTTGGGTACTATCGCAAGTGGCACTGCCCTTGATCGTGTACACCTTCCGGGTTATGGGACTGGAGTAAGTGATGGTGGAAGGGTGCATAGGACAGGTTTTACAATGGGGGAGGTTACAAGGGTAGGAGCCAGAAGGTAGGGAGGTAGTTTGGGGATTTCATAGGAATGGACTAGGAGGTTACGGAGGTTAGGTGGGCGGCGGAAAGACACTCTTGGTGGAGTGAGAAGGATGTCATGAAGGACGGATCTCATTTTGGGGCAGGATTTAAGGAAGTCGTATCCTTGCTGGAGAGCCACATTCAAAGTCATCTCCAGTCCCGGAAAGTATCTGGTGACAAGTGGGGCACTTCTGGGATTGTTCTGTTGAAGGTTCTGAATTTGGGGGGATGAGGCAGTGGCTCTGACAATTTGCTTCTCTACCAGATTAGGAGGATAGCTGTGGGATGTGAAAGCTGTTATTAGGTTATTGGTGTATTGGTTCAGAGATTCGGGACTGGAGCAGACTCGTTTGCCACAAAGACCTAAGCTGTAGGGAAGGGATGGTTGATGTGGAATGGATTGCAGCTGTCATAATGCAGGTACTGTTGTTTATTGGTAGGTTTGATGTGGGCGGATGTGTGAAGTTGGCTGTTAGACAGATGGAGGTCGACATGGAAGAAAGTGGCATGGGATTTGGAATAGGACCAGGTGAATTTGATGGGACCAAAGGAGTTGAGGTTGAAGAGGAAATTCTGGATTTCTTCTTCACTGTGAGTCCAGATCATTTAGATGTCATCAATTAATCTATAGAAAACTTTGGGTTGACAGGCTTGGGTATCCAGTAAGGCTTTCTCTAAGCGTCCCATAAATAAGTTTGCGTACGAGGGGGCCATCCTGGTTCTCATGGCTGTTCCCTTTAGATTTTGGTATGTCTGGCCCTCAAAAGTAAAGAAGTTGTGGGTTATGCTAGGGTATTAAGGAAAGAGGTTTTAGGTAGGGAAGTGGGTGGTCGGCGTGAAAGGAAATACTTCATCGCAGCGAGGCCGTGGGCATGTGGGATATTTTTGTATAAGGAAGTGGCATCAATGGTTACAAGGATGGTTTCTGGAGGTAACAGGAGGATTGGTAGGACATGGGACACAATCATTCACAAGCGCGTAGCTGCGACATTTACTCTCACAGAAGACTGCGACATGAAATACAGCACAATGCACAACCAGGCAGATAAGCCGAATCTGCCAAGTTACGATATTCATAACCACGTGCACTCTGTTCCACTTCCAATATGCGGAAGGGGCCACTAAATTTCACACAAACCTTACACACAAGTGAACTGATAAGAAGCCAGGAGGACGCGGAAAAATATTACGGAAATAGTAAGAGGTAGCAATATTTCAACTCCTGAAGGGCTGGAAAACATTGAACAAAGCATAGGTCTTTGTTCCACATGCCTTAACAGACAACAAACTAAAACTCAATAGTCATCATTTACCGTTTTCAACAGAAATCAAAGTCACACCGGAAAACATACACAAGAGTAATACGCCACATTCCCGAGAATAACATAATTCACACACACCTAAAGCACACGTAACTTATTACTGCTACAAAGCGTAACATGGACCTAGCTGTGGCTCACCATTTGGACCATACGAACATCTTACCTAAGCCGAAACCGGAGAGAGAGTGATGGCGCCACTCCGATACGTACGAATCCTCGAGCCAAAGCTCCCCAAATAGCATGGCGGAGACATACAGTACTCCCGCAAAGAGTCTAGCTGCCTGCACGAGGTTGATTGGTGCACGCGCGACTAATAGCAGCGTCCCTAGTGGGAGGTGGCTGAACGAGGCAGGCGCGGAGCGTACATCGACGCTCCCAGCGTTAGATAGTGGAAACAAGGCATAATCGAACGACGCACAGCAGAGCTCCCTGCGGCGAAACGAGGCAATTGCAGAACGCAGTAGAAGCGTATCACTCACACACAGGGTAAATACAGGGTGGGGTGCATAACTACATGTCAATGCAAGGTAAAGTATTAACTTATAGTCAATAAATCAATAAGTTTTAAATTGAAAATAGAATCTAACGAGTGCAAAGCCTCTATAACTTCAAAGGGACGTGAGCAAACATTGAAATAAATGAAAAGAGGCAGAGAGCGGGCTTTCAATCTGCCTTCATTTTTTGTCACGTAGTACTTGGACGTGGGGGCTATATGTATACCGTGTGTCATATTGCAACGGCTAGTAAATGTTTAGATACACGCCCTTGAATGTAGGACAGAAAGGCATTTCGGAGCGACGCCGGAAATTTTAACGATATTCGAAAAATCATATCTCATTATCAACTCGTTAGTCTGCCTCCATTATTGTCATGTAGTATTAGGAAGAGTGTGCTATACGTATACAGAGTGTCATGTGGCGATGACTATTAATTCTTTAGTTACACGCCATTGAATGTACGACGGAAATGCATTTCGGTGTGACACCGGAAATTTATCCGATATTTGAAAATGCATATCTCATAATCGCTTCGTTAATCTGCCTTCATATGTTGGCATGTAGTAAGTGGTAGTGTCCTATACGTATACAGAGTGTTAAATTGCGACGGCTAGTAAGGCCGGTAACGCACTAGGCAGCCAGGCTGCAAAAGCTAGGCTGTGGTGGTATACGGCAGGCCGCTATAAGCACTGGGCAGCGAGGAATTGGTGGCTGCGGCAGCCATCAAAACGCGGCCAACTGCATGGCAGCCAGCTGGCTGCTGGCAGCCAACGCGAACAGCGAGCCTCGCAGTGAACGCGTGTGGCTGCCAGCAATCTCCGCGCACTTGACGAAGCAGCCACACCTTGTTTCCAAGTTGTCATGACGTTCAACACAGAGAAATTTATTCATGAAATTCAAAGACGAAGAGAAATCCGGACTGTGTCTTGTGAGCAATATAATGATCGTGATGTGAATAGAAGGAGGGGGAGGAAATCGCAAATGTAATGTGAAAATGAAAATATGGAATTCGGTAAGTTATTTATTATTTATTACATAGAAAAAATTGCTTACATACATAATATCTAATTGCTACCCCAATGCAATTCTGTTTTGCCATTCCGGCGGATTTTCATTCGTAAAGTAATCCGCAAATAAATCTGATGCTGATGAACGGCCCCCTGCTGTTGCAGGATCTGGGGAAACTTCCAGTTCTGGAGGGACATACAGTATGTCTTCAAATTTGTAGCCATCTCTTTCTCGCACATAGTTATATAAAACACTGCATGTTTTTATTATGGCAATTCCAAATTCTTCCCGAACATCCATTGGGCGATGAAAAATTCTCCATTTATTTGCCACAATGACAAACGATTATCGCATCTTCCAGGTCCAGGTCGCTCGGCCGATTGGCTGCCACCAACTGCCTGCTCAATATTTTGGCTGCCTAGTGCGTTACCGGCCTAATTCTTTGGATACGCGCCCTTGAATGTAGGACGGAAAGGGATTTCGGTACGACGCCAGAAATTTTAACGATATTCCAAAATTCATATCTTATAATCGGCCCGTTAATGTGCGTTCATTTTTTGTCACAAAGTACTTAGCGGAACTTGCTATACGTATACAGAGTGTCATATAGCCACATCTAGGAATTCCTTAGTTACACGCCCTTGAATGTGGTACGGAAAGGCATTTCGGAGAGACGCCGAAAATTGTAACGATATTCGAAAAATCTTATAATCGGCTCAATTATCTGCCTTTATTTTTTGTCACGTAGTATATGGATGTGTGTGCTAACGTATACAGAGTGTCATATGGCGACGGTTAGTAATTCTTTAGTTACACGCCCTTGAATAAAGGACGGAAAGGCATTATGGAGCGACGTCGGAAATTTTAACGATATTCGAAAAATGATATCTCATAATCGGCTCGTTAATCTGCCTTCATTTTTTGTCACCTAGTATTTGGAAGTTTGTCCTATAGTTATACATAGGGTTATATGGCGACGGCTAGTAATTCTTTAGTTACATGCAATTGAATATAAGACGGAAAGGAATTTCGGAGAGATGCCGGAAATTTTAACGATATTCGAAAAATCATATCTCATAATCGTCACCTTAATCTGATCTCATTTTTTGTAATGTAGTATTTGGAAGTGTGTGCTATACGTATGAGTATCATATGGCGACGGCTAGTAATTCTTTAGTTACACGACCATGAATGTAGGACGGAAAGACATTTCAGTGCAACGGCTGTAATTTAACGATATTCGAAAAATCTTATCTCATATTTGGCTGGTTAATATGGCTTCATTCTCTGTCACGTAGTCTTTGGAAGTGTGTGCTATATGTATACATGGTGTCAAATGGCGACGGCTAGTAATTGTTTACTTACACACCCTTGAATGGAGGATGGGAAACATTTCAGATCAACGCCGGACTTTTTAACGATATTCGAAAAATCATATCTCATAATCTGCCTTCATTTTTAGTCATGTAGTATGTGGAAGTGTGCTGTACATACACAGGGTATCATATGGCGACAGCTAGTAATTGTTTAGTTACACGCTCTTGAATGTAGGTCGGAAAGGCATTTCGGTGCGACGCCTGAAATTTTACAGACATTCGAAAAGTCGTATCTTTTAATCGGCTCGTTAATCTCCCTTCATTTTTTGTCACATAGTATTTGTAAGTGTGTGCTATACCTGTACATAGGGTTATATGACGACGGCTAATAAGTCTTTAGTTATTTGCCCTTGAATGTAGGACGGAAAGGCATTTCGGAGCGACGCCGGAAATTTGAAAGATATTCGAAAAATCATATCTCATATTCGTCTCCTTAATCTGATCTCATTTTTTGTCATGTAGTGTTTTGAAGTGTGTGCTATATGTATACAGAGTATCAGATGGTGAAGGCTAGTAATTCTTAAGTTGAATATTGGACAGAAAGGCATTTCGCAGCGACGCCGTAAATTTTAAGCATATTCGAAAAATCATATATATTACATATTTCTTCGTTTTTCGGTCTCGTTTTCCGCAGTTGCAGTTATACAATTTGTATAGGTTATGTTACCGTCTTATGCAACTGTAAATTAGTCTACTTTAGACCATACGCGTTTCGCTTTATTCTAAAGCATCTTCAGTGGTTTGCTGTACAATAAATGGTTTGTATTACATTATTTGTTTGAGGTTTTACTAAATTCGATCTGTAACAGTTCTCACGCAATTGGATTGTTTTGATTCTGAATAAATTGGACTATTAATATTTTTGTTTTTTTTTTTTTGTTTTCGTCTTCATGTGTGGTTTGTAGCACATTGTCACTTGCTGTCACTGCTTATGTTTATACTATTTACACTTTTTTACAGTAACATTTCTTACGAAAGTTTTTGAAACATAGCCATTTCTGTGGCCTGGCACAAGTGACTATGGACAGACCAAACCACTTGGCACCGGATGCGAAGTCGGTCACGTGACCTCCCCTCTCCCACCTATGTTTACTTTTCGTAAATTCCGCCATTTTTAGGATCTGAATCCACTATTTAGTTTTTTATTGTTGATTTAATAATGTGAGAACTAAAACGTTGGAATTATCCCCTCGGTAAGTAAGGGCTAGTGCAAGTAATTGTAATTTTTTTACAATCGACTATTATTTTCAAATATCCGTCAGATTATGCTTCGAGGTTATGTCGGAAGTTTGAAATATGTATATTTGATTTGTAACAGCAATATCGACGCTTGTTTCAGATACTAAAGCTATCAAGGTGCTGATGTGTTATGAAGATCTAAAGGAAAGTGATGGGGAAAAACGCACTCTACTTGAAGCCTTCTGTTTACTGAAGAGACCGTAGTACTAATAAACCAGCCGAATTTAAAAGTCGATGGAGAAGTAGGCCCCCTGTTTAAGACGTTATCTAAAACTGTTATCAGATACACTTTCGTCGATTTTCCATAAGTTTCGGCTATACGTAACAGCAGCCAGTGCTTCATTCAGAAAGTGGTAATTTTGAAATGAAACAGTGTTGTGAACTACTATGATGAGCCAAATGTTATAACTAAACAAATAAGACTGCAGTGTTTCATTGATAAATGTTGTGTAATACCTAAAATTTATCCCTACATTTACTTAACTATTGACAGTGCTCTTGACTGCTCCCTGCCTTTAGAAAATATAAAATTCGCTAGTATAAACTGCAAAACGAAACTACCAGGCACAAGTTAATATATTTGAATATGTTGAATGAATAGTTTCTTCTCTACCTGAAACAATAGTTTTGTATTTCAAGATATGAATTTGTTAAAGGTTACATCCCTGTAATAGACATTCACAGCTGCGGTTAATAGTTAACAAATCCAGTTTATTGCTAAATATAAGCCATAGGAACAGTAAATGTTGTACTGTTAATTTTTAGTGAATAAAAGTGTGTAAATAACATGTTAGTTTAATTCATTCTCACCCACATGTCGTTAATAAAATATGTCACTGTGTTGTTTGGAGAATTTTTGCAGGCGAAAGAATATATTTCAGTTCTATTTTGTGTGTACAAGCGGTATTACGTTTTGAGACATGTTAACCCTTTCAATGTGTTTAAGCAACTGGAGTGGATCCTTTTTTTATTGAATCACAGTTGCAGAATTTGACATAAAACCTTTGTTGCAAAGTTAAACATGATCTGAAAGAGTGAGTTTTTCCAGTTACAAGACTGTATTGGGTTAAAAAATTATCTACCTTTTGCCTTGACAGAAAAAAATAATCAACAAATTAGCTACTTCAATTAATGTAGTGGGTCATTCCATGCCAAGTGGTCTAGAGGCTCCCACATGACCCTCATGGATTTTGATGAAATTTTGTATGAACATTCACACATGATCTCAATGAACACTGGTCAAGTTTCAGTTTCAGAAATTCAATACTTTCTGAGATACAATCACTTGTTTAAGACCATAGCACAGCTTCAAACAGTGCGTCGTTGAATTTTCAGCAACTTTGAGATGATATATCTCTGGTAGTATTTGCATGAAAGAAACAAAACCTGGCCATCTTATACAACTTTTCGAGCTCTTTACAGTAAAATATTAAGAAAACGATTTCTGAGCAGTTTTCATACAGATAATTTAAAGCAAAGTTGGGCGAAAAAATAGCTAAAAAAAGTGCTAAAAATGGGTATTTTAGTCAAATTTTACCAAAACGTGTTTTCTCCAAACTCTTCTAAACTATGGTCATTAGAAAGAGCATGTTCTAAACTATCTAGAAAAGTGGATATGGTTTTGCAATGCAAGCATATAAGACCCAAAAAAGTAACATAATCATAGAGGAGCACTGGAAATTTAAACACATTTTTCTGGCACCCAAATTATACCTGAAATCTTTTATTATGCCTAATAAATGTCTATTAATGTCTGGGGTAAGTGAAATAGGAAGTCCTGATGAATATGACTTAGCTTAAGTCCAAATAGTGAAAGAATATACAAAGAAACCATGTTATTTCTCTCTCTCTCTCTCTCTCTCTCTCTCTCTCTCTCTCTCTCTCTCTCTCTCTCTCACACACACACACACACACACACAAAATTATTATTTAGAATGAATGTAAATTGTAAAATTTATTTGCACAATCATTATCTAATTATTAGTAGCCTGTTTAATAAACAACACTATCTGACTGATGGAAAAGGAGTGTATAAATGAGTTACTATTGTCCATGGCGGTTTAACTACTGATAGTTTCATTTCACGTGAGTAAACCAGCATCCCCATCGCCATAGAGGCCACGCTCAATAGCTTAGCAACAGCAACCATGGTGGGTTTCTTTACTATTGAATCCCAAGCCTAATAAGGGTTACTTTACACAGGTTCCCAAGCCTGATAGTAAAATTATTTACGTGCCCTGGGTAAAATTAGAAGCCACTCTTTGGTTACTTAGATTGTTTCCTCTAACCTATTTCATTTTTGATATTCTACATTAATTTTCTGATGAATATCAAGAGGAATGGTGTATTGCCAGCCAGATGAATATACTGATGGAGCTGGAATAACTGCAATAATATGGTGTTCCGGAACCAGCACTTTTCACTTCTTGCTGGCCAATAAAATGAATCTGCTGAACCATGTGGGTGCATAAAGTTTATTAATGCATCCCTTTGCTCAGTGGAAGTCTCACAGATATTCCCAATCCACCACACGTTTTCCTAGATGCATGCAACATATTGCCCTGGTTGGAGGGCAGACATTAATATCCCTCCAGTTCTGTGATCTATTTTAGCTAGAAAAGATGAACAATCATTTGAAATTCTGCTGACTGTTTCATCAATAGGTCAAAAGTGATGATTTTCTCTAGTGCCTGCTACAGTTCATCCAAGTTTAAACCCCTCTTCTTGTGACAATATTTTTTTCAATTTTATCTTTACTGATCAAAACAAATTGAATTCCATTAATGTTTTCAGAGCAGAAGTGAAACAAATCTAGGTGAGCTGCTGCAAGCTTCTCTTGCTGCTAACTGCTTTGTTGTACCACCAATCCCATCACAAGGTCATTTCCCGTGACTAGTTGCAAACAAATTCCATTCCGCTGTCATTCCAAAATCACTCTTATGATAGCACAAACTTAGGAAATTCTTGAAATTCTTATATTGAGCACTGGAGAGACCAATCAAATAACGAATGTGGGATATCTGTGCAAATCATGCTTTTATATATTTGATGAGCTCCTTGATAAAAACATGAACTATAACAGTGTCATGCCGGAAACAATCACTGATAATGCAGAAACTTAAAGATTCCACTTTCTCATTTTGACGAAAGTAGATAACAAATGGACGAATTGTAGCTTGACTATTGTCCCAGTGGAAGCCTTGCACAGCATTCTGAATGATAAAAGAATAATTTTCCTAAAAATCCATTAGCACCATTAGCCCTTCATCTTTCAGATGAAATTTAAGGCCTTTAAGATGCAAACTTTGATGTTGGTAATGTAATGATGGCATGACAGACTCCATATTTTATTTTTTTACATCTTCAATAAATTCATCCACTACCCTTTGCTTCATGTCCAGTGCGGCCTGATCAGTATGGATCCTTTGCTTAAACACAATAACTTCCTTTAGCTCATGATCTAGGAAATAACTGGCAATTTCAGATTTCACACTTTTCCCTAATAACTTTAAGACAAAAATTCACAGGTTACAACATCTAGGTATTAAAATCTGCAATATTGATGCATGATTCAAGCAAACCGATTCGTTTTTGGAATTTTTTTTATACAATTGAATCTAAAAATTAGGTCTTCATTTTCCACTTGCAAATACTACCAATTTTGAGAAGTACTAAAAACATGAAGCTATTATTCTCATTGAATTCTTTAGGATTCCTTTTTTTTTAACAAATGAGAAGAGTTTTATGCAGATGAACACTTGCGATAAAAGCAGAAGGGCTACTTCTCATAGTTTCTAAGTTTTTCTGACAGTCATTGCCTATTTACCAGATCTTTTTAAAGGAACTAGAAAATAAGGCTCTAGATAAAAGAAACTGTCGAGGACAGGGATATGATAACGAAGCCAATATTATTGGCATTAATGTAGGTGTTAGACAAGAATACTCAATATTAATCCATAAGCATTCTTCATGCCATGCGGATGCCATTCTTGGAATATGCTTCTCATAGATGCAGCTAACTCATCTACAACAGCTGCAACATAATGCGCGTTCATCAATAAAATTTCTGTGCTCTTTACAAGGTCTAGCAAGTGTTGGGAACTTATAAAAATTAAATTAAAATTGACATCGAAACCTCTCTCTGAAACAAGATGGGAAAGCAGAATCAGAGCACCAAAAGCATTATTATTCCAATTTTATGATGTTATCGAAAGTGTGAATGGCCTGAAAAGTTAAACTAATAATTCTGAAACTCTTAGTGACTGTGAAGCAGTCTTGAACGAAATGTTAACCTTTGAGTTTATTGTAGCAAGACACATGTGGTACGAGATTTTACTAGGTCTGAAAAATATAAATAAAGAATGGCAGTCGGTTCAAGTGAACCTGAAAGTAGTTATTGACTCTTGACGTTCATTTTGTGACTGGATTAGAGATTTCCGTATTACAGGATTTGAAACATGCGTTGCAGAAGCTCGGTTGCTTGTAGGAAAAAGTAGTTACGAAAGTGAGAATGTGTTTAAAAAGGAAAGACTAGCACAGAAGAAAACCATTGTTCAATGACGAACAAATTGATGAACCAATACAATCTGCTGAAATGCAGTACACAGTTGTTTTTTTTTTTTAACACAATGATAGATGCTGTAATAGTTGACAGTGAATGTCGATTCAAAGCACTCGAAGAATATTTTGAGCAATTTGGTTTCTTTTATGATATCAATTATTTTAAATCTCCATCCAAGGAGGACCTTCTCAAGCATTGCAATGATTTTGGTATCATACAACGAGAAGGCGAAAATAGTGACATACAGCCTTTAGGACTTAACGAGGAACTCCAGCTTTTAAAATCCAATCCACTAGACTCAATTAAAGACACAAATCAACTATTTCAGTACTTTTAGAAAACAATTTGCAATAAATAGATCCAAATGTTTATATAACAATCAGAATCATGCTCAAAGTTCAGCTTCAGCCAAGAGAAGCTTCTCAAAGTTAAAAATGATTGAGACTTACTTGAAAAGCACACTCAGCCAAGAAAGACTATCTGCGTTGTCAGTGCTATCAACTGAAGCCTTAGTATTAATTATACTAGTATTAATTATGAAGTGATCTTAAAAAAAATCAGTGAGGCGAAAAGCCGAAAAAATTATCTATTTTAATTTGTATTTCTTTATTGTAATTTTTGTCATAGCAATAATACTTGTACATTATACTAGTAAAATTTTAGTATAATGATTATTAGCCTATAATTCAGCTCGTTTTGTTTAACATTTTCTTCTTTACTGAAAAATGAAAGGGGCCTCGCAAAGACGAGTTCGCCGACGCCCAGTTTTCGTCTAGCGCCGCCACTGATACTCAAGCTGAACTAAACTGTGCTTCTGGGGCTGGAGCACCTGAGCGGCCACTGCAGGCAGTGGGGGGTCACCAGGCGCCTCCACAACCCACCGTTACTGTATTCAACTAAAAACATGTACTCCAGGGAAATAACACCAATTTACTTAAAGAAACGGCGCGTAAATGTCTAATATCATTATGAAATATCAAAATAAAACATTCTTCCTCTAAAATGTAGTTACCAGCTATAAGCGCTAAAATCAGGGCAAACGCAAAATACTCAACATGAACTAATCTGTACTCCTGGGGCTAGAGGAGCTGTGCGCGCTGAGCGGCCACTGCAGGCAGTGGCGGGTCACCAGACGCCTCCACAACCCACCGTTACTATATACTACCAAAAACATGTTCTCCATCGAATTAAGACAAATTTATTAAAGAAATGGCGAATAAACTTCGAGTACCATTATGAAACAGCAAAATAAATCATTCTCACTCTAAAATGAAGGTAGCAGCAATTAGTGCCAAAAACAGTGCAACCGCAGAATACACTAGTTGAACTAAAGTGTCCTCCCGGGCTGAAGGAGCTGAAACAGCAAAATAAAACTTTCTCCCTCCAAAATGAAAGTAGCAGCAATAAGTGCCAAAAACAGTGCAAACGCAGAAAACTGAATTTGAATTAAAATGTACTTCTGGGACTGAAGGAGCTGTGCGACCTGAGCGGCCACTGCAGGCAGTGGCGGGTCACCAGACGCCGCCACAACCCACCGTTACTATATACAACAAAAAACATGTTCTCCTTCGAATTAAGATAAATTTATTAAAGAAATGGCGAATAAACTTCGAGTACCATTATGAAACAGCAAAATAAATCATTCTCCCTCTTAAATGAAAGTAGCAGCAAGAAGCGCCAAAAACAGTGCAACCACGGTTGGTAGAAACACGGGAGGGGTCACGCGCAGGCAGGCTGCCAACGATGACGTCAGAGCGCACCCTCTCGACGCGCCGCGCTGCGTTTAGCCGTATAGGCGCACGGCGCACAACAAGCTTAACTCGTGCAAAGGGTTTCAATGTGTTCGAGTTTATCTACGTTTTCGTGTATTATCATCATTGCTACAATTATTAAGCTCCATATTAGTTAGGCTACTTTTTATGGTCGATGAAATGCTGGTTTAAAACCTCCGAAGGACGTCATCCCTTTTCACCATATCGGAGGCCGCTGCTTTTTTTCCCTGGGGAAGGAGGTTCCCACAGGCTTACACCACATAGACCTGAGGTACAGAGAAAACTCCGATAATGTAATATTAAACTCTATTAATGTGTTTCCGTTTTGTACACGGGAAAGTTACCTCACAACGTTTTTCTTTTTTTGTCTTTGTTCGCTCTCAGTTCGCTTATTACTTTTGCATTTTTTTTCTTGTTGAGAGATTTCATTCTGATGAGGGTGCGTGTCCTTACGAAACACATTACGGCAAGTTCCTCCATTCATGGATACTTCACATTTATAATATCCTTTAGCCTTCCAAAAACGTTTGGCCTACAGTCAATGTAACTGCCGTGGAATTGTTGAAATTCTCTTTCCATTTTGAAAACGAATTCCATAAAACTTTCAGTTGGCTTTATTAAGGATCCCCTTGAAATTGTTTGAAGGCAGTTCTTTCCTTAAATATTTACATGATCAGTCATTTTACCAAACAAATGTGCTAATTTTGTTTAACTCTGTAAGCAACATATCCTGCAATCATCATCGTACAGTTCTTCTAACGCTTTATCTTGATCTGGTAAATAACTTCCGTATGCACTTTTTAATTTGTATCCATCAAAGAGGAGTTCTCGAGTTCAGTTACATCAAATCCATTGTTTATAACTTTTACAGCTTCACCAACATGACTGAACTCAGGCAGGTTGTGACAAATAGCTTGTCCTACAGTGAGAGAAAACAACTCGGCTGCTTCCCTCACGTTTTGCCTTCCCGTCCCAGCAACAAGCAAATGGTTCATTGTTATTTTATGGGTATATTGTAAATCTGCGCCAGTGTTTTGAAGTTCAACTAACCTAACGAACGGTTCTTTTGTGACTAAAGTACCAGACTTTAGTCGATAACCATCGTCAAGCAGATGGTTCCTTAACAGTTTTAATGCATGAGGCACGTCACAAAAAACCCATATGCAACTGTAAACGAATCTGCACGTTTGCAAGTATTTATCCACCTTCTTTTCATCTCACTGTCTTTAGGAAACACGTGAAACACAATTCCTAACTTCCTCGCGTGTCTACTGTGGTTAGTACAACTGGTGATTGCACAGTAAACCAGTCTTTTCCAATTAAAGGTTTACTGTTATAAAATACCCTCAGTACAGTGATACGAGAATACTCGTAATCTACAGTCACTTAAAACAACTCACACTGACCTAAAAACCGTGTTCTCACTCGTAAACGCAACCAATACAACACGCACAATGGAAGTTAGCACGCTGCTGAGCGCTGCGAAGGTGCGCCGTGACGCCAGCGGCGCGGCTTGCTACTGCGCATCCACCTCGTGATCCCTACCGTGTTCCTACCAACCGTGAGTGCAACCGCAGAATACTAAACTGTATAGCTGGGACTGGAGGAGCTGTGCGACCTGAGCGGCCACTGCAGGCAGTTTCGGGTCACCAGTACCCCCACAACCCACCGTTAGTATATACAACCAAATCACGTTCTCCATCGAATTAAGACAAATTTATTAAAGAAATGTTGAGGAAACGTCGAATACCATTATGAAACAGCAAAATAAAACATTCTTCTTGTTGTTGTTGGGGGTTTTTAAACGGGGGCTAAACGACTGGTTTATCAGTCCCCCGTTCCTATCGAAAGCGAGTCGAAAGTGACAACATATTAAAACTGTTTGAATTGCGGGCGCCTGTAAGATCGAGCTTCACGTGCTACCATTAAATCATGTGATAAAATCCAGCTGTGCGAATAAAACCTAAAACACGGTTGACCATGAAGGCATCGTCAGCTAAAATCGAAGAAAGCGCAGAAGGGAGGATAAAAGACTGCCGCAATGCAACTAAAAGCGGACAGTCCGACAAGATGTGGACCACCGTGAGCAGCGCGCCACAACGGCAGTCCGGTGGGTCCAAACGTCGTAAGAGGTAGCCGTGCATTAGCCATGTATGGCCTATACGCAGGCGACACAGGACAATCGAGTCTCTTCGAGAAGGCAAGAGGGAGGTCTTCCAAGCTGCAGTTGACTGTTTAACTGCATGGAGCTTATTTGGCGTGGTCAACGTTGACCATTCACGATCCCAGGCAATGGGTATTTTGTGGTGTAGACGCAATCGGATATCCCGTTTTGGGGTACCGATTTCCAGGAGCTGGCAGTCGATTACCTGCTTGGACAGCTGATCCGCACGTTCGTTTCCCTGAATGCCAATGTGGCCTGGGGTCCAGATGAAGGCCACAGATCGGCCGGACTTGCCAAGAGTGAATACGGAGTCCTGGATGGACCGCACCAGGTGGTGTTTGGGGAAACACTGGTCAAGGGCTCGTAAACCACTGAGAGAGTCACTGCATATGACATACGACTTCCTGGGGCATGTACGGAGATGTTCGAGGGCTCTAAGTATTGCGACCAGCTCTGCCGTAAAGACTGTGCAGCCATGTGGCAGCGAGCGTTGTTCACTGTGGTCGCCATGAACGTATGCGTAACCTACTCTGCCATCTACCTGGGAGCCATCATTAAATATTACTTCTGCATCACCGAACGCACCAAGTATGTCCTGAAACTGGTGAAGAAGTATGTGTGATGGAACCGACGAATTGGGTCGCAGGACAATTGTAGGTGGCGCTGTAGGCGAGGGATGGACCAAGGAGGGATATGGGAGTGGCAGGAGAATGCGATAGGGAGAGGTAGGGCCTCGAGGGAGGAAAGGAGACCACGAACGCGGTCTGCGATCGGATGACCCGATCTGGGTCGACGCTGTGGAGAGGGTAGGGCAGTATTTGGAAACAACAGCCTGCGATTGGGATGGTGTGGTGTAGTGTGGACATGGTCAACGTAGGAAGCCAACAGCTGTTGCCAGCGGTACCGCAAAGGAGGGATGCCAGCTTCAGCAAGGAGGCTTGGAACAGGGCTGGTGTGGAAAGCCCCTGTTGCTAAACGTACACCACCATGAAGGAACAGATCCAAGATCTGTCAACCGGAAGGTGCTGCAGAGTCATACACCTGGCTTCCATAATCCAGGCGCGATTGGATTAGAGCCTTGTAGAGGTGCAAGAGAGTTTGATGGCCAGCTCCCCTGGTAGTGTGGCTGAGACAACACAAGATATTTAAAGACGTCCAGCACTTCTGCTTCAAGGTGCGGCCCCCAAGTCAGCCGGTTGTCAAACAGCACGCCGAGAAACAGGTGTGTTTCTTCGACACGGAGCTGTTCGTCAGCTAGATAGAGTTCTGGATAAGGGTGAACAGCCCGACGGTGACAGAAGTGTACGACCCGGGTTTTGGAAGAGGAGAAGGTGAAGCCATGGGCTTTCAGCGATAAAAATGCTAGGAGAGCTGTAATATAAGCAAAAGTCATCGACAAATAAAGAACAGCTAAGCGATGACCCAACAGCCGCTGCTAGACCGTTAATCGCAATTAAAAAGAGCGGTACACTGAGAACGGAGCCTTGTGGGACACCATTCTCCTGGACTCAGGAGGAGCTGAGGGCGGTACCAACTCTAACCCTGAATGTGCGGAGTGAAAGAAAATTCTGGATAAAAATGGGGACCAAACACCATAAGCCCCAGTCATATAATGTCGCAAGAATGTGATGGCGCCAGGTAGCGTCATACTCCTTCCGGAGGTCAAAAAAGACTGCAACTAGGTGCTCACGCCTAGAGAAGGCCGTTCGGATGGCAGACTCCAGTGACACTAGATTGTCAATACTGGAGCAACCCTGGCGGAAACCCCCCTGTTGCAGGGACGGGAGACATCGATCTTCGAGTACCCACAGAAGCCGGCGACTCACCATGCATTCAAGCAGCTTACACAGTACATTTGTTAAGCTGATGGGACGGTAACTATCAACTGCCAGTGGATCTCCACCTGGTTTCAGCACAGGGACAATGATACTATCCCTCCACTGGGATGGGAAAACACCTCCTGCCCAGACACTATTAAACAGGGAGAGCAGTTTGGTTTGGAATTCTGCCGACAGGTGACGAACGAACTGGCTGTGTATGCGGTCTGGCCCTGTGGTGGTATCAGGGCATGCATTGAGAGCAGTTTGGAACTCCCAGTCTATAAAGGGATCATTGTACGGTTCCCACTGACGTGTAGCGAAAGATAACGGATTTCGCTCTACCCGTTGTTTGAGGAAACGGAAGGACGCATTATAGTTCACCGTCGCGGAGCATCGTGCATAATGTTCCGCCAAGCACTCTGCTATTATGGACGGGACAGTATAAAGGGTGCCCTCAATATTCAGAGATGGGACTCCTGCCGGTGGCCTGTACCCGAAAAGGCGCCGTACTTGAGACCAGACGCAAGAAGGGGAGGCGCGAGAACCGATGTATGCGACGTGCCTCTCCCAACAGTCCCACTTGCTTTGTCGAATGAGTTGTCGGGCTTGGGCTTGTAGTCTTTTAAAGGCAATTAAATTTTCTAATGTGGGACGGCACCGGTGGCGTTGCAGCACTCTTCGGCAGTCTCTGATGGCCTCAGCAATTTCAAACCTCCACCAGGGCACAGACTTGCGCCGAGGGGAACCAGCAGTAGTCGGAAAATTAGCCTCGGCAGCAGAAACTATGGCAGTAGTGATCAGTTGAACCGCCATATCCGTGTCTGCTGGTAGTGGAGTAGGGACCACAGCAGTCGAGGTGTAACCCTGCAATCAGCTCGACGGAGACACCAATGGAGCGGGCAGGCTGCAGGGTGAAAATCCAATTGCGACAAAATGACAGGGAAGTGATCACTACCGCAAAGGTCGTCGTGGACACTCCAGCTAAGATGTGGCAAAAGGCTTGGGCTGCATATGGATAGATCTATGGAAGAATATGTGCCATGTGCGATGCTGAAGTGCGTAGGAGCACCAGTATTCAAAAGGCACACATCCTGCTGTGCCAGCAAAGCTTCAACTTCCCTACCACGCGCCGAGGTCTGAGAACCACCCCACAAAGGGTGGTGGGCATTGAAGTCCCCCAACAAGAGAAATGGAGGGGGAAGCTGCGCGACCAAGGCAGTGAGGTCAGTGGGAGAAACTGCCTCATCGGGGGGCACGTAAAGAGAGCAGACAGTGATGTCTTGTAGCCCACTGATGCTGACAGCCACTGCCTCTAGGCTAGTGTGGAGAGCCACAGGTGCACTGGGGACAGTAGCAAGGACGTAGACGCAAACACCTCCAAAGACCCTGTCATAGTCCACACGGTTTTTAAAATAACCCCGATAGCCGCGAAAGGGAGGGGTCCGCTGAGCAGGAATCCATGTTTCTTGCAGAACTACGCAAAATGCTGCATAGCGGCAAAGTAATTGTTGCAGCTCAGCAGTATGGTGGAAAAGACCGCCACAATTCCATTGGAGGATGGAATTTGCACCGAGCTGATGAGCCATGGATTGAAAGCAAGGCAGCTTATTCCACAGGAGTATCCGCTGCCAACTGCTCAGAATCTGCTGGGTCAAGAACCATAGGTTCTGGCGAGTTCCTTGGGCGATGCAAGGATCTCCAACTCGTCGTCAGAAGTAGACGATGTGTGATGGGTGGCTTGAGAGCCACAGAAGAATCCTTTTTCTTTGGTTTCTTTTTCTTATCCTCTCGCTGTCCTTTTGGTTTTACGGAGTGAGAGGGCTTCTCAGAGATTGTGTCAGGGGTCGAAGTAGAGTGTAGATCCCTTTGACCAGGGGTGTGTGAGTCCGACAGCCATTGGTTGGGACCCCTCGAGGTACTCTGAGAGGCCTCGGAAGGGAGCGTCCCAAGGGACCCCTTCCGAGCGAGAGGAGCTGGAGGAAGATGTTGCTTCTCTGGCTGAGTAACGGGGACCGTCGTCCCCGATGGAGGGTGTGCTTCCCCAGGAGGTGTATTGGGGGCAGCACATGGTGGAGAACCCCCAACCATCGAGGGGGCTGATGGCGCTTTACGGCCCCGAGGGCCCACAGAATTTGTTAAAGACAAGGGGACCGCCGACACTGAGGGAAACGGCGACGACGTGACAGTCGCAAATGACGTCTTCAGTGCTACAGGGTTCAGTCGCTCGAACTTATTTTTGGCCTCATTGTACGACAGTTTATCCATGGTCTTGTACTCCATAATTTTTCTTTCCTTATGGAGCACCGTGCAGTTTGGCGAGCAAGGGGGATGGTGCTGTCCGCAGTGTATGCAAACAGGAGGAGGAGCACAAGGAGCGTCCAGATGGGATGGACGCCCACATTCTCTACAGATGGAGCTGGAATTGCACCTGGAGGACATGTGCCCAAATTACAAGCATGTGAAGCACCGCATCGGAGGAGGAATATAAGTCTTTACATCGAACCAGTATACCATAACCTTGACCTTTTCGGCAAACAATCGCCCTCGAAGGCCAGGATGAAGGCACCGGAGGCTACCTTGTTGTCCTTAGGTCCCCTATAGACGCGCCTGACGAAGTGGACACCTCGTCGTTCAAGGTTGGCGCGGAGCTCATCATCTGACTGTAGGAGGAGATCACGGTGAAAGATAATCCCCTGAACCGTGTTTAAACTCTTCTGAGGAGTGATAGTAGCAGGAACATCTCCCAGCTTATCACAGGCTAGAAGTGACCGTGACTGTGCTGGGGATGCCGCTTCAATAAGGACTGCACCGCTTCTCATCTTAGACAGACCTAAGACTTCGCCACACTTGTCTTCTAAGTTATCCACAAACAAGAGTGACTTCGTATTGCTGAAAGTTTCCCCATCAGTCCTGGCACAGACAAGAAATTTAGGGGAGTATGGCTCAACCCTGTCTTTCACAATAAGCGCCAAAAACAGTGCAACTGCAGAATACTAAAGTTGAACTAAACTGTATTTCTGCAGCTGGAGGCGCTGTGCGAACTGTGCGGTCACTGCAGGCAGTGGCGGGTCACCAGACGCCTCCACAATCCACCGTTAGTATATACTAACCAATAACAAGTTCTCCATCGAATTAATGCACATTTATTAAAGAAATGGCGAGTAAACGTCGAATACCATTATGAAACTGCAAAATAAAACATTCTCCCTCTAAAATGAAAGTATCAGCAATAAGCGCCAAAAGCATTGCAAACGCAGAATACTCAAGTTGAACTAAACTGTACTTCTGGAGCTGGTGGAGCTGTGCGACCTGAGCGGCCACTGCAGGCAGCCGTGGGTCGCCAGACACACCCACAATCCACCATGACTATATACAACCAAAACCATGTTCTCCGTCGAATTGCGACAAATTTATTAAAGAAATGGTGAGTAAATGTCGAATACCATTATGAAAAAGCAAAATAAAACATTCTCCCTCTAAAATGAAAGTAGCAGCAATAAGCGCCAAAAACAGTGCAACCACAGAATACTCAAGTTGAACTAAACTGTACAGCTGGGGCTGGAGGAGCTGTGCGACCTGAGCGACCACTGCAGGCAGTGACGGGTCACCAGGCAACACCACAAACCACCGTTACTGTATTCAACTAAAAACATGTACTCCACGGAAATAACACCAATTTACATACAGAAACGGCGTGTAAACGTCTAATATCATTATGAAATATCAAAATAAAACATTCTTCCTCTAAAATGTAGTTAGCAGTTATAAGCGTCAAAATCAGTGCAAACGCAGAATTCTCAATTTGAACTAAACTGTACTTATGGGGCTGAAGGAACTGTGCGAGCTGAGAGGCCACTGCAGGCAGTGGCGGGTCACCAGACGCCCCCACAACCCACCGTTACTATATACAATTAAAATCATTTTCTTCATCAAATTAAGACAAATTTATTAAAGAAATGGCGAGTAAACGTCGAATGCCATTATGAAGCAGTGAAATAAAACATTCTTCCTCTAAAATGATGGTAGCAGCTATGACCGTCAAAAACATTGCTAACGCAAAATACTCAATTTGAACTAAACTGCAGTTCTGTTTTTGTTGTTTGGATGTTTTAAGGGGACAAAACTATGGAGGTCATCAGTCCCCCATTCCATCATTAGGCGTCACAACAAAAGGCGTGAACGCGCAAAGGAGCCTAGAGTGGAGAACAACTAGGGGGGAGGAAGATCCCCTGAGTCAGTTAAAGGACAACAAAGCCGGCAAGAGACAAATAAAACAATGACCATCACACAGTATAACTGAGCAACGACAAGAAATAAAATGTAAAAGCCAACGTCTGTGGCAGACCGACCGTGAGACTAAAAACAGGAAAAGTCAGCCACACGGAAACAAAGGAAAACCTCCAATCGGTCATGACAGGACGGACACAGACACTGAAGAAAAGATTTAAATGGAGGGGTAAAAACCACTGCTCCGAATAAAACTTAAAACAGTATCAGCTGTTTTGGCATCGTCACTTAAAACATGGGATAAAAGTGCAGGAAAATTAAAACTCCGACACAGAGGGGCTAAAACAGGGCATTCTAGTAAGATGTGTGCCACCGTCAGGCGGGCGCCACAGTGACCCACAGGTGGTTCCTCGCCACGAAGGAGATGGCCAATGCGGAGCCGGCACAGGACTACAGAGTCCCGACGGCAGGCCCGCATGGAAGAACGGTGTGGCGTCTACTTGATAGCCCTGAGTTTGTTGACTATTGCCAGGCTACGCCACTCAGCATCCCACAGCCGTTTTACCCGTTGGTGTAACAATGAACGGAGACCCAAGGCTGGGAGGCCTATCTCAAGAATGGATGCACCGACAGCCTGCTTGGCAAGCCGGTCAACACATTCGTTGCCCGGGATACCCATGCGGCCCGGAGACCATATGACCGCCCAGACAGTTCAACGGCACGCAGTGTCTCCTGTATGGCCAACACCAGGGGAGACCGCGGGTAACACTGGTCCAGCGCTTTAAGGCTGCTCAGGGAGTCACTGCAAATAAGAAAAAACTCACCTGAGCAGGACTGTATATGCACGAGAGCTCTGTGAATGGCCACCAGCTCTGCAGTGTAAACACTGCAGTCATTCGGCAGAGAGTGCTGTTCCACACGGTCACCATGGAGATAAGCAAAGCCCCAGTCATATAAAGTGTTGAGGATGTGTCGTCGTCAGGTGGTATCGTATACTTTGTGCATATCAAAGAATACGGCAACAAGATGATGGCGCCTGGAAAAGGCTGTGCGTATTGCAGACTCGAGATACACCAGATTATCGGTGGTAGATCGACCATGGTGGAAACCGCTCTGGCATGGAGCCAGTAAACCTCGAGTCTCCAGAATCCAACACAACCGCCGACTGACCATCCGCTCCAACAGTTTGCATGGAGCGTTAGTCAGGTTAATGGGCTGATAGCTATCCAAGGAAAGAGGATGTTTATCTGGTTTAAGCACTGGAATGATGATACTCTCCCGCCACTGTGACGGGAAAACACCATCACACCAAATGCAGTTATAGACTGCAAGAAGATTACAGCTGCTCCAGCATTTGGTTATGGATGCTATCAGGCCCAGGTGCCGTGTCAGGACATAAGTTAAGAGCACTGAGGAGCTCCCACTCAGTTAAAGGAGTGTTGTAGGTGCAAGTAGGTGTAGTGTTGAGTGCAAGTGTGGCCAGGTCCGTACATAGAACTCCATTTGTGGAGATTCCGGGTATTCCCGCTGGTGACTGTAATCCCTTTAACCGCCTTATTCTACCCCAGACCTGTGAGACAGAGGTACCCGTCCCAATAGTGGAGACGTACCTCCCCAGCACTCTTGTTTCCGTCTTCTTATTAACCGGCGAGCACGAGCGCGAAGCTGTTTAAAATTGATGAGATGCTCCTGTGAGGGATGATGCTTATAGCGCTGTAAGGCCCGCCTATGATCTCTAATAGCCTCAGCTATTTCCGGCGACCACCATTGCACTGTCTTCCACCGTGGGCACCAACCATGTGGAGCATTGAATTGGAGCATTGTGGAGCATTTGCAGCAGAAATAATGGTGTGAGTAACGCCCTCGACCACCACATCGATGGCGTCGAGTGGGGGA
The DNA here is from genome assembly GCA_026315105.1 of Locusta migratoria. NCBI lineage: Eukaryota > Metazoa > Arthropoda > Insecta > Orthoptera > Acrididae > Locusta > Locusta migratoria. Next base: position 768,401,161 of record CM048755.1, read on the forward strand.
GTCGAACAATAGCAGTGGACGTGTAATCTTCCCAGTTAGCCCTGCTTAAAGCCCACCTGGTGGGGCGTCCTAGGGGCTGACGTTGTGGGAGTGACAGAAAAAGGGGAAAATGGTCACTGCCACACAGGTCGTCGTGGGCTTTTCAGTGGACAGATGGTGGAAGGCTGTGGCTGCAGATCGATGAATCAATGGCCGAGAACGTGCCATGCGCCACACTAAAGTGTGTGGGGGCACCAGTATTTAAGAGGCAGAGGTCGAGTTGAGAAAGTAAATACTCGACTAGTCTGCCCCGCCCAGAAAGTGTAGTACCAACCCCACAATGGGTTATGGGCGTAGAAGTCGCCCAATAAGAAGAAAGGCGGGGAGAGTTGCGATATAAGTGCAGCCAAAACATTCAAAGAAATATCACCATCTGGAGGGAGATAAAGGCTGCAGACGGTAAACTCTTGTGTTGTCCTTACCCTGACCGTCACTGCTTCTAGTGGTGTATGAAGGGGCACAGGTTCACTATGAACAGAAGTAAGGGCATACATACACACACCACCTGAGACCCTGTTATATGAGCTACTGTTACAGTAATATCCCCTGTAGCCGCGAAGGGCTGGGGTCCACATTGCTGGAAACCAGGTTTCCTGTAAGGCAATGCAGAAAGTAGGTGTTATGCTTAAAAGGTGTCGTAGCTCAGCCGGATGGGGGAAGAAACCGCCGCAGTTCCACTGGAGGATGATGCTGTCTGATAACTAGGAAGACATGAAGATTACAACTCAGCGTCACTCAAATCTGCTGAATGCTGGTTTTCTGGCTCAGCATCCATTATTTCTGGGATGTCCCCGATAGCGAGGTCCTCCGGGGACGCTAGAATCTCCACCTCGTCCCCAGAGGTCGAGGTGGAGTGGGGTGGTGGCACGGGAGCCACCATGGTATCCTGCAACTCTTCACTTTCTACCTTTTTCCTCTGATCCTTCTTGTCCCTCGGGGGCTTCGCCGGTGGGGCTGGCTTCTCATACTCAGCCGCAGGGACTAAGGAGGAGCGTGAGGCCCTGCGTCCAGCATCCTTCGGTTTTGCCTGCTGCTGGCGTGTGTCGGCAACGACAATGACGGAACCCCCGGAAGGGAGTGTCCCGAGGGACGCCTTCCGAACGAGGGGTGCCGTAGAGGGCTTTTGTTTCTCTGGCAGAAGGGTGGATGTTGCTCCCGAGGCAATTACCTTGGGAGCAGAAGAAGGAAGGGAGCCCCCAACCACCTTGGGGGCAGATGTAGGTTTGCGGCCCTGGGGGCCCACAGAAAAAGAATGAGTAGAGAAGATGGGTGTCGCCACAGATGATACTTATGATGTAATTGCCGCAAAAGAAGCCGTCATGGCTACTGGGTGTAAGCGCTCGTACTTCTTTTTTGCCTCAGTGTAGGTCAACCGGTCCAAGTTCTTATATTCAATGATTTTTCTTTCTTTCCTGAGCACAGGGGATTGTGATGAGCAGGGAGGATGCTACTGGGCACAGTTCACACAGATGAGCGGTGGAGTAAATGGGGCGTCCGGGTGGGCTGGACGTCCACAATCCCAGCAAGTGGCGCTGGAAGGGCAACGGGACGACATATGCCCAAACTTCCAGCACTGGAAGCATCTCATAGGAAATTAAATGTTCAAATGTTTGTAAAGCTTATGGGACTTAACTACGGGGTCATCAGTCCCTAAACTTACAAGCTACTTATGAAGTAGTTACGAGCTAGGACGGCACAAATATCCATGCCTGAGGGGGGATTCGAACCCCCGGCCGTTAGTGGCCGTGCAGACCATGACTGGAGCGCCTCAGTCCCCTCAGCCACCGCGGCCGGCCATCTCATAGGAGGAGGTATGTAGGGTTTCACATCACACTGGTAGCACATCACCTTCACCTTCTCCGGCAGTGTATCGCCTTCAAAGGCTACGATGAAGGCATCGGTGGCAACCTTATTGTCTTTAGACCCACGATGGAAGTGCCAGACAAAGTGAACACCTCGCCGCTCCAGGTTGGCGCACAGCTCCTCATCAGATTGTAAGAGGAGACCCCGGTGAAAAATAATGCCCCAGACTAGATTAAGGACTTATGTGGCGCAATGTTGACCGCGATATCTCCCAGCTTATCGCAAGCAAGCAACGCCCGCGACTGGGCAGGGGATGCGGTGAGAATCAACACAGAGCCATTACGCATCATGGAGAGGGACTCCACATCTCCAAACTTCTCCTCCAGATGATCTACGAAGAACTGAGGTTTCACTGCCATAAATGATTCCCCATCAGTCCTTGTACATACTAAATATCTAGGCGAATACGGCTCATTTCTGGTGGTAGCTCTGCGTTCCTCCCAGAGCGTGGCCAAGGAAAGGAACGACTTGGGGTCATAAGAAGTGGCATTAAACTTCCCACACTTCGAGACGGCACGGCGGTTATACATCCACCAACGTTATCTTTTGCTCGTTTCATTTTGTTCACACGAGCAGCTAGGGATCTAAAGGTCCACCCAGACAGAGCCCCACCTGCCTGGGTAAGCCTTATACAACTGAGGTGCGGCAGGTTCCTCAGAGGTTGCTCGCTAGCGACTGTTCAACCTCAACAGCCATGCATCTCCTCGGCACATAGCACACCCTAAGATTGAGGCGTTTTTTTATAGAGGTTTGTACCGTCCTGGCGACCCAGGCGATTAAGCCAAGAGCCCTGGGCTCTGAAACGTACGACTTTCCACCGTCGCGCCGAACGATGGTCGTTGAAGCACGCACAGAGCTTACGGTGTAGCGGACTGTTGGCGCAACACAGCCCACAGCTCAGGACCCCGGGTTCGACAAGTCCGTACTCAGCAAATTAATGCTGAGCCCCTGAGGGGCAACCGCAGAATACTCAAGTTGAACTAAATTGTATTTCTGGGGCTGGAGGAGCTGTGCGACCAGAGCGGCCACTGCAGGCAGTGGCGGGTCACCAGACGCCCCCGCAACCCACCGTAACTATATACAACAAAAACATGTTCTCCATCGCATTATGACAAGTTTATTAAAGAAATGGCGAGTAAACGTCAAATGCCATTATGAAACTGCAAAATAAAATATTCTCCCTCTAAAATGAAGGTAGCAGCTATGAGCGTCAAAAACATTGCTAATGCAAAATACTCAATTTGAACTAAATTGTATTTCTGCGGCTGGAGGCGCTGTGCGAGCTGAGCGGCCACTGCAGGCAGTGGCGGGTCACCAGACGCCCCCGCAACCCACCGTAACTATATACAACCAAAATCATGTTCTTCGACGAATTAAGACAAATTTATTAATGAAATGGCGACAAACGTCGAATAACATAATGAAACAGCAAATGAAAGTAGCAGCTATAAGCACTAAAAGCGTGGAAACTCAAAATACTAAAGTTGAACTAATCTGTACTCCTGGGGCTAGAGGATCTGTGCGAGCTGAGCGGCCACTGCAGGCAGTGACGGGTCACCAGGTAACCCCACAACCAACCGTTACCATATACACCCAAAAACATGTTCTCTATCGAATTAAGACAAATTTATTAAAGAAATGGCGAGTAAACGTCGAATACCATTATGAATCAGCAAAATAAAACATTCTCCCTATAAAATGAAAGTAGCAGCAAAAATCGCCAAAAACAGTGTGTAGTGTACTGGATACGCTATGACAAATAAAACATTCTACCTCTAAAATGTAGTTAGCAGCTATAAGCGCCAAAATCAGGGCAAACGCAAAATACTCAACATGAACTAATCTGTACTCCTGGTACTAGAGGAGGTGTGCGCGCTGAGCAGCCACTGCAGGCAGTGGCGGGTCAATAGACGCCTCCACAACCCACCGTTACTATATACAACAAAACTCGTTCCCCATCGAATTAAGACAAATTTATTAAAGAAATGGCGAGTAATCGTCGAATACCATTATGAAACAGCAAAATACAACAGTCTCCCTCTAAAATGAAAGCAGCAGCAATAAGCGCCAAAAAGAGTGCAAACGCAGAATACTCAAGTTGAACTAAACTGTATCTCTGCGGATGGAGGCGCTGTGCGAGCTGAGCGGCGGTGTGTGGTGTGTGTGTTGGTGTTGTTGGTTTTTGGAAGGGACTAAACCGCGACGGTTATCAGTTCCTTGTTCCAGTTTTAGAGATAAAACATTTTGTGAAGCGTTCCGAAGTAGATGCGTTAACAAGTCAAAGTTTAAAAGGAACAGGTAAATATGAAGAAGGGATACAAGCTAAATCGAAGAAGAGATAAAAGGGCAAAAACAGTACAAGAGTGTTGTTGCTGGGTGATCACAGAAATATACGTAACAGATCCAGCCACTCTGGGACTCTTTAAATACCACCTACCTATAGGACTTAGGCAGGTGGAGGATAGAGTATGACAAACACACACAGACTTTAAATGGACTTGTAAAATCCACACTCACGGATAAAATTTAAAACATAAGAAACCACGGAGGCATTGTTGGCTAAAGCAAGTTGCAAAGCGTCAGGGATATTAAAATGTCGTCGTTTTTCGGCTAAAATATGACATTCAAGTAAGATGTGCGCAACTGTCAAAGGGGCTCCACATCGACACTGAGGAGGGTCCTCGCGACGCAAATGGTGACCGTGTGTGAGCCGAGTATGGCCTATACAGAGACGGCAAAGGACAACCGACTCCCTGCGAGAACCACTCAGGGAGGTCTTCCACACAGCGGTAGAGGGCTTGACAACACAGAGCTTATTGGGTTCGGTCGAGTCTGCCCATTCAGAATTCCAAACCCCAAGGACCTTGCGGGTCAACTGGGATCGGAGGTCAGAGACTGGGAGGCCAATGTCTAGGGGCTGTGAAGTGGTGGCCTGCTCGGCCAGCTCATTGACGCGTTCATTGCCCGGTATAGCTATGTGGCCCGGCGTCCGTACAGAACGGCCTGACTCGCTAACGGCGAAGACGGCATCTTTAATTGCTCGCACCATAGTGTGTTTAGGTAGAAACTGGTGGAGGGGCTGTAAGCCACTCAGGGAGTCTCTGCAGATGACGAACGACCCCCTGGGGCGAGCTCTGAGGTGTTCAAGAGCTCTCAAAATACCGACCAGTTGTGCGGTGAAGATGCTGCTTCCACAAGGCAATGACCGCTGTTCGATGTGCTCACCACAGACAAAGGCATATGCGGCATGACCGTTGACCTAAGAACCGTCCGTGTAGATGATGGTTGCACCGTGATATGCGTCAAGCAGTGCTTGGAACCGGCGACAGAGAAGCAGTGGTGGAATAGAGGCATTCGAATCCCGGGACAAATCCAACCGAAGCTCCAGGCGAGGAATTGTCCGGGGGGGATACGGGGAGAGTAAAGGAAAGGTGGAGGAAGGGGTAGGGAATGAAGTGAGAAGAGAAGGGAACGAACACAGACCACAATCGGAAGACCCGACCTGGGCCGACGTCGTGGGGAGGGGACTGAAGAAAGTGGAAAGAGAAGCCTGTGGTTTGGATGGCGGGGAGAAGAATGAACCTGGGTAATATAAGACACCAACAACCATTGCCGGCAGTACCACGAAGAAGGCTCGTTACGAGACTGGTGCGAAAAGCCCCTGTTGTGAGACGCACACCTGTTTGGTGAACGGGGTCTAGGACCCGCAAGGCAGAAAGGGCTGCTGAGCCATAAACCAAGCTCCCGTAGTCAAGCCGTGATTGAATAAGGGCCTTGAAGAGTTGAAAAAGGGTGGAACGTGCAGCTCCCCAACCGGTATGGCTGAGGCATTTAAGAATATTTAAATGCCGCGAACACTTCTCTCTCAACTGACATAGGTGTGGCACCCAAGTCAGCCGGGCATCGAAGACCATGCCCAGGAAGCGGTGTGTTTCTTCGACCTGAAGTAGTTCAACACCCAGATAGAGCTCTGGGTCAGGGTGAACTACCCAAAGGCGACAGAAGTGCATCACGTGGGTTTTCTGTGCGGAGAACTGAAAATCCATTTTGGATGGCACTCTACAGCCGCCATTCAGCTACGCCGATGCTAACAGAGCTGCAATACAAGCAGAAGTCATCGGCGAACAGGGAGCAACTGACTGATGACCCCACAGCCCCAGAAAGATCGTTGATTGCCACTAAAAACAACGGGACACTGAGGACGAAGCCCTGTGGAACAACATTCTCTTGAATATGGGGGGAGCTAAAAGAGGCCCCAACCCTCACCCAAAACGATCGGTGGGAGAGGAAATTGCGAATAAAAATAGGAAGGGCGCCACGTAGGCCCCAGTCATGCAGAGTAGTCAATTTATGGTGGCGCCAGGTAGTATCATACGCCTTACGAAGGTCGAAAAATACAGCAATTAAATGCTCACACCTAGCGAAGGCAGTGCGTATTGCCGACTCCAGTGACACGAGGTTGTCAATGGTAGAACGGCCCTGGCTAAAGCCCCCCTGTTGTGGAGCAAGGAGTCCACGCTCTTCGAGGATCCACATAAGCCGCCGACTCACCATACGTTCGAAGAGCTTGCTGAGAACGTTGGTGAGGCTGATCGGACGGTAATTGTCAGCCACCTGGGGATCTGGACCAGGTTTCAGCACAGGGATGATTGTGCTTTCCCGCCATTTCGACGGGAAAACCCCCTGTGCCCATAGATGGTTAAACAGGGAGAGAATGCGGCGTTGAAACTCTGGTGAAAGGTGTCGGAGGAACTGGCTGTGAATTCTATCTGGTCCTGGAGTGGTATCAGGACACGCATCAAGAGCAGTTTGAAACTCCAACTCACTAAACGGGTCGTTGTATATTTCCCGATGACGAGTGCGGAAGGATAACTGTTTCTGCTCGGCCCGCTCTTTGAGGGAGCGGAAGTCGGCACTATACGTGGCAGTCGCAGAGCATCGTGCATAGTACTCTGCCGTATGCTCAGCGATAGCTGTCAGGAGCATGCAGAGCACACCCTGGATGGTAAGGGTTGGTATCCAAAGACGTGTCGGACTTGCGTCCATACCTGAGTCAGGGAGGTGCGGTAGCCGATAGTGGCTACATACTGCTCCCAGGAGTCCTGCTTGCTCTGCTGTATGAGCCGTCGAGCACACGCACGGAGCCGTTTAAAAGTGAGCAAATTCTCCACGGAAGGGTGGCACCGATGGCGCTGGAGTGCTCGTCGACGTTCCCGGATAGCCCCAGCAATCTCTGGTGTCCACCAAGGCACGGATCTACACCTAGTGGAACCGGTGGTTTGTGGAACTGCTCCCTTAGCGGCTACAACAATACTGTGAGTCACCTGCTGGACTGCATTGTCAATGTCATCTGGCAGTGGTGCAGCGATGACAGCGGTTGAAGCATAAACAGGCCAGTCAGCCCTACAGAGGCACCAACGGGGCAAGCAGTCTGCAGCTTGGTACTGCAGGAGCGACACAAAGATTGGAAAGTAGTCGCTGCCACACAGGTCCTCATGCACATGCCAACTGAGGTGTGGTCGAAGGCTGGGGCTGCAGACGGAGAGGTCGATCGCTGAATATGTGCCCTGTGCCACGCTAAAATGCGTGGGGGCACCTGAATTCAGGAGGCAAAGATCGTCTTACGCCAATAATGTCTCAATATCCCTACCGCGGCCTGTGGTCTGGAGGCCACCCCACAATGGGTTTTGGGCGATGAAGTCTCCCAAAAGGAGGAATGGTGGGGGAAATTGGGAGACCAGAGCAGTAGAGACATGGCCTCATCCGGAGGTAGGTACAAGCTGCAAACAGTTAATTCCTGTGTTGCCCATATTCTGACAGCCACTGCCTCAAGAGTGGTGTGAGTGGCATCGGAGCACTGCCGACAGTGTCCAGGACGTACAGACAGACACCGCCTGAAACCCTGTCATAAAAGGTCCTGTTGCGGTAGTAGCCCCGATACCCACGAAGGGCAGGGGTCCACTGTGCTGGAAACCATGTTTCCTGTAGGGCGATACAAAGTGCAGGGTAGCGCCACAGTAATTGTCGCAGCTCGGCCAGGTGATTAAAGAAACCGCCACTCGCTGTAAGGCCATAAAAGAAAAGAAAGAAAAGAAGATCATTCCATAGGAACATCTGCCGCCTTATGGTCAGGATCTACAGAATCTAAGACGATAGGTGATTCTGGATGTGCAGAGCTCCTATGATTGGGCGAATCAAGAAGTGCGAGATCCTCAGCGGAAGCGAGGATCTCGACTTCATCCTCTGAAGCAGAGAATGTTGGTGTGGGTGGCTTTGAAGCCACCGGTGTCTCCTTCTTCTTTCTGTTCTGTTTTTTGCCCTCTCGCTGGCCCTTCGGTGTTAAGGGCCGTGGGGGCTTCTCAGAAGGGGAGGTAGGAGCTGACGAAGAACAGGAGGCCCTTCGATCAGCAGCTGGGGGATCCTTCAGCCATTGGCTGGGATCCACTTTCCCATGAAGAGAAGCCTCGGAAGGGAGTGTCCTGTGGCACCCCTTCTGGGCGAGAGGAGCCGGAGAAGACTGTTGTTTCTCCGGTAGTGGGGTGGGGACCGACGTCCCCAGTGATGGTTTATCTGTTGTTCCCAACATGAAGAGTGTGGGAGCAACTGAAGGAGTAGCGCCCCAACTGTCAAGGGGGCAGGTGCAGTGGTTCGGGTCTGGGGGCCCGCTGGCATTTGTGGTACAGATGGTCTTGAGATCAATGTTGAAGCTACAGAGGCATATGAGGTTGTCATGGTCACAGGGTGGAGCCTTGTATACTTATTTCTGGCCTCTGCGTATGTCAGCCGGTTCAGGGTCTTGTACTCCATGATCTTGCGCTCTTTGTGGAGTACAGAACAGTCGGTTGAACGAGGCGGATGCTGCTGATGGAAGTTGATGCACACTGGAGGTGGGGTACAGGGGGCGTCTGGATGGGATGCACGCCCACACTCCCGACATGTTGGATTGGCATCACATCAGGAAGACATACGAGCAAACCTCCAGCACTTGAAGCAGCGCATAGGGGGAGGAACGTAGGACTTTACGTCGATCTGGTAGACCATCACCTTGACTTTCTCAGGCAATGAATCGCCCTCGAAAGCCAAGATGAAGGCACCGGTGGCAACCCTGTTGTCCTTCGGACCCCTATAGATGCGCCGGATAAAATGCACACCTCGCCGCTCCAAGTTAGCTCGTAATTCGTCGTCTGATTACAACAGAAGATGATACCCTGGACCATATTTAAGCTCTTACGTGGCGTGATACTAACGGAAACATCACCCGGCTTGTCACAGGCTAGCAAAACGCGTGACTGGGCTGGGGATGACGTCGTTATTAAAACTGATCCAGACCTCATCTTGGACAAACCATCGACCTTTCCATATTTGTCTTCCAAATGTTCAACAAAGAACATTGGCTTTGTTGACATGAAAGATTCCGCATCTGTACGGCTACACACTAAATACTTAGGGGCGTAAGCCTCACCTTGAGTATTGGCCCTACGTTCCTCCCACGGCGTGGACAGGGAAGGAAACGTTTGGGGATCATACTGTTCGGCGTTATAATCACCTCTACCGCGCTTAGAGGCGACGGTTGTACGTCCGGCAAGGTTTCGTGGTCTCTTGATGGTGTTCCCTCAAGCAGCTAGTGAAATAAGGGTCCACCCAGACAGAGCCTCGCTTGCCTGGGTAAGCTTTATACAACTGAGGTGCGGCAGGTTGCTCAGAGGTTGCTCGCTAGCCGCTGTTCAACCTCAACAGCCATGCATCTTCTCGGCACGTAGCACACCTTGAGATTGAGGTTTTTTTTATAGAGGTTTGTACCATCCTCGCGACCCGGGAGATTAAGCCAAGATCCCCGGGCTCTGAAACGTACAACGTTCCACCGTCGCGCTGAACGATGGTCGTTGAGGCACGCACAGAGCTTACGTGTAGTGGACTATTGGCGCGACACAGCCCACGGCTCAGGACCCCGGGTTCGCCAAGCCCGTACCCAGCAAATAAATGCTGAGCCCCTGAGGGGAGCTGAGCGGCCACTGCAGGCAGTGGCGGGTCACCAGACGCACCCGCAACCCACCGTTACTATATACAACCAAAGTAATGTTCTTCATCGAATTAAGACAAATTTATTAATGAAATGGTGAGTAAACGTGAATAATATAATGAAACTGCAAAATTAAAATTTCTCCCTCTAAAATGAAAGTAGCAGCTATAAACGCCAAAAACAATGGAAACTCAAAATACTAAAGTTGAACTAAACTGTACTTCTGGGGCTAGAGGAGCTGTGCGACCTGAGCGGCCACTGCAGGCTGTGGCGGGACACCAGACGGCTCCACATCCCATCGTTACTATATACTACCAAAATCATGTTTTCCATCTAATTAAGACAAATTTATTAAAGAAATGGCGATTAGACGTTGAATACCATTATGAAACTGCAAAATAAAACAATCCCCCTCTAAAATGAAAGTATCAGCAATAAGCGCCAAAAGCATTGCAAACGCAGAATACTCAAGTTGAACTAAACTGTACTTCTGGAGCTGAAGGAGCTGTGTAACCTGAGCAGCCACTGCAGGCAGTGGCGGGGCGCCAAACGCCTCCACAACCCACCGTTAAAATACACTACCAACTACAAGTTCTCTATCGAATTAAGCAAAATTTATTAAAGAAATGGCGAGTAAACGTCGAATACAATTATGAAATCCCAAAATAAAACAACCTACAACCCACCGTTACTATATACAACCAAAAACACGTTCTCCATCGAATTAAGACAAATTTATTCAAGAAATGGTGAGGAAACGTCGAATATTATTATGAAACAGCAAAATAAAACATTCTTCCTCTAAAATGAAAGCAGCAGCAATAAGCGCCAAAAACAGTGCAAACGCAGAATACTCTATTTGAACTAAACTGTACTCCTGGGACTGGGGTTGTAAGGGCGCTCCGGCCGTACTGCTACTCCCGCCCCAGGAGTACAGTTTAGTTCAACTGGATTACATCTACATCTACATACATACTCCGCAATTCACCGTAAGGTGCGTGGCGGAGGGTACACTGTACCACTACTAGGCATTTCCTTTCCTATTCCACTCCTCAATTGAACGAGGAAAAAATGAATGCCTATATGCCTCCGTACGAGACCTAATTTATCTTATCTTGTGTTTGTGATCTTTACGCGAAATGTAAATAGGCGGCAGCAAGATCGTACTACATTCAGCATTCAGGCCCTCTAAATTTACTTAACAGAAATTCACGAAAAGAACGTCGTCTTTCTTCCAGCAATCCCCAATTGAGTTGCCGGAGCATCTCCGTGACACTCGCGCATTGGTCGAACCTACCGGTAACAAATCTAGCTGCTCGTCTCTGAACCGCCTCTATGTCTTCCTTTAAACTGATCTGCTGCGGGTCCCAAACACTTGAGCAATACCCAAGAGGTGGTGGTCGTACAAGCGTTTTATACGCGGTCTTCTTTACAGATGAAGTACATCTTCCCAAAATTCTCCCAATAAACCTAAGTCGGCTGTCCGCCTTACTAACAACTGTCCTTACATGTACGTTCCATTTCATATCACTCTGCGATGTTACGCCTAGATATTTGAACGACGCGAGAGCATCAAGAAGCTCACTACTAATGCTGTATTCGAACTTTATGGTATTGTTTTTTCTACTCATGCATATCACCTTACATTGTTCTACAATGAGAGCTAGCTACCATTCTTCGCACCAACTAGAAATTTTGTCTATGTCATGCTATTACAGTCAGTTACAGACGACCCCCTCCCATACACCACAGAATCATCAGCAAACAGCCGCAAATTACAACTTACTCGGACCATCAGATCATTTATATAGATAGAAAATAATAGCGGTCCTATCACACTCCCCTGGGGCACGCTTGGCGATACACTCGTCTCTGATGAACACTCGCCGTCGAGAACAACGTACTGCGTTCTATTACTTAGGAAGTCTTCCAGTCAGTCACAAATCTGTGAACCTATTCCATAAGCTCGTAACTTCGTTAGCAGTCTGCAGTGTGGCAACGCGTCGAACGCCTTTTTGAAGTCGAGAAAAACACAATCCGCCTGTTGCCCTTCGTCCATGGCTCGCAAGATGTCATGTGAGAAAAGGGCAAGCTGATTTTCAAATGAACGATGTTTCCTAAACCCGTGCTGATTCATGGAAAGAAGCTTTTCCGTTTGAAGGAAGTTTACTATATTCGAACTGAGAATATGCTTCAAAATTCTACATGAAACTGATGTCAACGATATTGGCCTGTAATTGTATGGGTCAGTTCTCTTTCCTTTCTTATAAAAGGGAGTCACCTGCGCTTTTTTCCAATCACTAGGAACTTTGCGCTGAATTAAAGATTCGCGATAAATGCAAGCTAAGTAGGGGGCCAACGCCGCAGAATATTCTCTGTAAAACCGAACTGGTATTCCATCCGGACCAGCAGACTTTTTCGTATTTAGCTCTCTCAGCTGCTTCTCTACACCGGAAATACCTATTGCTATATCCCCCATTTCGGAATTAGTACGTTGATCAAATGATGGTACATTTGTGCGGTCCTCCTGCGTGAAAGATTTCTTAAAGGTTAAATTTAGAACTTCAGCTTTCCGTTTGCCTTCTTCTATTACTGCCCCGGAATGATCAACGAGTGACTGGACAGTGGGCTTTGACCCGCTTATCGATTTTACATAGGACCAGAATTTTTTCGGGTTCTCGGAAAGATCTTTTGCTAAGGTATGGCTGTGATAATTATTGTATGCTTCGCGCATCGATCTTTTTATAGACGTACGAATCTCTACTAACGTTTGCCTGTCATCATTTGCGTGTTCTTTTTTTAATCGAGAGTGCAACAGCCTTTGCTTCCTCAGCAGCTTTCTAACATTATTATTATACCACGATGGATCTTTTCCATCCTTAATCGTCTTTACTGGCACATATTTCTCTAACCCTTTACTAACAATGCACTTAAATTTAGTCCACAATTCCTCTACATCCATAGTCCCGGAATTAAACGATGCCCATTCATTTTCTAAGTGCGATCGTAACATTTGCTTATCGGCTCTTCCCAACAAAAACACGCTCCTAGCCTTCTTGATTGGTTTATGAACTTTGGTCACCATCGACGCTATGACGATATCATGATCACTTAAGTCCTGTCTCTACACAGACATCGTTAATAAGGTCAGGCCTGTTTGTGGCTAAAAGGTCTAGAATATTTCCATTGCGCGTGGGTTGCCGGTTTAACTGCTCAAGACAGTTTTCGGAGAATGTGTCCAAACGTAGCTCGCAAGACTGCTTGTCTGTACCGCCTGAAATGTAACTAGCGAGGTCCCAATCTATACTCTTAAGGTTGAAGTCTCCTCCGACTAATATTACATGGCCCGGATACCTATGCACTACCTGGTGTAGACTTTCTTTGAATCATTCTAAAACTGCTACAGCAGCATTGGGGGCCGGTAAAAACAGCCAACTATTAACTTTACTTCTTTTAGACCTGTTATACGTGCCCAGATAACTTCACAGTTACTTTCAACATCGATCTCAGTAGAAACCATATCTTTATCCACAGCGATGAACACTCCTCCTCCAGTTGTATCCGATCTATCTTTCCGATATACATTCCACGCTTCGCTAAATATTTCTGTACTTGCCACATCATGATATAGCCAGCTTTTGGTGCCTAAAATTATCTGAGCGCAATAACTTCCATACAGTGCGGCAAATTCGGGAACTTTGTTTCTAATAGTCTGTAAGTTCGCGGCTAATATTTTGATGTTCTAATTTTTGTTCCGAACGTGGCCTGAATTCGCTGTTTGAATGCTGACAGACGAGTGCTCATCAGAGTTAGCGCGTAGCCTAAAAAAACCCCATGTGGACTCCACAAGTACTCTGCTACCCGAGTAGCGGCTTCCTTAGTGTAGTGCACCCCTGATCTATCTAGGAGCACCCTACAATTCGCCACCCGATAACGCAGATCCAGAAATCTGCAGCCATGACTGTCACGGAGTCGGCGAAGCCTCTGGTTCAGACCCTCCACTCGGCTCCAAACCAAAGGACCCCGATCAACCCTGGGAACAATGCTACAAATCGACAGCTCTGCTTGCACCCCGTGTGCGAAGGCAGCAGACTTCATCAATTCCGCCACCCACTCGTAGGACCTGAGGATGTCCTCAGAACCCAAGCGACAAGCGTCATTGGTGCCGACGAGAGCCACGACTTGCAGTCGACCGCACCCCGCACCCTCGATAGCCGCCGGCAAGGCCGCCTCCACATCTCGGATGAGGCCCCCCGGCAGACACACCGACTGCACGATGGAATTCCTTCCGGATCTCGACGCTATCTGCCTAAGGGGCTCCATCACGCGCCTAACATTGGAGCTCCCTATAACTAATAATCCCCTCCCCCCGTGCACCTGCTCGGACCCTGCTGAAGGAGTGGCCACACGTTCACTCACAGGACGAACGGGCGCGGACGGACGTCCAGCCTCCACATTGGCCTTCCGCCTCGAGCGACGCAAACGCCGTACAACCCGCCACTCCCCTTGCGGAGAAGGCGGCTCGACGACGTCCGGTATACCTGAAGGTGCCTCGGTAGCAGGGACAGAGATCGAAGCGTGCGACAACTCAGGTGTCCCACTCGACGCATCAGACTCCCCACCATCGCAGCCTCAAGACAGCTGACCGTAGACAACAGCACGCTCAGCTGTTCGCGAACTGCGGCCAACTCCTGCGTCCGCACACAGCAGGCACACATCCTACCCATCCTATCGATAAAATTAACAGCAGAAAGTAGAAAACCAAATAATCAACTTTTAAGAAGCCTAGTACTCTATTAAAGGCGGCTGGCTGCTGACTAAACTGTGGTCAGTGGTAACTACACTGTCAAATCAACAAAACTGAGTCCGGCAGTTTTCAAAATAAACAAGAATATCTGTGGAATACACCGTTATCAAACGCGCGGGGATATAAGCTTAGTGCTGTTTACGATGTGGCACTGGTGACAGCTGGCACTGGATTGACTGATAACGAGCTTTAGTAACGGTCTCTGAATTGTTTTGAAATACACCAGTCAAAGACGAAGACTAAACAACGCTATTTATCAAATACGATAGAATCAACTATTAAAACAGTAGTACAAACGAAATCTGCAAGTACGCGGGAATAAAGCTCTTAAAACAGAAGTACTAACGAAAATGAACTAGACTGGCAAATTAAAATTCACACAAATTAAATTAAGATACTTAGCGCTGTTTACGATGTGGCACTGGTGACAGCTGGCACTGGAGTATTTTGCGTTTGGCGCTTATAGCCGCTACCTTGATTTTAGAAGAAGTATGTTTTATTTTGTTGTTTCTTAATGGTATTCGCTTCTTGAAATCAAATTGTCTTAATTCCATGGAGAAGATGTTTTTGGTTGTATATAGTAACGATGGGTTGTGGTGGGCGTCAGGTGACGCGCCACCGTCCTGCACTGGCCGAACTGCTACTCCCGCCTCAGAAGTATAGTTTACTTCAACTGGAGTATATTCCGTTTGAACTCGTATTGGCCCTTACAGGTGGTACCTTCATTTTAGAAGAAGTATGTTTTCTGTTGTATCTTAATGGTATTCACCATTTACTTGACGTTTGTTAAATAAAATTGTCTTAATTCCATGGAAAACATGTTTTTGCTTGTATATAGTAACTTGGGTCGTGGGGGTGTCATGTGACGTGCCACCATTCTGCTCTGGCCGCACTGCTACTCCCAAAAGTCCAGTTTAGTTCAACTGGAGTATTTTCCGTTTGCACTCGTATTGGCGCTTATAGGTGCTACCTACATTTTAGAAGAAGTATGTTTTATTTTGCGGTATCCTAATGGTGTTCGCCATTTACTTGACGTTTGTTTAAGTAAAATTGTCATAATTCCATGGAAAACATGTTTTAGGTTGTTTAAGTAACAATGTCTTAATTCCATGGAGAAGATGTATTTGGTTGCATATAGGAACGATGGGTTGTGGGGTGTCAGGAGACGCGCCACGGCCCTGCACTGGCCGCACTGCTACTCCTGCCCTAGAAGTACAGGTTAGTTGAACTAGAGTATTTTGCGTTTGCACTCGTACTGGCGCTTCCTTCGTTTTAGAAGAAGTATGTTTTATTTTGCTGTCTCTTAATGGTATTTGCCATTTACTGCTCCTCCCGCCCCGGAGTATAGTTTAGTTCAACTGGAGTATTTCGCATCTGCGCTGGTTTAGGCTCTCCCTGCTACAAAGCATTTTTCCCTGGCCCAAACTGAGAACTGGCGCGCTTAAAATTATTTCAATAACAGGACGTTAAAACTACAGTGGTCAATATATATAGTAGTTATTTATTTATTTGTTTATTTAGCCTGATCAGATTAGGGCCATCAGGCCCTCTCTCGGACCAGTGTTTTACACATACAGTATTTATTTACATGTGAGTTACCTATAACATAACAATGATTTTTACAGATAAACAAACATAATTTATACAAGTTGATTACATATAAAAGGATGTAAATAAAAGGTAGTGACTTAAGTCTAATAGGATTAATACTAGTAGTACCACTGAGACACCTTCTGCTGCTGTTGGTGTAATAATAGAAGTAAAAACATTGATATTAGCAGATATAAGATGTACTTTTCAATATACATCGACTGTTTAAGACATGGCGAATTCTGACAGAAGGAAGTTAAGAAAGCTGTACCTGGCGAGAACAATGGCAGTAGGAGAATATCTGGGAGGAGGAATGGATGTGACGTACCTGGACCGAAGGGTATTAAAGACTGACGTAATTATTGCTTTAGTAGATAATCCATTAACTGTCGTTTGAATCTGGCAGTGTTATTCAGTTCTCTGATATACTGAGGTAGATTGTTCCAGAGCCTGGTTCCTGCTACTGAAAAGGATTTTGAGAAACCGGCTGAGTGATGGATAGGGACAGAAAGGGTTTTGCTCTGACAGGAACGAGTAGTTCTGTTATGTTGATCAGATAAGAGTGTTAAGGTCGAGGAAAGATATGAGGGACAGTGTACGTTGATAAGAGAGTAGAGGAAACAGAGTGTATGAAAATCTCTGCGCTTGTCAGCACGGAGCCAGGATAGTTGCTTATAAGATGGTGAAATGTGATCAAAGAGACGGATGTTACATATATATCGAGCGTAGGCATTCATGATTAGTTCCAGACGTCATGAACTTTCCCAAGAAAGACCTTGCAAGATAACATCACTGTAATCAATAATTGGAATTACAAGTGTTTGTATAAGTTTCTTTTTAAGATCGAGGGGAAAAAACTTCTTAATCTCTGTAGGGCATGAAGAGATGCTGATGCCTTCCTACACACGGCGGCTGTGTGCTCAGCCCAATTTATTTTGTCATCTATTATCACTCCCAGATTTTTTGCCGAGGGCGAAAAATAGATAGACGTGTCATTTAATATTAATGATAGTTGAGATTCGCGGTATTTGAGGTTAATGAGCCTAGGATGACCTACCAGAATCGCTTGTGTTTTACTTGGATTGAGCTTTAATCCTATATTCTGTGCCCACTTTGATAGTGCACATAGGTCAGAATTAAAATTTTCGATTGCTGTCTTCAGGTTTTTTGGTTTTGCACTTAAATACAACTGGAGGTCATCGGCATACATGTGGTATTTACAAAAGGACAAGACCGATGATATGTCATTTACGTACAATAAAAAGAGAAGTGGACCTAATACCGATCCCTGTGGTACGCCTGATAGTAGTTTTCTCCACTGTGACTTTTCGGTGCAGGACATGACGCACTGAAGATGTCAAGTACGAGCGAAACCATTGCACCACGCCTTGAAAGAGATTTAGGCTGCTAAGTTTAGCAAGTAAAATATCAATGTCCACAGTGTCGAAAGCTTTGCTAAAGTCTAAGAATCACATAATAGTCGCCTCTTGTCTATCCATTGCCTGCTTAAGATCGTCTGTTACTTTTATCAAAGCAGATGTTGTACTGCGATATTTGCCAAAACCTGATTGGTGTTCGTCAAGAAGGTTATTAATAGTCAAATAGCTGGTTAGCTGATCATGTACTATATATTCTAGGGCTTTGGATAGTGCCGAAAGAATGCAAACAGGTCGGTAATTAGAGGGTGCTGTGGCAATGTCCTTTTTTGGCAGTGGCTTAACTAGTCCACGTTTCCATGCATCAGGAAAAACACTTGTGGCTAAGGACTGATTAAATATATCTGTTATGATGGGCAGCAGTGGATCAATAATCAGCTTTACCATTTGGATAGTGATACCATCATCCCAGGTAGACGCCGATGTAATACGCATAATGGCTTTTTTGACTGTACTTCCAGTAACATGCTTAAAACAAAACTTATCATGGTTAGCGTTGTTTATCCTCGTGATGTGGTCAATAAGTGTGTTTCGTTTGGTGATCGATTATGGTGGTAGGCGTTATGAAATACTGATTTAGTTCCTCAATGGGGACAGTGGGTTCGGCTGCAGTTTTTACTTTCCCAATACCAAGACTGCGCAAGTTTTTCCAGAGGACAGCCCGTCTATTTATGTTGTCGGTTAACGAATGGGCGTATCTGAGTTTAGCATTTCTCACAGCCTGGCTGACTCTGTTACGTGTCTGCTTGTAAGCGGTATGATTTTCAGGTGTAGGGTGCACTTTGTATGTCCGATGTGCAGTGTCTCTAAGATTAATGAGCTGTTTTAGTTCATCAGTTAGCCAGGGTGTAGGTTTCCTTCTCACTTTTTTGGTCTTGATGGGTGCATATTTATCATACAGCTAATTAAGTTCATTTGTAATTTTGTGAAGTTTCTCGTTTACGTCCGGGAGGTTGTCGGAGGTTGGCTCGAAAGTTATTTCTAGTGCATCAGCTGTCAGTTCAGGCAAGTTGAGGCGTCTTAAGTCACGGTATGTAGTTATCGGTGGTTTCTTCCTAGGGCAATCTAGCGAGTACGTCATGAAAATTGCATCATGGGCAGACATACCAGGTGCAGATGTTTGTTGCGTTCGAATTACTCTGTCTGGAAACCTTGTTGCAAATATATCTATTAAAGTGTGACTATCAGCTGTGTGATGGGTGGGTGCAAGCTGAAGTAAGGTCAGATTCGAAGACGTAAGCATACGCTTGAACTTCATACAGGACGGACTATTGAACATAAAATTTATGTTAGTGTTACCTACTATAATTATGTGCTCATAAGTTGATTCGAGGTCTGAGAGGGCAGTTTCGAAGCAGTCCAACCTTCGGAGGTTTATAGAGGACGCATATTAGACACTTTTCTTTGAGGCGTTTTATCTCTATGAACATGTATTCCACTTGTTTAGTTTCATTGTTCTTTCACCTGTGCAACACAGTAGGAGATAGATCAGAGCGTATGTAAGTTCCAACGCCGCCTCCGCGTTTGTTTAATCGGTCGTGTCTTAGGAAGACATAGCCATCTAAATTTAGGGAACTGGTGGTAATGCTTGGCTTGAGTCAGGTCTCCGATAGAAGAATTATATGAAGATCCAAGTCTTGAAACATATGGCGGAACTCAATGAAATGAGCTTGTAGAGATTGAACATTTGCGTGTGCAACGTGGAGCTTTGTGCGTTCAGTTGTAGCGCGCGCGATGATACCGCTAGTCGCTACGGCAACGGCAGCGGGCTGTGGGGTGGCGGCGTCCTTTTCTGCGAACGAAGGACACATTGGAATGTGGCGTGGCTGGGTGGCTAGCGGTCCGGGGGGTCGGGGGAGGAGTGTAGGCACAGAGTAACATTTGTCTGTGGTGTAGGACAGCAGAGGGAGAGAGAGAGAGAGAGAGCGGAAGCAGGTCAGTTGGGTTCAGAGAGAGCTTCGTTCGAGTGGCGCTGCTGACGGTCAGGAACAGTTTGAGGCGTTCGAGTGGCACTTCTGACTCTTGCTGACGATATCTGACTAGCCAATCTGGTGTTCGAGTGGCGGAGCTGATAGTTGGCAACCGAAAGTTTAAGTCAGCGGATTTTCGTCAAACTGTTTTCTGACTAACTCCAAAGCGTTTAACAAGCCTCGGCCAAAAGACAAGCCTGCACATTTACGAAGAGGTTTATGTTCCAAGTCTTCCATTTTCTCTTGATTGGGGCTGAGTTTGTATATTAGACAGGCATTCTTTCAACTTATGTGGCCTTCTAATACAGTACGTCCTCTTTTTATTACACCCATACATACTATAAATGAAAGGTGTGGAAATTTTCATAACACGAATTTAAAGATGAATGCGTATGTTTTTACAGTTTGGATTGTGATATATTCGCCTGAAAATGAAGTAAAAATAGTCCTACTGAGATTTTCTGTGCCATCTGTAAATGAAGTGATTGACACATAAGAATAATATAGTTCACAACAGGCATTAGCAGTGATAGATTTTTATAACCGACATATGTGCCACTATAGCGTCTCACAATTACTGTTCCGTGTTTCTCCTTGTGGTTATATATTATAGAAATCTATTAGTGCCAATGTGGGCGTTTCTACACGAAATGTGTAACTTCTGGGAAAATCATGTATGATGATAATTCTTGCAAAACACCTGCAAATTTTTGTATGTTTCATTTTTTAAATTTTATTGTAACTCATAATAATGGGACAAAATGCATATGAAGTTGTATGTTACCAAATATTCATTTCACACACAACTATCCTAATTTACCTCATTTTTGTATGAGGTTTTGTTAGGTTAAATTGGCTACATTATTTATAAATGGAGAAACATATTTACGTATATTTTGCGTTTTGTCGAAGTTTATGATCAGAATTTAATCCACAATGTATTTCTAATGGCGGAATGCACACTGTCCGTCGCCGGTCCGCCACCTCACGTCAATGTGAGCTTTATCAAGAAGAATGTTTTGATGGAATGTTCGTCTGGTAACATCGCGACTCGCAAGTTAACCTAGTTTCGTCACACGAATTTTATACTCGACAGATACACGGCTTGCAGGCAAATGTGTCTTGTTAATCTTTATTATTATACTTTGGTTTAACGGTAAATTGCAAATGTTTCATGACGACTTAAATAGTTTTCTCAATTGAGAAATGCATAACATATCGCCAGTCATAACTTCACTTTCAACATTGGTAGAGAGAAAAGATGCCAACTAGCGCTATGGGTGGCCAATATGCGAAACACGTGAAATAAGCGTTCGAGTTGGCTTCAGAGTTGGCAACTGTCAAAAAGCGCGCATGCGCAGTAGAGGCCTTCCAAATCGTCAGCAACTGTCAGGAACTATCAGCTTTTGGGCCACTCGAACGAACCTAGAGACAGGGGAGGGACAGGGAGGCGCTGCAGCCAAGGTCAGCATGGCCTGTTTCCGCCGAGCGGCAGCGTGGCGCCGGGGGGGGGGGGGAATCTCGCCAAGCAAAGACAAAATAATCTGCACGGAACAACACTAAATAATGATAACAATATCGATAGTAGAGCGAACAATTGCCAATGATGTGTGAGACAAACGCTATATAAAAGTTCACACGTTATTACACACAGACATTAACAAGCAAGTCACCACAATTGAAGTTATCTTAGAAAGGTGGCTAAGGAAACATTTATGGCGCAACGGAATTTAGATATATGAAAAAATTGCACCTGATCTAGTTCTCAGCACTCGTGAAGAACAATATTAAATAAAAGAGGGAAGGTGCTCTAAAACTACAATTTATAGGCAACTTATGGATTATGCTGAACTTAATCTTGTTTATTCAATTACAAAACAAGCAAAATGGGGAACCAGTTTTGTTACTACAATAAAATGCATCTCTTTCATGGATTAATGCGGACGGTGCTCAGCCTAAATTATACATGATTTAATGCTACTGGGGGGGGGGGGGAAGGATTCACAAACAACACTCATTCTCTCACACACATGCAATGCCACAGCGAAACTCGCCAAAAACAGCGTGCTGAGATGAGGTGGACGCAGGCACCGCTATCGTAAGCGAAATTCAGCAAGTCGGAGGTAGCACAAAACACAATATACAAACACTTTGAAGCTGGCTCTGGTCTATCGTGCCTGTTTTGATATGGTGCGTGTGTATAGCAAGTTAAATTACATCTGTACAGAAAGCGTGAGCAAAGACGCTAACGGCGGCACACGGCTGCGTTACATGAATGCACTCCATTGAAGGTGAAGTGGTTGAAAGTCGGATTCAATATACAAAATCACGGTGGATCCTTAAATTGCAGTCTGTTAGAAATCGATCTAGGTCTCCAGAAACAAGATAAGAACCAACCTTACCTCACCAGACGACCAGCCCAGAATGTTCCGACTGAGTGGCCCCGGACGCGGGAAACGACCGGAAGCCAGAAAATCCAACAAACAGTAGTGGTGGGAACGGACAGCGAAACTCGAGCCAAGCCGTAAAATCCAAAGAACAACAGTTCTGGGGACGGATAGTGAGACTCGATCCAAAGAAGGCTCGCTGACTGGACTGTAACCAAAGGGTGTAGAAACCTCTTTGGTAACCTCAGCAGCTATCGACTCTGAGCCAGAGAGAATGACGCAAAGCGAGCCATCACTCCCCACATTCAAACAGCCATAGGTTTTCGCACACACTTAAAAGTACAACAACTGCACATTCTCACAGGGACAGTGGCTTAGCGGAGAAGCCGTACTTATGCCACACTAATTAATATAACAACAAATTATTAACATAAGAAAATAAGGAAAAACCTAAGAATATTTACTAATATTTTAACACATGAAATAAAAAATGTTATTCCTCAAGCCTAAAAAAGAGTGGGGTTCAAGCTGTAACTAAATGATAATGTAGCGACATTAAATAAATTATAACTTTACAGAAATATACAAAAATTATATGGAAGACGACAGACGGTCTTCTTTCAAAGCGCATGGTCAACGCATCCGGGAGTCTCGTGCTGATCGCCACCTTCACGCTTTCAGGATGGCACGCTACACTTCAACTGACTCGATTAGGATTCTGTTAAGACTTCTCTCTGCTGCTTGCCACCAACAAATCTTTGTGTTACAGATTGTGTTACCACACTTGTTGGAAATAAATTGTGTTTTGTTTAAGCTCACGCCACATGTTAATTGTTGTGTGGCTTATTGGATACAACAATTAATTGGCGACAGAAGCTGGTTATTGGTTGCTGTCGGTGTCTATCATTTGACAGTGTCATGACTTTCACTGTTCCGTCTCCAGGACGGCGTTGCGCTCCGCATTTTATTGTCTAAACGGGTACTCGTGTTTTCTGGTTTTTGGGTGCATACGGTAGCTCACTTTGCGTTGGCAACCTATTTTCTCTGTGTGTGGTTTCTTTGCATGTTGCTCTCTGCCTAATTTCCCTTTGCCACATGCACCCCAAAAGCTGAGGCACTTGTATCGTTACATGAACTTTCTAAGTTTCAGTCGCTGCAGTTTTCACAACTAATGGACACGGTGAAGGAGCTCTTAGAGAACAGACAACTCCTGCAGCAAGCCTTGCTTCAACACTCCACAAAGTCGGACGACACTGGCAGCAGAAACCGGACGACCCCACAATTCTGCAATTTTGACGCTGCCACAGAAGAGTGGTTCGAGGACAAACTCCAGTTGTTCCAGCATTTTGCGGCCTACAACATTTTGGGTGATGTTCGAAAATCTTTTTTTTTTCTTGGGTTGGAGTAGACATATTGTGCATTTGCACCAAGCTCTTTCCTCATACTGAACCTGAATCAATTCCTTTAGTTGACCTCATTGCAGCGCTAGACAAATATTTTGAATCCCAGGTGTTGGTTACCTCCGCGCTGTACAAATTCTTTCGCCCGAAACGCCAACCTACGCAGTCTTACCGCCAATGGCTTATGGAATTAAGGGGAATGACTCGCGCTTGCAGATTCGAATGTACCTGCTGTCAGTATTACACGGACGCCATGCTCAGGGACACCATAGTTCAATGTCACGGATTCCAGACTCAGGTCAGAGGTTCTTAAACTGTCAGACCTCACTCTCGAGGATGTCATTCACGTAAATTGAAGCCCAAGAATAGTTTGATTCTGCAGAGCTAGAAATGTCACTTCCCCCCCCTCCCCCGTGGTAGCGGCCCTGGATACACGACAGTTCCAGCATAACAGGGATGGGGGCCCTTTAGGATGCCGCAAACCGCCTACGACGCGACGACAGCAGCAACGTAGTGGCAGCAAACTGCAATCTTGCCCCAAGTGCTATCTCTCCCAGTTTCGTTGAGCTAAATGTCTCTTTTGCAATAAGGTGGGTCACATTCAGACCGTGTGTTCTAAGAATTTGTGAAGACAGTCTGCAATCACGACCAATCGCTGGTCAGAAACATGGATGTCAATCAAGTTGACATTGACGATGCCATACTCCTCAACCAGTCGGTGTCAGATGAGCATGAACCATTTCTCACCTGTTATAGTATTTCCACAGAGCAGCCCCATCTGCAGATGGCCCACAGCGCCCTTCTAAGTTAGTACAGGAACCATAGAAAATTTTTATTCATCTGCGAATTTGGGGCCAGGACGTTAACTTCCAGTTAGATACGGGGGCTTCCGTTACCTTAGTCAACAGATTCACATTCGAGAAACTCGGGTCCCCGCCACTTGAGGCTTCCGCTCAGTCCCTCACCACGTACATTGGAGACTACATCGCCACCCTTGGCAGGTGTTCCCTTCTGATGCAATACAAAACGACCACCAAGATGATTCCAATCACCTTCCTCCAAGCTTATGAGAGCCCTAACATATTTGGCCTCAACGCCTTTGATATTTTTGGCCTTCAGATCACAGACAAAGTTGCCACTATCCATTCCCACCTCCTCCATGACAGTATCAGGAAATTATGTGATAGATACCCACATCTTTTTGAAGACTGTTTGAGTATGGCTCTGGGTTTTTTGGCGCACATCACCTTGAAGGACAATGCACAACCGCGGTTCTATAAGGGCCGAGAGGTTCCCATGCAATTCAGGATGAGGCTGCAGCAGAGCTGAAATGAATGCAAGAGTTGGACGTCATCGCACCCCTCTCTGCAAGCTGTTGGGCATCACCTCTCGTCACGGTCAGAAAACCGAACAGTCTGCTTCGATTCTCTGCAGACTTTAAGTCTACGGTGAATGCATAGTCTACCCCGACACGACTCGTGGTGCGAGGCGAGATACTGGCAGATTTGAAGTTGTGTGGAGGCACTGTGAGTCATGTCGTGGTAGCTTAGTAGTAGAGCTCTTTCCCGCAAAAGGCAAAGGTCCCAGGTTCGAGTCCCGGTTCCAGCACGCAATTTTAATCTGCCAGGAAGTTTCATATCAGCGCACATTCCGATGCAGAGTGAAAGTTTCATTCTGGAAACATCTCTTAGGCTGTGGCTAAGCCATGTCTCCACCATATCCTTTCTTCCAGGAGTGCTAGTATTGCAAGTTTTGTGGGAGAAGTTCTGTGAAATTTGGAAAGTAGGAGGCGAGGTACTGGTAGAATTGAAGTTGTGGGGTGGCAACATGAGTCGATTCAGGGTAGCTCAGTGATAGAGCAGTTGCCCGCGAAAGGCAAACGTCCCAGGTTCGAGTCCCGGTTCTGGCACGCAATTTTAATCTGCCACGAAGTATCACCCTCTAGAGCGTTTCGTCCCAGTCACCAGGCACCTCGAGCAGGCCCCCCACTTGGTCACCGTCTGCACCATCTCCTAAGGATTATGCCCCCTTCATTGGGCAGGATGCACTTCCTGCCTCCAGCGTTTCTTCTCGTTTCAGCCGTGGCACCTACGGCATGGAGTTAGATGCAGCACAACCGTGCCCAGAGCCGGTTTCTGGTTTCGCTGCTTTGTCCTTCACCTAGCCCAGACATACCCGTCGCCCGGCGCAGTAAACTACCACGGTGAGGCATTTTGGGGGGGAAGAGTGAGATATCGTCATTGCCTGCACCGTGGCACGTGTGCACGTGCGGGCCCACTGCACCCCCCCCCTCCACACCACCCGCTCCACCGCCACCCTAGCGGCCGACCACTGCTGCCGTGATCTTATCTTGAAAGTGTTACCTCCTCACAATAGCGCGCGGTCGATAGCAGGTCCTATAGACAATGTGTCTGCTCAATAATAGACTGTTTACCACTCTGGGATATTTTTTTCCAACAATCTCACTCAGTTGTAACCTTCAAGGGGGAATTTCCACTACCTCCATTAACACACAGGGGATTTCAACGTTGACAGCACTGTGGAACGTAGCTCATCCATTAGCAGATAAATATTGTCCATTGAAATGGAAGCAGGCTTGAATTTGAAGGCAACTGAACACATCACTTGAACGCAAAGTAGGCTTATTACGAACTTAACATACACGCAGCACTGACTGCCTCCCGAGCAGAGTGCTCTGCTATTTATATACAGACACAACGTACCAGAAATTAAAAGAATAGTTAACATAAGAAACAAGTAGAATTAACAAGTGAACATTAGAAAGATGTAGAACATTCTGGAACTGTTCATTACAAAGAAAAAAATTGCTGCCGGTGGACGGGATTGAACTGGCGACCTTCATCATCGCAGTCGGTGACGCTATCCCCTGCATACGTCGGCAGTCGGTTTAGGTGTTGTCTCGTGGCATTGCTCCCTCTCGTGGAAAAACAGCGACCCACTGTTATGTTCTTTGTGGAGCCATGGAGCCAGCTGCAATGTCCAGGATCTTGATCTTGTCATGGGTCCTCTATATGTCAGTGCTAGAGAATCCTTCCCTTCTCCACGATTATCGACAACAGACGTTCCTGTCGTGGCTTCATCAGTATCATTATCGTCCTTAGAGTCCTTGAACAAGAAGCCATCGTCCCCTATCTGCTCTTCAGGATAATAGTAAGGCTTCATGCACAGAACGTCCACAATGTCTCTTCGTTTTTGTCGTTTGTCTCTTCATTTTTGTCGTTTCGACAACGGCTCATAATCCTCAACTTCGTATGTGACGTCTGACAGGCGGGGTATGACACGATACGGACCAAAGTATCGCTTAAATAACCTTTCTGACAGTACACCCTTCTGTACAGGGGTAAAAATCCATACCAGATCTCCTGGGCTGTACACAACAGGTCGGTGCTTGTCTTTATACCACTGACAGTCCTTCTCGTGGGCGACCAGTGTCCGTATACGAGCCAGCTGTCTTGCTTCTTAGACCCAGGTGATGAGCTGATTAACATAGTCATCCTGAGTGTCGTCCGGTTGGAACGGGAACAGCATCTCGGCTTCACGGACATGGAGCAGGAAAAACGGGCGTGAAGCCTGTGGTGTCTAGTCTTACGGTATTGTAAGCAAATGTCACGACTAGTAGAATTGTATCCCAATCTTTCTGCACAACATCCACGTACATTGACAGCATGTCAGCTAACGTCTTGTTAAAACGTTCTGTAAGAGCATTTGTCTGAGGATGGTATGCAGTTGTCATTCTGTGGACAATGTCGCACTGTGACATTACCTCTGATACTAGTTTTGACTGGAATACTTTTCCATGATCAGATATCATCACACGTGGTGCTCCATGCTTCAAAATAATGTCTTCTACAAGGAATTTTGCTATCTCTGGAGGTTCTGCAATCGGCACGGGTTTGGTGACAGCATAGCGTGTGAGGTAGTCAGTGCAGACTATTCTCCATCGGTTACCGGTCGTCGACTTCGGGAACCACCCTAAAAGATCGATCCCAACTCGGTGGAATGGAGCTGCTGCCGGCGGAATCGGTACAAGATGCACTGGAGGTAATTGCGGCACATGCTTCCGTCGCTGACACTCTTTACAGTGACTCACATAGTGCTTGACAGATCGGTAAAGACCTTTCCAGTAATACCTGCGTCTGAGTCTGTCTATGGTCTTCACAAATCCCACATGACCGAATATTGGAGCATCGTGGAAATATTTGAAAATAGCTGGCTGGAGATGAGCTGGAACGACCAGTAGCCATTTGGGGCCCAGTGGATCGTAGTTGCTCTTATACAATGTTCCGTGTATACGTTGGAACTCTCGATTGGTCGGTTCTCCTTGCTCCATGGCCTCTATCGTTTTTAATAGTGCTTGATCTTCCCTGTGTTCAGCTGTAACGTCATCTAATTCAGTGAGGGCTAAAATTTCATTCATGCTGTTGTGTTCCACTAATGGATTCCTCGAAAGGCAGTCGGCATCCTTGTGTTTGCACCCGTTCTTGAATACCACTGTGACATCGTACTCTTGGAGTCTTAGTGCCCATCTTGCTAGTCGACCTGATGGATCCTTCAAGCTAGCCAGCCAACACAGAAAATGGGGGTCTGTCACGACGGTAGTTTGCCGAATAGATATGGCCGGAACTTGTTGATAGCCCAGATAACTGCGAGACATTCTTTCTCAGTTGTAGAGTAGTTTATCTTGGACTTTGAGAGTACTCTTGATGCATAGGCTATCACTTTTTCAGCACCTTATGGAACTTGTACAAGCACTGCACCAATCCCATAACCACTAGCGTCTGTGTAAAGTTCTGTTTCCGCATTCTTGACGTACAAGGCTAGCACTGGTGCGGAAGTTAGAGCGTCTTTATGTGCCCGGAAAGCTATTTCTTTTGTCTCATCCCTGTAAAACTTGGCGTCTCCCTACAGAAGTTCTTGTAATGAAACGTCGGTAGTATGAGCACAGCCCGAGTAAATTTCTCACATCACTAAAATGCTGAGGAGTTGGAAATTCTGTGACTGCCCTTACTTTATCTGTATCAGAACGGACACCATCTCCGTTGACTAGGTGCCCCAGGATTTTTATCTCTTTGGTGACGAAGAGGAACTTCTTTGGATTTAGGCGGAGTCCTGCAGCCTGAACACACTTCAACACAGTTGACAGGGGAATCAGATGTTCTTCAAATGTTTTCGAAAAAACGTCAATGTCATCTTAATAGCAAAGACACGTCGTCCACTTAAGTGATTTTGTTCAGCCGCCGATAGTCGACACAGAACCGCCACGTGCCATCCTTCTTCTTAACAAGGACCACCGAAGACGACCAAGGACTCTCCGAAGGCTGTATAATGTCATCGTGCAACATCTTCTCCATTTCCTCCCGAATTATCCGTCTTTCAGCTAGATAATTGGTGGATGATCCGCAGTATTAATTCGATGCCTTATCGTGGTCCGTTTCGTCTGACATTTCCCCTACTGAGGTGTGAATGCACCCGAAATTTGACGTAGTATAGCTAAATTTCTTTGGTGAGCTTGATAAACTCTTTACAGGGTGTCCAGAAAAGGGCTCCCTCATTTCAAAATTAAATATTTATTGTGAAAGCTGTAAGAAGTTTATACAGCAGTTTGGAATAATAGTTACCAAAGCTGCTAACAGATGGCGCTGTACGCTGTACAGCTTATATCAGCATATATATGTGAAATAATCGTATGAAAACACTCTTTGCAAACAATCGCATCACAATGTCTTCAAAATGTTCACCATTGGCGCAAACGAAGAATTAAATTCCCCATCACATTTCGTATTGTGTCAAACGAAATGGATTCACATGCCACAGAGATCGCCGATTCAAACTCGTCCACCATGGCGGGATGCTTCGGGTAGGCCATGTCTTTCACTGTGCCCCCCCCCCCCCCCCCAAAAAAAGTCACAGGGAGTCAAATCCGGCGAATATGGAAGCCAATCCATGCCTGCACCAGTAAATTTGGGATATTCCAAAGCAATGACTCGATTTCCGAAGTATTCCTCAAGAAAGCGAAACACTTGTTCGGTCCGATGTGGTCGGGCTCCATCTTGCATAAACCATTCAGTACCTGGTCGATCCTCTAACGCTTGCTGTGTGGCGACAAATTGTTACAAAATTGCAACGTAATGTGCACCAGTGAGCGTTTCTAGAATGAAAAAGGGCCAAAAGTGCCTCTGCTGCATACTGCAGCCCACACAGTAACTTTAGGAGAATACAGGAGTTTCGCTTCACACCAACATGGCTTTTCGGAACCCCAAAAACGCCAGTTCTGCTTATTCACGTACCAATTCAGATGGAAATGTGCTTCATCTGTAAACCAGATGCAGCCAACATCAAATCATTCACTATCAATCAATCTGATTAGCAAAGGCAACCCTTTGTTGCACAGCTCGTACGGGTATGGTCTGGTACGTTTGAATTTTGAATGGAAACATGTGTAGGCTCTTTCTCAGTATTTTCTGCGTGCTGGAACGCTTCAAACCAGTCTCAGATGCAATTCTACGGACGGATGACATTGGACTTCGCTAAATATTTCCAGAAACTGTGGCGATATTTTCAGGCGTAACTGCGGTTTGCTTCCGGCCAACATGCCCCACTAGATCATCAGTTACGTTGCCTGTTTGTTTAATTTTTGCGAAGAGCGTATGAATGGTTTTCGGATCGGGTCCTTTTGGAACATTAAATCGTGCTTGAAAACTTCGCCTTGTTGCCGTAGGACTCTCTTCTAACCTTGATATTCTAGTACCAGAAAAACGCGTTGTTCAATGGAGTACATGGTTTTAATCTCTTCCTTCGGTACGCTAACCTCCTTTCACGTTTCAATAGTGGAACTGATCGCTCTGGGCTTCGGATCACTATTTATACTAGGCATTATGTATGGCGATTACAGCGCCATCTGTTAGCAGCTTTTGTAACTATTATTTCAAACTGCTGTCTAAGCATCTTACAGCTGTCACAATAAACATACCGTTCACTTCATTCCTCTATCGATCTCTGTTTTCGAGACATTTAATTTTGAAATCAGGGAGCCCTTTTCTGGACACCCTGTACTATCAACAAGCACTTCATAGTTTATTCGCTTATCTGTGTTTGTGACTGCAACTCTTCTCATCGTCAAGGGCGGGATCGTCACATTGTCAATGGCAAATAACTTCCCAGAAAATTCAGTATTACGTGAACCTGTCAGAACAACTTCCTCAATTTGCAGTTCAGATCTTCCACAATCAATGATAGCTTGGGATGCCTGTAGGAAGCCCCATCCAAGAATGACATTGTAACTACACTGTTAACACAACAAATTCAAATGGCTGGGTCCTGTTGTTGATGGTTATTCATGCGACACAAGTTCCTGCTGGCTGGACGTACTTTCCATTTGCGGCCTTCAGCACAGTTGTCTCAGTATCACAGAACATTGTTTTCTTTAGTGTGCGGCGTTAATTATTCGACAATACTGAGAAAGACGCTCCTGAATCAACAAATTCCCAGACAGGTTGGCCATCGATTATGACGTCAATGAAATTTCCAAACATCTTAGCGACTGTCGTCCATGGAGGATTTTCATCTGCGGCGGCCTCACCTCCATAGATGGTCGCCTCACTTAGTTTTCCTCGGCGCGGCGGCTAGGGGAGCGGCTGGTACCTCTGTACGGCGATGGAGAACGTATGCACTGCGTCGGGGAGCGACCTCGTCTAGGGTACGGCGATGGGCTTCTTCCCATAGCTCGACTGAACTCATCAGCAGGTCATTGCCTGGGATAGAACTGCTCTGATGGCTGACGTCTTGCGGCAAAATAATCGTCGAATACTCACCTTCTCTCTCTGCAGAAGGGTATGACATGTCAGGGCGCCCACAGTGGAAACACAGTGGTGTGTTGTCTTCTGTCCTCCAGACGTCTGTTCTTCTGCGTGGTGTCATAGTTGCCGGGGGAGTTAGTTGTGGCCCCGTCAGCCCCAGTTCATGGGCTGCCGTTTGGCGGCTGCGCCATTCTTCACGTCGGGTGTGATTGGCGGGACAGACAGGAGCTACTGCCTGACATACCTCTTCCTCAGCGGCGTCGGCTGCCTCGTTACTTACAGGGCTTACATCCATGACCATAATCTGATGCTCGCTTGGTATAACAGTCCCAGCTGCCATAAACTGTTGTAATTCTTCTCTCACAATTTGTCATATGAGGGAAGTGAAGTCATGCTGGTCTTCCACAACGGCCATAGGGACTACATTCGGGCCGGCTGCGGTGGTCGAGGGGACTGTGGAGCGCCAGTCATGGTCTGCATGGCAACTACGGTCGGGGGTTCGAATCCCTCCTTGGGCATGGATATTTGTGCCATCCTTAGTGTTAGCTAGTTCATAAGTAGTTTGTAAGTTTAGGGACTGATGACCCCATAGTTAAGTCCCATAAGCTATACAAACATTTGAACATTTGAATTGACTACATTCGGGAGTCTGTCATACTTCTTTCGTCCAACCCTCCTTTGCTGCATCTCCTCAATACCCTGGTACTACATGATGAACTCTTCCATTGTAGCGACGTCTTTTATCAGAAGGGCTTGGTACATGTCTTCTGCTATACCCATCATCAGGTGCGTGATTTTGTTGGCCTCAGTCATATTCGGATTTACTATGTTACACAGGGCCAAAACATTCTGTATGTACACCACGTCGTTGGGCCTGGTTCTTCAGTTGTTCTTCCGCCGAGCGGATTTGTCACTGGCAGTCACCAAACGTCTTCTTGAGTTCCGTCTGGAACGTTTCCCAGTTATTCAGCTCCTCTTCGTTGTTTTCGAACCATTGCTGGGCTGTACCGTCCAGGTATCAATAAACGTTGGCCAAGTACATTGTATGTTCCCACCTGTTGTACTTGGCCACTTGGTCGAACCCTTTTAGCCATTTCTTGGGGTCCTGTCCAGCCTCTCCAGAGAACACCAATGGGTGTCTGATGTGCAGCTGGCTTACCACTGGTTTCGTGTCCATCGTTCTTCTGATAATACGGACTTTTGGAAGGATGTACTCGGTATATCCCTTTTATTCCAGTTTTAGTCCGTGTAAGCGACATCTTTTATGTTGCCTAATCGGAGCCACGGTGAAGCAGCTGTTGCACAGGATACCCGTCGCCTCCACCAAACAATGGTGCATTGAAATGGAAGCAGGCTTGACTTCGAAGGCAACTGAACTCAGCACTTAAACTGAAAGCAGGTTGATTATGAACTTAACATACATGCAGCACTGACTGCCTCTCGGGCAGAGTGCTCTGCTATTTATACACAGACAGAATGCACCAGAAATTAGAAGAATAGTTAGTATAAGAAACATGTAGAAATTACAAGTGAACATAAGAAAAATGTAAAACATTCTGGAAATGATAATTACAAAGAAATAAATTTTTCTGGTGGATGGGATTGAACCGACAGCCTACAACACTATAATCCGTGATGCTAGCCATTGCGCCACGCCGGCAGTTGGTTAACTTGGGGTGTCATGGCAATACTGGGAGACGGATTCCAAGGTACTGGATAGTTTATTCTCTACATCCATAAAATTCTGGAATTGTTCATTACAAAGAAATAAATTTTTGCCGGTGGACGGGATTGAACCGGCGACCTTGAGCATTGTAGTCGGTAACGCTATACCCTGCGCCATGTTTACGTCGGTTTACGTGTTGTCTTGTGGTAATTTCTGCAGCACCAGTATTTCGTGGAAAACCGACAAACAACATTCCACACAAAGCGTCTCAAAACATTTTCACAAAGAGCTTGTCACAGCACTTTGAAGACAGTCTTCTACTCACCCCAGCAAGTCCTCCTGGCTCCCACCAGCCTGACACCACCCCTCTGCTCCTGCACAGTGAAATCTCGTAAACAAGTGGTCCTGCCTTCAGTCCGGCAGGCGCCATATGCACCGAAGCTTTCAAACAGGTCTGAGATAAATGAAACTTCTCTCTCAGTAAGATACACTTACAATCTGAAGAAACATCTAAACAAAAGCTCACGAATATTTAATGACTACATTCAACAAACCGAGAGTTTTAATTACGAGTCATAATGCACTGATTAAGAACGCAATGCTCGACAACAGTTTAAAACATCTAATATCCAAAACCTCTTTCATAGTTACTCCCGCAGTTTACCTCGCCGCCTGAGCAGGCAATGGGCTATTTAATACATGTATTGATCCAAAAAGAGACTACAGAGTTTAAAATAGGAAGTTAAAGGTCAAACAGATTTCTGCAGTTTCAACATAAATGGGATCAATTAAATTCTTGCTCCTGCTGCTAAGAGAGTCATAGTTACTCCAGCCAGGAATGCAACTTCAATAACTGACGAGGTAGTTTGGCTATGTAGCCGACTTTATTTGCAATGTGCAAATATACAAAGTAAACAATACCCACACTGGGTGGGTTTACAAATGTGTGAGTCATAGTTACTCCAGCCAGGAATGCAACTTCAATAACTGACGAGGTAGTTTGGCTATGTAGCCGACTTTATTTGCAATGTGCAAATATACAAAGTAAACAATACCCACACTGGGTGGGTTTACAAATGTGCACTATAAAATGGTATGACTCTGCAATGAGTTTACAAGTACCACAGATGTTAAACGAAATTGTTAAAACACCACTTGCAGGTGATGATTAAAAAGATGTTACACAAAAAGCACACAGTTACAAGATAAAATATACAAAGCAAATGAAAGTCAGAATTATGCCTGTTAGATGTTGCGCCAGGCAGCAACACAAAAAAGGGTGGATCTGTCTAGCCAACTCCTGTGTGGCGCACCGTGTGGCGGCGAGGGGCACTCATGGCCTCGAAACGCCGCGCCGCCATGACACTGCCCAGGAGGGCCCTTGTAGCCATCGTTGACAACTGGTTTCTTGTCACTCCGACCTCCAGGAGATTCCTCGCAGACTCGGGCACCAGACACCCCGCCAGCTGATGGTCGCTGACGTGGTGACAATCCACTGTACTGTAGGAAAGAGGTCTCGCGCTTTCTCGTGGACAGCTGCCTGGTCATACACTGTGACCTTCTCCTTATGGCACCAATCGAGATCCAAGTGATCACCTATTATCTATATCGATGATATAGGCTGCTTCAGCGTGGACTGCTATAATGTCATGTTTCTTGTGGCCTTCTGAAGTTCAGAGATGGCCCTCCAACAGCACTTCAAAACCTTTCTTACGAAGCCCACATGCCGCGTAAGATGCAATAGCATCATGGTGTTCTATGTGGGCCTCATGAGATCTCTAACAGTGCTGTATGACGTGATTGGCAGTCTCAACAGAGTTGCAGCCTGCTCAGCAGTTGGTGTAGCCCTCACAAGCATGTAAGAGACTAGCTCGAGTTGGTAGGACATTGATCCTTGCACTTGAGCAGGAGATATAGTCCTGGCCACTCATAAACTGGCGGCCATCAACCAGTGAATATAGGCGGTCAGCCCACATCTTGCCAAGCTGGTAACTGGTCTTCATGACAGTGTCATTCCACCACAAGGATTGATCCAGGTGAAGGATCTCACATTGGAGAGACACCTGTGAAGGATCATCGACCGGGACGTCCAACGGCCCCAGGTTTGCCAGCCGCCTCCTTCTCAGGAGAGGACGGAGCCAGCGAGCAGATGGAAATCCCAGACCACCATACTTCACCATGGCATGAAAGTAAGCCACCGGAGTGTTTGCAGGGAGATGCAGCCAAGACCTTACAGCTGCACGGTGACACACTGCCCCAAATCGAGTCTTTGCCAAGGCCGGGCTATGATATAACCCTGGGAGGATAATGGAGGAAAGGGCGTGGAGTCTCTGCTGAGGCTTTAACAGCACCCACTTAATGACGTCGAGCTGCTTGGCGACCTCCTGCCGAGGGTGGAACAGTCTGCGTCCTGACGTTGTGAACTGCAGGCCCAGGTACTTGAATGTATAACCCATCGCAAGAGCTGGAATGATGTTATTTTCAGCCCGGAAGGTGACTCTCCCATAGACCTTGGTCTTCTTCTCCCTCCCAGATGAAACCAGAGAGAGGCTGAAGCACTTCTTAGGATTGATCTCGAGACCCAGGTCAGTGAGGGCCAACGTTGCGATGGTGAGGAGATCCTGCAGTCCACCTTTCATCTCAGCGAAGAGCAGCAGGTCATCGGCGAAAGCAGCAGCATTGATACGGCGACAAAAGAGGCGGGCACCAGTATGCTCAGGGAGATGGGAAAGGAGGAGATCAATACACATATTGAAGAGGATGGGGGACAAAGGATCACCTTGCCGAACACCCCTTGAGGGCTGCACTAGACCCGACGACCCTACAACACAGCAGATAACTACGGAGCTCGCCCCATAGCAATTGGAACACAATGAGCTCTCAGGACTAGCCCAAGGACAGCATGGTCCAACGAGTCAAATGCCTTCGACACATCCAGGGAGGCCAGATAAAGCGAGCCCCCACCTCCCTGCATCCCAGCCATCGCCAGATCTAGGATGAAAGTGTTATGAAGCACCCCATCCTGAGGGATGAAAGCTCTCTGACGACCATCCAAAACACAGCAGTGCATAAGGCACATAGCCAGGACTGTATGAAAAGCCCTAGCCAGGACCGAGCATGCTCTGATAGGCTGGAAGTCAGCAGGGGATGTTACTGCAGTCCTCTTGGGCAGCAAGGCTTGTAGGAGTTGGGAAGGAAGGGAATGGGTCAAGAGAAAGAGGTTCAGAACTTTGACCAAAACCTCATGTAGAAGATGGCAAAGCTGGGAAAGGGTGAGACCATTGGGACCTGCAGCAGAATTACAAGGCGGGAGTGCTGAAGCCGCCTCCTCTGATGTAATGGGCGCCCAGAGCTCACTAAATGTCACCAATGTAGAGGGAATTAGAAAGGGAGATGTCTGTAGAATATTAGCCCTTGGGCCATTGAGCCTGAACTGAGAAGAAGTAGAAAGATCTTTCCAAAAATCAACGTGCCCGGTGACAGGGAGGGGGGCTGGTGCAGAATGGTACCATCTAATAGGCCATTTATACAGTGGGCAGGGCTCTTCTTAAAAGCCCGTTGAATCAGGGCATACTCCCACCTCCTACAAAGCCGCTTACGCTATGGGGGTAACTGGGGCTTAACAACGACACGGTTATTGGGATTAGGCAACTTACTGCCAATCGTTTCGAGGACAGAAGGCAGCATCGCCAGGATGGTATTCCAACCAGCTGCTGGACCCAAAGAAAGAATATCGTCCAAATAGCGAAAGCAGTGACCAGACTGCGGCAGTCCCGCGAGAAAAGACCAGAGGGACTGGCCAAACTCGTCCCGACTAGCAGGAACGAGAGCAGAAGAAGCTGAATCGAGAGCAGGTGGAGATGCATCCTATGGATGCTGACGTTCACATAGCGATGAGATCTCCTCAGTGAAGTTAGCTACCATTCCCTTATACTCAACAGATCTACGCTGGCCCTTAATAGATTCAAGGGAACGATGAGGAAAGACCGTTAAGTTCCTCATCTAGAAAATGGCAACCTCTAGGAGCTAGTTTCGCCTCAGCATGCGGCAGACGCAGGAGCTCTTCTTGGGACCACCTCAGCTTCTTCCCCTCCGTCTTGATATCCACATTGGCTGTGACTGGGTGGGTATGGCGCATATGGACACCGAGCCCAATCTCGGTATTGAATGACCGCATGCACTCCGGACAGCACACGAGGGGCAGTGCTCGAGCCGCACCGGATGGCTGGCTAGATAACCCATCAACTTGCACAAGCTCTCCAGTTGGAGGCCTGTCATCTTGCTTTCTTGAACTAGCGCCAGCTGGAACTGAAGGGCAAGGGGGAGGCAGCCCCCAAGCACGGAAATTTCGCCCTACTCTGTCAGTCGAAGACAACCCCGCCACGTGAAGGCCAGAGCTAGGACTTGCCCACCTCAACTTGAGGCAGGCCATTTGGCGTTTTAGTTACTCCTACCGTTACCCCGTGCGTCGTACGAAGATGAGCGTCTATGGGAAGAAGAAGGTGCGTTTACTGACATCGATAATCACTTCAACTTACAGTTATCATTCGATCTAAGATTCCAATGCAAGAATCGTCAAATTGCTAAACTCGGTAGCCAATACATGCACAAACCAAGTAACCTTCTTAAAGGCTCAATTAATATACACAACTCAACTAATCGATCACCATTGCACTGCACTGCGCTACTGACGAGAGAAACCACGAACACTTTAACGATCCTACTATGACGTGCGATCAAGAGAATTGATATAAGCGGCTAAAGTGCACAGCTGTTATACATAAATACCAGCTAACCTGTTTAAAGTCTCATCTAAACCACACGCTACCTGTAGTCCATCCAGTCGTTAAAAGTTCTGTCATCATTGCCAGAAACCACAACCAAGAGCCACGTACTTAGAGATTCTGTGTGTCTAAAGACCCTTCTTGTAATGGTATCCACCTAAATTCGTGCAGCATTCCATGATACTCTCTCGCATATACAGTGGCGGCGATTGGACGTTAGAAGTGGAGGGGAGGGGCAAAATAAAATCTAAAACTGAAAATGGCATTGTAAGAAATTTTTTCATGTTATAGTTTGATTTTTGCACCTACAGGCCTATAATACCAAATGCGAGGCAAAACAAAAGACAATATACAATTGTAATTGCCATAAGTTGTTTAATTAAGTTGTCTAGTAAAATACAGCTGTTACAAACAAAGGAACATTAGTTTAATTATAAACAAAAATAACAGACAATAGCGTAATTTAACATGATACGTCTTGTCAAAGCATAATTGCTTTAAAACAAAGCTATGTGCCTTGGTTTCCGCCTGGCATAAATTTCTACACATTCTTCTAATTTGATGTTTTTAGCCGCATCTTTTTCAATAGCTAGTATAGCTAAATGTGTTAAACGTTCTTGAAGCATAGAATTCCTCAAGTAGTTTTTGATCCGTTTGAGGACATTGAAATATCGTTCTGCCGTTGCAGTGGACACCAGGATAGTCAAAAACAGTTGCAGTAGCTTGAACAAATTAGGCAATACATACTGGTTGTGAACATTTTCAGACTTAAATTGTGAAACCAAATTTCGACAAGATGACGATCTATTTGGTCTGAAACATGCTTCTTTCTTGAAAATACATCGATTTCTGAGACTAATTATTTTCCAAACCATATGCGGAATTCACAGCAAAACATGCTTCTTTGATACGGTAGTTACAAATTGAGTTGTTTTTCATCGAAGCCGTCAGCAGTAGTTCCATGTTGCAGAGTAGAGCCAGCTGGTTTTTTTTTAAATCGTGACCTAATGTTCTCACTGAGTGTATCTAACAGAGGGTAGTAAAATGTTTTTAAAAATTAGACTTCAGGTGAATCATATCCAGGATTAACATCTCCTCCTCCTATCTTTTGTGGAAGTTTTCTTTTGCGTTGAACTGTTGGCCCCTCAAAGCCATGTCTTTCACAAAAATCAATAGCTTCAGTAAAAAACTTTTGGAACTCTTCTTCATTTCTCAAACAATTTATGGACATAACTACGCTGTCAGCCATGTGGACTACTTCATGAATGGATACATCATGATTCTGTATGTACTTTGAAATAATGTTAGTTTTTTTCAAAAAAGTACTTCATAGTATTCAATACAAAAATAAACTTCAAACTTGGTAATACTTGTGATCAATCCGTGAGCATCTCCACCAGTTATGGAGTCAGTAGCTTCAATATTTTCCAGAGTGTGCAGTATATCTATTAAGTGTTGTTGAACTGCTCGCAAGCTTTCATATCTGCTGCTAAATCTTGTGTCACTTAGTGCTTTCAAGGACAAATCCTTATTTATTCCTTCTTTGACTGCACATGCTGCACCTTTTTACTGTGGCAAATACTGCATGTATTTTAGACGAAGCCTCAATAAAACAGTATAGTTGTTGGACTGTGCTAAAAACGTTGCCTTTCGCGGGCAAGCGCACTGCCGTCTGTGCTATCCCGACACGACTTACGATGCCGCCTCACAACTCTATTTCCGCCAAAGGTCCCAGGTTCGAGTCCCGGTTCCGGCACACAATTTTAATCTGCCAGGAAGTTTCATATCAGCGCACACTCCGCTGCAGAGTGAAAGTGTCATTCTGGCCAGCTTGTATAACGTTTCACCGTCAGTCAAATCAGTTTTGTAAAAACCAAGAAAGCTTTCTTTGATTTCGAGCTTTTCTGTTACATATCTTACAACAAGAGTCAATTGTTCTTGATGTGAGACATCTGGAGTTTCATCAACAATCACGGAGAATTGTTTCGATTTTTAGCATCATCAAATATGTACTGCCTGGCCAAATTTGCCATGATTTCAATCATTTCATTTTGAACATCGTGATGACCAGATTTGAAAAACTTATCTCTGTCTAAAAATTTTTGTTTTAATAAAGAGTTTTCCGTTGATCTCAGCTTCAATAACTCGACATAATTACCCCCTGTTATCAGAGTCCTCATTTTCTCTATGACCCCAAAGTGCTATTCCCTGCTTGGCCATGAGAAGTAGGGACTGGAATAAAATCTTCAGATAATCACGATTTTTTTTTAACTTATTCTTGATGATGTGTTGATATTTTGCTTACCACACTTTCTTTACTTTTAAAACCTTCCTGCCAACGTTGAAGAGCACTGAGGTGAGAAGAAGTTTTTTCGTGCTCTTTAAAGCGTTGAACTGCTTTTTTTCAGTTTTTAAACCCATTAGATATGAATGTTTCATCATAACAACCTGTGGAACCGAACAAATGACATGGGAAGCAAAAAGCTTTATCAGCAGCAACACTGTATTCTAACCAATTGTAATTTGTGTACCACATATTTCTAAACTTTCTACCCTTTGGTTCTGGGCACTTATCAATAATAGGTTGAAAAGACCATTAAAAAAAAACTGTGATGCTGCTTGTCTACCATGAATTGGATCTCTTGGTTCAAATTGAAGCTGAGAAGGACTACTAGACTGAGTAGTCTTACTTACAGGCAATACATAATTCCCACCATAATTCCCACTTACAGCTATGTTACAATTGTGCAAATCAGTTTTAAAAGTATACAAGTGTTACTACGCTAAAAAAGTGAATAATTTAATCATATTTTTCCCAGAAAGTGGAGGGGGGGGGGCAACTGCCCCCCTCCCCCCCCAATCGCCGCCACTGATAATACAAAACGGGCTGTCCTACTCTTCGAAAGTAATTATTCTAATCAGTAAATGGAAAATGTTAATCTTGTGCAATTAAAAACAATCAGGTCTTTTAACGACGACTCACATCATCACACATTCGGTGCAATGCCATTCGTTACAACCGATAAACGAACGTAACACCCAACCAAGTACATCGTAAAATGAGCCAGCACTTCAATAGAGTACCAAATGTAAAGTAATATAGTTACAAACCTTCTAAACACACAATCCCACACAAATAACAACCGCACCATGTAACAACAACAGATCACATCTTGCCGGCCGCGGTGGCCGAGGAGACTGAGGCGCTACAGTCACGGTCTGCACGGCGACTACGGTCGGGGGTTCGAATCCCCCCTCGGGCATGGATAGTTGTGATGTCCTTAGTCTTAGTTAGTTCATAAGTAGTTTGTAAGTTTAGGGACTGATGACCCCATAGTTAAGTCCCATAGACTTTACAAACATTTGAACATTTTTGAACGGATCACATCTTTTGATCTTAGCCACGTAATGCATATTTAAGTATCCAAAGTAAAAAGATTGTCATCAGCTACCAAACCAAACGGACAGTGCTTCAATGTATTAGAATAATTCCAACCATTTTTACTACTAATTGACCATACTTCCAACCTGATGTCTTTAGAGTCCATCGAAACTGAACAACATCAGTCATAGCAAATAGGCGTTACCTCAATAATTTTAGAGTAATTCCACCCATCTTACTAAATTCTAACCCAACTATCCTACCAGACTCTACATAAGAGACCATAACAACAGCCAAATCCAACCAAGTGACAGGTCTATCATTACAGTCATCCTTAAGTTACAACAAATGGATCTATCCATTATAGAATACATAACCAAGGTACTGCAGACACCCCGCCAACAACATTTAGAGTAGACCCAGTGCATCATATGACAGACCAAATCAATATAGTTCACAATTTGAATGCCACAAACAATCCTATGCTCCACTTTAAGCCACTAAACTATCGGAAATTTATCGAACCTTAGGCTTCTCGACC
This sequence comes from Locusta migratoria, assembly GCA_026315105.1. NCBI lineage: Eukaryota > Metazoa > Arthropoda > Insecta > Orthoptera > Acrididae > Locusta > Locusta migratoria. Next base: position 768,442,863 of record CM048755.1, read on the forward strand.
GAAGAACAATAATTTTCCACAGCAAACACCACCGCAACGCTAGCAAGATGCAGCCAAGACACCGAACTATCTGAGGTTTGTCGAACACTATGTTTCTCGACTGAAGAACAATAATTTTCCACCACAAACATCACCACAATGCTAGCACGAGGCATCCATTCACATCGTAAGCAACACTAACAGACACTTTGTTTCTATGTGTGCATCTACAACTACACGACACCTCTGTTTTACAACTCAACTCCTAGTAAGAGGCCATAACAGCAGTCAAAACCAACCTACAACGCCCGAAAATTGTTATCGAATGACAAAAGCAATCATTTAGAGACTAAACAAACGATGAAACATGTCTCCCAACATAGGTAACTACCCAGCTTTAAGTCACCTAACCATAGGGTTTATTGAAATCGATGCTTCCAGATCGAAGGGCAATAATTTACAGCCGTAAATATTTCCGCTACGCCACCGAGAGGCGTCCATTCATAAAGTATACACCACTAAAAGATGAGATAAATATAACACATAACCATACAACTAAGTATCAGTATGCAGTCCACAGATGTAGAATACCTACATGTTGCACCGAACTGTACGACTAAACAGATCGAAATCGATATTTTGCACAAGCCAAGATACATCATCAGTATCAGATTACGAATACATGAGACCTAATTTTACAAAGATTTAATATTACATTACTTCTATCAACGACCATAGGGATAAAAAACGAACGGTTTGTCACAGCTATACCATCACTCTCTTAATGAAACATCGACACACGATATAGACCGTCTCCAACTAATCTCTACAGGTCGTAAAGAGACATCCGTGCACAATCGTATTACCGACAAATACTGCAACAATTCTATGGATCATTTCCTCGCAGCTGGCTCATATGAGGTATTTACCGTATGAGTTGACAACAACAGCCATTATAACTTGCATGATGAAAATGTAGTTAGTAATAACCTATTTTATACACACACACACACACACACATACACACACACACTCACACAGACACACACATATGGTCGGATATGCGCTAAATTGCGATGTGAAGTCAAACTCCAGTCCATACACCGACGTATTGCACAACATCAATTTAAACGAACGCTTGCCTAGCTGCAGACTAGAACAGCACAGAAGTACATCTTCGATAACTGACCAAGTAACTGATACTCTACCAATCGAAGCATTGCTCTTCTAACACGTAACCTGCCTTCGGGTATTTTCTCATAGATCTATAGACCTGTAAAACCGAAACGTTGTACACGAAAAGCTGTAAGTCTTAACAACAAATAAATATTGCAGATGCAAACTATTACATGTTTTAGGTAATCACATGGGATGGAGTGTTCTTCAGCACACTTGATCCCCTTACAGATTTTGTGATCAACAGCAAACACCTCATAATGGTGGTCTATATACACTGCAGAAAAGTAAAAGTCTCTTTCCACAGAGAGAAGAAACCTAGGATGTGTTTAACTCGATTCCCACATCGCAAAAATGATACTGTGCAACAACAGATTACATCACATTACATCCAACTCCAACCCTTTTTAGGACACAACAACCCACAGGTCAGTGATTTTCACATCAAAACCATAGGATTACAACACAAAACTTCCACATCTAAACCTTTTTAGGACAAAACGAATCACACCAAGTAAGACACGCAAATGTTATTCAAAATATGCTTTCTTCATGATCATTCCATACGAAGAACCATTTAAAATCAAAACCAGAACGTTATTGTATGACTCTTCTGATCCTAAACACTTCTTTTTGTACACCCTAACAAAGCTATAGCCCTGAAAATGTCGATGCATGCTGCACGACAAGTTCCAAATCTTTACACCAATTAAATTACAAGCTCAAACTATCAACCACAGCTGAATCTCTTGTGGTTCAAGGAGCCAACACATACCGAATGCTTATCCATTTACAGGCAGCCGCCAAAATGCAGCTCAATACGAATGAAATGCTGGCAGATGCATACATGTTCCACTATTCTTCTTAGACAACAGATCCAATACCATTCATCATTTTTCTCCAGCAAACAACAAGTAACGTTTGTATGTATAATTTATACGCACGAAAGGTAAAGTCTAGACCAGCACTCCGTCTAGGCTGTTTATTTGTTATATCCAGCATTGAGAAAAATGCACAGAGCTACGAAAAAAAAGGAAAAACACACACACACACACACACACACACACACACACACACACACACACACAACAGACCCACTTCTATACCTTTTTAAGGTAAATAGAACCACAGATCAAAGAAATACACATCACAACCCATCACAATCTTCGATTGCTTTTCCATTAAGACAGTAGAATGTTGGTGGAATTATGCTTTAGTATGGTATAATATTGTACCTGGAGAACTATTTAAATCCAAACACATCGCAAGGTTGTACGACTCCCGCAACTAACCACGTCTTTAAGAGTAAATCGCGTCGATATATTAGACATTTAGAACCCACAAAGATAGTACAACATGGCGTAGCTATGAAAGTTAGATCAGGGTATAGAGGAAGAAACAGAGCTGATTAATTAGAATATAAACGCCTCTAGTTAGGGTCATGTGTTAAACTAATCACAGAATCGAACCATTCATAGACTATGTTTTCCAGATAGAAAGCGAGGCAGACGTTAACGATCACACAATATACCTCTGAGAACCCAATAAAAACAGACAATGGTGAGAAAGAACACTGTTTTCATTATCAAACACTTATTACATATATCGTACACACAACACCCACCTTACATATTATATCCATAGCAACAACAGTCTACAGTATTATTAACCATCCAGACCAAACTTTGCTTAACCTTGTAGAATACATACTCTGTCGTATTTTACGTAACCACATCTTCGACTACAGATGCACCAGCACACATCGATAACACTGCAGAGGCAGTATAAGGTATCTTATGACGCCAACAGATATTTTGCAAGAGTCATCTACACACACCACTGCAGGGTAAAAGGTCTGTCAATAGAAGAATATTCATAGATTGCTTATATTCACAACCAACAACACGAAAAGTTGTGCAGAGGCACGAAAAACTTAAAATGCAACAGAATGATCTCTATTTCTTTTTAGGGTAAATCAAGCTACTCAGCACAAAAATTCACACCACAACCAACGAATCACGTCGTCTGGTCGTCTGATGCGGTGCTGTGTGTTTGACGGTCGCCAGCGTGCGTTTATACCTCCAGATGGGATGCTGGATAATATTTTCCTATTGGACCTGGCCATGACTGAGGCCCCGCGTGGTGCGGTCATTCTCTCTTCATTGTGTCCCTGGATGTGTCTAAGGGCTTTGATTCAGTGGATCAGGGTATGGCCCTGAAGGCCCATGGTCTGCCAGGTGAATTCATTGGATATGTCCTCGGATGCTGTGGGGGGGGGGGGTTCTACGGTTATCTCAGGGTCAGGGAAGTCGTCAGGTTCACTGAGGCCACCCCGTGGTGTTAGGCAAGGGTATCCCCTTTCCCCCATCCTTTTCAATATGTCAATTGACCTTGTGCTGGCTAGGCTTCCAGTCCACATTGGTGCTCGGATCGGCAGAGGAACTTCTGGATCTCGGTGTGAAGAAGTTTTGACCTAAGAGTGCTTTTGTTGCGTGTGCTCATTGGAAGTTCGGTGCGTGTGAGGATCTTTGACAATAGCACCGCCGTTCACCCGAAGGACAGGGTTGGCGTTGGGTGAGTGTGTGATTGTGTTTTATGTTGCGGTGCTGCCTGCCGCTCCTCAGCCAGGCATAATAAGCGCGGAATTCCATGTATCTACCGTCCATTGTGTATTTATCTTCTTTGTGTAGTGTATTTTCTGTTATGTCTGTTGTCTGTATGAGTTATACATGTAATAAAGCCGCTTTAAATAGCCAAACTGCCTCATCAATTATTGATGTTGCGTTCGGGGCTGGATTAACAATGACTCTCTTATCAGCAGGAGCAAGAATTTAAGTGATTCCAAACTGTTGGGTCTTTAACTTCCTATTTTATACTCTGTATTCTCTTTTTGGATCAATACATGTATTAAATAGCCAAATGCCTCGTCATCTAGTTAGTGACACTGCTCAGGCGGCGGGGTAAATGGCGGGAGTAACCATGAAACAGGTGTTTGGATATTAGATGTTTTAAACTGTTGTCAAGCATTGCGTTCTTAATCACTGCATTATGACTCGTAATTGAAACCCTCGGTTTGTTAAATGTAGCCAGTACATATTCGTGAGCCTTTGGTGAAATGTTTCTTCATATTGTAAATGTATCTTATTAAGAGAGAAGTTTCATTTAGCTCAGACCTGTTTGAAAGCTTCGGTGGATATGGCGCCTGCCAGACTGGAGGCAGGACCACTTGTTTACGAGATTTCACTGTGCAGGGGCAGAGGGGTGGCGTCAGGCTGGTGGGAACCACGAGGAGTTGCTGGGGTGGGTAGAAGGCTGTCTTCGAAGTGCTGTGGCAAGCTCTTTGTGGAAATGTTTGCAGAGACTTTGTGTGGAACGTTATTTGTCTGTTTTACACGAAATACTGCTGCTGCAGATATTTATCTGCAAATGGATGAGGTACTTTCTACAGTGCTTTCACTGTTGAAATCCCCTGTGTGTTAATGGAGGTAGTGTAAATTCCCCCTCGAAAGTTACAAGTGAGTGAGATTGTTGGAAAAAAATATCCCAGAGTGGTAAACAGTCTATTATTGAGCAGACACATTGTCTATAGGCCCTGCTGTTGACCGCGCACTATTGTGAGGAGCTAACGCTTTCGAGATAAGATCGCGGCAGCAGCGGTCGGCCGCTTGGGCGGGAGTGGTGGGGCGTGCGCTGGTCTACAGGTCCCCTCAGTCGCGCAGCATCTGCAGGGACATGTTTACGATGACGACCGTGTTTACGAGTGTGGCAGTAGTCCACTGTTGTGGTTTGGTCTAGCTGTCGCAGTGTCCGCATGTAGCACTTGCTGCTATTATTATTCTGTATTCGTCTTTGCACGCAGATTTACTGTAGTACACTGTGTTACCAGACGTATGTGATTGTGCAGTGTTGGTGGAACTGTGGCCATGGCGTATTCGAACTCTGAAAAGGTGGAGATGATACTCATCTATGGCGAAGCCTGCAGGGTGTATGCAGAACGGTACCCGGACAGAGAGCATCTAACGTGCCACACATTTCTAAACATCTACCGCCAACTGTATGCAACAGGTATGGTCGTAGCACGCAAACGGGTCCGTAACAGGCCCATCACAGGAGAAGTGGGTGCAGTTGGTGTGTTAGCTGCTGTTGCCGTGAACCCACACAGGACCACACGGGACATTGCGAGAGCCGGTGGACTGAGTCAAAGTAGTGTCGTGCGCGTACTGCATCGTCACCGCTTTCACCCATATCGTATGTCGCTACATCAGCAATTACATGGTGATGACTTTAATTGTCAAGCGCAATTCTGTCAATGGGCCTAAACAGAGAATGCGTTCCAGTTCTACCTGTTTGCCGATGAAGCGGGTTTCACAAACCATGGGGCAGTGAATCTTCGGAACATGCATTACTGGTCTGTGGACAATCCTCGCTGCCTCCGACAGGTAGAGTGACGACGACTGTGGACTGTAAATGTATGGTGCGGTATCGTTGGCGACCACCTCATTGGTCCTCATTTCACTGCAGGGGCACAAACAGCTGCAACATACGTCATGTTTCTACAGAATGATCTGCCAACGTTGCTCGAAAATGTCCCACTGGAAATGCGTCGACGTATGTGGTATCAGCATGATGGTGCACCTGCACATTCCGCAATTAACACTAGGCTGACCCTTGACATGATGTTCGATGGGCGTTTCATAGGACATGGAGGACGCATAAATTGGCCAGTCCATTCTCCTGATCTTACACCTCTGGACTTCTTTCTGTGGGGTACGTTAAAGGAGAATGTGCACTGTGATGTGCCTAGAATCCCAGAGAATATGAAACAACATATTGTGGCAGCCTGCGGCGACATTACACCAGATGTACTGCGGCATGTATGACATTCATTACGCCATACATTGCAATTGTAAGCAGCAAATGATGGCCACCACTTTGAACATCTATTGGCCTGACATGTCGGGACACACTCTATTCCACTCCGTAATTGAAAACGGAAACCACGTGTGTACGTGTACCTCACCCCTCATGGTAATGTACATGTGCGTCAGTGAAAAAGACCAATAAAGGTGTTAGCATGTCGACGTAATGTGCTGTTCTAGTCTCTTCTGTACCTAAGGTACATCACCGTTCCCTTTGGATCCCTACTTAATTCGGTGCTCTCCGATACACACGATCGAACAGTGGAGGAGTGGTACTCAAGCGTCAACTTTAGGTTACAATATCTCTGGATGTAATTAACATTTTACAATGCAATAAACGGCACTGATTACGTATTTGTTTATATGTTCAGATGTGCTAACAAAACTAATGTGGTTCCATTTTAAAAAACGTAGGTTTGTGTTAAATAACATACTTCCGTGCATTTTTTATGGTTTGTATTAACCAATTACACTAGCCCCTCTCCTCACGTTCGGTCTGTGGAACTGTGGAATCGGTTCGCCAGTATTTGATGTGGTTTACGAAATATATCCAGTGGTAATGTTAGGTGACTCACCCTGTATATGACAAAGTAATATGAATTTTTTAACATAAACATTTACTAGGAATTTCTACAACGAATGATACATTTGAAAAGAATTAATAATACACATTCTGACAATGCACTCTGTACTTTGATATCGCACGTCCTTTGGTTTTGAGCCAAGCTGCGTATTAGAACACACAGAGTAAAAATTATTTTTTACAGTTTTACAAGCACATTTACTTAGAATTTCTGCAATGTGTGATACTTTTGAAAACAATTAATAATACACATACCGATATTGCACTCTGTACATTGATATCTTGTGTCCCTTCTTCTTTTTGGAGCCAGTTGAGTACTGAAACACACGAAACAATGTCTTTGGGGGTTTCCAGGTATGGATGGAACTAACTGTGGCAAGTGAGGAGCAGTCAGTCTCGTAGGCAATTCATCACAAGAGACCTAATCGTTTCTTTTTCTCTGCCATACTTCTTTATCAGCTGTCGTATCAGTTATCATTGAAATTTGGCTAATGGTAGCTTTGACTCTGTTTTTAATTTATACACAGCATGAGAATTCATCACAGAAAAGTCTATAAGATGGAAAAATACTTTTTTGTACCACTTAATTGTTTTACATAAACATTCAACTGAACTTATCGATTATGTCTATGGTTCCCGTATTTTTGTTATATTCTCGTACCCACAGAGATTTCCCGGTTATCCAGTTTTTCGGTTTGTTTTACCAGTTGGTACCATTGTGTCAACATGAATAGTAGTCAACGTATTGACAACTTTTCGGTCAAGCCATTTCACAACCGTAATACGTTCACAATTTTTACTCCATGACTCTCTTTTTATTTGTGTTTCTCAATGGCAGGCATTTTTTTTCCCTATCACTTCTAACTGTCCCACACAGATTCGTTTGATTTCTATGCAAAAAGCTAACAAGTGGGCTCATATAGCAGTCGTCTGTGTATAGACTGTGACCTTTACCAAGGAATGGCTGCGTGAGTTGCAAGACAACAGAGCCAGAAATTCCCAGAGTTTTATCAAATACACTCAGCCATGTTGATGCACCTGTATAAATTACAAAGTCTAAGATATCGTCCGTTTTGACATTGGCTATCACAAAAAATTTTACAGTAAATCTATGTCTTTTCATCTTTATATACTGTTTGAAGGACAAACGTCCTTTGAAAAGCACTAAAGACTCGCTATGCAAAGATTCTCAAAAGGATAAAAATTTTCGCTACACACTTTCCTAATGTCATACAACACCATGTTTATCTTATACTGTCTATTATTTGGTTCTTGTTGCTCTTTATCACAGAAGTGTAGGAGCCTAAGTAGCAACAAATAACGGTCTCTCGGCATTGTCTAGCCAAAAAATTGGAGTGTACAGTAATTTATCAGTAGACCACCAGTCGTTCTGGCTCAGCTTTTAATTCCTAGAAATTAGCATACAAAATCAAATGTTTGTAGAACTTATGGGACTTAACTACGGGGTCATCAGTCCCTAAGCTTACAAACTACTTATGAACTAGCTAAGACTAAGGACGGCACAAATATCCATGCCCGAGGGGGGAGTCGAACCCCCGACCGTAGTGGCCGTGCAGACCGTGACTGGAGCGCCTCAGTCCCCTCGGCCACCGCGGCCGGCAAATTAGCATCGTTCCTGCTAAAAACAAGTAATTTTCCTTGGAGTTTGGGTATTTCCATTTACATAGTCGATCTGTATTGGAAATCAAGTACTGAAAATATCTTTTTGCCTTGAAAGCTATTTTTACATGTAAGTTCTGGAGTAACAAAATATTCGAAATGCGTCGTTTACATAGCAAAAAACATCTTTGAAACCTGAACTCGTTTCACTAAATTTATGGGCTTTTGGATGAAAATCACTGTTTACTCAGTGAAACATCTCTTCTGATTGTTGTATGTGCGACAGCGCACATCGGCGGGCGGCATTGGCAGCATCAGAATTGTTACGTAAATGCGCATTATCACAACGAAAATGGGCTGCAGTTTCATCAGCACTTATATCACTGTCTACATAATTGGAACTAGAATCTTCATCTTCACTTTCCAAAGTGCTGAATTACTCATTTAAAGCTGATACTTCTCTTTCACTTATACCAACATGAGACAAAAATGCCATTCTGTACACTATAGCAAGTGAACAACAAAGAATGATGCAGTACAACAACTCCATTGTTGAGATTAGAGTTATAAACAGTACCAAAAGTGAGCGGTACATATAAAGGCAAAGAAATACTGAAATCAGTTTAAAAATGGGAGTCGCATATGAAAAAAAGGGTGCCCATTTATATACGGATGCCGCACCTGATGTGTAGCAATTACCACCTGTTACGGGCATAGCAGTGAAAGGGTTAAGGTAGCCATATTCTTCGTCATCGAATTATTGACGTGCATGAGTGGATTAACGAGATTCCTGATGTCGTCCTGTAATCCACTTAATATCCTATGCTTTTCTGAAGCACTGAGCCTAAAATACACTCCATTACCTGTATTCGTCTTTCAAAGTGCGCCCGATTTATACACGTATATGCCACTCGCCTTTACAAGCTGATATGTATGCAAATCTCCAAGCGATCATTAAGTGCGTCTTGTTAGCGTTCGTATTAAAATGAACCTTCTTCTTCCCGTCGACGCTCATCTTCGAAAGATGCGTGGGCCTCTAATATGACCCTCTTAAGGTAGCCAGACTGCCTTATCAATTGATGTTGCGTTCGCGGCTGGAGTAGCCAAATGCCTTGTCATCAAATTAGTGTCATGCATGAAGTACACACAATCGTCCAGGTGAATGAGTGGGCATGTCTCCACTTTGTGGACAGGTCTGATCCTACAGGGACAGATGCTGAGCTTCCACTGGTCAGTGGAACGAGCGGATTGCCCAGTTACTGCCGCGATGTGGAAGAGTGAGCATGGTACAGAGTTTAAGAAATGTTAAGTAAGTGATCGTAATTTTTTTTTGTTTTAGTCATAACATGTTGTTTCATACTCTGTACAGCATTTACTACCATAGCTAGCGTTTTTCAGCTTGTGAGGTAACACCAGTTATTTTTTCGCAGTAGTAGTAGTAGTGATACTTTGCTTACATCTACTGCAACTGGTAGAGTTCAGGTGCTCTCATATACAGACGATTAGTATGAAATTTTTTTATATGTGCACCTGCAAATAAATAAATAATCCCTTCCCAATTTTTCCTTGTTTATAATAAAACAGTGTTGGTTCTGGGCTACTTATGCTGTATAATGTACCAGGGGGACTTCACTTACTTAAACAGCTCCTCTGCATGTGGAGGTCCTTCTGCACCAGTGGTAGAGCTATACCTGAAGGAGCAGAGTCCCTACACGTTCTGAATGCTGCTGTACTCTCATTGGGTGGGGGTGGCAAATGGGGGATAGGCAAGTGGGTATTTCACTGTCCAAGGGTGGGGGACAGGCAAATCTGGTCCTGCTGGGGGCTTCCCACCATCATAGGTGTTTAGGGGATTTTACTGTCCAGGGTTTTTCCCCTAGGGGTGGGGGTTGGCAAGTCTTGACCTGCTGTGCATGGGATTTCCCCAGCCGCCATATTTGATTATGTCACAGAGTTCAAGGTCAAAAACGAGGCTTGAAAGCCTCACAGCCCTACTACTAAGTGTATTTTTCATGCAAACATAATTTTTCAAATAGTACAGTGGTTGTTTCTATCATGCACTGGAATTTTTGACACCAGCTGTGTACAAAGAATTTTGAATGACATTTTTATCACTTTTAGTTTGGCAGCTGCAACCTTTTAAAGTTTTGGGGGCAGAAGCTACAACAGTGTAGCTAACTGGCTGGTGGTCATGAGACAGTGGGCCTTGCCCCAGGGGCTAGCCACTCGGCCAGTTAGCTATGCTATCACAGCATCTGAACTGAACATGATAAAAATGTCATAAAAATTCTTTGTACACAGTTGGTGTCAAAAATTCCAATGCATGATAGAAACAACCGTTGTTCCATTTAAAAAACAGTATGTTTGCATAAAAACACACTTTCTAAGCAATATTACAATCTGTTTCTTCGCTAAAAACACGAGCCCCTGACTACCAATCCTTTCTGTGAAAACCGTACATCAATCGAACTTTCCGTTTCCGTAATATTTGCGGTGAAAGTGTTAGGTGAATCAACCTGTAGATGAATGGCGTGCCTCAGGACAGCGTCCTTGCCCAGCTCTGTATAATATATATACAAATCACTAACTACTACCAAACACTACACACTAATTTATATGTGCTGAAGACACTGCAGTTGCAGCCCAAGGTAAGAATTTTAGAATTAGCAGATTCCCATCGCGCAAACACTTAACTGATTTCAATAAGCAAGCAATGCCTTCCAAACCCTTTTTAATATAGAATGGAAACACTCTCTCTAAACTACCTTCTTTCCTTTTTAAGACTAAAAACACATTCTATTTAACACTGTGAGTTCTGTTGCTATTACTGAAAAACGTTTTGGACACTTACTTGGTCTGGAGGAATGGATACCCAAGCTCTTTTTGTGATTGTGTGCTAGTAAACCCTAGTGGTGCATCCATCCAACTAGGAGGTTTAAAAATACTCAATAGATCCCTCTCGGTTCCACGAGCTGCTAGGGAACTAAATGTTCACCTAAACAGAGCGCCTCATGCCTAGGTAAGCCTAATACAACTGAGGCTCAGCAGTATCCCCATAGGTCGCTCGGTAGCAACTGTTCCAGCCATGCATGCCTTCAGCACAAAGCACACCTTGTTATTGAGGTAACGTATTTCCAGGTTCAGACATTCGCCTCTTTTAAGCCAATACTGGTGAAACGTTAATATTTTATATCTTTACACCTAATCGAGTCTGGATCAGACAGGAAAGCTTTTACTGGTAAACAGTAGGTTCAAATACAGCTTGCATTTAATGATTGTGATCACTTATCGCTATTGTTAATGAAAATTAATTTACAAATTATGAGGAATGCCTCATTTCTAATGAAGTGGTTTCTCGTATTTGTTGTATGACGGTACTGGTCTACATCTGAACTGACTGCCATTAGGAGATGTGGTGTCATGTAGTGTCTTGTAGTGCCCATTGTGTACAGTATATTGACTGTACTGCTGTGTGTTTCTCGAACCTGAAACACATCTGCGCTGTTTTGGTGGCTTACAATCAAGTGCAGCCTACACATGGGAATTCAGGCATGGTCCAACTTCAGCAGCAGTATCACGTTGTATTCCAGACGGTGCTATTTGATCAAATACATCTTGTGCAATGGTTTGGTTTCAAGCATCCAGTCACAATCCGTGCCATTCTATTCGCCACAATAACTACTTTTTTTGCGCTTGTTGACGCACTCTGCATTGGAGTGACATATTCCACAGCTGACACAATGAGCCCCAGGGGTTAAATCCTCAGGACTTTTGGTTTTTCTCCCCAGGATGCGCAGGTTATTTTCCTGAAGACCATCATGTTTCTCACGGAGACTTTCTCCCTTGTGTCATTACAATGGTGTTTACTGGTCAGTGTGTGGTCCAGGGTGACAACAAGACATGTGAGCATCGGACAATGCTCGAGACGTTCACCTCTCCATATTACATTGATTTCACGATTTGACTCACTATCCTTTGAATGGAATGCACAGACCTGCATCTTGGAAGGGTTAGGCCTTTAATGGTTTGCCTAATAAAACTGTCATGTTGAAATGGAAGCAGGCTTGACTTCAAAGGCAGGGTTGTCAACTGAAAACAGCACTTATACTGAAAGCAGGTTAATTGCGAACTGAACATACACGCAGCACTGACTGCCTCCTCAGGCAAAGTGCTCTGCTATTTATACACAGACAGAATGCACTAGAAATTAGAAGAATAGTTAGCCTAAGAAACATGTAGAAATTACAAGTGAACATAAGAAAAATGTAAAACATTCTGGAAATGATAATTACAAAGAAATAAATTTTTACTGGTAGACGGGATTGAATCGACGGCCTTCAGCACTGTAATCGGTGATGCTATCCATTGTGCCACGCCGGCAGTTGGTTAACTTGGGGTGTCACGGCAATACTGGGAGAGGGCTTCCAAGGTACAGCATAGTTTATCCTCTAAATCCATAAAATTCGATACCAGGACCTCTGTTAATCTTCAGTCTGGAAAGAGGTGCATTAAGTTCCGACACTGTAAATGATACCTTAAGGAGGTGATTTTCCTCTGCCAGATCACATGCTAATGGTTCCTGGTACTTTTTTCCGTGAGTTTTTCCATTGAAGAGTGTAGTGAGGACTTTGTCTGCCTTAACCTTTGTAGTTTCATCATTTGACTTCATAACGTCATCTTTGAATTTCTTTATCGGTTTGCAATCCCACCTACTGTTTACTTTCATGACCAGTTTCCTCACAAGGTCAAACCATTTGGCTTTGCAGATCTGAGCTACGACTGACATATAAGTTCATTGCCCACTAAAATGTGTCATTATTGAAGATCTTATGGATTCTTCCAATAATGGCTTTGCATCCTCAGACAGTCCCACAATATACTGTGGTATGTATCCTGGTGATATTGTTTTTCTAAACACATTCTAAATGAGATAGGTGAAAGAGTTTATAACCCTACCCATCTTACACCACAGGTTAGTATACGATAATTAGAAAAATGTCCCATGTGCCTAATTATCTTAATTGGGTGGAAAGGCTATAGGACATGAAGCCGATGATGTAGCGGTGATTATAACTGGAATGTTGCTGTACCTCTTTGGTAAACAACAACGATCGGTAGTAATAAAGAAAATGGAATGTAAAATTTGGAATAAAATGAGTAATGTTTAAATGAAAAAAAAAAAAAAAAATGCGGAACAAATAGGACACGGGGATTCAACAATGTTCAAATGTTTGTATAGTCTATGGGACTTAACTACGGGGTCATCAGTCCCTAAACTTACAAACTACTTATGAACTACTTACGAACTAGGACGGCACAAATATCCATGCCCGAGGGGGGATTCGAACCCCCGACCGCAGTGGCCGTGCTGACCGTGACTGGAGTGCCTTAGTCCCCTCGGCCACCGCGGCCGGCACACGGGGATTAATTTAAAAAATGAATAACTTATTGATTTACGGTCGTCAGCTCGTTGTACGAGTAAATAATTTGGTGGGATCTCAATAATAGCAAAGTCAATTAACAACGTGAAAAATTACGTAAAATTTGGGTGGGTAGGAAATCAGAATATGCGCGTCAAATCCGGTACAAAAGACACTGACAATATACGAATTACTGAGAAATAGTTCATTAACACAAGACAGTAAAATGTAAGCAATAGCCACGCAAATGCAACATGCAGCAGATCTTGCAAATTTCTCACCTTAATACCTACTATTAACAGCTTCAAATAATTAATTGTTTATATAAGTACTCGACATTATTCAACAGCGAGTATGCTGTGTGCTTTAGCAATAATCAAGTTGCAACTGAACTATTAAGTGTACTAATAAAAAAGCTCTAAAATTAATAAATGACTTGACGTGATAACACTCAATATTTAGAAATGAACTATTTAACCGTCTAATTAACTTCTGCTCTCTCTTTAAAAAGGAATTATTAGCATTTTAAACACTTGCAAATAATCACTGTTCTCACTAATCAGTACTTGCAAGTAAAAACTTTACCTCAGAATAATATGCAATGGAAAACAATCTTTTGCACATTTATTGAAATATCTCTCGAAATTGAAAGTTCGTCTAGCAGTTTAATTCCACTTCGCAACCTCTTGATCAGCAACACTAAAATGTTTGGTAAGCTTATGGGACTTAACTACGGGGTTATCAGTCCCTAAACTTAGAAACTGCTTATGAACTACTTACGAACTAGGACGGCACAAATATCCATGCCCGAGGGGGGATTCGAACCCCCGACCGTAGTGGCCGTGCTGACCGTGACTGGAGCGCCTCAGTCACCTCGACCACCGCGGCCGGCGATCAGCAACACTGGCATAAGCTACATTTAGTAATACTTTTCTAAATGAATTGTTATTAATCACTGCCACACTGTCTTTAATGACTTTGATTTTTAGTTTTCTATAACTTTGTGAATATTCTCGGTAATACAGTGGATGAGGGAGGAAGCTGTCTGGACAGTGACTATGGGTAATGATTTTATAAACACAGGTTCACAAATAACATTGTTCACTATTGAACAATTATCACTAATCCTCTGGTTAGCTGTACATGCTAAGACAAACTGGACAGATCTTAAGGATTTTGGTGTGTGACGTGGTGCTGCTGATTGGAGACTGTTGGCAGTTAACAACTGGCAAACACAGGCTCTTCTTGGCGATGAATGTTAATTACAGTTTTGGGCGCACAGCATTCGTCTCGGTGCATTAATTAATTCTTTGAGCTGTGCCCGTACGAATAAATAATATTGCCTGTTCGCCGTCTCCTCCACTGGTGCCAATCCAACACGCATTCTCCTTCACGTACTTTTGCCGTACACCACTGCGCACACCGTCTCACTATTCCGTCTATCCGCTACGCTACTATGTCAGAACGACGACTCTCTCTAGCTGAGCGCCTCTGCGCTACCAGCGATAAAACTCTCTACTCAAAGATGATTCTATACAATAGCAAAGCCCTCGCTAAACCAGCGTGTCTACTTTGGTTTACATCTGAGTTTCGACATATACGGAAATTAGCAGGACAATGCAAATATGTTACGGAAACAAAATATACAAATACATAATAAATTACAAAAAAAAGGAAAAATGCATGAATCATCGTTTTACATTACATGCTGTACGCACACATGAATGTCACTGTGTGACAAGCTCAGCGCCGGCTTTAGGGAGGGTCGACCCAGGCTGCCGAGGCCCAGGGGCGACAAAAAGTCGCCGCTACCGTAGTATGCCACAATCATCCGCCTTGCGAAAATAAAGTATTAATCAATCTCATCCAACATGCGTCATTAATCCCACAAACGAGCGCTGACTTCAGGATATCGGAAGAGGAAACGTGCTGAATGCAATCTTCCTATTGATTGCATCGATCTGTTTCACGCGAGCCTTGCCTGAAGTCTGGGAGACAGATCTAGCACAGCGCCTCTTTCATTTGTTTCGAGAACTGCAAAAAGGGAGCGTCCATGCAGCTGCTCCACCTCTCGTGCACCACAGAAACTAGTAGCTGCCGGTCTAAATAAAGGAAAAGACGGACTGTGAAATAGTCGTCACATTTGAAGTTAGTTAATTTGAATGGATTTATATCGACTATTTCTGACTTAATGAGTCATCTACAGCAATTAAGAGATTACGCACTGCATTCATCGAGAATACTCCCTTCACGTACTGAAATAATAGAGCGCCTCTCAGTGTGCGTTGGACTACATATGTTGGCAGCGCTACGATTTGCACCCACATCTCAATAACTGTTAGTACGAGGTGGAGGCAGGGTTCGTGTTTTTGTGGTGAATCATAATTACTGAAAATAGTGTCGTGACGCGGACAACATTTGGATTTTCGGGTAAGTTTAAAAACATTTTTATCGTTTAGTTCATGTTTTCCCTTCTAGTTATGTGTATTGATAGGTAATTTTATTTACTTGTTATAGATCTAATATTGTGGTGGCAAAGTAGAGCAGTGTCTTACGCCATTATGTGCCAGATTATTAAATCGTGCCGGAAGAGAGGGGAAACGATTAAGAAAAAGCTTCCCGTTCAGGAAATCGGAAAAGAAACCCGAAAAAGAAAAAGTTCTTGAAGCAACCAAAAAGTACATGTATTCCATTTACAGAAAGTTACTATAATTTGTCGCTGCTCACCAAAAGTGAACAGTGGGACGTCTTCAATACTCGAAGTAGTGCTACAGAAAAAAATAATAATTAAATTTTAAAAACACGCAACGTGAAATGAACGCTGATATGGCTGAGCGGTCTGGCCTGGGCTTCACGCACCGTGTGGCCAGCACTGTAGCTGATGCGAGTGTTGCGGTCGAAGTCGTGTATCCTTAGGGCGACTGTGTTACAATGTCATGTTTGCACAACCGCAAAAATTATTATTGTGTAGGATTTAGCCATATTATAGACGTGAAATATGTTTTACTTAATTTTACACCGTTTCTTGAGGAAAATAAAATTGCATGAGATTTTCCCAGACCCCCTCTCCACCACGTGAAATTTGGAGGCTTCAGTTCGACCTCCCACCCTAAGGGCGCCAAGTGGGCGCCTGGATGGGTAAGACCGGCCCTGCACAAGCTGTACATCAATTGTCCTTTTTAAAACGAAACCTCCTTTAGAATGGGACCTGTTCAAGCTTAAAAACTGACAGACTGTACAAATTATCGGCTGATGCTGCGTATGGGAAATTAGCCCATCAATCAGTTTTTCACACTGAACAGCGAGTTTCTTGCTAGTAAGATTCTGTGATTGTATCCTTTCTTCCAGCTGCCACTATTAATCCTAGCACCACTTGGGGAGGGGGGATTGCCAACAGTATTTGTTTTATTTCTGTAATAAACCGTCAAACGGGGTGATTTAGGACACAGAGATGATTTCGGACGATACGGTTTATCTTCTCTTTCCCGATGCATAGCAACGAATAAGCGCTAATTTCCACCTCTGCGCGCTGCACATTTCATTTATGAGACTGTAATTGCCGGCCGCGGTGGCCGAGGGGACTGAGGCGCGCCAGTCACGGTCTGCACGGCCACTACGATCGGGGGCTCGAATCCCCCCTCGGGCATGGATATTTGTGCCGCCCTTAGTATTACTTAGTTCATAAGTAGTTTGTAAGTTTAGGGACTGATGACCCCGTAGTTAAGTCCCATAAACTCTACAAACATTTGAACATTTGAGACTGTAATTTCCGCGTCTCGCGCTCCCCGCGTTTGGATCGATTGTTTACCGATGCAGTAGCCAGTAGGACAATCTCATTGTCGAAAGTTCTCGGTGTGTTATGTAGCGGAAACTTTCTGTTATTGCGACTGGCGGAAAATTATTGCAGCGTCAGTTGCCAATGCGATGAGTAGGCTGTGGCACTGTGAGAAGTTTTGTATCACTTTGTCACGAGTTTTGTGTAGTTTCAAAGTAACTGAAGTTTGTTCGAAATTGTGTACATTATGGGGTGATTTCGGATAATGCCAAGAATGTATAAAATTAAGATAGGTATAATTATAACCCGGAAATTAAAAAAACAATTCGAGATATTCAATGTGGCAAATTAACGTATATAAAAGCCTTTAATATACAAAATTCCTCATATCAGTCCTAAGCCTTAATTTTAATGTTGGACGTCCTTAAAATATGATAAAAGTCACTAAAATCAAACAATTCGAAACACCAGACAGAGATTGAAAATACATGTGTCCGAAATCACCCACGCATGGGGTGATTTTGGACACGTTATTTGTCTGTCTTATACAAACGTAGATGCACATGGACGTTCTGTTTCTAGGATATTTCATTGTTTATACATATACCCCACCACTCCCGTAAAAAAAATGAAATCTGTCAAAACCTATGAAAGCTATAGTGAAAATAACCTCAAAACTGTCCTAAATAGCCTCATTTGATGGTATCTATTTGTTGGAGTGAAGAAGTACGAATTTAGGTAGTTGTAGACATATGTAGTGTATAAGTAGTCATGGTTTTATAATTTTTGTGAATTATTTAAATGTGCCAATTATATTTAAGTGCAGTCATTCCCTCACCCCTTAGATATCGGTGAGACAACTTTTCTTATTAAACTATTACTCAATATGGCAGAAAGAAATAGTTACTGATTGTTGTTATCATTGTATAATGTTGCCACTATTGTTTTGAAATATATCTCCTATGTTCGAGCAGCTTTCATTACTTGCAGTTCTAATAAAATGTCTCGTCAGTATCAGAGGTTTCTCAGATATGTCAGCTATAATAAATTAAGCAAGTGATGGTGGTTGAGTCGACAGAAATAAAAAAAGACAAAGATCAATCTCTACTACAATGAAACCAAAGGAGGCATAGACAGTATTGATCAAATGATGCAACATCATTCAGTAAAATGAGGGATGAGAAGGTGGTCATTTTTCGCTTTTTCACCTTTATAGATATAGCTTGTCTCAATGCTGCAACAATGTTCATGACAAAGAACCCAAACTGGAATAATACGCAGCATGATGTACAAAGGCTGAACATGCAAGAAATAGCTCAACAGGTCATTAGGCCATCTGCCAAAGAATATCAAGGTTTTACTAAACCCTATCATCTCTGCCATGGGAAGTGGTCGAGGGAAAACACTGCCCAGCATTACTGCAACTGTTCAGTCTGTTGAACTTATATTCAAGAGGAAGATTTCACATCTATTATCTTGATATGAGGGACGTCTGTGCATTACTAGACATGTCATATGAAACCCTTTCGGAAACTGTGTCACACTTCTCTGTCTTAATTGAGTTTTATTTTTTAAATTTCACCTCACTCGCGCGGTGGATTTCCTCTGACGCCACGGCCTTTCCAGGCGAGCGCTAAGCTCACTTCCCGGCCAGCCGTTTCCGCCCTACACACACCTGCTCTCCGCTGCCCAGCCACTATGAGCCGGAGGTTCACCGCTGTTTAACCTGATTTTTCCAAATTACAGATTTATACAGATCATCAACATCAACATCAACATCACCTGTCTACATAGATATAATGCTGCTGAATTTAATAAAAGAAAAGAGGGTAACACTTTTGTGCATTGGCAAGGTCAGTGGTTGTGGTGCGGAAAAGTTTATCAAGATAGATCTTTCCAAACATAATGACTGAGTGCTACTCGTTGGGCGGTACTGTCACAAAGCGAGTAAGAAGAAAAACCTCATTTGTAATTTCTAATTGATTTTTAGTTTCCTTATTTGTATTTAGCTATTTACAATGAGGAACGAAAACATTACCTGGCTGAAATAATTTATAGTACTATACAAGAACAGAGTATTGTGCATGCCCAAGCTAATAAGTGAGAGTGTTGCCAACTCCAGCGGACTATGTAGTTTCAGCTTGCTGTTTAGGTTGTCAAATAAAAGCAATACAATAATTAAGATACAGTAAATGTCGAGACTCATTGAACTTTAATTGATTTATAATTTATTTTGAAAAACATTATTTGCTGTAGGTGGCGTGAAGGTGCTGATGTCCACGTGTTCCGCGTGCGTGTCTGCGAACTCCCTGGGAAACATCTTCAGGTATGGACCAAAGTGTCCCTGACTAGACCCCAGTCTTGTGGGAAGATGCCTTGATGCTATGATTGAAGACAATGGAGAGCTGCCAGATGGCTGCCCCAGGTGTGGGACACATGATGCAGGATAGTGCGTTGGAATGACCGGTGAGCATCGAGTTTGATCAAGCTGAATATTCGGAGGGGATAAGGATGACTCTTCCCGAGGTGTTTGTTCGAGCTCACGCATGACGCTTCTTGTGATTGTGGGTTGGTGCGGGAGACACTTGGGGCCGAAGTTGGTCCATGTGGCACACCACTTCTCCAGCAGTCCTGCGGAATCTTTAAAGGCATTTGCCGCAAGGGCTAATGATCTGACCCTGAATCCATTTTGGGCGCCTGCCGTACCCAAACGGAAGTGCCCTCCAAAAACTTTGTGAATGGAGTCTGCCCTGGCCGATGGTGTGGAGAAGGAAGAAGGTGGGGAGCAAGGTACGAAGCTAGTGGCCACAAAGGAGCTCAGCCGGACTGTGACCCATCGGAGTAAAACGGTAGGACTCCAGAGGAAGAAGTGACCAATTTTTTCCATTTGTGATTTGAAAATACCAATAAGGTGTTCAACCTTGCCATTGGATTGGGGATGGACAGGTGGAGCAGTACCATGTTGGGTACAAAAATCTGAGAATTCAGAAAAAATAAATTATTGACCATTGTCCAAGACCAGTGTGGAAGGAAGGACATCAAAGGAAAATATTCTGGCTAGCACCAGGGTTGTCACTGCTGTGGAAGGTAACGCACAATATACAACAAAGGGAAAGTTAGAATGGGCATCCACCACAAGAAGCCACTAGGTGCCACAAAAGGGACCCGCACAGTCAACTGCGGAAGTAGGAAGACCTGCGAAGACGTCCAGCGCGGCTCTGGACGAAACCTTAGGAAAAACCGCAAAGTTTTATGGACCATGGCCTTATAACCCAGAAGTTGTACCAGCAACTATGTGTGTGATGTCTGCATCGATGCCAGGCCAGTAGACATGCTGACGCACAACCCCTTTGTGTGTGAGACACCCCAATGTTTCTGATGAAGCAGATGGAGAACAGAAGCCCAAAGGGATGCAGGAACGACCACTCAAAATGAAGTCTGTCAGTGGAGAGGAGAACACCACTATTATGAGCAATGCAGCAGAACAAAGGGCAAAGTAGTTACACAAGGGATCAGAGACCTTTCTGGAAGGGCGAATAGGCCAACCCCGTTGAATGAAACGCAGCACACAACACAGAAAAGAATCAGAAGCAGTAGCTGTGGATAACATGTCGCTGCTATCGCACAGATTACAAAATGGCAGATATCAAAATATTTCACGGAGGGATAGAAAAACCTTAAAATCGCTCAGAAGAGGGGAGGCCGCAGGATCTGATGGGACACCAGTTCGATTTTACAAAGAGTATGCGAAGGAACTTGCCCCCCTTCTTGCAGTGGTGTACTGTAGGTCTCTACTAGAGTGTAGCGTTCCAAAAGATTGGAAAATGGCGCAGGTCATCCCCATTTCAAGAAAGGAGGTCAAACAGATGTGCATAACTATAGGCCTATATCTCAAACGTTGGTCAGTTGTAGAATTTTGGAACGTGTATTATGTTCGAGTAGAATGACTTTTCTGGAGACTAGAAATCTGCTCTGTTGGAATCAGCATGGGTTTCGAAAAAGCCGATTATATGAAACCAATAGACATGTTCCTTGACTTCCGCAAGACGTTTGATACAGTTCCCCACAGTCGTTTAATGAACAAAGTAAGAGCATATTGTCTATCAGACAAACAGAATCGAGCATGTCATTCTCAATGGAAAGAAGTCTTCTGCAGAGAAAATGGTGTCAGGTGTGCCACAGGGGAGTGTCATGGGTTCATTGCTATTCAAATGTTCAAATGTTTGTATAGCTTATGGGACTTAACTACGGGGTCATCAGTCCCTAAACTTACAAACTACTTATGAACTACTTACGAACTAGAACGGCACAAATATCCATGCCCAAGGGGGGATTCGAACCCCCGACCGTAGTGGCCGTGCTGACCGTGACTGGAGCGCCTCAGTCACCTCGGCCGGCATTGCTATTCACAATATATATATAAATGACCTTGTGGATAACATCGGAAGTTCACTGAGGCTTTTTGCGGATGATGCTGTAGTATATAGAGAGTTTGTAACAATGGAAAATTGTATTGAAATGCAGGAGGATCTGCATCGAATTGACACATGGTGCAGGGATTGCCAACTGAATCTCAATGTAGATAAGTGTAATGTGCTATAAATATATAGAAAGAAAGATCCTTTATCATTTCACGTCATTTCCCAGCATTTGCACTGTGGGGTAAAGTTTCCCAGAATGAGGGGACACACAATTTACATACAGTACAGAATTATCATCGGCTACCCCATCATGCAAATCATGTACTTCTTCCGAGTTGCAAACAGACGAAACACGTCCTTTCGCATCGGTGGCAAGTCGCCCGACGCTGTGGACAATCTTCACGCGCATGGTTGATGAAACAACGAGGGCAAGACGGAAGAGAACGCAAACCTCTGATCTGCTGCTTCATGTTGTGTTGAACGCCTGGCCGACGCTGCGGGCGTGTGTTCACTTTGGCAACATCGTCGTTTGCGCTAGCACTTGTCGTGTCATCATCTGCCCGACCTTACCGTACTCGCCGACGTCACTCCATGCCTCTCGCCCGCGGCACGAGTGATTTTTAACGACTGCGCTATTGAAAGTACTTCGTGCAACATGGCAAAGCTTATTGGCGAACTTCTTTATCCGGTGCAGAACGCAAAATCGCTTCCCTAACCATAGAGTCAGCATATGATACCTTGTGAATTTCTGTTACGAATTGACATTTGCGACTGAGTCCTTGGAATTCAGTAGCCCAAGTACGATGCTGTTTTTGACACCTATAGAATGCAACACGAGATGCGACGACGTGCGTCAGTTTTTGAAAATATGTTGAAAGAAGAGTACTCATTTCATCAAACGACAATGAGGAAGATTATTTCAACAGTGCGAGTTGAGAAAACAGTTGATATAACTTTGGCGATATTCACGGAAGGAATAAAAACTTACAAGTTTGTTGGTCAGCAACGCTGAAAGCCATGAAATGCTGCCGAAGGCGTTTCTCGTAGTCTATCCAGTGCTCCGCCGCCTCATCTATGGGGCAAAAGTGGAAAGTGTAAACGATGACAGGCGGGCGTTAATGTGGACAGAAACTAACGAGAGTAGCACTCAGACAGTCAGTAAGCGGAATCTCATGGCGGCCATGTTAAACATCGCGCGCGAAACCACAACGTACTAGTACCAGTAATATTATTGTAAATATAAATGAGCTTTCAGAAATCTGGAATAGAATAAGGAAATGCAAATATTGTAACTGTGAAGACAGTGTTCAAGTTTGTGACGGTGTCACGTCCAGGAAAGGTTTAGTAACCTCCTTGGTACTGACTGCAAATCAAAGACTACAAATAAGACAAGTCAGGTAACAAAAACAAGATTTTAGGAAGTAACTGTTCGTTTTGTGTTACTGCATTTGATGGTTTGTGGCACAAGAGAGGATGCACCTCTCTAAATGGTGTTGTGTCAGCCACATTTATAGAAACTTCCAAGGTTTTGGACTTGGATTGTTTATCAGAACACTGTCTGGCTTGTGCAAATAAAATATTGGCACTCATTTGTGTGTAGGCCCAGTGGTAACATTTAAAGTGAAGGTGTAATTAATATATTTAGGTCAGAGGCCTGTCGTGGTGTAAGGTGTGTTGGCTATCTTGGAGATGGAGACTGTAAAGGCCATGCAAGTGTTGTAAACGACAGACCATATGGTGATACACAAACACAGAAGCTGGAATGTATAGGTCATGTCCAGAAACGAATGGGGCCCTGGCTGAGAAAGCTATGTAAAAACCTAAGCGAGAAGAAACTCTCAGACAGAAAATAAACAGGAGATCTTGGTCGTCTGACAAAGTGTGATCTAGACAAATTGTCTCAACATTATGGACTTGCAATAAGATGAAATGTTGGATATTTAGAGAGAATGACAAAATCTGCCTGGGCAACTTGATTTCACAAAACCCACAGCATGGACTATGTTCTAAACGTGATGCTTCATGGTGCAAGCACTGGGTGAGTGATGCTACAGGCAAGGAGTATCACCATAACCATTCCATGCCTGCCAAAGTCATGGAAACAGTAAAACCAATATACAGCGCCCTTGCAGATACAAAATACTTAGCAAATGTCTACATGGCTGTATACAAAATCCTAATGAGAGCTTCAATAGCTGTGTGTGGCAACAAGTACCAAAAACAGTGTTTGTTGGGGGGACAGTACTCAAAATATGTGTGATAGATGATGATATCTGTTTCAAAGATGGTATAATTAGCAGGACAAAAGTAATGGACAAATTAGGCATGAAATCAGGAAATAATATGATAGCTGCTCTGACTGCCATAGATCGCCAGTGACTAGACGAAGCTGAAAGGGTTGTAGTAGAACTACTAAAGAATCCAAAGTAAGGAAAAGACGCCTGAAAAGTCGGCAGAGAATAAAGAAGCAGCTGGCCAGCAAGATTATGCCACTGGAACGTTGAGAAAGAGGCATATGGAGATTCAAAAACACTGTGAACATTCCTTTCTCATTTTCTCGAAACGACACTTTTCAGAGCATTCCTACATTTATATCTTCATAATGGTTTTAGCTACGTTCATCAAATTTCTCCCAATTGAAGAATGTATTTTTATATTTGTATTACCCATAATACATTGCAGAAATTATGTATGTTTGTCATTCTGTATATACTTTTAACGGTAATGTTTAGACAACATAGTAATGAAGTGTAATAAGGGTTTTTCTATTGCCTCAGATATACGCCAAACTACAAAACAAGAGCCATAAAGTGTTCCTACAAATGATGACAGCAGCCTGCCACAGTATAAATGCTATTAGACTATGATGCAGCGGAAATGGTTCCAGAATGTGAAAGTGTATTATAAAAACATCTATTAAGCAAAATATTGTAATTCTTAAACTATAACAGATATTTCAATAAATTTCCTATTACAGCTTGACTTATTGTAATTCAGTGTTGATACAAAATCGCAACTTCTTCCACATCATAGCTCAAGAGTAATGTGCACTGAAAGAAAGCCCATTCACATCCAGGTCCCCTTAGGCTATAACAAAATGGAATACGTTTAAGAATGTGGAAGCTAGAAACGCCTTTATTTCCATAATTCGTCAGGAATTAATGGAAAAAATATCACTTGCACGGCTTCAAAAAATAATAATAATAGACTCCAGTGGTACTCAAACTTGTGCCCTTGGGTAGTTCGTATACCGTCAGCCTATCAACTCGGCCAACGAAACGTATGCAAGAATCTGTTTTTTAGTTTTAGGGCGCTCAACTACAGTGGTCATTAGAGCCCGATTCTGACCCTAGATTGATTTAAAACAAGGTTAAAATGGTGCCGATAAGGAGACTTTCAGAACATCACTAAAACGGGAAATAAAAAATAATATTAGAAGGAATTAAATGTCCTTAGACAGATTTGTCATATGTAAAAAAAAGGCAAAACTCTAGCAGCTACCCGTCCGTCATCAGCTAAAATGTCCTCCAAAGTGGACGGCAGATTTATTGCAATACGAATATGAGTAAAATTGGGGCACAACATTAAAACATGGCGCACTGTCATCGGGTGACCGCAGGAACATATTGGTGGGGGGAGGAGGGGGTCACCTGTTAGTAAGTGTTGGTGGCTGAACAGGCTACGACCAATTTCAGCCGGGCCAAGATTACCTCCTCCCGCTGGGAGGGGCGGGAGGAGGTCTTCCAAGCTGTCGGGATCGGTTTTATGGTTCTGAGCTTTTTCTCCTGAGGACTACAGCCGATGCCATGATGCGACTCTGAATGGCACTGAGTGAATCTGAGCAGATGACGTAAGAACGGTGGCAATGGCGGCGAACATATTGGACTGCCTGATAGAGAGCAAAGAGCTCAGCTGTGAAATTTGAGCATTGGTCGATGAGCTTGCATTGAAAGCTGTAAAACCCAATGACAAAGGCGGATTCGGCACCATCAGTGTTCTTAGAGCCATTTGTATAGATGAAGATGATGTCATCAAGCTGCGAACGAAGTTCGACAAACCTTGAGTGATACACCGAATCCGGGGTACTCTCCTTTGGGAGGGAGCTGAGTTCAAGGTGGACGCGAACCTGTGCCTGAAGCCATGGTGGTGTTGGGCTCCCATCAATTCATAGGGTTTCAGGGAGAGTGAAATCGAGTTGCTGCAGCAGGCGACGAAAACGAACTCCGGGAGGCAAAAGCGCAGATGCAGAAACCCCATATTGTCGACCAAGGGAGTCATTGAAAAATGATAGGCAGGATGGGTGTTTGGGCATTGACAGCAGCCGGCATGCATACCGACAGAGTAATAAATCACGCCGATAGTGCATTGGTAATTCGGCAGCTTCTGCATAGAGGCTTTCAAAAGGCTTGTATAGAAGGCTCCAATCACTAGGCGTAACCCCCAATGGTGAATTAAGATGGCGCAAGATGGACGGCCATGCGGATGCATAAACAATGCTTCTGTAATCGAGCATCGATCTGACTATGGACTGATAAAGGTGAAGAAGGACAGTTCTATCAGCTCCCCATGACGTACCACTAAGAACACGGAGGGCATTAAGGGAACGTCTACAATGGTCAGCCAAAGAAGACACGTGTGGAGACCAACAAAGTTTCCTATCAAACATTGTATCGCTAGAAGTTGATGCACACTGCTTTCTCCGTCCAGAAACGGATGGTCAAGACACTGCTGGAGACAGCGCTCCAATAAACACGTTCTTTGAGCGCTGCAGTAGATTGTGAAATCATCCACAAAGAGGGAACCAGAAACGTCGCGTGGGAGGCAGTCCATAATTGGATTAATTGCTATGGCGAAGAGTACTACACTCAAAACGGAGCCTTGTGGCACCCCATTCTCCTGGCTAAAAGGGTCTGACAAAGCAGAGCCCACTCGTACCTGAAAATGGTGGTCCAATAAAAATGCACGGATAAAGAAGGGGGAGACGGCTGCGAAAGCCCCATGTGTGCATGGTGCGGAGAATTCACGCCCTCCAACAGGTGTCGTAGGCCTTCTCCTAATCGAAGTACACAGGCACCATCTGGCGCTTTCTTAAAAAGTTATTCATAATAAAAGTCGACAAGGTGACAAGGTGGTCAATTGTAGAGCGGTGCCGAAGGAAACGACATTGGACACTGGTAAGGAGGCGTCTGGATTCAAGGACCCAAACCAAACGAGCGTTAACCATGCGTTCCATCACCTTACAGACACAGCTGGTAAGAGAAATGGGACGATAACTGGAAGGCAGATGTTTGTCCTTCCCTGGTTTGTGGATGGGGACAACAATGGCTTCACGCCAACTTGTGGGGATCTGACCTTCAGTCCATATGTGATTATAGGTGCGGAGAAGGAAACATTTACCCGCAGGAGAAAGGTTCCTCAACATCTCAATATGAATGGCATCAGAGCAGAGGAGCAGGCAATGGCGAGAGCACGGTCTAGTTCCTGCATAGTGAAGGTGTCATTGCAACTTTCACGATTTAATTATTGGAAAGACGGTGGCTGTGCCTCCTCTGCCTGTTTGGAGGGAGGAAGGCAGGGTGGTAATGAGTAGAGCTCGGAACCTCCGCAAAAGATCGGCATAAGGCAAGGACTGCGTTTGCTACTGTCAGACCTGA
Source organism: Locusta migratoria (assembly GCA_026315105.1). Taxonomy (NCBI): domain Eukaryota; kingdom Metazoa; phylum Arthropoda; class Insecta; order Orthoptera; family Acrididae; genus Locusta; species Locusta migratoria. The sequence continues at coordinate 768,470,410 of CM048755.1, forward strand.
AATGGGGTAGTAGACCTTAGTGCCAGATAACTGGCGCAGGCTACCACAGACAACCGAGGAGGGAGTGAATTTGTTAAAAGAACTAGTGAAGGCAGTCCAACAGGCTTCTTTGCTTTCTTTTATAACGTGGCGGCATTGCGCTCGCAGTCGTTTGTAATGGATGCAATTCTCCATCGTTGAAAGGTGCATAGCGCACGTCGCCGGGCTCTAATAGTGTTGCTGCATGTTGCAGTCCACCAGGAGACTGGGACACGGTGTGGAGAAGAGGAAGTACGAGGTATGGAAAGTTCAGCAGCAGTGAGAATAATTTCTGTGAAGTACTGGACCTGACTATCGCAGCTGGGGAAATGCTGGTCGTGGAAAACCGCCATGGAAGAATACAGCCCCCAGTCGGCTTTCGAGATGTTCCAGGCGGTGGAATGCGGATATGGGGTATGATGCAGTAGGTGGATTACACAAGGGAATGTTGGTGAACCGGTGTTTAGGCAATCAAGATTGAGATGATTGAAGAGGTCTGCTACAAAGGAGCCTCTGGGGCAATATGCTGGAGAACCCCATAGGGGGTGGTGGGCGTTGAAGTTGCCAAGGAAAACTAAAGGTGGAGGAAGCTGGGCAGCAAGTTGCAGCACACTTGCTCTAGTAAAGGCAGACGATATTGCAGAGAGAGAAGGAAAGGGTAGGGAGATTGATGCGGATGGCAACTGCCTGTACGGGAGTGTTCAGAGAGATGGGAAGGGAATAGATGTCATCCTGAACGAGCAACATAATCCCTCCATGGGCTGGAATACCAGCCACAGGAGGTAGGTCATAACGCACAGAGGTATATTGAAGGAAGGCTATGCGATACGATCCTGTGGGCGTAACTTTGTTTCTTGGAGGCTAACTATGAGTGGACAGTGCAATCGAAGAAGTAATTTTAATTCCTCGTGATTGGAGTGAATGCCTCGAATATTCCACTGAAGAAGCGTCATCATAAGAATAAGGGGAGAAAAGGGAAGAACGAGGCAAAAAAGAGAGTCACCTCGACGGCCGCTGAGGGCCTGACTTCCAGGGAGCATTGCTATCGCAAGCCATTGGTAGAAAATCTTGTTCCATCAGTGTGACTGGAATTTCTGCCGCCATCCTGAGTTGATCGTTAGGGGCAGCATCCTCCACCAGTAAAACTCCGGTTGCCCGGCTAACAGTAGTGCGTCCCGGAGAGACAGAAGGTGACCGCGGCCGGCTACTGTTAGGCGGCTTGACGAATTGAGTCACGCCTCTGCGGGGAAGGAGAGGAACTCTTTTTTCTTGGCTCTTTTGGAAGAGTGACGGTGAGAAGAGGCAGTTGACAGTTGAGAAGCATGAGTACGGAGAAAATCTTCACGGACAGGTTCCTTTTTCGAAGTCTGGGCATCTTGTTTAGGTGCCCATGGTTTATTAGAGGTTGATGAAGACTGAACTTTAGAAGCAATAGGAGGAAGCAGGGATGGGGAACAGGCAATCTTCGAGCTGGCCGATCGCACCACTGTGTCAGTGAAAGTGAAATCACAGGTCTGCGTAGGTCGAGTGGAGGTGAGGACCTTATTGTATATGCGCGCTGGAAGGACAGTAGGCTTCTGACTCGCTAATACCTTTCGAGCAGCAAATGTTGATACCTTATCCATGACCCAAATTTGCTGAATGACCTTTTCGTCTATATAAACAGGGCAGTCTCTAGAGCAAGCAGCATGGTCACCATTGCAATTAAGGTAGTGAGGAGACGGAGGTGGGCAGTCGCCCTCATGGGCGTCCCTACCACAAGTGACACATTTTGCTGTATTGGGGCAAGATTGATGGATGTGGTTGAATCTATGGCATTGGAAACAGCGCATAGGGTTTGGTACATAAGGGCGAACTTCATATTCTGCTTTCACCTTGGACGGGAGTTCAACTCTGTCAAACGTCAAAAACACAGTACGAGTTGGTGTTATCTGGTTATCAACCTTTTTAAACACTCTATGCACCGCTGTTACACCCTGATCAGACATGTAGTTTTGGACCTCTTCGTCTGACAAGCTGTCAAGGGATTTTGTGAAAACTACCCCCTTGACGAGTTGAGCGTTTGATGCGCTTCTACTTGGACAGGAAACGTGTGTAATAGCGTAGTCCTTATCAGTTTTTGCTCCTGGAAAGCACTGTCTGCCTCCAGCAACAATGTTTCAGTGCGCTGCCGGGAACAGGTCTTAACAGGGCCAGCAATCGCATCAACACCCTACTGAATTACGAAAGGATTAACAGAAGAGAAATCTTGACCATCAGTTCGAGAAACAACCAGAAATTTTGGAAGATTAGGCAAAGTATTCTTACATTGAGGTCAATCAAAGTCACAGTAGAAGCGAAGGAAGTCATTGCGGAAGTGTCCCCCATGATTACCGGCGTCTCTGATGGCGCGTTCCTTCCTAGTGGGGGCCCTCTCTGAGGGCTTACCCGCCGTAGGTGATTGCTCACACCTCCCGAGAACGGACGGAAGGACCAATAGGCATATTCGGAAGGTACCAGCCTGGGTAATCACCCCTCCCTGGGCCTGGCCTTTACCAGGGGGTACGTATGTGCCCCCTACTTGTCTACCCGGGGCGGGGAATTACAAATTACCCCGTCCCCTGCTACGCATGATAATGCGTGGGTAGGCCTTCAGGCACAGGGAGGAAAGAAGAACAATAGAGGAAGTGGAGAGAAAGAGGAGTGTCTCAGAGGCTGAAGTGGAGACTAAATGAGGAGGAGAGGAAGGTTAGAAAAGTACAGCAGGGAGCGAAAGACAGAAGCAAAGGTTAGGAAAGGAAGAAACCAGGGAATGAGAAAAACTAGGACAGGAAACCACCTTGACTCGCAATGGACGCCTGTCTCCAGGGTAAGGCATGAACCGGGAGGAAAAATTAGGCAGCCTGGGGCGGGAAGGAAGGCTACTCACATATGGTAGATCGACAGACTGATCACAATGACTGCACAATAAACATATCGCCAGAATACATAACGAGCATGTGTCCAATGTGGTACAAAATGCCAAATCTTCGAGCTACAGGGTCGCAGCTAAAAGAAGAAATATGATGTAACAAACAAAATAGAGTTTTACATGTACATACATATTCTGCAATCCACCATAAGGTGCATGGCTGAGGGTACACAGTACCACTAGTAGGAATTTTCTTTCCCAATCCACTCCCAAATAGAACGAGGAAAAAAAGAATACCTATATGCCCCCATACGAGTCATAATTTCTCTTATTTTGTCCTTGTGATCATTACGCAAAATGTAAGTAGGCGGCATGAAGATCGTACTACACTTGAGCAACTTTCAAGACGTGGTCGTACAAGCGTTTTATACAGTCTCCTTTACAGATGAAGTACATCTTCCCAAAATTCTCCCAATAAACCATAGTCGGCTGTTCACATTACTCACAACTGTCCTTATATGTTCATTTCATTTCATATCGCTCTGCAATGTTATGCTTAGATATTTGAACAACGCGACTGCATCAAGCAGCTCACAACTAATACTATATTCGAACATTATGGGATGGTTTTCCTACTCATGCGCATTACCTTACTTTTTCTATGTTGAGAGCTAGCTGCCATTCTTCACACCAAATAGATATTTTGTCCATCATCCTGAACGTTATGACGGTCAATTAAAGATGACACCCTCCCATACACCACAGCATCATCAGCAAACAGCTGCAAATTACAACTTACTCTGTCCATGAGATCATTTATATAGATAGAAAATAATAGCGGTCTTATCACACTCCCCTGGGGCATGCCTGACAATACACTCGTCTCTGATGAACACTCGCCATCAAGGAGTTGGGGTTGTTTGGTTGGGATAGGGGGACTAAACTACTGTCCCCCGGTGGTGAGGGGAAGGAGTGAGAATAGGAAAGAGGGGGCAGGGGGGAAAGGAAATGCAGTCCAGCAAGTAAAGAAGGAAGGAAGACTGCATTAGCTCGGGGCCCCGTGCTCGCCACACATGTACTCACTAAAGAAACATGAACCTCCTGGGGGTCATCATCGAGAACAACATACTGCGTTCTATTACTTAGGAAGTCTTACAGCCAGTCACAAATCTGTGCACCTATTCCATATGCTCGTATCTTCGTTAGCAGTCTGCAGTGTGGCACCGTGTCAAACGCCTTTTTGAAATCAAGAAAAAGACAATCCACCTGTTGCCCTTCATCCATGGCTGACAAGATGTCATGTGAGAAAAGGACAAGCTGAGTTTCACATGAACGATGTTCCCTAAATCTGTGCCAATTCATAGAAAGAAGCTTTTCCATCTCAAGGAAATTTACTATATTCAAACTGATAATGTGCTCCAAAATTCTACAGGAAACTGATGTCAACAATATTGGCCTGCAATTATATAGGTCAGTTCTCTTCCCTTTCTTATAAATGGGAGTCACCTGTGCTTTTTTCCAATCACTAGTAACTTTGCACTGAACTAAAAATTCTCGATAAATGCAGGCTAAGGGGCCAAAGGCGCAGAATACTCTTTGTAAAACCTAACCGGTATTCCATCCATACCAGGAGACATTTTTTGTATTTAGCTCACTCAGCTACTTCTCTACACCAGAAATACCTACTGCTATGTCCTCCATTTCGGAGTTAGTACGTTGTTCAGATGGTGGTACGGTTAAATTTAGAACTTCAGCTTGCCATTTGCTTTCTTCTATTACTGCCCAGGAATGATCAATGAATAACTGGATAGAGGGCTTTGAGCCTTTGACCCACATATCCATTTTACATAGGACCAGAATTTTTTGCAGGTTCTCAGAACGATCTTTTGCTAAGGTATGGCTGTGGTAATTATTGTATGCTTCGTGCATAGATCTTTTTATAGACGTACAAATCTCTACTAACTATTGCCTGTCATCATTTGTGTGTTCTTTTTTGAACCGAGTGTGCAACAGTCTTTGTTTTCTCAGTAGCTTTCTAACATTATTATTACACCACGATGGATCATTTCCATCTTTAATCAACTTTACACGCACATATTTCTCTAACCCTTTCTTTACAATGTATTTAAAGTTAGTCCACAATTCCTCTACATCCATTGTACCAAAACTAAACGATGTCCACTCATTTTCTAAGTGCGATGTTAACAATTGCTTATTGGCTCTTCCTAACAACAACACGCTCCTAGCCTTCTCGATTGGTTTATGAACTTTGGTCACCATCGACACTATGACAATATAATGATCACTAACTCCTGTCTCTACACAAACATCGTTAATAAGGTAGGCCTGTTTGTAGCTATAAGGTCTAAAATGTTTCCATTGCGCGTGGATTGCCAGTTTAACTGCTCAAGACAGTTCTCCGAGAGTGTGTCCAAAATTAGCTCAAGGCTACTTGTCTGTACCGAATGAAATGTAACTAGAGAGGTCCCAATCTAAACCTTGACTAATATTACATCGCCTGGATACCTATGCACTACCTGGTGTAGACTTTCTTTGAATGACGCTACAACTGCTACAGGAGAACTGGGGAGGGTGGGCGCAAAAAACCCAACTATTATCTTTACTTCTCATAGACCTGTTATTCGTGTCCAGATAACTTTACAGTTACTCTCAACCTCGATCTCAGTAGAAACAATATCTTTGTCCACGGCGATGAACACTCCCCCTCAAGTTGTGTCCGATCTATCATTCTGATATACATTCCACGCCTCGCTAAATATTTCTGAACTTGCCACTCATGATTTAGCCAGGTTTCAGTGCCTAAAACTCTATGAGCACAATTTCCGTGCAGTGCAGCATCTTAGGGAACTTTGTTTTTAATACCTTGAAAGTTCATGGCTAATATTTTGATAGTCAAATTTTGTGCTGAATGCGCTTAAATTCGCTATGTTGACAGGTGAGTGCTCACCAGAGCTAGCACATATGTGCACTCCACAAGTACTCTGCTATCCGAGTAGCCGCTTCCTCAGTGTAGTGCACACCTGATCTATTTAGGGGTGTCCTATAATTCCCCACCCGATAACGCAGATCCAGAAGTCTGCAGCCGTGACAGTCACAGAGTCAGCGAAGCCTCTGGTTCAGACCCTCCACTTGGCTCCAAACCAAAGGACTCTGATCAACTCTGGGAACAATGCTACAAATCGACAGCTCTGCTTGTACCCCACGTACGAAGGCAGCAGCCTTCACCAATTCCGCCAGCTGCCCATAGCACCTGAGGGTGTCCTCAGAACCCAAGCGACAAGCGTCATTGGTGCCGGCGTGAGCCATGACTTGCAGTTGACTGCAGCCCACACGTTTGATAGCTGCCGGCAACGCTCCCTCCACATCTGGAATAGGCCTCCAGGAAGACACACCGAGTTCATGTTGGACTTCTTTACGGATCTCAACGCTATCTGCCTAAGGGGCTATATCACACACCTAACATTAGAGCTAATAATCCCCTCCCCCTATACACCTGCTTGGACCCTGCTGAAGGAGTGACCACACTTCCACTCACAGGAGGAACGGGTATGGCCAGATGGTCAGCCTCCACATTGGCCTTCCGTCTTAAGCGACGCGAATGCTATTGAACCTGCCACTTCCCTTGTGGAGAGGACGGCTTGACCATATGCGGTACACATGAAGGTGCCTCGGTAGCAGTGACAGAGGGTGAAGCATGAGACACCTGAGGTGTCCCACTCAACGCACCAGACTCCCCACTGCCGCTGCACCCCAAGACAGCAGGTTGAAGACGGCTGACCATGGCCAACAGTACGCTTTGCTGTTCGCGAGATGCGGCCAACTCCTCCTGCATCCACACACAGAAGGCACACATGCTATCCGTACAATTAACTGTAGAGAGTAGAAAACAAAATCAACTTATAACTCGTCTACTACTTTAATAAAGGCAGCTGACTTAACTCTCGTCAGTGGTAACTATGTTGTTGTTATTGTGTGGATGTTTTAAGGGGACAAAACTGCAGAGGTCATCAGTCCTCCATTCCATCACTGGGAGTCACAAGAGGAGGCATAAATGTGTAAAAGAGCCCAGATTTTAAAACAGCAAAAGAGGAATATCCCCCGACTCTGTAAAAGGAAAACAAAATCGACAAGAGAGAACACAGGATATGACAATCATACAAAAACAATGAGCAACGACAAGAAATGGAACGTAAATGCCAATGTCCGTGGTTGACCGACCGTGAGACTAAAAAGAGGAAACGTAAACCCCACAGAAACAGGAGGAACAGTGTACGCAAGCAAAGATTTAAAGAGAGTAGTGAAAACCACTGTCACGAATAAAACGTAAAACCGTATCAGCTATTTTGGCATCATCACTGAAAACATCAGATGAAAGTGCAGGGAAATTACAACTCTACCTCAGGGTGTCTAAAATTGGGCAGTCCAGGAAAATGTAGGCTACTGTCAGATGGGAGACACAGCGAAATTCCGGTTGGTCCTCACCATGGTAGAGATGGCCTTGGGTCAGCCAAGTATGGCCAATGCGGAGCTGGCACAGGTCTACAGAGTCCTGGTGAGACGCCCACATGGAGGAATGCAACACAATCTTGGTCTCCTTCACAGCCCGAAGTTTGTTGAGTAAGTACACCACTCGCTGACTCAAACCTCAGAAACCTGACGGCGCAACACCACCCGAAGATCAGGAGCTGGAAGGCCGATTTCCAGAACGGACTCATCGACAGCCTGTTTCGCAAGCCTGTTGGCTTGTTTGTTAACCGGGCTGCCAACACGACCCGGAGACCACACGAACACTTCCGAGTGACTCGATTGGTCAAGGGCGGAAAGGGTCTCCTGTATGGCCAACACCAGGGGAGACACGTGTAGCACTGGTCCAGAGCTAGCAAGCTGCTCAGGAAATCACTGCAGATAAGGAAAGACTCACCTAAGCAGGAACACACAAGCTTGAGAGCTCAGTAAATGGCCACCAAGCTCCACAGTATAGATACTGCAGCCCTCAGGCAGAGAGTACCGTTCGATATGGCTGCCATGAACATATGAAAAGCCAATACGGCCCCCCAACCATTTAACCATCAATGTAGACCAGGTCATATCCGGTAAACTCAGCAACAACAGCCAAGAACTGACGACAGAGTGCCTCCGGAGGAACTGAGTCTTTGGGTCCGTGTGCCAAGTCCAGTCGAGTATGCGGCCTTGGCACGCACCAAGGAGGTGTACGTGTACAGACCTGATACGTAAAAGGAAGAGGGAAAGACCCAAGTTCCAACAGAAGAGACCAAATGTGAAAGGCGATTGTACGACCTGATCTGGGTCCCTTGTTGGGGACAGACGACCACGTCGAAAAAAAGTGGAGGATAGTTCTGGTGGCCTGGTGAGTTAGGCACATGGCCTACATAGGCCGTGAGCAGCTGTTGGCGGAAATACACAAAGGTGGGGACTCCAGCCTCCACAAGTAAGCTGCTCACAGGGCTGCTGCGGAAGACCTCCGCCGTCTTGCGAACTCCACAGTGGTGAATGAGGTCCAGCAAGTGCAACACTGAAGGCAATGCAGAACCATACGCAAGGCACCTAAAGTCAAGCCACGACAGTACCAGTGCAGTGTATATAGCTGCAGCAGTGTGGAGTGATCAGCACCCAGCTGGTATGGCCCAGGTGGCGAAGAACATTCAGATGGCGCCAGCACTCCTGTTTCAGCTGAGGAATGTGAGGAAGCCATTTCAGCTGGGCGTCAAAGACCAACCCTAAAAAGTATGGATTTCCACTACATTAAGTGGTCGTCAAGGTAAAGTTTGGGGTGAGGGTGAACAGTCCAACACTGACAGAAGTGCATAACACTAGTATTGGCCGCGGAAAACTGGAAGCCGTGAGCAAGAGCACAGGACTGCACCTTCCGAATGGCTGCCTGCAGTCTGCATTTAGCGACTTGGATGCTGGAAGAGCCAAAATAGATATAGAAGTCGTCAGCATAAATTGAAGGGGATACTGATGACCCAACTGCTGTCGCTAAGCTGTTAATGGCTACTAAAAATAAGGGAACACTCAAAACAGAATCCTGAGGAACCCCATTTTCCTGCACATGAGAGGTGCTATGGGAACCACTAACTTTAACATAATAGGTACGGACAGGGTTTTTAATAAAAAGCTGGAGGGAGCTGTGGGGGCCCCACTCTTGTAAAGTAGTATGTGGTGTTGCCAGGTTGTATCATATGCCTTGTGCATATCGAAGAAGATGGTTGAAAGATGTTGGCGTCTGGAAAAGGCTGTGCAGATTTCAGAATCGAGATACACCAGATTGTCGGTGGTAGAGCGACCCTTGCAGAATCCGCCCTGTCATGGAGCCAGTAAGCCCCAGGTCTCGAGGATCCAACACAGCCAACTACTGACCATACTCTCGAAGTTTACACAGGAAGTTGGTCAGGTTGATGGGTCGATAGCTATCCAAACGAGCAGGATTTTTGCCTGTTTTAATCACAGGTCCCACTGCAATGGGAATACCCCGTCACACCAGATCTGGTTCACAAGAGCGAGGAGATTACCCTGGCTTTTTATTGAGAGGTGTCTCAGCATTTGGGCATGGATGCTATCTGGCCCAAAGACCTTGTCAGAATATTTTGCAAAAGCACTGAGTAGCTCCCACTCACTGAATGGAGCATTGTAAGTCTCAGTGTGGTGGGTGGTAAAGGAGATTGGCCAGCGTTCCACCCACTCTTTTAATGTATGGAAGGCCGGTGGGTAGTCTACAGAGGCGCAAGCTTAATTTTCAGCAAACATCTTTGCAAGTGTGGCTGGATCCATACATATAACTCCATTCGTGGAGATCCCAGGGATTCCAGCTGGTGTTGGGTACCCCTTTAAACACCTGATCCTGCTCCAAACCTGGGAAGTGAAGGTACTTGACCCAATAGTGACGTCTCCCAACATTCCTGTTTCCATCTTCTAATTAAATGGCGAGCACAAGCACAGAGCCGTTTAAAATTAATGAGGTGCTCCAGACAGGGGTGCCAGTTGTATCGCCGTAAAGCCCGCCTGCGGTCTTTAATGGCCTCATCGACCTCCAGTGACCACCACAGCACTGTCTTACGCCGTGAATGGTAGCTTCCACAGCAGTAACTATGGAATGTGTGGCGCTCTCGATCACCACATCGATGTTGTCGAGTGGGGGAGAGCTAACGATGCCAGCAGAGGTGTAGCCTGCCCAATTAGCCCTGTGTAGAGCTGACCTGGGAAAGCGCCCTGGGGACTGACGCTGTGGAAGTGGCAACAGTATCGGAAAATGATCACTGCCACACGGGTCATCGTGGATAGGAATGGGTCGAACCCCAATTTTACCGAATTGAATCCGAATCTTAAATAAAACATGTGCCGAATTCCGAACCCAAATCGAATCTTCTGAATCTCGAACCCAAATAATCTGTCAACTCAATTACATGTATTTAAAAGAATTACTACTCTATCACAGCCAGCGATGAAGATAAAGCCTTCTGGGATGGATCTCAAATGATAAAATTACAGTAAAATTTAACAAATTAAAAACGTCATTTACATTTTTATTTTAAATCTTATGGATTTTTAATACCCCCCTCCCCTTAAAAGAATTTTTTATGAGCCATTTTGAGATATATGTTGTTTAGATGCTCTAAAAGATAATAAGAAACGGTCTTCACTCTATCACAAACTGTTTAATTTTGATTAAATAAAAAAAATTGCATAATGAACTCTTATAACGGAAAGGATTACGTATTTTTTTCATTTTTTTAAAGGGGAAAGAGTAAAAAATGAAACCTGAAAACATGAGTAGATATTTTGGAAGTTTGAAAAATAGATTTTGTAAAAGTAGGATGTGTAATTTGTTAAATAATTTTATAGTGACATATCAGGCATTCCATGAGCGATGGACAGGACTTTCAGAGACAGAGATCTCCGTGTTTGTACTTGTTGTTGCCATAAAGACATTTCAGAATTGTAAAAAGTACGAGACTTAACGCACAGATTGCGTATTCCGGAAAGTTAAGCAAGGGTTTTTTGTAGATTTATTTATTCTTTCAAACATTTAAGATCACCTAACTTGCCTGCACAGAATTTATATTCATAGAAGATTCAAAAATCAGTATGAGAAGTCAGTTGCCGTGCTTCATTCCTAACTATTCCCGTTCAGCATAAGAATAATACAAACGTAAACATTAACATGTTATGTATATTATCCCGCATTCGCCGTTGTCTTTCGGTTATGTGAGGCGTACGGAATTTAAATGTGGTAACAACTAACACGGAAGATTACATGGCATAATGTTTACATTTGTATTCTTTTTATGGTGAAAAGTGAGTGTAATTTACGAATCACGATTCATAGGAACAATCCGTTGCCCCCCCCCCCCCCCCAATAGAAAATCACGTAAGTTGTAGCATGAAAGCAGTGGTTGTGGCGTCAGGCATATTGACGCAAAACAGGCTTGCCAGTTGGCTTTACGTAGTAGCTCTTAGATAAGACTTCAAATGTACGACTATTGTAGCAACACTAAACACTTACTAAACAAGAATGGAAATAACTTTCAAACTAAATGCGGAAATATTAAACAATTTTATTACAGTTATAATCAAGGCCGTACCCAGAAAAAAAATTTCGGGGGAGGGGGGGGTTATGTCACCAGGCTGGGGGTCCGGGGGCCCTCCCTCAAAAAATGCTAAAAATTGTCAAATAACACATTTCTAGGCAATTTTAAGCTTTTTGCCTTTTTATTAAGTTAGGATTACAATAAAGTATGATTAGACTCGAGAATTTCGTCTAAAAAAAAGAGGATTTCTTATAGATCAATATGTTCTTTCATTAACATATAATTTCTAGACAATTTGAGAAAAAGAGTTTCAAAGTTGAAAGCTTAATAACTTTTAATTTCAATACCGAAAATAATTTTCCCTGTTGCATATTTTCAAATCGTTGTTGTTGTTATGGTCTTCAGTCCGGAGACTGGTTTGATGCAGCTCTCCACCCTACTCTATCCTGAGCAAGCCTTTTCATCTCCTCATAAGAACGGCAACCAACATCCACTTTAATCTGCTTACTATACGCGTCTCTTGGTCTCCCTCTGCGATTTTTACCCCACACACTTCCCTCCAATGCTAAATTTACGATTCCTCGATGTCTAAGAATGTGTCCTACCAAGCGATCTCTTCTTTTGGTCAGGGTATGCCAAATATTCCTTTTCTCACCAATTCTGTTCAGTACGTCTTCATTAGCTATGCGATCTACCCAGCTAATCTTCAGCATTCTTCTGTAGCACCACATTTCAACCCCCCCCCCCCCCCCCCATTTTCAAATCATACTACATATATTTAGATAATATTTATTTTACTTTGTTCTAAAGTGCAAATAGACCATGTTGTCTAAAAAATATAGTTAGTGAAGAAACAATACCGCATAACTGACAAATTCCTGATTTAGCGTTTTTCAGTTAGTTGATATACTTGAGCCTCAGCGCATGTACTGAAGCTGCCAGAGTGTCAAGTATTTAATTAAAAAAAAAAAAAAAAAAAACCACACACACACACAAAGCAAAAACAAAACAAAACAAAAGTTGAAGTAAAGCAAAACCGCATATCAGAATCAGCGAAAAAATTGATGTAACTACCACCTAAAGGGTGCCCAGAAAAGGACTCCCTGATTTCAAAATTATATATTTCGAAAACAAAGATCGATAGAGGAATGCAGTAAACGGTATGTTTATTGTGAAAGCTGTAAGAAGTTTATACAGCAGTTTGAAATAATAGTTACCAAAGCTGCTAACAGATGGCGCTGTTCGCTGTGCAGCTGATATCAGCTTAAATAAGTGAAATAATCGTATGAAAAAACTCTTTGCAAACAATCACATCACATGTTTTCAAAATGTTCACCATTGGCACTACACAGGTGGCGCAAATGAATAATTAAATTCGCCATCACATTTCGTAGTGTCTCAACCGAAATGGATTCACATGCCACAGAGATCGCTGATTCAAGCTCGTCCAGCATGACGGGATGCTTCGGGTAGACCATGTCGTTCACTGTGCCCCACAAAAAAAAAAAAAAAAGGCACAGGCAGTCAAATCCGGCGAATATGGAGGCCAATCCATGCCTGCACCAGTAAATTTGGGATATTCCAAAACAATGACTTGATTCCCGAAGTATTCCTCAAGAAAGCGAAACACTTGTTCGGTCCGATGTGGTCGGGCTCCATCTACATAAACCATTCAGTACCTGGTCGATCCTCTAACGCTTGCTGTGTGGCGACAAATTGTTACAAAATTGCAACGTAATGTGCACCAGTGAGCGTTTCTAGAATGAAAAAAGAGCCAATAGTGCCTCTGCTGCATACTGCAGCCTACACAGTAACTTTAGGAGAATACAGGGGTTTCGCTTCACACCAATATGGCTTTTCGGACCCCCAGAATCGCCAGTTCTGCTTATTCACGTATCCATTCAGGTGAAAGTGTGCTTTATCTGTAAACCAGATGCAGCCAACATCAAATCTTTCACTATCAATCATTGTGAGCATCTGATTAACAAAGGCAACCCTTTGTTCCACAGCTCGTACGGGTATGGCCTGGTGCGTTTGAATTTTGAATGGAAACATGTGTAGGCTCTTTCTCAGTATTTTCTGCGTGCTGGAACGCTTCAAACCAGTCTTAGATGCAACTCTACAGACGGATGACATTGGATTTCGCTGAATAATTCCAGAAACTGTGGCAATATTTTCAGGCGTAACTGCGGTTTGCTTGCGGCCAACATGCCCCACTAGATCATCAGTTACGTTGCCTGTTTGTTTAATTTTTGCGAAGAGCGTATGAATGGATTTCGCATCGGGTCCTTTTGGAACATTAAATCGTGCTTGAAAACTTCGCCTTGTTGCCGTAGGACTCTCTTCTAACCTTGATATTCTAGTACCAGAAAAACGCGTTGTTCAATGGAGTACATGGTTTTAATCTCTTCCTTCAGTACGCTAACCTCCTTTCACGTTTCAATATTGGAACTGATCGCTCTGGGCTTCGGATCACTATTTATACTAGGCATTACGTATGGCGATTACAGCGCCATCTGTTAGCAGCTTTTGTAACTATTATTTCAAACACCTGTCAAAGCTTCTTACAGCTGCCACAATAAACATAACGTTTACTGCATTCCTCTATCGATCTTTGTTTTTCGAGATATTTAATTTTGAAATCAGGGAGCCCTTTTCTGGACACCCTGTATCTACAAGAGAATAATACAGCGCGTATGTAGATTCTTTAGGATGTAGTAAACATTTAAACAATACCGCGTCGGTAGACTGTCCCGTGACTCTTGTCCTGTCGGGCGGGGGGGCAATTCTTTTTTATTGTAATAAATAAAACTCCAAGTGGACGGGGGGGGGGGGGGAGGCGAGTCATTTTCTTTCGTCACCACCCCGGGCCTCCAACAGCCTTAGTCCGCCTTTTTCAGAGTGAACACAGAGATGAGAAAGATGTTTTATTAACTTTATCCAAATAACAGTAGTATGAAACTTAGTAGTCTGTGCTGCTTTTTTTCTGGTTATTATTAATGTTCATATGTTTGTATAGCTATGGGACTTAACTACGGGGTCATCAGTCCCTAAACTTACAAACTACTTATGAACTAGTTACGAACTAGGACGGCACAAATATCCATGCCCGAGGAGGGATTCGAACCCCCGACCGTAGTGGCCGTGCAGACCGTGACTGGAGCGCCTCAGTCCCCTCGGCCACCGCGGCCGGCGGTTTTTATTAATAATATTATTGATATTGTCATTCTCATCTATACGTGAATCTGAGCTAAATCTCTGATGCTCCTAAATTAATTTACAAATTTCTTTACCTAGAATCACAGTTGTCCGTATGCAAGAATGCTAAAAGTAATTCAGTTGGCAATGGAAACGACAGTAGCATATTTGTGCTAATCGCGGGTCAGAAAATTCGGAAAACTTAACGGGAGATGACGGACGCAAGGTTGATGAAAGTGAATACTAAGAATATTGCGGTGACTTAGGTAATGACAGAAAAAGGAAATCTAAGGCTTCCCCTGTAGATTGGGAGAAAAACGCCAACAATATTCGGAGAATGCGTAGCCATGCGTATATTTGTTATTTAACAAATCAAAGTGTCAAAAATTTCTAATATGATCAGAAGTTTAATAACAGTGTCACGATCCAAATTTAGCACTTCTAAGTCACGTACCGTATTAAGCATTCTAGACAGTTTCTTGTCTCTCCTGTAAAGTTCGTGTTTTGTTACTTTCGCGGTATTGTTTCTTCACTGACGTGTGGGTTTCGGTCGAAGAACGCGCTCAGAGCTGTCATGTTAATTGACAGAATAGCTGCCAGCGAGTTTTTACTTTCATGTATGAAGTATTAAAACTGCAAAGTATAGTGATCACGATTTTTTTCGACCTCCGGTTTTTGACAGATCTTTACCTTTCAGGATCCTTTGAAGCCATTCCGACCATTTTTGGAGTAATGTATGTATCTGTGTCTGTGTGTGTGTGTGTGTAAACTCTCTAGCTCAAAAAGGCATGAACCGATTTGAATGAAAATTTGCACACCTGCCTTATATCAAAATCGGAAGGTCGTTCAACTTTAGGGCGGAATCGGCCGACCGGAAGTGGGTGCCGCTATAAGGCCTAAATCGTTGATCGGATGTAACTTAAAAACCATTGGTTTAACGGAAAAAATTATTCTTAATGAAATGATAAGAGCTGCAAGACAAACAAGATTTTTCGCTATCTCTAGTGTGGAAGGCCCTAGGGCCGGATGAAGTCTCAAATAAAAATCGGAATAACTCGAAAAGGGCCCAATCAATCAATATGTTTTGAAGACGGAATTACTCACGAAGAAGATCCGAACAACTTTCCCATGAGACAAAATATTCCAGCCACAACCATTTTGGAGACACAAAATCGCAAATTTCAATAATACAACACAAATGAAAATGACCTTTCGGGTATACAGTATCTCCTCGGGGGAAAATAATGATAACCCTCATTTATGAAGTACTGAGATATGACGACTTTTATGTTTGAAAAATAGTTTCTATTACATGTTTTAATATTTTTTAATATTTATATTTGCCAACTCCCATGAACCACAGACACTGCTGAGGTGGGGTGGCTTGCGTGCCTCAACGATACATATAGCCGTACCGTAGGTGCAACCACAGCGGAGGGGTATCTGTGGAGAGGCCAGACAAACGTGTGGTTCAGGGGCAGCAGACTTTTCAGTAGTTACAGGGGCAACAGTCTGGATGATTGACTGAGCTGGCCTCGTAACATCAGCTAATGTGGCTTTGCCACACAGCTACTGCGAACGGCTGAAAGCAAGGGGAAACTACAGCCGTTACCTTTCCCGAGGACATGCAGCTCTACTGTATGAACATATGATGATGGCATCCTCTCGGGTAAAATATTCCGGAGGTAAAATAGTCCCCCATTCGGATCTCTGGGCGGAGACTACTCAGGAGGATGTTGTCATCAGGAAAGACAATACTAGCATTCTACGGGTCGGAGCGTGGAATGTTAGATCCCTTAATCGAGTAGGAAAATTAGAAAATTAAAAAAGGGAAATGGATAGGTTGACGTTAGATATAGTGGGGATTAGTGAAGTTCGGTGGCAGGATGAACAGGATTTCTGGTCAGGTGAGTACAGGATTATAAATACAAAATCAATTGGGGGTACCACAGGAGTAGGGTTGATAATGAATAAGAAAATAGGAATGCGGGTAAACTACTATGACCAGCACAGTGATCGCATTATCATTGTCAAGAGAGATACGAAGCCAACACCGAGAACAGTAGTACAGGTTTATATGCCAACTAGCTCTGCCGATGATGAGGAAATCTAAGAAATATATGAGGAGCTAAAGGAAATTATTCAGACAATTAAGGGAGAGGAAAACTTAATTGTTATGGGAGACTGGAATTCGGTAGCAGGACAAGGAAGGGAAGGGAAGATAGTAGGTGAATATGGTCTGGGCAAAAGGAATGAAAGAGGAAGCCTCCTGGTAGAATTTTGCACAGAACATAATTTAGTTATAACAAACACCTGGTTCAAGAATCACAAAAGAAGGTTGTATACTTGGAAGAGACCAGGAGACACCGGGAGATACCAGATAGATTTTATAATGGTAAGACATAAATTTCGGAATCAGGTTTTACAGTGTAAGACATACCCAGGGGCAGATATAGACTCTGACCAAAACTTGTTGGTTATGAACTGTAGACTGAAACTGAAGAAACTACAAAAAGGTAGGAAAATAAGGAGATGGGACCTGGATAAATTGAAGGAACCTGAGGTTCTTAAGAATTTCAGAGGGAGCTTTAGGCAACAATTGACAGAAACAGGGGAAAATAAAACAGTAGAGAAAGAATGGGTAAAATTGAGAGATGAAAAAGTGAAGATAGCAGAGGACAAAATAGGTAGGAAGGCAAGACCTACAAAAAATCCTTGGATATCACAGGAGATACTAAATTTAATCGATGAAAGGAGAAAATATAAAAATGCAGTAAGTGAAACAGGCAAAATGGAGTACAGACGACTAAGAAATGAGATTGACAGGAAGTGCAAAATGGCTAAGCAGGAGTGGCTAGAAGGCAAATGCAAGGATGTAGAAGAATGTATAAACAGGGGAAAAATAGATACAGCCTACAGGAAAATAAAAGAAACGTTTGGATATAAGAAAAACAGCTCTATGAATATCAAGGACACTGGGAAAACCAGTTCTCAGCAAAGAAGGGAAAGCTGAAAGGTGGAGCCGGCCGCGGTGGCCGAGGGGACTGAGGCGCTTCAGTCACGGTTTGCACGGCAACTACGGTCGGGGGTTCGAATCCCCCCTTGGGCATGGATATTTGTGCCGTCCTAGTTCGTAAGTAGTTTTTAAGTTTAGGGACTGATGACCCCGTAGTTAAGTCCCATAAGCTGTACAAACATTTGAACATTTTTGAAAGGTGGAAAAAGTATATACAGGGACTCTACAAAGGAAATGAACTTCGAGACAATATTGTAGGAAGGGAAGAGGATGTAGATGAAGATGAAATGGGTGATACTGTACTGAGAGAAGAATTTGACAGAGCCCTGAAAGACCTAAGTCGAAACAAGGCCCCTGGAGTAGATGACATTCCCTCAGAGCTACTGAAGTCTCTGGGAGAACCAGCCATGACAAACCTGTTTCACCTGGTGTGTAAGATGTATGAGACAGGCGAAGTACCCTCAGACTTTAAGAAAAATGTAATAATCCCCATTCCAAAGAAAGCAGGTGCAGACAGGTGTCAAAACTACAGAACCAGCAGTTTAATAAGTCATGGTTGCAAAATATTAACACGAATTATATACAGAAGGATGAAAAAGCTGGTATAAGCCGATCTCGGGGAAGATCAGTTTGGATTCAGGACAAATGTAGGAACACGGGAGGCAATACTCACTTTACGGCTTATCCTAGAAGATAGATTAAGAAAAGACAAACCTACATTTCTAGCTTTTGTAGATTTGGAGAAGGCTTTTGACAATGTTGATTGGAATAAATTCTTACAAGTTCTGAAGCAAGCAGGAGTAAAATATAGGGAGCGTAATGTTATTTACAACTTGTACAAAAACCAGACAGCGGTTGTCAGAGTTGAAGGGCATGAAAGGGATGCAGTGGTTGGAAAGGGAGTAAGACAGGGTTGTAGTCTTTCTCCAATGTTATTCAATTTGTACATTGAGCAAGCTATAAAGGAAAGCAAGGAGAAATTTGGTGAAGGAATTAAAGTTCAGGGGGAAGAATTAAAAACATTGCGTTTTGCCGACGACATAGTAATTCTGTGAGATACAGCAAAGGACCTGGAAGAGCAATTGTATGGAATGGACAGTGTGCTGAAAGGAGCATATAAGATGAATATTAACAAGAGCAAAACTAGGGTAATGGAGTGCAGTGTAAGAAAATCAGGTGATGCTGAAGGAAATAGATTGGGAAACGAAGCAATAAAGGAGGTAGATGAGTTTTGTTACTTGGGCAGTAAAATAACAAATGATGGTCGCAGTACAGAGGATATAAAATGCAGAATGGCAATGGGTAGAAAAGCGTTCTTGAAAAAGAGAAATTTGTTGACACCGAATATTGATTTAAGCCTAAGGAAGTCCTTTCTGAAGGCATTTGTGTGGAGTGTTGCCTTGTATGGGAGTGAGACATGGACGATAAACAGTGCGGACAGGAAGAGGATTGAGGCTTTTGAAATATGGTGCTACAGAAGAATGCTGAAGATTAGGTGGGTGGATCGCATAACTAATGAGGAGGTACTGAACAGAATTGGGGAGAAAAGGAATTTCTGGCATACCTTGAGTAAAAGAAGGGATAGATTGGTAGGACACATTCTTAGACATCAAGGAATTGTGAATTTAGCATTGGAGGGAACTGTGTGGGGTAAAAATCGCAGAGGAAGACCAAGAGATGGATACAGTAAGCAGATTCAGACAGATGTAGGTTGCCGTTCTTATGTGGAGATGAAGAGGCTTGCTCAGGATAGGGTATTGTGGAGAGCTGCATCAAACCAGTCTCCGGACTGAAGACCACAACAACAACATTATTTGCCAACTACTGCATCTTCTTGTACTAATTTAAGAAAATGAACATGATTATTTGCATCAAATACTGTACATTAAAAATACTGAAGTTGAGGGTTTTCATTATTTACTCCCAAGGTCTTCATATCATTCATTAATATTGTACAGTAATAAGAATAAAACATATAGGGGAAAAAACTTACAAGATAAGTTGGTAGTAGAGGATTTGTTATTCACGTAACAACTCTATTATAGCGTAACAGCGAAAAGGCTACTGAAGTCGCGCATTGTTACGTAGCAGATATTGGCAGCCATATGGGGGGGGGGGGGGATGCATCGTGACGTGCGCATTGTAGCTATTACCAGTTTTCGCCGCTAGGGGCGGTTCGTCAAGTTATCATAACAACTACTAGTGCAGCTCGTCTCCGCTGCTCGCGCATGCGCAGCAGCATTCTCAGTTACGTATTATCAGTCCTTCGATGGGAAACAATGAAATACTGATATGTCCGTTTTAAGTTGAATCAGACACTGTTTTGAAACTCTTGGTTATTTGCTTATGAAGATCAATTATAACTTGAGAAAATACCATTACTATATGTTTAAAAATAATTATCTTTGGAAAATTTCGGGGGGGGGGGGGGTTCAACTCCTCTTACCCCCCCTCTGGGTACAGCCTTGATTGTAATACAAATTTTACGAATTGTGATTATAAACAATTAGATACCGGTACAATAATTCTGAATCACTATCACTTGATTCCTTGTTATTCAGTTCCTTCGTTCAAAAAATGTTGAAATGTTTGCTAAGCTTATGGGACTTAACTACGGGGTCATCAGTCCCTAAACTTACAAACTACTTATTAACTACTTACGAACTAGGACGGCACAAATATCCATGCCTGAGGGGGGATTCGAACTCCCGATCGTAGTGGCCGTGCAGACCATGACTGGAGCGCCTCAGTCCCCTCGGCCACCGCGGCCGGCAGTTCCTTCGTACTACAGAGCATTCGATATCTAACATTTTTAAATGCCTGTTACGCAATCTGATTTCGAACCCACTTCCATATACCATCATTCCATTGGCACAGTTGCGCATTTCACATGACCCGTTGGTGTCACTTTTCGAAAGGCAGTCAGTGTACATATCTTTAAGCTTGACAAATGATTTGTCTGGCAGAACCCTGGGAAGGGAGTGTCCCGAGGGACTGCTTCCGATCGAGGGAACCCGGAGAGGGTTGTTGTTTCTCCGACAGAGGGGTAGGCGGTGCTCCTAAAGTAGTAGCCTTGAAGCAGCAGAAGGAAGAGAACCCCCAACTGCCATGGGGGCAGGCGTAGGTTGGTGGCCCTGGTTGGGTGCCCACAAAAAAGGATGTAGCAGGAAGCACTGCTGTCGCGAGAGACGGTGGCGACAAAGTGACTACAGCAAAAGAGGTAATCCGCTCGACAGGGTGTAGCCGCGCATATTTCTGTTTTGCCTCTATGTATTAAAGTCACTCGATGGTCTTGTACTCCATAATTTTCCGCTCTTTATGGAGCATGGTGTAGTCTAGCGAACAAGGGGGGTGCTGCTGTTTACAGTTGACACAGACAGGTGGACAGGAGGTGGAGCGTCTGGATGGGATGGACACCTACAATCTCTATAAATTGTACTGGACGTACAGTGGGAAAACATGCGGACGAACTTCCAGCACTTGAAGCACCACATGGACGAATGTAAGGTTTTACATCACACCAGTATATCACCACCTTGACCTTTTCCAGCAGAGTGTCGCCGTCAAAGGCCGAGATGAATGCACTAGTGGCTACCTTGTTGTCATTCGGCTCTTGACGAAGTGTACACCATGCCGCACAAAGTTGGCGTGGAGCTTATCATCAGACAGCAGGAGGAGGTCTCAATGAAAGATAATCCCCTGCACCATGTTTAGGCTCTTATGTGAACTGAAGGAGACCGAAATGTCTCCCAGCATGTCACTTTCGAGTAGCCCATTCGATTGGGCATGGGATGCTGCTTCTATTAGGGCAGATCCAGTGACTTCAACATACTTGTCTTCTAGGTGTTCCACGAAGAAAAGTGGCTTTGTTGTCACAAAAGATTCCCCATCAGTTCTGCTGCACACTAAGAATTTGGGAGAGTAAGGCTCATCCATTTCTTTAGTCCGTTGTTCCTCCCACGATGTGGCCAGGAAAGGGAACATCCGGGGGTTATATGTTGTTGTATCAAAATCTACTCTTCCACATTTTGAGACATCATTTTTGCGTGCGGCAATGCCATTGTTTGCTCGTTTCATTTTCATCCCATGAGCAGCTAGGGATCTATACGTCCACCCAGACAGAGCCCCACTTGCCTGCGTAAGCCTTATACTACTGAGGTGAGGCAGGTTCCTAAGATGTTGCTCACTAAAGAATGTTCAAACTCAACAAACATCTCATTGGCATGTAGCACACTTTGAGATTGAGGGTTTTTTATTATTATTACGGAGGTTTGTACCGTCCTTGCGAACCGGGCGATTAAGCCAAGATCTCTGGGCTCTGAAATGTACCACGTTCCACTGTCGCACCAAACGATGGTCGTTGGTCAAGCACAGAGCTTACAGTGTAGCGGACTGTTGGCACAACACAGCCCACAGCTCAGGACCCCGGGTTCGCCAAGCCCGTACTCAGCAAATTAATACTGAGTCCCTAAGGGGTGAGGGGTAACTATACTGTCAAAACAATGAAACTGTCTCTGTCTGTTTTCAAAATAAACAAGAAATCTATGGAATACAATGTTATCAAACATGCAGGAATAAAGCTTTCTCAAAGCTGAACATGAAATAAAGAAGTGACAATATAGTACTTAAATCACGTATCTTGCAGCAGACGAAAACTACACACAGTATTTACCAAAACACGTGAGAATAAACTGTTAAAACAGTAGCACAAACGAAATCTGGCAAGTACAAAAGAATAAACCTCTTAAAAACAAAAGCACTAATGAAAATTAAGAAATTAACTAGCAATGAAATTTCACACAAATTAAATTATGATAATTAGCACTCTGAATAATGTGGCAGAGAGAGCAGCTGGCACTGGACTGCCAATATAGAGTGTGTGTCCATTATGTCAGCATGTTATGTCTATGGGTAGATGATAAAGTCTGACCTTTCAATTTCATTGTGCTGACAGACAAACAAGTAGCATAGTCAGAAATCTTTATCACATAACCTCACTAGTCATTATTGACTGAAATAATCATGTTTACTTTCTACGTCTCTTCAAGGTACCAGTTTCATCCACATATGCACAGAGCAACCACTGGATAATGAAACAGAACATCAGATATGGCTGATTCAGTGATATGCCAAAGGTAAAATTGATGATGTACAGTACACTGCTATGAAATTTGTAATCAATTCAGTAAATATTATGAGCAAATTTCCTCAATGTCCAGCAAATTTCTCCAGTGTTGAGTATTATCATCTATTCTCTCAAAAGAAATTTAATACAAAATTTTCCACAGAATTTTGACAGGAGTAATTCAAAAGTACATGAGTTCCAAAACACCAGCGTTCTCTCTTGAAAGATCCTCATTGTAATAATAATTCCAATTAATCATAACTTTATTGCTCTCTTTGCAGTGATGGGGCCAATGAGAATGCCTTGAGTAACAGGAGGTAAGCACTACATATGTCTCTGAAGATAGTAAACATAATCATTAAAAGTAAAAAATGTAATTAATTTACTTATCTTTGTGCATTATGTTTTGTTGTATATTATGTCACTGTTGAGTTGCATATCAGTAAATCATATTATCAATCTATTGCTCGTTGACAGTTTGAAATTGATTATAAAAGAAATTTTAAGTTTTATCTCATTACTTCGATAGCTCATATTCTGTTCTTCATATCTTGAGTGATAATATATAACTTATATATTATTGATTTGTGCAATATCTCTGCTTACATCTAAAATATGGACAGATAACAGTCTTTGCACAGTAAGTATTAAAGATCATTTAATGAATAATGTACAACACATATATCAATAAAATCTGATAATTTATAAATCACAGAGATGGAATTCCCTCAAGCTGTGTACAAATGTAAACTGCTGAGATTTTTTCTTTATTTCTTTACAGGAGAGTTATGGATACTGTACACAAACATTTTCTCCATGTTGCAGCAATGTGCACATGTGAAATAACGTTTTTCTTGGCTACAGATCAAGAACAACAATGGAACACCTCACTGACAGCAATTTTGAAACATCTAACTCTGATTTCTTCTCAGTCTGTTTTCCACAAAATCTGTAACTACTGTTTGTAACACACAGGATATACCTTATCCCTTAGGTAACTGCACTATTATCACAGCCCTGCAACCATTTAGTTATCATTACAAGATTTTCTACTGGTAAAAATGTCTCATGTCCTTGTAACCCACAAAAAATAATTTTTGACTCCTCATTCCCAGCAATTATTGCCGGATGTAGCACTGTAAGGATGAAGCTGTTATCAATATTAAGAGGTTCCATTAGACACTGGAGTTGAATCATTCTCCCCCATGTTCTCATTTTTCAGCTGTTGATCCCACATGTTTTTGTATACTCCATCAAACGCCAGCAATTCTTCATGACTGAAATAAATACATAAAAAGATTTTCAAATTCTTAGTTATCTTAAGATATTAAATTTACTTAGCCCGTAATTATTCTGTAATAATACTGTCACACAGTAAAATACTATATACAATGAGGGCATTAAATGTGAGTTTATGTTTTAAGCTGAAGTACATGTATGGACACACAGAAAATCTCATTACCACATTTATGAATGGACCACAGATTTTGAACTTCACATACTACTAAAAGATACCTACATACCTGCCAACCTTCTGAACACAAAAATTAGAAGAGCCAGTTTTTAAAAAAATCTGGAGTTTTGAGAAATCAAAAACTGTAGCCTAACTTAGTAAAAAAAGAAGAAAGAAAAACCACCCTCATTTTAACCTTTTACTACTATCTGACAACACCATATGATGACTACAAAACAATGTCTGCCATATTTTCTGTTGTACCCAAAATTTGAACACACTTGTTCTCCAATCGCTCTTGGGCATATTTGTAAGTCTATCAAAACTACTTCTTTAAATTTTAGATGCATTATCTTCTTCATTCTAATAAGATTTCACACATTATTTAAAAAGACTTTTAACTAGTTGGTATTAAATATTTTCAAGGAAACTATGTTATTAAAGAAAAGGAAACACACTCATATTTGTCTCTAGTTGAGTCGTATTTTGGTATTCAATTAACAATAGTAGTATAATTATTATACTTCAAAACACCTGAGGAGCAATGAAAAGGACTTTTACAGTACGTTTCGTATTTTGGTGATGAAGTAGAAGTTTCTTCTGCAGTATAAAATATGTAGATTAAGAATGATGAATACTATAGATATAATAACACACAATTATAATTAATTAAACATAATAAATAATTCATTCTTTAAATGTTTGGAGGAATACAAATTAGTGTCCCCACTTATTTTAACAAGAGTCACTTTTTCTGTAGTAATGTCCCCTACATTTAGAATAGTGAAATGGTGGTGACAGTTATATTTGCACCAAATAGTTCACAACACATTCCTAGTGATTTAACGAATTAAACGTTGAAGATTTTGTTTTTGAGAAAGTATTTGTGAAATGTTTGAGTAAAGCAGTTACCCTGCAATCTTGACTTCACTGTCAACAAACTCTTCAAGTTTTTATCACTAGTAGATGATTTAAGCTGTGTCTTTATTTTAGTCACCTGACTGAATATTCTCGCACATTCAGCATTACTTTGAGGGATTGTGAGAATACCTAACATAACATGAACTAATCGTAGAAACATTAGGCTCTCATCGCCACTTCTTAATTTTCCTATCAGGGACCACTGTATATCAATCCTCTCTGCCATTAATATGTCTTCTGGTACGCACAAAACTGAGATTGTAATTCATTCATGGCTTTATCTAAGTGTAGAAAATGATGCACTGGAAGCAGATCTAATCTGCACAACTGTTGCATTCCACAGCATTTCACTTTTCAACGGGAATTTGTGAACCACGTACTCACATGTAGTAATGAAATATTTTCTAACAGATGAGTAAATTTCCTCCCCCTCATTCTCCTTGAGACAAACCACAAGTTCTGAAGTGCAACTACCAACAAAAAAATCACAATCATCCTTCTAGTTTTTCCTGCTGTGATAATGGACCTCAAGAAGAGGAAAGGATTTTATCACAGAAGGTTTTACAAATTTAGACATAAGATTTTTTAATGTGTCCAGGAGCAGATCTTGCAGTAAATGGATATGACGCACACTTGATTGTAAAATTAAATTTGCTTTGTCAAATGTAGGTATAATATTTGACAAAAAGGAACACAAAGCTTTATTTAAATCTGATGACAAGAACATACAAATCCTTTCTTCACGAGACTGACTGTACTTAATTGAGGAATCTTCTTTAGTTACTTTGGACGTAGTTGAATAGGAAATTGACAATTCACTGGTTCTTTTTCTTGAAGATGCAATAATCTAAATTGGGCATTTTTTCACCTTTGGTTGACCTCCACAATTCTGTGTCGTATGACCGAAACGCTGGCATGTGAAACACCTCATAGGGTTTGGTATAAAATGCCTAACTTTCAGACGGAGAAACTCTGCCATAAGATGTTCTGGCAATGACGGGGAATTGAAAGTAACAATGAAGGTAGGGGGTTTTCTCTATCACTCCATTGTTCCGCCGGGTCCTTTGCTCAACGTCAATGATACCCTGTGATAACCACTCTTGTTTTAGTTCTGCCGTTTCGATGTCCATAATGTCACGGCATGTGACCACTCCTTTGCTGGAATTGAGCGTGTTGTGTAATTCCACAACCATGTCATATTCCCCTAACTTTGCTGAATTCAGAAGAAGGTCCACCTGCTTTGCTCTGGTTGTCTCAACTAACAAAGCACCATTCTGCAGCCTCTTAATCGATTTCAAAGAACCTGCGAGTCCTTCCAGTCCCTTATTAATGTAAAAAGGAGAGACCTTTTCAAAGGTACCCTCTTTCCTCTTAATAACAACAAAGACATTATTATTAACGACTCCTTGAGCCCTCTTACTACGAGGAGATTATGTCTCAGGAGGACTGGCCTCCCTCAAACGCTTAGATGTGTCGATGTGAGTACCTCCTGACGGTACCCCCATCCCGCCGGGGTTAAAAACATGTGAGGACTCCATCTCGGTCCCACGAGCAGCTAGGGAAGGGACGGTCCACCCAGGCAGAGCCCCGCAAGCCTGGGTAAGCCTTGTACAACTGAGGTGCGGCAGTGTCCCCAGAGGTTGCTCGCTAGCGACTGTTCAACCTCAACAGCCATGCATCCCATCAGCACACAGCACACCTTGGCATTGAGGTTTTTTTTATTTTTTTTTTATTGAGTTTTCTTTCCATCCTCACGATCCGGGCAATAAAGCCGAGATCCCCGCTCCTGCAAGACAAGGTTCCACCGCTGCGCCACCCAGTGGTCGCTGAAGCATGCCCAGGGCTTACGGTCTAGAGGACTGGCGGCGCTTACCAGTCCTCGGCTAAGGACCCCTAGGTTCGCCCGTACTCCGCAAATTAATGCAGAGCCCCTGAGGGGGCGTTTTCTGAGATAGGGGAGAGTTGCCGAAAGTGGACCGTTGCCTAAGTTGGACCATGTACGTATTTCACTGTGTGTTGGTAACTTAGAACTCCAAGTTCGCTCAAATGGTGAGAAAAATTGTCGAAGTCACATGGCTCAGTCGCCAGTCGACAATAGTCATTGGAGTGAGAACAGTTTTCATTATTGCATTTTCTTCGATATTGCTGTAAGTTTTCTGCTAAATATCATAATCTTTCCTCTGCTCTAAAAGTAAGTAAAAATATCATCAGTATAATAGTTCAAAGTGCCATTCATTAGCTAATAATTTAATATTGTAAAACTAGAGTTTAGCGTTTTTGCTCCTACAACGTTGTCTTATATCTTGCCGAAGTTAGACCAAAGGCTGTTTCCTAATTTGGACCGGCCCAATTTAGGGATCACTCGTAACAAATAATACTTAATGTCATTTAACAATAGGTAATAGGTAGATGTTACGTTTTTACATTTATTTTTCTAGGTTGCAAAACAATTTAAAAAATAAGGATTAAGTGTGGTATCCTTTTTAGATTTGTAAGATTCAATAAGGGGAATGTATGGGAAAGGGACAGAAGATGAACTGAAGGTAGCTGTGGAAACATACAGAAACGGTAAACTCGGTATATACAGAGTACAAAAAGCTACAATTAAAGAGAGATGCTGATGGTAAAAGCATATTCTGAAATGAAGTTCAGTTATTCGGGAGACAATCAACCTTTACAATTGAGATGGAAAAAATTGTCGCAGATCACCTTTTATTTGAAGAGAGCTTTTTTGTATTCACAATCAAAGATGTTCGTAAACTTGCATTCGACATAGCTCAGAAATATGAACTGCCTCATTGTTTCAACAAAGAAAATGGCTGGTAAAGGGTGGTTTTCTTCATTTAGGAAACAAAATACACAGCTTTCCCTCCGTCAGCCAGAAGGTTATATCAATGGCGAGATGTTAAAATGAAGCTTGCGGGTCTTATTTCCTTTTTAGTCATTGTTTTACCATGTGGTTCAATTTAAGCAACTGAAGGTCCAAATTAGGCAACCGGTTTCCTAATTTGGACCATTTATACATTTTTAAATTGTAAATAATATCCATTTATGCTTTGTTTTTATTCACAGTATTAAACTAGCAGATGATAGTGTACAACATATAGCTTCTTTTAATGTATATTTTGTTTCGATTAGATAAATAATGTAGACTTTGGATCCCAAAATAAAAAAGTGGTCCAATATCGGCAACCTTCCCCTACCATTCATTGCTACCACATGCCGTTCCTGAAGTAGCCACACTATATCGATGCGCAAACCATCCAGATTATTGTTAATAATCTGAACGGTGTTACTTTGCGCCTCCCTGAACTTCGCAAAAACTTTGACAAGTTCGGCATGGACTGAAGCATTTTGCGCTTCCATCCCTGCTTTTAATTCCTGAACAGAAGCATTCTGCGCTTCCATCCCTGCATTTATTTCCAGTACAGAAGCATTTTCCGCTTCAATTCCTGTTTTTATTTCTCTCATGAAGGCCATGAGGTCGCTTAGTGTCGTATCAGAAACGCACATGGGCCTAGTAACACTGGTTGAACTAGTTTGCACAGTAGCAGAAACCGGCATATTGGTATGCGGTACGTATTGTTCCCCCTGCCTTCGCTTCCGGTCATGTCCACATTTATTAACAAGTCGCGTTTTCAATGGGAAAGCGGCCGTTTGTACTCGCTACTTTTTCCTTTCAGTTGAAAGATCTGACCTAGATGACTTTTCACGGTCCTGACTTTGGTTTAAACGCATAGAGCGAGTGGAAATGGACAAGGCAGAACTATTCTCCATCGTCACAAGTAATTTTGAACAGAAATAACAAACACAAGATTAGCCAAACAAAAACTGCGCAACAAAACACGAACAAAAACCTTCACACGCAATGCACTATGGCTGTGCACTTTTTACAAAAACAGTTAAATAAAATAACACTTCCCAAAAACACACAAAAATAATACACTGAAAGTGCTGAAAACATAAAATGAAATAGATTAATGCGCGTTGCTAATCTCGCACATTCCTCCACTGGGAGGGGAAAGAAAAGTTTTTTTTAAAGAATATTCCTGCACGCATTTAAAGCAAAAAACTATTTCATTAAACAGATGACCTGCTAGAATAGCGAACCCAGGCAGTGGAAAGCCAAATTAAAGTCGACCACTGTACGTAACAAGAGCTAGTTCTCAGCACTTGTGAAGAACAATATGAAATAAAAGAGGGAAGGTGCTCTAAAACTACAATTTATAGGCAACTTACGGATTATGCTGAACTTAAACTTGTTTATTCAGATAGAAAACCAGCAAAATGGGGAACCAATTTTGTTAATACAATAAAAATGCAACTCTCACATGGATTAATGCAGACGGTGCCAAGCCTAAATTATACATGATTTAATGCTACTGGGAGGAAGGATTCTCAAATAACATTCATTCTCTCTCTCTCTCTCTCTCTCTCTCTCTCTCTCTCTCTCTCTCTCTCTCTCTCTCTCACACACACACACATACACAGAGAACACAATATACAAAAATACACTTTGAAGCTGGCTCTGGTCTGTCGTGCCTGTTTTGAGATGGAGCGTGTGTATAGTCAAGTTAAATTACATCTGAATTGGACCGCGAGCAAACACGCTAACAGCGACACACGGCTATGTTACATGAACGCACTCCACTGACGGTGAAGCGGTTGAAAATCGGCACGGTGGATTCTTAAGTTGCAGTCTGTTAGAAATCGATCTAGATGCTGGTTTCATATGAGAAGTGGCGTGAATTCAGGCGACTAGCTGCAAACCCCCGAAGTCGGAACTCGGACCCACGTGGGTGAAATACAGCTACACGTGATAGGGGGGCGATTACAGAGACGGATGAGGTCCTGTCTCCAAAACTCGTAAAAGTGAAATTATTAAAAAGTTGGAAAAATAAAATGAAGAGATACAGCATGCAACCCATAGAAATGTTTAGAATTACATGAGGAACCTATTGAAGGAGATTGTACAAGGCTCAGAGAGAATTACTGACAAAGACAGATTCCAGTCGGAGAAGAAACAGCAAGATTAAAATAGGCGGGGAGAGAAGATCGCGAAATATTAGTGGAAATCAGAAGGATACCCGCATAGTTACTTGCCCGATGGGCATGGAACAAACGAGAGTGGAAGCTGAAGGCTTTGTTCTATGAACCAACCATGTGAAACACGTGTCACTCATGGAAGCAAACGATGACAAGATATTTACATGCACTGTACAAAAATGAACATATCACCTATTAGAAAGCGGGCCCCACAAAACTAGAAAGTATTTACACAGAGTCCATACACCGCCACATGATCACAAAAGGTTATTGTCTACATTTTTCCTTGCAATTTACGCTTTATAAAACCATGTTCGTGGATAAAGAACTGATGTAACTGACATAAATTACTCTGGAATGGCTTACCCCTTCAAGTAGTGTTCACAAACATTGAGCAGTCAAGTTTGTGGACATTTTGCGCTTATTCAAATACATGTGGTTTGTTAGCACTACTGAGGAATAATAACCCGCGACTACATTATCGGCTCCACGGAGCGGACATCGGTTGAAAACTGACAGATGATATCCATGTGGTGGAACCGACGGGGAGGAAGGTCCAGTGATGGGTTTCAGAAAGCGTCTGCAAGAGGCTTGTGGTCGGTATAAATGGTGAACGGCCGGCCTTCAACGTCCTCGCGGAAGTGTTTTAACAGCAGTGTACAAAGCAAAGAGTTCTCTGTCAAATACCGACCATTTACGTTGTGCAGAGGTCAGTTTGTTAGAGAAGAATTTGAGTGGTTGTGGTTCACCACCGACATCATGTTGAAGCGCAGCGCCGACTGCGAAGTCACTTGCGTCTACTGTTATGGATAATTCTGCATCCGGACGGGGTGCGAGAGAGTGATGGCCCGCGGCGGCGGTTTTAGAGTTGTCAAATGCTTTGTGAAGTTCTTCCGTCCACACAAGCGTGCATGAGCCAGAGGTATCTTTGCCGGCTAAAGTGTCCATGAAAGATGCCTGAATTGACATAGCGTGGGGAATATAGCATCTCTAGAAATTAAGCAATTCACTGCAGTCTTCCGGGGGCCGCAAGCCAAGGTAATTGCCACACGCTATGATATCGGTGCAACACCTTTAACAGGTACAGTATAGCCTAAGAAAGCTACCGAGTCTTTGGCGAGCTGTGGTTTGTCATCGTTAATTATAACTGAAACTGCGTACAAAGTGTCGCAGACCCGGCGGACATGTTCTGCGTGGTCCTCTTCTGACAACGAGAAGGCATAGGCGAATGGGAAATCGAAGAGAACTGAGTCTATGAATCTCTGCCATCTCTGAGCGGCGTTCTTGAGGCTGTACGGCATAGTACAATATTCAAAAAGGCTGAACGGCATGATAATAGCAGTCTTAGGAATGTCAGGCGGGTACATAGGAATCTGATGGTATGCTTTCTTGCAATCGATCACAGAAAATAATTTGGCACCGTGTAGTCCTAGATGTGAGGAATGGGGAAACTGTCTATGATTGTCCTAGCATTTAGAGCCCTATAATCTCCACACATCCTGAAAGAACCGTCTTTCTTAAGTACAAGATGAATCAGCAATGACCAATTGCTATCAGAAGCATGTAAAACATAAAGGCCGTCAAACGCGGCCTGGCTCCCGCTCGTTCCCGGCAACGAGAGCGGCTGGTGAGACCACCACACCCGGGAGCCGGCAGTACCGATAACACAGTCTCAGGTGTCAGGCGACTCGGTACTCCCGACTTGCATGTAGAACAGCCAACAGCAGTGCGCATGTGCACGGTCAGCTAAAAGAAGCAGAGAAGTTTTTGAAATGGTATTCGCACTGATATCTACCTCCTTTCATAAGTAATTGCGAGTATTTTCTCGGCAGAGATGCAATGTGTCTTTTCATAGCTCGATGAGAGCAGAAGAATGGCCCTTGGACTCTTGAGCGTAACTTAGCCTGCAGTTGGGACAGAAGTGTGGCGTTGTTTAGTTGCTGCTGATCCGTATGCCATAGGTTCGCATGTGATGACGGAACCAGAAATGTGAGAGAGTTGTCGGGTCTTGAAGTCCAGTACCAAGCCGTAATGCAGTAGGAAGTCGACACCGAGTGTGGGTGTGTCCACCTCAGCCACGTAGAACGTCCACGGAAACGACAAATCCACGTACGGTCCACTTGGTTGAACCTGAGACTCTAATGAATGAACTGTTTGCGGCATAAAGAGTAAGGAGGATGTCTGATAAGGGTGCCGAGGCAGCGTACGGTGGGATGATGCTGACGTCGGTGCCGGCGTCAATTAGGAAGCTGACATTGTGGTTGTAGTCGCAAACGTAGAGTTGATGAGACTGCAAGTCGGTAACAGAAGATTCAGGAAAAGGTTTCAGGCGGTTTGAATTAATTACTGTTCAGCGAGAGGACGCGCCTGTAGACTCCCGCCCGCCACGTTTGGTTGGTTGCACGGGAAGCGACAATACTGTGCCGCATCGCTGAATGTAGCGTGATACCAACAGAGTGCCGTGAGCGAAGGCGTCGCTCCGTTGCTAGGCGATGGGCTGGGGAGAGCCAGGTGCTAGCTGCCACTGTGCTGCCTTTGAGAGGGTGGTGGAGGGAGGCTGCACAGGTAGCCGACATCTGGCAACGCCTGCATTGTGACAACTGTGGTTCGGCTGGCGCAACCTCTCCCACGTGACGGAAGAAGTTGGGGTGGAGCGCTGCCAACTGCTGGGCCAGACTCCTGATGTAGAAGATACGTGTGAGAAGGTGAGCTATCGGTGGTAAATGATCTGGTGTGACTCGGCGGCAAGGCGCAGTAGGGTGTTAATAGGGTCTGACAGGTGCGAAAGCAGTTGCAGACGAAGGTCTGTTGGAAATTTAAGTAGCCAGAGTGAGAACAACGCACTGTCAGCAATGAAAGTGTCGTCAACTTGGTCGCGAAGAGAGTGCCAAAGCTCGGAAAGTGAGCAGTTGTCCAGATGCGCCTCGTAGATGATATGGTGCATCGCACCTTGAGGTGATCGAGAAAGTCGCTCGATGATGAGCTGTTTCGTGAAGCACTACTTCCCAGACTTTGGGACCGAGGCGATAATGTCGCTTATCAGAGGAGCTCATCAGGCAGGTTGGTGATAAGGTACACGAATCTAGTGTTGTCATCCAGAATAGAATAGTGGTCGAAAATAGTGTCGACAACCACGAACAAAGCTTTTGGGCTGTCGCATACAAATGCAGGTAGCTTTGGTGGTTTGCCCAGTGCCAAAAGATGGCATGCAATCGATGCACTCGCATCACTGTGGGCTGTAGGTCGTGGTGGCAATTCAGGTGTGCCTGTGTACTGATTAGTGGAATTTGTAGCATTCAGCTCCGATTGTGTGCTAGGAGCGGCGTCATCGACAGTCTGTGGAACTGGAATAGATCCCCTGCGCAAAACGCACATGCCGGTTTAGCGGCGGAAAACCCATCGGCATGGAAGAAGCAGAGGCCACAAGCAGAGGGGAAACTGGTTTCCACCGCTTAGTAAACACCGTCGGATAAGGCGTGGGTGTGCGCGCCACAACAGCGGTCATACCAATGACCGGGAATAGGGGCGGCGGGAGTGGGAACGCGGACCCAGAAAGTAGACCACATGGTGGATTGGCAGTAGACTGGGCACCATGGGCTACTCGCAGCATGGTAGAAACCGATGTGGTCAACGAAGGTGTGGCCAGTACGAAACCACATGAAAAGGTCAGAGGGTACAGTAATGGCAGGGTATCCTCGGCCAGTTTACACCAAAATGGGGAGGAGAAAAGTTCGCACCCGGTGCGTCACTGTTCAAAAATCCCGAAACGCAGTCTGAAGAGAAAAACACATCGTTATTTACCCCACTCACAAGAGCAAAACAGTGTTCACTATGCACGTGATCACGTGCTGTGTAGTGACCGTTCAAAGAAGCGTATGAAGATAGGAATCCAATTTCTGAGTCTGAGGGTGTGAAGGATAGTTCACAAGGTGTAGCACTCGGAATGACTGAGAATGTGCAGCAGTGCAGTGATGAGGCTGCGTTCCTGCAGATCGCTGTGCAGACGACATGGCGAACTAGTGCGGAAGTCGCAAATACTTTTGAAAGCGGCGAGTGATCGGTTACCGAACATATCGGGGGTCACCTATGTGGGTTGTTAGCACTACCGAGGAGTAGTAATCAATTCAACTCTGTTTATTGTATTTATTTTGGTGAGACACGAGATGAACATATGGGGGTTATATCTAACAATCGTTCTGTTTTGCTTCACACAAAGCACAGCCAAAGTTTGTATCCGTCCGCACTAGTGTGCTCGCCCAAAGAAGATGGTCGGCAGACGTGCCACTCCGACCCATACATTTTGTGCGTTTCATTGTTCACAGTACGTGCCGCCTGATTGTGCGATGGTTGACAGGAGCGTCCCATTTGCCATCGTGCAAAATATCAGTTTGCACAACTAGTAGAGGGTAATGGGTTTTCATGTTTAAAATGTCATATTTGAGAATTTATTGCGGAGTGCAAATATTTATGTGGGTATTTAAGTTATGTTTTATAAAAAGTGAGAATAATGGATAGTTCACTTGCGTGTATTGCTGGGCGCAATGGATGGTGCACAGTGTGTTATAACCTCAAAAAGATGACATCAGTGAGAGATGCAAAAGCCATGCAAACGTAACAAAAAATACTTTTGTACATATTTGAGCTTGAGAATGTGAATAAAGTCTCAAATATCATCAGGGGAGACATGGAAAAACCGCAAATTGTGCAGTGTTCTATTATTCAAATAATGAAGAAATTATAGGATTGCCATAAACATCAATTAAGATGAATGAAATTACATCAAAAGTTTCTTCTTCCTATGAAGTTACCAGTTCCAGTTACGCATGATGCTATAAACAGAACCAAATTATGACAATTTTATTACACAATACAGCTCCTGAGGAGTATTTTGGTGCGTATTATATACATATATCAAATATAAACTATGAAAATATAAGAGGGGGCCTTAAAGCAAATTCTTCTACTTCGTACAATACAAAAGTTGTTAATGACAACTGAAATGCTTAAAATTTGGAAGGACTCTAACACTGAATTTCTTAAAGCCAAAAAATAGAAATGGAACTTGCAGGTACCTACACCCACCCACTGGCCAGCGGTGTACAAGATGCATCCAGGTTTTAGACACATTTTTGTAGGAAAAAAAGTGGTCTTATACTCTGGAAAATACGGTAAATGACAAATTTAGCACTGCATATCATTGCACTACGCTCATATTGTTAACCAGAGGTAACCAATAAAGATATGTAACATAGTGCAACTCTCAGGTGTCAAATGCCATAAAGCTGTGGAATAGAACAGAGTGTCTATATGAATTGTTAACTAAGCACAATCGGATGTCACATATTTAATATATTCAAAAATAGTGATATATTGGGACCTAAAATGGAGAAACAAGTGATTTTGTCTCTTGATCCCAGCACCATTCAGTGTTGTTTTATTCGTAGAGACATGGAGGGGGTCAGCATTTTGAAGAAACAACAAAAACTAATCGAACTCTTTTCTAGTTAGCAGTGAATAGACATGTGTAATGTTGATTTGAAACAAGGCATTGTCCTGAGTTCTTTACTTGACTCTATGGGGTTGAAGAGGGTACACTTGTGGCTGTTAAATAATGTCACCCCCAACTGGAATGAAACCCATACCATAACTATGACAATCTACCCTCAGCCCGGCCAACACCAAATCTCAGATGTGTTAGCATAATAGTTTTTCTCATAATGGAGTGTTCATTGAATGGTACGAGAAGTGAAAGAGCTCATAGATGTCTGTCTAGGAAGAACAAATTTCTTGGCCATGAAGGGTTGGCCACACAGCCTGAAACACTGTGTCGTGGATTGTGCAGTAATTCCCACCAAAGGTTTGACTCTTTCCTCAGGCACATGTGTGTGAGATCCTTCGTGTCAATTAAGTAAAATAGCATACAAGTCTAGGGACTGATGGGCTCAGCTGTTTGGTCCATTAGAAAACCAAGAACACACACACACACACACACACACACACGCACACACACACACACACACACACACACACAAATATTCTTGGATTCCAGTTTGTTGTGTGGTTATTGCCACAATATCTTTAATATTAAGCGTTTTTAAAATAACAAGAAACATAGTTTATCCATTAGAAAACAGATTCTAAAACGGGGAAATTTGTAACAGTGTATTCTTTTTGGGTATAATAAAAGAGTGAGAGAAGTGGAGGCCATTCCAAATATCTGCGCTCGGTATGGAGTGAGTGCTACCGAGAACATCAAGTTGAAGCGTTTAGAGTATGATCGTTTTGAGATAAAATCATACACCACGTTCTGGAAAACAAACAGGCATTGACGGAAGAAGTTTCTGTGCTTTAAATCTATGGTATCCACAAACAAGCAAGTGTGTCAGCCAAATCTCCTTTGTGGTTCAGGTGCCAACGCACTGAGGTTAATAAAAAAAAAAAAAAAAAAAAAAAAAAAAGAGATAAAAGTACGGAAGATTACAGTAAAACAGTGCATCGAAAAAGTGATTACATGCAAAATAGAATTTCGAACTGAGAAGAATGGGAGATGATATACATATCTTGGCCAACATTAGGTGTTTTGTTGCCAACAGATGAGATGTCTTGGAATCGCAAAGTAAGAAATGTGATATGGAAGACAGCACCAAGGAGCTTACTTAAAATTGTAACTGTCACATATAAAAAATTTTGGGGAAGGCAACCCAAAGACTGTGTGTCACTGGTAGAACAGAATATGTAGAAGGTGCAGCAAATCAATGTAAGTGACAGCCTACAACACACCTATCCATATGCTTCCTGAGTACACCTGCATGATATGGGATACATGGTAGGACTGATGGAAGACACCGTAAATGTTCAGAGACAAGCAGCTCATTTTGTATCATCACAGAATTTGTATGATAGTGTCATGGGTACGGTAAAAGACTTAGGATTGGAATCATTTAAACGTGGGGAGGTGTTTTCCCTAAATTCGAATACCCGGCCTCCTATGCTGGATGCCCCATCATACAGAGGAGAAATGGCTATTGTCATGGAGATATCAATGTTTGCACAGTGAGGTTTAGTTGTTCATTATATCAACACACTTTCTGGATTGGAACAGTAGGAAAATAATAATAGTGGTTCAAAGAACCCCCTACCACACACAAAATAGTGAACTGAAACATATTCAGGTAAATGAGGATACAGATGTCAAGGGAGGCGTAGCTGGTGGGACAGCAGATTCTAGGCATGAAAAGAAGTGCAGAAATGCAAAATAAAAGACTGAAACGCTTGCAAAGTATTCCTTACTCACACTTATTCCAGAGGTAGTTTTGTCTTAATACCAAAGCATAAAGGAAGCAATGATTTACAGAACAAAGAATGTATTATTGGTAAGGAGATAAGAAAGAACACCATTTCATACAGATGACTGATAGACAGTAAAGAGAGGAATTAAAAGAAAAAGTACAGTGTGAACTAGATTTGTTTGCAATGTTTTGGAGGTATAGGCCAGACGGATAACTGTGGTTATATTAGAAATCGAATGACTTACCAAAAGGACTGGCTCGTCGATAGGCACAAATAATCTCACTCAAATACACGTACAAGCTTTCGCCACCACTGGCAGCTTCTTCAGGAAAAAGTTTTCCTGAAGAAGCTGCCAGTGGTGGCGAAAGCTTGTATGTGTATTTGTGTGTGATTATTTGTGTCTATCGACGAGCCGGTCCTTTTGGTAAGTCATCCGATTTCTATTTTTTATATTTGTTTATCCCACCAGGAACGTAAATACGTAAAAAATAGATGAAGTACACTTACCAGGCGAAGGGGCACAGGCAGTAATAGCAACAAATAAACACACAGACACACACACACACACACACACACACACACACACACACACACACACACACACACACAAAAATGCTAGCTTTCGCAGCCTAGCTGCTTCATCAGGCAGAAGGGAAGGAGAGGGAAAAGGAAATGATGAGGGTTTTAAGGAAGGGGGTAAGGAGCCATTCCAATCCCGGGACAGGAAAGACTTACCTTGGGGGAAAAAATTGAGGGTAAATAAATGCACATACACCCACACATTTACACAGACACAAGTACACTTAGGCAGACATACTGTAGAACTGTAGAAAGCAAAGAAGTTAGAAGTTAGACAGAGATGCCACTTGAGGCAGAGGCTCTGTCCAGAGAACCAAGGCAAAGATGTTAAGATGGTGGGTGGGAATTCGAATTTAGCGGAGGTTGAGACCAGGTGGGCAACGGGAAGAGAGAATATGCTGAAGGGCTAGTTCCCATCTCCGGAGTTCTGAAGGATTGGTGTCAGTGGGAAGTATCCAGATAACCCGGACGGTGTAGCACTGTGCCAAGATGTGCTGGCCATGCACCAAGGCATGTTTAGCCACAGGGTGATCCTCGTTACCAACAAACACTGTCTGCCTGTGTCCATTCATGCGAATGGACAGTTTGTTGCTGGTCATTCCCACATAGAACGCTTCACAGTGCAGGCATGTCAGTTGGTAGATCATGTGGGTACTATCGCAAGTGGCTCTGCCTTTGATCGTGTACACCTTCCAGGTTACGGGACTGGAGTAAGTGGTGGTGGAAGGGTGCATAGGGCAGGTTTTACAACGGGGGCGGTTACAAGGGTAGGAGCCAGAAGGTAGGGAAGGTGGTTTGGGGATTTCATAGGGGTGGACTAGGAGGTTACGGAGGTTAGGTGGGCGGCGGAAAGACACTCTCGGTGGAGTAGGAAGGATGTCATGAAGGATGGATCTCATTTCGGGGCAGGATTTTAGGAAGTCGTATCCTTGCTGGAGAGCCACATTCAGAGTCCGCTCCAGTCCCAGAAAGTATTTGGTGACAAGAGGGGCACTTCTGGGGTTTTGTTGAAGGTTCTTAAATTGGGGGGATGAGGAAGTGTCTCTGGCAATTTGCTTCTGTACCAGACCAGGAGGATAGCTGCGGGATGTGAAGGCTGTTATCAGGTTATTGGTGTATTGGTTCAGGGATTCAGGACTGGAGCAGACTCGTTTGCCATGAAGACCTAAGCTGTAGGAAAGGGAACGTTTGATGTGGAAAGGATGGCAGCTGTCATAATGCAGGTACTGTTGTTTATTGGTAGGTTTGATGTGGACGGATGTGTGTAGTTGGCCGTTGGATAGATGGAGGTCGACATCGAGGAAAGTGGCATGGGATTTGGAATAGGACCAGGTGAATTTGATGGGACCAAAGGAGTTGAGGTTGGAGAGGAAATTCTGGAGTTGTTCTTCA
Organism: Locusta migratoria; assembly: GCA_026315105.1. Lineage (NCBI taxonomy): Eukaryota > Metazoa > Arthropoda > Insecta > Orthoptera > Acrididae > Locusta > Locusta migratoria. The sequence goes on from CM048755.1 coordinate 768,509,908, forward strand.
CTGTGAGTCCAGATCATGAAGATGTCGTCAATGAATCTATACCAAACTTTGGGTTGACAGGCTTGGGTGTCCAGGAAGGCTTCCTCTAAGCGTCCCATAAATAAGTTCGCGTACGAGGGGGCCATCCTGGTCCCCATGGCTGTTCCCTTTAGTTGTTGGTATGTCCGGCCCTCAAAAGTGAAGAAGTTGTGGGTTAGGATGAAGCTGGCTAGGGTATTAAGGAAAGACGTTTTAGGTAAGGAAGTGGGTGGTCGGCGTGAAAGGAAATATTCCATCGCAGCGAGGCCCTTATATATATATATATATATATATATATATATATAGAGAGAGAGAGAGAGAGAGAGAGAGAGAGAGAGAGAGAGAGAGAAAGGGGGGGGGATGGATGAGAAATTAACAATGAATAAATGCAAGATGAAATTGTTTGCATATTTTGTGTACAGAGGATGTATTAATGAATGGAAGGGAAGAGAGAGACATGTATTTAAAATAACAAAAAATACAGTGATAGTGTCCATCTACACTAATTACACTGTACACATGGACACATGGTATAAATGGAATAATAAACAAACTGTATATTTACAACAACAAAAAAAGACTTCAATTAAAAAGGCAACTCAAAGGGAAAGTAAATCATATTTTATTTCCGTTCCCAAGTGAACTTCCAGTGGCTTTCGCTGAAGAAAATTGAAAGTAAAGACGACGCAACAAAAAGTTTTGAAAACTCTAACATTTTGTCGAGAATCCCTTATTATTTTCTACTTCTATCATTCATCTTGGCATAGAATCTCTAAGCCATTGGATGTAACAGCCTGAAGAAGCAACTTCCTCCCAGGCTTCCAGAACGCAGTACCTAAGATTATCCACTGTAGATGGCTTGTTTTGTGGCTAGTTCCCTGTTAACGTTATGGATACCTCGGGCCACATATTCTCCATGGGGTTCATGTCAGTCACCCGTGGTAACCAGTACACGATGTTGGCGCCTATCATGGAGAGTCACTGCTGGTCGAATGCAGACTTGTGGACAGGAAAATGGTCCTCATGCAATGTGAAGTCCCCTTCTCGATATAGCATTTGCACTGACTTAAGCATAGCATTTTCCAAAATGTGGATATACTCACTGTCAAGGGTTCCATCTATTCTATGAATAATTCCTGCTCCTTGTGTACATATATCCAACCCCAACAGGAAACAGATATCCACCCATTTCTTCTCATTGCGGTTACGTATTTGCATCAATGACAAGTCCCTTGCAGCCATAAATGACTATTGGATCATCGTTACTGGTGGAAAACACTTTCTCGTTCCTGAAAATATCTTTTTCCAATAACGTCATCAGGCAAAACTCTGCAAATGCTAGCTGGTATAAAATATTTTCTTTGCTGAGCTCTTGTTTCGTGGTGGACCGTCGTGCATGTAATCCAGCTTCCCTCGGTCTTTGACGAATTGGAGCTAGGGAAAGTTAGTCTCTCGCCGCAACTGCTTCACATTGAGAAAGGGATTTTCACTGCTCTGAGACAGTAGCTACCTGTCATCCTGCTGGGAGAGCACCTTCTTCCTGCTAGATCCAGGAGCTCTGTTGGTGGTGCCTCTTCCAGTGTAGTTACTCAAACATCTGTTTACAGTGGTATATGCCACACCATTCCTTCTACCAGCTTATCTGATGGAACATCCTCCATCTTCAACAAGAGCCATGACTGTATCTTGAGTTGACCTCTGTCAGTGAATCATTTCCACAGACTGCCTGATGTTTATTTGCCCTTGCACTCTTATTCTGATGCTAGGAGAGCCACGATGGCTCGTAGCTCATGAGCTATGGCTAGCACAGGCCAAGGCTCAATGCCACACTCAGCCCCTCAGGGTCGAAAGTAGATTATTATCTACTACAGGAATCTCTTATTCAAATATTTCAAACACGAGCTTGTTTTATCCACTTCAATAATACAATTCTGGAAATTGACAGTCACACATACCTTTTTATTTGCCATTTCCTCCTTTGAAACATGGTGTTATTATTATTATTTTTTTTTCTGCTCTAGATAGTATTTAATGTTAATGGAGCAACGTTAAGCTTTCGTGCAACATCAACAAGTTTCATGTGTGAACTTTTGTTCGCTTCCTGGATAGTATTGCACTTTACTTGTTAAGCCTTTCACTAACCTAACCGAGTTACAAGCTATTAAATATTCAGTTTATCATTTGACTGCTACAATTGCACACCTGCCTCTGATCTATTACACCAAATTAAATGTATGATGCGCAAAATTATTCTTGACAACAAAAGCAGCAGTACCAATAATATCAAGTAAGTAGGAGGAAGAATGTGTAACAGTCTTTCTAATAAGAGTTCAGTGCAATTATGCTGGATTTCCAAAAACGAACTTGCCATGTGGAAAACGGGGCAGTATGGGATGTACTTATGAGATTCCAAGAGCATAACAGGTGCACAGACTTCCCCATTAGGTTTGCCTTTTATCAATAAATTCTTACCTTCCTCTTTCAATTATTTCTCCATCTTTGAGAACCAGTATCTGATGGGCATGGATTATGGTAGACAGTCTATGGGCAACAATTAGAGTGGTTCTACTTGCACACACTCTTGAAAGAGCAGCTTGTATATTTCTTTCTGTCTGAGTGTCCAATGCACTTGTTGCCTCATCTAGCAGAACTATAGGAGGCGATTTCAACACAGTTCGAGCAATTGCAACCCTCTGCTTTTCTCCGCCACTCAGCTTCAGGCCACGTTCACCAACCTACAAAAAAGAAAATGTGATTATTTTCTGATGTATGTCCATTACAGAAATAAAAAGTATTCAAGCAGAAGCAGATTATTGAACAGTTGAAGCATTACAAACACCAACTTAAAATCCATTAAATACAATGTTAAGAGGAGGCAGTGCACTTTTACAAAATGACTAAACTGATTCCTCACCCCAATCTCATTTAACATAAAGCGACACCAAAGGCAGTTTATCAGCTTATTCATGTAGCAGTGGACTGCTGGTCACTACGGAGCCAGGGGCTCTGAAAGCCACATTAGACCTCCCGCCCATGAATGTTTTATACACCAGTGAAGATCTTCCCAGTACTGAAACCCATTTACAGTGTCATCTTGACAATGGCACAACAACTGATGGGCAGTAAGAACCACAAGTCATGAAACAGATGCAAATGGCCACTGGAAATTAATTTCCAGTTGTTCTGTTTTGTAAATGCACCTTATGTATATTTCAATTTTTTTTCATGACGACACAGACGTAATTTAAGAGAAGATTGATTAGCATTTCTTTTGTTTTGTGAAATACTTCACAGTTTGTCGTATATATCATTCAGTGGGATTTGGGAACCCAATGTAACACTCTTAATTGTGCTATCACTTTTGCAATCTTGCTTGTCAAAAATATTTTGCTATTTTCCAAACATATGTGTCAATTTTTGAGCATACTGTTAGGTACTAACCTATCAACACAACAAAAGTATGACAACAATTCATAATTATGTATGACATTGACTGCAAATGGGTAAAGCTGAAAATGTGTTGCCAACCGGGACTCGAACCCAGGTCTCCTGCTTTCTAGGCAGTTGCGCTGAGCTCTATTTTGTGTCCCAGCCTCGTCGCCGCTTTTGTGTCTCGTTTCTGTCGTAGGTGTCGGTGGCCGAGTAGAATGAGACCGACACATGAATAAAGGTAGGACGCTTGTGCAGGTACAGAGATGAGTAGCCAGTGGGACAGCAGAAACTAGAAACACTAGAGTAAATTAGAACGAGATATATATTGCACAGAATTTATACAATACTTACCTGTTACATAGCTCAGTACTGCAGAATGCTGATACATAGTGGAGCTAGAGGCCTGCCTAGTGCCTGTCAGATAGCCAAGTCTTCACTGGTGCCTATCTGATTCCGAAGTGTTAACTGGTTCCTATCTCAGTCCCAAGTGAACGATGTCGTTCAGTGGTGGCCACAAGCGGAGTTGTAGCAGAGGGCGCTCGTGGCTGACGTCGTAAGAACGCCGCGTCATGCGTGCACGGCGGCGCGCAGCGAAAGTAGGTGGCGCGCACTTTGGACTTGTGCGACACCACACACTACACCATTGGGGACACAGCGATCATCACACCTGCATGGAATTACTCAAGTACGGCTCCCCTAAGATACGGCTCCCCTAAGATACAAGTTCTCAACTTTAGCCTGCCCACTAGAACTCAAACTCTTAGTTATTGTAAACTAATTCCTGTAAGAGGAAGGTCCTAGGAGTCCCTCTGCATTGAAGAAAGGTCATTGACCATCATCGGCAATTATATAATTGGTGTCTGTCCTTTCGGACATGTCAATGTGCTTAATTAAGGGACAGATCTCGTCACCTGACAGTTGAAACCCATGATACACAACAGAAAATTGAGAAAAAAAAATGAGATTTTGCGAGATTACACATTAGCCCAGCTGGCAGGAGAACTTGAAAAAGCATGGTAAGATTGCCAAGGTGTTCATCCGTGGAAGTACCCATGACAACAATATCATCTTTATAGTTTATGCAACCAGGCACAGAAGCCGTCAGCTGTTCTAAAATATGCTGAAATATAGCTGGCACACTGGCAATGCCGAACGGCAACCGTTTGTATTGATACAGGCCAAAAGGAGTGTTTAAGACAATGAATTTTTTGGTTCAGGTGTCCAAAGGCAGATGGTGATATGCTTCCGATAAACCAATTTTGGAGAATTGTGCCTGAAGGTTTGGCAAACAACTAGCCAGGACGAGGAAGCAGATAAGTATCAATAAGACATTGGGTGTTGTTGGTCTTTTTGAAATCACCGCACAATCACAATTTGCCATTGAATTTGGAAACTACAACGAGAGGGGCAGCCCATTCACTAGAAGTAACAGGGAGGAGAGCCCCCAAGCCAACCTATCCAATTCAGCCTCGACTGGGTCACGTAATGCCACCAGACGGGGGTGGGCACAGAAAAACTTCGGGCAGGGTTGTGTGTGCCTCAAAACTGGCAGCACGTCTCCGGCCAGAAGAGAAAACAGAGAAAAATTCTATACACAATGCATCTAACCGAGTGTAAGGAATATCATCAGATACAAGATATACATTGTCAGTAATGGAGAATCCAAAACATTGAACGTCATCATATCAAAACGAGTTTTCTGTTCCTGCATAATCGACAACATAAAAGGTGAGAGAACGAACGACCAACTTGTAAGAAGTTGATGCCTCAAACTGACCGATAATTGGAATCTTCTGTTTATTGTATGTCTGCAAATTTTGTGTGACAGGAGACAACAGTGGAGAACCCAATTCCAAGTGTGTGTGGAAAATTTATGAGAGTGACAGCAAAACCTGTGTTTGCGTGCATGCAAATATTTTTGTCAACGACCTGAAAATTCTTGCTAGTATTTGAGAGTACAAAATTGACAGACATGACAGAGTCATCATCTTCAACAACAGCAGGCGTCTTTTTTGACTAGAAGGCAAGGAATGATGACTTTCCTTACACGGATAACATCAACTTCCCAATCATCATACAAAACAGATGCACAGACAGCCGCGGGATCAGATTGCACAACACTGACGTCCATGCATTCGTCAATTTGGGCACCAGAAATTTCACACGATACTTCAGATAAAGAAGGTTTCAGTAGCTGGAGAACCCGTTGTCCAATTTCCTTTTCCAGAGTTTCCAGAGTTAACCGAAGTATAGCATCTTGAAGCACGGAATCGTCATATGAAGTACGATGCACGTCCGTGACGATTTGACATTTTTGACTAAGGCCTGTAATTCCGCAACCCCTGCTCAGTATGGCTGATGAGGCTGCTTGCAGCACTTGTAAAAGACCTGGAGGGCATTTTTGTGATAATATTTAGAGAGCACGACACACATTTCATTAAAAGACAACGACGCTGGATCCCACAAGGGAGCTAGCTGAGACAATAGTCGATACACTTTTGGAGAAATCAACGAAATAAACAGATTTGCAGAGCTGGTCATCAACAATACCAAAAGCACAAAATGTTGCTGCAGATGCTTTTCATAGTCCTCCCATATTTCTGCAGCTTGCTCATACGGAGGAAATGGAGGCAGAGAACACGGTGCGACCCGACTATATAACGACTTCGAAACAGCTGACATAAGCATCTGTGGTAAGTCATAACATCTGTTGCACAAGGAGTGTGTGCAATAGCCGGTCAAAGGTCTTCATATCAAGACACTGCCGATGACAACATCATGGGAGTATTTCACAACTCGTCGCCACTTAACCTGCAAGAACTCGCGCCTTTAAAAGTTACGCGATCGATCGCATGTATAACATTTTTCTGACAGTCAAAGAACAGTTTGTAATGTACTTAATATGTAAAAATAAGAATTTATAGTTGCGTTCATAAGAAAACACAGATATTTGACTATTTAAAATTGATAAAATGCTGATTGTTTGAAATTTACTCTGAGGAAAGTGCGAGTCCTCACAGGTTAAAGTGTTATAACTTTATTCACTCATACTTCAAGTGTATAGTTTCATTGTTTGCTACAGACTGTCATGCTCCGCTAAGTGCAGGCAAGCCCCAGGTCACTTAAGTGACGCTGTCTAGTTGCTGTAGCGCCCCTATATGTTTGTGCGCGTTATGTGCGGTGGCAGATTGCAATTTACGATGGACCGTCACAATAAGAATATTGTCAAAGTGCTACAATTTAATGTCCTAAAAATCAAACCAAATAGTTTTTCTACAAATATGTCTAGGAAGAATTATATGGTAAAAAACTGTATCAGTTTTCAAAATACAGTCTTTTTGAGATCCCGCAACTGTTGCTACAAATGTTTTTACTTGAGAGAATTGGATCCAGTTATTATAAAGTGATGTTTAATTTTCATATTGCCATGTACAACCATTTTTGGGATTTAAATACCATCTTCAAGTACTACAAAAAACACTGTGAAACGAGCACGATACTAATTATTAAAGTCATAAATGTTAAATAGATCAATACAAATGAACAAGAAGTCATATCTGTCTGAATACCAAAGCATCTCACTAGTCATATTAAAAGACAAGTAAATTAATCGAGAACCTGTGCACGTGAGATGTGTAAAGATATTCAGTAACTAGTAAACAGGGCCTAAAAAAGAAAACGAGTAAATAATCGACAAATGCTCACTGACAAAAAATGTAACAACTGATCAATGCAAATAGGTGTCGCTGCCTTTAAAAGCGGTGTCATAAAATTCGGGTTTTTGAAACTTAAATGTTACTTACTGCACAAGTGCCCAGCCTGCATCATGTCACGGCTACTCACCAAAATCGGTCAACAGACTGTCACATGTATCACATTGTTATGCCTCAGTAAACACGTGCGTCATTGAGGGGTCCCGGCTGGAACTAATGCAGATGGCAGGAAGAACAAAAAAGCTAGCTAAGAACCCACATTTTCTCCAATATGCTAACCACTATTAATGGGCGGTGAAATAATATTTCATAAATGGTTTACTGTAGTTAGAACAGTACAAAGCAAATTTTGTTGTCGAAATTTTTATAGGGGACTATAGGGCTCAGTTATCAGTCGCCTGTTGCCAGCTAAGAGGCTACATTAAAAACATAACAATTTATAATGTAGTGCTCCACACCCAGTATTAGCTAGGTACAGAGAGACCATTAACGTTAAAATGAGAACATAAAAAGAAGACACAGTATGAGTTGACCAAATAGAGAATGGAGCTAAAACATCACAGCGAAAGATTGTGGCTGGCTGATCAGGAAGATAATACAGGATGAGCCAGCCACTCTGCACACACTCAAGTCTGCCAGTTAAAAAAGAAGACATAAACCATTAAAGAGACAAAATTTCTGGAGGGGTGGTGGCCCAAGAAATAAGACAAATGAGCCCACCACTAAATAGAACAATAAAAGCCATCTGCACAAATAAAACTTAAAACATAGTCAACCATAGAGGCATTGTCAGCTAAAATCAAAGGAAGCACATAAGGCAGGGTAAAAGGTGGCTAAAAACGGACAGTCCAACAGAATGTGGACCACTGTCAATAAAGCACCACAACTGCAATTTGGTGGAGCCTCTCGACATAAAAGGTGGCCATGCGTTAACCACATATGGCCAGTACATAGCCTGCAGAGAACAACAGATTCCGTATGAAAGGCCCGCAGGGCCAATCTCCATACGGCCAGAGAGAACTTAATTGTTTTTGTTGTGGTCTTCAGTCCACAGACTGGTTTGATGCAGCTCTCCATGCTACCCTGATCTGTGCGAGTCTCTTCATCTGAGAATAAGTTCGGCAACCTACATCCTTTTGAATCTGCTTATTGTATTCGTCCCTCGGTCTCCCTCTACAATTTTTATCCCACACACTTCCTTCTAATGATAAGTTGACAATTCCTTGATGTCGCAGAATGTGTCCCACAAATCTATCCCTTGTCTTAGTAAGGATATGCTAGGAAATCCTTTTCGCCCCAATTCAATTAAGCACCTCCTCATTAGTTACATGATCTATCCATCTGATTTACATCATTCGTCTGTAGCACCACATTTCAAAAGCTTCTATCATCTTTTTGTCTGAACTCCTTATTGTCCACATTCTACTCCCATAGAATGCTACACTCCAGACTCCCTAACATTTAAATTAATATTGTATGTCAAAAAATTTCGCTTCTTCAGAAACACTTTTCTTCCCATAGCCTTTCTGCATTTTATATCTTCTTTACTTCAGCCATCATAGTTATCTTGCTACCCAAATAACAAAACTCATCTACTACTTTTATTGTCTCACTACCTAATCTAATTCCTTCAGCATCACCCGATTTTCGTACATTACATTCCAATACCCTCAATTTACTCTTGTTAATGTTCAACTTATATCTTCCTTTCAAGACACTGTCCATTCCATTCAATTTCTCTTCCAGATCCTTTGCAGTCTCTGACAAAATTACTATGTCATCGGCAAACCACAAAGTTTTTATTTCTTCTCCCTGAACTTTAATTCCCTCTCCAAATTTATCCTTGCTCCTTCACTGCTTGCTCAATGTACAGATCAAACCCTGTCTTACTCCCTTCCCAACCTCTGCATCCCTTTCTTGCCTTTCGACTCTAATAACTGCAGTCTGGTTTTTGTATAGGTTCAGTATAGCTATTCGCTCCCTACATTTTACCCCAATTCCCTTCAGAATTTGAAAGAGTGTATTCCAGTAGCCAATGTCAAAAAGCTTTCTCTAAATCTACAATTTCTAAAAACATAGGTTTGCCTTTCCTTAACTACATGGAGCTGATTCAACTCATTCAAGTCAGCCCATTCCGAGTTCCAAAGCCTAAAGATCTTGTGGGTCATTTCTATCGAAGATCAGTGTCTGGAGAGCAATCTCCAAGGGCTGAGATGTGGTAGTCTGCTTGGCCAGTCAATTGACTTGATCGTTCCCTGGGATGCCAATGTAGCCTGGGGTCCAAACAAAAACCACTGAACAGGCTGAGTCACCAAGGGTGAAGACGGTGTCTTGAATTTACTGCGCCAAATGGTGCTTGGGAAGAAACTGGTCAAGGGCTTGCTAGCCACTGGGGCAGTCACTACAGATGAACACATGGAAATGTTGAAGAGCGTGAGATATAGCCACCAACTCGGCTGTAATAAACACTACTCCCACAGGGCAGGATGGATGGTTTGATCGTTAAAGGGACTAAATGACTATGGTTATCAGTACCTTGTTCCAACCGTAGAGAATGCAGTAAAAATCACTACAATGTCATATGAAACAATGTGTTAAACTGCACCAAGCAAAGAGTTTAACACATCAAGAAATAAAAGAATCAAAGTAAAAACTAGTAAAATAAGAAAAATGTGTAAACAGGACACCAGAGAGTCTCGGTCGGGTGACACAGACATAAATGTAGGACATCTGGTCACTCTGTTACACTTTAAAACCACTACCTAAAAGTAGTAGGTAAGTGGAGGACATAGATAGTGGAACCATACAATCCACTCGCATGAATAAAACTTAAAACCAAATCAACCGTGGAGGCATTGTTTGCTAGAACCAAGCTCAGGACATCAGGGAGATTAAAATGCCCCCTCTGGGCGGCTAGGTTTGGGCAATCCAATAAAATGTGGGCTACCGATAAATGGGTGCCACAGCAACACTGAAGTCAGTCCTCACGACAGAGAAGGTGACCATGTGTCAACAAGTATGGCCAATGCACAGCCGGCAGAGGACGACAGAGTCCCTACCGAGGGTTCTGCACAGAGGACCTCCAGATGTTGTCTTCTTGATACACCTCAATTTGTTGGGCACTTGTAGGGTGCGCCATTCAGTACTCCACAAACCAAGAACTTTACAGCGTAATGTTGACCAGAGATCAGCAGATGGGATGCCTATATAGAGGACAGGTTTGAGGGTGGCCTCTTTGTCCAGCCTGTCAGCAAGCTCATTCGCTTCTATCCCGGCATGTTCTGGAGTCCAAATGAATTCCACTGACAGCCCACGTTGTTCGATGGTGTAGTTGGACTCGTGTATGGCAACAACCAAAGGAAAGCACTGCATTGGAAACAGCGCTCAGGGAGTCACTACAAATGACGAAAGACTCCCCAAGGCATGAACGGATATGTTGAAGTGCGCGATGGATGGCTACCAGCTCTGCAGTGAATATACTATAGCCATCTGGCAGGGAGCGCAACTCATTGTGTCCTGAAAGTGTGTAGGTAAAACTGACACGACCATCTACCATTGAGCTGTTGATGTACACTACTGTAGAGCCCAGGAAGCCGTCAGTAATTGAGAGAGGTTGGTCACGAAAGGTCTCAGGGTGAACTGAGGTTTTAGAGTACTGTGACAATTCCAGTTGAAGGCAAGGCCAATGTATACACTATGGTGGTGTATGGGACTAGAAGTGGAAGAGAGAAGCTAGGGGAACAGACTTCAGTTCAATCGGAAGAGAGCGAACATGAACACCAGCTGTCACACCCAATCTTGGCCGCCTTTGCGGAATGTGGAATATTGTAGTGGGGAAAAAGGAGACGGTGGTTCGGGTGGTTAGGTAAACCACAGACGGTAGGAGAGTAATTCGCCAGCAGTTGTTGCCTGATTCGCAGAGGAGGCACCCCAGCCTCCACAAGCAGACTATCCACAGGGCTAGTCCTAAAAGCTCTTGTCGCAAGTCTAAACCGACAGTGATGGATTGGTCCAAAATCTGAATAGCTAAAGGCGATACCGAGCCATAGGCAACGCTGCCTTGGTCCAGTCCCGACAGAACTAATGCCTTATAGCACTACAGTAGCATAATGCGGTCTGCGCCCCAAATGGTGTTACTGAGGCAGCGGAGAGCATTAAGGTGTTTCCAGCACTTCTGTTTGTGCTGGCGAAAATGGGAAAGCCATGTCATCCAGTCGTCGAACGCTAGCCTCAAGAAACGATGTATTTCCACTATGTTAAGTAGTTGGCTATCAAGGTAAAGCTCGGGATGTGGGTGGACTGTTCGACGTCGACAGATGTGCATAACTCACGTCTTGGCGGCGGAGAACTGAAACCCATGGGAGAGGGCGCCTTGCGCATGGCTCCCTGCAGCTGGCATTCAGCTACATGCATACTTCAGGAACTAAAATATATGCAGAAGTCATCAGCATACAATGAAGGGGATACTGACAACCCAACTGCTGTCGCTAAGCCATTACTGGCCACTAAAACAATCAGACGCTTAAAACAGAGCCCTGGGGAACCCCATTCTACTGGACATGAGGGATGCTATAGGATGCACCAACTTGAACATGAAAGGTACGGACAGCTAAAACGGTTTGGATAAAAAGGAAAGCGAGCCCTGGAGACCCCACCCATGTAATATAGTTAAAATATGGTGCCGCCAGGTCGTATCGTACGCCTTTGACAAGACAAAAAATACAGCTACCAGTCCATGATGTCGAGAACATGCTGTCTGGATGGCAGACTCAAGATAGACCATGTTATCCAAGGTTGAGCGCCCCTTTCGGAAACCACTTTGGCAAGCATCTAGCAGGCCCCGAGATTCAAGGAGCCAAAACAACCGCCAGCTCACCATGCGTTCTATCAGTTTGCAGAGAATGTTCTTAAGGCTGATGGGCTGATAGCTGCCCCATCTAGTGGATCTTTACCCAGCTTGAGCACTGGAACGATGGTGCTTTCTCGCCACTGTGATGGGAAGACATCATCATTCCAGACGTGATTAAACAGTGCAAGGAAATGTCGCTTGGAGACAGCAAATAGATGTTTTAACATCTGATTGTGAATTCCGTCCGGCCCAGGGGCGGTGTCAGGGCAGTGGGCTAGGGCACTGAGGAGCTCCCACTCGCTAAACAGAGCATTATATACCTCAAGATGGTGTAAGGTAAACAAGAGCTTGCTGTGTTCCATCCTCTGTTTTAATATATGGAAGGTGGGCTGATAATTGTGGGATGCAGCAGCATGGGCGTAATGCTCAGCAAAAGCCTCATAAATGGCACCTTGATCCGTACAGACAGCTCCATGGAGAGAGATCCCAGGAATTGCTGTCTGGGCCTGGTAGCCATACAGGTGCCGGATCTTCGTCCAGAGTTGGGAAGGGCTTGTACGTGACCCTTCGGTTGAGACATACCTCTCCCAACATTCCCGTTTGCTCCTCTGTATTACCTGGCGAGCACAAGCTCGGATTCGCTTAAACACGATTAGACTGTCTAGCTGTGGGTGTGGCTTATGGCGCTGAAGAGCACGCCTACAGTTACAGATGGCTTCTGCAACTTCAAATGACCACAAAGGCACTGAATTTCACTGGGGGCATCTGGATGGATGGATGGTTTGATTTTTAAAGGGACTAAATGATTATGGGTATCAGTCCCTTGTTCCAACCGGAGAGAGTAGAATAAAAAGCACTACAATGTAATAGAAAATGTGTTAAAACTCACCAAGCAAAGGGCGTAACACGTCAAGAAATAAAATAAAGTAAAAACTGCTAAAAGAAGAGAAAGGTGGAAAGATGATACCAGAGTGTCCTGGCCAGGTGACCACAGACAAGGTAGTAGGGCATCTGGCCGTTTTTGCACATTAAAACCACCTGCCTAAAAGCGGTAGGAAAGTGAAGAAGAAATATGTAATGAACAGAGTACTAAAAATCAAATAGATCGGTACAACCCACTCACACGAATAAAATTTAAAACTGCGTCAGCCATAGAGGCATTGTCAGCTAAAACCAGTTTTAAATCGTCAGGGAGATTAAAATTCCTTCTCTGAGCTGCTAAATCCGGGCATTCCAAGACGATGTGGACGACTGTGAGACGCGCACCACATCGACACTCTGAAGGACACTCGGAGAAGGTGACCATGCGTAAGCCAAGTATGGCCGATACGCAGCCGGCAGAGAACAACAGAGTCTCTGCAAGGGGCCCACAGAGAGGTCCTCCACACTTTGGTAGTCTCCTTGATACACCTCAATTTGTTGGGCACCTGTATGGTGCACCATTCACTACTCCACAAACTGAGAACTTTACGACGTAGTGTAGAACAGAGATCAGCAGATGGGATGCCTATATTGAGGACAGGCTTGTGGGTGGCCTCTTTGGCCAGCCTGTCAGCCAGCTCATTGCCGTCTATCCCGACGTGTCCCAGAGTCCAAAGGAATGCCACTGACTGCCCACATTGTTCAATGGTGTACAAGGACTCTTGCATAGCAACAACCAACAGATTGCACGGAAAACAATGGTCGATGGCCTGCAAACCGCTCAGGGAGTCGCTACAAATGAAGAATGACTCCCCAGGGCAGGAATGTATATGTTGAAGTGCACAGTGGATGGCTACCAGCTCTGCAGTGAATACACTGCAGCCATCTGGCAGGGAGAGCAACTCTTTGTGTCCTGCAAGCGTGTAAGCAAAACCGACATGACCATCTACCATCGAGCCGTCGGTGTAAACTACCGTAGAGCCTCGGAAGCCGTCAAGAATTGATATGAAGTGGCGACGAAGGGTCTCAGGGTGGACTGAGGTTTCAGAGTACCGTGACAGGTCCAGCCGAAGGTCAGGCCACTGTATACACCATGGTGGTGTACACTACCAGTATCTGAATAAAGAGGGGACAGGAAAAGACTCCAAGTGATTCAGTAGTGTCCTAACACGGACACCAACTGTCAACCCTGATCTCGGCCACCACTGCGGAATGTGGAGTTCAGTTAGAGGAAAGAGTAGACGGTGGTTTGAGTGGTTAGATAAACCACGGACGGTAGCAGCATAATGTGCAAGCAGTTGCTGTCGCCTGATATGTAGAGGAGGCACACAGGCTTCCACAAAGACTATTTACAGGACTCGTTCAAAAGGTTCCTGTTGCAAGCCTAACCCCACAGTGATGGATTGGGTCCAACATCTGCAGAGCTGAAGGTGATGCCGAACCATAGGCAATGCTGCCGTAGTCCAGTCTGGACGGAAGAAGCGCCATATAGCACTGCAGCAGCGTACTGCGGTCTGCTCCCCAAGTGGTGTTGCTAAGACAGCGGAGGGCATTAAGGTGCTGCCAGCACTTCTGCTTGAGCTGACGAATATGGGGAACCCATGTCAGCCTGTTGTCGAACACTAACCCCAAGAAACGATGCGTTTCCACTACGTTAAGTAGCTGGTCATCAAGGTAGAGCTCTGGATGTGGGTGAACAGTTCGATGCCAACAAAAGTGCGTAACGCACATCTTGGCGGCAGAGAACAGGAAACTGTGGGAGTGCGCCCATGCCTGTGCCTTCCGTATGGCTGCCTGCAGCTGGCGTTCCGCAACACACATACTTGAGGAGCTGAAATAGACGCAGAAGTCGTCAGCATATAAGGAGGGAGGTACTGACGAACCTACTGCTGCTGCTAGGCCATCAACAGCAACTAAAAACAAGGGAACACTCAACACGGAGCCCTGTGGAACCCCATTCTCCTGGATGGGCAATGAACTACGAGATGCGCCAGTCTGTACACAGAATGTACGCAGTGATAAAAAGTTTTTTATAAAAATGGGGAGCGAGCCCCGAAGGCCCCAACCATGTAACATTCTAAGAATGTGGTGTCGCCAGATCGTGTCATAAGCCTTGGACAAATCAAAAAAGACTGCTATCAAATGCTGGCGTCTAGCGAAAGCCACCCGGATAGCGGACACAAGGTGTACAAGGTTGTCCAAGGCTGAGCGTCCTTTGTGGAAACCACCATGACATGGAGACAGACAGACCGAAAGACTCAAGGCGCCAGCATAGCCGTCAAGCAATTTGCAAAGAGCGTTGGTGAGACTGATGGGTCTATAGCTGTCCAATTCATGCAGGAGTTTGCCAGGTTTGAGCACCGGGATGATGGTGTCCTCTCTCCATTGAGAGGGAAACACACCATCGCTCCAAATGCGGTTAAACAGGGCTAGCAGATGGTGCTTCGACTCTTCGGACAAGTGCTTCAACATCTGGTTGTGTACGCAGTCTGGCCCAGGGGCTGTGTCAGGGCAGAGTGTAAGGGCACTAAGCAATTCCCATTCACTGAAGGAGGCATTATACAGCTCCACAGGGCGAGCCAAGAAGGAGAGTCGCTTACGCTCCTCCCGCTCTTTCAGGGTGCGAAAGGCTGGTGGGTAATGCAAAGAATCTGAATTTTGCATGTAGTGCACAGCAAAGTGTTCCGCAACTGCCTGTGGGTCAGTACAGTCTGCTCCATTTATTGGAATCCCAGGAACACTGAAAGAATGCTGGTAACCGTAAACATGCCTGATCTTTGTCCACACCTAAGATGGATAGGTACGTTAGCCGATGGTAGACACATACCTCTCCCAGCACTCCTGCTTGCGTCTCTTAACCAATTGGCGGGCTCGGTCACGAAGCCTTTTAAAAACAATGAGATTATCCAGATATGGGTGCCGTTTGTGACGCTGCAGAGTGCGCCTGCGGTCTCTAATGGCATCAGCAATTTCTGGCGACCACCAGGGCACGGTCTTCCGCCGGGGTGATCCTGAAGAAATGGGGATGGCACACTCAGCCGCAGAAAGAATGGCCGAGGTAACGCCGTCAACTACATCGATGTTTGGATGCGTTGGAGAAACAACAATGACAGCAGAGTTAAAAAGGTCCCAATCAACCTTATCAAATGCCCATCGGGGCAATCGTGCAGGGAACTGATGCTGGTGTAGTGACAAGAAGATCGGAAAGTGGTCCCTACTATGTAAGTCATCATGTACTCTCCAGTGGACAGATGGGAAGAAGCTAGGGCTGCAAACTGTTATGTCGATGGCCGGGTAGGTACCGTGCGCCACACTAAAATGCGTGCGGGGGGGGGGGGGGGGTGTACCATCATTTTAAAGGCAGAGGTTGACTTGAGATAGTAAGAACTCAACATCTCTACCATGGCCAGTAATCATGATACCACCACACCATGGGTTATGGGTGTTGAAATCGCCCAATACCAAATAAGGTGAGGGCAGTTGGGCAATCAGAGCAGCCAGCACATGTTGGGGTACTTCTCTATCAGGAGGGAGGTACACGTTGCAGATGGTAATGTCAGATGCAGCCCTTACCTTGAATGACTTCCAGAGGTGTCTGTAATGGAACAACTTTGCTGTAAGGAGGAGAGTACATAGGTGCAGACTCCACCTGATGCCCTATCGCATTCTGCACGATTCCTATAGTAACCCCGATAGCCACGTATAGTAACCCCGATAGCCACATATGGCGGGGGGTATGCATCATGGGAAACCAAGTTTCCTGCAGAGCAATGCAGAACACAGGTGGAGCACTGAGAAGTTGTCATAGCTCAGCTAAGCGGGGGGGGGGGGGGGGGGGGGGGGGGAACAACACAATTCCACTGGAGTATACAATCTGTTCGATTAAAGGCCATGAAGGGAAAGCTAAAACACGTCATTCTATAGGTTCATCTGCTGGCACTGTCAGTGAACCTACAGAATCCAGAACCATTGCTTCAGAGGAGTTGATGAGAGCGAGATCCTCAGGAGAAGTAAGGAGCTCAATCTCGTCATCAGAAGCAGAAGATGTACAAAGATGTGGCTTTAATGCCACAGAAGAGTCCTTTTTCTTCTGTTTCTGCTTCTTGTCCTCTCGCTGCCTTTTTGGTTTTAAGGGCCGGGAGGGCGTCTCAGACGGTATCAGGGCCCAACGCAGATTGCGAGGCCCTTTGACTATGAACGTGCGGATCCATCAACCGTTGGCTGGGATCCTCCGCCGCGCTCTGAGAGGCCTCGGAAGAGAGCGCCCCAAGGGACTTCTTCCGAGCGAGAGGAGCCGGAGGAAGATGTTGCTTCTCCGACTGGGTGATGGGGACTGTTGTCCCCGACGGTTTAGGGGGATGTGCTCCCACAGAAGGTCATGCGGGAGCAGGAGATGAAGAAGATCCCCCAACCATTATGGGGGCAGGAGGAGTCTGACAGCCCTGGGGGCCCACAGGAGGTATCCAAGGTGTTGGGGCCATCGTCCCTGAAGACTGTGGGGACAAAGTAATAGTAGCGAATGATAATTTCAATGCTACAGGGTGAAAGCGCTCATACTTTTACTTTGCTTCAGTATATGACACTTTGTCCATCATCTTGTACTCCATTATCTTCCTTGTGCAGTCCGGAGAACAGGGTGGGTGGTGTTGCCCACAGTTAACACATATGGGTTGGGGAGTACACGGAGTGTCCGGATGGGATGGACATCCACAATCCCTGCATGTGGCACTAAAGGTGCACCGAGATGACATGTGCACTTCCAACATTTGAAGCACCTTATAGGCGGAGGGATATAAGGCTTTACGTCACACCTGTATGTCATAACCTTTCGGGCAAAGAATCACCCTCAAAGGCCAGGATGAAAGGACTGGTGGCTACCTTTTTATCCTTTGGCCCCCTGTAGATGTGCCTGATAAAGTGAACACCCCGCCGTGCGAGGTTGGGGCGTAATTCATCATCGGACTGCAGGAGAAGATCACGGTGGAAGATAATCCCTTGAGTCATGTTCAGACTATTGTCAGAGGTGATAGAGACAGGAACAGGCGAGTAGTGCCATCGATTGGGCTGAGGATGCTGTCTCTATGAGAATGAACCCACTCCTCATTTTTGACATGCCTGCGACTACTCAATACCGATCTTCAAGATTCTCGACAAAAAATAACGGCTTCGTGTCCTTGAACAATTCCTCATCAGTACGTGTACACACCAGAAATTTTGGTGAGTACGCTTCATTACGATCTCTGGCCCGTCATTGGGCATGGTATGGCAAGGAAAGGGAACGATTGGGGATCATACTGTGCCGCATTAAAGTCCCTTTTTCCTCTCTTAGAGACGCCAAGTTTGCGTGTGGTGACGCTATTATTAGCTTGTTTTATTTTCGTCCCACGAGCAGCTAGGGAACTAAAGGTCCACCCAAGGATGCTTAGGGTTTAACGTCCCGTTGACAGCTTGGCCATTAGAGACGGAGCTAACGCTCTGAGTTTTGGGTTAGGATGAGGAAGGAAATTGGCCGTGCCCTTTGAAAGGAACCATCCCAGCCTATGCCTGGAGTGATTTAGGGAAATCACGGAAAACCTAAATTTGGATGGCCGGAGGTGGATTTGAACCACCATCCTCCCGAATGCGAGTCCAGTGCGTTACCACTGCGCCACCTCGCTTGGTGGTCCACCCAAGCAGAGCCCCGCTTGCCTGGGTAAGCCTTATACAACTGAGGTGTGACAGGTTCCTCAGAGGTTGCTCGCTAGCAGCTGTTCAACCTCAACAGCCATGCATCTCCTCAGCATGTAGCACACCTTGAGATGGAGGTTTTTTGTTATAGAGGTTTGTACCGTCCTCGCAACCCGGGCGATTAAGCCAAGATCTCCAGGCTCTGAAACGTACAACATTCCACCGTCGCACCGAACGAATGAGTCGCTCAGCGGACGTCGTCCAGAGCACACCTCTCCAGTGGTTTAGCAGTAAATTGTCAGTTGTAAGCTACATATTTTTACTTTTCAGTGCGTTTTTCCCCTCAGTTCATTAAATTTATTGTGTGCTCGTGTTTTTATTTGATTCATATTTGCGTTAAATATCTGATTAGTGTATTATTCCGCTGTGTGAACCGCGTCGCGACAGTCATCTGTCTTTATTTTCTGATTAGAAGCGACATATAGTATTCTGATTTTCGTCTGCACTTTCTCGTCTCAATTTGTAAATTTATACTGAGCTATCGTGCATATTAGATTCACATCCGCATTTTAACAAACAGTGTAGTTTTCCTTTGAACGCATCGCGACTGTAGTTTTTGTTTTTGTTGGCACTGTAATCATGAATAGGGACTGTGACTGCTGTGTGCGGATGCAGTCTGAGCTGGTGACACTTCGCTCCCAGCCTCAAGCTGTGTTAACCTCGGTTGCACAGTTGGAAGCTGCGATCGATGGGTGTCGTTGTTGTTGGCCGGCAGTGGGGACCGAACGGACTCCCGTCATCTCCACCGATCGGCCTGCGGCAGCGACATGCCCTGAAACTGCTAGCAGTGAGGCAGACATCCCACCTGTGGTTGCGTGGGAGGTTGCTCCAGTGCGTGGCAGGAGGCGCAAGACATTCCGGGGGACCGATCGTAAGGCCTCCCCGGTTCGTCTTGCGAACAGGTTTGAGGCGCTGTTTGCTCAGGACGATGTTCCTGAGTCGGATGGTATCTCTCACCCTGTCACCACCCAGCCTGCAAGATCCGGGCTTTCACAGAGGGTGGGTTTACTTGTAGTTGGGAGCTCCAACATTAGGCAGGTGATGGAGCCCCTTAGAGAGATGGCTGCCAAGGACACTCCGTGTGCATACCGGGTGGAGTCATTCCAGATGTGGAACGGGTCCTCCCGGATGCCATGAAGAGTACGGGGTGCAGCCAACTGCAGGTGGTGGCTCACGACGGTACCAATGATGTGCGTCGTTTCGGATCTGAAGAGATCCTCTCAGGTTTCGAGCGGCTAACTGAAGTGGTAAAGACTGCCAGTTTTGCTTGCAAGATGAAAGCAGAGCTCACCATCTGCAGCATAGTTGACAGGACCGACTGTGGACCTCTGGTACAGGGCCGAGTGGAGGGTCTGAATCAGAGGCTCAGACGGTTCTGCGACCGTGTAGGCTGCAGATTCCTTGACTTACGCCATCGGGTGGTGGGTTTCCGGGTTCCGCTGAATAGGTCAGGAGTCCACTACACGCAGGAAGCGGCTACACGGGTAGCGGGGGCTGTCTGGTGTGGACTGGGCGGTTTTTTGAGGATAAAGAGCTTCGGGGAAATAGAAAATGGGCAATCTCAAAGGGTGCAGGTGGATGACAGGAGAAATGTAGATCCAGAAACTATCGGTATAACAGTTATAAATTGCCGTAGCTGTGTCGGGAAAGTACCAGAACTGCAAGCGTTAATAGAAAGCACCGAAACACACATCATTATAGGCAGCGAAAGTTGGCTCAAGCCGGAAATAAGTTCAGAAGAAGTATTCACAAAAAGATATATCGGTGTTCAGAAAGGATAGATTAAACAAAATAGGTGGGGGCGTGTTTGTCGCTGTCAAAAGTAGTATTTCATGTAGCGAAGTTGAAGTTGATAGTTCCTGCGAGCTATTATGGGTAGAGGTTGTACCCAAAAATCGTAAGAAGTTAATAATCGGTTCCTTTTACCGGCCTCCCGACTTTGACGATACAATAGCAGAAAGGTTCAAAGAAAACCTGAGTCTAATTACAAAAACGTACCCGACTCACACGATAATAGTAGGTGGTGATTTTAATTTACCCTCGATCTGTTGGCGAAATTATATTTTCAAATCAGCAGGTAGGCATAAAACATTGTCCGAAATTGTACTCAACGCATTCTCTGAGAATTACTTCGAACAATTAGTTCATGAGCCAACTAGAATTGTAAATGGATGTGAAAACACACTTGATCTCTTAGCAACAAATAATCCTGAGCTCATAATGAGCATCAAAACGGATACAGGTATTAGTGAACTCAGAGTTGTCGTAGCGAAATTGAATATCGAAAGTCCCAAAGTTACCCAAAAAAAAAAAAAAAAAAAAAAAAAAAAAAAAAAAAAAAAAAAAAAAAAAAAACGAAAAGTATATTTGTTCAGGAAAGCAGATGGAAACAAAATACATTGCTACTTGAAAGACAGCTTCCACTCGTTTCTAACACTAAACTTAGGTGTAGACCAGATGTGGCTCAAATTCAAAGAAGTGGTATCGACAGCAATTGAGAGTTTTATACCAAATAAATTAATAAAAGAAGGAGGTGATCCCCCTTGGTACACAAAACAGGTCAGGACACTGTTGCAAAAGCAAAGGAAAAGGCATACTAAATTTAAACGAACACGAAATCCCCAGGATTTGCGATCGTACTCAGAACCTCAAAATTTAGTGAGGCTTTCAATGCAAGATGCCTACAATATTTATCACAACGAAACTCTTTCTCGTAATTTGACTGAAAACCCAAAGAGATTTTGGTCATATGTTAAATATACCCGGGGCAAATCACAAACAATACCTTCACTATGTGATAGTAATGGCGATCCTGCCGATGACAGCACTACTAAAGCAGAGTTACTGAACTTAGCTTTTAGAAACTCATTCACCAAAGAAGACGAAACCAATATTCCAGATTTCAAATTACGAACAGATGCCGTAATGAGTAACGTAGAAGTAGATATCATCGGAGTAGTGCAGCAACTAAAATCACTTAACAAGAACAAGTCTTCTGGTCCGGATTGTATACCCATTAGATTTCTATCTGATTATGGTGAAGCGATAGCTCCTTACTTAACAGTCATATACAACCGCTCTCTCATAGAAGGATCTGTACCAAAGGATTGGAAAGTTGCACAGGTCACACCTATATTCAAGAAAGGCAGTAGGAGTAACCCACTAAACTACAGGCCTATTTCATTGACGTCAATTTGCAGCAGGGTTTTGGAACATATCCTGTATGCAAATATTTTGAATTATCTCAAACAGAATGATCTATTGACCCAAGGTCAACACGGATTTAGAAAATATCGTTCATGCAAAACACAACTAGCTCTTTATTCACACGAAGTGATGGGTGCTATCGACAAAGGTTCGCAAATCGATTCCGTATTTCTTGATTTCCAGAAAGCTTTTGACTCCGTACCTCACAAACGGCTTTTAATCAAATTGCGTGGTTATGGTATATCGCCCCAAATTTGCGATTGGATAGGGCTTTTCTTGTCAGAGAGAACACAGTTTGTAGTTATCGATGGTAAGGCATTGACTAAAACAGAGGTGATATCGGGCGTTCCACAGGGTAGTGTTATTGGTCCTCTGCTATTCCTTATTTACATAAACGATTTAGGGGAAAATCTAAGTAGCTCTCTTAGGTTGTTTGCAGATGACGCCGTCATTTACCGTCTAGTAAAATCATCTGAAGATCAAAACCAACTGCAGAATGATCTGAATAAGATATCAGTATGGTGTAAAAATTGGCAATTGGCTCTAAATAATGAGAAGTGTGAAGTCGTCCACATGAGTACGAAAAGAAATCTGTTAAACTTTGTTTACAACATAAATCAATCAAATGCGAAGGCCGTAAACTCCACAAAATACCTAGGAATTACTATTACTTCAGACCTAAACTGGAAAGAACACGTAGATAATATCGTGGGAAAGGCGAACCAAAGACTGCGTTTTATTGGCAGAACCCTTAAAACATGCAACAGAACTACTAAAGAAACTGCATACACTTGCGCTTGTCCGTCCGTTTTTGGAGTATTGCAGCCCAGTGTGGGATCCTTATCAGGTGGGTTTGACGGAGGACATTGAAAGAGTCCAAAGAAGGGCAGCTCGTTTCGTATTGTCACGATATAGGGGAGACAGCGTTACGGAAATGATACAGGATCTGGGATGGGAATCACTACAACAACGGCTCTTACGCTGCGGCGTGGGCTACTTGCGAAACTCGAATCACCAACATTCTCCTCCGAATGCGAAAATATATTGTTGACTCCCACTTACATAGGTAGAAATGATCATCAGTATAAAATACGAGAAATCAGAGCTCGAACAGAGAGATTCAGGTGTTCTTTCTTCCCACGCGCTATTCGAGAATGGAATGGGAGATAAATAGTATAATTGTGGTTTGATGAACCCTCTGCCAGGCACTTAAATGTGATTTGCAGAGTATCCCATGTAGATGTAGATGAAGCACGCACAGAGCTTACAGTGTAGCTGACTGTTGGCGCGACACAGCCCATGGCTCAGAACGCTGGGTTCGCCAAGCCCGTACTCAGCAAATTAATGCTGAGACCCTGAGGGACATCTGGATGAATGGGGGATTGTGTGCTCTGCAGCTGATAAAATCTTTTGGGTGACACTCTCCACCACCACGTCGATAGTATCATCTGGGAGGGGTCTAATAGTGGCAGCAGGAACGAAGTCACCCCAGTTTGTCTTATTTAAAGCCCACCAGGGAGGTCGTGCACGGCAGTGATGATGGGGCAGTGATAGAAAGACAGGAAAATGATCACTACCACACAAATCATCATGTGTCCTCCAACGGACAGATGGTAGGAGGCCAGTGCTGCAAAACTGACAGGTCAATAGTAGCAGGAGTTGGGAGATTAGTGCAGCCAGTGTGTGTGGTGGTACATCACCATGTGGTGAAAGATACAGGCTGCCGATGGTTATGTCTTGTGGTATCCTTACCCTGACAGCTACAGCTTCTGAAGGGGCATGGGTTCACTATAAACAGAGATAAGGATATATACACAAACACCACCTGAAACTCTGTTATACAGACTCTGATTACAATAATAACCCCTGTAGCCACGAAGGGTATGGGTCCACATTGCGGGAAACCAGGTCTCCTGGAGAGCAATGCAGAAAGTAGGTTTTGTGCTTAAGAGTTGGCGTAATTCAGCCTTGTGTCGGAAAAATCCACCACAATTCCACTGAAGGATGGTCTGGGAATACATGATGTACAGGATTACTCGCAGGCACTGCTGGAGAGGCTGTTGCATCGATATTCATCATTTCTGAGGTACCGTTGAGAGCTAAGTCCTCAGGGGACACTAGAGTCTCAATCTCATCCTTGGAGATCATGGTGTGGTGGTGAGACAACCACCATTGTCTCTTTCTTTTTCCCACTGTCTTTCTTCTTCTTTTGAGCCTCTCGTTGCTCCTTCGGCTTCTCCCGCCTAGAGGGCTTTGCTGCTTCAGTCTCTGGGACTGAGGAGGACCTCGAAGCCAGATGACCGGCCTTCATTGGCACTTTCTGCCAGTCACTGGTGTCTGTTTTCCCAACGGAAGAAGCCAAAGAAGGATGGGATACAAGCGATCCCTTCCTTGTGAGAGGAGCCAGAGAAGGCTGCTCCTTCTCTGGCTCAGGAGTGGGGACCAGTGTCCCCGATGTTTGGGGGGTAATTACTCCCGAGGTTGGGGCTTTGGGAGCAACACAGGAAGAGTGAAGATGGGAGGGTCTGTTGGCCCACTACAACTGGCTGAACAGTTTGTGGTCTTGTTGCCATAGATAGTGATGAAGCAGCTGTAGAATATGAAGTGCGCATGCTTACTGGGTGGAGCTTAAGGTACTTGCGTTTAGCCTCTGAGTAATATCAGCCTGTCCAAGATGCTGGTTGCAGTTGACGCAGACTGGAGGAGGCGCGCACGGGACGTCAGGATGAGATGCACATCCGAATTCCCGGCAGGTTGGATTGGCATCACACCGGAAAGACATGTGCCTAAACCTCTAGCACTTGAAACAACACATACGGGGAGGAATGTAGGGCTTAATGTTGCACTGGTAGATCATCACCTTCACCTTCTCTGGTAATGAATCATCCTCAAAAGCCAAGATGAAGGCACCGGTGGAAACCCAGTTCTTCTTCGGACCCCTATAAATACATAGAATAAAATGAATGCCTTGCCATTCCAGCTTTGCTCTTAGTTCCTCATCAGATTGTAACAGGTGGTCCTTATGGGATATAATACCTTGGACCATGTTCAAACTCTTGCGAAGAGTTACTGAGACGGGAACATCAGCTAGCTTGTCACAGGCAAGCAATGCCTGTGACTGTGTGGGGATGATGTTGTTATGAGGACTGCCCCTAATCTCATGTTGGACATGCCCCTGATCTCATTTTGGACATGCCCTCAATCTCTCCGAACGTGTCCTCAAGGTGCTCCACGAAGAATAAAGGCTGTTCCGCTACAGACAAGGTATTTAGGAGCATAAGCCTGACCTTGTTGACGAGCCCTATGTTCCTCCTATGAGATGGCCAGGGAAGGAAACAATTGGTCGCCATACGTTGTTGCATTTAAATCAGGCCATCCTCTCCAAGAAACAAAGGTTGTACATCTGGCAATGTTAGGCGATTTTTTCATGGTGTTCCCAGGAGTAGGTAGGGAAAAAGAGGTCCACCAGGCAGATCCCTGCTTGCCTGGGTAAGCCTTACACAACTGCAGTGTGGCACGTTCCTCAGAGGTTGCTCACTAGCAACTGTTCAACCTCAACAGCCATGCACCTCCTCGGCATGTAGCACACCTTGAGATAGAGGGTATTATTATTATTATTATAGAGGTTTGTACCGTCCTCGTGACCTGGGCGATTAAGCCAAGATCCCCAGGCTCTGAAATGTACAACATTCCACTCTTGTGCTGAACGATGGTTGTTGAAGCACACACAGAGCTTACGGTGTAACAGACTGTTGGTACGACACAGCCCACAGCTCAGGACCCCGGGTTCGTCAAGCCCATACTCAGCAAATTAATGTTAAGCCCCTGAGGGGTCCGACAGGGCAAGGAATGCTGCTCAACATGGTAACCATGACATAAGCATACTCAGCACAGCTGTCTACAAGGGCACCACCTGTGCATAATACTTCTGCACTATGGAATGAATCAATTATTGCCTGGAACTGGTGACAAAGGGCCAATGGTGAAACTAAGGCTTTTGAGCTGCAGGTGAGGTATGTACTCGGGAGGTGTACGGGAAGGGTAGTGAAAAATGGAGGCATAGGAAGGGGCTCAAGCAATAAAAGAAAGGAATGAACACGAATCGCAATTGGCAATTGGCCATCGTTGTGGAGAAGGGAGGGCAGCAGCTGGAAAGAGTAGCCTGTGATTCGGGTGGTGAGGTGAGGCAGGAATTTGAGCAACATATGAAGCCATTAGCTACCACCGTCGGATTTGCAGGGGAGGAGCCCCAGCTTCAGCGAGAAGGCTTGCCACTGGACTCACGTGGAAATCCTCCATTGCTAAACGGACGCCACTATGATGAAATGGGTCGAAGACATGCAATGCAGGAGGAGATGCAGAATCATATACCAGGCTGCTGTAATCAAAGTGTAATTGGATGAGGGCCTTATATAGTTTGAGGGGAGAGGGATGGGTGGCTCCCCAGATGGTGTGGGTGAGGCAGCTAAGAACGTTCAGGTGGCACCAATATTTTTTTTCACAGCTGTTGAAGGTGTGGGACCTACATGACCTGGGCATCAAACAGCATGCTTAAGAATTAATGCTCCTCTGTAACGACAAGCAGGTCATCACCCAAATATATTTCTGTGTCAGGGTGCACTGCCCGACGGTGACAAAAAGTGCATGACCCAGGTTTTGGAGGCATCCAACCCATGGGCTAAGGCCCAGGTCCACACTTTTCTAATGGTTCCCTGCAGACACCTCTCAGCGACATCAATGCCAGTGGAATTGAAGTACATGCAGCAATCATCGGCATACAGTGAGGAAAAAAACAGACAAACCGCTCCGCCACAGCAAGGCCGTTGGTAGCGACCAAGAAGAGAGGAACACTAAAGACAGAGCCCTGTGGTACTCAATTCTCCTGTATGTGAGGTAAGCTGATGGAGGTACCAACTCAAATGCGAAAAGAGCAGAGTGAAAGAAAGTTCTAGATAAAAAGAGGAAGTGGACCCTTCAAACATCAACTGTGCAGTGTAGCCAGGTGGTGTCATGTGCCTTCCAAAGATACTGTATGGATGGCTGACTCCATAGCCATAGGTTATCAAAACTAGAGGGTCCTTGGTGGGAAACCCCCACTCCCCCCACCAGTGTTCAAGTATCTCCCTACAGAGAGACCACCGAGGCAGGTAGCCTGCAGATCGAAACTGCAGAAGTCACAAAAGGATTGGAAAATGCTCGCTACCGCAAAAGGTCATCATGGACCCTCCAACAAAAATGCGGGAGCAGGTTTGGGCTACAAACAAACAGAGCTATGGCTGAATACATGCCTCGCGCCATGCAAAAATGCATGGGAGCACTAGTGTTTAATAGGCAGATGTCTTGCTGTGACAAAAGTATCTCTACATCCCTACCACAGCTTGTAGTCTGCATTCCACCCCACAATGGATAGTGGGTATTAAAATCACCCAAAAGAAGAAATGGTGGTGGTAGTTGTGTGATCAATGCAGCAATGTCAGTGAGAGAGACCGCCTCATCTGGGGGAAGACAAATGGAAGAGATGGTGAATTCCTGCACAGTTTGGATTCGAACAGCAACTACCTCTAGGGTCGTGTGGAAAGGTACGGCACAACTGGGGATGTAAACACAGACACCTCCCAGTGCTCTGTCACATGTAGTGCAGTTGGGGATCCTGCAGCAATTTGCTGGGATCCTTTTTGGCATGTGGAGAAGCATCGAAAGAGGGTATCCTGAGGGACCCCTTCCGAGTGACAGGAGCTGAAGAAGGCTGTTGCTTCTCTGAGTGCGAGGTGGGGATCTACGTCCCCAGTGTTTGGGGAGTTGTCGTTCTGAAGGTGAAAAGTTTGGGAGCAACCAAACAGGGAGTGCCCCAACTGTCAAAGGGGTGTGTGCAATCGATTGGACCTAAGGGCCCATGGCATTGACTGCATAGATTGAAGCCTGGTTGCCACAGTTATCGATGGGCAAGTTACTGTGGCATATGATGTTGTCATGCTCACGGGGTGAAGCTTATGGTACTCCATTAGTTTCAGCTCTTTGTGCAGAACTTTGCAATCTGGTGAGCAGGGAGAGCGGTGCTGGCCACAGTGAACACACATCAGAGGAGGGGTATAAGCAACATCTAGATGTGATGCATGCATCCCGACATGTGGGGTTGGCGTCACACCGGCAGGAGGTATGCCCAAACCTCCAGTACTTATAGTAGTGCATCGGGGGCGGAGGGCTTAACATCGCACCAGTAAATCATCACCTTGACTTTCTCGGGCAATAAGTCACACTCAAATGAGCATTTGTTGATTATTAAGTAATTTTCTCATTCACACCCTGTTTACTGGTTATTTTTAATCTTTACACACCTTACCCTTACTACACCTCATTATGATAAATTTACATGTATTTTAATATGCCTGATGGGTTTCTTTTGTAATCAATAAGGTATGACAACTTGTCCAGTGTTGCGGATTCTTTTAATATACAAACTTTTATTTGGTACCCTGCACTTTTTTTTTTTTGTAGCATTTGAAGAGGGGATTTAAATCCTAAACTTGATAGTACATGACTGTATCCAAATAAAGAATAACTGTAATACAACTGGATGGATTCAATCATAATGGAAAATGTTTATCAGTTATTCATACAAACTCATCTTCAGCTGCTAGATTTGTAACGTATGCCTCATAAAATTCAACTTGTTTGGATAACTGAAAATCGAGATATCAATCATAACTGTGCCTCTCCTTATGTGTAATCATGAATCTATTCATAAAATGTTAAAATATGATATGAGACTGTTTCATTGCATCAGTGGTTAACATTTTTCAAATCATTTTGTTACATTGTTTCTATTCATAAAAAACATAACTTATAATATTATGCAATAATATGTTTTCATAATTATATTTCTAACATTATCTGATGTCTTTCACTATGTACTGACCTGTGTGAAGCTCGACTTACCTTAAAACTGCATAATTACTTTAATTAAGTCATTTTTATAATTATAAACAAACCTGTCTAATGCTCTAATCGTACATTACTTGCAATCTTAATTTCTGTTTTGTTTTTATGTATAATATTTCCATTACATTTGTAATAATTTTGTGTGTATCTTCTTTATGAAGGATTTATTTATGTTCAATAAGATAACATATTAAATAGTTTATGTTGCAACTTCCTTGTTCCAGGATGTTCTAGAAACAATTATTGTATAAATATGCACAATTTGGCGTGCACAGAGTCAGTCAATTACAGTCAGTTATTAAGTCAGACTTTCTTCAGCCATGAAGTCGTTAGTCAATCTTTAGTCAGTCTTCCTTTTGTATTGGTACAGTCTGAGTATGTCAGTTTGTGTGTGTGTGTGTGTGTGTGTGTGTGTGTGTGTGTGTGTGTGTGTGTCAATTATTTGTGAATAAACTAAAGACTTTTATCAACAACATGTAAACATTTTGTGATTCCATGGATATTTACGAACCCATCATTTTGATGATAATGTACAGGCAGGTGAGCTACTGAAGCTACCACTGAACGACCAACAAAAGGTGATGTGTGACATATATTTATGTAACACCATTAGAGCTTGCATATCACTGCCTACATAAAACACACACACACACACACACACACACACACACACACACAAACTCTTACCTGTGTTTCATAGCCCTCAGGAAATGAAAGGATCCTTTCATGAATATCTGCCGCTTTTGCTGCTGTAATAATATCTGCATCATTTGCACCAACTCTTCCATACTGGATATTGAACCTAAAATTACAGGGACTAATTAGTATGAAATTATGATATTAGCATAAAATCTGAGTAATGCTTTGGAGAAATATTGGAGCAGTAAGGCAGTGATTTCCTTGGCCAATAGGCCACTGAAAACCTTGAGACAAAGCTACCATTCCATCTATTGTGTTTTCACTTTGAGCAGGAGGAAAAGGAGAGGATTTACTTGTTAAAACAATATTTTCTTATCTCCAGAAAAATCAATTTTTTAATAGTTATGGTAGGAATGATGTTATAGAAATCTCTTCTAAACAGAAATGGAGATGGAAGAAAAGGTAGTGAAAAAGAATAGATGTTTAGTGCGGAAGGAAGAGGGAATATGTGTACAAAAAAGTATGAGAACAGAGTTACAGTATGAAAGTCAGATACATGGGAGTGAATGCAATGCAGGTTTTGTGTGTGTGTGTGTGTGTGTGTGTGTGTGTGTGTGTGTGTGTGTGTACGTGTGTGTGTGTGTGTGTGTGTGTGTGTGTGTGTGTGTGTGTTGAGAGGCAGAGAGTAGTGGGACTGTTTTCTGAAGGCCTATCTACAAGCATACCTGGTACACAATCAATAGTCCTCAGCATCTACATTCAAATTTATTGTAGAATGAATGCTTCCTATATGTTAGCAAAAATATTAATATTCTAACTCAATTTTACATCACTATATCAGCATTTTACAATTTCTGTCTAACTGGTATTTTAGAATATGTATGGTTAGTAGAATTTTGATGTAATTCAACACAATTTTTATAAACCCGAATACATGAAACATCATGTTTCAAAGTTTTTGTAGCTAAACATTTGCTTTGGACATTGAACAAACAGAGATTAAAAAAAAAAAAAAAATCTGCTTTAAAGAGCAAAATACCAACAGCCAAATTCTGCACAGAGTTTTGCTAATGGCATTGCATCTGCTTCTACATACATACTCCACAATCCACCAAAATGTACGTGGCAGAGGGTACTCTACACCACTACTAGTTACTTCCTTTCCTGTTCCACTCCCATACAGAATGAGGGTAAAACTCTGAACTTATCTTTGTGGTCTTTACGCAAAATGTAGTTGGCAGCAGTAGAATCGTTCTGAAGTCCACCTCAAATTCCATCCCTCTAAATTTCTTCAACAGTGGTTCTCGAAAAGAACATCCTTCCCTCCAGTGACTCATTTAGTTTCCAAAACAGTTTAGGAACATTTGCACATTGATCAAATCTACCAGTTACAAACCCAGCTGCCCGCCTCTGAACTACCTCTATGTCCTCCTCTAAACTAATCTGGTAAGGATCACAAACATTTGAGCAATACCCGAGACGGTATCGCACAAGCATTTTATATGTGGTTTCCCTTACAGAGGAATCACACATTCCCAAAATTATCCCAATACAGTGAAATTGACCACTCACCTTCCCCGAGATTGTGCTATTTCCATTTTATAAAAGTGTGCAGCTTTACACTTAGGTATTTAATTGATGTGACTCTGTCATGCTGCACATTACTAATGCTGTATCCAAACATTACAGGATTGTTTCTCCTACACATCTGCATCACCTTACATTTAGTGCTACTTGCCATTCCTCACACCACTTAGAAATTTGGTCTGAGTCATCCTGCTACTGGCTGACAGATATAACCTCAATGGATGAATCACTTACTAAACACAATAGTGCTTCATTCAATTACAAGTACCAGTTGACTGCACTTTAAACTTGTATAACTTATTTAAGGAAATTTTGACAGCATGGCCCAATTCCATTACAAATGCATAACTTTTATGGTGTAATAAGCACGTCTATCAGATAAGAACAAACACAATTTCCATTTGATATAATGAATGACAGTTTGTTTTAAATGTGTACAAAAGCTGACACGAAAGGTAAGAGAAACATTTCAGAAACATAAATATAATTTTTGAAACCAGACAAAACATTATTATTACAAATAATTTAAATTTAGTGAATTTCAATTACCCAATTGTGACATACAAACATGTATGCTGCATCAGTAGCATAACACGGATTTCTGCTTGAGGTAAGTGGAGGTATACAGCCTGGTCCTGCACAAATTTTCACACATCACAATTGGGCAACACATCTATAGCCACTGCAGCTTTGGTCTCGAAATTTGCATATAACGAATTACTTGGAACAACACTTCAATAATGTTGAAACACAGTAACAACACAACACTGATCAACACTGACCTTATGAAAAATTGTCTACAAAAGCTTAGAGTTCCTTTATAGATGTAGGTTGAGGCAGAGACAAATGTTTAAGATGATCACTACTAATTAAAAATATTGGTAAACAACCACCTTTAACTCTAAAATGGCCATAAATACTGATAGAGATCAAGAGGCATATTGTTGATGAATAGGGCTTCCTCTAATGGAAGTTTTAAGTGGGCTCAAATAAATCAATTTTAGAAACATAGTGGCCTCCTACTAACTTAGAAAAACGTACACCCAGGTTTGGAAAAGAATACATAGCAACATACAGTGTACATTCACCAAAACATTGAAGTTGCAACAAAGGCAGAGGCCACCAGTTGGTTTTCTTACTGTAAAGAGAGAATAGGACCACTCACTTGGTGAACAACTCCTGACTCCATCTAATTCCACCTTTAACTGCTCTCAGTGCCACAGGGACTGGAACAGCCTGAAAAAATTAGGGCTGGGTGGAAATGAAGGGGAAAACCCTGAACAAAATTTGTTGATCTGTGTATAAGGAACATGATCAGAAACCGTATGTATTTTCGTCCGAAATAATGAAGCAAATGTTCAAATGTCTGTTAAGCTTAAGGGACTTAACTGCAGGGTCATCAGTCCCTAAACATACAAACTACTTATGAACTATCTTATACTAAAGACAGCACAAACATCCATGCCCGAGGCAGGATTCGAACCCCCGACAGGGAACGGCCTCGCATATCATAGGATAGCGCTTCGATGTGATCGGCTGCTCCATCGGTCCAATAGTGAAAACAAATGCCGTGAATGTACATAAAGCAAAAATAATTTCAGTATATGGGTTGTTGACCACAAGCAAAGTTAGGTACGTTACTTCATACTTATTAGTCGCAGATGTAGAAAACTGTCCACAAATAGGAATATATTGTTTTTTGAGGATGACTACCTTCTGAGACATCAGTAAGAGGAAGAAGGGGAGGGGGAGAGTCCTATAGATCCATGTGTGTCTGCAAATTGAACATACAGTAGTTACTGCTGCCCCATTTCCACTTGCGAGTGTAGTACTTCATAGAAAGTTATGACACAACTAAAAAGTTTGTGAGGGGACAATGAAATAATAGAAACACAGTGCATGCCCTCTCCAGAATCAAGTTTGTTGCTGCCATTTAGCATCACAAATGGGGGTAAGGCTGCCTTTCTCATTGAATTGGAGCAGTCAGAATGATTTGGGTAAGAGGGAAGTGTAGAAGACAAACATTGTTGTTTACAAACCTGTTTATCTTGCAGTTGTGACTGCTGCTGGGAGCCAGGTTATCTGTATTGACTCTGAGACCACGTGTGGACCACAGCGATCATATCCTTGTCCTGACGGTGGAGTTAGAGAAGAGGGATGGATAGCAGACACAACACATCATGCCTCAACACGATTTCCAGCCTTTTTTTAACTTTAAACTGGGCAATTTGCAAGAGGTTGGAGGGAGATGGATTTTTGCACTTCAGGGCACATTTCAGTACTACCCAGTCTGGATCCAAGAGAATGAGACCATCTAGGCCTGCTTCTGACATCAATAGAAGCAAACTCCGCCAGCAACTACAGCATTTATAATAGTGTTTAGAAAGTACTGTGTTTCACAGAGATGCATAAAGAATGAGTAACTACCATCATCATACCTTAGTAGAAGATCCTGCTGAAAACCTTTAAAATCGGTAAGCGTGTGAATGGGTAAGTGTGTGAAGGGCCTCTATCTAGTCACTCAATCACTTTTGGGTGGTGATAAAAGACAACAGAAGGAAATCTGTAGTTTTAAATTTAACATTTAAGAAATCATACTTCAAGGAGGACAATGTGAAGATACTGTCATATGATCATCACACAAACTCCCAAATAGAGAACATAGTAATAGGAATCCATGGTATACACAATCAGCTGATAGAGATAAAAACAAATAAGTCACCAGGTTCAGGTGGAAACCCCATTCAGTTTTACCAAGAGTAATTCTCAGTTCCAGTGTAGTAAATTTCCTTGAGACAGCAAAGCTTCAATCCATACAGCAGCCTGGTTTTAGAAAGCATCACTTGTATAAAAACCAGCTTCTCCTTTTTTCAAACGATGTCTTGCAACCCATGAATGAAGAGCAACAAGCAAACTGAATATTTCTTGATTTTTGAAAGGCATTTGACAGTGTACCACACTGCAGACCGCTAATGAAGATACTAACATATGGAATAGGTTTGCAGATATGTGAGTGGCTCGAATATGTCTTAAGTAATAGAACCCAGTACACTGTCCTAGACAGCGAATGTTCAACAGAAAGAAAGGTATCTGTCAGGAGTGCTCCAGGAAAGTGTGATGCAACTTTTATTTTCTATTCACACAAATGTAAATGCCAGGAGATAAATTCCATGTAGGTTCTGGAAGTAGTACATCCCCAGACAGTCTAAAGAATGTGAAAAGTTACCGTATAAGCTAAGAACCAAGGCTCTCATAGCGACTCAACAGCCGAAGATCTCTTGAGAGCTCTCAATAAGAACAAAGTACAAAAAGTCATAAAAAACAGCAAGACTCAACTATACACATTCTAGTTGGGAAGTATGGAATGTTATGAGAACACCTGACACAGACCCAAATTTGTTGAATAGAGTTGCACATGTCATCCCAATTCTGCTGCAGCCAGACTTATGAATATTTCAAAATCTAAAACAGATAACGCATACACATGAACCTGCTACAGGTAAATAGAGCTCTTGGTTTTGAAGGCGTATATCTGTAGTTTCTTAAAGCTGTCAGCCCAAAAACAAAATTGTTGCTGACTGAATTTTTCAATGT
The DNA here is from genome assembly GCA_026315105.1 of Locusta migratoria. Lineage (NCBI taxonomy): Eukaryota > Metazoa > Arthropoda > Insecta > Orthoptera > Acrididae > Locusta > Locusta migratoria. Next base: position 768,544,534 of record CM048755.1, read on the forward strand.
GATACAGACAACTAGAAAATTATCAAAGCTTTTAAGATAGGCTAAGATAATTGCCATCTTGAAACCAGGTAAAGATTCTTTTCAGTACCTACCAGTATTGCTACTCAGCATGACCTATAAGCTACTTGAAATGCTAATTCTAAACCGCATCAAGGGACCATTAACCAAATGAGCCCTGCTGAACAAAGTGGTTTTAGGAAACAGTCCAAATAGGACAAAGCAAATATTCCAGAATTCATATCAAGACAAGCTGCCAGCATGCGTAATTCAGAAGTAGATATCCCTGGAGTATTAAAGCAACTTAAATCACTTAACAAAAGTAAGTCTCCTGGTTGTGACTGTATACTAATTAGGTTCCTTTCAGAGTATGCTAATGCAATCACCCCATACCTAACTATTATACTGTCACGTTGCAATGGTAGTAGCCTTAGCTTCGAAGGCAACTAAACACAGCACTTATACTGAAAGCACGTTTATTACGAACTCAACATACACGCAGCACTGACTGCCTCTCAGGCAGAGTGCTCTGCTATTTATACACAGACAGAATTTACCAGAAATTAGAAGAACAGTTAACATAAGAAACAAGTAGAATTTACAAGTGAACATAAGAAAGATGTAGAACCTTCTGGAATTGTAAATTACAATGAAATAAATGTTTGCCGGTGGTCGGGATTGAACCGGCGACCTTCTGCTCCGCAGTCCGTGACGCTATCCCCTGCGCCACGCAGGCAGTTGGTGTTCGTGGTCTCTCGCGGCATTGCTCCCTCTCCTGGTGAAACAGCGACCCGCTGTTATGATCCCTGTGGAGTCAGCTGCAATGTCCTGGATCTTGACCGTGTCATGGGTCCTCTGTATGACAGTTCAAGAGAATCCTTCCCTTTTCCGCGATTATTGATGACAGACGTTCCTGTCGTGGCTTCATCAGGAACATTACCATTCTTAATGTCCTTGAACAAGAAGCCATTGTCGTCTACCTGCTCTTCAGGATCATAGTAAGGCTTCATGCGCAGGACGTGAACAATGTCTCTTCGTTTTTGACGTTTCGACGACAGCTCATAATCCTCAACTTCGTATGTGACGTCTGACAGGCGGCGTAACACACAATACGGACCAAAGTATCGCTTCAATAACTTTTCTGACAGTCCAACCTTCCGTACAGGGGTAAAAATCCAGACCAGATCTCCTGGGCTGTACACAACAGGTCGGTGCTTGTCGTTATACCGCTGACGGTCCTTCTCCTGGGCGTCCAGTGTCCGTATGCGAGCCAGCTGTCTTGCTTCTTCGGCCCTGGTGATGAGCTGTTTAACATAGTCATCCTGAGTGTCGTCCGGTTGGAACGGGAACAGTGTATCCATTGTCGTCTCAGCTTCACGGCCATGGAGCAGAAAAAACGGAGTGAAGACTGTGGTGTCTCGTCTTGCGGTATTGTAAGCAAATGTCACGACTGGCAGAATTGTATCCCAATCCTTCTGCTCAACATCGACGTACATCGACAGCATGTCGGCTAATGTTTTGTTAAAACGTTCCGTAAGACCATTTGTCTGAGGATGGTATGCAGTTGTCATTCTGTGGACAATGTTGCAGCGTGACATTACCTCTGATACTAGTTTTGACTGGAATACTTTTCCACGATCAGATACCATGACACATGGTGCTCCATGCTTCAAAATAATGTCCTCTACAAGGAATTTTGCGATCTCTGGAGCTTCTGCAGTCGGCACAGGTTTGGTGACAGCGTAGCGTGTGAGGTAGTCAGTGCAGACTATTATCCATTGGTTACCGGTTGTCGACTTCGGGAACCTCCCTAAAAGATCGATCCCAACTCAGTGGAATGGAGCTGCTGCCGGCGGAATCGGTACGAGATGTCCTGGAGGTAATTGCGGCACATGCTTCCGTCACTGGCACTCTTTACAGTGACACACATAGTGCTTGACAGATCGGTAGAGACATTTCCAGTAATACCTGCGTCTGATTCTGTCTAGGGTCTTCACGAATCCCAGATGACCGGATATTGGAGCATCATGGAAATATTTGAGAATAGCTGGCTGGAGATGAGCTGGAACAACAAGTAGTCATTTGGGGCCCAGTGGATCGTAGTTGCTCTTGTACAATGTTCCGTTTATAAGTTGGAACTCTCCATTGGTCGGTTCTCCTTTCTCCAAGGCCTCTATCGTTTTTAATAGTGCTGGATCTTCCCTCTGTTCAGCTGTAACGTCATCTAATTCAGTTAGGGCTGAAATTTCATTAATGCTGTTGTGTTCCACTAATGGATTCCTCGAAAGGCAGTCAGCATCCTTGTGTTTGCACCCGTTCTTGAATAGCATTGTACTCTTGGAGTCTTAGTGCCCATCTTGCTAGTCGACCTGATGGATCCTTCAAGCTAGTCAGCCAACACAAAGAATGGTGGTCTGTCACGACGGTGAATGGTTTGCCGAATAAATACGGCCGAAACTTGTTGATAGCCCAGATAACCGCGACGCATTCTTTTTCAGTTGTAGAGTAGTTTATCTTGGACTTTGAGAGTATTCATGACGCATAGGCTATCACTTTTTCGGCACCTTCCTGAACTTTTACAAGCACTGCACCAATCCCATAGCCACTAGCGTCTGTCTGAAGTTCCGTTTTTGCATTCTCGTCGTACAAGGCTAGCACTGGTGCGGAAGTTAGAGCCTCCTTAAGTGCTCGGAAAGCTCTATCTTTTGTCTCATCCCAGTAAAATTTGGCGTCTCCCTGCAGAAGTTCTTGTAATGGACGTGCCTTGTTACAAAATCCTTTTATGAAACGTCGGTAGTATGAGCACAGCCCGAGAAAACTTCTCACATCACAAATGTGCTGAGGAGTTGGAAATTCTGTGACTGCCCTTACTTTATCTGGATCAGGACGGACACCATCTCCATTGACTAGGTGCCCCAGGATTTTTATCTCTTTGGTGACGAAGAGGCACTTCTTTGGATTGAGGCGGAGACCTGCAGCCTCAACACACTTCAACACAGTTGACAGGCGACTCAGATGTTCTTCAAATGTTTTCGAGAAAACGACAATGTCATCTAAATAGCAGAGACACGTCGTCCACTTTAGGTGTCGAAGCAAGTTGTCCATGATGCGTTCGAATGTGGCTGGAGCATTACATAATCCAAATGGCATTACTTTAAATTCATAGAGACTGTCAGGTGTAATAAAAGCCGTCTTCTCCCTGTCAGCTTCGTCAACCTCGATTTGCCAGTAACCTGTCTGCATGTCCATAGTTGAGAAGTATGTAGCTCCTTTCAAGCAGTCTAAGGTGTCATCAATACGTGGCAAGGGGTAGACATCTTTCTTTGTGATACTGTTCAGCCGCCGATAGTCGACACAGAATCGCCACGTGCCATCCTTCTTCTTTACGAGGACCACCGGAGATGACCAAGGACTCTCCGAAGGTTGAATAATGTCATCTCGCAACATCTTCTCCACTTCCTCCCGAATTATCCGTCTTTCAGCTGGCGACACTCTATACGAACGCTGGCTAATTGGCGGATGGTCCCCAGTATTGATACGGTGCTTTATCGTGGGCCGTTTCGTCTGACTTTTCCCCTGCTGAGGTGTGAATGCACCCGAAAATTGGCGTAGTATACCTAACACCCGCTGGTGTTGTTCCTTGGTCAGTCCAGGCCCTATTGGCAGTTCCACGTTTGTTTCCTCCAGCGTGTTGTCTGTACTAATAGCAGGGCATGGGTCTTCATTGATGACGTTAGCTCACCGTCCTGGATTGCTTCAGCTGTCCCGATACACATTCCCTTGGGGATAAGTTGTGACTGCTCGTGACAATTTGTGATCCAAATCTCTCCTTGATCACCGGTAATGCTTATGATAGCCGCTGGTATGTAAATTTCTTTTGTGAGCCTTATAAACTTTTTACTGTCAATAAGAACTTCACAGTTTAACCAGTCATCTGTGTTTGTGACTGCAACTCTTCTCATTGTCAACGGCGGTATCGTCACATTCTCAACGACGAATAACTTCCCAGAAAATTCTGTATTACGTGTATCTGGCGAAACAACTTCTTCAATTTGCAGCTCAGATCTTCCACAGTCAATGATAGCTTGGGATGCTTGAAGGAAGTCCCATCCAAGGATGACATTGTGACTACATTCTGTTAACACGACAAATTCAAACGGCTGCGTCCTGTTGTTGATGGTTATTCTTGCGACACAAGTTCCTGCTGGATGGACGTACTTTCCATTCGCGACCTTCAGCACAGTTGCTCCCGTATCACAGAACATTGTCTTCTTTCGTGTGCGGCGGTAATTATCCGATACTTCAGAAAAAGAGGCTCCTGAATCAACAAGTGCCCGGACAGGTTGGCCGTCGATTATGACGTTGATGAGATTTCCCAACATCTTGGAGACTGTCATCCATGGAGGATTTTCATCTGTGGCGGCCTCACCTCCGTAGATGGTCGCCTCGCTTAGTTTTCCTGGGCGCGGCGGCTAGGGGAGCGGCTGGTACCTCTGTACGGCAAGGGTGAATGGCTGCGGCGTGTCGGGGAGCGTCCTCGTCTATGGTACGGCGATGGGCTTCTTCCCATAAGTCGACTGAACTCATCAGCAGGTGACTGCCTTGGATAGAACTGCTCCGACAGCTGACGTCTTGCGGCAAAATAATCATCGAATACTCGCCTCCTCTCTCTGCAGTAGCATACGACATGTCCAGGGCGTCCACAGTGGTGTGTTGTCTTCTGTCCTCCAGACGTCTGTTCTTCTGCGGGGCGTCATAGTTACTGGGGGACTTGGCTGTGGTCGCGTCGGTCGGTTCATGGGCTGCCTTTTGGCGGCTGCAGCGTAAGTCATAGCAGGGCGACGCCATTCTTCACGTCGGGCGCGATTGACGGGGCAGACAGGAGCTAATGTTTGAAATACCTCCTCAGCGGCATCGGCTACCTCGTGACTTACAGGGCTCACATCCATGGCCATAATCCGATGCTCGCTCGGTCTAATAGTCCCGGCTGCCATGCACTGTTGTAATCCTTCTCTCACGATTTGTCGTATGAGAGAAGCCAAGTCCTGCTGGTCTTCCACAACGGCCATAAGGACTACATTTGGGAGTCTGACATACTTCTTGCGTCCAACCCTCCTTTGTTGCATCTCTTCAATACGCTGGCACCACTTGATGAACTCTTCTGTAGTAGCGACGTCTTTTATCAGAAGAGCTTGGTACAAATCTTCTGCAATTCCCTTCATCAGGTGCGTGATTTTGTCCGCTTCAGTCATGTTCGGATTGACTACGTTACCCAGGGCCAAAACACTCTGTATGTATGATTGTGTCGGCTCACCATGTCGTTGGGCCCGGTTCTTCAGTTGCTCTTCCGCCGAGCGGATTTGTCGCTGGCGGTCTCCAAACGTCTTCTTAAGTTCCTCCTGGAACGTCTCCCAGTCATTCAACTTGTCTTCGTTGTTTTCGAACCATTGCTGGGCTGTTCCATCCAGGTAGAAATAAACGTTGGCCAAGCACATCGTATGATCCCACCTGTTGTACTTGGCGACTCGGTCGAACCCTTTTAGCCATTTGTTGGGGTCCTGTCCAGCATCTCCAGAGAACACCGACGGGTGTCTGATGTGCAGCTGGTTTATTGCTGGTTTCGTCTCCATCGTTCTTCTGATATTGCGGACTTTTGGAAGGATGTACTTGGTGTATCCCTTGTATTCCGGTTCCAGTCCGTGTAAACAACGGCTCTTACGTTGCCTAATCGGAGCCACAGTGATGCAGCTGTTGCTACAGTACCCGGCGCCTCCACCAAACAATGTCACGTTGCAATGGAAGTAGCCTTAGCTTTGAAGGCAACTAAACACAGCACTTATACTGAAAGCACGTTTATTACGAACTCAACATACACGCAGCACTGACTGCCTCTCAGGCAGAGTGCTCTGCTATTTATACACAGACAGAATTTACCAGAAATTAGAAGAACAGTTAACATAAGAAACAAGTAGAATTTACAAGTGAACATAAGAAAGATGTAGAGCCTTCTGGAATTGTAAATTACAATGAAATAAATGTTTGCCGGTGGGCGGGATTGAACCGGCGACCTTCTGCTCCGCTGTCCGTGACGCTATCCCCTGCGCCACGCAGGCAGTTGGTGTTCATGGTCTCTCACGGCAATATACAACCACTTCCTCAATGAAAGATCTGTACCCAAAGACCGGAAAGCTGCACAGGTCACTCTAATATTCAAGAAAGACAATAGGAGTGATCCGCAAAATTACAGGCCTATATAATATAACTGATGTCAGTTTGCAGCAGGATTTTAGAACATATACTTTCCTTAAACATTATGAACTACCTCAAAGATATCCACGTATTGACTCATAGTTTACACAGATTCAGAGATTATTATTTTTATGAAACACAACCAGCTGTTTAGTCTCATGATGTGGTGAGTGTGATTGACAAGAGATGTCAAATAAATTCTGTTTCTCTAGATTTCTGGAAGGCTCTTGACACTTTACCTAACAAGTTTCTTCTAATCAAATTGTGTGCTCATGGAATATCGGCACAGCCATGCAATTGGATTTGTGATTTCCTGTCAGAAAGGACACATTACATTGCAACTGACAAAGTCATCAAGTAAAACAAAAGTGATATCTGGTGTTCCCAGAGAAGTGTTATAGGGCCCCTAACTATTCCTTACTTTTATAAAATATTTAGGAGACAATGTGAGCAGCTCTCTTAGACAGTTTGCAGATGATGCTGTCATTTATTTGTTAATAAAGTCACCAGAAGATCAAAAGCATCTGAAACATGATTTAGGTAAGATATCTTCATGGTGCAAAACTTTTCTATTGACCCTAAATAGTGAAAAGTGTGAAGTTATGCATATGAGCAATAAAAGAAATTCATTTAAATTCATTTACATGATAAACCAGTGAAATCTACAGGCCGTAAATTCAATTAAATACCTAGGAATTACAATTACAAACAACTTAAATTGGAAAGAATGCAGGGAAAATATTGTAGGGAAGACGAACTAGAGGCTAAGTTTCATTTGCAGAATACTTAGAAGATGCAATAGTTCTACTAAAAAAACAGCCTACACAACACTTGTGCATCCAATTCTGTAGCATTGCTGTGCATTGTGGGATTCCCACCAAGTGGGACTGACTGACGATTTAGAAGTTCAGAGAAGGCCAGCTTTGAAATAATGCACGAGATAGGGTAGAAATTGTTAAGTGAAAGACTTTATTTGTTGCAGCAAGATTTATTAGGAAAATTTATTTCAACAACTTTCTCTTCCAAATGTGAACATATTTTGTTGGCACACAACTACATAGGGAGACACAATTGCCATAATATAATAAATCAAGACTGAATATGGGAAGATTTAGAGAATGAAACTGTATAGAAATATCATAAAAGCAATTCGATGAATGATCTGCCATTCACTTACACATCAGTTGCAGAGTATTTATGTAGCTTTCGAAAAAACTTGACTCAATATTGCACTTTCTTCGCAAGACAGCTGGCGGCATTTGGGGCATGGACGCCAATACCCTATACCCTGCTGCTCACACTCTTTTGTATTCTGCTGGGAAATATTGTGTGCCAGCATGGGAAAACGGTGTACACACAACAAAGATGGGTGTCCAGCTTAATGAAGCCATGAGAATTATCACTGGCATTATTATATCTATGTCCTTTCAGTGGTTACCTGAGCTGGCTAATATTGCTCTACAAGATCCAAAGAGGAAAGAGCTAAGGTAAAATTGCTCAGTACAATCAAGGCTCACAACAATTCTCTCTTGTATGGTGCTCTTCAGGAACTCCCAGCATGCCACCTCAAATCACAGAAACCTTCATGGTGTAACACAGAAAACATCAGTTACTTCAAAATGACATCCGAGTGGCACACACACTGGAATGAACATCTACCACACAACATCCACGTAAGATGATGGAGCAATCCATCTACAAGGCCAAACCTGGGCAAGACTGAACAGCATAGGGACCAGTCACAGTGTGCTTACACCATGATGAATTGAGGGTTTCCTTCCATCTTCTGACTGACTGTGACTGTGGAGCAAACATTAGAATACATCATCAAATAGTGTTCCCTGTTAACATTTAGCGGTGATTTTGAGAGTTTGCATCAAGTGACAGCACATGCTCTGAACTATCTCTAAAATTTGGAGTTGTGGTAGAAGGCAATAAGGCACCCAGCTGTGGTGCCCACGGCCATTCGCCGTCCGGGGTTCGACTCCTCCCTTGGGCATAAGTGTTTGAGTTGACATTAGCCTCTTTAAGTTAGTATAAGTAATGTTCAATGTTTGTAAATCTATCGGATTCAACTGCTGGGTTATTAGTCCTTAGCTTACGAACTACTTAAACTAAAGTAACCTAAGGACAACGCAAAAACTCATGCCCAAGCGGGGACTGAAACCCGCAGCATGGCGAACCAATGTGCACAGCTAATACACCGCTGCTGGTGTAAGTAGTTTGTAAGTGTAGGGACTAATGACCACCATAGTGTCCCTTAGATTTTCAAACATTTAAATATTTTTTCAAATTTGGACATCTCCATTTAATTTTATAGATAAGATGCAAGAATGTAGAGCTCATACAGAGGCAACAGGCATTCAATTTTCCCTCTTTCCAGTTGGGAGTGGAATAGGAAAGAAGATGACCAGTAATAGTACAAGGTACCCTCTACCATGTGTCTTGTAGAGGAAAGCCCTTTATATATGTAGATGTAAACTGCACTTTTGTTCATAAGTCATGGCCAACCAGTCCTGCAGGACTACTTACACAATAACCAATACAGCCTAGGCAAGATCCATTCTTCAACGGACTCATCTCATCACATACAGGAAAAGCTGTAGGCACTATGGACTGATGGGAGGTCTGACCTGATATATCTATAGTTAATGGTTGCAGTATTACATTCTGTATCTTGGAAGTTGCAATGAAAACCTCTTACTACACTACCAGTCATTGAAATATCTTATTTATTGTACTGTCAGTCATTATACTAGAGAACAGAAACCAATCTATACTATGCCCATACTCTGCAAGACACCTTGTGGTATATGGCGAAGGGTATTTTGTGTAACACTGGCACTTCCTCCTCCTATTCCAGTTGTGCACAATTGGCGGGGAAAAAATGATTACTGGTACGCCTCCGTGTGCACTTTAATCTTTCTAATTTTATCATTTTAGTCTTTTTGTTAGATATCTGTTTTGGTTGACATGTGTACCGGTTAACTATTTGATAAAGTATGCTCTCAGAACTCTGACAGATGTCCTTAACCGGAAACAGACCGTCTCTCTAACATTGTGTGTCACTTATCTCTCTCAATGTTTTCTGCATCAGTTTTGTGGTTACTAAATGAGCCTTAATGAAACATACTGCTCTTCAGTCGATTGTCTCTATGTCTTCTATTACCTGTGTCTACCACGGCTGGCCACAGTGTGCCAAATGAGACACGGGCCAGCTGACAGGGCAAAGTGATCGTCAGACTGTCTCATAAAAGCTTGCTATGTCACCACGTTTCATGTGGCAGTGTGATACGGCTCTGTCTCTTCTGGCCTAAGGCGTCATATTTTTCCAATGACCAGCACCCATATCCCTAAGCTTTCTGGTGTTAAAGAAAATGGAAATTTTGACATTTTCATTTCTGTTTTGAAAGAAAAGGTGTCAAACAATTTTCAGGATATTGCCAACTAACATCTCTTTTGGAGAGGTTTACAAGACCATTTGCTGTATCAGTTATAAGTGCCCGACTATTTGCATATGGAACTGATAGACCTGGAGTGTAATTCAAAATTAAAATACAAATTCCATTACTTTTAACACTGATCAGGAGTTCTACACATGATTTGCTTGATAAGAGTTTATATATCTTCAAAATGAGGCTGCTGAAGTCATTTGGCTCAAATTGTGTGTGAAATATTTTTTCAATAATGAAGTTAAATAAGTCATAATTATATAGAAGCTTAAGTGATGACAATCTGATAAACTTCCTCCGCCTGTCAGTGTACCAAGAGTTTGTACCAGATATAAAATTTGTCAGTGAATTAGTGATTAAATATTGTTTTCATTTGTTATACATTTTGTTAAGAACTGTAGTCATGACACCGTTGGTAATTTACATGTAGCTGTGATAATTTATTCCAGCATCATTCTATAAAGACTATAATTTGTTTGCATTTCTGTTTCTATACCTCAATTAAAATTTAAGAATTTTACACAGTACAACAAGGCTTGCACAATATTACTAGTGAAATGCAGTTGCAAAACAAACTTTATTCTATTTTATATTTTGTACCAACAGTCAAAAAGTGTATACCTCAGCTCTTTACAAACTATAGTGTCAGTATTTTGAATTTCGCGATAGTATAGTATGAAACATAGACATATGCAAGCCTGTCTCGTGTTACATTTGTAATGGTTCTGCCATAGTTCCTTTCTGTAATTTCAATCAGTCCTCCAAAGTTGTTCGTACAATTAATGAATCGACAATTAGAAATTTCACGGAAAGTCTTCAGCAGTTAGATTGGGATGAAGTCTACAAGGAACCTGATGCTAATTTAAAATACAATTTATTTCATGATACTTTTGTAAGGGTATTTGATAAGTGTTTCCCCAAGAAATTAGTCAAATTTAATTGTAAGGAACCAAGCAAAAAACCATGGCTCACCAAAGGTATAAAAATATCTTGTAACCGGAAAAGGGAACTGTATCTGACAGCAAGAGAGAGTAGTGACCCAGAAATACTCAACTATTATAAAAACTACTGTTCTGTATTAAGGAAAGTTATTAAAAAATCCAAAAGCATGTGCATCATGTCTGAGATTAGTACATCAAATAATAAAATTAAAACAATCTGGAATATTATAACAAGGGAGACAGGGCAACCAAGAACACAGGAAGACAGCATTACCATCAAAGTGAATGAAAAAATTACAAACAAAAAGTCAGAAGTTGAAAACACTTTTAATAATTATTTTTTAAATGTTGTGGAGAATATAGGATCCAAATGTTCATTAGAAGAAGCGAGGCAGTTAATGGAACAGGGCATACCTAGACAGTATGATACAATGGAAATCCCACCCACCTCTCAAACTGAAATTAAGAAATTAATAAACTCTCTCAAGAGTAAAGGCTCTCATGGCTTTGATGGCATATCCAGCAGGGTATTAAAAGCTTGTTCCCAAGAAATATGTAGGAGTCTTAGCCACATATGTAATAGCTCACTGGAGCAGGGTATTTTCCCTGATAGACTGAAATATGCTATTGTCAAACCACTTCATAAAAAAGGTGATACATTGGATGTCAACAACTACCGCCCAATCTCACTTCTGACTGCTCTATCAAAAATTCTTGAAAAAGTAATGTATTCCAGAGTAACTTCATATATTAATAAAAATAAAGTTCTAACAAAATGTCAGTTTGGTTTCCAGAAAGGCTTTTTAACAGAAAATGCAATACACATTTTCACTAATGAAATATTAAATGCTCTGGATAACCGTAAATCACCCGTTGGGATTTTTTGTGATCTATCAAAGGCCTTTGATTGTGTTAACCATGGAATTCTCCTAGATAAGCTTAAGTACTGTGGTATGAGTGGGAAAGTGCACAAATGGTTTAAATCATACCTAACTGGAAGAGTTCAGAAAGTTGATATAAGTAATTCACATCATACACAAAAAACAGCCGAGTCCTCAAACTGGGGAACTATCAAGCATGGGGTGCCACAGGGTTCGGTACTGGGACCTTTGCTGTTCTTAATATATATTAATGATTTGCCTTTCTATATTCATAAAGATGCCAAGCTAGTTCTCTTTGCTGATGATACAAGTATCGCTATCACACCCGAATCACAGGAATTAACTGATGAAATTGTCAATGAAGTATTTCAGAGAATTATTACGTGGTTCTCTGTAAATGGACTCTCTTTAAATTTTGAAAAAAAAAAAAAAAAAAAAAAAAAAAAAAAAAAAAAAAAAAAAAAAAAAAAACACAGTATATTCAGTTTCACACAGTAAATGGCATCACACCATTAATAAATATTGACTTCAACCAGAAATCTATAGCTAGGGTAGAATATTCAAAATTTTTAGGTTTATGCATTGATGAGGGGTTGAATTGGAAGAAACACATTGAAGATCTGCTGAAACGTTTGAGCTCAACTACTTATGCTATTAGGGTGATTGCAAACTTTGGTGATGTACAACTCAGTAAACTAGCATACTATGCCTATTTTCATTCTCTGCTTTCTTATGGCATCATATTCTGGGGAAATTCATCATTTAGTAAGAAAGTATTCATTGCCCAAAAGCGGGTCATCAGAATAATTGCTGGAGCCCACGCAAGATCATCCTGCAGACATTTGTTTAAGGATCTAGGAATCTTTACAGTAGCTTCACAATATATATATTCACTTATGAAATTTGTTATTAACAATCCAACTGAATTCAAATGTAACAGCAGTGTGCATAGCTACAATACTAGGAGAAAGGGTGACATACACTATTCAAGGTTAAATTTAGCTCTGTCACAGAAAGGGGTTAATTATTCTGCCACAAAAGTCTTTGGTCACTTACCTAGTAGTATCAAAATTCTGACAGATAGCCAACTAGCATTTAAAAATAAATTAAGAGAATTTCTGAATGGCAATTCCTTCTACACATTAGATGAATTTCTAGATAAAAGTTAGTACTTTAGGAAAAACTTAAAAAAAAAATAAAAAAATAAAAAAAAAAAAATAAAAAAAAATATATAAAAAAATAAAAAAAATAAAAAATTCAAATATTGAGTGTCATGTAATATTATGTGTAGACACACTTCATTTAACTGACACGTTCCACATCATTACGAAGTGTCGTATTCATGATCTATGGAACAAGTATTAATCTAATCTAATCTAATCTTAACAGCATAGTGGGGCAACTGTGTGGTAGATAAGAAAGAACAGCCTGAGTGCCAATGGACCACCCATGGGCTGATTGTGTGGCCACCCATGTTCTATGAAATTGAGGAAAAGAATACATGGGTAACAAAAACATATTACTAATAAAGTGATCTCCCACTAGCAGCACAGACAACAAAAAATTAGCATATAACATGAGGTAACATCACACTTGGAAAACAAACAAACAAACAAAAATGTGTCCTTAAGTAAAGCCCACACAGTGAATTAACAGCTGTCACTTGTGTCGCCCTGTGTGATGGGTGTGGCAACCACTACCAGCACGTGTGGTGTTTCAACTGATACAGGTCCATGTTACTACACTGACAGAACAAGTGCTTTTTGTGTAGAGCCTTTAGGCAGAGAAGTCGGCTCGAGCTGTCTGCCTGCATCAGGCTACTGGTCACAGAAGTGTGACTCATCAACTTTCCCATTTCCTAATACTATAGTTTTGCCTGAATCCTGAACAACCATTTAGAGTGAGTTCTTGATGTATTCTGTAATTGAGAATATATTTCTAAGTTTCCTTCGATTCATCCACATTTAGCTACCTCCCTTCCTCAACATCCTGAGTACGACACTTTCTTTTCAGCAGTTTATGTGGGCTCCATTAGATGCCAACACTGTCACTACAGATGACATATGGTGATTTATATTTTTTTGTTGAAATCCTTAAGTTATGTAGCACAACATTACAAAAGTAAAATGTGGAATAAAATCAATTAAATTAACAAAACTAGCTGTAAATTTATTGATTTTATTATTTTGCAGGCTACGAGAGATAAAAATGAAATAATACATTAAAAAATAAAATCTTCTCCGCTAACCCTCCTGAGACCTGGTAGACACTATCACAATAGTTTTTGAAATAGGTATTATGCACATATTAAAGAGAAGATAGGGAAAGAGAATTCACAAAAATTTTGGAATTTTTTCAAATACATTCAAGATTTTCAAATGTGTCCACCACAGTTTTGGTGACATACAAGAAAACAATTAAGAGAATGTGAAAACATAAAAAGTTGGTACTTGCATAACTATCTTACTAAGCAGATATTTTATGCACCATTCTCATGAAGTAAAATTAAAAAATATAAATAAGGAATATTCACTTGACACGCTAACATGCCGTATACAAAGCAACTTATTCGGTACCGAGTGATCATAGTGACCGTTTCTCCTGCCTGCCAAATGGCTGCAACATACTGTACATTCATATGGACCACAGGTATAACGACAGTACATAAAGCATATTTGATATCAGGGAAGAAACCTTAACGTCCATTATAATGGACAACAGGTCTCAAGAGGATATAAATCTTGGCACTTCGAATAAAACACTAGATCTTATGATGGCAACCCCCACCAATTTCATTCAGAGTAAAAAGCGGTGCAGGGGCCAACAAAGAGTTCTACTTATATATGCATTATATAGGTGACACAGCAGAGTCTGTAATCTTCCAAAGAGGCAGATTGGGCAGCTATCTGCAACTCTGGGCCACTGTGGGAACTGTGTTTTATTCAGAGTGACACAGCTTTCAAATTGAGAAGATTTTATGCTTGCATGACATTGACAGACACTAGAGGACAATAACAATATATTACCTTATAGTGTTGTTGAAAAGAACGGTGTCTTGGGGGACAACACCAATGGCTTCTCTCAGAGAGTTCTGAGTAACAGTTTTAATATTTGTGTTGTCAATATACACACTACCTTCATTTACATCATAAAACCTAAACAGCAGTCTTACAACAGTACTTTTTCCACTACCAGATGGCCCCACCTAGAGAATGGAAGGTCAAATATGAAACACAGTGTGCTTTTCACTACAAAGTACCTACAGAATCAAGATGGTGGCATAAGTAATAATAGGAGTAATAATCAATCAGCATTTCATATCAAGCATTTTTCTTTACACTGACAAAAAAGTATAGATAACTCACTTTACCTTTATGTTATATATCTGTTGCACTCTATACTAGTAAGACTTGACAAGGGATTTTGCTAGTTACCATGGAGTAATTTGTTTAGTATCTAATCATATATTAACAATTAAATAGAAAGAGCAAAATTTAGTCACATTTCACCTTACTAAGTAAGGACTGGCAATAGTTTCAACAAGAATAAAGAAAAACTCAAGGTAAATGGATACTGGATACCCATACTGCAGTAAATGACCGTTTCAGGTAGTGAGGGGAAAACCGTAGTGGTAATAAGTAAAGAAGTACACCTATATTGGTGTGACAGTGAACCTCTAACAATGCTTGGCATTTGTGCTGGTGGAACATCGAGATACTCGTTGAATATTGACAGAAATTCCTGACATGTATGACAGTGTTTTTTGTAAGTATGTCATGTTCTGTGTTGACTAGAGACTTCATAATTGACCATTTATATTTCCAATTTTGTTAGTCATGTAATTGTTTCATAAACAAAGATAAATAAAATTTCCAATTTTACGTCAAAGTACTACAGAACCAGATAGTTCAATTTTTCTAATACCGTCATTTAAAATTCCTCCAGTTTGTAAAAGATTAACACAAATACCACTGTAAATGGCATACTGTTGTATTGGTGAAAAAACTATTTAACTGTAGCTACATTGTGTATAACCTACATCTGGTGTCTCCAAAATACGGCCCGCGGGCCGGATCCAGCCCGCGGAGGGCTTTCATCCGGCACGAGCACGAGTTTCTAGTAATGCACGATTCTCGATCTTTAACTCTGCGAAAGACCTGTAGAAGCATCGCAGCATCCAAGTCGCCTTCAGCTGTTAATAAATAAGAAAGACGTCACCAAGTACACCCTTCCTGCAGGTGACAGGGATTTTCTGTTCCTGTTTTTCTTTGCTGGTTCATCTTCTGTGTTTTATTCTTTCGTTGTAGCATGTGCTGTGTTAGTTCAAGTTTTCTTTATTTGGAAAATATCACAATTTGGCGATGCATACGTATGTATTGTGCAGTATGTCGGTTGAGGCGAAAAAGAGGAAAGTCCTAACCGAGTGTCGAATATTCAGTAAAACATGAGGTGTGGAATACATCCGTCATAGAGAAAAGTAACAAAGCCATGTGATTTTCTACAATGGACTTATAGCTGCCCAAGCACTATGATATCCGTCGTCATTACGAAAGAAAGCATTGTGCACATTTTGATGAATTTAAAGACAATGTATGAGAGCACAAATTCAAAATTTTAAATCATTGACTGTGTTTGCAACAATAAATTTTTTCGGAAACAATGAAAGTGAAGCTTAAGAATAGCCCAAGAAATCGCCAAATGTAGAAAGGCATTCACGGATGGTAACTACACAAAGAACTGTATGCTGATTGCAGCTGAAGAAATGTTACCTGACAAAAGAGGACATGTAAAGCTGTTTCTCTTTCAGAAAATATGGTGGCACATCGAGTTGAAGACATTGCTTCTGATTTAACAAAGCAGTTGCAAGAAAGGGCATCAAAGTTTGCTTGATGTTCTATAGTCTTGGACAAATCTACTGATATTAGCGACACTGCTCAAGTTTACATTGATCTTGTGTTACCTCAAGCTTTGAAGTAACCGAAGAACTAGCAGAGCTGATTTCCCTACATGGCACCACAACAGCTGACGACATATTTAAAGAGGTCTCATTAATTTTAACCAGAAAGTACAACCATCCTCTTTCTCAGCTGAAATGTGTCACAACCGATGTTGGGAGGAAAGGTGTGGCAAATTTGCTGGTTTTGTTGGCAGAATAAATGTAGACTGTGAAGCCAATGTTATTTCCAAACTAGTGACTGTGCACTGTGTTCTTCATCAGGGAGAACATTTTGCAAATTCCGTGGCTATATCGTGTGTGATGAGGCCTGTGATTTCTCTTGTGAATTTTATTCAAAGCCATGGACTCAAACACCGCTTCAAGTGTTTCCAAGAAGAGGTTGAATCTTAGTCGAGTGATCTCACATACCACACGACAGTAAGCCTAAGGTGGTTAACATATGATAAATTTTGAGAACTCTTTTGTTAATGACAGAGATAGAAATATTTCTAAATGAAAATGAACCCTTTAGGAATTCTATCAGACAAAGGATGGCTATGGAAATTAGATTTCTTGGTCAACCATTTACACGAACTGAACAAAAAACATCAAGGGTACGATAATATTATTTGTGATTTTCACACGCACATTAAAGCTTTCCACCAGAGGCTGATACTTTACGAAAGTAATATCAAACAGGCATATTTCTCCCATTTTGCCTATTGCCAATCATTGAAGAGTGATCATCATTCATGTTTTTCGCGCTCTTTTGCATTGGAGTTTCTTGGTGACGTCAAGAAAGAGTTCCAGCTCTCCCGATTAAGACGCATAATATAAGGGAATACGAATTTTTCAGAACCCCTTCTCATGTGACGTTGAAGATGTTCCCACAGTGTTGTAAAGGTAAAAAATTGATTTCAATGCAGATTACATGAAGAAAACCACCCTCTCATCAAAGACTGCACTAGTTGGTTATATGCATTTGACACTACATGCAGGTACGAGAAAACATTTTCGTTCCTCAAATTTGAAAAATCTAAATACAGGAGTAAGGAGTAACCTCAGTGACAAAAGAGTTAAGAGTCATTTTGTCGATACAACAAACTAAGTTGGAGCCACAGTTTGACAAGATTTTGGATTAATAATAATAAATAAAATGAAAAAAATCACACTTCACACTACCTGTATGGGAAAGTAATAAAATGATGATGTATTCATTGAATTTCGTGTTGGTTAAATTTTTCTTACGGAAGCAATTGCTGAGTATGTAAATGTTGCAACCGAAAGGTTCATTTTATGTTACTAATTTACTTACTGGAACAGGAAACATAAAAAACTGTTAACTGTAGAGCAATGAACATCATTTATTTTGATACAACAATCATTCTCTTAATTCTGTGTGACTGAGTTTTCAAAGCGCATTCATTCCACTGCCATTGCCAACATCAGCATACTATGCCACTGCTGCTGGAGGTAAAATTATAACCAAAAACATTAGCTATTATTATTATTTTTGTA
Source organism: Locusta migratoria (assembly GCA_026315105.1). Lineage (NCBI taxonomy): Eukaryota > Metazoa > Arthropoda > Insecta > Orthoptera > Acrididae > Locusta > Locusta migratoria. The sequence goes on from CM048755.1 coordinate 768,562,508, forward strand.
AATGCAGGATAAACAAAAAGTTCTGTAGGACGTGTTTGTAGCTACTGTGTTGAGTTAAATAACTCCCAGTAAATAATTATGTAGATTTCGTGATGGCAGATTCTGCTTGGCATAAAGTCCCTAGAGGTGTGATGAATGATGGGAAATGAAGGCAGCTAATCAGGAGTGATGTTTACTCTGTTAAAAATCTCCTTACACTTTGGAAACAATTAAGCGTTGTGGATGTACTTATTTTTATTAGTAAAACTGCAAAATAGTGATATTGAAAGTACATTAATGTTATTTCTGCTCGTTTCACAGGTAGAAATTAAGTTGTACCTTCTTAACAACATATCAAAAAGTCATTACATTCGCTGAAAATCTTTAAAATGGGGTGACTAATTTTGCATCTTTGGGTAGAAACAAGTGTTTTAAATTACCAATAAAGGTTACTGCTGAATGAAATGTGTTCTTTTTTATTAATTAGAAAATGTGTTACATCCATGTAGTGGCTGATTCTTGATGTAATATTTCCAACTTCGATCTGGTAGCAGCTTGTATTCCAAATATAATTCCACTCAATTCTCAAAATGACTATTCTTTCCGGCCGGTTTTCATTAATCATATGGGAAACTCTGCATCACAACCCCCTCCAAAGGTGAACACAGATCAAGCTGAAAACAGAATTAAGGACTATGGAACTGTGGAAAAAAAGTGCAATAATGAACGGTCCAAGATCAAGGTGTGTAACGAGCAACTGCTTGGTGATGATGTTGCCAGAGATGGAAACTTAGTACAGTGCTTACGACTTTTTAAAATAATATCCCGTGTTACTGACTGGGCGTCCTATCCTATCGTATATTTGAGTTCTCCCTCGGATGTGTGTCTGTTTGTTTTTCCTGAGTGTAAGTAGTTTGTAAGTCTAGAGACTGATGACCATAGCAGTCTCGTCCAAACTGAACATTCATCTGTGTCATGGTGAAACGTCCATTTGAAACAAATGGGTGGCACTCAGAGAGAGAGAGAGAGAGAGAGAGAGAGAGAGAGAGAGAGAGAGAGAGAGAGAGAGAGAGAGAGGGGGGGGGGGGGAGGAATGTTCAAATGTTTGTAAAGCTTATGGGACTTAACTGTGGGGTCATCAGTCCCTAAACCTTCAAACTACTTATAAACTATCTCATACTAAAGACAGCACAAACATCCAAGCCCAAGGGGGGATTCGAACCCCCGACTGGGAACAACCTCCCGCATCATTGCGTAGAGCCTCAAATTTGGGGGGGGGGGGGGGGTGAAGAAGGGTTGAGAGATGGGGAGGAGGAGAAGAAGATATAGATAGGGCGAGGGGACAGAAGAAGGTTGACAATGTGTGAGACTGAGGTGCTCCAGTCACGGTCAGCACGGCCACTTTGGTCGGGGGTTCGAATCCCCCCTCGGGCATGGATATTTGTGCCGTCCGTAGTATAAGGTAGTTGATAAGTAGTTTGTAAGTTTAGGGACTGATGACCCCGTAGTTAAGTCCCATAAGGTTAACAAACATTTGAACATTTTGATTATATCAACAGAGGGGGGGGGGGGGGCGATATGGAATAAGGGAAGACTGGAAAACATATACAATGTAGGAAATGATGTTAAAAATTAATGAACCATCCTTTATAAGAGGAGGGGAGGAGGAAACTAACAGATAAAGGGGATGGAAAGAGGGCTGGAGGAGGAAGGGGAGGAGTTGGAAATAGATGGGGAGGAGCTGATGGTGAGAGAGAAAAGGTAAGGTAGCCTAACAGAAGAGTGGAATAAATAAATACCCAGGCAACATCAGGTTTTCATGTTGTCTATTTTTTTAATAATTTGCTTAGATTCACATGTTCTTTGCAGTATCATGAAAATTGTAAGTAAATCAGTAGCTCTAGGCAGTCTAGCGGCCAGTGAGTGGCTTTGTGTGGATATGACACACAAGAAGAAATTTGTGGATACACAAGTTTTACCAACTTGAGGATTTTAGCAAGGTATAACCGTGACATCTCCTGGTTTTGGCACCTGGCCAGGAGTAGAGGTTTGGACCTGCATTCGAGAGGTCAGAGGTTTAAATCCGCTGATGGACATCCAGATTTATGTTCCCCGGGATTCCCCTAAATTGTTCTACTCAAATGCCGAGGTAGTTTCTTTCAAAGGGCATGGTCGATTTCCTTGGCTGTCCTTAGAAAAAAAGTTAATTCAGTTATTAATTCCTGCCATGGGAGAGAAAAAATCGCACTGACGTGTTTGGGGCCACTTTACATTTGTAGTTTTATAAGTTTTTGGAAACATTTTGGATCAAAATAATAAAAAATTACGACTCTACTATTGTGGTAATATCTATGCACCCAACATGTAATATTCTTTCTGACCGTATTTTAACAAACATCCAAAATTATATGACGTTTGAGTTTAGCTTTGACAAACATACTCTTTTTTGAACTTTTATCTCTTTGAACTATCATTTTAATATCTCTCCCACATTTTCATCATATTTTTCCATTAAAGTATTATCACCTGTCTTGGTAGTTCTAAGTTTATTTTCTTTGCCTGTACTGGTTACGAATGACTATAGGCTGGAACAAACGTAGCGTACATTTGGCATTCGGAAGAGTGACTATAGCCTGGATGCATACATTTGGTGTTCGTAAATCAGTTGCTGGCCGCAGTGGCTGAGCGGTCTGTGGCGCCAGTGACAGTCTGCTGGCCTCTACGGTCGGGGGGGGGGGGGGGGGTTCGAATCCCCCCTCGGGCATGGATGTTTGTGTCATTTTTAGTATAAGCTAGTTCATAAGTTTAGGGACTGATGACCCCGCAGTTAAGTCCCTTAAGCTTAATAAATATTTGAACATTTTTGTAAATCAGTCATGTGACATCCCACGCCCAAAAATCACTTTTGCGTATGCAATCTTCCCTTCTCTACTTGATAATTTTCTTCTTATAACTCAAGCATTGTCATTTCAAACCAATGGCACACTGAAAATTATCAAAAACACATCATTCTTAGGACAATGAATTATAATCTAATGTTGGTTAGTTAGTTAACACCTGCCACCGATAGTTCGAGAATCACGGATTACTCTCGCAGCTGTTCACCATAGCGTAATAGATGAGGAACTGGTTTGTGATGTACGAACATGTTACACGGTGGTTTGAAACTTGCTAGGGCGCGGTTGCTCAGTACGCTCGGTCAGAGGGTTGCCGGCATGGTAGCTTGGCACCCTCTGTAACGAGAAAACTGAGTTATCCGAAACGATCAAAATAGGACAAAATAAACCAACGTTCACAAAGTACCCATTCAAACTGACGAACCAATCAAAAGAGAGAAAACGAAGGACGGTGCAACTAACACCATCTGAAGAGAACGCCTGTTTACTGCCATGCCATGTCACATCATACAGAGTAGGTCACAATCACGTAGCTCACTGGCTGGCCACAAAGAGACGGTGGTCTGTGCGCCATCAGACAGCCAGTAAGCTAAGCGATTATGAGTTACTCTGCGTGACGTGATGTGGCACGGCAGTGCACAGGCCTTCTCTTCAGACGGTGTTGGTTCAACACCATATGTAATAAAAAACTGAGTAAAATTATCAACGAATAACCCAGAACAAATATGAACAAATGACCACAAAGCTTTGATTTCACTGAAGAAAAAAAACTACCACTGTCAATTTTTTTGTCCCACTTTATTTTTGCTCTTGTTTCCTAAAAGGTTCTCTCTTGTTAACTCAACGCAACTGTATTCTGCAAGATTCTGAATTGTTCAAAGGTAACAGCACTTTCACTGAAAAGCGCATTTGTTCTGTTTCGAGAACATGCCATGAAACACATAGCAACAAATGGTAAACATAGAACATAAACTGGGGAGAGACTGTTACAACAACTGTTGTAAATGATGTATTGATAGTACTAATTTTGTATATACAACTGAGTACTAGAAGTATGTGGAATTCAGTATTACCACACTTATTCTGTTTGTGATTTTAGCTGTAAAAGAAAAAGTAATCACGGTTTGATATAGAATATTTGCTCTTTATTTTAGCACAGAACATTGTAACATGAGCCAAGTCATATCTGAACTACAGGAAAGGCAATAGCATCTACGTTATAAGCGTTCATAGCAACCATGTCAAAGACAAACATTTTAGTAGACGCATTGAATCTAATTAATGACTTTCAATATATTCCACAAATAGTGAATAAACACTTAGAAAAGAAAAAAAAAGAAAAGGTAATTTTTGCAATGTATACACTTTCCTTCTGTTTGATTAAGGAACTACACTTTCCACAGAAATCTGGGACTTCCTTTACATACAAAACTACCTGTATCAGCACTTTGTGCAGAATGTTCATTACTACAGTATCCTCCCAGTTTACATGCACATGCTTCAGAAGACCATTGTTCAATTCGTTGTTACGTATTTCATGGCATGTTCATGAAATAGAACAAACACGCATTTTACAGAGAGCATTCTTACATATGCACAATTCTAAACATTGAAGAACATAGCTCTATTTAATTAATAAGAGTGTCTTTTAGGGAAAAAAATTTAGGGAGCGGCGGGTACTGAACCACTGACCTTCAGCATCACATACCGACACATTGCCCACTACGCTGCGGCTAACAAGTAGAAGTTGCGTTCATTAATCTCGTACCATCGATGGAAGTTTTCAACTGATGTTAATATGGCATTTTTAGACACTAGATTAACGTTTATCATATGAAGAACGATGTGTTTTTGTTAATTCTTCAGTGTGCTTTGAAATTACAACATGTAAGTTACAATATGAAAATCATCAAATACGCAATGCAAAATGGCATATGCTAGAGAGAGTTCTGGGCAAGGAATGTCATGTGACATCTCTGAACGGTTGGTTTTTGTTAATTCAATGGAGGGTGTTGTAACAGTATAATGTATTGAATACTCAGGACGGTACAACATATAGACATATGCACGGTACAGTGGTGGCAAGTCACGGACACAGCTAATGTTTACATGTGAGACCGGCGAGAGCTACACATGAAGTGAGGCACGCCTCGCACACCGCGTGCTCGCCCGGTCGTGGCGGCGCCATCGTGCGGCGGACTCGGGCGTGGTGCACCTTTCCGATGCCGCGGACGGACGGGACGCAGCTTGCAGTGGCGCACTCCAAACGAGGGTGTCAAATCTCCATTATTTTTGCAAATATCTCTCAAACGATACAAGATATGAAGAAAAACATAAGGGAGCAAAGTTGTAGAGAATTTTCTCCTCTACAAATTCGCGTCAGATGAACGGTTTATTTGCAATTAAAATTACATTACAAACGGCTTTTTTTTTTTAATTTCTTGTCCGAAATATTTGAAAAAGCGAGGTTATTGTCTCTGGTAGCCAATAATTATGTCTGTAAAATTTGGTGCTGAAGCGGTTGAATGGTTCGACCTAAAAAGTGGGAACACGTTACAGACATCGTCAAATTGCCATTATTTTTTAAATATCTCTGCAACGATGCAAGATATGATTTAAAAAAAAAAAAGAAAACAGAAGATAGTGAAGTTGTAGAGAATTTTCCCCTCTACCAATTAGGTCATTCAATTTTCATGTCAGATGAACAGTTTGTTTGCAGTAGAAAGGCGATTATCCGAAGTAATTGGGGGACATGGGTGTTCAGGAAACTGGTTTGTTCGGATAATCGAACTGTGCATGTTTATTTGCCAAAAAGAAGTACTGTACAGTAAATTTATTCATAAAAACAGGCATCTCTTTTAGTATTACAAAGTAACACACAAACGCAACTTCAGTATGAATATATAGTATGTGGTACAGTTTATTAAACAAAAACACACACACACACATTATATATTACACATTTTGCATGAACAATACACACAGTATACAAAATTAACGTTAAAAAATCCTTTATTTTGGTCTAAGCAAGCCTACATGCTTACGAGCAGCTACGTCATGTACTTGTTTCATTACAGATATCTGAAACTGGTCACTTTCAGCTTGGACTTCAAACCATCACAAGGCAGTATCTAAGCAGGTGAATGCCTCAGAAGCTGTTCATATACTTTCATCTTCACTTTCTGGAGTACTGATTGATGAGATGCTGGTGGCGTCATCTTTATCAGTGACCACGTTTACAATCTCGCTGTTCTGCACGATTTGGTGTCCTGGATCTGCATCATCAATATTCATCCATTCATGAATGTCTTATTCATCACATTCATGGCAATCTATTACTTTTAGCATACCAAGAATTTTGGACATATTCTGTTCGCCATTATCAATCATATCTTGTGAATTTTCTTCTGTGTCCAAAATTTTATTCCAGGCTTTTTTCATATTCTCTTCCTTCACACTATTCCATGCTGCGCTGATCATGTAGGACGTGTTTTTCAAGTCAATATTCTCATGATTTCTTAAGGGACTTTCTTCTTCATCCTCTTCTCTTTCTAAGAATAACTTATGCAACAATTCTTTCCTGTAATATTGTTTGAAAGTCTCAATAACGGCTTGATCCATGGGCTGTAATAAGGTGGTTACTTTAGGTGGAAGAAATATTACCTTTATGAACTCGTCTTTTTCGTTTAAAATATCACATGATGGACGAGTTGGTGCATTGTCAAGGAGAAGTAGTGTTTTCTCTCTCTTCCCATTCTTTAGCTGATGAGATTTTACAGAGTGTACAAAAACGTCCAGAAACCACTTCATAAAAATCATACTATCCATCCAGGCGCTCTCTTGTGAGGTGTACGCAAGAGGCAAGGCTGACATATACACGTGCTTGAAACAACGCGGTTTTTTACTTTTAGCAATGACGAACATAGGCAGTCGCACAAGCCAAAGCTGTAATACGTCCTTGCTTGTTTTAGAACCAGGTACTGCTAATTCATGATGTGAAACAAGAGTTTTTCTTCGTAAAGCTTTCCAGTTAAGTCCAGCTTCGTCAGCATTTTAACATTTTCGAGAGCATAATCTTTTTCTCTTAATACGTCCCTTAGTTTGAAAGAATCAGCTGCTGAAGAATCATCTGACAGTTTTTCTCCCTGTATTGTAAGCTCACGAATACAACGTCTTGACTTGAAGTGTTTTAATCAGCCTGTGATCGCTTTAAAGTTATAATGCCCTCCAAGTTTTTCGTTGAACTGCATTGCCTTCTCACACAGAATGGGACCTGAGATAGGTTCTCCTTGGGATCTCTTTTGTGTAAACCACTTGTAAACAGCATCATATAGATCTGTGTTAGTGGCGAGCTTCATAGTTTTACGGCTAGTTGATCCATCAGTAGAATCAAGCATAGCTTTAAAATTTGCTTTGCTCGTCTTTTGTTTTTTTACATCAGTAAGTGTCGACTTCCCCACCTTGTACTCATTGAATAAAGTGGTTGCAGATTCACCTTCTTCTAACCTTTTAATAATCTCGTACCTGTCTGTCATAGAAAGGACAACACGTTTGCGTTTAAGTATTTTGTATCATCAAATTGAGTTCTTCGCGCAGCAGCAAACAAGTGGTCGTAACAGAGAAACGGAAGGTGACTGTTTGCTGTTCTTGGGGGTTTGCAATCCTTCAAACTGCGTGGAGCGGCACGCCTCAACTCCAAGCTGGCACAGCTGTTGCTGTGAACAGCTTTGATACTGCCGCTACTTCTACTGCCAGTGCCACGCCAACAGAAGTGTGTTGATTGTTGAAAGACAGAGACTGGCGGCTTGGCCGGTCAGCAGCGCCTTGTGATGGCCCCATTAGAAGCAATGTTATGCCAGCAGTGGCCCAGTGCGGCGACTACTGTGGGAAACTTGGTTTGGGAGTGAGGGGGATGATGGCAGGTAGGGTGGACAAGTAACAGGTGCGAGCGAGTACACATTTCAGTTAAGCGGTCGTTTGGTTGACCGACGTTCGGATAATCGACGCTCTACTGTAAAATTATATTACAAACGGCTTTTTTTGGTATTACTACCATAGTTTTTGCCTGAAAAATTTGAAAACGGAGGTTCTGGTCTCTGGCAGCCTACAATTATGTCTGTAAAACTTGCTGCTGATCGGTTGAACAGTTCGTGTTCAAAAATGGGAACACGTTACCGACAGACATTCCAAATTCGCAATTATTTTTGCAAATATCTGTGAAACAATACATGATATGAAAAAAACATAAGAGAGAAAAGTTACAGAGAATTTTCTCCTCTACAAATCGGTTATTCAGTTTTCATGTCAGATGAATGGTTAAGCCGTTATTTTCATTTAAATTTTGAGCTGTCAAAAGTCGATCTCAAAGGCTCACTTTTAGTGTTACTACTGTAACCTAAAGTGGGCGAAAATGACTTTCCTATCATTTGTCTAAACAGCACTCCTTATTGGTTGACTTCACTTCCTGTCATTCATCGGGCCAGAGCTAACACGGACAACCAATAGGCGTGAAACTATAGAAGTTCATAGCGCGGGAGTTGAAGCGACTGTTCTATTTATTTTTACAAGTGTCTGTCATATTTTTGTGGCGTTACAGTAGACCATTCGATTAAATGAATGGAACTCAGTGAAATGAGGAATTCCCGTAAGAGTAAGGGCCACAAACTTGCCCACCCCTCCCCACTAATGATAGGATCATTGCCCGTCACCAGCATATTAAATATATACATGTGGCGTCTGTTCCGAAAGAACAGACGTCACTTCTGATCCTGCAGTTGTTATTATTTAATATTCACAGAATATATGACATCAACTGCGATTGGGCAAAGCCGAAAATGTGTACCCAGCCGGGATTCGAACCAAGGTCTCCTGCTTTCTAGGCAGTTGCGCTGACCCCTACACCACTGGGGACACAGTGATCACCACACCTGCAAGGACTACTTAAGCATGCCTCCCGTCAGATACAGAGACCCGGGTTCGAATCCCGGCTGGGTACACATTTTTGACTTTGCCCAATCGCAGTTGATGTCATATATTCTGTGAACATTTTTGTTTTGTTACTAAAGTATCATTACTTTTAGACTACAAACTGATCCATTTACATTCATGCATCCACTTACCGAGCACCCAGTTTTAATTGAAAAATACTAAGATTTTGAAATATTGATCGTTTCAAATGGAAATTACAGTGTGGTGAAAATTTTGCGTCGTCATGAATTTTCTTGTAACATGACAGTTTTGCTTGATGCTCTTAAACAAACACTGACTAGCACAACTTTGTTCCTGCATGCTCCACAGCTACCACTGCCAACATCGTCATGCAAGTACAGTACGTTGCTGCCTGTGATCTGAACATTTACCACCCATATATACTTGTTAATCAAAAGCTGCCATCACCTGAGCTACATTTAAACTTCGCACGTTATTTATCTTTGATTTTCAGGTGCTCACTGTGCACCACTACCGGTGATCTGTACTTTTACCGTCAAAATCTATGTGTCAGGCAGAAGCCACTGTCAAATCTAATTATTTATCTTTGATTGCTGTGTGAAGAGCGATATGATGGTGTTCGGAGGGGTATCTGTGGAGAGGCCAGACAAACGTGTGGTTCCTGAAGAGGGGCAGCAGCCTTTTCAGTAGTTACAGGGGCAACAGTCTGGATAATTGACTGAGCCTTGTAACATCAGCTAATGTGGCTTTGCCACACAGTTACTGCGAACAGCTGAAAGCAAGGAGAAACTACAGCCGTTATTTTTCCCGAGGACATGCAGCTCTACTGTATGAACATATGATGATGGCATCCTCTCGGGTAAAATATTCCGGAGGTAAAATAGTCCCCCATTCGGATCTCCGGGCGGGGACTACTCAGGAGGATGTGATCATCAGGAAAGACAATACTGGCATTCTACGGGTCGGAGCGTGGAATGTTAGATCCCTTAATCGAGTAGGAAAATTAGAAAATTTAAAAAGGGAAATGGATAGGTTGAAGTTATATATAGTGGGGATTAGTGAAGTTCGGTGGCAGGATGAACAGGATTTCTGGTCAGGTGAGTACAGGGTTATAAATACAAAATCAATTGGAGGTATCACAGGAGTAGGATTGATAATGAATAAGAAAATAGGAATGCGGGTAAACTACTATGAGCAGCACAGTGATCACATTATCATTGTCAAGATAGATACGAAGCCAACACCGACAACAGTAGTACAGGTTTATATGCCAACTAGCTCTGCTGATGATGAGGAAATCGAAGAAATATATGAGGAGCTAAAGGAAATTATTCAGACAATTAAGGGAGAGGAAAACTTAATTGTTATGGGAGACTGAAATTTGGTAGCAGGACAAGGAAGGGAAGGGAAGATAGTAGGTGAATATGGTCTGGGCAAAAGGAATGAAAGAGGAAGCCGCCTGGTAGAATTTTGCACAGAACATAATTTAGTTATAACAAACACCTGGTTCAAGAATCACAAAAGAAGGTTGTATACGTGGAAGAGACCAGGAGACACCGGGAGATACCAGATAGATTTTATAATGGTAAGACATAGATTTCGGAACCAGGTTTCACAGTGTAAGACATACCCAGGGGCAGATATAGACATAACTTGTTGGTTATGAACTGTAGGCTGAAACTGAAGAAACTACAAAAAGGTAGGAAAATAAGGAGATGGGACCTGGATAAATTGAAGGAACCTGAGGTTCTTAAGAATTTCAGAGGGAGCTTTAGGCAACAATTGACAGAAACGGGGGAAAATAAAACAGTAGAGGAGGAATGGGTAAAATTGAGAGATGAAATAGTGAAGGTAGCAGAGGACAAAATAGGTAGGAAGGCAAGACCTACAAAAAATCCTTGGATATCACAGGAGATACTAAATTTAATCGATGAAAGGAGAAAATATAAAAATGCAGTAAGTGAAACAGGCAAAATGGAGTACAGACGACTAATAAATGAGATTGACAGGAAGTGCAAAATGGTTAAGCAGGAGTGGCTAGAAGGCAAATGCAAAGATGTAGAAGAATGTATAAATAGGGGAAAAATAGATACAGCCTACAGGAAAATAAAAGAAACATTTGGGGACAAGAAAAGCAACTCTACGAATATCAAGAACTCAGATGGGAAACCAGTTCCCAGCAAAGAAGGGAAAGCTGAAAGGTGGAAAGAGTACATAGAGGGGCTCTACAAAGGAAATGAACTTCGAGACAATATTGTAGGAAGGGAAAAGGATGTAGATGAAGATGAAATAGGAGATACTGTACTGAGAGAAGAATTTGACAGAGCCCTGAAAGACCTAAGTCGAAACAAGGCCCCTGGAGTAGATGATATTCCATCAGAGCTACTGAAGTCCCTGGGAGAACCATCCATGACAAAACTGTTTCACCTGGTGTGTAAGATGTATGAGACAGGCGAAGTACCCTCAGACTTTAAGAAAAATGTAATAATCCCCATTCCAAAGAAAGCAGGTGCAGACAGGTGTGAAAACTACAGAACCATCAGTTTAATAAGTCATGGCTGCAAAATATTAACACGAATTATATACAGAAGGATGGAAAAGCTGGTAGAAGCCGACCTCGGGGAAGATCAGTTTGGGTTCAGGAGAAATGTAGGAACACGGGAGGCAATACTCACTTTACGGCTTATCCTAGAAGATAGATTAAGAAAAGGCAAACCTACATTTCTAGCTTTTGTAGATTTGGAGAAGGCTTTTGACAATGTTGATTGGAATAAACTCTTTCAAGTTCTGAAGCAAGCAGGAGTAAAATATAGGGAGTGTAAGGTTATTTACAGCTTGTACAAAAACCAGACAGCAGTTATAAGAGTTGAAGGGCATGAAAGGGATGCAGTGGTTGGAAAGGGAGTGAGACAGGGTTGTAGTCTTTCTCCAATGTTATTCAATTTGTACATTGAGCAAGCTATAAAGGAAAGCAAGGAGAAATTTGGAGAAGGAATTAAAGTTCAGGGTGAAGAATTAAAAACACTGAGTTTTGCCAACGACATAGTAATTCTGTCAGATACAGCAAAGGACCTGGAAGAGCAATTGAATGGAATGGACAGTGTGCTGAAAGGTGCATATAAAATGAACATTAACAAGAGCAAAACTAGGGTAATGGATTGCAGTGTAAGAAAATCAGGTGATGCTGAAGGAATTAGATTAAGTAACGAAGCAATATAGGAGGTAGATGAGTTTTGTTACTTGGGCAGTAAAATAACAAATGATGGTCGCAGTACAGAGGATATAAAATGCAGAATGGCAATGGTAGAAAAGCGTTCTTGAAAAAGAGAAATTTGTTAACATTGAATATTGATTTAAACCTAAGGAAGTCCTTTCTGAAGGCATTTGTATGGACTGTTGCCTTGTATGGGAGTGAGACATGGACGATAAACAGTGCGGACAGGAAGAGGATTGAGGCTTTTGAAATATGGTGCTACAGAAGAATGCTGAAGATTAGGTGGGTGGATCGTGTAACTAATGAGGAGGTACTGAACAGAATTGGGGAGAAAAGAAATTTCTGGCATACCTTGACTAAAAGAAGGGATAGATTGGTAGGACACATTCTTAGACATCAAGGAATTGTGAATTTAGCGTTGGAGGGAAGTGTGTGGGGTAAAAATCGCAGAGGAAGACCAAGAGATGGATACAGTAAGCAGATTCAGACACATGTAGGTTGCCGTTCTTATGTGGAAATGAAGAGGCTTGCTCAGGATAGGGTTTTGTGGAGAGCTGCATCAAACCAGTCTCCGGACTGAAGACCACAACAACAACACATACTGTATATGGGTTAAATTGGGTTTTTCGCCACATCACAGGTCTAAATAGTTGTGGTATTGCATTCTTCAGTAAATACGAAATATCCGGCCCACACTGCAATTCGAAACTTGAAATGTGGCCCTCGTGACATAGTAAATTGGAGACCCCTGACCTAAATAATTCCACACTTTTTAAACCAAATGCTTTCTTTACAGAAACACAAAATAGATATGTGATATTCAAATAAATACCATTCCATAATTCTTTTTAACTAACAGCTCAATATTATAACTCTGTAGAAAAAGGCTTAAAGATTACTATTCTGATTTGTTTATGAATTATAATTTTTCCATATTTGCACTATTCAAAATATGTTTTAATATTTTACTAGGTAACATCATTCTTACAACAGTATTGGCCAACACAAACTGTCAACACACAACATGAATCTGAATATATATGTCCAGGCTAGAAGCATATTCTCCAGACAGCAAATTCACATCATTAGATGAACCATTTTCAAATTTGGCAATAAAATTCTTCATGACATTGGACCAAATCATCAATATATCAAATTTCACCAATGTTTCGGCCACTTGTATTTTAAAATTATTAGACACAGCACTTACTAAAACTGGCAAAATTTATATAGATTGCTATCAGGACGTTTACAGCACTAACTGGTGGCAGGGCAATTTTTATTGTTACTGATTTTAACTGCCTCACTGAAAGTTACAAAACCACCAGCACCACAAATTTTAGTTATATTCTGCCAGTCATTCATCTTTCATGTAACAGAGTTAACTTAACTCTCTACTTTAACAATTTTAGTTATTACTTTGTTTTACCAATCCAGTCCCAAATCTTCTGAGATAGAGGAAAAACTGGAGAAAGCACTTGAGGATATGTCTAAATATTATAGACATGACTGCGTAAAGCCCAACCCCACAAAGGCACATGTATGTGGTTTCCACTTAATACAAAAAATGTACACAGAACCCTGCAAATCAGATTTGAAGAAAGCACTTTGAGCATACAAACACCCCTAAATACCTTGGTGTAATAAGGTTACTAATGTACCAACATAACTGCCTGAACTCCAGGCAGAAAGTAGGCTCAAGGAATGCTCTACTTAGAAAGCTAGCAGGGAGCAGCTGGGTAATGAACACCAACATACTGCGTACCACAACACAGGCTTTATGCTTTTCAGGATGAGAGTATGTCCTGCTGAGTGTGGAATCGATCTGCACATGCCAAAACTGTTGATATCACCCTGAACAAAACCTGTAGAATAATTACTGGGTGTACGAAACTGATCCCTCTTGACCTCCTATTTAACCCTTTCCGTCCGAACCCACAGGATCGTGTGTGTTTGGATCTTAATTTCTTACGCCAACATCAATCTTCTGGTATGCTTCCAACCAACATGCAATGATAGTTCAGGCTATGCGCTTTGCCTGAATGATGATTGTGTGTAAGTTGGAATCGTATAAAAAAACTGAGGTTGGAGGAAAGAGAAAAATAAGGACTCGCACGATCCTGTGTGCTTGGGTGGAAAGGGATAGGGCATCTGGCTTTGCCTTGCCAAAAGACCACAGAACAGCTGCAGAGTACACAGAGTGATTCAAGCGAACCTTTGATGAGCAAAATGTTCCATACAATGCCCAAGTTCTACCAGGAAGACTAAAACCAAGGAAAAGCTTTTTGAGAAAGGTACGAATTGAATCGCCTAAAAACTACGCACTGCAACAAGCATGCCCAACCAGAAGCGAACTGGACTGGAAGACCCGGCAAACCCTGAACTGGATGAGACTGGGAGTTGCACCTGTGAAAACTATTAAAGCTAAGTGGGGTCTGGCGGACACTGAGGATTGTATGTGTGAACGGGGTGAACCTCAGGACATGGCACACTTGCTTCAATGTTCTATTTGCCCAGAGTCCTGTACCCTCAATCATCTATGGTTGGTCAGTGATGCGGCAGTTGACTTGGCCCAATATTCGGCCAATAATTTAGGTTGTCTAAGAGTCCAGACTCGAAAAAGTTAAGTTTACTAATGAGACATAATTTACACTAACACAAAAGAGCATTCAGAATGTTATAAGTTTAAGAATTACAGTAACTGTTCTTCAGCAATGATACCAAATTAGAAAAAAATGTAATTGTTTCTTGTAAGGCAGATAAAGATTACAGAACTTTCTCACGGTTCCATCTGAATTCTCTAGTACAAAGCAAGTAACATAACGAAAAAGTAAGTACTCACCTATAGGGGGTCAATGCATGCAGCACAGAAATATATAAATAAATGTATATATATTAGACTATATTTTGAGCATTACCCCTTTCTCTAGCAGGGTAGTCAAAAAGCCCAGAATTGACTCTTTAAGAAAATTCCCCGAAGACTTAAATTGAGTGATGTGCACAATGTTCATGTCATTAACAAAATTGTAATACTTCTATTAATAATGCCCTTAATTTATTTGAAAATTGTTTTTCCCCAAAACTAACTCAGATTAGATCAAAGTCTACAAAGAACCCATGGCCAGTGTCAGTCAGTGAGAAAAAGCTCTGATGTAAATACCATAGGTCATTTGAAAACACTGCGAAATATTGAAGATAGCAACAGGGACATCAAAGCAAATGCATTATCAAAATAGTATAGTCACACTGGATAACAAAACACAGACAAGATGGTATATAGTAATGGAAGAGACTAGTAGAACCAGAGATGAGGAGGAGTATATAGCATTAAGAGGACGCAATACACTGGTAACAGATGCGTGCAGTGCTGCTGAACTTCTCAATAAGCATGCTATAACTGTTACTGAAAAGAAGATGGGGGTGTCATGTTCAGTAGATATTGCTATGGAATACCTGACACTAGTCAATACAAATAACTACAGCAATAAGAATATAACCCTTACAAGCCCAGCGGAAGTGATGCCTACCAACAAATCAAAAAATTCTAGTGGGCAAGATAATATGTTAACAAAATTGATGTATGCCTCTGAGTTTAGTGACTTTCAAGTTATTTATGTAACTAGTCTTAAACCAGTGGACATTTCCTAAATGGTTGAAATATGCTGAAATTTAGTCTTTTTATGAGTAAGGACATATAGATACAGTAAAACATCCCTTAACAGACACTTCCCAATAGTGGACTCCTCTCAATAGTGGACATTTTAAAATTCCCCTGCAAAACAACACTAGCCTTTACGCTAAAATTGTACCGAATAGTGGACATTCTCAATAACAGACGCAGACACTGCAATATAGCCCCGAACAACAACCGAAACTTCCAAATAACGGACAGCCACAGCCGCGCATACTGCTGCCCCTTGAGGGCCACCTAATCCCAGTACCAGCTACCTACGCTGCAGGTGGAAGGGAAGGGCCCGTACCACAGGGACGGCTGCAGCTGCCGGCTTAGCCTGCCGCTTAGGGAAACCTAAGTGCCACGGCAAACAATGTCCACAACACCTGGGGAAAGGTGGAGTCTACACCGTCTACAGCACTCAAAGGGGAAGTGAGGCAGTAGTGTTTCTATCTTCGAGCGAGTGAGCTTATTTACGTATTGTACTGCAAAATGTCGCAGAAACAAAAACGGTTAACGTTGAGTGAAAAAGTCGAGATCATCAATGTCTACAAAAAGGAGAAGCTTAGTGTCAGAGATATGGCCATGAAGTTTGCTGTTGGAAAAACACAGGTCAGTGACATTTTTAAAAACAAACAGGACATTCTAAAGTCGTGGACTGCAAATGATAACCTTACCTGTAAATGTGCGTTTTCCAACACACGAGGCTTAAAAGTGGACAGTTTGACATTTGAATGGTTCTGCCGTGCTTGCAGCAACAACTTGCCAGTTAGCGGACCTCTGATCTGCCAAAAAACTCACCTTCACCAAGGAGTTAGGGCTACACAACTTTAAAGTATCTGTAGGTTTGCTCAACAAATTTAGGACACACACACATTTTTGAACCGTGTGGTGAATCAAGTTCAGTGTACGAACACATTGTGTCAGTTTGGCAAAAAAAGATAACTGTTTTTTGTGGGGGTTATGAAGAAAGAAACATTTTTAACTGTGACAAGACTGGTCTTTTCTTCAGAGCTCTGCCCAGTAAAACAATGGCTTTGAAAGGTGAAAACTGTAGAGGAGCCAAAATTTCAAAAGAATGTCTCACTGTTCTACTGTGTGTTAATATGATAGGTGAATTTGAAAAGCTGTTCATTATTGGTAAGGCTGCGATGCCTAGCTGCTGGTATTGATTTGAGTAAATTGAGCATCAAGTGGTATGCTAATAAACGATCTTTGATGACAAGAGCAATAATGACTGAACAGTTGTTCGCATTTGACAGAAGAATGGGAAGACAAAGGAGGAAAGTCGTATTGTTTATGGATAATGCCACTTCCCATTGTGATGCTACACTAAAAAATGTTAAAATAATCTTTTTTGCCGCGAAATTCAACTTCATAGCGCCAACCACTGGATCAGAGCATTATTAAAAACTTTAAAGTGTTTAACATACAAAAAGTAATGAGGCACATTTTGTCTTCAATGGACAATGTTGAATCGGGATATGAACTCGGAAAATCTATCAATGTATTGGATGCAATTCTGTGGATTTCTTCAGCCTTAAAACAAGTAGTATCCACTACAGTCAGCAACTGTTTTAAGAAGGTAGGGTTCATTTTTAATGACTGTGCTCCAGCTATTGCTGACATTGTAGAAGAAAAGAACCTCAAGGAACATGAGCAAGAACTTCAAACTTTAGCAGAAGAATTCAGTGCACCTGTGGGATACGCTAATATTGTTGATGAACTGTTTACTGAAAGTACATAACTAGTGTAAGTGAACTCATCCAAGAGCTTCATCAAGAAGGGTGTGGTGACAATGTTGTGAATGGACAACAGGATGAAGATGAAGAGGAGATAACTGAATCGGACTTCATTCCACTTTCCAGTAAGCAGGCAGTGAAAGAGGTAAGAAAACTGAAACACCATTTTTTAGTGAAAAGTAATGAAGTGGGACTCACTTTAATGTTAGCTCTCGAAAAACATATTGAGAAGACAATCATAAGTGACTCTCTGGTTCAGAAAAACATACACGATTATTTCAAACCATGCACCTGAAAGCACGAAAGGAATTTTAGTAATGTACAGTACCAATTATACTAGTGTATGGAGGTTTGTTAATACAATACTGTACTTAAATAAAAACAATTTTTCAGTAGTTTAATTCAATATTTATCAATAGAAGAGTACTATTCTATCCACAGTGCATTCTACATGCAGTAAACTCCCGTTTATCTGAAATCCGCTTTTTTCCCCAACAAATTTTTACGATTTTCATGGCTCACATTGGTGCTGTCTGACGCATCGCGTAGCTACGCTTTTGCTCAGCTAGACTGACACTTGACTAGTGTCAACTTCTCTGCGCCTGTGTGGGTTGATGTTTCAGCACATTTCATGTTCATATTTTAAGGTTTCATGCCATTGCCATCTATCTGAACTCCTTGGAAGTACAGCAGGTATGTTATTTCTCTATGCAGCGCGACATGCCCTGTCGAAACTGACAATGAGAGTGTATAGCCAAACACTTTCCGCCTGTTGTTGGTACATCAGACGAAGCCGAGCTTTTAACAATTATCATACAGCATACTGTTAAGTAGTCGTGTAGGCTTTGGTAGTACAGGGGATAGATGTATCAAACGTTTTGTCATACACACAAGTTTTTCAGTAAAAAACATGCAGGCTTATTCAGTCCATATCTATAACATTCTATGTAAGCACGTTTCATGATCATATTTTGCTGTATTGACGCAGTTTGGAGTGTTTCACGTGTGAAAATTTTCGTTATATAGAACCGACCACTGCCCCGATCATTTCCGATAAATGAGTGTTTACTGTATTGTATTATACATTGTATTTTTAAAATGTTCAAATGTTTGTGAAACTTAATAGACTTAATTGCGGGGCCATCAATCCCTAAACTCATGCACTAGCTTATACTAAAGACAGCAACTGTGGTGTCGCACAAGTATGAAGTGCTCGCCACGTACTTACGCCGCGCGCCGCCATGCACGCACGGCGCGGCATTCTTACGACGTCAGCCACGAGCGCCCTCTGCTGCAACTCCGCTCGTGGCCACGACTGCTGCATCGTTCACTTGGGACTGAGATAGGAACCAGTTAACACTTGGGAATCAGCTAGGCACCAGTTAAGACCTGGCTATTGGATAGGCACTAGGAATTATCAGTAGGCAGGCCTCTATCTAAACTACGTATCAGCATCCTGCAGTCAAGAACTATGTACAAGTTAAGTATTACTAAGTCTCTAGGAAATATATCTCATTCTAATTTACTCTAGTGTTTCTAGTTTCTGCTGTCCCACTGGCTGGTCACCTCAGTACCTGCATACGCGTGCATCCTTTATTCCTGTGTCAGTCTCTTTCTACTCGGCCACCGACACATACGATCACCGGAAACAAGACACAAAAGTGGCGACGAGGATGGGATACAAAAGTAGCGACGATGAGTGATAGAAGGACCTTGGACCAGCCCGCTTGCAGCAGCCAGACATCAGCAGTTGCACACAGAAATTGCTCCCGCCCACCTGCCCTTATTATAAGATTTTTGGGAGAACATATACTGTTACATGTTTTGTGAACTTTTTTCTTGCAGAGAGTTTTCTTTCATATTTTATTTGTTTTCTTATCATTTACTTGTATGCACTGCGGCTAATCAGTCAGCATGGCCACTATCCCGAACCTGAACTTAATGGAAATTATTCAGTTACAGATGGCGCAAATCATGCAACTACTCCAAGCGGTGTCACAGTTGACGGCACAGGCTCACCAACAACAAAACCAGCCGTCGCTTCAGCCGCCCACATCTGCAGCCGCACCGCTTCCTACGATTCGCCAGTACAACGAATGTGAGGAAGAATGCTGTGATTATTTGGCGCAATTTCAAGAACTTGTCGCGGCTCATCAAATTACAGGTCAGACTATTAAGCATATGTTCCTCTCTGTGGTAGGCACCGCGACTGTATTGCTGCAGAAACTTTTACCCCACGCATCTCCTCGTGATCTAGAATTCGATCAAATTGTAGATGCCCTGAATGC
Source organism: Locusta migratoria (assembly GCA_026315105.1). NCBI lineage: Eukaryota > Metazoa > Arthropoda > Insecta > Orthoptera > Acrididae > Locusta > Locusta migratoria. The sequence continues at coordinate 768,582,250 of CM048755.1, forward strand.
TCATTATGAGAGAAAAATTCTCGTAGCTGCAGCGCGGTACCGATTTTTCAGACTTAAAAAATTACCGCAGCAGTCACACCAAGAATGGATCACTGAATTGAAGGGCTTAACCCGCAAATGTAAATTTACTTGCTCATGTGGACTTTCTTATAGAGACATGATGTTAAGAGATGCGATTACGCAGAACATTCAGGACCCCAGAATTAGGACAGCAATTCTAAAACAGTCTGACCCTTCGTTAGACAGTGTACTGCAGCTTATAGAAGCACATGATACGTTTGACTTAGCAGATGTAGAAATGCAAAACCACAGTGTTAATTCAGTGTGCCGTAACGGACGCTTTCCTAGCCGTAGTTCTCAGTCTAGCCCTAGTGATTCTTATTTTTCTACCGGCCGTGCTGAACAGACAGTGAACAGTAGCCAGTGTAAAAGTGCGACACAAAGGTCACCCCGTCGTGTTCGAAACAGTAATTTGAATAACGGGCGCCAATGTTCATTTCAGAAAAATGTTCGTAAGTCTTGCCCTCAGTCTTGCCTAGTCGCAACGCAACCTGTTATCAATGTGGCAAATCGGGACATGTTCAGTCAGTGTGTATGCAGAATGTAAATTCAAAGACCAGTAATGTTAGGAACAGTGCTTCGCAAAGTGCGAGAACAGTGCATGCAGTAAATGTCATACATGCTGTGGACTTGAACAGTGCTTTGCTTGAATCTCAAATGCAAGACATTTCTGCACCTACTGCACAACTATGTAGTGAGCCACGTAGCAAGCATCGTTGAGCGCATAATTCTGTGCAACGGAAAAGGGTTCGGGACAAGCAAAATGACAATGTACAGTGAAATCCTGTAGTGAATCTAGTGCCTTATGCAACTTCTCATTGTAATAGTGCCCGGTACTGTGTAGCTAGTGACAGTAGACTTGATGTAGCTACTCAAAGTCATTTTAGTGCAGTAGCCTCGCATTGCGCGGATGCCAATCCGGCGGTAGTGCCATCTAGTGACAGTGTTGTTAATGCGCTGTATACCGATTCTGTGCCGCTTACTTCACTATGCGGCCCGCACATGCGCAAGCGCAGCAAACAAGGTGTATCAGACGTTGCCCACATTCGCGCACCTGTCGAGCGCCACAAGCAAAAACTTTTTGTGACTCTTCCCATAGAAAATAAGACTGTGCAATTTCAGCTTGATACTGGTTCCGCTGTCACTTTAATGAATAAAGACACTTATGAACTTCTGGGCTCACCAAAATTGTCGTCACAACAAGTGCTAACGGCTTATACAGGATAAAATATTCCCGTGCTAGGAACGTGTAGCCTGCCCACCTCTTTTCAAGGTGTAACAAAAACAGTTGCTTTTGTTGTTCTTCAGGCCAAATCTACACAGAACATTTTTGGACTACATGCATTTGATTTGTTTGGCTTATCAATTCAAAGAGATGTCCTTCAAATTTCGTCAGTAGTGCCTCAGGACAAAATCAATGCATCGTGTGAAAAATATAGTGACTTGTTTTCGCCAGAATTAGGCTGTGCAAAAGACTTCGTGGCACATGTAACTTTAAAAGAAACTGCAGTACCAAAATTTCGTAAAGCTAGACCAGTGCCTATCACAATTTGTGATAAAGTTACTGATGAACTTAAACGTTGGCAGGATAGTGGGGTGATTTCTCCTGTTTCTGCAAGTCAGTGGGCCTCGCCTTTAGTAATTATAACCAAGCCGTCAGGAAAACTTCGTCTCTGTGCGGACTTCAAATCAACAGTGAACAGTCAAACAATTGTAGATACTTACCCCCTGCCCAGACCTAAGGAACTTATGGACAAATTAGGACAGTCTCACTTCCTAAGAATGTGCACGACTTGCAAGCAGTAATGGGAAAGCTTAACTATTATTTCAGATTTATTCCCAATGCCTCTCAGATTGCAGCTCCACTGCATCGCATACGTAGGAAGAATGTTCCTTTTGTATGGTCTAAAGATTGTCAGATTGCCTTTGACAAACTAAAGTCTGCACTCCTCAGTGAGGCATGTTTGATTCCCTTTGACCCACAGAAGCCTGTAGTGTTAGCAGTTGATGCCTCTTCGTACGGTGTGGGTGCAGTAATCTCACATCGTATTGGATCTCACGATCGACCTATTGCCTTTGCATCCAAGCTACTGATGCCAACGCAACATAATTACAGTCAGATAGAAAAGGACCCCTTAGCAATCATTTACGGCGTCACAAAGTTTCATCATTATCTCTATGGCAGAAAATTCTATTTGTTGACAGACCACAAGCCTCTCACGTCGTTGTTCTCACCCACAAAGCCAATTCTGCCACGAACGGCACAAAAGCTTCAGAGATGGTCCTTGATATTGTCAAATTATCAGTATGAGATTTTGTACCGACCTAACACTAAACATGCCAACGCGGACACACTTTCCCGACTTCCGGTTGGCCAGTATGTGTCGTTTGATTCTTCAGAAATGGCATGTTGTCAGATAGACTCCAGGGATGCTTCCGCTGTCGCAGACTTCCCTTTGAACTCTCGTCGGGTCGCACAAGAAACAGCTACAGATGCAGACCTAAGTTAGGTAGCACGTTTTGTTCGCTATGGGTGGCCTGCCAGAGCCAAAGACATTGAGCAGCCTCTGGTTCGACATTATTTTGCACAATGTCATGCATTGTCTTTAAGTCAGGGTGTTCTGTTGTTAAATACTGACAACGACAAAATAAGAGTGATTGTTCCTCGTCCCTGCAACGAGAAGTCTTACGCCTCCTGCATCAAGGACATTGGGGTATTGTTAGGACAAAGCAACTGGCCAGACGTCATTGTACCTGTGTTGGTATGTACGCTCAGATAGAGAGCATGACGTCACAGTGTACTGTTTGTGCGGAGCATCAGGCGGGTCCTCCGCAACGTTTCTCAGACTGGCCACGCCCCAAGGGACCATGGCAACGGTTGACTTTGCCGGACCTTTCTGGAATATGCGCTGGTTAATTGTAGTAGACACTTTCAGCAAGTTTCCTTTCATGATTGTCTTGAACTCAACGACAGCGTCTAGTACAATCAGTGCCTTAACATCAGTGTTTTGCATCGAAGGTTTGCCTAAAACTATCATCAGTGACAATGGACCTCAGTTTGTTAGTGCGAAATTTCAACAGTTTTGTCGTGCGAATGGCATTCAGCATATCACCACCGCACCTTTTCACCCTCAGTCCAATTGTGAAGCAAAACGTTTTGTTCGAACATTCAAGTCTCACATGGAAAAGATGAAAGATCAGCACCCCAGGCAGCAAGCTCTTCAAATTTTCCTGTCTACGTATCGGTGCACGCCACGTGACGGCCCGTCTCCTGCCGAGCTGCTACACGGCCGCCGTCACCGCACTCTCCTTCACCTGCTGCAGCCTCCCACGCACCGAGTTGGTTCGTATGGCGCTTCGCGTTTTCAGGTTTCTACGGCAGTGCTGTACAGGGTGTTTGCTGGAAACAAGAAGAGATGGTTACCGGGCACCATTCAGTGTGTGCTCGGTCGCAATATGTTTGTTGTACGTTCTTCCACAGGGTCGGAGATGAGGCGCCACGCAAACCAATTGCGCCTGCACATTCCGCGCTAGCCTGTCTCGGGTTTCTTGATTCCAGACCCAGTTCACCGCTAGGGAGCACAGCCACATCGCTCGCCAATGGGTCCAGCGTCTCCGGACTATGAGATAGTACCCATGGAGATAGACGCGCCTCCATTGCAGACGTCGTGGCTGTCGCCGCCCCAGATGACAGAGTCACCGAGAGGGACTCCGGGACCGTGTGTTCCCCCGCTGCCTGGGCCACGCACCTCAGAAGATGACCTGCTCCCTCTGGGCGGAGGCGTGTGCCCTTCCTCTCGTTTTTGTGGGTTTCCCGAGGGATCGCAAGGTGGATACCGGGGCGCGGACGGCGTCTCGATCCCAGCCTCTGCTACGACGCTCGTTCCACCAGTAACGCCCCCGCCCAGGCCCTCCTCCCAGTGCCATCACCGTGGCCCTCAGCCCTACGCCATGACGGCGTGGCAGATTGGGGGGGAGGGATGTGGTGTCGCACAAGTATGAAGCGCGCGCCACGTACTTACACCGCGCGCCGCCATGCACGCACGGCGCGGCATTCTTACGACGTCAGCCACGAGCGCCCTCTGTTGCAACTCCGCTAGTGGCCACGACTGCTGCATCATTCACTTGGGACTGAAATAGGAACCAGTTAACACTTGGGAATCAGCTAGGCACCAGTTAAGACCTGGCTATCGGATAGGCACTAGGAATTATCAGTAGGCAGGCCTCTATCTAAACTATGTATCAGCATCCTGCAGTCAAGAACTATGTACAAGTTAAGTATTACTAAGTCTCTAGGAAATATATATCTCCTCCTAATTTACTCTAGTGTTTCTAGTTTCTGCTGTCCTACTGGCTGGTCACTTCCGTACCTGAACACGCGTGCATCCTTTATTCCTGTGTTGGTCTCTTTCTACTCGGCCACCGACACCTATGTCCACCGGAAACGAGACACAAAAGTGGCAACGAGGATGGGATACAAAAGCAACAATCATCCATGCCCGAGGGGGGATTCGAACCCCCGATGGGGAATGGCCTCTCGCATCGTAGCATAGCGCCTCAATGCACTCCGCCGCGGCCTCGTATTTTTATCCTTTTCTTAATAACGGACACTTCTTAAAAGCAGACAATTTTATTTTCCCCATTGGTATCCGTTGTTCAAAAGTTTACTGCACTATGAAACTTCAATTTCACTCTTCCTTGAATTCTCAAAAATTTTACAGAAGATAATATACAGCTGTCATCTTAACGATTTGATTACAAATATTATCCATGTCAGAATTTCTATTTCTAAAAAATTCTGATATTGATGAGTCGGTAGTTCATTCATTAGACAACAAATTACTGACTACTGGTATATTTTGTAATCTGACCTAAGCATTTCACAGTGGCAATCACAATATCATTTGGAGCAATTTATAATATTACGGTGTAACAGGAAATGCTGCAAAATGGTTCAAATCCTGTAACTTTGACAGAAAACAAACTATCAGGCATCATTCAACTAGGAACTAACAATATGTGGTGCCACCAAGGTACCATTTTAGGGTCATCTTTCTTGTGTATATCAATAATCTTTAACATTAACATTACCAGATGCCAACTTTGTTTTGTTTGCAACTGACTCAAACATTGGAATAAATAAATAGAATTTTCCGCCTTCAGTCGACAGAACATAATACGAAAAAGGAAAAATTACTGATGTTCAACAAAATTATTTATCGAGTTGGGCCATGATTAGGTAACAACTGAATGTTGTTAACATATGTACACAGATGTGACATAAACATGTTATTATTACAGGAGATACAAATTGCAATGTTCACAGGAAAATGTTACATTTTATGTCACTGAATTACAGTTAATGAAATATAAAAAGGCTATGTTTATATGTAAAGTTTCAAACCTGACATGTTAAATATTTTTGTTAAAAGAGGGGAATACTAATAAAATTATAACACTGGATATCTAAGCATAACACTGCACAGTGATATGAAATTTGTGGGGAAGGCAAATGTTTCACTTTCATTTATTGGGAGAATTTTGGGAAGGTTTGATTCATCTGCAAAGGAGACTTCATATAAAACACTTGTACGACCCCATCTTGAGTACTGCTCAAGTGTTTGGGATCCCCAACAGATCAGTTTAAAGGAAGGAGGACATAGAGGCAGTTTATAGACAGGCGGCTAGGTCTATAACTGGTAGATTTGATCAATGTGCATGTATTACTGACATGCTTCAGGAACTGAAATGGGATTTGCTGGAGGGAAGGCGACATTATTTTCGACAAAACACTGTTGAAGAAATTTAGGACAGAATTTGTGGCAGACTGCAGAACGATTCTACTGCCGCCAACCTACATTTTGTATAAAGAGCACAAAGATAAGAACAGAGAGATCAGAGCTTGTATGGATGCATACAAGCATTCACTTTTTCCTCATTCTATATGGGAGTGGAACAGGAAAGCAAGTAACTAGCAGTGCTACTGAGTACCCTCCAGTACACACCTTTGAGTGGATTGCAGAGTATGTATGTAGACGTAATAAACTAATAAATGTTTTAGTTGATGACTAAAACTTGTTTTAATAGGGGGGGGGGGGGGAGGAAAACTGGATTTGATTATTTAATACTAAACTGGGAACCTGTGCCATATGTTTATTTGTTTCCAGGATTTCCAATAAAGCCAATGGCCATGCCACAGTAGATACACCAGTTCCCACTAGATTACTGAATTAAGCACCATTGGGCTTGGCTATCACTTGGATGGGTCACTGTCAAAGTCTGCCAAGTGCTGTTGGCAAGTGGGGTGCACTCGGACCCTGTGAGGCTAATTGAGGTGCTACTTGATTGAGAAGTAGTAGCTCAAGTCACAAAAACTGACACAACAGCCAAGAGGGCCCATTCATACCATAATAGTGATGCCTTTGAGTGAAGGACAACATGGTGGTCATAGTACACAATGCGTCGCTCCGGGCCTATGGGACGGCATCTAGTAATTATTTAGTACTTCCTACAGTGTCGTGTTTTTGCTTTTTTAGAGACGGAGTTTAGCGGTTCTGAAATATGAGACTAGAAGCTGCCACAACTAATGTTTGTGGTCTAATTAGGCAGCAATATGCTTACTTTTAAAACTCAAATACCAGTGCAAAAACAGTAGTCAATGAATCCCCCCTCGGGTATGGATATTTGTGCCGTCCTTAGTCTTAGCTAGTTCATAAGTAGTTTGAAAGTTTAGGGACTGATGACCCTGTAATTAAGTCCCATAAGCTCTACAAATATTTGAACATTTATACATTTATCTGTGTTTTTACCACTGAATTTTAATACATCACCCAATGAAAAACGGGAAGTTAATTATTGCTATATTGCTAATCTTTGAATGTATTTCGTAGTAACAAAAATAAATTTCTTTGGCTAAACACTTACAATGTGCAAGGCTTGAGGATTCTTGCACGACTGGTTGCTACAAATATGTTATTTTCGAATATGTAATAGGTAGGAACCTAATAGTAAGCTTTAAAATATAAAGATTTGCCTCTCTTAAATACCCTCATGTGTTCTCTCTGTATTTCACATAACTAATGAGAGATGAGAAAAGATTGAGTGAATTTATTGCACCGAAAATGAAGCGATTGTCTAGTTTAGTGTTGCTGGCTGTGCATATTTGTGAAGTTATGTGGATACAGCGACAATGAAAGCTCGGCCATTAATGGTCTATTAGCCCCATGATTTAATTACAAAACACTAATCATTTGAAAGAGAGATTTCTTGTTGGAGTGTTGTGATGCAGCGAAGTTATCTTAGCACATAATCAGTACCTCTCATATAATTGCACTTCTCTTCAAACCATGTCATCTTTCTTCTGTCTCATTCCATCCATAAAACAGCATACACTTTCACACACTTACATGTCAGAAATATAGTTATGTTGTGGTAGAAATATTTCAAGATTTTTGAGTTCGTGGTTTGGCAGAAAGTAATAGCACAGTGAAAGTACATTGAAAACAGTGATTTGTTTACATTTGGAAAGACTCAACACCATCACACGATTGGCTGTGGATGCTTCCTATGAGTCATCGTACAACTACCAACAACTACATGCCAAACAGAAGCCTCCAAAACCTGAAATACTAAATTAATCAAATGGAGCTGTTGCAACCGTTTATGTTCCACAATCTGTAATTGATTCTTACTGGAATTCATGTTCCAAATTGTCAGAAAAAAACTTAAAATCAGGAAACAGAACCAACAATAACTGTATCATAATATTTGAGAAGAAAACATGTAGGGGGGAAAAACAGTAGAAAGAGCTTAACTTTAGATGAGATTCAACCTACAGTAAAGTAACATTTTCAACTTGCCATTTCAGATTTCTTTCAAATTTGGCGCATTCAATGACCCATATATAAAAGACTGTAATTCTGGTTCTAATTAAGTTACAGCAAAGAAAATGGTACCATCGGAAAGCTAATGAATAGACCTTTACATTGATATGCCACATGGCAGGTTTCTGAATATTTTTATTCTACAGGTCAATGACTTTGAATTTTGACCTTTAATATCTCAAAACACCCCATCTTCAAGTTTTCTGAAAAAAATATATTTTATTGTTCCATTATGTTACTGCAAATATGGTAAATATCAAGATGGCACACCAAAGACATCATTCACAAAAATTATTTTGTCAGCATCAACACACTGCCAAAATGAAAAAGGTAACTCACAAATATGAAACACAAATTAGGGTAACATACAAACCATAAGTAATATTCTACAAAAATATGGTTTGCATTATTATAATGGTATTATGATGCATTTACACTACAATTTTAATTAAATGGCAATGAAAAGTGATTAGATCTCGTCTCACAATTCTCCAACTACAGTGTTAATGAACTTCCTGGCAGATTAAAATTGTGTGCTGGAACCGGGACTCAAACCTGGGACCTTTGCAAAGGTCCCAGGTACAAGTCCCGGTTTTGGCACACAATTTTAATCTGCCAGGAGGTTCCATATCAGCGCACACACCGCTGCAGCATGAAGGTTTCATTCTAAATTGCTAATGTTTACCAGATCTGATGCAGGGAGATTGTATGTCCTTCCAGTTGGTGTCACTGGATCGACTCTTGTGATAATGTCACATTTTCTGATGACATAAGAGTCTGGTTTGGCATGAAACACAAATGATGGAGATGGTCCATGTGGATGCAAGAAGTTGACCTTTACTTCATCTGTTTCTTCACAAGTTTGTAAGACATACGCAACCTACCAATGATTGTCATACATACAGGCAACAAATCTGTGTGTATCTGTTAACAGCATTTCATTCGACTTAGCAATTACTGACTCTTCTCTACTCAGTGAAGAAGTCCTTACTAAACCTTTGTTAACACGTGTTACACAATGAAGCTTATGGGTACCTGGAATTGTCCTTTTATTTTTGAAATGTTCATAACTAGTTCGCGACCTATCGCGCATCTTTTAGTTCGCGACCTATCGCGCATCTTTTAGTTCGCGACCTATCACAAACATTTTAGTTCGCGACCTATCACACATATTTTAGTTCGCGACCTATCACACATATTTTTTAGTCTGCAACCGGTAGCTCTCCTTTCAGTTCGGCCAAAAAGTAGGTCGCTCTTTTTAGTTTGTCCGCTCGTTTTGGCTTTTGCTACCGCTACTAAAATGACATCTGAGCTGCATCTCAGTTTGAAATGACGGCAACTGGCAGAATGGAATCACGCGATTCTGCGTCCCCTCGCTGTTACCCGTCAGTCTTCGGAAAAGGAGCGGACAAACTAATAGGTGAGGGATCTGCGAACTAGTTCGCGTAGTACGCCTGTGGGAGCTCTCTTCCGAACTAGTTCGTTTTTGGACTACACAAGACTATTGGCAAGAACAAAGTGCTTTGGCCGCAACTGACAAAATTTTGAGAATCTAGTATTTATATCTGGGTATTTATCTTTGAAATAGGAATACAGTTCCTTAAGGTTGTGCAATACTACCTGCTTCTGCTTATGTACTGTAATTCCATTTTCTTTCACAGACAAAAAGTCTTTTCTTCGTGGCATCATACAGCACACATCATGATCACAGTAAAAATCACTCACACAATGAACGTTTTTTTCACATAATGTCTTACCTGGCTTTGGATTTGGTGTCATCAATATACTATGTTCTACTACTAACTGTTTTGCTTTCCATACCATGTAATCTGAAGCAGAAAATTCTTTCATAGTTTTCCTTATACTCCAACAGTTAGAATTTGTATTTTGTCGCACATATGGTCTGAATTGTGAAACTTATCTTTCAGCTGGGCGATGATTTCACTTTCTCCTGTTTCATTCTCTTCTTTTTCCTGTTGTGCCACATTAGTATTCTCCGACACAGAAGTTTCTCCCCCCCCCCCCCCCCCCAACTTCAGTTTTTGCTTTGGGTACTTTTTCTTACTCTGAAGCCGCATCTTCTTCACAGAAGACTCACCTAAATACTGAAGGCTGCTGTTTAAATAATCCGAGTACCAGATCTGAAGCTACTTCATCTTCATGTAAATCTTCTCTGGAAGTACCTGGCTCAACTGAGGCAACAGCTGCAGTGCTTGTTGGGATTTCTGATATTTACTTTCTATATTTACTGCAAATTATTGCACCTAAAAATACATTAGGACATTTGTTTATCATCCACTCCTGAACATTCCTTAAATTCTTCTGCACTCCTGCGTGACTTAGTTCCCAAAATGGATCGCAAGAACACAATTTTGACTTGAAAACCATTTTTTACAAATTATTACTAAATGTTTCTTTACAACACATATACACTGCACTTTGATTAAACAACCCACAGCCATGGTGATTAAATAAGTCTCTCTGATTGGCTGTTCACTGAAACAGGCTAACGTTGATTGGTTGAAATAAAAGTGTCCCTGATTAGCTGTCCAACAGAATAAAAGTAACTGCTATTTGCTGGTTTTCTAGGAAGGAAAAAAGAAAAAGATCTAGGGCAATATAGCTGCTGATGGTGCACTTAAGTAGACAAAATAATTGTTTGTGAATGATGCCTTTGGTGTGCCATCTTGATATTTACCATATTTGAAGTAACATAATGGCACAATAATTCCCACCCCCCCCCCCCCCCCCCAGGAAATTTGAAGATGGGGTGTTTGAAATATTCAAGGTCAATGTCCTTTAGAATAAAAATATTCAGAAACCTGCCATATGACATATCAATGTAAAGGTATATTCATTTGCTTTCCAATGGTACAATTTTCATTGCTATAACTTAATTAGAAGCAGAATTACAGTCTTTTATGTTGAGACTGACGCATGTAAATTTCGCACAAATTGCTAACTTTCCAGTCCTGTAACTTTATCTGCAGTGGTAATACAGCCCTGCAAATTGATATTTTCCATCTCTTATCTGTGTCACTCGTTAGCACAGTGGTAGAGTGCCAGACTACAAATCCAATGGTTGCGGGTTTGATCCCCGCCAGGTCCTAGGATTTTTATGTCTCACTTTCCACTTCTTTCACCTCTGGCAGTGTTGTTAATGTGAAAAATATTGAGTAGCACCATGGTTTGGAGCCTACGTTAAACTGTAGGTCCCCCTATAACTGGCTAGGCAAATCAGTTCGAAGGTTGGAGGAAGTCAACGGCATACCACCTCCAAACAGGAGAATGCCTAGTAAAGCACTGTGGTGTTCAAACAAATCTTCGGACTGTTGACTGCTTTTTATCTGTGTTATTAAATGCACCAAATTTGTAAGATATCTGAGGAGGTCAGGTTGAGAGGTGGGTCAAATTGACGTGGAATGACCCAAATGTAATTTGTACTGCTTTATGCTACAAGTCATAAGCTTACTTGTGTAGTACTCATTTTAAATTGTATCCATTCCATAAGATTGTCAAATTACTTAGAACATACCAACTATTGCAATGTAAAGATAATGAATTAAAACAAAAAATTGAACATAATTTAGTGTGTCCTCCATTTTTGTGAGTTTGTACCAAGATTTATTTATTGCCAGTCAGAAAACAAAACTTTAATTTTCTTTACAATATGAATAAAATTTCGAAGTCAGGGAAAGTATTACAAACTTTACTGGAAAACCTGGAAAAGTCAGGGAATTTTTTGAACAATTTTATGTGATTTCAGAACACATAAGTGTTTATTAATGATGGTGCATTTAACACATTTAGTTCATCATTAGTAATGGTTTCATTACATAAGATGGTTTGCCACTTCGCAACTTTAGCATATTTTTCTTGCTGGCACAGATACTTTTGGTGGCTAACAGTGTTTACATCTTGATGCACATTTTGAACAAAGTAATTGACCTCACATGGGTGTGTGATTTTCATAATCAAATGTGACACACTTTTAGACATAAGCCCACATTGTAAGGTTTTTGTATAATTTTCACATTTCTTCATCCAGACGTGTTTTTTGGTGGCTTTTATAGCCTTAATTGCAGCAGGTGAATTACTCTTTGTTTTGATGTTGATGTATTTAGATGTAATTTTGTGATTTAAACATTCTCTGTTGAACCATATATACTGTGTGGCTGTTAGCTCTCTTGGACTTTATTATTGATATCAGCACAGAGAAACACTTATTTAGTATTTACAAAAAATACATAGTAACTGATACAGTTATCCCTGATAGCTCAAGGCATCCATCCCTACAGCCATAAATATGCAGCTTTCCATTCAATGATTCATTTCCTCAAATGAGTTCCATTATCTGATTCTGCATTTCAATCTGAACTATAAATCATATATAACCAGGCCCTGATTGACAATATACTACATAACACGAAAACGAGAAAATTTGCACCACTTTTTATTTTTTCCAACAAGACCAAGTCAATTGGCACAAAAACTGGTGTCTCAGCCCATATTTACTAAAAATTTCAGATTACCTTGCTAAAATGTTAAAATCCTGAAACTACTGAACTGCATTTTATATTAAAAAAAATAAAAACAGCATATCAAAATATTTATTAAGTCATGAAGATAAAATTCAATCCATAGCACAGTATGGTTTGTATAAAATCATACACAGACAAGGTGGAAAAGTGTATGTAGGCCAATCTGGCAGGGCTGTAGCTATTAGATTATCAGAACATCAGAGAAGTTAGAGGTTATTTTTGCCGAACACCTGCTCACAGAAAACCATACTTATAATGAAGACTGTGTAAAATTACATTCTCCCAAGAAAGATGACACTATTAGAAATACTGGAAATGAATAAACACATGGCACAGGACACCAGTTAAGTATGAAATAATCAAATCCAGTTTCCTATTTCCTCCTACTAAAATAATTTTTAGTTGTCAACTTTTGTATTTACCAGTTTATTAAATGTATCCAATGTTGCCATTTCAGTACTATTTTACAATGTAACAATCCAGCTCCCCACACCTCCCCTACCTTTTTAACAAAAATATTCACCACATCAGCTTTGAACCTCTGCATATAAACATCAGCTTTTCATATTTTAGTAATGTAATTCAGAAGCATGAAAATACTTTCCTGTGAACATTTCCATTTTTATCTTCTGATAATATCTTTGTGTCACATCTGTGAACATATGTTAGTGACATTCAGTTGTGACCTGATGATGGCCTAGGAAACCTAAAGCCGATTAGCAAATAATTTTGCATTAAGAATTTTTCCTTTTGATATTATTGCAATAAAAGGGAAATTAAGTATAAGTTTAGAGAAAGATTCAAATTTTCACTGACATAAATAAATAGATCCTAGCCAATTATCTGTCACTAACCCTAGGAAAAACGTACTATATGCAGTTTAGAACTTACAATCTGCTAAGATACAAGAAGCTGACAGTATTAAATTCTTGAACTTAGAGCTTGATAATAACAGCTATCTAAAAAACAATCTTGAGTTGCCACATCAAATAATCGATATTGTACATTTTTGAACTCTGAACACTTTAGCCTGGCTTGATTAATTGCCCCAGAATATAACCACACATGACATTATGGAATGAAAGTAAGAGCAGTACACTGGCTTAAAAAATATCATTAATATCTTAAAACATCAATGTAGCAAAAATAATTTGTTTAGGTGTTTTAGCAGTTATGTTGGATGCTCCTCCCAGTTAAATTTATTATCAAGAAGTAAGCTTATGAATTTAGCACTGTCAACTTCTTCTATCTGTCTGTCATAACATTTTGGGCATATACTGGCAGGGACTGTTTTATAAGTTGTAAATTGCATATAGTTTTTTCCCCTTATCTTTTTTAAAGGTTTGGTGACAGAAGTGATTAGGAATTTAATCAGCGAAAGCAGGAACTTTCACAATGTCATACAGTTTGAACAGAATGTACTGATACAAAATTAAGATATTTTCATTTAAGTGCATACAATACCAATAATGTGCAGGTGTCTGGTGTATCAATAACAAGCAAAGTGCAAAAACATTGTGCTTTTATATATATGTACACTACTAACAAAATAAAAACATACCAATGCAACAGTGTGTCCTGCAGGTATTTCAAATGAAATATTTTTCAATACAGGCTTTTCAGGAATATAAGAAAAGCTGACATTCACAAACTTTATTTCACCCTTAGTTACATTTAGAGGTTTTGCCCCAGGTGCATCAAAAACTTCTTGATCTTCTTGAAGCAAATCAAACATGTTTTCCATATCTACAAAGTTTTTTTGTATAGCCCTGTAAGAAAATCAGTTACATATTTAAAAGCAACATATAAAATAAATAAATAAATTCACCGAACAATTTCAGAAATAATTTTGTTGCCCGAGTGCAAAAATGAAGAAACTAAAAACTCACATAGTATTCAATGCTAGCATGTCTGTTAATGTTTGTACTACTTATAGACAAAGTATATAATATTTTCAGATAATGTTTTAAGTTTAGGGAAATTCTACAAGAATTCATTTTCGTGTCACATTTTGGTACAACAAAAGAATTTGAGAATTTTTACAAATGTGATGCCAATGAGAAGGGACAAAGAAGCAGAAAGAAAGCATATGGTATTCAATGGGTCAGTAGGCAGTTTCATAGTGAAACCTAACAAAGCTTCTCTTATAACTGACAAATAAGTGAGAGTTTCAAAATATTAATAATATAATTATGATAAGTTGTAGCTCACCAGAGAAATGACTGCAATCCACAAGGTACAATGAAGGGACAATCACACTAGCACAACTACAGCTTTCCTTCACAGACTTCATAAAAAAAAGGACTGCACTCACACATATCGTTAGACTACATACTGCACACACGACCATTACATAAATAACTGCATATTTTAGCCAATAATTAAGCATTTAACAAAGGTTGGATGGATGGTTTGAGATTTAAAGGGACTAACCGACTACGGTTATCAGTCCCTTTAATAAAGGTATTTAGACAACAGTTTTCAAACTAGAGTCCTTTTTCTGCCCATTTTTTTTTAACTTGGAACAAGTTCTAAGAGTTTTCGATTTATTAAATGGAGATAAATTCTTCATGTTTACTCCAAGTATACACTGTCGGATAAAAAATAGTACACCTGGAAAGATGACATTCATTTTCATGTGCATGTGGGATAGTTCATGCACTGCTAACGGTTTCAGCATCATATGAAACAGACAGCGAAGTGACATAGCTGCCAGAGCAACATCTATGTGTATCCTGTAACAGTGCCGGTGTGTGGTATTGTTGCAGTGTTGCACAACTCACAGTTTTTTAAAACTGAGTCTAACTGTTTTTTATATATTTATTTTGTTTAGAAAGCCTAACCTATACCATGAAACATGTCATAAACAACTACTTTTGGTCATATAATGTCCCGTAGCCCTGTAATGTGCCATTAAATGATCTGGCCTAGTGACCAGCTCAGGAGGTTTGCATTCCAGCAGCAACTCCCCGGTAGGCAGCTCGGCAGCAGCGCGTCCAGGCCCAACAGTGGCACCTTGTACCTCAGTCGCGAATGACTTCACAGGGAGTTACATGCTGGCTGAAAACCTCCTGGCTATAAGCAGTTCCCAGTGCTCAGCTATGTGGCACAACTCTACAAAGGACACTGCTCCCCGTGCTTCTCCCAGCATTCTTTCTATTCGGATATGTCATTGTGCCACCCGTTACTGACATTTGAACAGCATTCACAATAATTTTGTTTCATTCACAAATAACCTATTAATTTAGATCATGATGTGGTGCTGTTAGCCCAACAGAGTTTATAATAATCAAAAACCTATGGAAGACATTCACTGTGTGCTCGAAACTGTTGAAGCTAATTTTCTTAATTCCTATGACATCAGTCAGAACAGAAAGGAGCTTTTCACCTAAAATTTAATGTTTGTAAACCTATTGGACCAAACTGCTATGGTCATCAGTCCCTAGACTTACAAACTACTTAAACTAAGTTAAAATAACCAAAGGACAAAACAAACACACACACACACACACACACACACACACACACACACACACAGGCGCGCACGCGCCCAAGGGAGGACTCGATCCTTCAATGGAGAGCAACCACATGCTATGCAGCAAGCTTTTTATTTTGCAAGAATAAAATCATTATTATGCAACTCTATGCTCCATGAAAGATTGTGAGCCTTAGTGCTGCTTTTCATTGAAAGAGATCTCATGATGGAGATCAGCGGATGAGTGATAAACTTGCACTGATAAAAATAGGAGGCCAAATTTCCAGTACAGTTGAGGTACGAATTAGTGTACATGTAATTTATAATGTATAATTTCTCTAATTTTCAGTATTTTAAATGATGAATTAATTTCATGTCAACTAGGAATGTAACGTATTATGCAACGACTATTGATAAATTGTGGCTAGCTCTCTGACACAGATATTTTTGTCATTGATGTATATCTAACTTTTCACAGGATCATAAATTGGATGTGCAAAAATTCAATTTCGTGACCTTCATACGCCAAGACAAAGAATATTTTCCTCGTAAGTGTCTCATATAAAAATGTAATATCGAAACTTAGGCGGAACACCCTTCTTCAGGTACCACCAACAGCCACTGCCATTTAACAGGTAATGTTTACAGCCATAAGACTCGAGTGATATCAACACGTGAAGTGACAAGACACCGTGCAACAGAGACACACTAATGCTGCTTACAGCCACCTGAGTGAGTTTGAAGGGGTATAACTGTCACCTTCCAAGTGGCGCGATGGTCCTTTTGGTGACCTGTTACAAAAGTCTGATATGCTGCATCAGTTGTGCAAGAATGCCCGTTGCAATGGTAACGTGAACATTCTCACACATGTAGAAGATGTTCCGGACATCCACACAGAAGAGATGTCTCGTAATGATAACAGTGGTATTTGTACAGCTGCCACAGTACAGATAAGAGTATATGTGAGTGCAGAAGTGTCAACACGAACTGTTATTAACCAGTTACTAGCAGTGCAACAATGGGCACACACACATCTAGCTTAGCTTCCAGTCACACATCATCATCGACATGTGACACTCGACTGCTGCTGTCAGAGTATCACTTAGAAGATGGAATGGTGGGCCACGGTGTTCATCAATGAAAGCAGATTCTGCTCGGAAGTGACTGACAATCGCTTCCACACATGATGTACACTTCGCAAGTGATATCTTTTAGTGTGCATTCACTCAAAACATACAAGCTAAAACTCTCATTCAACTTTACTGTTTGTGGAGGGAATGCAGACCCACTCAGTTTGTGAAAAACATTGTAAGACCCCTTCTCTTGCAACAGGAATGGTTCCAACAGGATAATCTTCACCTACAACATGCATGTGGAACTCAACGTACTCTGCAAGATTGGCAACCAAATTCCTGTCTGTCAGCACGATCTCCGAACTCGTCTCCGATCGAGCACGTGTGGGATGACAACTGACTCATTGACCCACAACTCTTGCAGAACTTTGTTAACAGTTTGAGAAGGCACAGAATAATGTATCCCAGACAATATTTAAAATTGGTAAGATCAGAAGGACGCCAGAATTGGAATCTGCATTGCTGCTTGTGGAGGCTATACCAACGTACTAATGTGTGTGTTTCGGCACAAATTGACACCTGATACCTCACTACTGCTTGACCTATTGATCTGTAAATGTAATAATTTCATTTACTCCATATACACTGTTTCAAAACCATGAATGAAAATGTAAGAAGAATAATGTGCTGTGTGGTTCTTTGTGACATTTATTTTAATGTTTTATTGTGTAGCACATATTAATGCTGACATGTATTACATTAGCTTGTCTTAATACCTAGTTCAGTATTGTTATTACATACAGTTAAACCATCAAACTGTGGCAAAAAGCAAGTTGGACCACCCTGTTGCACATCATGTGACTGAACACAAAACCCTGATTTCAGTGGCTGTTTTACAACCTGACCCATCTGGATCTTCCCCTCCACCACCAGCTCTTCTGAACCGCACAGATGGGAGTTTTTCTCCTCAACACATTCTATGGTTCCACAACAACTCTGGCCTCAACCAAAGAGAATTTACCAATCCTACACCCTATACCTAACATTATCCCCCCTTCCTTTCCCACTCATTATTCTGTATCCCTCCAATTCATGTCTTCCTTCCAACTGTGTGTCACCCCTTAAAATATCCCCTTAATTAAACCCTTTTTTATTTTCCTTATTATTTATATCATTTCAATTCCCTGCACTCCTTCCCCACACTCCTCTGCACTGCCCTTTTATCCTCTCTCGCCCATTTCCTTCACTGTATTCAATGCCGCAGCTCACATTCCCGCCAATCAGAGCCTTTTCAATCCATCATGCAATGCAGTACTTTCAATCGCCACCCTTACCCAGCATTCTTCCGCCTCCACTCCCCACCTCACTCACAGTCAAGATGCCTGTGGCACTGGAGTGGCCGGACATGGTGATAGTGTGTGTATAGTTGTCCAAGCGATTGTGTGAATGTTTGTGTTTCTTTTTCTGATGAAGGCCATGGCCAAAATTTGAAACCTTTATTTGGTATTAATAGTTTTTTTTATCCATACAGTGTTTGTGTATTTACTTTAACAAAAGAACAAGCAGTCAGTTATGAAACCACCACCTCTTCCTTCTTCTTCTTCTTCTTCTCCTCCTCTCCTCTTTTAAATAGGTGTATTAAGGCAGTCACATTTTACTTTAGTTTTCAGAAAATGTATTTGAAGTTAGGCATACATGTAAATAGCAGAGGTTTGCATGCTCCAGGAGTATATAGTGTCCCCATGTGGGTGTAGAAGTGTTTATATTGGGCAGACTGTTCAAACTGTTGTTGAGCATTGCACAGGAGAGCACACATAACTCATAAAACAAAGAGAACTTACTAGGTCAAGCATAAGCAGAACATTGCCCAACAAATGGAGAAAAAATTCAGATTGTATATACACAGTACTGTAGTGCATTGCCCATCTTGGCGTTCTGTGCATGTACCTCCAGAAGGTTCTGGACACAGCTTTGCAGTTTCGTTAGTAAGACACCAGACTAGCATCAGCAGTCAGTTTTACTACTGATGAAGATGGCGAGCTTGTGATTGAAAGCTCAAGGATTTTATTCGATGTGACGTGGCTTGTACACTGAAAACATTTCATAGAAGACTGCCACCGTGAAAGACTCCACGGGCATATAAATATAAGAGTTTTTCAGGCTCAGAGAGCATATTTAGTAAAACATGCCGCATAATGTGCACTGAGATTCAACTCCCTGGCAGTTATCAAGAGAGGCAAGATTTCATTTAGTTGCTCTCTCGAGTTTCAACCTTTCAGGTAAATGGCAGCTAGCATCACTGGACAGCTGTAACTCTCGGACAAGAAAAACTATGCCAGTATTGATGGGAGAAAGTGATTTGAGAGTGCTTACAGGCCACCATTGCATGCCTTGTTTCACAGATTTCAGCATTACTGCAGCTTCGTAATATATTACACTATACTCATAAAATGAAAGGACTCATGATGCTGCATGTGCTGTCCTGTGTGGGAGGAGCTGTGATAGCAAAACTGGTAAAAATGGCCGTTGTGACTATTCATGTGAATGGATGGATGGTATTGATATGGTCTGAAGATGCTGATATTTTGACATCAAAACCGGTTGCATAAATAAAACAATGAGTATCAACTACAATGTACGGCTGTTGCTGGATGTATAAATACTTTTAATCACAAAAATGTTTACTTCTCCAAAAACAAGAAATCAATTTTGAAGACCTTAAATAACACTTATAAGCCTCACTGAGGTTAGAAAGTGTTATAGCTCATTAATACCACTTTCGACTATCAGCATATAACAATTGTAGAGGTCAGTGGTTCAAATCTTGATGGTTCTAGTTTATTTTGTATATAATTTTGTTTTTCATTGTGTACAATAGTACCTACAGCATTTAAATATGAAATATATCTAATGTATGGAAATTTTTTGATGAAAAAAGTATGTCTTTTGTGTATTCTTATTTCCAATATTTTATGAATGAGTCTTAATAATGATGGTTCCAATTGACTTTTTTCACAGTGTGCACTTCACTATTAATTGAAGACAGCTGTGTTTGGTTGTTCAATTTGTGAAAGTTTATCCAGTACTACTCCAAGAATGTAGTGTTTTTTAATTGAAACAATAATTAATAACAAATATTTAACAATAAACAGAAGATGCACATTTTTCATAAACATTACTCTTTGATATGTTTTAATTACCAAAAAATAGAGATGGTGCAAGTCACACTGTCAATCCTACAATTTCATGATTATCAAATTTGAACACTAGTGATAAGCCACGGCAACTGTCAGAGACTGCTGATTTCATGTGTAATAAAATGTAATAAGTCGATTTTCTTGAGAATTTTTTTAGATGTAAACTTGATATACCACAAAAATATTTAAAGAAATTACAGTAATCCCATACCCAATACTAATGAATTTATGCAGAACAGTCCAATTATAAGGAGTATTTATTCTTTTCCCATAGCTGTCACTCTCATGGAATTTCAATACTGCAGTGGATCTTTCATCAGAAGCTCTACAATAAGATTCTTGCATGCTCCAAAAACTCATGCTGTCATATAATCCACTGGATTTTGCAACAGAAATGCTGTCTCACATGTTTTCATTGGTACCAGAAGTATTAACAGTACAGCTGCAGACGGACACTGTTCTAACACAAGTCCGACCTTCACACACAGAATTACAACTGAAAATCTTATGGAGAGTGGTCCATCAGACTCTCTTACCCTGCTACATGTAAACACTACTGAAATCTGCTCTTGCTAGACTCTCAGACAGTCGCAAGTAACACACTGACAGTAACTGACAGAAAAATTATCCTTTAGTCTAAACCATTCTGCGAGTACTAACAGACAGTAGCAAACAATCTGAGAAGAAAACACTCCCAGATGTATCCCAGCCCTTACAGCCAGTAAATGAAAAATATCACTAAGTAAACTTCAATGGTATGAAGAGACTGGCACAAAAAGAAAAACTAAATGCACCTATTATTGTTTAGAATGTCAATAACAGAGAATAGATAACAACTCACTTTAAAGACGATTGCTGAACTGCAGACAGGCACGTAGCATAGACAATTACTTTCACACCACTTAAATTTTTTGTCATGGTCTTCATCAGAAGAAAAAACACACATTCACTCAAATGTAACTCAAGCTCACATGACCACCATCTATGTTTGCTCCAGCGCAACGACGTCACTCGCGGGGGCGGAACCCGCACCGCACGAAGGGGTTCTGCGGCAGGACCTCCTACCACTGATCAGCTGACGACTGTGGAACTGAAACTGGGAGAGGACCCTCCTCCAACAGTGCTGCAGAACAAGGACAGAATGCTACAGAAAGGGGGGAAGGGTTTGTAGGTGAGGAACAAAGATGGCAGACCCGTAGCTTGTCATGGTGGCGGATGAGGGTACCGATGGAAGAACGGACCTCACAGAGATGACGGCCATGCCCCCAAATGAAGACGGCTGGGACCCAGCAAGGACGGCAGCTGTAACCTCTAGCCCAGACCGCTAAACCTGGAGCAAAATGAGACGATGGAATAGGAGGGGGTGTGGAAGAGCCGGGATACAGAAGGGACAACAGCATCCGATGAGGAAGCTCGGCGGGGCTATGCGGACTGGCTGGGGTGGACCAATATGAAGAAAGGACCCAAAGGAGGGCATAAGGCACGCACAGACACGGCACTTACTTACACCTTCAAACTGTGTACAAAACGCTCCGCCACCCCTTTGGACTGTGTATGAAAAGGTGTGGCGAGGACGTGGCGGATCCCTTGCGTGAAACAAAAGTAGTTGTGATGTAACTTGCGGCCCGTTATCCATCACCAACGCAGCTGGGAGACGTTCAATAGAAAAAACACAGCTGGGAGACATTCGATAATAAGTATCTTCAACAGCGAGCGTGTAGTAACAGCCACAGACATGGAGGCCAGGCGAACAATGAGTGCGAAGTTTGAGTATGCGTCAAGGACCACAAACCAATAGCTGCCCAAGAAAGGCCCCGCAAAAACAACACAGAGTTGCTATCAAGGTGCTGACAGAGCAGGCCACAGGAAGAGATTTTTTTTTTTTTAGGGCGCACAACTGCCAGAAAGGAGAGTATCAAGAGAAAGCTAAAACAGAAGTATTAAAAATCAAATAGTAGGGTTAAATATCCTTTGATAAATTAGCCATGTTGATAAAACGCAAAACGCGAGCAGCTGCTCGTGTGTCGTCAGCTAAAAGTTCCTCCAGAGTAGATGGCAGATTAAGGGCTACACGGAGATGATTAAAATTAGGACAAAACAGTAAAACATGTCGCACCGTCAGCAGTTCACCACAAAAGCATGGCGGTGCAGTGTTGGTGGTTAGCAAATGACGGTGGCTGAATCGGCAGAGACCAATCCGCAACCAGGCCAGGATGATCTTCACTCACCGAGAAGGGCGTGAGGAGGTCCCCCAAGCGGTCGGGATCGGTTTTACAGTTTATTGTTATGGAGTGAGAACCACGAACTCTGCCAGGATGACACAATACACCGGCGAAGAGCCCGTTGAATATCGTCTGATGGGATGCAAAAGGAAGCCACGCGAGGCAAAACAGCTGCTGTCTTGGCCGCAGTGTCGGCAGTCTCAATCCTGAGCACACCCACGTGGCCAGGGACCCACAAAAAACAAACGATGCAGCCTTTATCTGCTAGCAACTGAAGGGAGCATTGGATTCGGTACACGACAGGATGGGTCAAGGAAGGGTCCCTAAGACTCTGCAGGGCATTAAGGGAGTCGGAGCAGATAGCATAAAAGGGATGGCGGCGACGGCGGATCTATAAAACAGCCTGGTGGAGAGAGAAAAGCTCAGCCGTGAAATTTGAGCAGCGGTCAGGGAGCTTGTATTGGAACAGGTTGTCCCCGACGACGAAGGCAGATCTGATACCGTCAGAGCTCTTGGAACCATCAGTGTAGATAAATATGGCATTGTCGAAATGCGAACGGAGTTCGACAAGCCTCAAGCGGTATACCAAATCCAGGGTGCTCTCCTTGGGGAGCGAACTAAGTTCAAGGTGGGTGTGAACCTGGGCCTGATGCCATGGTGGCAATGGGCTCTCGCTCAACTGAAAAGAGGGAGAAAGGGTAAAATCGAGTTGCCGAAGCAGGCGATGAAACCAAACTCCAGGTGGAAGCAAGGCTATCGGAGACAACCAATATTGGCTATCAAGGGAGTCATCAAAGAATAATGGGTAAGATGGATGGTTGGGCATCGACAGCAGTCGGCATGCGTACCGACACAAGAGTATGTCACGCCGAGAGGTCAAGGGTAATACAGCAGCTTCGGCATAAAGACTTTCAATAGGGCTGGTATACAATGCGCCAGTCGCCAAGCGTAATCCCTGATGGGGAATGGAGTGGAGACGGCGGAGAAGGGATGGCTGTGCAGAAGAGTATACAAAGCTTCCGTAGTCCAGCTTTGACTGAACAATGGCCTGGTAAAGATGAAGCAGGACAGTACGATCCACTCTCCATGATGTGCCACTAAGGACATGAAGAACATTAAGGTATCGGGCACAACGGGCAGCCAAGTAGAAAACGTGTGGGGACCAGCAAAGTTTCCGATCCAACATTAGCCCCAAGAATTTTGTTGTCTCCACAAATGTGAGAGCAACGGGGTCGAGACCTAGAAATGGTGGAAGAAATTCCTTGTATCTCCAGAAGTTTATACACAACGCATTGTCAGTGGAGATGCGGAATCCGTTCGCAATGCTCCAGGAATATAGGCGGTCAAGGTAGCGTTGAAGACAATGCTCCAAGAGACATGTCAGCTAGGTGCTGCAATAAACTGCACAAAGGGATCTGGAAACGTCAGCTGAAAGGCAATCCACAATCGGATTGATTGCAATGGCAAACAGAGCCAGGCCCAAGACGGAGCCCTGAGGCACCCCATTCTCCTGGCGAAAGGTATCTGACAAAACAGAGCCCACCCATACCCGGAACTTGCGGTCCACCAAAAACGTTTGAATAAAGAGAGGGAGGCGACCACGAAGACCCCATGTGTGCAAAGTGCGGAGAATGCCCGCCATCCAACACGTATCATAAGCCTTCTCCAAGTCAAATAACACTGCTACTGTTTGACGCTTCCTTAGAAAGTTATTCATAATGAAGGCCGACAAGGTAACGAGGTGATCAGCAGCAGAGCGGTGTCTACGAAAACCACATTGAGTATTAGTCAGGAGGCGTCGAGATTCGAGGAGCCAGACAAACTGAGCGTTAACCATATGTTCCATCACCTTACAGACGCAGCTCGTCAGAGAAATGGAGCGATAACTGGAAAGAAGATGTTTGTCCTTCCCTGGTTTGGGGATGGGAACAACAATGGCTTCACGCCAACTTGTGGGAACCTGACCTTCAGTCCATATGCAATTATAGGTGCTAAGAAGGAAACACTTGCCCTCAGGGGAAAGGTTCTTCAGCATCTCAATATGGATGGAATCGGGCCAAACAGCAGAAGATCAGGACAGGGCAAGAGTGAGGTCTAGCTCTTGCATGGTGAAAGACACATTATAACTTTCACGATTAAAAGAGTGGAAAGAAGGCAGACGTGCCTCCTCTGCCTGTTTGCGAGGGAGGAAGGCAGGGTGGTAATGGGCAGAGCTCGAAACCTCCGCAAAGGAGCGGCCCAAATCGTTGGAAACATCAGTGGGGTCCACAAGGACTGCGTTCTCGACGGTCACGCCAGAAATCGGGAATCGTACCTTGATGCCGGATAAACGGCGTAAGCCACCCCAGACAGCAAAGGAGGGAGTAGTGCGGTTTAAAGAACTGGTAAAAGCAGACCAGCAAGCTTTTTGTTGTTTTTCATAACACCACGACATTGCGCACGCAATCGTTTATAATTGATACAATTCTCCAACGTCGGGTGGTGGTGGAAGGTGCGTAAAGCACGTCGCTGGGCTCTAATAGTGTCGCGGCAGGCTGCAGTCCACCAAGGGACCAGGACGTGACATGGAGAAGAGGATGTACGAGGTGTGGAATGTTCGGCAGCAGTGAGAATAACCTCTGTGAGGTATTCGACATGACTGTGGATGACACAAGGGATGTGGTCACTCGAGTAAGTGTCAGACAGTGCATACCACTCGAACAGACGTGCAAGCTGAGGAGTGCATATCGCGAGGTCTATGTGGGAATAAGTGTGTGTTGTGTCAGAAAGGAAGGTCGGTGCACCGGTGTTGAGGCATATAAGATTAAGATGGGCATTGAAGTCGCCTACCAACACAAAAGGTGAAGGGAGTTGGTCAACGAGGTATAGCACATCTGCCCTAGTAAGGGCAGACGACGATGGCGAATAGATATTACAGAGGGAAAAGGGAAGGTTGGAGAGAGTGATGCGGACGGCAACTGACTGTAGGTGAGTATGCAATGAAATGGGATGGTAATACACGTCGTCCCAAATGAGCATCAGAACCCCTCCATGGACTGGAGAACCTTCCACAGGGGGCAACTCGAAACGCACAGAGGTGTAGTGGGGGAAGCCTGCATGATCACATGGACGTAACTTAATTTCTTGGAGACAAACTAGAAGTGGGCAGTGCAATTGAAGTAGTAATTTTAATTCCTCCCGATTGGAACGAATGCCGCGAATATTCCATTGAAGGAGTGCCATGATAAAAAATGAGAGAAGAAAAGAAGGAACAAGCAAGCGGTGTCACCTCGACGGCCGCTGAGGACCGGACTTCGACGGAGCACTGCTATCGCTATCGAGAGGCAAAGGGTCGTGTTCCATGGGTTCGACCGATGCGTCTGCTACCTCCCCGAGTTGAGCAGGAGGGGCAGCTTCCACCGGCGGTAAAGGGCTGGGGGCCTGGTTGACAGAGTGTCCCGGTAAAACAGAAGACGGCCGAGGCCAGCTACAGTAGGATGGCGTGACCGAAGAGTCGCGCCGCAGCGGGGAAGGGGGGGGGGCTGTTCTTTTGTGAGCCTTCTTAGAGACATCACTATTTTTCGACTATTGAATTTTAACACACCATTCAACGAAGGAAATAGAACTTTAGTATTGCTCAACTTCAAATGTAGCAAGTCACGTTGGTAACAGGTAATTTCCTAGGAACCGTATACATCAAATGAAACGGCAATACAGTCGATATATATCAGGCATTCAACTCTCGCTCCGCTAGCAGTAGCAAGGAACTTTATTTTTTTCGCTTTAAAATAGATGTCGATGTTTTGACATGTTTCAGTTCCCAGCCCAAACCATACATTGTAAAGTTGATTTTGGCAATCAATAACATTTAGCGTTGTTGTTTCTTCAATTACAGTATTATAATATGACTTTCTACATAACACGTCGCCACTCATAACCTCACTTTCAACATGGAGTACTGGAAAAAGCGAATTGACGTGACGGATCCGTGACATTGACGTGACGTGACGGATCCGTGACGTTGACGTGACGTGACGGATCCGTGACGTTGACGTGACGTGACGGATCCGTGACGTTACGTGACGTGACGTGACGGATCCGTGACGTTACGTGACGTGACGTGACGGATCCGTGACGTAGTGACGGACAGTGTGAATCTGCCTTAAAGGCCAATTCACACTGTCCGTCACGTCACGTCACGTCACGTCACGTCACCGTCCGTCAGAACATTCCGCAATGTATTTCTAATGGCGGCATTCACACTGTTCGTCATCGGACCGTCACGTCACGTCAACGTCCGTCAAGCTTTCTCGAGAAGAATGTTTTGACGGAACGGCCGTCTGCTAACATCGGAAGTTAACCTATTTTCAACACGCGAATTATATGTTGCAGACTACGAGTGCACTGTTTATATGCAAATGTGTCTTATTCATCTTTATTTTGTTGTTATACTACGTTTTAGGGGTAAATCGCAAACGTTTCATGACGACTTAAATATTTTTGTCAATTGAGTGTCCCCATAAAATCGAGGTCTGATATCTGAAACCAAAAAATGGTTTATGTCATGTGACATTATAACAGAAAAGACTAAAGCAAACTGTTTATTTGAATAAGATTGTAATTTGATTACGCATTTTTCATTAAATAACATTTTAAAAGAAAAAGTCAGTTCTAATGAAAGACAAAAATTCATTTGTTTACGATGGTACTAACAATGTCAGCGGGCAAATCGTAATGGATAATGTAAACAGGCGCTATCCATGCTCTTATAAGTATTGTTTGATGTTTTCATATGTTTATTTTTTCGCTTGAAAATAGATGTCAATGTTTTGAAATGTTCTTTCAGTTCCCAGTAAGTTGGCCAAAAACATACGTTGTAAAGTTTTCTTTGGCCGTCAATAACATTTAGCATTGTTGTTCCCTCGTTTCTAGTGTTAAACTATGACTTTCTACATAACAGATCGCCACTCATAACCTTACTTTCAACATCGCGTATTGAGATGGGCGAAATGACGTGACGGACACTGACGGACAGTGTGAATACAACTTGACGTGACGGTGCCGTGACGAGACGAGACGTGACGTTGACGTGACGGACAGTGTGAATTGGCCTTAATTCGTTGTCAATGGACTTTTCAGTCAAAGCTATGGTCGTTAGACTGAACTATAGGTACCAGTATTCGAAAAAGCGAATGTTATGATTTTTTCGAATATGTCATGACTTTAAAGGATGTGGCTACGCAGGAACCTAAGAGTACAACTTGTTCACTCACAAGTTACGTTGTACTCTTAGGTTCCTGACTAAACACATCCTTTAAAATCATGGCATATACGTAAAAATCATTACATTCGCTTCTTCGATACCTATCGGACAGACCTATCGTTTCTATATGAAACACTATCCGATATATATCGATCGCACTGCCGCTTCATTCGGTGTACACGGCTCCTAGGACATCACCTACGATTCTTGCACGAGTTGTCTCATTCTAATTTCGCGTATTCTTTCGTCGAATTTTGCGAAGTGCTGGGGTATGTGAACCTTAGAGAAGCACTAGGATTTCAAGAAGGAAGTTATTTACTACCTTATGTGGAAAAAAAGTTCTAATCGCGCGCCATTCAGGCGGGATAACTTCAATTCAACAAACATCTGACACGTCTGTTTCAATAAATCCGGTAAAATTTTACGACGCTTCTCGCCGGGCTCCAGTTCTTATGTTGGCAACAGATGAACAATGAAGTGTAGAATTGCGTTAATATTTTTCACGAGGTACAGAGTAAGTGTTATTGCTGCTCGTTTCACTCGCAGCTAAATTAATACTGTAGCTGCTCTATGGTTGAGAGGTTCTTGTATGTACCCTTGCCCGTTCAGAAAAAAATAATTTTTGTATTAATTGAAGTTGCCACGAAAAAACATTTATTGGTCATCTGAGTTGCCTTCATTACCATTGTGGTGTCAACAGGAGTCGCCCAGCGGACGTGGTCCAGAGCACACCTCTCCAGTAGCGTAGCAGTAATTTATCAGTTGTAAGTGAAACCGGCTTCTCTCTAGAAGCTACATATTTTTACTTTTCAGTGCGTTTTCCCTTGAGTGCATTAAATTTATTGTGTGCTCGCGTTTTTGTTTGATTCCTATTCGCGTTAAATATCTGGTTAGTGTCTTATTCCGCCGTGTGAATCGCGTCGCGACAGTCGTCTGTCTTTATTTTCTGATTAGAAGCGACATATAGTATTTTGATTTTCGTCTACACTTTCTCGTCTCAATTTGTAAAGTTATACTGTGCTGTCGTGCGTATTGGATTCACATCCGCGTTCTAACGAACAGTTTAGTTTTCCTTTGAACGCATCGCGACTGTAGTTTTTGCTTTTGTTGGCATTGTAATCATGAATAGGGACTGTGACTGCTGTATGCGGATGCAGTCTGAGCTGGTGACACTTCGCTCCCAGCTTCAAGCTGTGTTAACCTCGGTTGCACAGTTGGAAGCTGCGATCGATGGGCGTCGTTGTTGTTGGCCGGCGGTGGGGACCGAACGGACTCCCGTCGTCTCCACCGATCGGCCTGCGGCAGCGACATGCCCTGAAACTGCTAGCAGTGAGGCAGACATCCCACCCGTGGTTGCGTGGGAGGTTGCTCCAGTGCGTGGCAGGAGGCGCAAGACATTCCGGGGGACCGATCGTGAGGCCTCCCCGGTTCG
Organism: Locusta migratoria; assembly: GCA_026315105.1. Lineage (NCBI taxonomy): Eukaryota > Metazoa > Arthropoda > Insecta > Orthoptera > Acrididae > Locusta > Locusta migratoria. Next base: position 768,611,375 of record CM048755.1, read on the forward strand.
TCTTGCGAACAGGTTTGAGGCGCTGTCTGCTCAGGACGACGTTCCTGAGTCGGATGGTGTCTCTCACCCTGTCACCACCCAGCCTGCAAGATCCGGGCTTTCACAGAGGGTGGGTTTACTTGTAGTTGGGAGCTCCAACGTTAGGCGGGTGATGGAGCCCCTTAGAGAGATGGCTGCCAAGGAGGGGAAGAAGGCCAACGTGCACTCCGTGTGCATACCGGGTGGAGTCATTCCAGATGTGGAACGGGTCCTCCCGGATGCCATGAAGGGTACGGGGTGCAGCCAACTGCAGGTGGTGGCTCACGTCGGTACCAATGATGTGTGTCGTTTCGGATCTGAAGAGATCCTCTCAGGTTTCGAGCGGCTAACTGAAGTGGTAAAGACTGTCAGTCTTGCTTGCAAGATGAAAGCAGAGCTCACCATCTGCAGCATAGTTGACAGGACCGACTGTGGACCTCTGATACAGAGCCGAGTGGAGGGTCTGAATCAGAGGCTCAGACGGTTCTGCGACCGTGTAGGCTGCAGATTCCTTGACTTGCGCCATCGGGTGGTGGGTTTCCGGGTTCCGCTGAATAGGTCAGGAGTCCACTACACGCAGGAAGCGGCTACACGGGTAGCGGGGGCTGTGTGGCGTGGACTGGGCGGTTTTTTAGGATAAAGAGCTTCGGGGAAATAGAAAATGGGCAATCTCAAAGGGTTCAGGTGGATCACAGGAGAAATGTAGATCCGGAAACTATCGGTATAACAGCTGTAAATTGTCGTAGCTGTGTCGGGAAAGTTCCAGAACTGCAAGCGTTAATAGAAAGCACCGAAACACACATCATTATAGGCAGCGAAAGTTGGCTCAAGCCGGAAATAAGTTCAGAAGAAGTATTTTCAAAAGATCTAACGGTATTCAGAAAGGATAGATTAAACAAAATAGGTGGGGGCGTGTTTGTCGCCGTCAAAAGTAGTATTTCATGTAGCGAAGTTGAAGTTGATAGTTCGTGCGAGCTATTATGGGTAGAGGTTGTACCCGAAAATCGTAAGAAGTTAATAATCGGTTCCTTTTACCGGCCTCCCGACTCTGACGATACAATAGCAGAAAGGTTCAAAGAAAACCTGAGTCTAATTACAAAAACGTACCCGACTCACACGATAATAGTAGGTGGTGATTTTAATTTACCCTCGATCTGTTGGCGAAATTATATTTTCAAATCAGGAGGTAGGCATAAAACATCGTCCGAAATTGTACTCAACGCATTCTCTGAGAATTACTTCGAACAAGTAGTTCATGAGCCAACTAGAATTGTAAATGGATGTGAAAACACGCTTGATCTCTTAGCAACAAATAATCCTGAGCTCATAATGAGCATCAAAACGGATACAGGTATTAGTGAACACAGAGCTGTAGTAGCGAAATTGAATATCGAAAGTCCCAAAGTTACCAAAAATAAACGCAAAGTATATTTGTTCAGGAAAGCAGATAGAAACAAAATACATTGCTTCTTGAAAGACAGCTTCCACTCGTTTCTAACACTAAACGTAGGTGTAGACCAGATGTGGCTCAAATTCAAAGAAGTGGTATCGACAGCAATTGAAAGTTTTATACCTAATAAATTAATAAAAGAAGGGGGCGATCCCCCTTGGTACACAAAACAGGTCAGGACACTGTTGCAAAAGCAAAGGAAAAGGCATACTAAATTTAAACGAACACGAAATCCCCAGGATTTGCGATTGTACTCAGAAGCTCGAAATTTAGCGAGGATTTCAATGCGAGATGCCTACAACATTTATCACAACGAAACTCTTTCTCGTAATTTGACTGAAAACCCAAAGAGATTTTGGTCATATGTTAAATATACCCGGGGAAAGTCACAAACAATACCTTCACTACGTGATAGTAATGGCGATCCTGCCGATGACAGCGCTACTAAAGCAGAGTTACTAAACATAGCTTTTAGAAACTCATTCACTAAAGAAGACGAAACCAATATTCCAGATTTCGAATTACGAACAGATGCCGTAATGAATAACATAGAAGTAGATATCATCGGAGTAGTGCAGCAACTAAAATCACTTAATAAGAACAAATCTTCTGGTCCGGATTGTATACCCATTAGATTTCTATCTGATTATGCTGAAGCGATAGCTCCTTACTTAACAGTCATATACAACCGCTCTCTCATAGAAGGATCTGTACCAAAAGATTGGAAAGTTGCACAGGTCACACCTATATTCAAGAAAGGCAGTAGGAGTAACCCACTAAACTACAGGCCTATTTCATTGACGTCAATTTGCAGCAGGGTTTTGGAACATATCCTGTATTCAAATATTATGAATTATCTCGAACAGAACGATCTATTGACCCAAGGTCAACACGGATTTAGAAAATATCGTTCATGCGAAACACAACTAGCTCTATATTCACACGAAGTGATGGGTGCTATCGACAAAGGTTCGCAAATCGATTCCGTATTTCTTGATTTCCAGAAAGCTTTTGACACCGTACCTCACAATCGGCTTTTAATCAAATTGCGTGGTTATGGTATATCGCCCCAAATTTGCAATTGGATAGGGGATTTCTTGTCTGAGAGGACACAGTTCGTGGTAATCGATGGTAAGGCATCGACTAAAACAGAGGTGATATCGGGCGTTCCACAAGGTAGTGTTATTGGTCCTCTGCTATTCCTTATTTACATAAACGATTTAGGGGAAAATCTAAGTAGCTCTCTTAGGTTGTTTGCAGATGACGCCGTCATTTACCGTCTAGTAAAATCATCTGAAGATCAAAACCAACTGCAGAACGATCTGAATAAGATATCAGTATGGTGTAAAAATTGGCAATTGACTCTAAATAATGAGAAGTGTGAAGTCGTCCACATGAGTACGAAAAGAAATCCGTTAAACTTTGTTTACAACATAAATCAATCAAATGTGAAGGCCGTAAACTCCACAAAATACCTAGGAATCACTATTACTTCAGACTTAAACTGGAAAGAACACGTAGATAATATCGTGGGAAAGGCGAACCAGAGACTGCGTTTTATTGGCAGAATCCTTAAAAGATGCAACAAAACTACTAAAGAAACTGCATACACTGCGCTTGTCCGTCCATTTTTGGAGTATTGCAGCCCAGTGTGGGGTCCTTATCAGGTGGGTTTGACGGAGGACATCGAAAGAGTCCAAAGAAGGGCAGCTCGTTTTGTATTGTCACGATACAGGGGAGACAGCGTTACGGAAATGATACAGGATCTGGGATGGGAATCATTAGAACAACGGCGCTTATCGCTGAGGCGTGGGTTACTTGCGAAACTCCAATCGCCAGCATTCTCCTCCGAATGCGAAAATATATTGTTGACTCCCACTTACATAGGTAGAAATGATCATCAGAATAAAATAAGAGAAATCAGAGCTCGAACAGAGAGATTCAGGTGTTCTTTCTTCCCGCGCGCTATTCGAGAATGGAATGGGAGATAAATAGTGTAATTGTGGTTCGATGAACCCTCTGCCAGGCACTTAAATGTGATTTGCAGAGTATCCCATGTAGATGTAGATGTAGATGAGATGTAGACATAACCACTGCAGCCCGGCGTACAGTTTAACCAACAAAATCAATTAGCTTTGGATGTATACTAAATTTTATAACGGCTTATATAAGTGAATATAAAATCATTAAACATTTACACATCCTATTTTTTTAAGAACCTATTTTTCAAACTTCCAAAATATCTACTCACATTTTCAGGATTTTTTTCACCTTTGAAATGGGAAAAAAAGTAATTCTGTCCTTTGTAAGACTTCATTATGCAATTATTTTTTATTTCATCAAAATGAAACAGTTGGTAATAGAGTGAAGAAATTTTCTTATTATCTTTTAGAGCATCTAAACAACATATATCTCAATGTTTCATAAAAATTTCTTTCAAGAGGGTAAGGGGGTATTAAAAAATTCTTAAAATTTAAAATAAAAACCCAAATGAAATTTTAATTCTTAAATTTTACTGTAATATTGTCATTTGAGATCCATCGCAGAAGGCTTTATCTTCATCACTAGTAATTCTTTTTAAATATATATACTTGAGTTGACAGATTATTTGGGTTCGAGATTAGATTCTGGTTCGGGATTCGGCGCATGTTATATTTAAGATTCGGTATTCGGATTCGATTCGGTAAAATTGGGATTCGACCCATCCCTAATAACAATCCTTTAACACTGGTAATAAGATAATTACAATTGAAACAGAACTCCTTTTCATAATTGTAGGTTTTATGATAATGTTATGAATGATACAATGAAAGTATTTACGAGCACTGATAGTGATGAAAATGTGTATTCAACGCAACATCTTAGGCGGACTAGTCCAGGCCCCTTCATTGTCGCCTGCAGTGGACACGCCGTCAAGGTCGCCGGGATCTCACGCCCGTGAGAGGGTTAACGATGGGGAAGGCCCGTCACTGGCTAGATCCGAGACACCGGACTGGAGGGTGGAATGGAGTGTTCTCACTCTCTTCTTACTTCACTTCAAAAGTTCTCCAAGCCGAGAGAAAGTTTGTGTTTCAGTATTTTGTGTCGGCTTTTCGTAACATTTTTTATTTATTTATGAAAATGTTGACTGTGTAATGCGCCCAGTAGCTACTCGGTGTTTTGTATGTGATGAAACAATAAATGGACAATGTTTTGGTGTTTCCACAGAGACAATAAAAGGCATACTGTCACTCATCAAAGCCAGTAGAAAAAGGGAAGATAGCAGTGGGTCATTTTTAGATGCTGCTCGATCTAGACATGATCAATGGGGAGAGGAAGCGATGAGGCGTCTTTCCACGTCAAATGATTTAGTTGCAGGAGAGACTGTGTATAATGATGAATGTCAGTTGGTTTTTGTGAGACCGTTGTACCAAAAACCTTGAACATACACGTCTGAAGACTACGTTTCAAACGCAATGGAAGAGGTTACTTTCTTACTGGAGGGGAATAGTGACTGTCAGTTCACTGTAAACGAAATTATGGGTGTATTACTGGGAGGAAACCTGAGTGGAGAACTATCAGAACAGAACTGTTGAAGAGGTATGGAGATCGCATAATTGTGATTGCAGGCTCCAACAGATTTAAGGTTCCAATAATTTGTTTTAGGTACACTGCATACAAATTGCTAACTAACGCCTGGTATCATAACAAGGAAAAGGATGCGAAAGAAGAGCGACTCAGGATTGTCCAGAAAGCCTCTGAGATAAAGGCATGATATTCAAAGTGCAGTCTACAATTACAATACATACCCGCCAAGAGATAATTTCTTGAAGGATGCAGATTCTCTCCCTCAATCGCTCCAAACCTTTTTCGAGCAAGATAAACGAAAGCAAGAAAACTGAGGAATCAAGGATGAAGAGCGTTGATATTGGACATGCTATCATATCAGTTGTCAGGCTACAAACCATCTTCTCACCAACATTGATAGGTATCTCCCTTCCCCCCCACAGGAAATACGTCTCCAAGAACTTGATTGATCTTCTAACAAGTGCCGGCCGCGGTGGCCGAGGGGACTGAGGCGCTCCAGTCACTGTCTGCACGGCCACTACGGTCGGGGGTTTGAATCCCCCCTGGGGCATGGATATTTGTGCCGTCCTTAGGATTAGCTAGTTCATAAGTAGATTGTAAGTTTAGGGACTGATAACCCGTAGTTAAGTCCCATAAGCTATAGAAACATTCGAACATTTGATTTTTCTAACAAGCTAATCCTACTATGAAGCACAAAAACTGGAATTATTTCTGAATGCCCAGGAACAGTTAACCTACAAACCAGCTGCATTCGAACAACTTGCTTTTGATAATATGGATTCCAGTGATTGTACCTTAGACGAACTGAATATCTTTCACGCTATGGAAAGCATTGAAAGGTATCACTCCGTCCATACATGTTCAAAGAAGTTCAGACATATCAAGATTAAATACAATGCCTACATCAGCTGAAACTGGAAAACTCTGAACTGTTCCACTAGAAACACACACTGCGATGAAAGTTGGTCTACGAAATGTGACTGTATCACACACTGATATACCAGAACAGTCGCCACATTCTGCACACATGACATCCTGTGATTTGTCAAAAAAAAAAAAAAAAAAAAAGGTATTGTAGTCCCAGACTGAAAGGGATACATGCAGTGTATAAAAAGAGGAGGTATTGTAGTCCAAGATTGGAAGGGATACATGCAATATATAAAAAGAGGAATACCAAGTGAAAAGACTTGAGTGATTACCCTTCCTTTTATAAATGCCCCACCATCAGAATATGACGTTTATACAGCATACAGGGTGGCCACCAAATCTTCATTTTCAAATTCAAGGTTTTTTCCAGGTTTTCCAGGTTAAAAATAATTATTTTCCAGGTTTTCATGAAACTTAATTTTGCTCAAAGGGGTTAGCAAAGAACTATACCGTAAAGAAACTAGTTACCTATTTATAAAAAAAAAAAGAACCATGTCGTCCAAGTTGAACCATTGTCACGTTGTTATATACACCAAGCAGTGGCGAATCCAGGATTTGTGTTGGAGGAGGAGGGGGGGGGGGCAGAGATCATAAAAACTGGGGCACTGTACCTCAAACTGCTCTAAAAAGAACCAGCTCATATTATGAGATTTTCCTCATGGTTTTGGGGGATCAGCAGCCCCATAGACCACCCCTCCCCCGCCCCAGATTCGACACTGACAATGTACAGGGTGTACATTTTATGTTGACGAACCAGAATAACTAGAGGAAAAAAAACCGTATATATTCAACAACGGTTTTCACCATTATGAACGGACGGCAGAGGCTTATGAAATGATACTAAACTTGAACTGTCTCCACCATTTGGGAGCGGTGTGGGTGGCTAGTGTAAAATTTTAAATGGAAACTCCCATTGTTAATTGCAGATTCAGATTCTACAGACCAAATCACGTGTAGTTTGGTTGAATTTTTTTCTTTCAATTGGCAACATGTTGCACTGTAATGGTAAGAATTATTTGCCATACTGCTGAAGAAATGTGCCACCCAGGAAAGAAAAAGGTTAATCATATTGATGATGCTTCAGAATCCAACCAAATGATATCATTTGTACATTTCTTCCCGGCTAGTTCAATTACATGTTTTGTCGACAATTCATAGCTGGTATTCAGACAAGGGCAATCTGGACTATGGTACCACTTTTGAAGACTGCCTTGTCCACTGCGGGGGCCGGCTGAGGCGCTCCAGTCACGGTCTGCACGGCCACTATAGTCGGGGGTTCGCATCCCCCCTCGGGCATGGATATTTGTGCCGTCCTTAGTATTAGTTCATAAGTAGTTTGTAAGCTTAGGGACTGATGACCCCGTAGTTAAGTCCCATAAGCTATACAAACATTTGAACATTTTGCGGGGCGGGGGAAGGATCACTTTGGGGATCATTTGGTAGCGTTCTGAAGTATCATGAATATGGTTTTCATTTATTTTATTTCCTGTTTAGTACATTTCTTCACCAGTATGACAAGTATTTCTTACTATTACAGCAATGTGCAATGTGCGGAGAATGCCCGCTCTCCAACAGGTATCGTATGCCTTCTCCAAGTCGAAGAACACTGCTACTGTATGACGCTTCTTTAGAAAGTTATTCATAACGAAGGTCGACAACGTAACGAGGTGATCAGCAGCAGAGCGGTGTCGACGAAAACCGCATTGGATATTAGTCAGGAGGCGGCGAGATTCGAGGAGCCAGACCAACCGAGCGTTAACCATGCGTTCCACCACCTTACAGACGCAGCTCGTCAGAGAAATGGGGCAATAACTGGAAGGAAGATGTTTGTCTTTCCCTGGTTTGGGGATGGGGACAACAATGGCTTCACGCCAACTTGTGGGAACATGACCTTCAGTCCATATGCGATTGTAGGTACTAAGAAGAAAGCACTTGCCAGCAGGAGAGAGGTTCTTCAGCATCTCAATATGAATGGAAACGGGCCCGGGAGCAGAAGATCGGGACAGGGCAAGAGCACGGTCTAGCTCCTGCATGGTGAAGGCGACGTTATAATTTTCACGATTAAAAGAGTGGAAAGAAGGCGGCCGTGCCTCCTCTACCTGTTTGCGAGGGAGAAAGGCAGGGTGATAATGGGCAGAGCTCGAAACCTCCGCAAAGAAACGACCCAATGCCTTTGAAACATCAGCGGGGTCCACGAGGACTGCGTTCTCCACGGTCAGGCCAGGAATCGGGGAGTGGACCTTGATGCCGGATAAACGGCGTAGGCCACCCCAAACAACCGTGGAAGGAGTAAAATGGTTAAAAGAACTAGTAAAAGCAGTCCAGCAAGCTTTCTTGCTGTCGTTTATGATACGACGACATTGCGCTCTCATACGTTTATAACTGATGCAATTAGCCAAAGTTGGGTGGCGGCGGAAGGTGCGTAAAGCACGGCGCCGAGCTCTAAGCGCGTCGCGGCAGGCTGCAGTCCACCAAGGGACCTGGACACGACGTGGAGAAGAGGATGTACGAGGTATGGAACGTTCAGCAGCGGTGAGAATAACCTCTGTGAGGTAGTCGACCTGACTGTCACAGTTGGGAAAATTCTGATCATGAAAAACAGCCATGGAAGAATAAAGCCCCCAGTCGGCTTTAGAAATGTTCCAACTGGTGGGACGAGGAGATGGGGAATGATGCAGGAAGTGGATGATACAAGGGAAATGGTCACTCGAGTACGTGTCAGAAAGTGCATACCTCTCAAACCGACCGGCAAGCTGAGGAGTGCATATCGCAAGGTCTATGTGGGAGTAAGTATGGGTTGTGTCTGAAAGGAAGGTCGGTGCACTGGTGTTGAGGCAGACAAGATCGAGGTGTTGGAGAAGGTCCACCAAAAGGGAGCCTCTCGGACAAGGTGCTGGAGAACCCCATAGGGGGTGGTGGGCATTAAAGTCGCCTACCAACACGAAAGGTGAAGGGAGCTGGTCAACAAGGTGTAGCACATCTGCCCTAGTAAGGGCAGATGACAATGGCGAATAGATATTACAGAGGGAAAAGGTGAATGTGGATAAAGTGATGCGGACGGCAACTGCCTGTAGGTGAGTCTGCACCTGAACACTGTCGGCTGTACGGGTGCCTTCTATTCCTACACCGGCATCTGTTCCAGCGGTCACACCCTCTGGCTCACGGACAATGCCGTCTCCGGCACCTTCGTCTTCACCTTCAGCACCCGATGGTGAGGGGTGGGGGATGGGTACCACCGCTCCCGAAGTCAGGGACACACTGACACCAGAAATGGACACGAACCGACCTGCGAGTACGCCAACCGTTCCTTTTTTATCTCCAGTGCTGGGATTGGACGGTGCACCCTCATCCCCGGTAATGGCGACCAAAATACAATGAGGTACCAGCCACTTCCGGCAAGTAAGGTCAGGACACTATCGGGTTTGTGTTTCAGTGCCGGCCCGAAGCTGGCAACCAGATAAGGACGAGGCAACCCCCACGGATGTAGTATAGGTGCATTCGGCACCCCTGGAGATTACAACGTGAAGGGGGAGGAACGTTTTAACGCACGGCGCACACGTTTAACAGCGCGTCACCCGTTACCGGGACTGGCCGTCATGCAGCGCCGGTTGGGCAATCGCGCCGAATCCTGCCGGCCCAGCTGCGGCCGCTTCTATACAGTATCCAGCATATACGAACGAGTGTGTGCTTTGAGACTGTGCAGTTAGCAGGGACGGGAGTGGTCACAGTTCGTATTGTATGTCCTCAGACCCGAATGAGACAACTCGAGACTTTTGTATTGGTCGCGGCTTACGTAACGTGCGTAGGTGTGTTATTAGTTATATCAAAGACAATCTTCTTTCCTGAGAATGTCAGGCTTCACAATTTCTCTCTCATTAGCTTTTACTTACCAATGTTGAACCACAATTAAATACCTATTAAGGTCATAGGAAAATTACAAGTATTGGTCCTTTTTTGGCCCTGAAACAAATGACCTGCAGTGCACAAACTGCTTATGCAATTTCATTGAATGATTAAGTGTGATATATCAAAATAGAAGAGGATGAGTATGTATAAAAGTAAAAGAAAAGGGAGAGAGAAGAGGTAAGTGACAGCTTTTGAAATTTTCACATGGGACAACAAAATCCCTGGAGTCGGTCCTGAATATAGTACATGCAGGTAATAGGGTAACATCTGATACCTACAAAGTTTCAAATTGAAGACTTTATCTGTTTTGTAGAACAAAGTGTTTTAAGAACATAATTTCAATAAGGAATTGCAGACTACTGTAAGGAAATCACTAAACCAAAAGTTTTGTGCCTTCTAAAATGACAGAACTATAGTTATATTATGACAAGGGTGACCAGAAGTCCTGCATTTCACAGAATACTTCTTATCCTGCGGCCTCCCACAAGGATAGAAAATATTTAAAGTGTCCTTCATTTCAACAGTATCCTTCAAAACATCCTGCAATATTCAGTTACCGCCTTACTCAAAGGAAATCAGTAATCAGACAGTTAATGAAGAATTGAATTCTTATGCACAACTCTCTTCTGTGGAGGAATGGAAGTTTCATTGACAGTGCACTGTCTGCCGCACATCGTCTTCCATCACTGCAGATGGAAACATTGTTCTTGTCGATCAGTTACACAAAATAATAGACAACATTAATATTATGATTGAGAGCTGCTGGCAAAATTATATGTAATAGATTATGCAACCTATTTTCTAGCTCTCTGTGTGGTTTGAAATCCAATGCAACTCGTTAGTGCATGAGCTATGAAATGGTGTTTGCCAAGTAATCATGCCAGTGAAGGAAAAATGTGTTTTGAATGCTGAATTGTAATCTTTGTATCCATTTACTGTAGACGAAGAAGAGAAATCAGATTTTTTGAACTGGAAGTATTGTATTTGGCTAACCTGAATTCTGTGTTTGAGTGATTTGATGTTAAGACATTTGGATCTTGTACTTAAATACGTTGAGAAGGATATTAATGACACATATTTCTGATGAGGTTTAAAATGTTAGGTAGTGTGCTATTAATACTACGGTAAAGGAGTTGAACGCAAGTTACAAACCAACTCATCTAAGATGGCTTGAAATAATTTGCAAAATTGGATGAATTAAATGTGGATTATCATACTGGTGGTAACACTGTACAGAGTATTCCTTGCTACCTGCTACAAATGTGGCAACTGGACGAATATTTTCTGTAACGAAAAATATGTGAGCCCATGAAAAATCCAAACGCAGAAACATTTAAACATTTGGTTATTACAAAATGTTATTTAAATGAAACCTGTGTAGAGTTCTACGATTCATTCTGTGTTCTGAGGAATTCTAAAATGTTTAAAGCAATTCGATCAAGTAAAATATCTACACGGGAATGGCCGTGTGGTTCTAGGTGCCACATCAGGGACTACGCAGCCCCTCGTGTCAGTGGTTTAAGTTCTCCCTCGGGCATTGTGTGTGTGTGTGTGTGTGTGTGTGTGTGTGTGTGTGTGTGTTTTGTCCTTAGTGTACGTTAGTTTGTAGATCTAGGGACTGTAGGGACTGATGATCACGTGTGTTTGGTCTCTTAGGGATAGAATCATTTGAATATTTTTGAAGTGAAAAATATGCTATATTTGTTATGGCCGCTTCGCATTTCAATCCTCCACCTACCACCGGTACGCCAAACAGCTGCGCTGCTAAACCGAGCAGCACTAACAGCACCATCTGGAAAGGTTTAGCTGACTTTCGTTTATGTATGGCATGTGTGATTTAATAAAGTGTTTTAAGTCACAACACTTTTAGTGGCGACGAGTCAGGGATTTTTACAAAGTTCCGCCCACGCCCTTAGTGACCACATGACGGTGTTAGAACAAATACTCGCAAATTTGGTGGAGCAGCAGAAGCTACTCAATGAACAGCACAAGCAACTTGCAGAACCAATGACAGTCATTGCCGTTGCCTTACAGCAACTTCTTTCTGCCGCCAACAACTACCGGCCCTCGATGTTCCCACCCTACGAAGACACTGCTGAAGATTGGACAGACTACGAGAAGCATCTGCATCAGCACTTCTTGGCTATCAGCGTTGATGATCATCAACTTCCTAAGCCTCTATTCCTATCTTGGATTTCTCCCAAATTGTATCAAATTTTCACTCAATTAGCGCCACTGAAAGAACCCTCATCCCTCACATTTGACGAGATGTGTTCCTTGTTGATGGCTTATTATGGGAAACAGACACATGTCATAGCCTGCCGTGTGGAGTTCTACCAGAGTAAAAAGAAACCACGACAGACCTATAGGGCATGGGCCGCAGAATTACAGGGGCTTAGCCGTAAGTGCCAATTCATAACTGAGGTTTATTGGGAATCCTACGCCCACCATATGGTTCGAGATGCAATCCTTTGCTCAGCCCCCGACATAGAAGTCAGACAACAAGCTATCCAACTTGACAATACTTCATTAGATGATGTTCTTAATATTGCTCAAACCTTTGAAGTCACAAGAGCCGCAGGGGCACAGATAGATTCGTGGGGTGACGTATGTGACATGCAGTTTGATAGGCCCCTTGTTGACAACTTACCGCATGTTGCGAAAAAGGAAGTTGCTGCTATCCAACCGCAGCGTGCCCGTAAGAAGTTTAAGCAGAAAGCTAGTCTCAAAAATAGGCAGGCTATAACCCTCTTGCCCTGCTGCTTCAAGCAGCATGCACGAGACGATTGCCCACAGTGTTGGGCCGTGTGTCATAAATGCAATAAGAAGGGTCATGTTGCGCAATTATGTAGGTCCAACACTGTCCAAGTCATACAAGATGATGAGGTAGTAGATTATTAGGTGTTCTGTGTTAACTCGACACTCTCTTCCTCAAACAAATTGTACATAGATATAAAAATGCTAGGCATTGATGTTCACATGCAAGTCAACACCGGATCCGCCGCCACCATCATCACTTTTCAGATGTACGTGTCTTTGGGTTCACCACCTGTCTCCAGTTACACGTCATTTGTGTACTTATAACTGGCAACAGAGATTTCTTTTGGGACAGCTGCATTTGGATGTCACCTAGAAGTCGGTCGTTTGAAACATCACTGTTTTCGTGGTTGATCATTCCAGCACCGACAATTTATTTGGTTACAATGCCTTTAGGACCTTTGGTTTCTCTGTTGACGACGCTGTTCACAAAGTGTTTCATGAAATTCCCTACTCAAAATTAGATTCCTTATCTGCCGAATTTTTGGATCTCTTCTCGCTGGGGTTAGGAAGGGCGAAAAACTTCAAAGCTCACATTACTCTCAAACCCGCGGCATGACCAAAATATTTCCGCGCATGTCCCATTCCAGTCGCACTACTCGAATTTATTAAACAGTAACAATACCAGTGCCTACCATTTTGTGTGGCAAGTGCCCCTGCTATCTTCCAGCGCTTTCTTGCACAGTTGCTCACCACGGTACCTGGCTGCGTCAACTATCAAGACGACATCGTTGTCATGGGCACCACCATGGCCAAACACATCAATAATCTTCGCACCCTATTCTGAGTTCTCCAGGAAAACGGCATCAAATGCAATTTTCAAAATTCCAAATTTTTCCAACCCTCTGTAGTCTACCCAGGGTCTCAGCTGTCCCGGGAGGGTATTCGGCCGCTCAAAGACAATATTGAGGCAATCAAAGCTCTTCCTTGCCCCACAAATGTCAAAGAGTTGCAAGCTTTATGGGCGCCATTGGCTATTACCACTGGTTCTTGCCGTCTGTCGCAGACATTGCACATCCCCTGCACAATCTTCTCCGCAAAAACGTTCCCTTTCATTGGTCGGAAAATTGCGATGCAGCATTTAAACGCCTCAAAACCCTCTTGCATACTGCCCCATGTCTGGCTACCTATACACCAGGTCAAATGGTTGTACTTGCGCTACCGATGCCTCACAACACGGCATAGGGGCGGTACTCTAGCACCGATATCAGGACGGGACCGAACGCCCAATCATCTATGCTTCAAAGAGCCTAAATGCCTCACAACAGAAATACTCTCAAATAGAAAAACAGGCCCTCGCCATCATTTATGGTCTCCAAAAATTCAGCATTTTTCTATATGGGTCAAAATTCCATCTTGTCATCGATAATAAACCTTTATATCTCTCTTCAACCCCATGGCATCCCTTCCTGACAAGACTGCCCACAGACTTCAACGTTGGGCCTTGTATCTATCCTGTTTTCAATACGACATTCACTTCAGACCCACGACCGAGCACACAAATGCCGATGTTTTGTCGCGCCTACCCAAGGGACCTGACCCAACATTTGACTGCAGTGAAATTCTGTGTTTCCATCTGGATGAAACAGAACAGTGAGTAGTGGATAGTTTTCCTATTACGGGCGAATGTGTAACAGCAGCAACAGATACAGACCCCATACTTTGTCAGCTTATCCGGCATATCATCCACGGCTGGCCCGATCAACCTTCTAAAAAAGCTCTTCGTAACTACTACCTTTTACGCTTTCACCTTACTGCAGGAAACGGCGTTGTTCTTCTATCCACTAACGACACAACGCCAATGGTGGTCGTCCCATCCAGCCTTCGCCGTGAAGTCCTGCAACTCCTTCATCAGGGCCACTAGGGTGTCACCCACACCAAAACATTGGTTCGCAGACTCGTCTACTGGCCGTGCATCGACGCCGATATCGCCCACATGGTTGCTGCATGTGAGGCCTGCGCCTCCCAGCGCAAGCACCTAAGAGCTCCACTTTGTCATGGCCCAACACTGCACGCCCATGGGAATGTATCCACACCAACTTTGTGGGCGTTTTCTCGTCTCCTATTGGCTCCTCGTCATAGACGCCTACTCCAATTTTCCGTTTGTTGTTCGTGTCACCACAACCTCTACAGCAGCTACCACAGCTGCACTAATGAAAATATTTGCCACCATCGTTTTTGACAATGGCCCCCCATTTACATATTCTGAATTTTTAACCTTTTGTAACACGAGGGGCATCAAACAGCTCTCCCCCATTCCATCCCCAGTCCAATGGGGAAGTCGAACGACTTGTCAGAACTTTTAAAAATCAGATGAAGAAGCTCCTCACCTCTGCCTCCACCGATGAGGCAGTCATCGACTTTCTGGCCTGTTATCGCTTTACACCATTGGGCACTCACAGCCCCGCTGAGTTAATGCACGGCAGACAGCCGCACAAATTACTTCATCTTATCAGACCTCCCACAAACCGTCCCTCTCCGGCTACCGCCAGAAACTTTTCTTCCAACGATCCTGTCTGGGTGCGGGGCTACGGCACATATGGATCCGGACCGCGTCATAGAAGCATACGGGCGCCGCCTCTACACCGTTTGCCGACAGAGATGTTGCCCAACACGTCGATCAGATGAGGAGACGGTTCTGCCCATGCACAACACGCTTCCAGCCGGCCGGCCCGACTATATGGATATGGGGGTAGACTCATGCTGCCCCTGGTAACCCAGCCCGCACCCAAACATCAAGCCGTGCTCCAGGATGCAGCATCACCTCACATCCCAGCTGCCGCATCACAGGGTGGGGACGCCACACAACCATCACCAGTGTTTCCCCCTCTACACACCACACAGCTACCAAACTTCTCCAAAGACATGTCACCTAAGTCATTAAATAAAACAGCAACTTAGACAAATAATAACACTGCTATATATAAGTGAAAAATACGAAATTATAGCACCAAAAAGTTTCAGAAATACGATAAAAGTTTGCACATAGCATTACACAACAGCAACAACATCTACTTTTCGTCGATTTTACGATGTTTATATATGATATATTAATTGCAAAATCTGTGCACTTAAACGTAATGCAACAACCAGAGATCGCAACTACAACTGATAGCGATAAATAGATCATCTTTGTCACCATCAAAAGATATGTAAACATATATCATCGAACTGTCAAACGTAATTTAAAATATTTTTAAAAAATTTTATAACACCTGAAGACAGTCAGATTCGATGATATATGCACGTCATTCCATCTAGACGTAAGTAAAAAAACCTTTGTTATTACTTTAAGAATAAGATTTATAATTACAACTACGAAAACTATGTAAAAATTATTATCTGAAAATGGCATTAATGCGCCGAAACAGTCTATTGTGACTTAATAAAAATATATAAACTTCACAGCAAATTGGAATTTCTTTAGTAAAAAATACCGCATGTGTGATTTAATTAAGTGTTCTAAGTCACAATATTTTAATTGTATTTCACCATCACTTGTTCCCCATATCTGGAGTATGAAGTAGTTTAGTGGATGAATATTACTTTTTTGAATGTTTGTGTTATTTATATAAAGCAACTAAAACAGGCGAGATAAATTTGGTACTATTGTTGCATAATCAGTACATCCTGCTTCTAGTGTCTGAAAATATTG
Source organism: Locusta migratoria (assembly GCA_026315105.1). Classification (NCBI taxonomy): domain Eukaryota; kingdom Metazoa; phylum Arthropoda; class Insecta; order Orthoptera; family Acrididae; genus Locusta; species Locusta migratoria. The sequence continues at coordinate 768,627,715 of CM048755.1, forward strand.
TCACCCTAATTATGACAAATGTCTGAATCATTTTGACAACTGGGCATAATAGTAGTATTAAAAAATATATATCTGTTACAAACAAAGGATTTCCCATTATCACATGTAATTTCATTTTTTTTCAGTTAATTGATCCTTTGGAATAAAAGAGCTAAATATTACATGTGCAACTGAGATAATTCAGACACTACAACACTCAAAAAAACCTCAACCTCCAACCACAGATTTACACAAGTTTGTTTTTATTAAAAGTAATATGGGAAAACAAGTAAAGCCCTACCTGTAATATGTTCCAAACCAATTGAGAGGAACATATAACTGTATAATGTATGATGCAAACAATACATAATCTCCAACCGTGAGACCTTCCTTTGCAACAACCATATGGACACACAGCAATGATCCAGCCAAAAGCCCTCCACATATTATTATGTTCTGAAGAGTGTTCAAGATATTCAGAGTTATATATGATTTCCATTCTTCAGCCTAAGCAGAAGTACAAAATAGTCACTGATTGCTTTTTATCATAAACACATAGTTACTTCAATTTATTATTACACATGCAAAGCAAATAATTTTAATATTATAGTTGTATATAAAAAAATATAGATGAAGATTACTTACCAGGCGAAGGAGCACAGGTAGTGATAGTAGCACAAATAAATTAATAAATTCACACACACACACACACACACACACACACACACACACACAAACGCCAGCTTTCGCAGCCTAGCTGCTTCTTCAGGCAGAAGGGAAGGAGAGGGAAAAGGAAATAATGAGGGTTTCAAGGGAGTGGGTAAGGAGTCATTCCAATCCTGGGACAGGAAAGACTTACCTTGGGGGAAAAAAGGAGGGTAAACAAATACACACACACACACACACACCCACACATATACACAAACGCAAAACTCATCTATATGAGTACAGATACAGAAAAATTACAACATAATAAATATTTAACTCTATGGCAGAGAAGTAGACTAATGTTAGTACAAATCAACACAACAGATTAAAATCATTTGGCTGGAATATCAAGCAGTTTGCAAATTTATAGCTTTAAGGCAGCTTTCCACATCGTCCTATCACACTTCCTTATGGAACTCCTGCGAAGTAACAGTATCTTTAACTTAGTAGGTACACTCTTTTACCCTCAAAATAAATGGGAATCACCTACTGTCCTATTTTAACCATCAGTTGGAAATTTGTAACGAGTGTGAATATTTGTTTTAAGCATGCTAAGTCAGGAACAAATAACAAATAAACCAATATCCTTAACATTGTTTTGATACATAATTGTAAAACTTATTTTATTATCATTGCTACAAGTTTCAATCTCAGATAATTATCAAGCCAATGTTCAAAAGACAGACAAATGCTAAAAAGTTCATGTTTACAGTATATATAAAACAATAATAATCATGGCATAAAATGACATACAATGTACTCACAGAATGTAAACAGCCTGTTACAATGACATTTGAATCATATAACTTAACAAAATAAAGAAAATAACATGGCTCATATTATAATAAAATGTAATGATATTGTCAGGTTGCAAACTGCAAGTTGTTTGGAATTCGAAGGCTGGTCATTAATAGAGCATAACACTTTACACTTAGAACACCTTTATTGCTAACACAAGCGTACACTCAGAACTGACTCCTGCTTGGAGTGCTCCACTATTTATACGTAGAAAGAATTTTCTGGGACTTACAAGTATATGAAACATAAGAAGCATGTAGAACATTGTAGAAAATAGTAAATACAAACAATAAATTTTATTCCACCCATGGTGGGATTTGAACTGAGGACCGCAAACACCGCAATCTGTGATGCTAATGACTGCACGAAACGTTCTGTCCGAAGACTCGTGGCAATATGGAGCTGTTCAATACAGAAAGCAAACTACTGCCGAGGAATGCTTTAATCCAAGGATTCACACAGGCTTTTTCATTGTAGCATTAATGTGGAGCCCTGAATGACACACTGTTGGAATTAAGGAAGACTTTGAATCGGAAAAAGGTTAAAAAAGAAAAAGAGGGCTCAAGAAGAAGAAACTGCTATTACCAAAATGTATTCAGGGGATCTGGGTTGTCTCCATAATCAAGAATATTATTTTGTCACTCAGAAGTTAGAGTAGTGGCATTAAGTTGGCACCATGCATCAGAAGTGGGAACAAAAGAACAAGAAGGGGATAGAGAGCCGCTAGCAAATCACACAGCGGTAACACTCCCTCCACGCCGATAGCAAGTTGAGAGCGCCATCTTAGATGATGAGGCTCACTTCTGGAGAGAGCCATTTCTCACTTCTCTGCTTTGCACTTCACTTCTTGACATCTTCCACATCAGGATGAGAGGATCCGCACATCAATGATGGGACAGGAAAGACGATGACACAGCAGTCGTAAAGCAATAGGACACGAGACAGAATACTCGGTCTGAGATAGCACTAACAGTCTCAGTCAGGAGGTCACACCAACCTAGGCGATTAGCATTGTACAAAACAGTTAGGCATGGACTGCAGCTTTCATCCAAGTTACATAACTGTAGGTTTTTCATATCAATAAATTGTGTGTTAAATTAACTTTGTATGGAGTGATTTCAGCTTCCTATGCCGTCTGCCGAATAAAGTTGTAGCCACAGAGAGTTACTGTTGTGGTTTCACGCGCATTGTTTGACACAGCCGCTGTGAGATTCCACATGACTACCTGTAGGGGCGCTGCTCTCAAAATAGTGCTATGGCAGCGCCAACCAGAACGCAGCGTGGGGAAGTGCACAGCTACGAGGACAGTTCCTGTGTAACCACTTCAGTGTATACATGTATTAGCTTTCCAGGTGTGTTTTGTTACATATGAATTCCAGATGTGGATTTAAAGTTCATTTAAAGTTACTACACTTTATTGGTGATGTGTTTGGAAGTTTCCGTGTCTTTCAGTAATGTGAACGTTAGTGTTATGGCAACTCTCCAGCTGGCTCTATGCACCTTAATCCAATAGCAACAGCTACTCACCACTGTTATATGCGAGTTCGTTTCTGTTCACACCAACGCTCGTCTGTCATCATTGACAATTCCCACTTTCCCCTCGTATGATGAGGCGGTGGAGGACTGGATAGACTACATGTAACACCTTCGGCAGCATTTCATGGTTTTCACCGTTGCCGACCAACAAACTTATAAGTATATACATGGGGCGTCTATTTTGAAAGAACAGACGTCACTTCTGATCCTGCAGTTGTTATCGTTTTCACATTCAAAGAATATACGACATCAACTGCGAATGAGCAAAGCTGAAAATGTGTACCCAGCCAGGATTCGAACCCGGGTCTCCTGCTTTCTAGGCAGTTGCACTGACCCCTACACCACTGGGTGAAAACGTTTAAGTCTTTATTCCTTTCGTGGATATCGCCAAAGTTGTATCAACTGTTGTCTTAACTCGCACTGTTGGAAGAACCTTCCTTGTTGTCATTTGATGAAATGTAAACTCTTCTTTCCACATATTTCCAAAAACAGACGCACGTCGTGTTGCATTCTATAGGTGTCAAAAACAGCCTCATCAGACCTATCGTGCTTGGGCTACTGAATTATAAGGACTGAGTTGCAAATGTCAATTCATAACAGAAGTTCACAAGGAATCATATGCTGACTCATGGTTAGGGAAGCGATTTTGCGTTCTGCATCAAATAAAGAAGTTTGCCAAGTAGCTCTGCAGTTAGATAATCCCATGTTGGATGAAGTACTTTCCATAGCGCAGTCCTTTGAAATCACTCATGCCATGGGCACTCAATTAGAGGCATGGGGTGACGTTGGCAAGATACGGTCAGGTCGGGCAGATGATTACGCGCCAAGCTCAAGTGCAAATGACGATATTGCCACAGTAAACACATGCTCGCAGCGTCTACCAGGTGTTCAACACAACATGAAGCACCAAATCAGAGATTTGCGATCTCTTCCTTCCTGCCCTCATTGTTTCACCAAGTATGCACGTGAAGATTGTCCACAGCGTTGGGCGACTTGCCACAGATGCAAAAAGAAGGGACATGTTTCGTCTGTTTGCCAGTCGGAAAAAGTACATGATGTACACGACGGGATAGCCGATGATTCTGTACTGTATGTGAATTGTGTGTCCCCTCATTCCAGCAAACATTACCTCATGGTGCAAATACTGGGAAAAGACTTGAGGATGCAGGTCAATACCGGGTCAGCGGCCACTATTATTAACTCACAGATGTATTCAAAGCTGGGTTATCCACCATTGTCGGCCATTATGCGTCACCTGTGCACTTATAATCAGCAGAAAATCTCACTTCTGGGTCAATTCGACCTAGATATTTCCTACAAATCTGTTGTGTGCACCATGAGTGTGGCACTAAGAATTTATTTGGGTACGATGGGTTTCGCAGTTTTGGATTCTCAGTAGATGACACAAGTGCATTTAATTTCCGATGACATTCCTTATGCTCAGCTTGATACCTTATCACACTCTTCTCTCCTGGTCTAGGTTCTGCCACCAAATTTAAGGTACACTCTTTGACAAAAAACCTGGCCGCCGGCCGGCCGCCGCTGAGCCTAAGTCAGAGCCGATCGCGACATGGGACAATAAAAGTGGCCGCGATGATTCGCTCTAAGTCCAGCTATCGGCACAATCTGGCAACACTGCAGACTGCGGGAGTTCATACAGCACTTCTTGTGTGCAGTTAGAAGACAGTTGGGTCAGCTCCCTCCTTGGTCTTGCGGTAAAGTGCGCGACTTGCATGTTCAGTATTAGCGATCGAAACCGACTGTTGACAAAAATTTTAAATTCACGTCACTCGTTCATGCTCATGCCCCATGTGTAACGGAAGCATATGTGTAACGTATTTCATTTTTTGGTACACTGGTAATAACATTTCGGCCCAATAACATCGCCGCCTCTGGCCGCAGCACTTGGCAGAGCTCTCCGCGGCCCATACACCTCGCTGGCAGCAGCGGTGGCGGCGCTACACAGCGCTGCCTCGCCCTCTGCCCACAGCGCCTGCCGCCGCTCATCGCCCTGGGTATGTGAAATGCTGTAGCGTTGCTGAGTGGTGATCCACAAAAAAGGTTGCGATTCGTATTTCACACAGGATATAACGAAGCAGACAACCTATTTTGAATGATGAGCATATAATACATTAGAGAGGCAAAAAAATGTCATTGTCCAATCCAGTGGCACTCTACGATGGTTAACACTTATTTGTGATTTAAATCTCGATCCTTTGCCTTTCGGAAAAGCCTTTCATGTAATTTGTTATTGTCATCAGTTCATACGTTTTCATCAAGACACAATATGTAACTCACTAAAATGTTTTAGTGTCGTTGTTTCACTCCGTACGGTAAATGTATGAGCTAAATTATGTGAATACGTTTCAGAGCACGTTCTAAAGCAATACAGGCATACTGCATGGTTCGTGTCTGAATGTCTCATTTCTACAGGAGATATTTCACATCAATGGAGGTGAACTCGAATTTCTTCGAAGGCGTTTGTATGGTGAAGCAAAGAAGACATCTAATACCATTTCCATAATTTGAAGTCGACCTTTCTGTTATATGAAGTTTTTCTTATGATTCCGTTAAAGAGTTTCTTCTTGCAATCTGCAGCGTATAAAGTAAAATAAAATGAAATTAAATTCCATCCCCAAACGCACTTTCTCCAACCAGGATTAGAACTGCCGACTCACACTAGGTCTGCATCACAAGACACAAGCAGAACCACACAGCCAACCACACGCTGTTGCATTGTGCCCAAAGTCTTTCACATATTCAATGCTGAGCCTCTAACGCATCGCGAAGGAACCTGAAAGTCACCTACACAAATAACTACATTCCTTGAGTGCAAAAGTTAAATTTCTGTCTCTCATTTCACATCGGAATTACAAATCATTAGTCATGAAACTAGAAAAGGAATGTCAAGTGAACTTAGTGAGACAATTCAGTACCACTTGAGGAAGTAACTGCACTGTCACAGTGTTGCCAAATATCAGCAACGATGTTGCCAGTTCTTAGCTGTACTTGGAAGACCTGTGAAGCGATAAGCGACGCGAAATCGCGCTAGTCTCATGCGGGCTTCTAGAGGGGAGTCGCGCATTTCGGTTAATATGCTGCGCTGTCTCCTGATAGATTCCGTCGTCACATTTACGATGCAGATATTAAATTCGTCCAATGAGGCCGAAACTATCTTTTTAATTTTTTGAAGCTTTACTGCATTATGATATATTTTCAGCAAATGACTAGAGAAGTTAAAAATACTGATATTGTGATTGCAACATACGGCAAATCAAAGACTGAGATACGAAAACATGCATCACGATGACAGTTTTATCCCCCCCCCCCCCAAAAAAAAAGACGAAAACAATTGCTTTGATACACTTCCACAAAAGCTAATTTTTTATGAAAAGTTACTGGAAATCAATGATGCCCCATCCGTCTCGAAAAACTTCGCTACTTGAAAGCGACTTCGTTTCCAAATGCAGCCTTACGACTGTACAAGTAATATTTCATGTCTTCGACGTGTAGGTTTGCTTGAAAGCCAGAAGAAACGTAGTTAACTGATTATTTGTGCAACACAGTAATTATTTCACTTAAGTATTCAGAAGACTGGATATTTAAACTTACGGCCATGAACACTGAAACTAAATTGTATATGTGGGAAACGTGCAATTCTGATGTTTTTCGCCGGCCGCGGTGGCCGAGGGGACTGAGGCGCTCCAGTCTCGGTCTGCTCGGCCACTACGGTCGGGGGTTCGAATCCCCCCACGGGCATGGATATTTGTGCCGTCCTTAGTATTAGCTAGTTCATAAGTAGTTTGTAAGTTTAGGGACTGATGACCCCGTAGTTAAGTCCCATAAGCTGTACAAACATTTGAACATTTGAACATTTTGATGTTTTTCCTCTGCAAACATATACATATGATCTATAGACTACTAAGCAGCTTATTGATTTTGTGGTGTTACAGCCTTGATGGGCCAACAAATGATGATGAAAATCCGAACCCATGTGTCTGATGGATTTTTCGAACGTTGCAACCTATGACTTGCATGTGTTGTTGCTTAGTATCTGTCGTCACGATGTTAAATCAACAGAAATTGTTACAAACATTTTACCTACTTTCTCCTATTGTCCTATTTTTCGTCAAACCACACATTATTTCTGGTCTCTTGGCCACATGGGAAAGAAAGCTTTTGCAACTGAATTAATGATAATAATGATGGTAATAATGATAGTAATCAATGATATTTACGGCATTACAGCAGAATGATAAAGATTACAATAACAGTAGAAAATGATGATCTCTTGGTTGACACAATGCAATAAGTTTTGGTATTTCGTTGCTGAATGCCATTTATAATATTTTTCAGAGGAGAAAAATAGACCTGAAGCCACACACATCACTAGTACAACGATACCTCACTAATCAACTATACTTGCTGTAGATGAGAAAACGAGAACAGTGCCACCGAGCTAAAATGAGATTACTCGTTCAGTTATCTGACATTTGTTGGCAGTTAATACAGACAGTCCCGACATAAAACACAAAATTGTTTGCAATTTAAGGAGGGGTAGACCTTTCTGCGGTCGAAAATTTAATTCAGGATAACAGAGTCATTTAAATGCAATGACTAATCTCATATCCTCATGAATATTGGAAAATACCTCGAATTCTGGAACTAAGGGAACGATCAGAGTTTCCTAGCATCGTAAGCAATACTGCTAAGCTATAGGAAGAATTTCTTGGCCATCCCACAATACCCTCATTCCTACAAACAGCTTGCTTCAACTGGCTTTTATCCATGCTGCGCTGCCAGCGCCCATTCTAAGTAAGGCTTCAGTCCGAAAGCAGACAACATCATTGAAAATGCTGATGAATAGATGACTTACGTTCATCAACTTCCGGGGAGAGTTTCTTTCAACGAAACGGAGAAAGTGTGAAATGACAACTTTCTACAAAGTTTTTACTGACTTTTGTCCCCAATTGGACGTATATACGTTCAGTCTTGTCATACGCGGCTCACATTCCAGGAATATCACCAAAATGAGCATCTGACGGATTCCGTCCTAGAGCAGCTATTACGCAAGTTTTTACCGAAAATCATAAAATTGACAAGACGGCTTTTGCTGCAGAATATAGTGACTTCTATTACATCCGCATAACCTTTCCCAATAAGAAACGTTTTCTTCGTATAGTGATGCCCCTGTTTAGGTGCATTATAATGTTAGTGTTTAATGTTGCTTCAAAAGTACTTTTTGTCTTAAATATTTTTATATCTGCAGGTGATTCAAAGTAATTGTAATAATTAGTTTCCCTTCAAATTACTCCATTCATTCGATCTGTTATTTGTAAAGTAATTGCAACCGCCAAAAGTGAAATTGTCCTATAAACCAAACTTTTTGGTTATCTTAGGTCATTCGTATATGGGCAGAACACTTTCATCTGAAATATCTCCACGAAAGGCAGAGAAGAGGACGGTTCTCTGTCATAGTAGAGTTAGGCTCACGTAGCTAGTCCTCTGTGCAGAAGAGATGGAATTATATGTTGAAGAAAGAAGTCATATCTAAGAAACTTGCATATTAATTTTATTTTTCTCGTGTATTTACATTCTTTCAGTTTATATTCGTCTTTACTTCTCACAAAGTAATGAGATATATTTTTCTCTGCTAGTAGCTGCCGGCCGCGGTGGTCGAGGTGACTGAGGCGCACCAGTCACGGTCAGCACGGCCACCACGGTCGGGGGTTCGAATTCCCCCTCGGGCATGGATATTTGTGCCGTCCTAGTTCGTAAGTAGTTCATAAGTAGTTTGTAAGTTTAGGGACTGATGACCCCGTAGTTAAGTCCCATAAAATTCATTTCGCAGTAGGCGGTCGTATTTCCACCGTTGGTATATTTACTTGTACGAATATTGTTCGCAACCATAAACAGTTTGCTCTTGCTGTTCATCTCCTTAATATTATTAAACACATATTTTCCCTATAATTCTCCTCGTGAAGTGTTCGAACTGCTGTGCTTTATTATTGTTAGTACCATTAGTTTTTATTTCAAGTTGATCTCTGAATTTGTATCTTGTATTACCGTTATATTTGTTTGTTCAATATGTTTCACAATATTGAAGATCAACACGTTCTCATATCCATTAATATAAGCGACTTAGAGCTAATGTATAACGTTCATTTTAGTCTTGTTTCATCCGTAAAAGTTCCTCTGAAAATCTGGAGCACTTCTTTTAACACCCTTAATTTCAAAACCATACTTAGGCAGAGGACATTCAAGGATTGCTCATTTATTAACTTCATTCATAATGATAATTTGGATCAAATTTATTTACAAATTTTGTACACAGTCCATTTAATTTTTATGATAGCGGTAAACTTACAGCCTTGCGTAACCTAAGGCATCTGTTCAAAATCAATGAATAAGAGATACGTCAATACTTTTATTTACTATCTTTTAACAAGCAACAGTGCAACCTAATATTGTTCTAAACCATGGCACAATTCATCGATCAATTTTAATCGTTGTTGCTTTATTGTCTACTGTGTTTTTGTTACAAATTTTACACTTGATTTTATACTAACGATAGGCCAGACACTAAATTAACGTAACTCAGAACCGCGTGATAATGCAATATTTACTCGCATTCGTTTTTGCTACGGAGCAAGTTGGTGCATTGGTAACACACTGGACTCATATTTGGCTGCACGGCGCTTCGAATTGGCCTTCGGCCATTTGGATTTGAGTTTTCCATGATTTTCCTAAATCAGTCTAGGCAAATGCCGAAATGGTCCCTGCGGCAGGGCACGGCCGATTTCCTTCCACATCCTTATCATGACAATCCGAACTTCTGCTTCGCTCTAATGACCCCCTTGTCGAGGGGATGTTAAATCGTAACCTTCCTTCTTTCTTTCGTGTCTTGTGTGCAATAGAGCTTACTTTGTTCATGTTTCCGTGTGTTGGTACAAATTTTGCAGTTCATTTCAAACCAACTGCCCTCTGAACAAGAGACCTTGAACTTTCAACTTAACTTAGAACTGGATGACACTGCTTCATTAACGCCATTTCTTAATTGGTGTGTGGTGGAGGGCAATTTTTTATACAACTGCTGTTTCCGCCTGTTTCTCTTCCAATCGTGAATGGTTCGCCGTTAAAACTATTTCTGGCAAGAGTTGGTGTGAGTTCATATCGCCCTATCTTTTACCTTCGCGATCTTTTCGTTACTAATACATAAGAGGGGTCAGGTGAAATAGAAATAAAACAAATGTATCGAATGTCTCTGTTGTATTCTCATAAAAACGGTTGAAACTGAATGAAAAATTTCACACATACAAAATTTGAAAAGTGTAAAATAAACATTCAGATGGAAAATGCATAGAAACGTGGTTTTAAAATAGACTAAGACGTATAAAGTAATTTTTGTCCACTCGATAATTGCTACCGCGTTAAGGATAGTTCTAATAAATTTTCGAATTTTTAATAGCTATGTCAGACATAGTAACACTGGAACATAAAGTGTTCTTGCATCATAAGTAATGCTAACAGTAGCGTTTAGTGGCCACCAACGTGAAGGGTAATTTATTTCATTAACGTTCTGAAGTCGATAAGAGGTATGACGCGGTGGCGGCAGCCACGGTCGTTTTGGTAAATGCGGCACAACGAGCGAGCGAAGGCGCGCGCGTCTGGAAACGGAGAAGGCGGAGCGCGCCTGCTGGAGGGATAGTTTTCGTTCTGAACAGAGGAAACCATCAAAAGGAGCCTAACAGATATTCGGTAGACCTCTTGGAACTTACGCGTTTTGACTTTAACGTAAGAAATAAATGAAATTCACGAATTGCATTGAACATTGCAATGTATAGTAAATTAATGTAGTCCGCTATCTGCGACGACACCGATCGAATGATAATCTATCGACGTGAGGTACCTGGCACCTAAAAGTCGCCATTAAGTTTGTACTTTGAAACCTATCACCGCGCTGTAATTACCACGTTGCAATTAAAACTATGTTTAAATCGCATCCGGCCATGAGACTACGTAACATTTTAAGAAATCAACGAGGCAGGCAACAAAGACAGGTCCGGAATCCATTGAGCACCTCATCAAGGAACGTGCTCAAAAAATTCAAATGGAACGCTATTTATCGTAGCAAGATGTTCTGTCAATAACAGGTCGCTTGTAATTTCCATATTGGCCTGTGGACATTTTATTTTATTAGGAAGCAAACTCGAAAGAAACTGGACAAATTTGGGTATTTAGGAAGACTTTTCTGCGACAAATTGTGAGTCTTATTGTTAGTTAATGGAGTACAGTAAACATAACGATAAGTCCTGCATATGAATCAACCATAAACCGAGAAATAATACTGGTAATACGCTCAATTTCTTTTTCTTTTTTTTTTAATAGCTGGCAACGTAACATATGTGCAATTTGGAGAGCACAGTATCTCGAACCTGAGTGGAATTACGGATCCGAATCCTAACATGCAGGACGGCAGCTACAAAAACTCATTCATCACGCCACCAATGTAATCAAAATTTACCAACGTCGTAGTAGGGCCTATTGTTTCGCAACTTCGGCATCACGTAGATGTGAGTCTGACATGTAATTCTGCAGTCACTTGACTTTTTCTTGTCACCTACATTAAATATTTTGAAAAATTAACATCATAATATGCTCGTTGTAGTAGTTAACTGAATTTGTGTTCAAGAAGGTCGTTTCATACATTAACTATTCCTACTCTCTTTCACGTTGCGAGCAATCTGCCTCAGCTGTGAGTAAATAAATGAGGTAGGGTTTATAGCAGTAATGTCTAGCTGTATAATAGACACTTTCTGAAAACATAGCCAATTTAGAAATCGGGGCCGTTTTGTTGCAAAAGCTGGATCTCATCATTTCGTCTCGTTACGTCTTTAATTTATCCGCTTACTGTCAAACAAAATCATCCGGGCCAACTGTCTCATGGAAACCTCATAGCAGATGCTGTAGCCACCTACTTCAAGAATATCAAGTGACATCAGAAACAAAACGAAAGAACATTTTCTTAAATGAATTTATCAATTATTCTAAAATGATGATAAAGTTTTAAATATAGATAGACAACTTATTTGGAAATCACTTCAAATGTAGTCATCCCAAAAAGTAAATAATAAATTCTGAAGCCGTGTCAGCTGTTTTTTTTTTTTTATTTTATTTTATTTTATTTTATTTTATTTTATTTTTTTTTTTTTTTTAATTAAGAATGTTGCTTTACAGGTCCAAGACCGTTTTCACGTTTTTAAAGGCCCATCTTCATTTTTTTTCATATGAAAATTCATTATAGAGACACAAGGTTCTAATTGCTTTCATCTGTCATGGGAATAAAATTTTATTAATTAGGCTCAGATATATGGAACCAGTCCAACAGAAATCATCACTGTCATTCAGAATAAAAACCAAGGACATTAAAATATGGGACAAATAGTCGCATAATTTTGATTACTGTATTTTCAATTAAACCAGTAGATAGCCGACGAAGTGGAGTAGTACAAACCAAACAAAACTGTCCAAAGAATCGGAGAAACCGATAGATGATGGATTTGTATTTTGCTCATCTTTGCATCAACTATTACGGCAAGGTAATACGAATATGCGCAACCACCCAGATTCTCTGTTTTGTTACAGCTTCATGAGGACTAAATTCATTTAGGTAATATTCCTTCAATGTGAGAGGTGTTTGACAAGAATCAACGTAGATACAGTCCATCTTCGTACAACAGTTCCTAGTATCTTTGGAGAAAATGATGGTTCACACTATTTTTTCGTTTTGTTACAAAAAGCTCTCACTGAAAGTTGATGAGGATAAGTTATCAATTCATCATCATTTCTTCTCAATCCATGGCTAAAAGCCATTTGAGGCAAGATACTAGTAGGATTGAGAATATTGTGGGCTGTCGCTTTCAAGATGCGAAGTGTTTGATACCTTACTGTTTAGTGACGGATGATGCAACGTTCATTTCCAGTAACTCATAAAAAATTGCTTTCAAATGTTCAAATGTTTGTAAAGTCTATGGGACTCATCTACGGGGCCATCAGTCCCTAAACTTACAAACTACTTATGAACTACTTACGAACTAGGACGGCACAAATATCCATGCCCGAGGGGGGATTCGAACCCCCGACCGTAGTGGCAGTGCGGACCATGATTGGAGCGCCTCAGTCCCCTCGGCCACCGCGGCCGGCAAAAATTGCTTTTGTAGATATCTAACAAAGTAATTGTTTTAGTCTTTTTTTTGGGGGGGGGGGAGGGGGGTGAAACTGAAATCGTGATGGAAGTTTATATATCTCAGACTTTGACCTGCCGTATGTTGCAATCACAATATCAGTATTTTTAACTTCTCTAGTCATTTGCTGAAAATATATCATAATGCAGTAAAGCTTCAAAAAATTAAAAAGATAGTTTCGGCCTCATTGGACGAATTTAATATCTGCATCGTAAATGTGACGACGGAATCTATCAGGAGACAGCGCTGCATATTAACCGAAATGCGCGACTCCCCTCTAGAAGCCCGCATGAGACTAGCGCGATTTCGCGTCGCTTATCGCTTCACAGGTCTTCAAAGTACAGCTAAGAACTGGCAACATCGTTGCTGATATTTGGCAACACTGTGACAGTGCAGTTACTTCCTCAAGTGGTACTGAATTGTCTCACTAAGTTCACTTGACATTCCTTTTCTAGTTTCATGACTAATGATTTGTAATGCCGATGTGAAATGAGAGACAGAAATTTAACTTTTGCACTCAAGGAATGTAGTTATTTGTGTAGGTGACTTTCAGGTTCCTTCGCGATGCGTTAGAGGCTCAGCATTGAATATGTGAAAGACTTTGGGCACAATGCAACAGCGTGTGGTTGGCTGTGTGGTTCTGCTTGTGTCTTGTGATGCAGACCTAGTGTGAGTCGGCAGTTCTAATCCTGGTTGGAGAAAGTGCGTTTGGGGATGGAATTTAATTTCATTTTATTTTACTTTATACGCTGCAGATTGCAAGAAGAAACTCTTTAACGGAATCATAAGAAAAACTTCATATAACAGAAAGGTCGACTTCAAATTATGGAAATGGTATTAGATGTCTTCTTTGCTTCACCATACAAACGCCTTCGAAGAAATTCGAGTTCACCTCCATTGATGTGAAATATCTCCTGTAGAAATGAGACATTCAGACACGAACCATGCAGTATGCCTGTATTGCTTTAGAACGTGCTCTGAAACGTATTCACATAATTTAGCTCATACATTTACCGTACGGAGTGAAACAACGACACTAAAACATTTTAGTGAGTTACATATTGTGTCTTGATGAAAACATATGAACTGATGACAATAACAAATTACATGAAAGGCTTTTCCGAAAGGAAAAGGATCGAGATTTAAATCACAAATAAGTGTTAACCATCGTAGAGTGCCACTGGATTGGACAATGACATTTTTTTGCCTCTCTAATGTATTATATGCTCATCATTCAAAATAGGTTGTCTGCTTCGTTATATCCTGTGTGAAATACGAATCGCAACCTTTTTTGTGGATCACCACTCAGCAACGCTACAGCATTTCACATACCCAGGGCGATGAGCGGCGGCAGGCGCTGTGGGCAGAGGGCGCGGCAGCGCTGTGTAGCGCCGCCACCGCTGCTGCCAGCGAGGTGTATGGGCCGCGGAGAGCTCTGCCAAGTGCTGCGGCCAGAGGCGGCGATGTTATTGGGCCGAAATGTTATTACCAGTGTACCAAAAAATGAAATACGTTACACATATGCTTCCGTTACACATGGGGCATGAGCATGAACGAGTGACGTGAATTTAAAATTTTTGTCAACAGTCGGTTTCGATCGCTAATACTGAACATGCAAGTCGCGCACTTTACCGCAAGACCAAGGAGAGAGCTGACCCAACTGTCTTCTAACTGCACACAAGAAGTGCTGTATGAACTCCCGCAGTCTGCAGTGTTGCCAGATTGTGCCGATAGCTGGACTTAGAGCGAATCATCGCGGCCACTTTTATTGTCCCATGTCGCGATCGGCTCGGACTTAGGCTCAGCGGCGGCCGGCCGGCGGCCAGGTTTTTTGTCAAAGAGTGTACATATTACTCTCAAACCTACTGCCTGGCCATGGTTTTATTTACCCCGGCCCATTCCTGTTGCCTCTCATGATGCGGTCAAACAGGAGCTTGATCGACTTACTGTCTCAAATGTATTGCGTCCCATCTCTTCCAGCGAATGGTCCTCTCCCCTTGTTATTGTTACAGCAGCCTTTGCCTCTGTGGTGATTTCAAAGCATCTGTCAATGCTCAGTGCCATGTTGACACATATCCTATGCCTCGCCCTGCAGAATTATTTTCAAAGTTGGCCGGGGGTCAGTACATTTCTAAGATTGACCTATCTGAAGCATATCACCAGCTTCAGTTGGATGCTGAATCTCGCCAGTTTCTTGTTCTCAACACTCCGTTTGGACTTTATCAATATCAAAGGTTGCCGTTGGGAGCTACTAGTTCCCCCGTCATCTTTCAACAATTTTTGGAACAGTTGCTCGCCACTGTTCCTGGGTGTATCAATTATCAAGATGACATTGTTATGACTGGGGCCACCACTTTCAAACATCTTGGCAAACCTCCGGACACTATTCACGGTTTTACAATATGCGGGGTTAAAATGCAACCTCCAGAATTTTTTTTTTTTTTTAACAGTTGATCGTCTACTTGGGTTTTCAGTTATCGAGTGAAGGTATTCGTCCCCTTCGGCAGCTATTGAGGCTGCCCCTCGTCTGACATCAGTCAAGGAGCTCCAGGCCTTTCTGAGAGAAATAGCCTACTATGACAAGTTATTGCCATCTACTGCAATGGTGGCTCATCCACTACACCGGTTTCTTCATAAGAATGTGCATTTTCGCTGGTGTGCTGTGATACTGTTTTACTTTATTTCTCATAACAACTGCAGCAGGCCTCGTCTTGCCACATATTGCCCTGGACAACATTTGGTTCTAGCCACCGTCGCCTCCCACTATAGGATTGGTGTTGTTTTGGCGCATAGATACATTGATGGCTTGGAGCGTCCGATTGGTTATGCATCAAACACAGTTACCGAAATGCAACGAAAGTATTCCCAGATAGAAAAAGAGGCTTTAGCCATTGTGTATGCCTTGAAAAAGTTTGGTGTCTTTCCTTATGGGGCAATGTTTCATCTAATCACCAATCACAAGCCATTAGTTTCTTTCTTCCATCCATCCGGCCTCGCTCCCTGACAAGGTACCCACCGCCTACAACATTGTACCTTTATCGCTTCAACTACAAGATTCATTTCCAACCCACTGCTCAGCATGCCAACGCTTATGAGTAGTCTCGTTTGCCAACGGGGCCAAACCCTGTTTTCAACTGTGATGACCTATTGTGCTTTCATGTGGACGACACCAAGCAAAGTGTTGTTGACAAATTTCTCATCAACGGCAACAGGTTAGCCACAGCTACTGCTTCTGATTCTCTTCTGTGTCATGTGCTGCATTTCATTCAACAGGGTTGGCCTGATCGCCCATCAAGAAAGGCCTCTGATCCATTGCGTAACTACTTGCACTTCGTTTTTGTCTCACTGCTTGTAATGGTTTTGTTCTCCACTCCACCGAAGGGACCTCACCGTGAGTGGTCGTTGCCGCATCCCTTCGGGCTTCTGTTCTCCGCCTGCATCAGGGACACTGGGGTGTCTTACGCACAAAGGGGTTGGCACGTCGGCATGTCTACTTGCCCAGCATCGATGTGGACATCACACACATGGCTGCTGCCTGCGAACCATGTGCTAACCAGGCTCCTGCTCCTAAGACATCTCTCTCTCCGTGGCTTACACCCTCATGCCTGTGGGAGTGCATACATGTTGACTATGTGGGTCCCATCCTTGGCACCAACTAGCTTCTTGTGGCGGACGCCTATTCTAACTTTCCCTTTGTTGTACGTTCTGTGTCACCTTCCACAGCAGCGACCATCTTGGCGCTTGCCAGAATATTTTCCTTGGAAGGCCTCCCTTCTACAGTGCTCTCTGACAATGGTCTGCAATTCTACGATTTTTGTACTCAACGTGGTGTTACGCACATCACTGCTCCACCCTTCCATCCTCAATCAAATGGCAAGGTTGAACACCTAGTTTGTACTTCCAAATCACAAATGAAAAAATTGCTCACTACTACTTCCTCTGACAAAGCCTTGTTCTAGTTTCTGGAGTCCTACCGTTTTACTCCCATGGGTGACCCCAGTGTGGCCAAGCTCCTTCATGGCCGCCAGACTCCTACTTTATTCCACCTTCTACGCCCTCCATCCCACTGGCCACAGCAGACTCCATTCACAAAGTTAGCTTACCAAGGATTATTAAGTGTCCTGAAACTATGTAGAAATACAATGACGATTGATAAAATCTAGGCTTTATGAAAGTTCTGTTGGCCTTCTACAATATTTGTACATGGTGATACAGACGAAAGTCTTGAGGCACTATTCTATGTAGAGTGACAGTTTGTCTTCAACTTATAACTCTATCTATTAGATCATAGCATTTTACTTTATGCCCCCATATAATAAATACAATGCACACTCTGTGAACCCTATGCACATTCTCTAGCAAACGGAAGCACATTGTGCCCTACAGGCTGTATTTGCCAATTAGGTGACTGTGCTTTGCAAATCATACTTTGCACATGTGATTGAGTTCATAATGCACAGCCTATTGTGAGATGGTAAGAATTCATGTTGCCAACTGTCTTTTATTTATTTATTTTATTTATTGTGGTTTTAGGGCGCAAAACTGCCGAGATCATTAGCGCCCGAATCAAAACTGTGATATACTGAATGATAATAAGCCTATATGAAAACAGCTAAAAACATGGGGTAAAAGAAAGAACTAAATGTTCTTTGATAGATTGGTCAAGTTGATAAAATTCAAGACTCGAACAACAGCCCATGCGTCATCAACTAAAATTTATTCCAGGGTATTTGGAGGATTCAGTGCAATACAAACAGGAGTAAAATTTGGACAACACAATAAGACTTGGTGCACCGTCAGCAGATGACCACAGGAACATAACGGTGCGGGGTCACCAGTTAACAAGTGGCGGTGGGTGAAACAGCAATGTCTGAACCGTAACAGGGCCAAGATGACATCTTCTCGTCACAAGCGACGTGAGGGGGGTCTTCCACCGGAAGTGGTTTAATGGTTCAAAGCTTATTATTTCTAAGAGAGGACCACACACTATGCTACAATGATATTGTGCTACAGGAAAGAGCCCCTCAAATATCATTCTACGGGACACAGTACGTAGCTGTCTGAGGTAGGAGAGTTGCAGCCTTGGCCGCAGCATCAGCAGCCTTGTTACCAGGCATGCCTGCGTGGTCAGGTATCCACAGGAGGTAAACACGAGGGCCGTCGGAGGCTAACAATTGAAGGGAGTGCTTGATTCGGTTCACAACAGGATGGGCCGAATAGGGGCCTCTGAGACTCTGGATGGCACTGAGGGAATCAGAGCAGATGACATAGAAAGGATAACGGTGTCAGTAGATGTATAGTATAGCCTGATAGAAGGCAAAAAGCTCAGCTGTGAAATTCGAGCAGTGGTCATTAAGCTCGTACTGAAAACCGTCATCCCCGATGACAAACGCACATCTGACACCTTCATTGGTCTTAGAGCCATCTGTATATATGAAGAGGGAATTATCACGCCGTGCACGAAGTTCAAGAAACCTCGAGCGGTAAACAGCATCCGAAGTACTCTCCTTCGGGAGTGAGGCGAGTTTGAGGTGAACGCGAAATTGAGCCTGAAGCTGAGGTGGCACTGGACTCTCACCTATTTGAAATGTGGAAGGGAGGGTAAAATCGAGCTGTTGAAGCAAGCAACGAAAGTGGACTCCAGGAAGGAGCAGTGCAGTTGAGGACAGCCCATATTGGCTATCAAGGGAGTCATTAAGGAATGATGGATAGGAAGGGTGGTGGGGCATCGACAGCAAATGGCATGTATGCCGACAAAGAAATATGTCACGTCGATAGGTCAAAGGTAATTCGGCAGCTTGGGCATAAAGGCTGTCAACAGGGCTAGTGTAAAATGCTATCGCCAGGCGTAGCCCCCTATGGTGGATCGTGTTAAGACGGCGTAAAATGGACGGCCGTGCAGAAGAGAATATGAAGCTCCCGTAATCCAGCTTCGATCTGATGGTTCACCAATAGAGATGAAGCATGGAGTACTACTAAGAACATGGAGAATGTTGAGGGAACGAGTACGGCGGGCAGCCAGAGAAGACACATGTGGAAACCAGCTAAGTTTCCCATCCAACGTTAGCCCTAAAAATGTCGTCGTCTTCACAAATGGGAGTGCAACAGGGCCGAGATGGAGAGGTGGTGGAAGAAACTCCCTGTACCTCCATACGTTATTCAGACCGTTTTCTCATGGGAGAAACAGAAGCCGTTTGCGACACTCCAGGAACAGAGACTGTCAAGGCAATGCTGAAGACGATGCTCCAGGAGACATGTTCTCTGAGCGCTGCAATAGATTGTGAAGTCGTCTACAAACAGGCAGCCTGAAACAACAGCTGGGAGGCAATCCATAATTGGGTTGATTGCAATGGCAAACAGTGCTACGCTGAAAATGGAGCCCTGTGGCACCCCATTCTCCTGGAGAAAAATGTCCGAGAAAACTGAGCCCACTTGTACCCTCAACATTCGAACTTTTAAAAAGGCATGAATGAATAGGCGGAGACAGCCGCGAAGACCCCATCTATGCACTGTGTGCAGAATGCCAGCCCACCAACAAGTGTCATAAGCCTTCTCCAAATCGAAGAACACAGCCACCGTCTGACACTTTCGCAAAAAGTTATTCATAACGAAGGTCGACAAGGTAACGAGGTGATCAATAGCACAGCAATGCCTTCGAAACTCACATTAGACTCTGGTGTGGAGGCGTTGAGATTCAAGTATCCAAACCGGCCGAGCATTAACCATGCGCTCCATTACCTTACAGACACAGCTGGTCAGGGAAATAGGGCGATAACTGGAAGGAAGATGTTTGTCCTTCCCTGGTTTGGGTATGGGGACAACAATGGCTTCACACCAATGAGTGAGAATTTCACCTTCAGTCCAGACGCGATTATAAGTGTGAAGAAGAAAGCATTTACCTGCAAGGGAGAGGTTCTTCAACATCTGAATATGAATGGCATCAGGCCCCGGGGGACGAGGACCGGGAGAGGGCAAGGGCACATTCTAGCTCCTGCATGGAGAAGGTGGCATTGTAACTTTCATGATTGGGAGATATAAAAGAAGGCGGTCGTGCCTCCTCTCCCTGTTTTCGGGGCAGGAAGACAGGGTCGTAATTAGCTGAGCTTGAGACCTCAGCGAATGTCAGCCCAAAGCATTGGAGATATCAACGGGTTCCACGAAAACTTCGTTTGTTATGTTCACGCCGGTGATTGGGGAACGGACCTTAGTGCCAGATAGCCAGCGTAGGTTACCCCAGACAACCGAGAAAGCAGCAAATCTGTTGAAGGAACTCGTGAAAGAAGTCCAGCAAGCTTTATTGCTTTCTTTAAAGACATGACAGCATTTCGCTCATAGTCTTTTGTAATTTATACAATTCTCCAAAGTAGGACAGCATTGAAACATACGTAGACCACGTCGCCGGGCTCTAATAGCTGCAACTATATACCCAGGGAACTGGGACCCTAAATGGAGAGGTGGAAGTTCAGGGTATGGAATATTCGGCGGCGGTGAAGATGATGTCCATGAGGTAGTTGACCTGACTGTCACAGCTGGGGAAATTCTGATCATGGAAAACCGCCATGGAAGAATATAGCCCCCAGTGGGCTTTGAAGATGTCCCAGCTGGTGGAACATGGAGACGTGGTATGATGCAGTAGAGAAATGATACAGGGAAAATGGTCACTCGAATACCTATTAGACAGAACATACCATTTGAAATGATGTGCAAGTGGAGTAGTACATATTGCGAGGTCCAAGTGGGAATAGGTATGTGTTGTGTCAAATAGAAAAGTTGGTTCGCCGGTATTTAGGCAGACAAAGTTAAGGTGGTTGAAGAGATCAGCCAAAAGAGAGCCCCTCTGGCAAGAAGCTGGAGAGCCCCATAGAGGGTGGTGGGCGTTGAATTCGCCAATCAACAAAAATGGCATAGGAAGCTGAGCAAGGTGCAGTAAGTCTGCCCTAAGAACGGCAGACAGTGATGGGGTATAGATATAACAAAGAGAGATGGTGAATGTGGGGATGGTGAGATGGACGACAATTGCCTGTAGGGGAGTTTGCAGTGGGATGGGATGATAATAGACGTCTTCCCGAATGAGGAGCATAGCACCTCCATGGGCAGGAATATCTTCCACAAGGGTTTAAATCAAAACACACTGTGATATATTTTGGGAAATCGATATGATCCGTTGGGCGGAACTTTGTTTCTTGTACACCGACTATAAGTGGGCAGTGTAGTCGAAGGCGTAGTCTTAATTCATCGTGGTTAGAACGAATGCCTCTGATGTTCCACTGAAGGAGTGCCATGAAGAAAGCAAGAGAAAAATAAAAGAGGGAGGAGGCAAGAGGGGATCACCTCGACGGCTGCTGAGGGCCTGGCTGCGAGAGGGCACTGCTACTGCAATCAATGGATGGACAGTCGTGCTCCACGAGTTCAGACATCTGTTCTGCCTCCTTCCTAGATTGATCAGAAGGGGCAACTTCCTCTGCCAGTGAAATGCCAGCAGATCGGCAAGCATGAGAGCATCCTGGCCAGACAGAGGATGGCTAGGGTCGTCTACTGCTGGATGGCATGACCAAAGAGTCACACTGTGGCGGATAAGGAGAGCAACTTCTCTTTCTGTGTACCTTTTTGAAGGCAGTTTGATTTGAAGGCAGTTTGATTTGAAGAATCAGCAGCTGATGGTTTGGAAGATGAAGTTTTAAGAAAATCTCCTCGAACAGGATCTTTTTATCGAAATACGGGCTTCCGACTTAGTGGCCCGTGATTTCTGTGAAACTGATGTGGACTGGGATTTAGAGTGAGCAGAAGGCATTGGAGATGTTGAGCCAGCAATCTTTGGGCTGGCTGATCTGACAACTGTGTCAATGAAGGTAATGTCACACGTCTGCGTGCCCATCTCCTTTGTTGGTCGAGGAGAGGAAAGGACATTGCTTTAGGTACCCGCTGGGAGCACAGCAGGCTTTCTATTTGCTAGTAATTTCCAGGCTGCAGAGGTGGAAACATTTTCCTTGAATCGGATTTCGTGGATGACCCGATCATCTTTATATACAGGGCATTCCCAAGAATTAGCAGCATGGCCACCCATGCAGTTGATGCAGTGAGAGGATGGAGGTGGGCAGTCACCCTCATGGGTGTCCCTACCACAGGTGACGCATTTTGCTGCATTGGGACATGACTACCAGCTATGATTGAACCACTGACGCTGGTAACATCGGGTGGGATTAGAAACATACGGCGGAATGGAGATGATTTCATAGCCTGCTTTTATCTTGGAAGGAAGGTCAACTTTGTCAAAAGTCAAAAACACAGTTTGGGTCAGTGTTAGGTTGTTGTTACCTCTTTTCATCACATGATATACGGCTGTTACACCCTGGTCGGAAAGGTAGTCCTGTATTTCCTTGTCTTAGAGAATGTCAAGGGATTGTGAGAACACTACCCCCCCCCTCCCCCCAGCAATGAGTTTAGGGTACGATGGGGTTCGACCTGAACAGGAAAAGTGTGCAACAGTGTAGTGCGAAGCCACTTTTGAGCTTGGAAGGCACCTTCGGTTTCCAGCAACAGTGTCCCATTACATTGGCGAGAACAAGTTTTGCCAGGACCTGCAATTGCATTTACACCTCGTTGTATTATAAAAGGATTCACTGACATAAATCATGGCCATCAGTTCGTGAAATGACAAGGAACTTTGGCACGTTAGGCAAAACCTTGGTGGACTATGGTTCAACGAGTTTCCTTTTCTGGGTAAATGGCAAAGTAGAAGAGGAAGAAGAAGTTATTGCAAAGTTGTCTCCCACGATTACCGGCGTCTCCGATGGTGCACTCCTTCTTAATGGGGAACCCTCACTGAGGGCTCACCCATCTTAGGTCACTGTCCACACCTCAGGTCACACCTGCCAAGAAATGGACGGGGGGACCAATCGGCACTGTCAGAAGGTATCAGCTCGGGTAATCACCCCTCCCTGGGCTTGGCCTTTACCAGGGGGTACGTGTAGGCCCTACATGCCAACCTGGGGCTGGGACGTATGCATTACCCAGTCACCTTTTATGCAGCAAGTGCGTGAGTGGCCTTCAGGAACGCATGGGGAGGAAGAAAGGAAAGAAGGAAAGAAGAAGGAAGCGGGAAAGGTTGAGTCTCAAACACCGAGGCGGAGACTAGAGGACAAGAGGAAGGCTAAAAGAGTACAGTAAGGACAGAAAGGTGGAAGCAAAGGTTAGAAGAAAGGAAACCGAGAAAAGAAAAAAAGCTGGTACATGTGACCACCGAAACTCACACGGGAGAGGGGGGGGGGGCAACTGTGTGTGTTTCCCATGGCCTAATGATATGGTGTGGTAATGTGTGGTTGCCTCACAATACATGACACTAGACAATTTTTTACGGTAGTCATAGGTAACTAGCATACAGAGGATATCTATTTAGCTGCTGTAATATGAAATCCAAGTCTGAAGTCCTTGTACGATGTAGTGCACCAAGGAGTGCACCAAGCAACTGCCACCAGAATTGAGACTGCCATAGTAGGTGTGACGTGCACCTGTAACAGCTCAGGGGGCACAGGAATAGGTGGACTGTTGGGAGAACCGAAGTGGCTCTACTTGGCCTGGTGCGATTGATCAGGTACTACATTTTGTGTGCATGCTATTTGATATTGCTGGAGTAATCACAGATGGAGCCGAGTAGTAGCCACATATCGGTCTGCAGGTGACCGTACAGCCACCTAAAGGACACTGACTACACACTGGGTCATCCGTAGGGGGACCACCCCAAAACAGCCCAGCAAAGTTGATGTGAAGCCATTGTCACGGGCCATGTATTTCTCGTCTTGCACATATAGCGCGTATTTTTAGGTCTAATTTAACTCGAGCAAATCATTGTAAACTGTGACAAACCTGCATCTAAGTACCTATTCTTCCATTGCACATATAATTGAGGTTTATAAAGTCTCTCAATCACAAATAAATGGAAAACAGTATAAATTAAAATTTCCTGATTTAGCAAAAGTGTGTAGTAATCCATACCTTTTTTTTCTGACCTAATTTTTTTTTTTGTACAAGTTTCTTTTATTGAGTACGCCTTCAGTTTATTCTATTTACATTTGTGTGAGTAGTTTTTAGTGTCTTTTGGTGTAACATGTATATTTTAGTCAGTTCTAAATCAAGTTTGTATGATTTCTGTTTTTACCAAGAGGAACAAGTGTGTGACATACTGTAAGATCATTATTTATTTATTTATTTATTTATTTATCCCATTTGATCTGGATTTACACATTGTGTACATATATCGGACATTATGTATTAAAAATAGCAGCTTGTGGATAGCTATACATAGTACACACAAAATATGATTTTCATGGACATGAATTAAACATGGTAGCTTAAGGGTAACTATACATAGTATCCATAATATAGGATTTTTTTAATACATCACAACTGTATATTAACACAGTCTGCAGTGTTATTGTTCCATGTATTCTTTCACAGAATAAAAGAAGTGGGACAGTAAGTAATACCACAATGTTTTTGCAAATTTCTGGTTGTCATCAATTTCTTTTATGTTTGAAGGGAGCTTATTGAATAGCTGTAGGCCCATGTGGAGTGTTCCCTTTCTACATAGCAGGGTGCAGTTTGTAAAATGTGCAAGTTCGATTTTGACCTGGTGTCATGATAATGTATTTCTGCATTTCTCTTACGTCTGGGCACAATTGACATTATTTGTTTTTTTTTAGGAATCTTATTGTCTTGAGTATGTACAGTGGTAGGATCTTCAGCTTCCTGAATATAGGTTTACACGAGTCTCTAGCTTTGCTGCCATTTATTACCCTCACAGCTTTCTTCTGTATTTGGAAGGTGCTGAGGGCAGTTGGAGAATTTCCACAGAATATCAAACCGTATGTTAAGTGGGTCTGAATGTATGCATAGTATGCACTTATTACTGATTTCTGGCCTTTACATGATTTCAATATGCTCAGCACATAGCATCCAGTACTAATTTTGGCATTAAGATTTTCAATATGGATGACCCATTTTAGATTATCTTGCACCCATAATCCCAGTAATTTGAAATCGGAGTTGGTATCTACTTGTTGCTCATTAACTATTAGAAGTGACTGAGAGGGGTTGGCATTCTGTGAGGTAGGGAAGTTCACGGAGACTATCTTTTTTGTGTTTATTGTTAACTTGTTGACTGTGGCCCAATTGCCAAGTTGTTCGGTAGCTTTATTCACCGCTTTCTTAACTGCCACTGTGTTATGTCCTTTGTGCAGTACAGTTGTATCGTCAGTGAATAAAATGATTTTGTGGATGTCTACTGTGCACGAACAGGAAAAGGCTGTGGGCATTTTCCGGACGGGGTTTGACAGGCAGAGGCGTGCAGCGGGCCTGCGCTACCCGCCCGGGCCCGTAGCCGCGCCCCCCGGGCGGGCCTGGCCACGCGCTGCCCGGCCTGCCGGCACGAGCCCCACCGGACGGCGGCGGGCAGCGCGGGTACCCGAACTACCCGCGCGAGCCGCGGTCCGCCCGGCCGCCCGTGCCGCTCTGCTGCTAGCCGGGGCACCCGCCCGCCAGCCGCTTCACTCTTAGCGGGAAATACACTGTTCCGATTTTCACACTGTAAAAACTGTTCACGTTACAAACGACCATCCCACATCGGTTTATTAACTTAGTTTTTCCTTAAAATCTTTACTTTCCTTGGAAAAAATAACATGTCTGCTTTTCATTCCGCGTGAATTTTCTGTTTCATAATGCTTTTCACTCGATTATGAAGAAACTATGAGGTTAAATCTGATTTTTGGACATCTGATAGTACAGCAACTTAGCTTTCTAACAAAGCATTCAACTTTTCATTTACAAACCATGTACTGAAAAAGTTAGATAGCGGGAAGCTTACTAACCGATGCATTTTAGAACACTCATTAACGTGAGTGTAATAGAGCGGTCTCAAATCGTGAGTAATTGCGAGTTAATGAGCAGCATTACTGCTGCGATAGCAAGTATACGCATTCAGCACGTGTTCGAACAGCGTTTCTGTGGACATTTCGCTAAATTGCTTGATGTTTCCTTGCTGCTAAAAAAAAAAAAAAACGTAAATAAATAAAAATAAGAATAAAAGTTCAGATGCAATCGAGGTCATTAGAAACGATTAACTGGTAGAATGTTAGGAGGTTCAGCTTACGCTTAATCACTCCAAGGGAAGTAAACTAATTACTGTTCCTCGATACAGGCGTGTGGACCATTGTTGTGGTTTTCTTTTATTTTATATTCCTCCTTTTCCCTTTGGCTGATGGTAGCTGAAACCCCGAGGGAGTCACCACTATTCGAGAGATGACATTCAAGGTCGCAGTCGCTGGACAGTCTTTCATGTATCTTGAAACACTTGTGATTTTTCCTCACTGACTGAATTATCAGTGTAGTATCAGTTGCGAGGAAAAAAATTGACGTGTGCAGTAATGCACCTGGTAAAAGCAGATCGTGCAATTTTGTGGTGCAGAAGCAAAACGGTAGCCGAATCGGCTCTCGCCGGAAATTAAACATGTTGAAAGTCGTTGGCTTCGCGTTAGCCGGCTCCAGCAAATTTGTAGGTAGTTTTATACTTTGCTCAGTATTTACTTACACAGTGTTTCACTTTAACTTCATATTAAACTATGTGATGGCTCTAACATAAAGAACAAGATTATTCCTTAAATCTCTTCAGTTCCTTGTTGCTAGTAAATCTATGTATTTCATGTATGTGACAAAAAATTATATGCCTTACGATGATGTGATATTTAATTTTGTTCAAGGTTGTCCAACTAATTATCTAGCTAAAATTCTGCCAAGGTAAACAGGAAATCTTTAAAAAGCCAGTAGTTTGCGAACAGGTATTCGTCTGTTATTCTTTGTACGTTTCTAGAAACTGTTGAAGGATGAGGAAGAACGTCTTTGGCACTTGCAGTGGGGTACTGTGCTCCTATCTCCATCAAAGTCTGTGCGAGGTCTCGAAATCCTTCTGCTGCAACTGTGCTGAAGGGCCGCAAATCTATCGCACACTTTCTTACACATTTCTCCAGCACAAAAGATTTTTCTGACCCTGGAATATTGCTACAACCGTTCAAATCAGTATTAAGATAAGCTTTGCAGCTATTCAGGTGCCGTAACAGCGTAGTGGTACTGCCATCACGGAACGACAATAATTTACGGCAGCCATTACACTCTGTAAATCCCACAGGTTTATTTTCATTACCTACAATCAACATAAAACGCTCCCATACAATGCTGTCTCCAGATATCTATAAACGCTTGTAGATTCTCTCCGTGAGTTTCCTGGAAACGTCTTTTTTCTCTTCCTCGGATCGTCTACTCCTTGCACGTTGGTACGATCTGTCCTGTTCGCTATTTATTTCAGACATAACGATCGATAACTTATAAATGGCAATGTAGGTAATATAAAAGGTGCGTGAAGCCTACGCTGTGAGTATTACAACGCCTTGCTCAGAACTGTATGCATTCCCCCGTTCGCAGCGCCGTCTGTAGAGCTGTTGCACGGGCTCGACGGGTACCCGCTCGCTCGGCAAGTGTCGGGACTCGACGGCGCACCGCAGCTCGCTCGCTGTGTACAGCGGTGCATTGGGGCTCGACTACCCGCGGTGCGGGCAGCAGAGCGCAGCGGCCGGACGCAAGCGAGCTCGGGCGGGTAAATGTGGCGTGCTGCACGGCTCTGTTGACAGGACCAGCAAATAATACTAGGACACGAGTGTTGCAGTGTAAAGAAATGGTTATATTTCAGAAAAGGGGATACAATTTCTGAGAATAAGGCCTGAAGAGATCCACGAGTGTACAACAGAAGTAATCATTATGATGGTGCAGGTAGGAGAGCAAGCCCAGGGGGCTGCAGAGCGGGGAGCGTGCTATCGGGGCGAGAGCCAGCAGTAGACAGACCTTCACCAGCTGTAACGATCCCACAGCTAGCCAATAGTGCTGAATCTATGTAATTGTGTGTTTCATGTTCCAATTGGTTGAAAACCGCTGTAAGGACTTTGACACAGGAGCTCCGATCAGTGGGTTCTACGCCCACAGTTGCAGGGGTCAGCGACACTTGATGGTTGCCAAGCATAAATCGAATCAGGCCAGGGAATTCGGAATGTGCACAGTAGCGAAAATGTGATGCTTGTGATGCAAACGTATGGCAGGGCCCATCAGCCTCTCCCTGTCCTAAGGAAGGTGCACCATGACATGGAAAATCATATCATAAGTCACAGGAAAAAATAAAAAATATAATACTGCTGTTCTCCACTGGTGTACACTTCATTCAGATTCAAATTATTAATGTACAGGAGGAACAGCAGGGTCCCAATACGGATCCCTGTGGCATACCTTGTTTCAGAGGCTGACTATTAGAAAGGATAATTTAATATTTTTTTAATTTCTTTCAAATTTGTTAATATGTAGTGTGTAAAAGTGTATATGTAATAGTATCTTTCAGTCAGCACTTGACTCACATTCATTGGATGGTATGATCGTCTTTGGATTTTGGGGGTTTTGGCGATTGCCTCTTCAAAGTGGTGGACCATAGTGTTTAGAAATGTGTTAAATTTTGTGTTGACATCATTTGCAGCATATAAATCTGTCCAGTTTTCTCTACTTAGGAGGACATTGAGTTTGTTGAAGTTTTCTGGAGTGTAATACCTTTGAAGGATTTTGGGTGGGACTGGGATTGAGATATTGTCAATAACACTGACATTCAGTATGACAGCATGGTGATCACTATATCCCATATTATATACTTGAACTGTTAATCTGACTATATTTTTATATACAAGAATTTGGTCTAAGGTGGTTTAGAAGTGGGTGTTATTTTTGTCAGCTCATTGACGAGACACTGTAGATTATGGGATTTTGCAAGATTGATAAATGTCTTTCTGTTTCTATTATGGGTAAGAAAATCGATATTAAAGTCTCCGGATATGATGATGTCATATTTCCATTGACAAGCTTTGTGTAAGAACAATTCAAATTTGTTCATAAAATTGTTAAGATTACTGGATGGTGTACAGTAAATAGTGGCTATAACGAGGTTTAAACTATCTAGTTTTATAGCTTCAATTTCAAAGATACTGTCTGCTCCTATTTCTATTAGGGAGGGTAGTGGGCTAGATTCAATATGTTGTTTGGTGTAGATAGCTACTCCACCATGTTTGTCCGTCAGTCTGATATAGTGATCACCCAGTTTGAAATCTGTCAGTGGAGTGAGTTTAATTTCTTCTGAATTGAGCCAGTGTTCTGTAAGACATGGCAAGGACATGTCCCTGAGCTCGTTAGTTAGTACAATGTTTAATTCATCAATTTTATTTGATAGGAACTGAACATTGTGGTAATAGATCTGTAGATTTGAATTGTATTTACATGTGGGTCTTGAGGTTTTACTACTGTCGCACTGTCGTTCATAGGTGTTTAAATACATCCATATTCTAAGATTGAATGATTAATTAAGGATACTTTGCATTTTTAGAGTTTAGATTAGTTACAGATATGCTTTCACTCTGAATTTTCTTAAAAGTTTTATCATTTGTGTCACTTTCGAGTCTTTTAATTCTACAAGCATAACCCCCTTCAATATACTTTAGTTTCCATGGTTTTTTATTATCTTACACACATCAAAAAGCGTTTTGCTAAGGGGCATTGAGCCCAGCCTATTTAAGTGCAGACCATCCCTACCTAAGCGTCTGTCACTCACAAATCTGTTATGATAAATGAATATTGTACCCAGTTCATCACACTGTTGTCTAATGCCACTGTTTATGTAGTTAATGTATGCACTACTCACCGATCTGCGGTGTAATATTCCACTTATTACAATTTGAACACTTCTGTACATACTTTTGGATGAGTGAAGTTCTGAGTGTGGTGTGATGGTTGCTGTCGTTTCTTTCATTGGGATGAATGTAGTGGTATGGGAAATAGAAACATAAATGAGGCTCACCAAGGGTTTTGTAGGATCTGCATTAGAGGTAGGAAAATAATAGAACATGTGGGGAAAATTGCAGCTCTTCAGGCTGAATTAGATAAGGCAAGAGAGAATCTGGACAGATTAAAGACAGAGAAGGGTGAACAGAGGTGGGAACATGCATAAGACAGTGTCAGACAGCTTTGTCATTAATCTGGAAAACAGACTTGACCTGTTGCGTCAATCAGAATTGAATGAGCCTCTTTAGCTGAAACGGTAGAAAGGACACAACAAACGTTCGAGAAGAAGTTGAAAAAGGCAGGGAAATTTATAAAGAGACAGT
The DNA here is from genome assembly GCA_026315105.1 of Locusta migratoria. NCBI lineage: Eukaryota > Metazoa > Arthropoda > Insecta > Orthoptera > Acrididae > Locusta > Locusta migratoria. The sequence continues at coordinate 768,658,214 of CM048755.1, forward strand.
CTTGTTGTTACGTAGTTCACATAGATGTGTTGCCCAACTACTACAGCAAGAGCTAGATCCAGAGTACCAGGCCACAAATATTTTTCAAACCTATTGCAGGTTTGGATCAGTTAACAGATGATATAGGTCCTTTACATAAAGATTTCACAAAGGACGATACCATTGTTATAGTGGGTGGTCCACTAACCGAGACTCTGAATATTCCATTTAGAGTGACCTGGTGATGATAGCATCAGCAATGAAACAGTATGGGATTTGTATCTCTTTTGAGACACATGATCAGCCTCATTTCAAATCTCCCATCAGGAGAGTAAACTTGGACGGGCTGCTTATGTCAGATATAAAGTCCCATATTGGTTTGACTCCTGTGGATGCTATCTGTAGGCGGGACTACACTAGACATGGCCTATACCTCAATAGGAAAGGGGAGGATAAACTGTCTGGGTTGGTTGTAGGTAACTTAAGGAGGGGGTGGCAACTAACACAAATGGTAAAATACCAGTGGTTACAGGTGCCAGTGTCTTTTTTAAAATAGGGAGGGGGGAAAGAAAACAAGTTTTTATAAGATCTTGAAAGTCGCCCTCAGTTTGAAAACACTGATGAACAGGTGGTAGATTTTAGCACACAACATTTAACAGAAAGTATTCAGAAACTGCTAGTAAATATTTGACCAACCAGTTATAATCCCATTAGTATGCAATATCAGTTATCTTTATTACATCAGAACATTCCAGCACTCAAAAATAAAGTTGATGATATACTCATCTGCATTGATGAAATAGATTCATATAACCAGTGGTATTGATATGTTAAACATTTCAGTATTTAAGTTAGCTTCCTATTCTGTAAAGTAGATATGGAGGGAGGAGGAGTTGTCATGTTTATTAAAAACTGCCATAAATTGAAGAATATTAACATTAATAAGTTCTGTCTAGAGGATCATTTAGAAATATGTGTAACATAAGTAGATCTATATAATAGTAACTATTACCAAGCTCCTTCAGTAAATTATTATCTATTCTTAAATTAATTAGTAGCTCTATTGCGTTATTTACCCGAAGGAGACAAAAATACACTCCTGGCCATTGAAATTGCTACACCACAAAGATGACGTGCTACAGACGCGAATTTTAACCAACAGGAAGAAGATGCTGTGAGATGCAAATGATTAGTGAAGTGTCTTGCAAACTAAGTCGTGACTGTTCTATCAAGACACAATTTATTGACTGAATTAATGGAGCTAAGCCACACAACAACCAAAACAATAATTCTTCTTATAATTAGAAAATAACAATTCTCCTTAGAAGTTTTTGTTTAAATTCTTCTCATAAACAGTTTCTTCAGTATAACTCACTTGAAAATATTGCAATATACTTGACATTGTAAAATGTAAACTTCTACGGCCGGAATGGTCAAAATTACTAAAAATTTCTGGGCTGTTATGCCGTGGTTTATTATTTATTTATTATTAAAACCCAATGTTTCGTCTCAGTAGCGAGCCAGTGTGTGAATCGGACATCCAAAAGTGCCACAATCCCCCTTGAGAATGTCCTCCGCAGTCGGGGACGAAACGTTGGGTTTTAATAATAAATCCACTAGACCACGGCATAACAGCCTGGAAAGTTTTAGTAATATACTTGACAACCAAAATTCACAAGCAATGCAGCTGCTCCTAAAGCAGAGTAATGAAAGGTAGAAATTATTACGATCCTTTGGTTCCTGCGTGCCTGGCGTAGCCTACCATGGAAAGCAGAGGTGGCTGGGTGGAGACCGGGAGTTGGGCAGTGCGGCCTGGCGAGTTGACGGACGAGAGACTCCAGCAGCTTCCAGCAGCGACTCCGTTCCCCTACAGCAGCATGGTCCAGGACACCTTAACGTGGCTGTAGGGCCGGTATTTAATGTGGCGCGGAAGGAGACACTCAAAGCTGCCTGGCAGTCCACAGCGTGCTGTGATAGGCCGCTTTCATGTCTACTTCCCTCACGTCAAGTAGTCCGTGGTGTCGCTGATACTGTGCCGACACCCGGCAGGAACGGCCTAGCGACATCTCTCAGCCAAGGCTGGCCTGCTGGCCTGCGTGCCTCGTGACGTAGCTGAGTCAAGGCAAGGCGCGGGGTTTAAGCAAGGTGCGCTCAGTGACACTTTTGCGCCGTGGCGCGTGTACTGGCGCACTTTTGTCTGTTGCCGTTGCGCGCCATAGCATTTAGCTTTTCAGAGCATTCACACGAGGTTGGCGCCAGTGGACACACCTACAACATACTGACATGATGAAAGTTTCCAACCGATTGCTGCTCGCGTTGGTCGTGATCCAATAACTGTTAGCAGAATATGGAATGGGTGGGTTCAGAAGGTCAATACGGAATGCCGTGCTGGATCCCAATGGTCTCGTATCACTAGCAGTCAAGATGACAGGCATCTTATCCGGATGGCTCTAACAGATCGTGCAGCCACGTCTCAATGTCTGACTCAACAGATCGCGATGTTTGCAAGATAAAAACCATCTGCACGAGCAGTTCGATGACGTTTGCAAGCAGCATGGACTATCAGCTCTGACACCATGGCTGCTGTTACCCTTGATGCTGCATCACAGACAGAAGCACTTGTGATGGTGTACGCAATGATGAACCTGGGTGCACGAATGAATACAGGTTTTGTTTACAGCATCATGATGGTCCATCCGTGTTTGGCGACATCGCGGTGAACGCACACTGGAAGCGTGTATTCGTCATTGTCATACTGGCATATCACCCGGTGTGATGGTATGGGATGCTATTCATTACACATCTCGGTAACCTCTTGTTCGCATTGACGGCACTTTGAACAGTGGCCGTTACATTTCAGATGCGTTGCAACCCGTGGCTCTACCCTTCATTCAATCCCTGCGAAATCCTACATTTCAGCAGGATAATGCACAATCGCATGTTGCAAGCCTGTACGGGCCTTTCTGGATATGGAAAATGTTCGACTGCTGACCTGGCCAGAACATTCTCCAGATCTCCAACCAACTGAAAACGTCTGGTCCATGGTGGCCGAGGAACTGGCTTGTCACAATACGCCAGTCACTACTCTTGATGAACTGTGGTATCATGTTAAAGCTGCATGGGCATCTGTACCTGTACACACCATCCAAGCTCTGTTTGACTCAATGCCCAGGCATATCAAGGCCGTTATTACAGCCAGAGGTGGTTGTTCTGGGTACTGATTTCTCAGGATCTATGCACCCAAATTGCGTAAAAATATAATCACATGTTAGTTCTAGTATAATATATTTGTTCAATGAATACCCGTTTATCATCTGCATTTCTTCTTGGTGTAGCAATTTTAATGGCCAGTAGTGTATCTTGGTTTATAGATAACTCAAAGGAACAAAATCATATCATAAAACCAATAATCAATGGTCTATCAGATCATGACATGCAGCCCCTTGTTTTAGGTGCAGATTCTAAGCAGATTATGAAAACTGGTAAAACGGAAAACAGCAGAATAGTCTGCACCAACAATTGAGTATTTTAGGAAACTGCTGAAAGATATGAAATGGAAAGATATTTATAATGCTTATGATGTGAATGAAAAATATAACACATCATATTCATTAATAATGTCAGTACTGTTAATAATAATATGTAGATAGAGAACAACTCTCCGTAAAAACGAACATTGAGCCACCGACAGGCACAAAAAATAAAAGACACACTAAAACACACACACACACACACACACACACACACACACACACACACACACACACACACACACAATTCTAAATTTTCAGGCTTGGCCTTCCTCAGAAAGAGAACATTCATCCGCACAATCACTCAGGCACACTCATCCACACATGTCAGCCATCTCTGGCTGCCCAACACAGTCTGAAGCACACAGTAGGGAAAGGGGCACGAATCAGATGGAAATGTAGGATGCGAGGGGGAGGGGGACTGTGGGGCATGGAATGTATGATGTTAGTTTATCTGAGGTTGAGGGCAGGACGGTTGCGGGACCGTAGGATGTGCTGTAGGGATCACTCCCATTTCCGCAGTTCAGAAAAGCTGGTGGAGGAGGGGATGATCCAGATGGCTCGGGTGGTGAAGCAGCTGTTAAAGTCCAAGGTTTTGTGCTCCATGGCATGCTGCACCACAGGATAGTCGATATTGCTCTTGGCCACAGTTTGACGGTGGCCATTCATCCTGATGGAGAGTTGGTTAGTTGTCATTCCAATGTAGAATGCAGAGCAGTCATTGCTGCAGAGAGTTGGTATATTATGCAGCTGCTTTCACAGGTGGCCCGGCCTCTGATGGGGTAGGACAAGCCTGTGACGGGACTGGAGTAGGAATTGCTGGGTGGGTGGATTGGGCAGGTTTTGCATTGGGGTCTTCCACAGCCATATTATCCCTGTGGTAAAGGGTTAGGATTAGGTGTGGCATAGGGATGGACTAGGATGTTGTGGAAGTTGGGTGGGCGACGGTTCACCATTTTGAGGGGGTACGCTGGATCTTAGGTATGATGTCTCTCATTTCAAGTGGTGCAGACAGATAGTCAAAGCTCTGAAGTGAGAGACATCCTACATAAGATCCTTACTGGACCTGTCATTGTTGTTAATAATGCCAGTACCATGTTTGAAAACTATTTTCCTCCAAAAGTAAATTAAATTTAAGAAAAGTCTATAATAAAACCAGGGATTACACAAGACATAAAAATTTCCTGTAAGATATAAAGGAAAATGTATCTGTCAACCAAGAATAGCTCCAATGCAGCTGATTTAGCTACAAACAAGGAATACGGTAAAAAAATAAAGAAAATTAATTCGGGCATCTAAATACATACACTATGAGAAGAAAATAGCAATATCAGGAAATGTAGGAATCTTATGGTTTAACATACCGTCAACAGTGTGGTCATTAGAGAAGCTCTGATTTTGTGGGAAGGAATGGGGAAGAAATCAGCCGTGCCCTTTCAAATGAACCAATCTGGCATTTGCCTGGATGGTTTTTGGAGATCATGGCAAACCTAAATCTAGATGGCTGTAGGTGGATTTGAACCACCATACTCCCAAATGAGAGTCCAGTGTATTACCACTGCACCACCTCGCTCGATAGCAATGTCAAATGATGAAGAAAAAAAAAAAAACAATATGGAGTATAGTGGAAGTGGAGACTGACTGGTAGAACCAGGAAGGAACAGGAGCAGATAACATTAAGAAGGTTAGATGATAATAACTGATGGGCATAGTGTGGCAAATCTATTTAACAAGTACTTTACATCTGTTACTGATAGTATGGGATTGTCAGGGTCAGTAAATAATGCCCCAGAATATCTGAAACTAGCCTTACAAACAACTTCAGGTACATGAATTTGTCACTCACTTCACCACAAGAAGTAATTTCTATAATAAAATTCTTATAATTAAGCATGCTAGAGGTTAAGGTGAAATACCAACAAAGTTAATTTAATCATATTCTTGTGAGTTTAATACAGTTTTAAGTTATTTGTGTAATCAGTCTATTATAATTGGAACATTTCCTGATTGGCTAATATATGCAGATATTAAACCTCTATTGAACAAATGAAATAAAAAGATACCATCAAACTACAGATCAATTAATGTACAGGCAACTTCTCAACCATCTGACCACAATTAACATACTGTCCAGAACAAACTTTGAATTAATGAAAGATTCCAATTTCGAGAAAACTATTTACACCTACAGTGAGAATGTACTTAATTCATTTAATAATAAATTACAAGCAGGTATTTTCTATGATTTGTCACAGACATTCGATTGTCTGAGGCACAATATCTTTTTTAAGTAAAGTAGAATTGTTCACTGTCACAAGCAATGCTGTAAAATGTTTGAAGTGATACCTCACTAACAGGAAACGCTCAGCATTTCTTGTTCAAATTGCTGTTCATGTTTGAAACGAGATTTCTACTTTCACTACTCATAAATGCACATAACAACTGTATCTATAACAATGAACTTTCAATAATCAATATTATTTGGGTCAGTGATGTTTGTTTTTATAAGTTTGGAATTTTAAAAAAAATTTATCTATTAAGAAAAAATGAATAAAATACTGCATATTGTAGTTTTCTGTAGCAAAACCACAAGACACTAATAAAACAGCATAACGTGCAGCTCCTCATTCATAAGATACGATATCACCTAAGGTAAAGCAGTCAACAATCCGAAGATTGGTTTGAACCACAGTGCTTTACTAGGCATAGTCCTGATTGGAGGTGGTATGCCATTACCTTCATCCGATCTAAGAACCGACTTACCCAGCTAGTTATAGGGGGACCTACAATTTAATGTGGATTCCAAACCACAGTGCTACTCAATATTTTTCACATCAGCAACATTGCCAGAGGTCAAAGACGTGGAAAGTGACAGATAAAAAATCCTAGGACCTGGCGAGGATCAAACCAGTGACATTTGTATTCGTAGTCTGGCACTCAACCACTGTGCTACTGAGTCACACACAGTACGACATACACTTACTGTATTGTAATTGGAAAATAAAAAATAGATGCTTCAAAAATGCAATGCATTATTGCGAACATTTCTGTCTAATGGATTACAAACTGCACTTGCAAAATAAATTTATCTTTCATTTCTGCAGATCCTAGAGAGATTTATTATGCAGCCACTATTAAGTTCATAACTTGCAATTTTCTCATTTTGTTATCCAACTACAGTAGAACCTCGTTTTTACACTTTTCAGGGGACTTCAGTGAAATGGTGTAAAATGTAAAATGCAGGAAATAATGTTTTAAATGGTAAAATATGCTTACTGGATCAGTCTTGCATTTCCGTAATTTGAGTGTGATATATGTACATAATAGACATGTAAATACTACCCAGGGAGTTGATTATACAATAAAGGTTATCCAAATTTTTACTATTTTAAGCGCCAGGAAAAACTGGTAATTTTATGGGAAGTAGAAATTTTTGACGTAATTTCATTCATTATAATCGAGGACGCCACTGCTGGACTATAACACATCTTCAAAATTACCTGAACCGCTTCGATAGATATCGTTTGGACGCCGCTGCCAGGCTATGTAACACATCTTCAAAATTACTGACCTTTACCGGAATTAATTATCTACATACTAAAACCCGTACAGTTCCGTTTGTTTTGTATTTTTCGATGTTTCACACGACAATATTCAAGAATTTATTCGCGTTCTCGAGTACAAACATATGCATAAGTATTTTTGTGACATTTGAAGAGGATCGGCATCTCTCACTGTTATCGCTTTTTTGAGGTTGTGGGTATTATGATCCCCAACTGTGACGGATAAAGTTCTTTATTAACCAGAAATATGTATCACAAAAACAATTCAACTATTTATTCTCACTTCAACAAAGCAACTGGTTCTGATTGTTTGAGTACTCGCCAGCCGCTCTGGCAAAGAAGCTAGCGGAAAGACGAACTACAGCGCCACAAATCAGGGTTATTCTCTCGTTAACAAATCGTTCTGTTTGTCTGAGTACATGCCAGGCGCTCTGCCAAAGAAGCTGGTGAAAAGAAGAACTAAATTGCCACAAATCGGCGCGTCTTTAAGTCAACAACGAAACGCGAAATATATGTTTGAATAAACGCAAAGTGTCAAGAAACTCGAACGTGAATAATTTTTAAGCGCTATACATTAATGGGAAAAGCCATGCTAGTGTCAATTTATTTACATTACGTCATTTTTCTTCACGAACATGCTTTCAAAAAGTGTAAAATGCGGGAAAAGTGTAAATATGTTAATGCAAAAATGAGGGCGAATTAACATTGTAAACATAGGAAATTTGATGGGACCGACAAAAAATGGTGTAAATAGCGGGAAAACGTAAAAACCGAGAATGTAAAAACGAGGTTTTTCTGTACCTCACCTAATCATTGCCAGTGTCTCCTTCCTGGCATACTGAAATAAGGTGAAAAACACCACTTACTGCAGTACCCACTTGTGCATATGCGCGAGTTATCCATAATCCATATGCTAATTTCTCGTTCTGCCACTAGAAGGCTGTTGTGCAAGACCAATACTAGTCTACCAATATCGTTTAAGGCAGATTGTTCTATACGGTGATCTTCATGTACAAGTTAACTCCGTCAACGAAGGAGGTGGGAACCATTTGACTTTTTCGCCTCTTTAACTTGTTCAGACACACAAAATGTCAGTAGGAAGCAAACGGGATGAAGTCAAGGTAAACCTTACTAAGAAGAAACATAAAATCGAGGAATTTTAACATTTCTTTTATGGGTTTTTCGCAGGGTCTACGAATTTATGGCATAGAATTGCAAAAAACATAAAATTGTAGAATGTTAAGTCAAAGTTCCACTGCATATGTTTTGTCTCGTACTTGAGCAAAATCTGTAGTATTCTTACACAATGATCCTAAATTTTTTGTTGACAAATCCAGTTCCTGGCACGTTAGTTCCCCATTCAAGCAAAAATTTCTCTCTCAAACTGCCAAGAAGTGCAATTTTTTCAGCAACTTGCAAACAAAATAAAATTTCATGGAACTATATAGGCTGCATGGATATATGGGTGGCTCTTCTCTCATTGCCATTAGAATATTTTTTTTGTTTCATAACTTGGCTCCAAAAGACCTTGTGGAAGTCAATTTAGGGGAAAAAATTGAAAGACTATGGCAGAGCCTCAAAAAGACACGTAGAATAGATAATCACACTCAGACTTAAATTTTTGACCAACCGTCATCACAAAATTTAAATGTTCAAATGTTTGTACAGCTTACGGGACTTAACTACGGGGTCATCAGTCCCTAAATTTACAAACTACTTATGAACTACTTACGAACTAGGACGGCACAAATATCCATGTCCGAGGGGGCATTCGAACCCCCGACCGTAGTGGCCGTGCAGACCGTGACTGAAGCGCCTCAGTCCCCTCGGCCACGCGGCCGGCACACAAAATTTAAGTTATGTAAATGTGATTCTGTATTCTATGTGCATGTCTGACTCGGCAATTATCTTTACAATGAGTTGCTGGCAATCCTCTATTATTAACATTCCAACCTGAACTTCACACGGTTAAAAAGTGAAAAGAGGAAGATAACAAGACCTTATCATCAGTACTTGAAAGCTGGCCGATGCATGAACAACAAAAAAACAAACTTTTGTTTTTAAGGTAATAGAAATCAATTGAAGTTAAATTGGCTTTATTATGACCGGCTTTGGGCACTTAGTGCTCTTCCTCAGACAAATATTATCACCCTTGTAAGTCTTAAGAAAGCACTAAGTGCTGGAATCTGGTCATAATAAAGACAATTTTATTCTAACTAGATTAGATTGGTTGTTCACATTCCATATCTCCTTGTTGAGGAGATCCTCACTGATGTGGAACATGTTAATTTTTTTTCTTTATTTTACAAGCTGATAATATAATAATACTAATACAGGTACATACATTTTTTACAAGCTGATAATACAATAATACTAATATTATGAATATAGACACATACATCATTTGGTTCTATTTAAAAACTCATCAGTGGAGTAGGCCACTAGAAAGTCTTGTAGGCTCCTCTTAAACTGATCTTTATTTGTAGCTACATTTTTTATGGTTGTTGGTGAATTATTGAAAATGTGTGTTCCTGAGTAGTGGACCCCTTTTTGAAATAAAGTCAGTTCTTTTAAGTCCTTGTGTAGATCATTTTTGTTCCTAGTATTGTAGGTATGAACTGAGCTGTTTGTTGGGAAAAGGTATACATTATTTATGACAAATTTCATTAAGGAATAAATGTACTGAGAGGCAGTAGTTAACACACCCAGTTTTTTGAAGAGGCTTCTGCAGGATGTCCATGAATTTACACCACAAATAATATGTATTAAACGCTTTTGGACTTTGAAAACTTTTGCTCGACTTGAAGAGTTACCCCGAAATTATTTTGTCAAGTAGGCTCAACCACAGATATCGTGTAAAAACAATAAAATATGATGCATTTCAAGGGACAAGCCCTCATCAGATAATCTGTACAAGAATCTTAAAACATGAGACAATAAAAATATAAAACGTAATAAAAGAAAATGAGGTTACTTCCCTTGTAACCGTGTCTATGAAGAAAGGTCCTCAGCATACTGTGCTTCATCATAATTCAAACCAACTGGCGGCGCATAACACTACCGAAATGCACGGAGTCAACAACACGACTGGAGCGCACGTATGCACATGAAAACAAAGACCTCAAAATTCCAAAGATCATCCAAAAGCCTGTCGGTACATTCAGATGTCACGTAATCATTTGCACAGTAAGACAGAGGTTGAAATTTAAAATAAACGACTTTTGTTATAGTAAGTTCACAAAGTTTTTAAAAAAGCTGTATGTATTACCTTGAACTTGTTCATTTAATGAAAAGTCGCTTTTAGCGTGATGTATTATAATCTCTAGCAGATCTTACTTTATAATATATTATACGATATGACATTATGGAATGAAAGTAATCGAAGTATGCATGCTTTTTTTTAATTTTAAGTCTCCTATGTCTGATACCACTCGTATTGCAAATACAGATTTGTTAAGCTGTTTCTGCAGCTCTGTTGTGTGCTCCTTCCAAATGATTTTATTACTAAGCTCTAATCCCAGGAATTTTACACCATCAACCTCTTATATCTGCTCTTCTTCATACTTCATGCATATACTGGATGGAAATCTCTTGCATCTTCTGAACTGCATGTAGTGGGTCTTTTAAATGTTTAATGTCAATGAGTTGGCTTTAAACCATTTATTTATGTTAATGAAAATATCATTAGGAGATCTTTCTAGAACTATGCTTGACATGCTATTTATTGCCATACTTGTATCATCTGCAAACAAAACAAACTCTGCTTCTGGCGGTGTAACTGATGTACACCGCCAAATGGGGTGATTTCGGACACCGGGGTTATTTCGGGGTTATCTTCTCTTTCGCAGTGCATAGCAATGAATCAGCGCTAATTTCCCCATCAACACACTGTTTATTTTGTGCAGGAGAAAGTAACTCCAGCGTCCCGCGCTCCCTCATTTGGATCAATTGTTTACCGACGCAATACTCAGTCGGACAGTCTCATTGTTGAAACTACTTGCCATGTTAAGGAGCAGAAAGTTTCTGTTGTTGTGACAGGAGGAAACGAATTGCAGGATCAGTTGCCAACGAGATCAGTAGGCTACGGTACTGTGAGAAGTTTGGTACCAATTTGTAAATAGTTTTGTGTGAAGTTTTAAAGAAACGGAGCTTTTTTTTAAATTGTGTACTTTGTGGGGTGATTTCGGGCAATGCCGAGAACATACAAAAGTAAGAAAGGTGTTCAAGATCAGTGTAATTATGACCCGGAAATTTTAAAGAAAGCAGTTCGAGATATGCTGTGTGACAGATTAACGTATAGAAAAGGCTTTAAAAACTAAAATTCCTTATCTCAGTGCTTATCCCTTATTTCAATGATGGACATCCTTAATATATTGTCACATTGCAATGGAAGCAGGCTTGACTTCGAAGTATCGCTTCAATAACTTTTCTGACAGTCCAACCTTCCATACAGGAGTAAAAATCCATACCACATCTCCTGGGCTGTACACAACAGGTCGGTGCTTGTCATTATACCGCTGACGGTCCCTCTCCTGGGCGTCCACCGTCCAGTGTCTGTATGCGGGCCAGCTGTCATGCTTCTTCGAACCTGGTGATGAGCTGTTTAACATAGTCATCCTGAGTGTCGTCCGCTTGGAACGGGAACAGCGTATCCATTGTCGTCTCAGCTTCACGGCAATGGAGCAGGAAAAACGGAGTGAAGCCTGTGGTGTCTTGTCTTGCGGTATTGTAAGCAAATGTCACAACTGGCAGAATTGTATCCCAATCCTCCTGCTCAACATCGACAGCATGTCAATCAAGGAATTTTGCGATCTCTGGAGCTTCTGCAGTCGGCACAGGTTTGGTGACAGCGTAGCTTGTGAGGTAGTCAGTGCAGACTATTATCCATCGGTTACCGGTTGTCAACTTCGGGAACCTCCCTAAAAGATCGATTACAACTCGTTGGAATGGAGCTGCTTTCGGTGGAATTGGTACGAAATGCCCTGCACGTAATTGCGGCACATGCTTCCGTCGCTGGCACTCTTTACAGTGACTCACATAGTGCTTCACAGATCGGTAGAGACCTTTCCAGTAATACCTTCGTCTGATTCTGTCTAGGGTCTTCATGAATCCCAGATGACCGGATATTGGAGCATCATGGAAATATTTGAGAATAGCTGGCTGGAGATGATCTGGAACAACCAGTAGCCATTTGGGGCCCAAAGGATTCTAGTTGCTCTTATACAATGTTCTGTTTATAAGTTGGAACTTTCCATTGGTCGGTTCTCCTTTCTCCAAGGCCTCTATCGTTTTTAATAGTGCTGGATCTTCCCCCTGTTCAGCTGTAACGTCATTTAATTCAGTGAGGGCTGAAATTTCATTAATGCTGTTGTGCTCCACTAATGGATTCTTCGAAAGGCAGTCGGAATCCTTGTGTTTGCGCCCGTTATTGAATATCACTGTGACATTGTACTCTTGGAGTCTTAGTGCCCATCTTGCTAGTCGACCTGATGGATCCTTCAAGCTAGTCAGGTAACACAAAGAATGGTGGTTTGTCATGACGGTGAATGGTTTGCCAAATAAATACGGCCGGAACTTGTTGATAGCCCAGATAACTGCGAGACATTCTTTTTCAGTTGTAGAGTAGTTTATCTCGGACTTTGAGAGAACTCTTGACACATAGGCTATCACTTTTTCAGCACCTACCTGAACTTGTACAAGCACTGCACCAATCCCATAACCACTGGCGTCTGTCTGAAGTTCCGTTTCTACATTCTCGTCGTAGAAGGCTAGCACTGGTGCGGAAGTTAGAGCCTCCTTAAGTGCCCGGAAAGCTCTTTCTTTTGTCTCATCCCAGTAAAACTTGGCGTCTCCCTGCAGAAGTTCTTGTAACGGACGTGCCTTGTTACAAAATCCTTTTATGAAACATCGGTAGTATGAGCACAGCCCGAGAAAGCTTCTCAGAGGCACTTCCTTGGATTGAGGCGGAGACCTGCAGTCTAAACACACTTCAACACAGTTGACAGGCAACTCAGATGTTCTTCAAATGTTTTCGAGAAAACGACAATGTCATCTAAATAGACGAGACACGTCGTCCACTAAGGTGTCGAAGCAAGTTGTCCGTCATGTGTTCGAATGTGGCCGGAGCATTACATAATCCAAATGGCATTACTTTAAATTCATAGAGGCCGTCAGGTGTAATACAAGCCGTCTTCTCCCTGTCAGCTTCGTCAACCTCGATTTGCCAGTAACCTGTCTGTATGTCCATAGTTGAGAAATACGTAGCTCCTTTCAAGCAGTATAAGATGTTGTCAATGCATGGCAATGGGTAGAAATCTTCATGATTCTATTCAGCCGCCGATAGTTGACACAGAATCGCCATATGCCATCCTCCTCCTTTACAAGGACCACCGGAGACGACCAAGGACTCTCCGAAGGTTGAATAATGTCATCTCGCAACATTTTCTCCACTTCCTCCTGAATTATCCGTCTTTCGGCAGGCGACACTCCATACGAACACTGGCTAATTGGCGGATGATCTCCAGTACTGATACAGTGTTTTATCATGGGCCGTTACATCTGACTTTTCCCCTGCAGAGGTGTGAATGCACCTGAAAATTGGCGTAGTATACCTAACACCCACTGGCGTTGTTCCTTGGTCAGTCCAGGCCCTATTGGCAGTTCCACGTTTGTTTCCTCCAGCGTGTTGTCTGTACTAACAGCAGGGCACGGGTCTTCATTTTTGACGTTGAGCTCACCGTCCTGGATGGGTTCAGCTGTCCCGATACACATCCCCTTGGGGATAAGTTATGACTGCTTGTGACAATTTGTGATCCAAATCTCTCCTTGATCACTGGTAATGCTTATGATAGCTGCTGGTATGTAAATTTCTTTTGTGTGCCTGATAAACTTTTTACTATCAACAAGAACTTCACAGTTTAAACAGTAATCTGTGTTTGTGACTGCAACTCTTCTCATTGTCAACGGCGGTATCATCACATTGTTGACAACGAATAACTTCCCAGAAAATTCTGTATTACGTGTATCCGTTGGGACAACTTATTCAATTTGCAGCTCAGATCTTCCACAGTCAATGATAGCTTGGGATGCCTGAAGGAACTCCCATCCAAGGATGACATTGTGACTACATTCTGTTAACACGACAAATTCAAACGGCTGGGTTCCTGCTGGATGGACGTACTTTCCATTCGCGACCATCAGCACAGTTGTCCCAGTATCACAGAACATTGTATTCTTTAGTGTGCGGCAGTACAGAAAAAGACGCTCCTGAATCAACAAGTGCCCGGACAGGTTGGCCATCGATTATGACGTTGATGAGATTTCCCGACATTTTAGCGACTGTCGTCCATGGAGGATTTTCATCTGCGGTGGCCTCTCCTCCGTAGATTGTCGCCTTGCTTAGTTTTCCTGGGTGCGGCAGCTAGGGGAGCGGCTGGTACCTCTGTACGGCGATGGTGAACGGCTGTGGTGCGTCGGGGAGTGACCTCGTCTAGGATACGGCGATGGGCTTCTTCCCATAGGTTGACTGAACTCATCAGCAGGTGATTTGCCTGGGATAGAACTGCTCTGATGGCTGACGTCTTGCGGCAAAATAATTGTTGAATACTCGCCTTCTCTCTCTGCAGTAGCGTACGACATGTCCAGGGTGTCCACAGTGGAAACACAGTGGTGTGTTGTCTTCTGTCCTCCAGACATCGGTTCTTCTGTGGGGCGTGATTGTTGCTGGAGGAATTGGTAGTGGCCACGTCGGCCGGTTCATAGGCTGCTGTTTGGTGGCTGCAGCGTATGTCATAGCAGGACGACGCCATTCTTCTCATCGGGTGCGATTGGCGGGGCAGACAAGAGCAAATGACTGAAATACCTCTTCCTCAGCGGCATCGGCTCCCTCGTGACTTACATGGCTTACACCCATGGCCATAATCTGATGCTCGCTCAGTCTAATAGTTCCGGCTGCCATGTACTGTTATAATTCTTCTCTCACAATTTGTTGTATGAGAGAAGCGAAGTCATGCTGGTCTTCTTCAATGACCATAGGGACTACATTGGGGAGTCGATCATACTTCTTGCATCCAACTCTCCTTTGTTGCATCTCTTCAATATGTTGGCACCACTTGATGAACTCTTTTGTCATAGCGACGTCTTTTATCAGAAGGGCTTGGTACATGTCTTCATCAGCTGCGTGATTTTGTCGGCCTCAGTCATGTTCGGATTGACAGTGTTATACAGGGCCAAAACATTCTGTATGTAACACTGTGTCGGCTCACCATGTCGTTGGGCCCGGTTCTTCAGTTGTTCTTCCGCCGAGCGGATTTGTCGCTGTCGGTCTCCAAATGTCTTCTTTAAGTTCTGCCTGGAATGTTTCCCAGTAATTTAGTTTGTCTTCGTTGTTCTAGAACCATCGCTGGGCTGTTCTATCCAGGTAGAAATAAACGTTGGCCAAGCACATTGTATGATCCCACCTGTTGTACTTGGCGACTCGGTCGAATCCTTTTAGCCATTTATTGGGATCCTGTCCAGCGTCTCCAGAGAACACTGACGGGTGTCCGATGTGCAGCTGGCGTACCGTTGATTTCGTGTCCATAGTTCTTCTGATGATACGGACTTTCGGAAGGATGTGCTCGGTATATCCCTTGTATTCCTGTTCTAGTCCATGTAAGCGACGACTTCTACGTTGCCTAATCGGAGCCACGGTGATGCAGCTGTTGCACAGGGTACCCGGCGCCTCCACCAAACAATGTCACATTGCAATGGAAGCAGGCTTGACTTCGAAGGCAACTGAAGACAGCACTTATACTGAAAGCACGTTTATTACGAACTTAACATACACGCAGCACTGACTGCCTCTGAGGCAGAGTGCTCTGCTATTTATACACTGACAGAATTTACCAGAAATTAGAAGAACAGATAACATACGAAACAAGTAGAATTTACAAGTGAACATAAGAAACAGAACATTCTGGAATTGTTAATTACAAAGAAATAAATTTTTGCCGGTTGGCAGGATTGAACCGGCGACCTTCAGCACTGCAGTCCGTGGCGCCATCCCCTGCGCCACGCCGGCAGTCGGTGTTCGTGGTCTCTCACGGCAATATGTTAAAACTCAATAAAACCAAACAGAAAGAAAGTAGAATTATAAAAGAGTCAATTTGTGTCCAAAAGCACCCCATACACTTTGAAACACCGGACAGAGATTGTCCAAAATCACCCCAGGCCATGGTGTCATTTCAGACACTATATTTGTCTGTCTCAGGCAAAAGTTCTGTTTCTAGAATATTTTATTGGGTATACGTAAACCCCACCACTTTCATAGGAAACAATGAAATCTGTCAAAACCTACGAACGTTATAGTGAAAATAATCTCAAAAATGACCGAAATCACCCCCATTTGATGGAACACAAGAAAAAGGAATGGCCCTAAGATAGATCCTTGTGGGACACCATATGTAATTTCTTCCGAATGTGATGATGACTGTTGGCTTAATTCACTAGTCCCTTTGTTTCCTGTTAGAGAGGTACAACTTAACCATTCTGCACCAATTCCCATAACACCGTAGAATTCTAATTTACTCAAAAGGATGTTATGGTTCACACAATCAAATGCTTATGATAAATCACAGAAAAAACCTGCTGCTTGTAATTTATTATCTAATGAAATAAGCAAATTCTCACTGTAGGTGTAAATACCCTTCATGAAATCGGAACCTTTCAGAAATCGAAATTGTGTTCGATATATGTCATTTGAGGTTAGGTGTTGAGAAGCTCCTTGTACATTGATTTGATTTTTCCAGGGAAGCCAAAACATTCTTGGTCCAACCCGCCACTGCCCACACTGAAACTAAGTTTATTATGCGGTATCGTTCCCTGTATATCTAGTAAAGCCAACCACTGCCCTTGAACAGTGCAAGGAGTCCCTTTACCAGTTCTTTATTAGACACAATTTCTTCGGGTCTGGTTGTCCCAAATGTTCTGTGCCTTTTACTCTCCAATGCAATGCATTCGAAGATTAGATGTGATGCAGTTTCATCACCGTCATCACAGATCCTACATTTAGGGTCCTCTTCTGTTATTCCCATTGTATGTAGGTGTTTTTTGAAATTCCGATTGCCTGTCAGCAATCCAACCATGAGTCTAATCTCTCTCCTGTTCAGGCCCAGGATTGCAGAGCTTCTTTTAAAACATGGCTTTGGCATCATTACCTTGTCATGTTTTTGTCGGTAGACTTTGGTCCAATATTCTAGGTGCTGTCTTCTGAGCCAGTTACGTAGCTCCAATTTGATCATTGCCTTGGTGATTGTCAGGACAGGTTCCGGTCCAATAAATGGAGACTCTGCTCCCATCCTGGCTAATCTGTCAGCATGTTCATCGCCACTGATCCCCGAGTGTCCAGGGACCCACAATAGGTTTACTCTATTGCTTTCCCCTAGCTCCACCAGAACCCTGCGACATTCTGCAACAATTTTAGACCTTGTTGCAGGAGCTGCCAGTGATCTCAGGGCTGCCTGGCTGTCTGAATAGATATAGATGCTACGATCTTTGTAGCACCTATGCAAATTCTCCTCCACACATGCCCTGATGGCAGTGATTTCGGCCTGGAATACTGAGGCCAGTTTCCCTAGAGAGATGACGCCCTCCAGTCTTGGCTTCACCCCGTATACCCCGGCCCCAACGCCTTGGCCTGATTTTGACCCGTCAGTGAACCAGACAATATCCCCCGTACGGTGTCTAACTATTGTCTCCCACTGCTCCCTACTTCCAATTGTTATACTGAAAGGCTTGTTGAAGTAGTATGGGGGTTATAATATAGTCGGCTGGCATTTCCCCAAACTTTCCTATATTTACCTCACTCACTATTTTAGTGTGTGATTCTGGATATCCCAAGGAGTTCCAGTTGTTACCACTTTTGAGTCTGTAGGCACCAGCTGCTGCCTTCATCTTGACCCAAAGGTGTAATGGGGGCATATCCAGCATGGTTTCCATCCCAGCAATTGGTGTGCTGCTAATTCTGCCTGTTATGGCTAAGCAGGCTAGTCTCTGCACCTTACCAAGCTCCTTAGCAGCAACCTGCTGTTCTACCTTCTTTCACCACATGACCGCCCCATAGGTGATCCTGAGTCTAATCACTGTGGTGTATATCCAGTGCATACCCTTGGTGCTCAGGCCCCAATTTTTGCCACAAGCTCTCCTGGTACTTACTAAAGTACCTTTTGCCTTGGAGCAAATATTCCTAATGTGAGGGGTCCATGTCAGTTTCTCATCTAGGGTAACCCCTAGATATTTCACTGTCCCCTTCACAGGTAGTGCTTCATTGAAAAGCTTTAGATTCGAACTTGAGTGTTGGATATGTTTCCTTGTGAATTGTACAACAACAGTCTTCTTAGGACTAACCCCCAGATCATGTTTTATGCACCAGTCTTGCACCATGTCCAATGCAGCTTGTGCCATATTCTTGACTGTGTCAGCAAATTTGCCAAGTATTACTATGACAAGATCATCTGTGTATCCTTGGCAAAAGTACTGCCTAGAGTTTAATTCTCCAACGAGATCATTCACCACTAGATTCCACAATAAAGGGAAAAGAACTCCTCCTTGCGGGCAACCCCTAGTGGTGTTGATTAGCATTTTTTCATTCATCATGGTAGCCTCTATGTTTCTTCCACTGAGCATGGCCCTAGTCCACCTACATATAGTGGTCCCTAGGTCATGCACCTCTGCTGCCCTAACCATGGAATCGAAGGTCGTGTTGCTGAAAACCCCCTCAATGTCCAGGAAGATACAGAGGGCTATCTCCTGAAAGTGTAGTGCTTTCTCCACCTTCCCAATGAGTTGGTGGAGAGCTGTCTCGCATGATTTACCTGGTTGATATGCATGTTGGTTTGAATGTAGAGGAGCCCTACTTAACCTCCTTTCTCCGACATGCACATTAACCAGCTTTTCCAATGTTTTAACAATGAAGGAGGACAGGCTGATTGGTCTCATATCGTTGGCCTTGGTATGATCAATTTTCCCTGGTTTTGGAATGAAGACAACCTTCACTGC
The DNA here is from genome assembly GCA_026315105.1 of Locusta migratoria. Lineage (NCBI taxonomy): Eukaryota > Metazoa > Arthropoda > Insecta > Orthoptera > Acrididae > Locusta > Locusta migratoria. The sequence continues at coordinate 768,677,322 of CM048755.1, forward strand.
CCTCCAGGCATTGGGAATGATTCCTGCTGCTAGGCTAACCCTGAATAACCTGCATAGGAATCTAATAAGATTTTCTCCTGCTTGTTGCAGGAGAGCTGGATAGATTCCATCGGGGCCAGGTGACTTGAACGGTTGAAATGTTCCCACCGCCCATCGGACCTTACTGAAATCGACACTCTCCTTGGCCAGATCCCAGTCCTCTTTGCGAATACCTGAGAACCGTTGTCTCTCAGGAATCGCATTCTGGTCTGAGTTATCCCCCAGAGTATATTGAGGAAAGTGAGTCTTGAGGAGCAGTTCCAGCGTTTCATGTGCTGTCTTTGTATACTCCCATCCTCCTTCCTCAATGTTCCTCCTGGATTAGTTGGTACCCTAGTGAGGATTTTATGAAATCTCGCTTGAGCAACCGTGCCCTCCACTTCCTCACAGAATACCTTCCTTTGCATTTCCAGGTTATTATTCCACCAAGGCACACTCCTATTTGTGCACTTCTTGGTGATTGAGCAGTTGTCCTGGTATGAGGTCACTATAGCAGAGATTACGGCCTCTGCTACTTCCTCAAACTCTGCTGGATTCCTTATCAAAGTTTTAATTTCCGTTAGGCTGAAGTCAAGGTCTCTCCTATGTATCTCCCAGTCCGTTTTCCTGGGATTCCTATAGGTCATGGTCTGTCTGGTTCCCATTTCAACCTTGAATTTAATATACATGTGATCTGATGAGGATGGCTCCAGGACCACATGCCACTGTTTGACGTAACTTCCCATCATCATGGAACCAAAAGTTATGTCAATTACTTCTTCCCTTCTACTATTCCTGAATGTAGGTTCATCACCCCTATTCAGGATCTCCAAGTTGTTAGATAGGAGAAATTCAAGAAGGTGCTCACCTCTACTGTTGGTGTCCTTGCTGCCCCACGATAGATTGTGGGCATTGGCATCACATCCCACCAACAGTTCGTCACCTTGCCGATGGCAGGCTTTCGTCAGTCTCCTCACTTCCAAAGGAGGACGAGAGCTGTCTTCGTAAGGAAGGTATGCTGAGGCCAAAACAATTTCCCTCTTGATACCTTCCTCACGTTGCTGCATCCTGATGGTCACTCCTTGTACATTACCTTTCCTAGAATTTTTAATAATGCCAGTAAAAAGTGAAATTAGTCTGTAGTTTGATGGTATCTCCTTATCCCCTTTTTTGAATAGAGGTTTAGTATCCGCATATTTTAACTAATCTGGAAATGTTCCAGTTACTATAGACTGTTTATCATTTGGTTCATAAAACCTTCCATTCTTGTGGACACGCGACCTTACGTTGGCATGTATGAAAAAATTGTTTGAAAAGTATTGGTCGCAATTAGCTTTATTTCATGACGCTTTTCGAGAACATCATCATCAGACTGTGGTACAAAAGAAGAAAATTACATTTTAGATGTATATAGAACGTAATTATGATATCTATAAGGAGTATAAACCATATTAATACATATATACTTACAAAATATTTTAAAAAACGATGGGAAATACAACCATCTTGGTATAGATGCCTGATTACAAATTTAAAATACCATCATGGATGTCTGGTGAAGGTGTTCAACCAGACTTACATGTTCAACTGTGGTGAGAGGGGGGAAACACCGTAACAGGTAACCTAGGCCCCATTCGCCACCAGATGGCGCAGGGTTGGCATTGAACGTTACGTGAATAAAACTATACATAAAACATCTTGGGCATACTATACTGTGTGCAGTCATAGAAACTGTGAAAGTTGCGTGAATAAAACTACACATAAAACATCTTGGGCACACTATACTGTGAGCAGTCATAAAACTGTGAAAGACATTTCTACAAAAATGTGTTAAGTCATGTAAAAATATATATAACTGTGAAAGACATTTCTACAAAAATGTGTTAAGTCATATAAAATTATATAAAACACCAATTCAAGTACATTAAAACCATTAACGGGATAGGGCGCACGACAAGGGAGGCGTGGGAGGGCCAAAGGATAGGATTTGGCGTTGCTAAATACAACACAAAACACATGACAAATGTTACAAAATACGCAGCCAGGCCACTGCGACGTTATAGTGACACAGCCGCTCATCACAGGCTACAAGCTAACATTGCAGAAAAATCTTTCACAAGTACCAGGTAGAAAATTATATGAAGGGGCAATATGTCATATAACATTTATGTGCCATGGTGTCGAGACAACTAACAAAGTTCGACAATATGAGTACAATCAATGTTTAAAACCGAAACCAATGACAAAATAGGCAGTATACAAGTGCCATTGCATCACAACATTTTTCGTATAAGTGGTAGGTGGATGAGGTGTGGTGATTTTTTTTTTTTCAAAAAATAATACATGTTACATAAAACATAATATATGTTGTAAGATACAATGAACAATACGACACATGAGACATGTCCAGTGGACAGCTGTGTTGAGGCATACATCTGAATAAGGTACAATTCTAAAGACTATAGTAATGTTCAAATGTTTGTATAGCTTAAGGGACTTAACTACGGGGTTATTAGTCCCTAAACTTACAAACTACTTAAGAACTAGCTAATACTAAGGACGGCACAAATATCCATGCCCGAGGGGGGATTCGAACCCCCGACCGTAGTGGCCGTGCAGACCGTGACTGACGCGCCTCAGTCTCCTCGGCCACCGCGGCCGGCAAAGACTATAGTAGTCATACATATTAGATGAAATATATGTTGTAAGATACAATGAACAATAGGAGCATGTGACATATCTAGTGGACAGTTGTGTTGAGGCATACATTTGAATAAGGTACAATTCTAAAGACTAAAATAGATCAACCATATGTCATAGATAAATGGACCTGTGTCAAAAAGGGGGGTAAGGAAAACTGATTAGCAGTTGGTTGGTTATAATAAAATGTAAAAATATTTTCAGGTTACAAAATTATACCTATGGTACAGTCATCTGTTAGATTAAATATTGTCATATGTGGAACTAACCAAATCTGATCACACATAGTCAAAACGGGGGTAAGGAAAATTGACTAGCAGTTGGGTAGTTATAATAAAATGTAAACTATTTTCATGTTACATAATTATACCTGTGGACAGTCATCTTTTAAAAACTATTGTCATATGTGAAATTAACCTTATCTGATCACACATAGTCAAAATGGGGGTAAGGAGATTGACTAGCAGATGGGTGGTTATAATAAAATGTAAAAAAATTTCAGGTTACAAAATTATACCTATGGTATAGTCATCTTTTAAAATATATTGTCATATGTGTAACTAAACCAAATCTGATCATACATAGTCAGACACTAAATATAACAGTATTAAAAAGAGGGATACGTAAAATATTAACAATGGATAATACCTGATGGTAAGAAAAATGTAAAGGTGTGATAAATTACAGGTTATACCTGTAGTACAGTCATATTCTTATTTGGATATAATCTAAACATAAACAAACTGAACATTCATAGTCATGGAATAATATGGCCAGTATATAAAAGAATTTTTTTTTTTTTTTTTTTTACTGGATATTGGATACAATCTTAGTGGTTATAGGGCAATGTGGAAGGTATTATAGGTTGTACCCTATACCTGAGGTGCTCAGGATAAAGAAATATTGAAATATATATATATATATATATATATATATATATATATATATATATATATATATAAACACACAGAGACACACACACACACACACACACACACACACACACACACACACACACACACACAAAAATGCTAGCTTTCGCAGCCAAGCTGCTTCATCAGGCAGAAGGGAAGGAGAGGGAAAAGGAAATGATGAGGGTTTTAAGGAAGGGGGTAAGGAGCCATTCCAATCCCGGGACAGGAAAGACTTACCTTGGGGGAAAAATGGAGGGTAAATAAATGCACATACACCCACACATTTACACAGACACAAGTACACTTAGGCAGACATACTGTAGAACTGTAGAAAGCAAAGAAGTTAGAAGTTAGACAGAGATGCCACTTGAGGCAGAGGCTCTGTCCAGAGAACCAAGGCAAAGATGTTAAGATGGTGGGTGGGAAGTCGAATTTAGCGGAGGTTGAGACCAGGTGGGCAACGGGAAGAGAGAATATGCTGAAGGGCTAGTTCCCATCTCCGGAGTTCTGAAGGATTGGTGTCAGTGGGAAGTATCCAGATAACCCGGACGGTGTAGCACTGTGCCAAGATGTGCTGGCCATGCACCAAGGCATGTTTAGCCACAGGGTAATCCTCGTTACCAACAAACACTGTCTGCCTGTGTCCATTCATGCGAATGGACAGTTTGTTGCTGGTCATTCCCACATAGAACGCTTCACAGTGCAGGCATGTCAGTTGGTAGATCACGTGGGTACTATCGCAAGTGGCTCTGCCTTTGATTGTGTACACCTTCCGGGTTACGGGACTGGAGTAAGTGGTGGTGGAAGGGTGCATAGGGCAGGTTTTACAACGGGGGCGGTTACAAGGGTAGGAGCCAGAAGGTAGGGAAGGTGGTTTGGGGATTTCATAGGGGTGGACTAGGAGGTTACGGAGGTTAGGTGGGTGGCGGAAAGACACTCTCGGTGTAGTAGGAAGGATGTCATAGGTTATCTGGATACTTCCCACTGACACCAATCCTTCAGAACTCCGGAGATGGGAACTAGCCCTTCAGCATATTCTCTCTTCCCGTTGCCCACCTGGTCTCAACCTCCGCTAAATTCGAATTCCCACCCACCATCTTAACATCTTTGCCTTGGTTCTCTGGACAGAGCCTCTGCCTCAAGTGGCATCTCTGTCTAACTTCTAACTTCTTTGCTTTCTACAGTTCTACAGTATGTCTGCCTAAGTGTACTTGTGTCTGTGTAAATGTGTGGGTGTATGTGCATTTATTTACCCTCCATTTTTTCCCCCAAGGTAAGTCTTTCCTGTCCCGGGATTGGAATGGCTCCTTACCCCCTTCCTTAAAACCCTCATCATTTCCTTTTCCCTCTCCTTCCCTTCTGCCTGATGAAGCAGCTTGGTTGCGAAAGCTAGCATTTTTGTGTGTGTGTGTGTGTGTGTGTGTGTGTGTGTGTGTGTGTGTGTGTGTGTGTGTCTGTGTGTTTATTTGTTGCTATTACTGCCTGTGCCCCTTCGCCTGGTAAGTGTACTTCATCTACTTTTTACGTATATTTTTCCTGTTAGGAATTTTTCCTCTATAATATTCGTATATATATATATATATATATATATATATATAGAGAGAGAGAGAGAGAGAGAGAGAGAGAGAGAGAGAGAGAGAGAGAGAGAGAGAGAGATTTTAAGAGTGATAACTTGCCATAAATGAGACATATCCAAATTTCAGATAGAACAAAATAAAGATGCATGGACACCTACTGGTGTGAGCTATATAATATACATAAGATAAAGGATATTGAAATGTATTGTAAGAATGACAATATGCCATAAAATGAACTATGTGCAAAGTTGAGTTGGTACACAATGATAAAGGTGCATGGACACCTAGTATGAGCATGTATGATGTACATTAAAAATAATAATAATAATAATAATTCAGAGTACCTAATTTAGATATGTTAAAATAAATGTGTGGGTGTGTCAGATACTAAAGTTACACCAACAGTAAAACTGAGTAAAACTATCAATGAGGCTGGCATCTCTTTATCATTAATATGTTTTTTCCCCTTTCTGGATATGATTAAGAGGAGATAGTAAAGTAATAAAGAAGGGGGGCACTGGGCTAGTGATATACAAGTGGGTGCATGGCACGAAAGAGAGTCATATGCTGGGTAAAGGTATGTGGTGAAGTGTGGAAACTGCTAATCAGTTTTCCTTACCCCCCTTTTTGACACAGGTCCATTTATCTATGACATATGGTTGATCTATTTTAGTCTTTAGAATTGTACCTTATTCAAATGTATGCCTCAACACAAGTGTCCACTAGATATGTCACATGCTCCTATTGTTCATTGTATCTTACAACATATGTTTCATCTAATATGTGAGACTACTATAGTCTTTAGAATTGTACCTTATTCAAATGTATGCCTCAACACAGCTGTCCACTGGACATGTCTCATGTGCCCTATTGTTCATTGTTCATTGTATCTTACAACATATATTATGTTTTATGTAACATGTATAATTTTTTGAAAAAAAAAAAAAATAAATAAATAAATCACCACACCTCATCCACCTACCACTTATACGAAAAATGTTGTGATGCAATGGCACTTGTATACTGCCTATTTTGTCATTGGTTTCGGTTTTAAACATTGATTGTACTCATATTGTCGAACTTTGTTAGTTGTCTCGACACCATGGCACATAAATGTTATATGACATATTGCCCCTTCATATAATTTTCTACCTGGTACTTGTGAAAGATTTTTCTGCAATGTTAGCTTGTAACCTGTGATGAGCGGCTGTGTCACTGTAACGTCGCAGTGGCCTGGCTGCGTATTTTTTAACATTTGTCATGTGTTTTGTGCTGTATTTAGCAACGCCAAATCCTATCCTTTGGCCCTCCCACGCCTCCCTTGTCGTGCGCCGTTAATGGTTTTAATGTACTTGAATTGGTGTTTTATATAATTTTATATGACTTAACACATTTTTGTAGAAATGTCTTTCACAGTTTTATGACTGCTCACAGTATAGTGTGCCCGAAATTTTTTATGTGTAGTTTTATTCACGTAACTTTCAATGCCAACCCTGCGCCATCTGGTGGCGAATGGGGCCTAGGTTACCTGTTACGGTGTTTCCCCCCTCTCATCACAGTTGAGCATGTAAGTCTGGTTGAACACCTTCACCAGACATCCATGATGGTATTTTAAATTTGTAATCAGGCATCTATACCAAGATGGTTGTATTTCCCATCGTTTTTTAAAATCTTTTGTAAGTATATATGTATTAATATGGTTTATACTCCTTATAGATATCATAATTACGTTCTATATACATCTAAAATGTAATTTTCTTCTTTTGTACCACAGTCTGATGATGATGTTCTCGAAACGCGTCATGAAATAAAGCTAATTGCGACCAATACTTTTCAAACAATTTTTTCATACATACTATAGACTGGTTACACAAATAATTTAAAATTATGCTAAATTCACAAGAACGTGGTTTAATTAACTTTGTTGCTCATTCATCATAACCATTAGAATGCTTTCTTTTGAAAGATTTTATTATGGGGGTTATTTCTTGTGGTGGAGTGAGTGACGCATTCTTGTTCCTGAAGTTATTTGTACATACTAGTTTCAAATATTCAAGGGCATTATTTACTGATCCTGACAATCCCATACTATAAGTAACAGATATAAAGTACTTGTTAAATATATTTGTCACACTATGCGCATCCGTTACTAATGTATCATCTACTTTTAATGCTATGTGCTCCTGTTCCTTTCTGTTTCTACCAGTCTCCTCTTTCACTATATCGCTATTATTTTGTTGTCTGATTTTGCTACCTTTCTCTCTCAGTGCATTTGTTTAGATGTCTGAATTACGTTTTTTTAAATATATTCCTTATATTTAGCTAAGTCATCGTAATTGGAACTACTCTTGGCTGATAGATACATTTTCCTTTTTGTCTTACATGAAATCATTATTCCTTGTGTAATCCACGGCTTTATTAAAGACTTCTGTTTAATTCGAGTTAATTTTAGAGGAAAACAGTTTTCACACATAATACTGACATTAAAAAAAAGTAAAGCAGTCAACAATCCAAAAATTGGTTTGAACACCACAGTGCTTTACTAGGCATGGTCCTGTTTGGAGGTGGTATGCCATTGCCTTCCTCCGAATACTGACATTATAGATGAATATGTTATATTTTTCAGTCATGCCATGAGAACTATAAACATCTTTCCAGCTCATATTTTTGAGCACTTTTCTAAAATTCTCAATTTTTGGTGGATTTACTACTCTCCTGTATGTAGATTTAGCAGTCTTCGTAATCTGTTTAGAGTCTGTACCTAAAAGAAGGCACTGCGTATCGTGATCCGATAGGCCATTAATAATTGGTTTTATGATATGATTTTGTTCCTTTGATTTGTGTATAAAAATATTATCAGTCCTAGTTGGAAAATTTACAGTATGGGTGAGATTGAAAGACAATGTTACTGACAGCAATAAATGTTTACCAGAAGACTGAATAACAAAATCTGTATTAAAGTCACCAGCAACCAAGATTTCTTTGTTTCTTCCTGTTAAATAACCAAATAGAGCTTCTAGATGATTTAGCAATAGATTACAATTTCCTGCAGGTGTTCGGTAAATAGTTACTACTACATAGCATCTGTTATGCAACTCTACTTCTGTTGCACAAGCTTCAAAATGCTGCTCGAGACAGAATTTATTTATATCAATATTGTTGAATTTATAACAGTTTTTAATAAATGTGGCAACTCCTCCTCCCTCCATATCTACTACATCCATATGGAGCTAAATACAATCCTGGAATATTTAACATATCTATAACGGTGGTTACATTATGTTCTGAGAGGCAAATTATGTCAATAGGGTTAGAGGAATCTATTTCATCAATACAAATCAGTAGTTCATCAAGTTTATTTCTGAGTCCTGGGATGTTCTGATGTAATAAAGATAACTGATATGGCATACAAATGGTTGACCAAAGATTTACTGGCAGATTGTGAGTACTTTCTGTTAAGCATTGTTTGCTAAAATCTACCTCCAGTTGATCTGTTTTCTCAAACTGAGGGTGTTTTCCAAGCTCTCTCAAAACTAGTTTTCTCCCCCCCCCCCCCCCCTCCGTAAGTTACTTGCAATGAACCCAGACAGTTTTACCTTTCCTTCCCTGTTGAGGTGAGGCCATGCATAGTGTAGTCCCACCTGCAGATAACATCCACAGAAATCAAACCAATGTGGAACCCCATATCTGAAATGAGTAGCCATTCCAGATCCAATTTCACTCTCCTGATGAAGGCCAATCATGGCATCTCAAAACAGACATAAATCCCACACCAGTATGCTTCATTGCTGAAGCTACCTTCACCAGGTCACTCCCTATGGAATATTCAGTATTTGTGATATCTTTGCATAAATAACCTATATCCTCCGTTACCTGATCTACACCCGCATTTGGTTTGAACAAGTTTGTGACCTAGTACTCTAAATAAGAGGGGCGTGCAGACCCATATATTGCACACCCATAATCCAGACGAGACTGCACAAAGGCTCTATAAAACTGGAGGAAACAAGTTCTGTCTGCTCCCCAAGAAGTGTGGCTAAGATACCTTAAAATCACCAGTGCTTTGAAGCACTGTGTCTTCAAGTCCTTAAGGTGAGGCAACCATGTGAGTTTAGAACCGAATGCGAGGCCCAGAAACCTCACTGTGTCTTTAAAACGCAGAACAGAGCCCTTCATCAGCAGTTCAGGTAGATTAAAAACAGTACGTGAATGGTCAAAAAGAACAAACACAGACTTCTTGGTTGAAAACTTATAACTATTTGTCCCCTCCAACAGCCAAAGAGTTAACTGCAACTGACGTGTAGTCATTGCCAGATTGGATGAAGAGCAAAAGACAGAGAAGTCGTCCACAAAGAAGGAACACTGGACAGGACTTTTCATAACAGAAGTAATACTGTTAATTGCTATAGCAAACAAGGTCACACTTACAATGCTACCTTAAGGGAACCCATTCTCCAGCTCACATCTATCAGAGAGATAAAATAACGAGGGGAAAGGAAGGACTGAATAAAATGGGGAAGACAACCACAAAAACCCCATTCGTGGAGCTGCCTAAGGATAAGATGCTGCCAAGTAGTACCATAGGCCTTCTCAAGATCAAAAAATATACCCAGAAGATGTTGCCAGTGCAGGAAAGCCTGTTGTATAGCCACCTCCAGGAAGGCCAGGTTATAAAAGGTGGAGCGATATCTCCTGAACCCACACTGAAAGCAACTGAGTAGCTGCTTTGATTCCAGCATCCAAACAAGGTAGCAGTTAATCATCCACTCTAAGGTCTTTCCCACACAGCTAGTGAGAGCAATACTACGATAACTACTTGGGCTGCTGTGGTCTTTCCCAGGTTTTAAAATAGGAATTAGAATGGCCTCTCTCCATGAGTCACGGAACTAGCCAGACGCCAAGATGAAATTAAAAAGACTGAGGAGCATTTGATTGTTCTGCCCTGTGAGGTGTCGTATCATGAATTTGTGGATACCATCGTGACCTGGGGATGTGTAGCAAGCCACAGACAGTGCAGAGTCCAGCTCCCACATGGAAAAGGGGCAGTTATACTGTTCATCATTGTTGGTCCAAAGTCCAAAATTCCCCTCTCAACAGCCACCCGGTGGCACTGGAAAGCTGGACTGTAACAGCAATGGCAGTTACTGTAGCAAAATAGACTGCCATGGTCTGGGCAATGTCCTGCATGTTGGTCTGGAGACTACCATTACCCATCACAGCAGCTACTGGACACCTGCCACCACTCCCTGACATCCTACTAATATCCTCACATACAATGGAACTCTTAGTTGAATGGTTAATGGAATTTAGGAACTGTTGCCATGACCTCTTCTTGCTCTCTCGAATAATCAGGCAACACTTGGCCCTTGTCACCCGAAAGGCTGAAAGGTTTTCTGCAGTTGGTTTACACTTGAACCGATGCAGAGCCACCCGTCTGATTCTAATGGCAGATCGGCAGTCATCATACCACCAAGGGACTGGATGCCATTTTGGTTGCCCTGATGACCACGGAATTGATACAGTAGCAGCTTAGTGGATCTTAACGGTAATGTTATCCACCCATTCCTGGACGCTGCCATTGGGTTCAAATTCGGCAAGTCGACCATGAAGTGTCCAGTCTGCCCTGGGAAGACTCCATCGAGGCGGCTGTCTTTCAGGTCCTACACTCTCTGGAAGATGCATCCAAATGGGGAAGTGATCACTACCATGCAGGTTGTCGTCCACTTCCCATTGAGTAGAGTGGGCAAAGGCCAGAGAGCAGAGCGACAGGTCAATGGCAGAGAACGACAATGTTGCAGCGCAGAAGTGTGTGCTCTGACTGTATTTAGGAAGTTAGCCCTTGAAGACAAGAGAAGCCTCTTAACTGCTCTACGCATGGGGCAGATGGTGATGGAGCCCCAAAACACATTATGTGCATTAAAGTCACCATGGAGGATGAATGGGTGGGGGAGCTGTGGAAGAAGATCTTCCAGAGACTCTTCATTAAGCACGTCATGTGGCGGCAAATACAGGGAGCATACAGTCAGTTGGAGTTGCATATGCACTGACACTGCAACTGCTTGTAGGTTAGTGTTGAGAGAGATGGGTTCAGAGTGATAGGCTGTGTTGGTGAAAACAGCCACTCCCCCTATAGCTCTGTCTCCACTAACGCCGTCCTTTCTGTGGAGAATACGAATGTATCCACGTATCTCAGGGGTATCTGAAGGCTTGAAATTCGTCTCCTGAAGACAGATGCTCAGTAGTCGTCCCCGATATAATAATTGTAGTTCCTCTACATGTGTCCATATCCCTGCAGGTTCCATTGCAATATGGAAGCCATCTATCAAGGTGGTTTAATTTTCACCCTCTATTTCTGATGGGACTGGGAGCCCACAAAGGGTGAAGGATCACCCTTGGGGCAAGATGTTTGCCCCTGAGGAAGGTCAGATTTGGGCGGGTTGATTGCCCCAGAGAAACATTGAAATCCGTGGGCTCCGGAGCTGATTCACATGGCCCAACGTCACCCTAATCTGATTCTGCACTTATAGTTTTCAGCTCAGTCTTTTCTTTGTCCTTTTTGGCCTTTGCTTGCGTTTTGGGCGTTTCAACAGGTGGTGTGGTAGATGAACTGGACTTGGGAATGGGTTATGGCATGGAAGGTGGCAGGAGCTCACTAATTTTGGTAGCAGTACCTTGATCCACAATTTCCAGGAGAACTATAGAAGCGGAAACACCTGTCGCATTGCACATGCACTGGCACGAGCAAGTTTGTACCGACGCTAGCAATCGCTGTTTGGGTAGAAATATCAGCTTTGGAAACTGGTCTTTGAACAGCAGCAGCAAATGAGGTGCCAAAGGAAGGTGGCTGCATGGCCTTTAAGATCTGTTTGGCTTCAACATAGGAAATTCTCTTTGTCGTTTTTATTTCCTGCATTTTCCTTTCGTCTAGGTAGAGGCTGCAGATCCTACTCCAAACTAGGTGTTCCCCAGAGCAGTTGAAGCACTTTGGAGGTGGTGCACAATCTATGCCCTACCCACAAGTAGCTTCTCCCTTACAACCAAGTACTGCAAGTCTGAACCACTGGTACTTAAGCAACACACCATGTTCGGAACATAGGGCCTTACTTTTAACCTTAGGAAGCCAGCCTTACATATTCAGGGAGTTTTGGGCTACTGAAGGTGAGGATAAAGGAGCACGATTTTACTAACTCCCCATCCTCTTCGAGATGTGTTGGAGATCAACAATGCCCTCTGGAGCCCACTCAACCTTTAGCTTTTCAGTCGGAATGCCCACCAAATCTCTACAGGTAACAACACCTTTACTATGATAGAGGTGGTGGTGGTTGTTGTATTGAGGGGACTAAACATATAGGTCATCAGTCCCCTGTTCCTAGATAATAGTTCACTGTCAGAAGCTAAAAATAAACATAGAGAATGAAGACCCACAAAAGGGACACACTGACAATGAACAGTTTGTTGACAATACAAAAGGATACATAGGTAAAAACACAGTCAAGAACTAAATTAAAAACTGAACTGCAGACTATCATGGCTGGCTGATCACAAAGATAAAACAGGATGGGCCAGCCATACTGCACACACTAAAAACCCCTAGGTATTTTGCATAAAAGTGTTAAAAGTCTTCAAAAGCGTGGGATAGGTGGGGGCCTGAGATATCAGGCTACAGCACCCACCGCTAGATGGAATTGTAAAAAACCAGCTATGTGAATAAAACATAAAACGGAATTAGCCATGGAGGCATCATCACCTATAACTAAGGGCAGTGCGTCTGGTAGGTTACAGGACTGTCGCAAGTTGGCTAAAACTGGACAGTCCATCAGAAGATGGACTACTGTCAACGCTGCTCCACATCGACACACAGGTGGGGCCTCACAGTGAAGGAGATGGCCATGGGTCAGGCAGGCATGCCCAATACTGAGGCAGCAGAGAACAACCGACTCAATACGTATGGGCCGCAGTGAAGACGTCCACAGAATTGTGGATAGTTTCACTGCTCGAAGCTTGTTTGTTGCACTCATGGTACACCATTCGGCACTCCAAGTCGCATGCACCTTCTGGTGCAATGTTAACTTGAGGTCCGATTCCGTGATGCCAATGGCTAAAGGTGTCACAGTGGTAGCCTGCTTGGCCAACTGATCGACACGTTCATTCCCTGGTATGCCAATGTGGCCAGGGGTCCACAGAAAGACCACAGAATGGCCAGATTTGCCAAGAGAGAATTGACTGCAATAATGGGGGGGGGGGGGGGGGGGTGAGGGAAGAACTGGTTGACTGCCTGAAAGCCACTCAGGGAGTCACTACAGATGACAAATGACGTCCTTGGGCAGGCTCGGAGATGTTCTAGAGCCCTTAAGATGGCGAGCAGCTCTGCAGTAAAGACAATACTTTCATGCGGTAATGAATGCTGTTCTACATGGTCGCCATGGAGACATGCATACCCAGCATGACCATCTGCTAGGAACCCATCAGTATAAATGGCTCAGGCGCCACAGAAAGAATCATAGAGATGCAGGAACTGGTGACAAGAGTTGTGTCGGAGTAGCAGAGTCCTTCGATGCATGGGACAGATCCAGACAAGCTGCAAACGGGAATGGATCAAGGAGGGGTTTGAAAGGAATATTGGAGAGTGGCAGGGAGTGGATGGGATTCAAGGGACAAAAGGAGAGATCGAACACAGATTGGCATCGGAAAACTGACCTAGGCCATAGTGGAGGGATAGGAAGTGCCACGTCTCGGAAAAGGAGCCTTGGTTCGGGTGGTGTGGTGAGGCCTCAACATGGGCAATGTATGAAGCTAACAAGTGTTGCCGGCGGAACTGCAGGAGAAGGACCCCAGCTTCAAATAGGAGGCCTGTCACAGGCCTTGTGCGAAAAGCCCCTGTTGCCAAACGGACACCACAATGTAAAATTGGGTCCAATGCCTACAGTGCTGAAGGCGCAGCCAAATTATAAATGTTGCATCCGTAATCGAGGTGCGACTGAATGAGGGCCTGATAGAGTCACAGTAGCGTTGAGTGTGAGGCTCCCCAAACAGTGTGGCTGAGACATCGCAGGATGTTGAGGTGTCACCAGCACTATTGTTTGAGCTGGCGAAGGTGTGGCACCCAGCTGAGACAGTCGTCTAACAACATGCCTAAAAAATGGTGTCTCTCTTCAACACCCAACAGGTCATCAGCCAAATATAGTTCGGGTTTCGGGTGTACCACCGATATCGACAGAAATACATCATTTTGTGAATAATAAATGCCAAGATCGTGATTAGCATACAATGAGGTGGAAACCAATGACCCCACAGCAGCAGCAAGACCATTAATGGCGACACTAAGTACGGAACCCTATGGGACAACGTTTTCTTGATAATGAGGTGAGTTGAGACAAGTATCAACACGAACACAAAAAGAACATAGTGCAAGAAAGTACTGTATGAATACAGGAAGTGGACCATGTAAGCCCCAGTCATACAGTGTAGACAGTATATGGTGGCAGCAGGTGGTGTCTTACACCTTCCGCAGGACAAAGAAGACGGCAACCAGATGTTCGTGGCGAGTAAAGGCTGTACGGATGGACGACTCCAGCAACACAAGATTGTTGATAGCAGATCGGCCATGATGAAACCCACCTTGTTGTGAGGCCAGGAGTCCTCAGTCCTCAAGGATCCAAGTAAGCCTCAGATGCATGGAACATTGGTGAGGCTGATCGGTTGGTAACTATCAGCCACCTGCGGATCCACTCCAGGCTTCATCACCGGGATGACGACACTATCCTGCCATTGAGACAGGAAAACACCCTCAACCCAGAGACAATTGAGCAGAGAGAGAAGCTGGTGCTTAGAGTATGTTGATAGGTGCCAGAGGAACTGACTGTGACTGCGATCAGGTCCAGGGGAGGTATTGGGGCAAGCAGCAAGGGCACTGTCAAACTCCCACTCAGTAAAAGGGATGTTGTATGCTTCCTGGCATCACGTTCAAAAAGATATCGGATTTCGCTCTGTGTACTCTTCAAGGGTGCGGAAGTTCACACCATATGCAGTGCTCACCTATGGTGAGAGGGTCAGTACAGATTGTACCCTGAATGCTGAGACACGGAATTACCGCAGGCGTCGAACTAGCGACCATACCCGTGAAGGAGATGCGAGGGATCCAATGGAGGAGACATAGTGTTCCCAGGAGGCCCTCTTGCTGTGCTGGATCAATCGCTGTGCCCGTGCCAGGAGATGCTTGACGGCGATAAGGTTATCTATGGAAGGGTGGCATCGGCAGCGCTGTAGTGCTCGCCGACGTTCCCGGATGGCTGCAGCAATCTCCGGTGTCCACAAGAGCACCGATTTACAGTGGAGTGATCCGAGTGAGGTGGGAACACTTGTCTCAGCAGCAGAAATTATGGTATCTGTGATGTGCTGAACAGCGCCATCAATATCAGCCAGAAGATGTGAGGTAAACGCAGCGGCTATGGAATAAGCTGGCCAGTCAGCCCTATGGAGGGACCAGTGAGGCAGACGGTCAGCAGGCGGACACTGTGGGAGCGACAGGAAGATAGGAAAATGGTCGCTGCCACACAGGTCATCATAAACCCTCCAAATGAGATGTGGAAGCAGGCTTGGGCTGCAGATAGAAAAGTCTATGGCGGAGTATGTTCCGTGTGATACGCTGAAGTGTGTAGCGGCACCAGTGCTGAGGAAGCAGATAAACTGCGTTAAGGAGAGTCTCAACATATCTACCACGTGCCAAGGTCAGTGTGCCACACAGTGTGGTGGGCATTGATATACTCCAAAAGAAGGCAGGGTGGGGGAAGTTGAGCGACCACGGCAGCGAGGTCTACAGGAGAGACATCCTCATTTGGTGGAAGGTACACAGAACATATTGTAACATTTTGTACAGCCCACAGGCAAACAGCAACTGCCTCTAGAGACATTTGAAGAGGCATGGCAGTGCTTGGGACAGAGGCTAGGACATAGACTCCATGCGGAAACTCTGTCATATGTGGAACAATTTTTAAAACAGCCCCAGCAGCCTCGAAGGACAGGGGACCGCATTGCTGTAAACAAAGTTTCCTGGAGAGCAATACAGAAAGCAGGTGTTAGGCTAAGAAGTTGTTGTAGCTCAGCCAGTGGGGGAAAAGTCAGGCACAATTCTACTGGAGAATTATGTTTTCTCCAGGCTGTACTGCCATGTTGAATTAAATATTAAAAAAAAGCAAATCATTCGATTGGATTGTCTGCTACCATCTGCTCTGGATCCACAGAACCAGAGAGCTTATGGTCTGGTGAATTAGTAAGTGCAAGATCCTCTGGAGATCTGAGGATCTCAACTTCATCCTCTGAAGTAGAGGATGTGGGTGATTGTGGCTCTGAAGCCACCGAACATTCCTTTTTCTTATTTCTCTTCTCATTCTTCTTTTTTTTTTTTTTCCTTCCCCCCCCCCCCCCCCTTCCTTTGCTTTGCAGTGCTGAGAGGGCTTCTCAGAAGTGGCATCCGGGATGGAGGAAGAGCAGGATGCTCTTCGACCGGCAGGTTATGAATCCTTAAACCTGCGGCCAGGATCCTCTGGAGCACTCGGAGTAGCCGTGGACGGGGGGGGGGGGGGGGGGGGGGGGGGGGGGGGGTGTCTCAAGGGACCCCTTCTGAGCGAAAGGGGCCAGAGAAGGCTTCTCTTTCAGACTGGGGACCAGGCACTGTAGACGATGATGGAGAGGCTGCCGTGGCATACAAGTTAACCAGGTGCATAGGGTGGAGCTTCTGATAGTTTCTCTTTGCCTCTGAGTAGGCCAGTCAGTCCTGGGTCTTGTATTCCATGATTTTTCTTTCTTGCTGCGGAACCGAGCACGTAGGTGAGCAAGGGGAGTGATTCTGGCCACAGCAGACACATACTGGGGGAGGGGTGCAAGGGACGTTCGGATGGATGGCACGTCGGCACTCCTGACATGAAGGGTTGGCATCACATCAGGAGGACATATGCCCAAACTTCCAGCATTTAAAACAACGCATAGAGGGAGGAACGTAGGGCTTTACGTCGCACTGGTGGATCATCACCTTGACCTTCTCGTGTAACGAATCACCCTCCAAAGCCAAGAAGAAGGCACCAGTGGCAATGCTGTTGCCTGTACAATGTTTAACATCTAGTGTGATGTTATACTAACAGAAACATCACCCAGCTTGTCACAAGCAAGCAATGCCCATGACTGGGCTGGGGTTGACTTCGTTATTAATACTGACCCAGAGCGCATTTTTGAAGGAAGGAAGCTTGGCGTTTAATGTTCCATCGACAGCGTGGTCATTAGAGACGGAGCATATGCTCGGAGTATTTGGGTAAGGATGTGGAAGGAAATCGGCTGCATCCTTTGAAAGGAACTATCCCGGCATTTGCCTGGAGTGATTTAGGGAAATCACAGTAAACCTAAATCTGGATGGCCAGAGGTGGATTTGAACCACCATCCTTCCAAATGCGAGTCAAGTGCGCGCATTTTTGACATCTCTTCCACCTCACCAAACTTGTCCTCCAAGTTGTCCACAAAGAACAAGGGCTTAGTCTTCTGAAAAGATTCCCCGTCGGTACGGCTACAAACAAGGTATTTAGGGGCGTAAGTCTCACCCAGATTTCTGGCTCAACGTTCCTCCTTTGGTGTAGCCAGGAAAGGGAACGTTTGGGAATCATATTCTGGGGCACTGTAGTCACCTCTACCTCTCTTAGAGACAGCGGTTATACGTCCGCCAACGTTTTGGGATCGCTTCATGGTGTTCCCACGAGCAGCTAGGGATCTAAAGGTCCACCCAGGCGCTTGCCTGGTTAAGCCTTATACAACTGAGGTGTGGCAGGTTCCTCAGAGGTTGCTCGCTAGCGACTGTTCAACCTCAACAGCCGTGCATCTCCTCGGCACATGGCACACCTTGAGATTGAGGTCTTTTTTTTTGTATAGATGTTTATACCATCCTCGTGACCCGGGCGATTAAGCCATAATCCCCGGGCTCTAAAAAGTACAATGTTCCACCGTTGCACCAAACGATGGTCGTTGAAGCACGCACAAGCTTACGGTGTAGTGGACTGTTGTTTCGATTCCCTCTAGTCCTCTTTGAATGTGGTCCAGCCGCCCTCTTCACAAGGGAAATGGTGGGTTGAATGGGTTCGCATTGCTCGAGACTGAAGGCCAATGTGGAAACAGGCGGACCGTCCATGCCTGTTCGTCCTGTGAGTGGATGTGTGGCCACTCCTTCAGCAGGGTCCAAGCAGGTGCAAAGAGGAATTGGATTATTAGTTATTCAGAGCTCCAATGTTAGGCGTGTGATGGAGCCCCTTAGGCATATAGCTTCGCGATCCGGAAAGAAGTCTAACGTGCACTCGGTGTGTCTGCCGGGAGGCCTCATCAGAGATGTGGAGGCGGCCTTGCCAGCGGCTACCAAGCATGCGGGGTACGGTCGACTGCAAGTTGTGGCTTACATCAGCACTAATGACACTTGTAACTTGGGTTCTGAGGACATCCTCAGGTCCTACAGGCGGCTGGCAGAATTAGCTAAGGTTGCTGCCTTCGCACGTGGAGTGCAAGCAGAGCTGTCGATTTGTAGCATTGTTCCCAGGGTTGTTTGGAGCCACGTGGAGGGTCTGAACCAGAGGCTTCGCCAACTCTGTGACAGTCATGGCTGCAGATTTCTGGATCTGCGTTATCAGATGGGGAGCAGCTACTTGGGCAGCAGATTATTTGTGGAGTGCACATAGGGGTTTTTTAGGCTAGGCACTAACACTGATGAGCACTCACCTGTCAACATTCAGACAGTGAATTCAAGCCACATTCGGCTCAACAATTCGAGTATCATAATATTAGCCGTGAACTTTCAGAGTATCAAAAACAAAGTTCCCGAATTTGCTGTGCTGCATGGAAATTATTGTGCTCAGATAGTTTTAGGCACCGAAAGCTGGCTAAATCTTGATTTGGCAAGTTCAGAAATATTTAGCGAGCCGTGGAATGTATATCGGAAAGATAGATCGGATACAACTGGAGGAGGAGTGTTCATCGCTGAGATCAAAGTTGAAAGTAACTGTGAAGTTACCTGGGCACATGTAACAGGCCTAAGAGAAGTAAAGTTAATAGTTGGGTGTTTTTACCGCCCCCTCCCCTCCCCCCCGCCCCCAGTGCTGCTGTAGCAGTTTTAGAATTATTCAAAGAAAGTCTACACCAGGTAGTGCATACTTATCTGGACCATGTAATATTAGCCGGGGGACACTTCAACCTTCCGAGTATAGATCGGGACCTCTCTAGTTACATTTCAGGCAGTACAGACAAGCAGTCTTGTGAGCTACTTTTGGACACATTCTCCGAAAACTGCCGTCTGTAGTTAAACCAGCAACCCATTCACAATAGAAATATTTTAGCCTTATAGCTACAAACAGGCCTGACCTTATTAATCAGGCCTGTGTAGAGACAGGAGTTGTTGTTGTTGTTGTTGTTGTGGTCTTCAGTCCGGAGACTGGTTTGATGCAGCTCTCCACAATAACCTATACTGTGCAAGCCTCTTCAGCTCCACATAAGAACGGCAACCTACATCTGTGTGAATCTGCTTACTGTATCCATCTCTTGGTCTTCCTCTGTGATTTTTACCCCACACACTTCCCTCCAACGCTAAATTCACAATTCTTGATGTCTAAGAATGTGCCCTACCAATCTATCCCTTCTTTTAGTCAAGGTATACCAGAAATTTCTTTTCTCTCCAAATCTGTTCAGTACCTCTTCATTAGTTATGCGATCTACCCACCTAATCTTCAGCATTCTTCATTCATTTCAAAAGCCTCTATCCTTTTCCTGTCCGCACTGCTTATCGTCCATGTTTCACTCCCATACAAGGCAACACTCCACACAAAAGCCTTCAGAAAGGACTTCCTTAGGCTTAAATCAATATTCGATGTTAACAAATTTCTCTTTTTCAAGAATGCTTTTCTACCCATTGCCATTCTGTATTTTATATCCTCTGTACTGCAACCATCATTTGTTATTTTACTGCCCAAGTAACAAAACTCATCTACCTCCTATATTGCTTCGTTACCTAATCTAATTCCTTCAGCATCACCTGATTTTCTTAGACTGCACTCCAGTACCCTAGTTTTGCTCTTGTTAATGTTCATCTTATATGCTCCTTTCAACACACTGTCCATTCTGTTCAACTGCTCTTCCAGGTCCTTTGCTGTACCTGACAGAATTACTATGTCATCGGCAAAACACAATGTTTTTAATTCTTCCCCCTGAACTTTAATTCCTTCTCCAAATTTCTCTTTGCTTCCATTTATAGCTTGCTCAATGTAAAAATTGAATAACATTGGAGAAAGGCTAGAACCCTGTCTTACTCCCTTCCCAACCACTGCATCCCTTTCATGCCCTTCAACTCGGAAAACTGCTGCCTGGTTTTTGTACAAGTTGTAAATAACATTATGCTCACTATATTTTACTCCTGCTTGCTTCAGAACTTGAAAGAGTTTATTCCTATCAACATTGTCAAAAGCCTTCTCCAAATCTACAAAAGCTAGAAATTTAGGTTTGCCTTTTCTTAATCTATCTTCTAGGATAAGCCGTAAAGTGAGTATTGCCTCCCGTGTTCATGCATTTCTCCTGAACCCAAACTGATCTTCCCCGAGGTCGGCTTCTACCAGCTTTTCCATCCTTCTGTATATAATTCGTGTTAATATTTTGCAACCATGACTTATTAAACTGATGGTTCTGTAGTTTTCACACCTGATTGCGCCTGCTTTCTTTGGAATGGGGATAACAACATTTTTCTTAAAGTCTGAGGGTACTTCGCCTGTCTCATACATCTTAAACACCAGGTGAAACAATTTTCTCATAGATGGTTCTCCCAGAGACTTCAGTAGCTCTGAGGGAATATCATCGATTGCAGGGGCCTTGTTTCGACTTACGTCTTTCAGTGCTCTGTCAAATTCATCTCTCAGTATAGTATCTCCTATTTCATCCTCATCTACTACTTCTCCCCTTTCAACAATATTGCCGCTAAGTTCATTTCCTTCATAGAGCCTTTCTAAATATTCTTTACACCTTTCAGCTTTCCCTTCTTTGTTGAGAAGTGGTTTTCCACTCCTTGATATTCATAGAGCTGTTTTTCTTATGTCCAAATGTTTCTTTTATTTTCCTGTAGGGTGTATCTTTTTTTCCCCTATTTATACATTATTCTACATCCTTGCATTGGCCTTCTAGCCACTCCCACTTTTGCACTTCCTGTCAATCTCATTTCTTAGTTGTCTGTACTCCAATTTGCCTTTTTCATTTACTGCATTTTTATAGTTTCTCCTTTCATCGATTAAATGTAGTATCTCCTTTCATCGATTAAATGTAGTATCTCCTTTCATCGATTAAATGTAGTATCTCCTGTGATATCCAAGGATTTGTTTTAGGTCTTGCCTTCCTACCTATTTTGTCCTCTGCTGCCTTCACTATTTCATCTCTCAATGCTACCCATTCCTCCTCTACTGTTTTATTTTCCCCCGTTTTTGTCAATTGTTGCCTAAAGCTCCCTCTGAAAACTTCAGGTTCCTTCAATTTATCCAGGTCCCATCTCCTTTATTTTCCTACCTTTCTGCGGTTTTTTCAGTTTCAGCCTACAATTCATGACCAATAAGTTATGGTCAGAGTTTATATCTTACCCCTGGGCATGTCTTACAGTTTAAAACCTGGTTCCGAAATCTATTTCTTACCATTATAAAATCTATCTGGTATCTCCTGGTCTCTTCCACGTATAAAACCTTCTTTCGTGATTCGTAAACCAGGTGTTTGTTATAACTAATGTTCCGTGCAAAATTCTACCAGGCGGCTTCCTCTTTCATTCCTTTTGCCCAGACCATATTCACCTACTATCTTCCCTTCCCTTCCTTGTCCTACTATCGAATTCCAGTCTCCCATAACAATGATGTTTCCCTCTCCCTTAATTGTCTGAATATTTTCCTTTAGCTCCTCATATATTTCTTCAATCTCCTCATCATCGGCAGAGCTAGTTGGCATATAAACCTGTACTACTGTGGTGGGTGTTGGCTTCATATTTATCTTGACTACAATAATGCCATCACTGTGTTGCTCATAGTAGTTTTCCCGCATTCCTATTTTCTTATTCATTATCAGACCTACTCCTGTAATACCCCCAAAAGATTTTGTATTTATAATCCTGTACTCGCCTGACCAGAAATCCTGTTCCTCTTTCATCCGAACTTCACTAATCCCCACTATATCTAACTTCAACCTATCCATTTCCCTATTTAAATTTTCTAGCTTCCCTGCCCGATTAAGGGATCTAACATTCCACGCTACAATCCGTAGAATGCCAGTGTTGTCTTTCCTGATGATCACATCCTCCTGAGTAGTCCCCGTGCGGAGATCTGAATGGGGGACTATTTTACCTACGGAATACTTTACCCGAGAGGATGCCATCATCATATGTTCATACAGTAGAGCTGCATGTCCTCGGGAAAAGTAATGGCTGTAGTTCCCCTTGCTTCCAGCCATTTGCAGTAACTGTGTGGCAAAGCCACATTAGCGGATGTTACAAGGCCAGCTCAGTCAATCATCCAGTCTGTTGCTCCTCTAACTACTGAAAAGGCTGCTGCCCCTCTTCAGGAACCACATGTTTGTCTGGCCTCTCCACAGATACCCCTCCGCTGTGGTTGCACCTATGGTACGGCTATCTGTATCGTTGAGGCACGCAAGCCACCCCACCTCAGCAAAGTCATAGCGTCAACGGTGACGAAAGTTCATAAACCAATCAAGCAGGCTAGGAGCATGTTTTTGTTAGGAAGAGCTGATAAGCAATTGTTAGGATCGAACTTAGAAAATGAATGGACATTGTTTAGTTTTAGTACAATGGATGTAGAGGAATTGTGGACTAAATTTATATGCATTGTAAATAACAGGTTAGGGAAATATGTGCATGTAAAGTCGATTAAGGATGGAAAAGATTCACTGTGGTATAAATAGTAATGTTAGAAAGCTACTGAGAAACCAAAGACTGTTGCACTCTCGGTTCAAAAAAGAACACACAAATGATGACAGGCAAAAGTTAGTAGAGATTCGTGCATCTATAAAAAGATCGATGCATGAATCATACATTAATTACCACAGCCATACAGCAAAAGATCTTTCTGAGAACCCAAAAAAATTCTGGTCCTATGTAAATTCAAAAAGCGTGTCAAAGCTCACTATAAAGTCACTGGTTGACCATTCCGGGGTAGTAACAGAAGAATGCAAACATAAAGCTCAAGTTCTAAATTTAAACTTTAAGAAATCTTTCACGCAGGAGGAGCACGCAAATGTACCACCATTTGATCAACGTAATAACTCCGAAATGGAGGACATAGTAATAGGTATTTCTTGTGTAGAGAAGCAGAAGAGATAGCTAAATACAAAAAAGTCTCCTGGTCCGGATGGAATATCAGTTCGGTTTTACAAAGAGTATTGTGCGGCATTGGCCCCTTCCTTAGCTTGCATTTATCGCGAATTTTTAATTCAGTGCAAAGTTCCTAGTGATTGGAAAAAAGCGCAGGTGACTCCCGTTTATGAGAAAGGAAAGAGAACTGATCCGCATAATTACAGGCCACTGTCATTGACATGATGTAGCATTTTGAAGCATATTCTCAGTTCGAATATAGTAAATTTCCTTGAAATGGAAAAGCTGCTTTCTATGAATCAGCACTGGTTTAGGAAACATCATTCACGTGAAACTCAGCTTTCCCTTCTCTCACATGACATCTTGCGAGCCATGGATGAAGAGCAACAGGTGGATTGTGATTTTCTTGACTTCAAAACGGCGTTTGAGGCGGTGCCACACTGCAGACTGCTAACAAAAATTCGAGCTTATGCAATAGGTTCACAGATTTGTGACTGGCTAGAAGACTTCCTTAGTAATCGAATGCGGTACGCTGTTCTTGACGGCTAGTGTTCAGAGAGAAGTGTATCGTCAGGCGTGCCCCAAGGGAGTATGATAGGACCGCTATTATTTTCTATCTATATAAATGATCTGATGGACAGTGTAACTTGTAATTATGGCTGTTTGCTGACGATGTTGTGGTGTATAGGAGGGTGTTGTCTTCAATTGACTGTAATACCATACAGGATGACTTGGACCAAATTTCTAGTGTGGCGAAGAATGGCAGCTAGCTCTCAATGTAGAAAAATGTAACGTGATGTGCACGAGCAGGAAAAACAATCTCATAATGTTCGAATACAGCATTAGCAGTGAGATTCTTGATGCAGTCGCGTTTTTCAAATATCTAGGTGTAACATTGCAGAGCAATATGAAACAGAACGAGCATGTAAGGACAGTTGTGAGTAAGGT
This sequence comes from Locusta migratoria, assembly GCA_026315105.1. Taxonomy (NCBI): domain Eukaryota; kingdom Metazoa; phylum Arthropoda; class Insecta; order Orthoptera; family Acrididae; genus Locusta; species Locusta migratoria. The sequence continues at coordinate 768,701,843 of CM048755.1, forward strand.
GGACAGCTGACTTTGGTTTATTGCAGCGGCTGATCCTGCATAGGTTTGCAGGTTTGCGCTACCCCCAGGAATAAATAATATTGTTAAACGCTGTTTTCTGTTAGGGATTCTATGCAAGGGGAGATGTGGCGCTCCATTTATCACTTTTGAAGCGCCCAGGCTGTTACGCACCGGCCGCTCCCGAGTGGACTGAACTTCGCCGACAGCGGCTGGGTTTGCAGCCGGCCTGCAAACACCGACTGTGGTGTCTCAGGGTGTATGCGGGGTGCGGGGCAACACTTGGGAACAGTGTTCCCCTATAGGCGCCTTGAGTGTATACACATCCCGCCTGAGCCACCCTGTCAGCCGTAGAAGCAGAGTCCGAACTCTTTCGAAGACAAGCGGAGTCGTCGGCCCTTCGGACGAAACAGGCTTTTCGCGCCTTCTTAGTTCTTACCGGTTCACGTGTAGCTGCAAGAGAAGTAACTGTGCTCTGTGTCCGTTCTTTAGCGTGTGTTATAGTGAAATTTGAGGCTCAAGTGAAAAGGTGAAATAATGAAGCAGGTAATTTCCTTGCTTTATGAACCCTTCAATTTACGCAGGTTTCAAGAGAAATTGGAAATCAAGAGGCTAGGTAGACCGATTCCCAGTTTGACAATTTCTCAGAGAGTTAGAACGAAAAGTGGTCAATTAAACAGAATTTAACTCCGAACTGTACATCAAGGATGAATGGCTGTGTGGCTAAGATGTGAAAAACGCCTTATTTTGTTTCCTTGTTTATTATTTGGAGGAGAGTTTCCTAGACTAAACAAGGAGTCACTGACATTCAACACCTACATGATAAAATTAGGAAACACGAACTTTCTTTGGTCCATGTCAATAATGTTTTCAATCTGCCAAGTCTAGTCCTTGTAAATGTAGCCACTTAATTAATCAGCGGATACAGAAGGTCCATGGCATTACATAATCAAAAGGTTACACATAATAGGTACATACTAAACCTAATAATTAATTGCATTCGTTTCTGTGGTTCTTTGGATCTTGCCATCAGAGGACATGAGGAGACTGAATCATCTTCCAATCCTGGCGTTTTTCGTGCCTTGATTAATTTTATGTTGATGAAGACTCCACATGTAGCATGAATGACACATTCAATTCATGTGAGAATATAAATAATATAGCCTATGAAGATCCCAAACAATGGCCGACAAATTTCCATCCGATAAAGTTCATTTTAAATGACCGAAAGCACTTCTCTCTAAAATGTTTTAATTATACCAAATAGTTAAAAACTAAGTATGTGATGGGTGTTGTACAGCGAGTCCAAGGACATATTATTTTTTTTACCTTACATTTCCTTTTTTCAGAAGAAGACAAATCCCCATTTCTGATTTGGAGAAAGGATTCATTGACTTCACTCATTGGAACCCATGTGTGAAATGGAAAAAAATTGGAAATCAGAATGGAAACCAGTACTTCTACTGGCAATGAATTTCAAAAGGGCATAGTAGCTGAAACACGGAAGTGCCTTTGTCATCTCAGATGTATTTTCAATGTATTTCTCCATTGTGCCAGGAACAAATTAGCCTTTAAGGGAAGGCTCAGTTTCCATCAATGTAAGTGTAAAGAACTGTAGAGTATTTTAGAACTGCTAAGTCCCTACAACCCTCAACTTCTCGAGTACATAGACAATGTTAGAAGCTGAAAATACATTCTAAGCTATTTTTCTCCTAAAATTCAGAAATAAATTATAGAACTTTTGAAAACCAAGTTTCATTCTGAAATAATCAGCAAGGTAAAAAGGGGGGGGGGGGGGGGTACTAAGTACTTCTATATTATCTTTCAGTGTATTAAACGGCGCACTTAGAACAAGTGAGTCAGATCATTATGTATGTCTACATGAAGGATAGTAGAAGAGAATTTCGTTGATTTCATTTGTCATCAAAAAAACTGGTAGAGAATTGTAAGAAGAAATTGTGCATAAGCTGAGTGATGGCATGGAAATTGAAAACTGTAGGAAACTGCAGCACAATGTCTAAATCTTGTTGATGTGTATGCCACAGAAGTGTCAGTTTTAATGATAACTTTCTTTGGAAAAGTGTTCCAGTTTTACAGATACTTCAACAGTTCTAAATTGAGGAGACACTCAAGAGACCATGACACACAAAGGCCAACCATGCATCAAGCTGTGTCAGCTCTTCAGGCAAATTTAATGCCCAATTTAGCATTTGTAAACAAGGTGTTACAGGATATGTCCAACAGAGAGAAATGGACTACCAAAACAGTAATAGGTGGTATGACTTCTTAAAGAAACCGATTAAGAAATTGGGTGTCTGTTAGAGGTGTAGTTTGATGTGTTTATTAAACTGAACTGTAGTAACAAATTGTTGCAACAGAAGAGAACTACACTTGGTGTGGCATCTATTTTGCTATCCAGTTTGGTGAAAAATATTAAACCTCTGTGAGAAGATGGCATGTAAAACCACACAGCCAAAGCCAAAGACATTTGTAATTCCATAGCCACCGAAAGCTGCTCTGCTCGTAAGAGATTGAGAAAGGTAAGAAGGATGCTTGGAGAGATGGCTGAGTGCGAGGCACACTTGATCTGTGCTCATAAACTGTCAGAAGCAGAATTCTTCGAAGTAGATTATAGATTAATAAGCGAAATAGAAAGCAGAGCTAACATATATCACACCATTTCATCTGATTTTAATTTTCTGTCATTAAAAGCATGATATATCTGCATCTTTTCTTGAAAATATGCTGATTTTGGTCGCAAATGTAACAACAATATTAACAAAGCAGAGCTGGTGATCAAAATATCAGATTACAAACTCCACACAAAAGAGCTAATTAAGGATACTGACACAGGATCTCATTCAGGTATTATGAACTTTTTTTTTTTAATTCACAATGTGATTCACAAGGTGCTTATCCAAACACTGAAACTGTTTTAAGGTTATTTTTTAAAATTCTAATGATTACATCATCTTTTAGATGCAGTATCAGCATGTTAGAAATAATAACCTACTTAGTGTCAGCTATGGCTGAAGGACTGTCGAGTTTGATAACTTTATCAAAAGAATATGATTTAGCTGATAAGCCTGATTACAATGAAGTAATAATTGAACTTGCTTCCCCCAAAACAATAAAATACAAACTAAAATTCTAATAAAAACTCAGTCCTTGAAAAGAATATCTTTGAGCTCTTAATTATAGCTTTTTTATATCTAATTAACAATTATTCATGTACCAATAATTTACATAGACTAAATAAGATATGTTTTGAATTTACATCACTCATTCATAAAGATGTCTAAATATGTTTAGAAGTCTTCCATTTCACGAAGAAACATATAGTTATCAGTTTTGAGAATTAAAGTCACGTTTAGGAGTATATGTTGTAATGCAAGTGATTGAGCCACATAGTGAAAACACAAAAAGGAGCCACAAATGGTGTACAGGGTGGCACTAATAAGGTCCCTCCAGTGCTGTTCAAATTGATGATGATTGGAAAGACCTTTCCTTATGTTTACTATCAAGTTGCTAATGAAAAGCATTTGGAATATTTCATGCTGAACTACAATGGATGTGAATCTATGGTAACAGTAACCAAGAACTCACCTGATAATGCAAGATTGCCTCTTTGAAGCATTCTACTTCATAGCTCTCAGCTCCATAATACTTCACAGTCTCAAAATTGAGCAAAGAATCTACACTTCTGGATTTTTGGGCGTTATCCGCCAAATTCATACTGCGTTGGAATTTTGTGCGCCATTCTGTTACGAACACGGTGCTAACTAAAAGAAAAACATAAAAACACTTACATAGTATAATAATGAAAACGTCAGGTGGAGATGTCAGTATTATGAGGATAGGTAGCAACTCAGTGGCAAAGACAGCCACTGCAACAGTGATAGGCACATAAAAAAGACCACCACATTCACACAACTTGATGTTTTGGTCATACCCATCATCAGATTAAGAGCATACATATAATCACACAAACACTTCAGCATAAATCATGCACATATGACCGCAATCTCTGGTTACTACAGCACATTACACATCTTAATATTGAAAGAGAAGGGAAGGAGAAAGAAGGGGTGGGGTGAGGCAGGGCGCGCCGAAGGCAAGGGCCGCAACGAGGGGGGGGGGGAGCGACCGGGCTGGGGGAGGGGGGGGGGGCGACCGGGCAGGGGCCGCAGCGAGGGGGGGGGGGGGCAACCGGGCAGGGGCCACAGAGAAAGGGGGGGGGGGGCGACCGGGCAGCAGATCAGCAGCAGCAGCCGTGGCTGCTGATTTAACTGCTGGGTGTTTCGTCAACAAATCGTCAGCAACAGTAGCAGTGGCAACATTGGCCGCTGCTTGAATTGCTGGCTGTTTCAGCATCAAATCTTTATCAGTGATGGAGACCACTGATTTCATTGCTGGTTGGTGAAGTTCCCCTTCACCAGATTTAGGCTTTGACTGAGGCACGTTTGGATTTACTGGTCGATAAACCTGAAAGTTGTTCTTGGGGTGCAAGGGTCAGTGCTGGTGGAACAGTTGACATTGGGGGTAACAGCAGGATCACATCACTCTGAGATGTATGTGTGGCTGAGTCCCTGGCAGGCGCAGGAGTAGTTGGATCACGATTTTGTGTATGACGGAGAAGGTGCTGGTAGCAGTGGTTGCTACTTCCGCCTGAGTTGACACACTAACTTTGACCACATGCTGTTTCACAGCTGATGCAAATGACGTAATGAATGATGGAGGTTGCATGGTTTTAACTGCTTCATTGCCTTGGCATAAGGCACACAACAACGTTTCCTGAAATGTTTTCTCATCCTTGTAGGTGGGGGCAATCTCTACTCCAAACTGGGTGCGAGTTGGAGCAATTAACAGATACTGGTGGAGAGGTGCAGTCCACACCTGTCTCATGAGCTGATTGACCACAGTTCCCACACGTAGCACGACCGTTGCAGGCAACTGTAGTATGATCAAACTATTGCCACTTTAAGCACCACAAGGGGTTCGAATAAAAAAAAGACGAGCCTATAGACATAAGAATCCAACCTCAATATGACTGGGCAGGACCTGCGAATTAAACTTAAAGATGAAGGTAGAAGTCTTTTCAAGATTTCCATTTTTTTTTTTTACTGTTTGCACTTTCATGACACCTTCACTAGCCCATTCCTGTTGGAGAACACAGACATCTTCATTCACGAGATCTTCACACGATACCACCTCACAACAAGAGAGTAAGGTTTCATGCAGTTCTACAATAATTGGGTATTCACCTAGAGATTTCGCCTGAAGTTTCTGTACTTGACCAGAGGTGCCAGTTTCACAGTTTCAATCAGCAGCATACTGTTACAAAGCCTCTTTCTTGACTTCAAACCAAGTGCCTTCTGAATATAGAATGGGGACACCTTCGTAAAGAAACCCTCCACTATTTATAATATGACGAAAACATTTTCACATGTTTGTACCCTTTTCCTCTGACTAAATAGAAGTTTTGGAGGAGCACGCTCAGGAGAGCTGCCCTCACGACTTCGCACGCTTGGATGGGAAGAAATGCTCACCGGTGGCCCATCTGATCCTCCGGGAGCATCTGAAAAAAAAAAAAACTGAAGAGATTCCACGGGCGTCCCAGGAGTAGCTAGGGATACATACACTGTCGACCCAGGCAGAGATCCGCATGCCTGGGCAAGCCTTATACGTATGAGGTGTGGCAGATTCCTCAGAAGTTGTCCCCTTACGACTGATCTGCCTCAACAGCTATGCATCCCCTCAACACGAAGCTCACCTTAGTATTTAGGGGTTCTTTAGAGAGGTTTTACCATCCTCGCAACCAAGGCGGTAAACCCAAGATCCCCAGTCTCCGAACAGAAGACATTCCACCACTGCGCCACGTGGTGGTCGTCGAAGCCTACTTGGAGGTTGCCGTGACAGACAACTGTTGGCGCTTATCAGTCACCAGCTCGGGGACACGAGGTTTGCGAAACCTGTATTCAAGAACTGAATGTGCAACAGTGCAGGGGTCGGAGCAATGGGCACGGCAGGCCTTGGGGTCGGAGGCGACAGGACCGCCACTGTCCGGGCATTGGAGGCGACAGGGGCGCCACTGTGCGGGCATCGGTAACAATAGGGGCACCACTGTCCGGGCGTCGGTGACGAGGCAAAAGGTACTCTTGTGAGTACCAGGCGAGCTTGTGACAAAAATTGGGGCCTGAGCCCCAAGGGTATGTACTGGGTATACACCACAGTGATTAGACCCAGGATCACTATGGGGCGGTCGTGTGGTGGAAGAAGGTAGAACAGCAGGTTGCTGCTAAGGAGCTTGGTAAGGGGCAGAGATTAGCCTGCTTAGCCCTAACAGGTGGAATTAGCAGCACACCAACTGCTGGGATGGAAACCATGCTGAATATGCCCCCATTACACCTTTGGCTCAAGATGGAGGCAGCAGCTGGTGCATACAGACTCAAAACTGGCAACAACTGGAACTCCTTGGGATATCCAGAATCACACACTAAAATAGTGAGTGTGGTAAATATAGGAAAGGTTGGGAAAATGCCAGCCGACTATATTATAACCCCATACTGCTTCAACAAGCCTTTCAATATAACAATTGGAAGTAGGGAGCAGTGGGAGAAAATAGTTTGACACCGTACGGGGGATATTGTAAGGTTCACTGACGGGTCAAAATCAGACCAAGGCGCTGGGGCTGGGGTATACGGGGTGCAGCCAAGACTGGAGGGCGTCATCTCTCTAGGGAAACTAGCCTCAGTATTCCAGGCCGAAATCACTGCCATCAGGGCATGTGTGGAGGAGAATTTGCGTAGGTGCTACAAAGATCGTAGCATCTATATCTATTCAGACAGCCAGGCAGCCCTGAGATCACTGGCAGCTCCTGCAACAAGGTCTAAAGTTTATGCAGAATGTCACAGGGTTCTGGTGGAGCTAGGGGAAAGCAATAGAGTAAACCTATTGTGGGTCCCTGGCCACTCCGGGATCAGTGGCAATGAACATGCCGACAGAGACTCCATTTATTGGACCGGAATCTGTCCTGACAATCACCAAGGCAATGATCAAATTGGAGCTACGTAACTGGCTCAGAAGACAGCACGTAGAATATTGGACCAAAGTCTACCGACAAAAACATGACAAGGTAATGATGCCAAAGCCATGTTTTAAAAGAAGCTCTGCAATCCTGGGCCTGAACAGGAGAGAGATTAGACTCATGGTTGGATTGCTGACAGGCAATCGGAATTTCAAAAAACACCTACATACAATGGGAATAACAGAAGAGGACCCTAAATGTAGGATTTTTGGTGACGACGACGAAACTGCATCACATCTGATCTTCGAATGCATTGCATTGGAGAGTAAAAGGCACAGAACATTTGGGACAACCAGACCCGAAGAAATTGTGTCTAATAAAGAACTGGTAAAGGGACTCCTTGCACTGTTCAAGGGCAGTGGTTGGCTTTACTAGATATACAGGGAACGATACCGCACAATAAACTTAGTTTCGGTGCGGGCAGTGGCGGGTTGGACCAAGACTGTTTTGGCTTCCCTGAAAAAATCAAATCAAATCAAATCGAGGTGTGGCAGATTCCTCAGAAGTCACCCCCTTACGACTGATCTGCCTCAACAGCCATGCATCCCCTCAGCACGAAGCTCACCTTAGTATTTAGGGATTCTTTAGAGAGGTTTTACCATCCTCACGACCAAGGCGGTAAACCCAAGATCCCCAGTCTCCGGACAGAAGACATTCCACCATTGCGCCACGTGGTGGTCGTTGAAGCCTACTTGGAGGTTGCAGTGACAGACAACTGTTGGCGCTTATCTGTCATCAGCTAGGGGACCCCAGCTTTGCGAAACCTGTATTCAAGAACTGAATGTGCAACAGTGCAGGGGTCGGAGCAATGGGCACGGCAGGCCTTGGGGTCGGAGGCGACAGGGCCGCCACTGTCCGCGCGTGGGAGGCGACAGGGGTGCCGCAGGGCAGGGGGAGAGGTGGGGTGCGGCAGGGCGGGGAGAGGAAGGGAATTGATTACATATATAGAACAATATATAAGTAAGTGACTTACAGTATTGTATTCATTCCACATGAAAATAAATAAAGAATAAAAAAACTACACTACCTGTGGAAAATTCAAATTTTGTGAATGTCACTGCTTTTCTATGTGTGTCTCTATGACTCAGCAATTATCTCGTCATGAGTTAAAAACACATACAAAGATAATACACAGCATCTCACAAAATGACAATATAATTTAACTTAAAAAACAAAAGTATCTCAATACTGACATAATTCTTCACACTATCTTTCGTAATATATCAGAATTATGTCAGGGTGGCCACTACACTCGCTGATTAAATTTCCCTGACTTTTCTAGGTCCTTTTCTGAAATATCTTATATTTGTAAAAGATAGATGAGGTTTACTTACCAGGTAAAGGAGCACATCCTTTCCATTTTCCTCTTTGCCTGAAGAGGTTGCAAAAATTTGCATTTGTGTGTGTGTGTGTGTGTGTGTGTGTGTGTGTGTGTGTGTGTGTGTGTGTGTGTTTTATTTATGTTACTGTGACATACCTGTGCTCCTTCGCCTAGTAAGTAAACCTCAAAGTTGCGAAGATGTTCGTGTCCGGAAGCAATCCTCAAAGCTCCACGTGCCCCCTGGGTAGTTCTAAACGGACAACAATCTCTAGTAGCTGGTCCTGTCACCATGGTGATCTCCCAGCTATGTCAGCTACCACGACAATGCAGAACTGTGTGGCATTCCTTTCCTTTTCCTCTGCTTTCCCTGGCAGTCTGCTGTGTCGAATGCCCCATAGCCTTTAGCATTTTTATTAACCAAATGGTTTCTTTTTTAGAAGGATTTTATACATTACTATTCAGATTAGAAAGCTTTCCTTTTGAAATACATCTTTGTCTTTTTATCAATCTGTTAGATATTTCAGAAGTCATCCAGGGACCCACCTCAATAGATTCCGTGACCTGCAATTTGTCTTGTCTAAACAAATATAAAATATTTTAGAGGAAAAAATTTATAGCAGGAAATTTGTATGTATAAATCGTAGGGTATAATGTCAGCTACATATAATACTTTAGTAAAATATACTAGTGTCTAATTAATAAGATAAAACGTATCTCTGTCACGGAGCCAAGTCCAACTCCTTTAACCACTGGGCAGCTTCCTGACTGACTAGATGGAGTTCGGTCATCTCTCCTGAGAATGATTGTAATGGGCAATTAGTAAGTATGTGATTCAGCGTTTGTATGTCTGCTCCACAGTCACATGATTGGTTGTCTGCCTGTTCCTATTTGAATTTCCAATAGTTACAGCGTCCAACACCAGTTTGGAAGTGTTTGGTCAAAGACGATTCTCTCCTGGGTAGGTCCATTCATTGGAGCTCCTTCGAGGGATCGTCTATTCAGGTGCCGTTTTGTCCATTAAACTAATCCCAAGTTGTTGCCCAGTTCGATTTAGGCAAGAAGCTACTCTCGTGTAGTTGCACAGCTGTTTTAAGAGGTGGTTTACGTGATTTCAACCGGCTTACCTGTGGTGGAAGGTCTTGTAGGATAGCAAGCTCAGGAGTAGACAAGATCTTATAATATTCTCTCATTAAGGCCTCCTTCCATCTTAGATCAGGAGGAACGATGTTGCATAATATTGGGATCCATTGAAGTGGTGTAGCCATCAGAGTGCCACTGATCAATCTCATTACTCTGTTTAATTGTACATCAATGTCTCTCACATGAGCACTGTTGTACCAGACCGAAGAACAGTATTCAGCTGCAGAGTACATTAGTGACAAAGCTGTTGTACGCAAAAGCTTAGCACTGGCTCCCCAAGATAAACATGCTAAGTGCTGCAATATGTTATTCTTAGTTTTAACTTTGTCTGCAGTTTTTTGAAGGCCTAGTAATGGTACAGTGTACCCTCCACCACGCACCTTACGGTGAATTGCGGAGTATGTATGTAGATGTAGAGGTACATAAAAGTGAGAGATCTACCCAAGATGACTCCTAGGTATTTTGGATGCACATTATGTTCAAGTTGAACACCATCAAACGAGATATTAAGTTTATAGTCAGCCATCCTATTATTGACATGGGAACAAGCTACTTCCTTCTTCAAGCTACTTCCGTTTTATTTGGGTTTGGCTTTAGTTTTCACATTGCAAAGTAATTTCTGAGGAGAGTTAGGTCAGATATTAAGGTAGTTTCCATCATGTGGATGTCTCTGTGTTGTGATGCTATGGCAATATCATCAGCATAAATGAATTTTCTAGATTGCATAGCTGGAATATCAGCGGTGTAAACATTAAAAAGAATGTGGGCAAGAACCGAAACCTGGGGGAGGCCATCGTGAAGCTGTCTAAACACACTTTCCTTGTTGCCGAGATAGATCTTGATCAGATGACCACTTAGCATTGAGTTCAGAAGTCACAATAAAATAGGACAAGGAATGAGATTGTAAAGCTTCACTAGGAGGCCCTTCTTCCAGACGGTATCATAAGCTCCTGAGAGATCCAGAAAAGCAACAGAAGTGGTACACTTCTTTTTGTAACCAGTCTCAATGAAAGATGTCAGTGCTAGGACATGGTCACAGCAATTACGACCTTGTTTGAATCCAGCTTGTTCAACAGGGATACTAACAGTGAGAATGGGAACAGTACGATGGGAACAGGCAGAGCAAGTACTCTTGAAGTGGACTAAACCTTATTAGCAGCTTGGATGTAATGAGTGGTGTGACAGATCCACCTTCCACAGCTTCCACATGAGATCGCAGCAGTTTTCACCGCCATATGCCAGAGTGGTAAAATTGTATCAGCGGCAAGTGCCAGATCAGTAACATCAGTTGATTAATCTTTATATGGCTATAGTATTTTGCATTCATTGCTTATTGTTTAGTGTGTACATTGATATTTATAATGTGATGTGTTTTATGTTTTACTGTATTTCTGTTTTCTGTTTCCTTCAATATGGAAATTTTGATTAAGACTGGATTGTACCCAGGGTGTCCAGCGATAAGTAATTTTAAAATTCAAGGTTTCTTTTAGGTTATTCAAGGAATAATAATTTTTCCAGGTTCACCATTTATTAACTTGACATAAGTACAAAGTACAAGAAATTATTATTCTTTAACAGTTGTTCTGCATATCTTCAACTGCTTACAAATCATAAGTGTCGAATATATATGTGCATTTGAAGGAAAGCATTTTTTATACACTGAGAACCCGTGAGTGATCCGAAATTAACACAAAAATCCACAATTAGGTTCCTTAATACATAATTATTGGTATCATCGTACATACATTAAAAATTCAAACCAACAATTAATGTATAACTCTTGAGAAAATTTTTAGTTTATGTAAAATCATTGTTTTCAAATAAAAAAAGTACAGGAATGCGTCTCAGCAATTTAGAAAATATACTCATGTCGAGGGCCGTATTTAGGCAGGTGCCACATGTGCAGCTGAATAATGATTGTTTCAATTAACATTTATGTAACCAAAAGTATACCCATTACTTTAAGGAAGAGGTTCGCCAAATGTTTTATGTGGAGCGTGGTGTCATATGATCTGAAACGTGTACAATCAGACAGAAAGAACAAAAATATTTAGAAAAGTTTTGAAATGTGGCTGTGGAGGAGAATGGAAAAAGTGAAGTGGACAGACAGAATGAAAACTGAGGTGTTGAGCAGGGTAGGAGAGGAAAGTACCTTCATTAGGACAATACAGAAGAGGAAAACATCTTGGCTGGGGCACATATTACGTAGGACCGCACAAATGTACCATCATTTGATCAACATACTAATTCCGAAATGGGGGACATAGCAATAGGTATTTCCGGTGGAGAGAAGCAGCTGAGAGAGCTAAATACAAAAAAAGTATCTTGGTCCGGATGGAATACCAGTTCGGTTTTACAAAGACTATTCAGCGGCTTTGGCCCCCTACTTAGCTTGCATTTATCGCAAATCTTTAATTCAGCGCAAAGTTCCTAGCGATTGGAAAAAAGCGCAGGTGACTCCCGTGTATAAGAAAGGAAAGAGAACTGACCCATACAATTACAGGCCAATATCGTTGACATCAGTTTCATGTAGAATTTTGGAGCATATTCTCAGTTCGAATATAGTAAATATCCTTGAAACAGAAAAGCTTCTTTCCATGAATCAGCACGGGTTTAGGAAACATCGTTCATGTGAAACTCAGCTTGCCCTTTTCTCACATGACATCTTGCGAGCCATGGACGAAGGGCAACAGGCGGATTGTGTTTTTCTCGACTTCGAAAAAGGCGTTTGACGCAGTGCCACACTGCAGACTGCTAACGAAGAGACGAGCTTATGGAATAGGTTTACAGATTTGTGACTGGCTGGAAGACTTCCTAAGTAATAGAACGCAGTACGTTGTTCTCGACGGCGAGTGTTCATCAGAGACGAGTGTATCGTCAGGCATGCCCCAGGGGAGTGTGATAGGACCACTATTATTTTCTATCTATATAAATGATCTGATGGACAGAGTAAGTTGTAATTTGCGGCTGTTTTCTGATGATGCTGTGGTGTATGGGAGGGTGTCATCTGTAATAGCATACAGGATGACTTAGACAAAATTTCTAGTTGGTGCGAAGATTGGCAGCTAGCTCTCAATGTAGAAAATTGTAAGGTGATGCGCATGAGTAGAAAAAACAATCCCATAATGTTCGAATACAGCATTAGTAGTGAGCTTCTTGATGCTGTCGCGTCGTTCAAATATCTAGGCGTGACATTGCAGAGCGATATGAAATGGAACGAGCATGTAAGGACAGTTGTGAGTAAGGCGGACAGCCAACTTCTGTTTATTGGGAGAATTTTGGGAAGATGTACTTCACCTGTAAAGGAGACCACGTATAAAACGCTTGTACGACCACGTCTTGGGTATTGCTCAAGTGATTGGGACCCGCAGCAGATCAGTTTAAACGAAGACATGGAGGCAGTTCAGAGCTAGCAGCTAGATTTGTTACCGGTAGGTTCGACCAATGCTCGAGTGTCACGGAAATGCTCCAGCAACTCAATTGGGGATCGCTGGAAGAAAGACGACGTTTTCGTGAATTTCTGTTAAATAAATTTAGAGGGCCTGAATTTGAAGTTGAGTGTAGTACGATCTTGCTGCTGCCTACTTACATTTCGGGTAAAGATATTTATCCAGAACCCAATTTTATCTTATTTCTATGTCCTTTTATAGTTTGACAGCTGTGTATCTCATTTGTAACTGTTTTTTTTTTTTTCATACCTTGACTACTATCTTATACCTTGACCTCAGAATTGCTTTTATATGTAAGTCAATAATTACTTATTGACAATAACTTTAACAAAAGTATCCCAACCAATCAGATGATTTCAAGTACTTTATATAAAGCCTCAGGCAACTACTATGTTTTAGTAACGACTGTGAACATTCGTTCATTACAGGACAGGTTACTCTGTAACTTCTAAATTTTTGTATGTTTTTAATGTTTTTTAATGTTTTGTCTTTAAATTTTTTTGATATCATACTTTATAAATAGTAGCTTATATTCAGTTATAACATTTATTTAACAGATCTGAAGATGGGCAGCTGTCCCGAAACCGGTAATGTTTTAGAAAATATAAGCGATTTGGAGACGGACATTCAAGAATTTTATTCATATAACGATCGCAATAACTCCCTGAAGACTAATAAGTCTTGCTTTGATAAAGGCGAATAGATATTACAGAGGGAAAAGGGAAGGTTGGAGAGAGTGATGCGGACGGCAACTGAGTGTAGGTAAGTATGCAATGAAATGGGATGGTAATACATGTCGCTCCAAATGAGCATCAGAACCCCTCCATGGGCTGGAGTACCTTCCACAGGAGGCAGGTCGAAACGCACAGAGGTGTAGTGGAGGAAGCTTGCATTATCACATGGACATAGTAACTTACTTTCTTGGAGACTGACTAGAAGCGGGCAGTGCAATCGAAGGAGTAGTTTTAATTACTCCTGATTGGAACGAATGCCGCGAATATTCTATTGAAGGAGTGCCATGATAAATAATAAGAGAAGAAAAGAAGAAACAAGCAAGTGGGATCACCTCAATGGCCGCTGAGGACCGGACTTCGACGGAGCACTGCTATCGCTATCGAGAGGCAAAGGATTGTGTTCCATGGGTTTGACCGACGTGTCTGCCACCTCACCGAGTAGATCAGGCCGAGGCCGGCTACTATTGGATGGCGTGACCGAAGAGTCACGCTGCGGCGGGGAAGGGGGGGGGCTGTTCTCTGTGAGCCTTCTTAGAGGCATGACGAGTACAAGAAGCGGATGACGATTGAGAAGACTGAGTTTTTCGCAAATTGTCACGAACATGTTCTTTTTTAGAACTCCAGGCAGCGGATTTAGGTGCCTGGGATGTGTGGGAGCTGGTTGACGAATTCACTGTAGAACGGGCAGAAGAGATCTGAGAGGTGGAACGAGCAATTTTCGGGCTAGCCGACCTGATAACAGTGTCACAGAAGGTGAAATCGCAGGTCTGAGTGCCTACCTCCTTGGTTGGTCGAGGGGATGTGAGGACCTGGCTGTAAGTACCTTCTGGGAGTACAATGGGCTTTCTACTCACTAATAACTTCTGAGCGGCAGAGGTTGAAACCTTTTCCTTGACGCGAATCTCCTGGATAAACCGCTCTTCTTTATAGACGGGGCAGTCCCATGAAGAAGCAGCATGATCACCCATGCAATTAATGCAGTGAGGGGACGGAGGTGGACAGTCACCCTCATGGGCATCCCTGCCACAGGTGGCGCAATTGGCTGCATTGGGACAAAATTTACTAGCATGATTAAATCTCTGGCAATGGTAGCAGCACGTAGGATTGGGTATATACAGGAGAACGGAGATGACTTCGTAGCCCGCCCGCTTTCACCTTAGATGGTACGTCAACCAGGTCGAAAGTCAAGAAGACAGGGATCTTGTGAAGACTACCCCCGTCAAGAGTTGAGGGTGCGGTGAGCATCCACTTTCACAGGGAAAGTATGCACAAGCGTAGCCCGAAGTAATTTCTATGCCTAAAAGGCATTTTCAATTTCATGTGACAAGGTCCCATTGCGCTGTCTGGAGCAGGTCTTCAAGGGACCTGCGATCGCATTGACTCCCTTCTGAATAAGAAAAGGATTTACAGAAGAAAAATCCTGATCATCAGTACGAGATACTACGAGGAACTTTCGAATGTTAGGCAAGACTTTCTTGGACTAAGATTAGTCATGTTTTCTTTTTTGGGTCAGGGTCATAATAGATTTGGAAGGTTTCATAGCGGAAGTGTCCCCCATGATTACCAGCATCTCCAATGGCGCGCTCCTTCCTTGGGGGGGGCCCCCTCACTGAGGGCGCACCCGCCTTAGGTGACTGTTCGCACCTCAGGTCACACCTCCCGAGAACGGACGGAGGGACCAATTGGCATGTTCGGAAGGCACCAGCTCAGGTAATCACTCCTCCCTGGACCCGGCCTTTACCAGGGGGTAAGTACGTGCCCTACATGTCTACCTGGGATGGGGAGTTATGCCTTACCCCATCACCAGATATGCAGAGTGTGGTTTGACCTTCAGACACACACATGGAGGAAAGAAGAGAGGAAGAAGAGAAAGGGGTTGAAGGAGGGAAAATCTCAAACCTAGAGGCGGAGATTAAAATGGTGGGTCGAGGACATGGAGAAAGGAGCAAGAGGGGAAGGCAAAAGGACAGGAAAGGAAGAGGTCCAACAAAAGGAGAAGTCTCTGAAAAAGAAAACCTTTCACTGAATGAAAACGCCTATCTCCAGGCGAAGGCACAAACCGGGGGGAAAGAGGGAAGCAGCCTGGGACAGAAGAAACGCCGCTTCGGCTCGGGGCCCCTGTGCGCTCCACACACATACCCACAAAACAGCTGTGTGCCCCCTGGGGGGGGGGGGGGGGGTTATGAGAGTGTGTTAAGCACTTGCTAATGTAATTATGAAGCAATAAAAGTTTCCAAGAAAACATGCAGGATACCTAAATAACTAATTTTTTTTTTCTTCAGGGAAAATAAATAAATAAAAATTAAAATCAGTCAAAATCAGAGATCACAAACTCACATTTTCTTACACAAAATAAGCAAACTACAATAGATTCATATCAACTGCCTTTAGTGACAGCCAAAAAGGGAGCAGCACACAGTATAGCAGAGAATATTGTTTTACCAGTGGCAAAAATCAGACGTCATGCTCAAGTGTAAGCCCTTTTCAAATTGAAAGACGACACGACTCCATTGAAAACGTTTCCCACAAATGGGGATGAAACATTGATTTTCTGTAATAAAGCCATCAGACCACATTATAATAGCCCAGAATATACAAGTAACTGGACATTTACGGCTGTGAAACTTTACATATTAGAATTACATTTTACAATAAAGGGAAGTATCAAGCACTTGTGAATATAGTTTTGAGGTAATTAATATCAAGAACTTAGATGGAAAACTAGTACTAAGCAAAGAGGGAAAAGCTGAATTGTGGAAGGAATATATAGAGGGACTATACAAAGGAAATAAACTTGAAGGCAGTATTCTAGAAATGGAAGACAAAGTGGAGGGAGATGAGATAGGTGATACGATACTGCGAGAACAATCAGACACAGCGCTGAAAGATTTGAGTTGAAATAAGGCCACTGGAGTAGATGATATTCCGTCTGAACTGCTGATATTGTTAGAAGAGCCAGTCATGAAAAAATTGTTCCACCTGGTATGCAAGATATATGTGACAGGGGAAATTAAATACCTTCCGACTTCAAGAAGAATATCATAATTCCAATTCCAAATAAAGAAAGTTCAGACAAATAGGAAAATTACAGAACTATCAGTTTATTAAATCATAGTTGCAAAATACTAACATGAATGGGAAAAAAAAAATGTGGAATCCAACCTCGGGGAAGATCAGTTTGGATTTAGGAGAAATGTAGGCACACAGGAGGCAATACTCACATTATGGCTTATCTTAGAAGATAGGCTAAGGAAAGGCAAAAATACATTTTTAGCATTTGTAGATTTGGAGAAAGCTTTTGACAATGTCGACTGGAATAAACTCTTTCAAATTCTGAAGGTAGCAGGGGTAAAATATAGGGAGCAAAGAGTTATATTCAAACTATACAGAAACCAGACAGCAGTTATTAAAGGACAAAGAAGTGAGGCAGAGGTTGAAAAGGGAGTAACACAGGTTTGTAACCTTTCCCCAATGTTGTTCAATCTGTACACTGAGCAAACAGTGAAGGAATGCAAAGATAAATTTGGAGAGGGATTTAAAGTTCAGGGAGAAAAAATAAAAACTTTGCAGTATGCCAATGACATAGTAATTTTGTCTGAGACTGTAAAGGATATGGAAGAGCAATTGAATGGAAAGGACAGTGTCTTAAGAGGAAGATATAAGATTAACATTAACAAGAATAAATTGAGGGTAATCGAATGTAATATCAGAAAATCAGTCGATGCTGAAGGAATTAGAATAGGTGATGAGACAATAAAAGTAGTAGATGAGTTTTGTTGTTTGGGTAGCAAGATAACTTCTGATGGCTGAACTACAGAAGATGTAAAAAGCAGAATGGCTAATGGAAGGAAAGCATTTCTAAAGAAGCTGAACTTGTTAACATCCAATATTAATTCAAATGTTAGAAAGTCCTTTCTGAAAGCATTTGTTTGGAGTGTAGCATTGTATGGCAGTGAAACATGGATGATAAGGAGTTCAGACAAAAAGATGATTGAAGCTTCTGAAATGTGGCGCTACAGACGAATGATGAAAATTAGATAGGTAGTTTACGTAACTAATGAGGAGTTGCTTAACCAAATTACGGAGAAAAGGAGTTTCTGGCACATCCTGACTAAGAGAAGGGATAGATTGGTGGACACATTCTGAAACATCAAGGAATTGTCAACTTAGCATTAGAAGGAAGTGTGTGGGGTAAAAAACGTAGAGGGAGACCACGGGACGAATACAGTAAGCAGAAAATAAATACTGAAACAAGTTTTGTGCAATACACAGTTTACAAAAAACCTAATGAACTTCAATCATGAAAAATAGGAAGTAGTATTAATAGCCAGAGTACATACATATGGTCATGAAATTTTTTCCAGAAATATTGTGGCTACCATCACAAAAAAAAAAAAAAAAAAAAAAAAAAAAAAAAAAAAAAAAAAAAAAATTGGGAACTGCTGATATAAAGGTTCATTAGAAGAGGCAACGCTATTGATGGAAGAGGCCATACATACGCAATTTGATACAACTGAAATTCCACCCACCTCTCACTTTGAGATCAGAAAAATAATATATTCACTATAAAGCAAAAACATGCATTGAATTTATGCCATATCCAGGATTGTTCCCAACAGGTAAGTAGGATTCTCCACCACACATATAGTAGCTCTCTGAAATAGAGTAGGTTCGCAGATAGATAGAAATATGCTATTGTTAAACCATTGCATAAAAAAGGAGATAAGTCTAATGTCAACAACTACTGTCCAATCTAACTTCTGACAGCTTTAACCAAAAATTCTTGAAAAAGTAATGAATTCAAGAGTAACTTCACATATTTGTAAAAATAAAGTACTAACAAAATGTAAATTTGGTTTTCAGATAGTCCTTTCAAGAAAGCATGCTATATATATTTTACTGATCAAATATTAAATGCCCTGAAGAAACAGACATCTCCTCTTGTGATTTTTTGTGATCTCTCTAAGGCTTTTGACTGAGTAAATCATAAAAAGGAAGGAAGATAAGGGTTTAGAATCCCACTGACAGTGTCGTCATTACAGACTGTGTATAAATCATGGAATTCTTCTAGATAAGCTCAATTGTTGAGTTAGAAATGAGACAGTGCACAAATTGTGGAAGAGTGCAGAAAGATGAAACATGATGAGCGTTTTCACAAAACTCAATATCTACAAAAAACAAAATTTTCAGGAAACACATTTTATTGAATTAACTGAACAGTATACATTTTTGATGTCTTACAAAATTATATTGCAAACATAACGTCCAGATACATATTATAAGGGTGAAATAACTTTTCTATCACCTTCCAGTTGCATATAAAAAACACATACAAATCATGAATTTTGTCCAAAACTGAACATCTACAGATCAATCATGTTCCGGCCGTATTTATTCAGCAAACCATTCACCGTCGAGACAGACCACCATTCTTTATGTTAGCTGACTAGCTTGAAGCATCCAGCAGGTCGACTAGCAAGAAGGGCACTAAAACTCCAAGAGTACAATGTCACAGTGGTATTCAATAATGGGTGCAAACACAAGGATGCCGACTGCCTTTCGAGGAATCCATTAGTGGAACACAACAGCATGAATGAAATTACAGCCCTCACTGAATTAGACGATGTTACAGCTGAACAGAGGGAAGACCCAGCACTATTAAAAATGATAGAGGCCTTGGAGAAAGGAGAACCAACCAATGGAGAGTTCCAACTTATAAACGGAACATTGTATAAGAGCAACTACAATCCACTGGGCCCCAAATAGCTACTGGTCATTCCAGCTCATCTCCAACCAGCTATCCTCAAATATTTCCACGATGCTTCAGTATCTAGTCATCTGGGATTCGTGAAGAACCTAGACAGAATTAGACGCAAGTTATTACTGGAAAGGTCTCTACCGATCCGTCAAGCACTATGTGAGTCACTATAAAGAGTGCCAGCAACAGAAGCATGTGCCGCAATTACCTCCAGGGCATCTCGTACCGATTCTGCCGGCAGCAGCTCCATTTCACCAAGTTGGGATCGATCTTTTAGGGACGTTCCCGAAGTCGACAACTGGTAACCGATGGATAATAGTCTGCACTGACTACATCCCACGTTACGCTGTCACCAAACCTGTGCCAACTGCAGATGCTCCAGAGATCACAAAATTCCTTGTCAGATATGCTGTCAATGTACGTCGATGTTGAGCAGAAGGATTGGGATACAATTCTGCCAGTCGTGACATTTGCTTATAATACCGCAAGACAAGACACCACAGGCTTCACGCCGTTTTTCCTGCTCCACGGCCGCGAAGCTGTGACGACAATGG
The DNA here is from genome assembly GCA_026315105.1 of Locusta migratoria. Lineage (NCBI taxonomy): Eukaryota > Metazoa > Arthropoda > Insecta > Orthoptera > Acrididae > Locusta > Locusta migratoria. Next base: position 768,721,883 of record CM048755.1, read on the forward strand.
ATATGTTGCTTCCATTCCAAGCGGACGACACTCAGGATGACTATGTTAAACAGCTCATCAACAGAGTCGAAGAAGCAACACAGCTGGCTCGCATACGGACACTGGACGCCCAGGAGAAGGACCGTAAGCGGTATAACGACAAGCACCGACCTGTTGTGTACAGCCCAGGAGATGTGGTATGGATTTTTACCCCTGTATGGAAGGTTGGACTGTCAGAAAAGTTAGTGAAGCGATATTTGGTCCGTATCATGTCATATGCCGCCTGTCAGACGTCACATACGAAGTTGAGGATTATGAGCCATCGTCGAAATGACAAAAACGAAGAGACTTTGTTCACGTCCTGCGCATTAAGTCTTACCGCAATCCTGAAGAACAGGTAGGCGACAATGGCTTCTTGCTCAAGGACTAAGGACGGTAATTATACTGATGAAGCCACGAGAGGAATGTCTGTTGTCGATAATCGTGGGGGAAGGAAAGATTCTCTTGAACTGCCATACAGAGGACCCATGACAAGGTCAACATCCAGGACATTGCAGCTGGCTCCACAGGGAACATAACAGCGCATCGCTGTTTTTCCAGGAGAGGGAGCAATGCCGCTAGAGACCACATACACTGACTGCCAGCGTGATGCAGGGGATAGCGTCACCGAGTACGGTGCTGAAGGTCGCCGGTTCAATCCTGCCCACTGGCAAAAATTTATTTCTTTGTAATTAACATTTCCAGAATGTTCTGCATCTTTCTTATGTTCACTTGCAAATTCTACTGTTAACTTCTGGTACATTCTGTCTGTGTATAAATAGCAGAGCACTCTGCCTGAGAGGCGGTCAGTGCTGCGTGTATGTTAAGTTTGCAATAAATGTGCTTTCAATATAAGTGCTGTGTCCAGTTGCCTTCGAAGTCAAGCCTGCTTCCATTTCAACACAACAATATTAGAGTCATATTTTGAGGCAATTCATGACTGAGTAAAAAAGCATTCATTGCACAAAAGTGTGTAATCAGCATAATTGCTGGAAGCGACCCAAGATCATTCTGCAGACATTTATTTATTCCTTCAGTAAAAAAACAGGACATGGCTCATTTTGTGTTTAGAAGACAGTGTAAATGGTAAACAAAGATTACAATGCACTCTCCGTAGTGACACCGTAAGTTGTTTTGCAGTGTTTCTGTGAATTTGAATTTTGGATTTCCTTGTAGCCCTACAAATGATCGGACAGCAACGAATTACATTTGGAACATTCTCGGTAAAGATGTGAGAAGCATAAACCGATATTTAAGATTACCTTAATAGAAGTGCTGGTCTCTGATGATACAAGATAAGCCCATGTTTACAATTGCGCTCACGGGCCGTGGTGTGCTGCTCCACCGACTCGTACAGACTAACTAAATGAATGTGGGTAGGGAGTGACATAGGAAGCCGGTTTATAAGATGGGACAGATGAAATCTAGCTATCTGAATATAAATTTAACGAAAGGGAGGTTACTAAGCAGGACAGAAGTTAATAGTTTATGTTGGTACTTATAAATGAAAGGAATTACAGTATTTTATTTGAACAGAAACATCATAATATGTATGAATGTTTGGTCTTTGCATGCCAACTGATCGTTTAGGAGGTGTGGGTGTCCAATGTAAGAACGGTTCACTACCTCAAACTCTTCCAGTAAATTTAACTTCTACCCATTCTGCACGATATGTTTCAAAAATGTTCAAATGTTTGTTAAGCTTATAGGACTTAACTACGGGGTCATCAGTCCCTAAACTTACAAACTACTTAACTACTTACAAACTAGGATGGCAAAAATATCCATGCCCGAAGGGGGGATTCGAACCCCCGACCGTAGTGTCCGTGCTGACCGTGACTGGAGCGCCTCAGTCACCTCGGCCACCGCGGCCGGCCTGCACGATATGTAAAATTTGCATGTTGTCAATGGTAGGTTGTTGATGTTCGGATGGTTTAGTGTGTTCCCCAAAAGGGGGAATGTTTTTTTGAGTTGGTCTTATTTTGTAAGATGATGTTCAGTAATATGTACTTTAAAGGTCCGACCTGTATGTCCTATATATTCAGCTGGACACGATGGAACATCTGAATTCGCCGATCGTCTGATAAATTTGATGGATATTAGTTTCAATACTAGGCAAAGCGCTGTACTAGAAAAAGGGATGAAGTACAGTGCACAACCACATATGCAGAAGAGGTTGATTACTTTGTTAGCTGCAGATGTTAAAATCGCCCTAGACAGTTCTAATTGTCCGAAGCAATGCAAACTCTAATTATCATGTAAGGCTAGTGACATCATCCAGAAGGAGTTAAAACGCCCACCGCACTCTGATTCAATAATTTTAAAATCAATTACAAAAAAACTCAAGAGACGAATATGCAATAATCATGCGCGGCGACAAAGGCAACACAGGAGTCCTAATACACAAAGCAGATTAAAGGAAAGACCTTGGCTTTCTTTGAAGAGAATTGCATAGAAATGTTAGATTCTAACCCCACTGCAAACTACTCGAGAGAACTAAAAAATTACCTTGAATCATCCCTCTACATCATCCCCCCCCCCCCCCCCGAAGAACTCTTCAAACTAAAGGTTAGGAACCCTATACCTCATAAATTAAGAGCCCAAATTAAGACCCACAAAATAAACTATCCTATACGACCTGTCATTAATGGAATCCGAAACCCAGGAGAGCATGCCTCTAAATTAATGTTATGTCTGTTGAAGAAGCTACTGCTTCCTGAAGAAAGTTTTCCTTTGCGCAATAGAAAACAACTAGTGGATTTATTGCATAACCAAATGTTTCCAGATGGTTGCTACCTCTTGTCATTGAACAAAAAAATCTTATATACCAATGAACCTCTGGAACAAACCATCACTTGTTAACGCATTTACTTAGGAACGCTTAACAAAATGTTTTATCTCTGACTGGAACAAGGGACTGATAACCCGTGCTGTTTAGTCCCTTCCAAAAACCAACAACAAACCATCGACATCATCCAGAAAAACCTCTCCATGAAACAAAACCTTCTTCCAAACGAAATTGCTGAAACTGTATCATTATTATGACTACTTACCAAATACAACTACTTTTCTTTTAACAACTCATTTTATAAACAAAACGGCGGCTTAGCCATGGGTAGCTTTCCTTGCCGATATATTTGTCAATCACTTCAATAAGCAGTAAAATACTCTTCTACAAGAGAGATGTAAATGACATCCTGATTATTTTCAATGGTACCGTAACTGAAGTAACAGTTCTAGCATGAATTCAACAACCCAAAACTAACCTTTACCCATGAAATAATGAACTCCTCCCCGGTGTCTTAAATTTTCGGACCTACAGGTACAGTTAGCTGAAAACAAACTTGTATTCCAAATTTATAGGAAACCGAACACAAGTGACTCAATCATACATGCATCTTCATGCCATCCTTGGCAATACAAAATGAGCTTTTTTAAATCAATGATTAACAGAATTTTTGAGATTCCCCTTTCTGAAGCTTACGTCAATAAAAAAATAAACACTCTTGAATACATCGGCGAAATGAATGGTTAAAACCCGTCCTTGGCGTGCAATATGTAAAATAAAAACTGTTCTAAGGATGTACCACAGCTTCACTCGGTAACACCTGATGATGAAGATTTGGTGGCTACCCTGGTTTAACTTCATTTTCAAATTCAAGGTTTTTTCCAGGTTTTCCAGGTCAAAAATAATTATTTTGCAGGTTTTCACGAAACTTAATTTTGCTCAAAGGGGTTAGCAAACAACTATACCGTAAAGAAACTAGTTACATATTTTTAAAACACATGTCATCCAAGTTCAACCATGTCACGTTGTAATATACACCAATCAGTGTATAATCCAGGATTTGTGTTGGGGAGAGGGGGGGGGAAGCTCATAAAAATTGTGGCATTCTACCTCAAACTGATCTACAAAGAACCAGCTCATATTATGAGGTCTTCCTCATGGTTTTGGGGGATCTGCAGCCGCATAGAACCCTCTCCCCCAATTCCAGATTCGACACTGACACACGTATAGTACACGGTGTACATTTTAAGTTGAAACCAGAATAACTAGGAAAAGAAAAAAAAAAAAAAAAAAAAAAAAACAGTATATATTCAACAACGGTTTTCACCATTATTAACGGACGGCAGAGGCTTAGGAAATGATACAGAACTTTAACTGCCTCCACCGTTTGGGAGTGGTGTGGGTGGCTAGTGTAAAATTTTAAATGGAAACTCCCATTTTTTATTGCAGATTCAGATTCTACAGACTACATCATGTATAGTTTGGTTGATTTTCTTTTTTTTTTAATTTCAATTGGCAACATACTGCACCGTAATGGTAAGAATGATTTGCCATACTGCTGAAGAAATGTACCACCCAAAAGCAAATAAAGGTTAATCATATTGATAATGCTTCAGAATTCAATCAAATCTCTGTATTAGGTCAATTCATGGCCGCAGCGACCTATCACTCGGTGGTCTGTACAATCACGTTTCTAGTAGTGGATCAAGCCTCAACAGTCAACATGTTTGGTACGGATGCTTTTCAAGTCTTCAGGTTCTGTCTTCCTCAACCAATGTTGCTTTTACAGGTTCTTAGCTTCATATCACTTCACCCTACTAGGCGATAAGAGCCCAGCAGAATTGCTACATGGTCGGCAACCCCGCACCACGCTTCACTTGTTAGTTCCTCCACCACAGGTGCAGCGGAGCACCCCTGTCATAGATTCCATCCGGGAGTTAAGGTTTGGACCAGAATGTGTGATGGGTGCACAAAATAGACACCAGCAACTGTCACACGTTGTGAAGGCCGCCATCTCTGCGTTTGCGTCATGGAACTCGAGCAGCAGCGTGATGCGCTTACCACTCCTGCAGATTTCAACTTGACACTGGTAGTTACGCTACCTGGTCCATCAGGTGTTAGTGCAAATCCTGGGCGAGGCACCCGGGGAGTCAATGCCACACTCGTCAGAGAGACTGTCATCCACCTGGTTGCTGCTGTCTACACAACCACCTTTGGCTCTGGCCTCCCAGCCACATCAATCAATCACATTATCACCTAACATCTCCAGCTGGAAACAGTTGCGCTGAGCAACACGTCGCAACCATATACCGCAGCCAGATACATTGGTTCAGCTTCAGCGTCTGTGGAACAGTGGTGGTGATAGTCGCTGTGAGCAAATGGGCATTTAGTGTTGTGAACACTGGCTCCTAAAAGGAAAGGACCATGTAATTGAGGGTCCTCAAAAAACTCACAAAATCTATAATAAGCAAAATGATGTACTTTCTTTGTGTGTGAGTGTGTTGGCATCCAGAAGAAAAGACTTTGGGAAACTTTTGAGAGAAAATAAATCCAGAAGGAAGGAAGGAAGGAAGGAAGCCTGGAGTTTAACGTTCCGTTGACAGCGTGGTCATTAGAGACAGAGCTTACGCACGGAGTGTTTGGGCAAGGATGTGGTAGGAAATGGGCCGTGCCCTTTCAAAGGAACCATCCCGGCATTTGCCTGAAGTGATTTAGGGAAATCACAGAAAACCTAAATCTGGATGACCGGAGGTGGATTTGAACCACCATCCTTCCGAATGCGAGACCAGTGTGTTACCACTGCACCATCTCACTTGGTAAACTAAATCAGAGTGTAAGTTGTAGGTGTTGAGGAAGGTTGAATACTTTAAATTTTCACGAATCAGTTCTTCTTATCCAGTAACTACATTACAGGCATTTAGCCACAATTATTATCAATGCACTAACCTGTACCTCCAAGTTTCTGAAATTATGGAATAAAACAGAGGTACTGTTCTATACAAAACCACTTTAACAACAAATGAAAGAAATACTATGATAAATGTTATTTTAAAACATACATGCTATGAATCATTTTAAAACATTTTCTAACTTACCAATATACAGAATCATAGTGGTGAAAACTATTAAGCCAAACCAGCCATTAAATGATGAGATGAAGAATACCACAGCAATAATGATATCCACAATTGTTGGTAATATGCTGAACAATATGTAATTAAGTAGATTGTCTATGCTATCTGTCCCACGGTCCATTACTCTGAGTACTTCACCAGTTTTACGTCCAAGATGCCATCTTAAGCTAAGATTATGAAGATGTCTGAACAATTCCACCTGAAATTTAAACAGAGAAAAAAAAACTTGTACCACAGGTTCACCATATGTAAAGAACTGCATATTAACTAGTAATAGTACAGTCAGAAAAATGATATGGAGTGGTAATGTATTGCAAATGTCCTGCAATAAGTCCTTAAAAAAGAAAAAAAAATTATTTTCAGATTTCGTATTATTTTTCAATATAATCCACTTTTAACTGTACACTATTCTACACTACTGGCCATTAATATTGCTACACCAAGAAGAAATGCAGATGATAAATGGGTATTCATTAGACAAATATATTATACCAGAACTGACATGTGATTACATTTTCACGCAATTTGGGTGCATAGATCCTGAGAAATCAGTACCCAGAACAACCACCTCTGGCCGTAATAATGTCCTTGATACGCCTGGACATTGAGTCAACCAGAGCTTGGATGGCGTGCACAGGTACAGATGCCCATGCAGCCTCAATGATACACCACAGTTAATCAAGAGTAGTGACTGGCGTATTGTGACGAGCCAGTTGCTCGGCCATCACTAACCAGACCTTTTCAATTGGTTAGAGATCTGGAGAATGTGCTGGCCAGGGCAGCAGCAAACATTTTCAATATCCAGAAAGGCCCGTACAGGACATGCAATATGCGTCCGTGCATTATCCTGCTGAAATGTAGGGTTTCGCAGGGATTGAATGAAGGGTAGAGCCACGGGTCGCAACGCATCTGAAATGTAACGGCCACTGTTCAAAGTGCTGTCAATGCAAACAAGAGGTGAGCGAGACGTGTAACCAATAGCACCCCATACCATCACGCAGGGTGATAGGCCAGTATGGCAATGACGAATACACACTTCCAATGTGCATTCACCGCGAATGTATGCGACCATCATGATGCTGTAAACAGAACCTGGATTCATCCCAAAAAATGACTTTTGCCATTCGTGCACCCAGGTTCGACGTTACGTACACCATCGTAGGAGCTCCTGTCTGTGATGCAGCATCAAGGGTAACTTCATCCATGGTGTCAGAGCTGATAGTCCATGCTGCTGCAAACATCATCGAACTGCTCGTGCAGATGGTTGTTGTCTTGCAAACATCCCGACCTGGTGACTCAGGGATCGAGATGTCGCTGCACGAACCATCATAGCCATGCAGAGAAGATGCCTGTCATCTCGCCTGCTAATGATACGAGGCCGTTGGGATCCAGCACAGAATTTCGTATTGCCCGTCTGAACCCATCGATTCCATATTCTGCTAACACTCATTCGATCATGACCAACGTGAGCAGCAACGTCAGGATACAATAAACCGCAATCACGATAGGCTACAATACGACCTATATCAAAGTTGGAAACATGATGATACCCATTTCTCCTCCTTACTCAAGGCATCATAACAACATTTCACCAGGCAACTGCTGTTTGTGTATGAGTAATCAGTTGGAAACTTCCCTCATGTCAGCATGTTGTACGCGTCTCCACTGGCGTCAACCTTGTGTGAATGCTCTGAAAAGCTAATAATTTGCATATCACAGCACCTCCTTCCTGTTGGTTAAATTTCACGTGTGTAGCGCGTCATCTTCGTGGTGTAGCAATTTTAATGGCCAGTAGTGTAAGTGTTGCTTCTACTCTGAAAGACATCCAAGAAGTATAATTTCAGAAGGTCTGAAAAATGAGCGACATCATTTGATGTAAATAATAATTTGGTGAGTAAATTTTTTGCAAGTGTGGAAGAATATAAAAATAAATAAAAAGAGAAAGTGCACTTTGGATCAAATTTGGCGAATACTGTGAACAGTGCAATAGAACAAACTTAAATAACATTTTTATATACAACCTGCCTGCTATGAAAAACATTGTTTTCTCATCATACGACGTAAAGATGTTTCATCACCACTGTGCCATCATCAATGTGTTTTTATTATCATTATTATTATTATTATTATTATTATTATTATTATTATTATTATTATTATTATTATTTAAAGCTGTGAAATATGAAGATATTTTAGTAATAATGTACCCTTGCCCAGATTTCCTGAGGTGTTTTGCTGTTCCTTTTATTTCACATTTCATCATACATGATAAATACACACATTTCATACACAACACTAACACAAAACTGGATCTGGACTGTTGAGCTGCACTATAGCGGCATGTATACAATTATTATAATCACAGAAATCAATTCACATTACAAGAGATTCATATGATTTATATTAAACACAAACTTTCAAACGCTGCAATTCATCGTTGAGAGTAGCTTACTAGAAGCATAAAAGACACTTTGAGTTATCTTGTGGGGTAGTGTAGTAGTTGTGGATGTAGTTTCTCATCCTGAAGTTTGAGGGTTCAAAACTCGATGTGGTTAACATTATCTTATATTTCTAAATCTAGTTAATATTACTTTGATTGTTTTTTTACGTAATTAGTTTAATAGTTTTATTTCTAATACTTCCCCTCAATTACTCTCATAATCATTTGGACTTTTTTTGTTTATTTGCTCTTATTATTTGTCCCATCATTCTTGTAGCAATTTGAATTCTGGTTGTGTTGTCTGTAACCTGTAACTGATTGTGACTGCCAAGCAGCATTTCTTATCAGTTTGAGAGACAGCAGCTCGTGTAGCCACTAGCAAGTGTGATGATTTTTTTCAGGTAATCAATCATAACGAGAAATTAGTTTGCTTCTAATGCTGAAACAATGTTACGCATCTTGAGTTAACTCGTGAAGGCTAGATGTAACCACCATAAATGAAACGATTATGATTATTGCTCTGCTGCAGATTGTTGAACACCATTTTCTTGGTCACCTGGCACAATGTGAGGTGGTTCTAAGATTAGACACATTTTTATTCAGGGTTACAAAACAAGGTTGAATAATTTCCTTAAAATCAAATGTAGTATTCCCAACATAATTCACAGGTTTTGATTCCAACATTGCTCTGCATTTCAAATTAATAGCATTTGTGAAGTGTTCCACCTGTTTCTATCACCTGGAACTGAACAGTAGCCAGTACTAGCCAGCACATGGTAACACTGTAGCACCACATGACAAATGTCAACCAGCACTTTTCATCAGACTAAAGTCATTTCATTTTCTGTTCATTCCCAAATAGAGCAATGGGGAAAATGACTGTTTATATACCTCTATATGAACCCCCATTTATCTTTGTGGCTCTTATATGAAATAAGTTGGATGCTGTAGCATTGACATCTTGTGAGATTGGGTGTACTGCCAGTGGCCCCCATCTTCCTCACACAATATTTCGACGTCTTAACTCAGCATCTTCGTCAGGTGTTATCTGAGGCTGATCGGCTAGCCGACCGTGTCTCGTATTTATGCCAAGGCAGCGTCTGGTGCTTCCTATGTGCTCCAGTCTGGCATTACTATACGAATTATGATGATCCATTGTCGGACTGCGCCCAGTGGCAGGCGCCTCACGTCACTCCACAGGCTGTCCGCACCTGCCAAGCACGTTCCTTGCGTTTCCAAGAAGTTCCTTCTGCTATTGATGACCGTTTGCCAGGCTGATCTCCTGGACGTTGAGGTTCGGTGTGAGCCTGCGTGGTATGCATCCTGCCGCATCAGGCTGCTGTCAGGGTGGCACGTTATGTCCACGTATGCTGCAGCAATTACTTTGGGTGCTGGCTGTCATCTGGACCTCTCCCCCTGCTTATCTGGGGAAGGTGACTTTCTTATATTGCTTGTGTAGTACTTCCAGAGTACGGTTCCATGTCACACTTGGCTGATATCCCATTTTCCAGTTTATCAGGTTCGCTCCCATCGTGATTTCAATTGACTCCATGATGATGCTATCCCAGAATCTTAGGGTTTGAGCCAGGATCATGGTTTTGTCATAATTCATGGTGTGGTCCTTCTCCAGGCAGTGTTCTGCTATAGCAAACCTAGTGGCCTGTCTGAGTCTGGTATGTCTTTGATGTTCCTTCCATCTTATGTCAATAGTTGTGGGGGTTTGACCTATGTAAGACATACCACACTCACACAGTATCTGTTAGATACCCTGTTTTTGTAACCCCAAATCATCCTTGACTCCCCTGAGGAGAGTCCTAATCTTGTTTTCTGCAGCAAGTGGGAAATCAGCTGAGTATGGCATGGAACCGTGTTCTTGAACTGCTACACAAGCAATGTAAGAAAGTCACCTTCCCTACACAAGCAGGGAGAGAGTATTGCTGCAGCATACGTGAAAGTAACGTGCCATCCCCACAGCAGCTTGATGCAGTGGGAAGCATATTGCACAGGAGCACACCGAACCCCAACGTCGAGGAGGACAGTCTGACCACAATAGCATTTTGTAGCGGCCATCAACAGCAGAAGGATCGCCTTGAAAATCGAAGGAACGTGCTCGGTGGGCGCAGATGTCCTATGGAGAGCCGTGAAGGGGCTGCCACCGGGCATGGACCGAGGATGGAACAATGTAATTCATATAGTAACGCCAACTGGAGCCCAATGGTCACGGACCACATGGGAAACACGAGACACCACCTAGGCATAAATACGGGGCACAGTCAGCTAGCCGATCATTCTCGGGTAACACCTGACAAAGATGCTGACTTACAACTTCAAAATATTGTGTGAGGAAAACATGGACCAACGGCAGTACACTCGATCGCACAAGATGTCAACGAATCGAAAGAAAAGCCATTGAGATTTCAGTTGTAGCATTTTTCCGCAGTCAGATTGAAATGCAGAAAGGGAAACTAGGAAAGACACCTTCCCTCCAGGAATTCTCATTTTAGTTCCCCAACCATCTCCATAACTCTTGCATGTTGATAGCACATTTCTCCGAAATATCCTTTTTTCCAGGAGGGCTAGTCTAGCTTGGATCACAGGAGACCTCTGGCAAGTTTGAAAGGTAGGAGGCGAGGTACCAGTGGAAGTAAATCTGTGAGGATGTGCCTTGTGTCTTGATCAGATAGCTCACTTTGTTGAGTACTTGCCCACAAGTAGCAAAATTTCTGGGTTCATGTCCCGGTCTAGCACACAGTTTTAATCTGCCAGTAAGTAACACATCAGCAAACACTCCACCGCAGAGGGAAAACTTCATTCTGGACACCTATAGTAACTTTTCATCGATTCCCAAATCTCTGTAAAATCTTTGTCAGATTCTATTCTCCCTCTGCACCCATATTTCTACATTACAAGTTTCCCTACTGTAAGACACGGCCTACTGTCTGTACCAGCCCTGTAACTACTGGCGGAACACTCGTTATTGCAGGAAGAGGCACCAGTGAAATGCCCAATATCATGTAGCAGCTTTTATTTAAACATTGTTTCACTTTCTACATTGGTATGACTACAAGAAAGTTTTCAGAATAAATGTTGTGGTGGTTGTTGTCTTCAGTCCGGAGACTAGTTTGATGCAGCTCTCCACAATACCATATGCTGAGCAAGCCTCTTCAACTCCACATAAGAACGGCAACCTACATCTGTCTGAATCTGTTTACTGTATCCATCTCTTGGTCTTCCTCTGCGATTTTTACCCCAAACACTTCCCTCCAATGCTAAATTCATGAGTCCTTGATGTGTAAGAATGTGTCCTACCAATCTATCCCTTCTTTTAGTCAATGTATATCAGAAATTCCTTTTCTCCCCAATTCTGTTCAGTACCTCCTCATTAGTTACACAAACCACCCACCTAATCTTCAGCATTCTTCTGTAGCACCACATTTCAAAAGCCTCTATCCTCTCCCTGTCCGCACTGTTTACTGTCCATGTTTCACTCCCATACGAGGCAACACTCCACACAAATGCCTTCAGAAAGGACTTCCTTAGGCTTAAATCAATATTCGATGTTAACTAATTTCTCATTTTCAAGAACGCTTTTCTACCCATTTCCATTCTGCATTTTATGCCCTCTGTACTGCAACCATCATTTGTTATTATACTGCCCAAGTATCAAAACTCATCTACCTCCTTTATTGTTTCATTACCTAATCTAATTCCTTCAGCATCGCCTGATTTTCTTAGACTGCACTCCATTACCCTAGTTTTGCTCTTGTTAATGTTCATCTTATATGCACCTTTCAGCACACTGTCCATTCTGTTCAACTGCTCTTCCAGGTCCTTTGCTGTATCTGACAGAATTACTATGTTGTCGGCAAAACACAATGTTTTTAATTCTTCCCCCTGAACTTTAATTCCTTCTCCAAATTTCTCTTTGCTTTCATTTATAGCTTGCTCAATGTACAAATTGAATAACATTTGAGAAAGGCTAGAACCCTGTCTTACTCCCTTCCCAACCACTGCATCCCTTTCATGCCCTTCAACTCGGAAAACTGCTGCCTGGTTTTTGTACAAGTTGTGAATAACATTATGCTCACTATATTTTACTCCTGCTTGCTTCAGAACTTGAAAGAGTTTATTCCTATCAACATTGTCAAAAGCCTTCTCCAAATAAACAAAAGCCAGATATGTAGGTTTGCCTTTTCTTAATCTATCTTCTAGGATAAGCCGTAAAGTGAGTATTGTCTCCTGTGTTCCCACATTTCTCTTGAACCCAAACTGATCTTCCCTGAGGCCGGCTTCTACCAGCTTTTCCAGCATTCTGTAAATAATTCGTGTTAATATTTTGCAACCATGACTTATTAAACTGATAGTTCTGTAGTTTTCACACCTGTTTGCGCCTGCTTTCTTTGTAATGAGGATTATAACAATTTTCTTAAAGTCTGAGGGTACTTCACCTGTCTCATACATCTTACACACCAGGTGAAACAGTTTTGTCATGGCTGGTTCTGCCAGAGACTTCAGTAGCTCTGAGGGAATGTCGTCTACTCCAGTAGTCTTGTTTCGACTTAGGTGTTTCAGTGCTCTGTCAAATTCATCTCTCAGTATAGTATCTCCTATTTCATCCTTATCTACTTCCTTTTCCCTTCCTACAATACTGTATCTAAGTTCATTTCCTTCGTAGAGCCTCTCTATATACTCTTTCCACCTTTCAGCTTTCCCTCCTTTGCTGAGAACTGGTCTTCCATCTGTGTTCTTTACATTCATAGAGCTGTTTTTCTTATCTCCAAATATCTCTTTTATTTTCCTGTATGCTGTATCTATTTTCCTCCTATTTATACATTCTTCTACAGCCTTGCATTTGCATTCTAGCCACTGCTGCTTAGTCATTTTGCACTTCCTGTCAATCTCATTTTTTAGTCGTCTGTACTCCATTTTGCCTGTTTCATTTACTGCATTTTTATATTTTATCCTTTCATCGATTAAATTTAGTATGTCCTATATCCAAGGAGCTTTTGTAGGTCTTGCCTTCCTACCTATTTTGTCCTCTGCTGCCTTCAATATTTCATCTCTCATTGCTACCCATTCCTCCTCTACTGTTTTATTTTCCCCCGTTCCTGTCAATTGTTGCCCAAAGCTCCCTCCGAAATTCTCAAGAACTTCAGGTTCCTTTAGTTTATCCAGGTCCCATCTTATTTTGCGGTTTTTTCAGTTTCAGCCTACAATTCATGACCAATAAGTTATGGTCAGAGTTTATATCTTACCCCTGGGCATGTCTTACAGTTTAAAACCTGGTTCCGAAATCTATGCCCTACCATTACAAAATCTATCTGGCATCTCCCGCTGTCTCCTGGTCTCTTCCATGTATACATCTTTCTTTCGTGCTTTTTAAACCAGGTGTTTGTTATAACTAAATTATGTTCCATGCAAATTCTACCAGGCGGCTTCCTCTTTCATTCCTTTTGCCCAGACCATGTTCACCTACTATCTTCCCTTCCCTTCCTTGTCTTACTACCAAATTCCAGTCTCCCATAACAATTAAGTTTACCTCTCCCTTAATTGTCTGAATAATTTCCTTTAGCTCCTCATATATTTCTTCGATCTCCTCATCATTGGCAGAGCTAGTTGCATATAAACCTGTACTACTATGTTCGGTGATGGCTTCGTACCTATCTTGATTACGGTAATGCTCATAGTAGTTTACCCGCATTCCTATTTTCTTATTCATAATCAGACCTACTCCTGTAATAACCCCCAACTGTTTTTGTATTTATAATCCTGTACTTACCTGACCAGAAATCTTGTTCCTCTTTCCACCGAACTTCACTAATCCCCACTACATCTAACTTCAACCTATCCATTTCTCTTTTTCAATTTTCTAGCTTCCCTACCCGATTAAGGGATCTAACATTCCACACTCCGATCCATAGAATGCCGGTGTTGTCTTTCCTGATGATCACATCCTCCTGAGTAGTCCCCGCCCAGAAATCTGAATGAGGAACTATTTTACCTCCGAAATATTTTACCCAAGAGGATACCATCATCATATTTTCATACAGTAGAGCTGCATGTCCTCGGGAAAAGTAACAGCTGTAGTTTCCCCTTGCTTTCAGTCGTTCACAGTAACCGTGTGGCAAAGCCACACTAGCTGATGTTACAAGGCAAGCTCAATCAATCATCCAGACTGTTGCCCCTGTAACTACTGAAAAGGCTGCTGCCCCTCTTCAGAACCACACGTTTGTCTGGCCTCTCCACTGATACCCCTCCGCTGTGGTTGCACCTACGGTACGGCTATCTGTATCGTTGAGGCTCGCAAGCCACCCCATCTCGGCAAAGTGTGTAGTTCATAGGAGTGGTCAGAATAAATAGGCATAACTTTATAAAGGGAATTGTTTGCAACCAGTGGATATGTAAACATCCATCTACGCAAGCAACCTCAGTGTTGTTGTAGTCGTTGTTTTTGATTATTGTTATTGTAAGAGTGTACTAATGAAAAGTGTAAAATAAATCAATAGAGTGTGTGATGATATAATATTTAATAATAAAATAACTATGGGAATTGTACTTGAATGGACAAGTAAAGTTTAATAGCAGACAGACAGTGGGTTAGCAGCAGCAGGGGTTAGGAAAATCAGTTGTAAACAGTGGTGGCCGGAGTGTTATTCGTCTGAGGCATGTGCGCACCCGAAAGGGGAACTCTTGCGACAACACAGGCTACGTGTAGAGCGTGACTTTGTCATCTTACTGAGGTGTCTTACGCTAACGTAAGCAGGTCACCGGAGCAATCAGAATGTTCTAGTAGCAACTTTTCCACTATAAATGGACCCCTCAAAGCATAGGTCGGCAGAGTCATCGGAAGATGGACAAGAGCTCGGACCAAATCGCCAGAAGCGATGGGGCATCGCAGCTGTCATCGGAGGGTCGTGTCTTCGACACCAGAAGACCAGGGGAGCCAGTCAGCTCCCATGCAATGCCAGACTTTGCGCCGCGGAGGATGGAAGCGTAGCAGCGGCGACAATGGCAGCTTACCTGGTGAGCGCTACCTTCATCTCTGGGTGGGGCACAGCCTCCTGTCATCGCCCAGCAGAGAACGCGAATTCGCCGCATGTAGCCATCACACACTATCCCAGGCAGAGCAGCACGGTCCTGCTTCAAGGGGGCCTTGAGGCCTACTGTCTGCACTTGGCGAGCAGCACTTCCGCGCACTCAGCCGACGCCGGCTCCCGCTGAGCCAGCATCTTCGCTCAGCGATTCCTATAGCCGAGGCTCGCACCACAATGGTGTCCAATAGTAGGTCATTCATTCTTTCAATGTAAATGTTCTTTTGAGACAGCCAGACAGTTTCATTCAAGTACAGAGTTTTGTTTAGCATGTCACTTGTGTAACTGCAATAATAAGGGATTCCAAGTACTCAGAATTGTTGTAAAATGTTAAATAAATATCTAAACTTGGAGTCTTCTGTTATTCCGCATCCCTCTCCCTATGAGTCGAGTGAGCCCATGTTCCACAAGAGAATGCCAATCTTTGACAATTATAGTGTCAGTCACATCTCAGTAAAACACGCTACATTATTATTATCATTATCATTATCATCATCATCAATATCATCATCATTAATTATTATTATTATTATTATTATTATTATTATTATTATTATTATTATATGGTTTTAGGGTGCAAAACTACTGAAGTCATAAGCGCCCAAGTCAGAACATGATGATGCAAAGGCAAATAAAAGGAGAAGGCTCTTTGCTGTCAGTCAAATTTCTAAAAGGAATAGGTAAAAAAAAGCAGGTGATCCCTAAGTATGTAAGACCTGCAGACTGCATGTTATTTACTAAGATATCAGGAAACTCGGATTGTAAACACAGACTGTGGCAAAGACTATTAAAAATAGGGCATTCAACCAGAAGATGGTTTACAGTCAATTTTTGGAAACAGTGACCACAAATAGGAGCAGGGTCCCCTCTTAGAAGTGGCGTTGGCTGAGAAGACAGTGTCCTATATGTAACCGGACAAGAATGACTTCTTCATGACAAAGGGGCCAAGAGGTGGTCAACCAAACAGTTAATGTCCTGAAGTTTGTTCCCTTCAAGAGAAGACCAGTGGGAGCGTCAGACCGATATCATTTGCCCAGAGACTCAGACGCGGATATCATCACAGGGGACTGAAGACGTAGCAAACTGAAGGAGGAGGGCTGCATCCTTTTCAGCAGAATCCATCTTCCCATTCCCTGACACACCAATATGACCAGAAACCCACAGTAACTCCACATTGGTTCCACTGTCAATCAGGGAGTGAAAGCATGGCTGGATTCTTTGTATGAAGGGGTGTACCTCATACTGCACGCAAAGGCTCTGGAAAGCACTCAGAGAATCTGAGCAGATGACACTATTAGAGAGCTCGTGTCCCCTAATGTACTGTATGGCCTGATAGAGGGCAAAGAGTTCTGCAGTAAAGATTGAGCACTGGCCAGTAAGACAATATTGGAAAGAATCGTCGCCGAGTATGAAGGCACACCCACCACCACAGTCGGTGGAACCATTTGTGTAGAAAAAGAAATTTTCTTTAAACTGTGTGTGAAGAGCAAGAAACTGGCTTTGATACACCGGACCTGGGGTTGCGTCTTTGGAGAGTGAACGGAGTGCAAGGTTAAGAGACACATCAGGACGGAGCCAGGGAGGTGAAGGACTCGTGCCCATTGAGAATGTGACAGGGAGTGTGTAGTCGATCTGCTAAAGCAGCAACCAAAAGCGAACTCTTGGAGGTAGTAGAGAAGATGGACTAGCTGCATACTGACGGTCCAGGGAATCATTGAAAAATACAGCACAAGACGGATGACCGCACACAGATGACAACCAGCACGCGTAGCAGCTAAGGAGAATTTCCTGTTGATAGGACAGTGGTAATTTAGCAACTTCAGCATAGAGATACTCAACAGGACTGGTATAAAAAGCCCCTGTGGCTAGACGAATCCCATGGTGATGGATCGTTTTGAGATGACTTAATATGGACAAGCGTGCAGATGAATAGACAATACACCAGTAGTCCAGTTTTGTGCAGACAAGTGATCAGTACAACTGAAGAAGGGTGGTCCGCAGGAAGTACTACACAGTGCACATAGTACACAGAGAGTGGGTAAAATGAGCTGCCAGGTAAGAAACGTGGACCAACCAGCAGAGTTTCCAATCAAACACTAGCCCCAGGAATTTAGTTGCATTTAAAAAACTGAAGGGAGAGTGGGCCAAGATGAAGTAATGGCGGTTGGAATTCAGTGCACTGCCAGAAATTCATACACACTGTCTTGTCAGCGGAAAAACGAAAGCCATTATTGATGCTCCACGAAGAGAGACAGTCAAGACAATGCTGAATGTGCCGCTCAAGTTACGTCGAACAGTGGCATGTAGTGCTGGAGCCATCCTCATCAGATCACATGTATATTAAATTCAAGGTTGAAATGGGAACCAGACAGAACGTGACCTATAGGAATCCCAGGAAAACGGACTGGGAGACACATAGGAGAGACCTTGACTTCAGCCTATTGGAAATTAAAACTTCGATAAGGAATCCAGCAGAGTTTGAGGAAGTAGCAGAGGCCGTAACCTCTGCTATAGTGACCTCATACAACTGCTCAATCACCAAGAAGTGCACAAATAGGAGTGTGCCTTGGTGGAATAATAACCTGGAAATGCAAAGGAAACAGGTACAAAGACTGTTTAACCTTGTGAGGCGCAAAGGACAATGGGCAAAATATCGTGAGGCCCTTGTCAATTACAACCTTGCCATCAGACGGGCAAAGGGGGCATCCTGGAAGGTATTCTGTGAGGAAGTGGAGGGCACGGTTGCTCTAGCGAGATTTCATAAAATCCTCACTAGGGTACCAACTAATCCAGGAGGAACATTGAGGAAGGAGGATGGGGAGTATACAAAGACAGCACATGAAACGCTGGAACTGTTCCTCAAGACTCACTTTCCTCAATATACTCTGGGGAAAACTCAGACCAGAATGCGATTCCTGAGAGACGACGGTTCTCAGGTATTCGCAAAGAGGACTGGGATTTGGCCAAGGAGTGTGTCAATCTCAGTAAGGTCCAATGGGCGGTGGGAACATTTCAACCATTCAAGTCACCTGGCCCCGATGGAATCTATCCAGCTCTCCTGCAACAAGCAGGAAAAAATCTTATTAGATTCCTATGCAGGTTATTCAGGGTTAGCCTAGCAGCAGGAATCATTCCCAATGCCTGGAGGGCAGTGAGGTAGTCTTCGTTCCTAAACCAGGGAGAATTGATCATACCAAGGCCAAGGATATGAGAGACCAATCAGCCTGTCCTCCTTCATTCTTAAGACATTGGAAAAGCTGGTTAATGTGCATGTCGGAGAAAGGAGGTTAAGTAGGGTTCCTCTACATTCAAACCAACATGCATATCAGCCAGGTAAATCACGTGAGGCAGCTCTCCACCAACTAGTTGGGAAGGTGGAGAAAGCACTACACTTTCAGGAAATAGCCCTCTGTATCTTCCTGGACATCGAGGGGGGCTTTTAGCAACACGACCTTCGATTCCATGGTTAGGGCAGCAGAGGTGAATGACCTAGGGACCGCTATATGTAGGTGGACTAGGGCCATGCTCAGTGGAAGAAATGCAGAGGCTACCATGATGAATGAAAAAATGGTAATCAACACCACTAGGGGTTGCCCGCAAGGAGGAGTTCTTTCCCCTTTATTGTGGAATCTAGTGGTGAATGATCTCATTGGAGAATTAAACTCTAGGCAGTACTAATGCCAAGGTTACGCAGATGATCTTGTCATAGTAATACTTGGCAAATTTGCTGACACAGTGAAGAAAATGGCACAAGGTGAGTTGGACATTGTGCAAGACTGGTGCAGAAAACAGGATCTGGGGGTTAGTCCTAAGAAGACTGTTGTTGTACCATTCACAAAGAAGCATATACAACATTCAAGTTGGAATCTAAAGCTTTTCAATGAAGCACTACCTGTGAAGGGGACAGTGAAGTATCTAGGGGTTACCCTAGATGAAAAACTGACATGGACCCCTCACATTAGGAATATTTGCTCCAAGGCATAAGGTACTCTTGTGAGTACCAGGAGGGCTTGTGGCAAAAATTGGGGCTTGTGGCAAAAATTGGGGCCTGAGCCCCAAGGGTACGCACTGGATATACACCATGGTGATTAGACCCAGAATCACCTATGGGGCGGTCGTGTGGTGGAAGAAGGTAGAACAGCAGGTTGCTGCTAAGGAGCTTGGTAAGGTGCAGAGATTAGCCTACTTAGCCATAACAGGCAGAATTAGCAGCACACCAACTGCTGGGGTGGAAACCGCACAAACCAAGAATGTTTTGGCTTACCTGGGAAAATCAAATCAAGCACAAGTTTCCTGACAAAGGAAAGAATTGTTTTGTTGTTTTGTACAAAATTGCATACCATTTCTGGCAAGATTGAAATATTGTAATATATAGCCTTTCACTACTCTGTTCTGTCAGTCATATATTAATATTACCTAAATGTTAACACTCGGAAGTCCTTTATCCTGAAGTAAGAAACCACATAATTTATTTTTATGAAATGTCCTGTGCACATGTCAAGAGTATGACATAAGAAGATATTACTATGTCTGTAAAAATTCAATATTTATGCATTCACCTTTAAGAAGATCGATCCTATTGAAAACAGACAGCTGGATCAGTGGTGAATATGAGAGACTTATAGTAACACCTTATTTTACTCATGTGTAAAGCCTACCTTCTATTCCTTGTTGTTGTTGTTGTTGTTGTTGTTGTTGTTGGGTTTTTTAAAGGGGGCTAAACGGCTAGGTTATCAGTCCCCTGTTCCTAGCTAAGAGAGAGCATCTGTTAGTGAGCACGTAAAAAGTATGCCACGTCTAATGCATGAGACGTTCAAGGTGAGAATGCATGCTAAGACAACAACATTTAAAGGAAAAAAATCACTAAAGCAGTGGACCAAAGAGACAATAACACTAAAAGAGCACAGCAGAAGATTGTGGCTGGCTGATCACAAAGATAATATAGGATGATACAGCCATTCTGCACACACTAAAATGCCAGTCATAGATGGGACTGACAGGATGAAAGTAAAAACAGATTAAAACCGGTTAAATGGCAGGTACCTGAAATATCAAGTTTAGAGACACACTATTAAATCACATGATCAAAACCAGCAGCCCGAATAAAATCTAAAACACGTTCGACCATAGCAGCATCGTCTCCTAACATAAAAGAAAGCGCATTTGGTAGATTAAAAGATTGTCGCAAGGCAACTAAAAGCGGACAGTCCACCAGAATGTGGACCACTGTCAAGGGGGCGCCACAGTCACACTGTGGTGCGTCCTCCCGCCGAAGAAGGTGGCCATGCGTCAGCCATGTGTGGCCGATTCGTAGGCGACAGAGAACAACCGATTCCCTACGAGACGACCGCAGTGAAGACTTCCATGCGACCGTAAGTAGCTTCACTGCACGAAGCTTGTTGGGTTGAGCGGAGTCAGCCCACTCTGAATCCCACAGGCCAAGGATCCTCTGATGGAACTCCAGTCGGAGATCGGTCTCTGGAAGACCAATAGCCAATGGACTGGAGGAAGTAGCCTGCTTAGCCAGCTGATCAACACGTTCGTTTCCAGGAATTCCAATGTGGCGACCAGACCAAACAAGCCTGGAAACAGACTCCTGTATGGATTGCACTAAAGGGTGTTTCGGGAAACATTTGGCGAGGGCTTGCAAGCCACTAAGGGAGTCAGAACAGATGACCAGAGACTCCCCAGGGCACCCTCTGAGATGTTCAAGTGCCCGATAGATGGCAACCAGTTCCGCAGTGAACACGCTACTTCCACAGGGCAGTGAATGCTGTTCGATATGCTCACCATGGACGTATGCATACCCAGTACGGCCGTCAACCACAGAACCATCTGTGTACATGACTTCCGCGCCACACAACGACTCTAAAGCCGCCTGAAACTGGCGACAGAGACTCAGTGGCGCTAAAGAGGCTTTCGAGACAAGCCCCAAGTCCAGCCGAAGCTGTGGACGTGAAAGTGTCCAAGGAGTGATACGGTAAGGCCAGTGAAAAGCAGGAGGGATAGGAAGGGACTCAAGAGACGACAGGACGGAGCGAACACGGACCGCGATCGGAAGACCCGACCTCGGTCGTCGTCGTAGAGATGGAAGTGCAGCAGCTGGAAAAAGAAGCCTGTGATTCAGATGGTGCGGTATTGCATGAACATGGGCAGCATAGGAGGATAACAGCTGCCGCCGGTGAAATCGCACGGGAAGGACTCCAGCTTCAGCAAGTAGGCTTGCCACTGGACTTGTCTGAAAGGCCCCTGTCGCTAAACGGACGACACTGTGGAGTACTGGGTCCAAGGCCTGCAATGCAGAAGGGGCTGCTGAACCATACACAAAGCTCCCGTAATCTAATCGCAATTGAATCAGTGCCCTGTAGAGCTGCAACAGACTCGTAGGGGCGGCTACCCAACTAGTGTGGCTGAGGCAGCGTAGAATATTGAGGTACCTCACGCACTTCTGCTTGAGCTGGCAAAGATGGGGCACCCAAGTGAGCCGGCTGTCTAAGAGCATGCCAAGAAATCTGTGAGTCTCTTTGACACGAAGAAGTTCATCATATAAATATAGCTCTGGGTCCAAATGGACAGCTCGACGGCAGCAGTAGTGCATAACCCGGGTTTTAGATGGAGAAAACTGGAACCCATCGGTTGAGGCCCACGACTGCGACTTTCGAATGGCTCCCTGTAGAGCCGTTCAGCTACCCCAACGCTAGCTGAGCTGAAATATAGGCAGAAGTCATCAGCGAACAAAGAGGAAGAAACCGATGACCCCACTGCCTCAGCAAGTCCATTGATGGCAATTAAAAATAGGGGTACACTAAGGACAGAGCCCTGTGGGACACCGTTCTCCTGGACGCGAGAGGAGCTGAGGGAAGTACCAACCCGTACCCGAAAAGATCGGAAAGAAAGAAAGTTTTGAAGAAAAAGTGGGAGCGGACCTCTCAAGCCCCAAGCGTGCAGTGTAGCTAGCATGTGGTGGCGCCAAGTAGTGTCGTACGCCTTTCTGAAGTCGAAAAAGATGGCAACAAGATGCTCACGCCTGCTAAATGCCGTACGAATGGCAGACTCCAGGGCCACTAAGTTATCAACAGTGGAGCGGCCTTGGCGGAAACCCCCCTGATGTGGGGACAACAGACCTCTTTGTTCAAGTAACCACATAAGCCGCCAGCTCACCATACATTGCTCACCATACATTGCTTGCACAGAACGTTGGTGAGGCTGATTGGGCAGTAACTATCAGCCACCTGCTATCAGCACCCAGGTTTGGTTACCGGAATAATAATGCTTTCTCGCCATTGTGACGGAAAAGCCCCCCTCCACCCATAAACGGTTAAACAAGGTGGGAAGCTGGTGTTTAAACTCCACGGAAAGGTGCCGGATGATCTGGCTGTGGATGCTGTCCAGTCCTGGAGAGGTATCGGGGCATGCGGCAAGGCCAGTGTTGAATTCCCATTCACTGAAAGCGGAGTTGTACAATTCGGCTCAACGGGTGTGAAAGGACAGCCGTCGCTGTTCAACCCGCTCCTTCAGTGCACGGAAGTCGACACTGTATTTGGATGTTGACACTGTATTTGGATGTTGACACTGTATTTGGATGTTGACACTGTATTTGGATGTTGACACTGTATTTGGATGTTGACACTGTATTTGGATGTTGACACTGTATTTGGATGTTGACACTGTATTTGGATGTTGACACTGTATTTGGATGTTGACACTGTATTTGGATGTTGACACTGTATTTGGATGTTGCAGAGGTGCGAGCATAATGCTCGGCCATGTGTTCTGCAATGGAAGTCGGGTCGGTGCATAGGGTACCCTGGATGCATAGGCTGGGAATCGCTGCCGTTGGACAACCAAAATATGTGCCTAACCAGGGACCACACCCGAGATGCAGAGGCGCAACGGCCGATGCTGGCGACATACGTCTCCCAACAGTCCCGTTTACCCTGCCGGATGAGCTGTCGAGCCCGGGCCCGGAGCCGTTTAAAAGCTATTAGGTTTTCTAAGGTGGGGTGTCGACGATGCCGCTGGAGCGCCCGACGACGATCCCGAGTGGCCTCAGCGATTTCCGGCGTCCACCAGGGCACCGACTTACGCCATGGGGAGCCAGAAGTGGTGGGAATGGTTGACTCAGCGGCTGAAACTATCGTACTGATTACCTGGTGAACTGCCATGACCACGTCAGCTGGCAGTGGAACAGGAACCGTAGCAACTGAGGTGTAGCGTTGCCAATCAGCTTGAGGGAGAGACCATCGAGATGGGCAGCCCGCAGGTTGAAAATCCAGGAGCGACATGAGAACAGGAAAATGGTCGCTGTTGCAAAGGTTATCATGGACCCTCCACTGGAAATGCGGCAGCAGGCTCGGGGTACAAACGGAGAGATCTATTCCTGAATATGTGCCTCGTGCCACGCAAAAATGCGTGGGTGCACCAGTGTTTAACAGGCAGACATCTTGCTGCGATAAGAGCGTCTCTATGTCCCTACCGCGGCCTGTTGTCTGCGCTCCACCCCACAAGGGATGGTGGGCATTGAAGTCCCCCAGAATCAGAAATGGTGGGGGAAGTTGTGCCACCAGGGTAGCAAGGTCAGTAAATGAAATCATCTCATCTGGAGGAAGGTAAAGCGAACAGATCGTCAGTTCCTGCATAGCCCGGATTCGAACAGCCACCGCCTCAAGAGTCGTGTGTAGAGGCAAAGCGGCACTGGGGACAGTGGCAAGGACATAGATACAGACACCTCCAGAGACCCTGTCATATATGAGACGATTTTTGTAATAGCCCCGATACCCACAAAGGGCTGGGGTCCTATTAGCAGGAAACCAGATTTCCTGCAGGGCTACACAAAACGCTGGGAAGCGGCACAACAATTGCTGTAACTCTGGTAGATGGCTGAAAAAGCCGCCACAGTTCCACTGGAGGATCAGAGAGCCTTCTGGTCGCTGGGACATGCTGAATTTGGCAGCGCAGTAGGGGGTCGCAGTATCTTCTGCCGTTGCCGATTTCTGAGGCAGAGCCTCAACGTCCATGGCTTCCGAAAACTCGGCAATGGCCAAGTCTTTGGGGGATGCGAGAATCTCTATCTCGTCCTCAGAAGAAGAGGTGGAGGGGGGTGGTGGCAAATTCGCCACCGGGGTATCCTTCTCCTTGGGTGGTTTCTTGTCTTTCTTCTTCTTCTTCTTCTTCTTCTTCTTGGTTTCGCGCTTCTCTTTAGGCTTTTCATGCTGGGAGGGCACTGCCAGCTCAGTCCCCGAGACTGAGGAATGGTGTGCTGCCATACGACCAGCTGGCGGTACTTTCTGCCAGCCACTGGCATCCGCTGATTCAGAGGGAGAAACCTTAGAGGGAAGGGATCCAAGCGACCCCTTCCTAGGGCAAGGAGGCAGAGCAGGCTGTTGTGACTCTGGCTCTGGGGTGGGGACCAATGTCCCCTTTGGTTTGGTGGTTACCGCTCCCAAAGCAGGGTCTTTGGGGGGGATGGAATTTGAGGTGCCCCCAGTAGTTAGGGGGGCATAGGTGGATGGTTGGGCCTGGGAGCCCACTAGGATCGACTGTACACGTGGTAATTCTATAGATAAAGATGCGGCTGCAGCAAAGGATGTCTTCATGCTGATGGGATGCAGTTTCTCGTACTTCCTCTTTGCCTCCGAGGAAGACAGCCTATCCAGGGTTTTATATTCCATGATCTTTCTCTCCTTATGCAGAACAGAGCAGGTGGGCGAGCAAGGGGAGTGGTGTTGTCCACAGTTCACACAAAATGGAGGAGGTGCACAACGGACGTTAGGGTGATCCGCACGTCCACACTCTCGACAGGTGGAGTTGGCAGTGCACCTGGAGGACATGTGCCCAAACCTCCAGCACTTAAAACAGTGCATAGGAGGAGGAACGTAGGGCTTCACGTCAACCCGGTAAATCATCACCTTGACCTTCTCAGGCAATGTGTCGCCCTCGAAGGCCAAGATGAGTGCACCAGTAGCGACCCTGTTGTCCTTCGGACCCCTATGCACTCGCCGTATAAAATGAACTCCTCTCCGCTCAAAGTTCTTACGTAACTCGTCATCGGTCTGCAACAGAAGATCTTTATGGAATATAATACCCTGTACCATGTTGAGGCTCTTATGAGGAGTGATCATTACGGGAACTTCACCCAGCTTGTCACAGGCAAGCAGTGCTCGTGACTGTGCTGGGGATGACGTCGTAATAAGGACAGAGCCGGATCGCATCTTTGACATGCCCTCCATCTCGCCGAATTTATCCTCAACGTTTTCAACAAAAAACAGGGGCTTTGTGTTGGTAAATGACTCACCGTCAGTCCGGGAACATACTAAGTATTGGGGGGCATATGCCTCACCTCGATTTCTTGCCCTACGTTCCTCCCATGGCGTTGCCAAGGCAGGGAACGACTGAGGGTCATATTTCTCAGCATTGATGTCAACCTTACCACACTTTGAGATGCCGTTTTCGCGACCGGCCACGCTTTTATTAGCTCGTTTCATCTTGGTCCCACGAGCAGCTAGGGAACTAAAGGTCCACCCAGGCAGAGCCCCGCTTGCCTGGGTAAGCCTTATACAATTGAGGTGCGGCAGGGTCCTCAGTGGTTGCTCGCTAATGACTGTTCAACCTCAACAGCCATGTATCTCCTCAGCACGTAGCACACCTTGAGATTGAGGTTTTTTTTTTATAGAGGTTTGTACCATCCTTGCGACCCGAGCGATTAAGCCAAGATCCCCGGGTTCTGAAACGTACAACATTCCAGCGTCCCACCGAACAATGATCGTTGAAGCACCCACAGAGCTTACGGTGTAGTGGACTGTTGGCGCGACACAGCCCACAGCTCAGGACCCCAGGTTCGCCAAGCCCGTAGTCAGCAAGTTAATGCTGAGCCCCTGAGGGGCTTCTATTCCTTATCTCAAACAGTTAACCATTTGTCAGAATGCAGAACAATAAAAAAATGTCTTTGCTGTTTGTGTTACTCACAGCAATCTCAAATTGAACCATTAGCTTGTCACCTAACCATACCTTAGGTAATCACAATCTGTTCAAAAATAAAGAGTAAATATTTTGGCAAGTGATGAATTATAGATAATATTTAAGCTTTATTCTTAGGTTCTTGTCTCACCACACCCTCTGAAATCCTGACCTATTCTAAAAAAAATTGGGTAAATATATGTGACAAGAAAGAATACAAATGTCACTGCTGGTCCCAGAATTTGTTTCAAACAGGAAGCTACGAGAAAAAATATTATTGCAAATCTGGCCTCTAATCAGTGATCAATATGTTTGAAATACCACGGGCCTTTAACCATCAGGCCATACTGAAGATCACTGCCCAATAGTTTTCATTAGTTCTGAACTTCTGTCAAATAACATTTAATAGTAACAAATTCTACTGAGTGAGATGTGATTTTGATAAATCGTCTGTCAATAAAAGCAGATAGCTGCAGTTATTTGAAAAGGAACTCAGACTACAGTGTCTCCTGTGTTTGAAGCAGATCTGTCACCTACTGGTTGAGCACGAAATAAAGCGTACTCATTGACTATGAAATTCGCGTGAATTGGGCCCATAAGGCAATGTCATCACACCAATCCCGTGTGCAGAAAAATGACTTAAAAGGGAGCACATCGAGTAATGTGCTTCTGACGCTAGTCCCAAGCTTGACAGAGTCTAGACGAGTAGCAACATAGGACAGCACAGTAGATCTAAGTGCTGTTTATTTAAGATTACCATGTCTATATTATGTATAACAACATTCAAACCCAAACAATAAATAACTGTACAAAGTCAGAAACCACACACTTAGTTGGACTACCTACAAATACAAATCTAGTGTACAAGTTTTCATTTAACTCTCATAATATTTGTCCTGATATGTGTGTGTGTGTGTGTGTGTGTGTGTGTGTGTGTGTGTGTGTGTGTGTGTGTGTGTTTTAAGTGGCGGAATAGTTGTAAATTTATTGTTTGTTAGCCTTGAACAAACCTCATTTGGACTGAAGAAATGAACCTCTTCCAGACATCCCCTTACATAAAAAATCTGCTATTGTATGCATTGTACAACCAAACTGTTGTCTTACACCCTTCACCGTCTCACAAAACACAATGTTGTTGAGGCCGTCTGACCTGACACACTTGCATAGTTTAGTAAGAGGGAATATGTTCACAAACCTACACAGACTTGGTACCACATTTCTCATACTCTTCATACTCGTGGAACAACAGTAGGATTGAAGGTAGCCACATCAGTATTAGCATAAGAGTGGCATCTCAAATTTTTAATCTATGCAAACTACAATATTAGGCTCGTTCTTCCTTGGGTTCTGATTTATGATCTACTAGCTGCAAGTACCTGGCTTTGCCTGGGTTTAAAATAAGGTTTTCTGTAGAAGCGTACAAAACCGTTTATTTGTATGTAATAAAAAGGGTACATTTACGTTAAAGCAATGTGATTAACAACATTTTTGGCAGTTCCATTTGGAGTATGTACAAAAAGATTTTCATCTTTGGCCACTCTTGAGCAGGCCACATATAACTGTCCATGAGAGAAGCATGGTGTCTGTAAGTCTATACCAGCAATCCCAAAATTTCATCAAGATCAGAGGACAACTGTGGATTTTGGTGAAATCTGTAAGTACCCTCCACCATGCACTGAACGAAATTTTATGTAGACAGTGCCCTTCCTCTTGTTTTGAAGGTCAATTGTGCAAAATTTCATCAAGGTCAGTGCGAAGATACAGATTTAAACGGACACATTGAAAATACACTTTCACTTTTTCTCAAATTTTCTGGTTGGTTTTTCAAAAAATGGAACTAAACCTGTTTAAGAACCTTCCCCATGTGATTTTGTATATGTGTACCAAATTTCACATTATTTGGTTGTCTGGATCTTGAGTTATAAGAGAACAGACAACAAATTTGACATAAGTATAGAGATGTACACTTTTGTATCAGCATGAAACATACATAAAAGAAAGGGTTTCAATGTATATTGATATTTGCATGTACAATTACGCTCAAATCACACAAGCACATTGTGTTTGTTATATTTATTTCATGTTACACACTCACAAGAAGACAGTAACAAACCTCTATTTCGCGCGTGGTGTACTGTTGAACACGTATCCACAAAAATGATCGTAAATTATTCAACAGGCCCATTCCTCCAGTCCCTCCACCTTGCAGAAATTTAAATGCTACATATATCAGTATATAGTCCCAACGAAAAACAATTGGTTCAACTGCAATGCTGTCAACTGCAACAAAAATCCCAACACATGAAAGTAGACATAATTAGTAGTCAATAATCCTCTTTACTCAATATTACGACATACATTATGCAATTTCCAACACTGTCTGAAGGAAAGAAAATACTAACCTATTAATTTGCTGTAGATTGGTACATACAAATTTATAATGCGACCTCCTGCTAGAAGTAGCAAGCAAAATATCACTCTCAGTACCAGTAAAACACTTTTCTTTGGCCATAAGAATGGGAAAAGTTTCTTTAGTTTACTCCAAAAATTTCTGAATGTAGAACCCTGAGAAGTGGAGTCATTTCCCTGTTAAAGATTGATATTATTACAATAATAATATTCATACTCGTATATGTACATAATTTCATTAAATCTATATAAAAAATAGAAAACTAATGACTTACCCAAAGGACCAGCTCGTCGATAGACACAAATAAAAATCACACACACACACATACAAGCTTTCGCAACCATTGGTCGCTTTGTCAGGAAAAGAGGAAGAAAGGAGAGGAGAAAGGGGAGGAGAAAGGGGAGAATATGGGTTTTAAGGAAGTGGAAAAGGAGTCGTTCCAATCCCAGGAGTGGAAGGACTCCTTTTCCACTTCCTTACAACCCATATTCTTCCCTTTCTCCTCTCCTTTCTTCCTCTTTTCCTGACAAAGCGACCAATGGTTGCGAACGCTTGTATGTGTGTTTGTGTGTGATTTTATTTGTGTCTATCGACAAGCCGGTCCTTTGGGTAAGTCATTAGTTTTATATTTTTTATATTTGTTTATCCCACCAGGAAAGTTTCCTTCTATCATTTTCATTTCATTAAATCTTATTTAAATAAGAATACCTACCACGGATACATGTATGTCATTGTGGTAATGCAGCTGAGAATAACTCAGTGGTGATAACACACCTGGTGCACAGAACCCCAGAATGAAAAGTGCAAAACACACTGCATACCTCAAGCCAAATAACACCAGTTCAATTTTCTCAGTTAAACTGAAAATGAGAGGAAATAGGATGAGTATTGATAAAATTATTCTGTTAATTTCATAATAATACATATTGACAGTTTAAAAATTTTTCACAATCATCTATGAAGGTTTTCAAGGCATGTCGATGCAATAAAATCTTCACGGTTTTCTAACTGTACAACATTACAGTGTGAGAGCAACATAAAAAAAAAATAATAATAAAATAAAATAAACTACACTCTCTTACTATCTAGTAATAAAGTTTGGGTGAGTATGATGTTTCAGACAGGCAACCAGACAACTCTCTACAGTAGTTCCACTTTCACCAGAAGATGGGAAGTGAGGATAGCCTTTCATCCTTTCCTGGGAAAGGCAGAGAGTAGGCTTTCTGAAACACCGTGTTCACCCTGTGATCGTATTTGCCAAGAAACTGGCAAAAATTTTATTGCACCTCGTCTCTCTACATATATACTGTAGTAGTGTGTAGTAGGTAGTAGTTTGTGTACCACTGTCATCCCCTCTTTTCCTGTTCAACTCCCATAAAGTTCACTGGAAGAACGACTGTCTCTTCAATAATAAGACACAAACCTTTAAAATTGTGGCTTGTTTAGCACTAATACAAATGTGGAGGAATCGCCCACTCCAACATATATTCCAATCTCTTCAATAACAGAGGGTGACAGGTGACGCAAAAGTTACTGGACACTGATGCAAACAAAAGATAGAAAGTGTGTGCCATTACAAACAATACTATACAATCATTCTTAACGTTCAAATAGTTTTCCATCTTCAGTAATACATCTTCATCAAAGTCTTTTGGGACACCTGAACATACCCTATGGCGTAATGTGATATCACTGTCCACATCATGAAATGTATAATGTATGCCGTTTTTGAATTCAGTGTTTTTGAGTTTGACACCCTATAGGAAAAAATTCATTAGTGTGAAATCTCGAAAATGTGGGGCATGTCAGTATCTTCTCTTCAACCAATTATTTTGCTTTGCAAAGTTTTGTTTGAATAATGGCAGACAGCAGAGGCATAATCCATTGGAGCAACATCATGTTGCAAGCAAATTTCTTGAAAGTATCCAACACACATCATAAGTTCTGGTACCATAAAATTCTGAAGCATATCCAAACAATTATCTCCCCTCACTATTCATTACATGAAAAAAATGACCCCAATATTACAAATGATGATATCACTTCCTAAACACTCACACTAAGTTGATTTACTTGTTCTAACAAAAGATTGATAGTTTTCCAGTAAGTGGACTTGTCTTCATTTGTTCCCGTAACTTAAAATTCACCTCCTTGACCACAAAATTTTATTGAATAGGTTAGAACCATGTTTATGTTGGTCAAGCATCAATTCACAAAACTGAAGACATCAATCTGGATGATCTTCAAGAAACTGATGTCAGTAATGTGGAATGTAAACTTTAAACTTCTGTTTGTGTAACATACTTGCACTAACCTCCATGAAAAATCCAACTCAACTGCTAATCATCTAGTTAATTTTCTGTTAACTTGGGTTACAGCTAAGCATTTCTTCAGTTAATTTGGGTGGCATTTATCAAGCAAGTAACACTGAAAATGCACAAAAGTTAAGTACCAGTGAGTTATTTTCATTTACTTTTCTATTCTGCAGTGTCAATTCTTACATTCATTGCTTGCTTGCTTGCTTGTTTTTATATTTAGTAGCCCCACACTTTTGTTTTTCAAAATTGTGTAGTTTGAGAGCTGTCTATTACGCACCCTTACCACAACAGTCATTTTAGTTTGATGTACTTGTGAAATTTCTTGACTCAGTTCTTTTACTTTGGATGATAGTCTTACTTCTTGGTGGAGTTCTTATGTTACTTACTTACAGTAGAGTCCTATATCTCGTATTTATAGCTGTTCCTTTCGCTGGGTACTGTAGTCATGGATAGGGACTGTGGTTGCTGTGAGCAGATGCAAGCCGAGTTGGTGACACTTCGCTCACAGCTTCAGGTGGTGTTAACTTTGGTTGCACAGCTGGAAACTGCGGTCAGGGAGCACTACTGTTGTGGGTCATTTGTGAGGTACCAGCAGACGTCCAGCTTGTCTGATGTGTCCATCGATCGTCCTGCAGCTGTAGCCAGCACTGATACTGTGCACAATATGTCAGATACTCCACCCCTGGTCACGTGGGAGGATACCCCAGTGTGTGGTAGGTAGCAAAAGACTCCTGGGGACTCACTGAGAGGCATACCCAGTTAGTCTTACCAACAGATTCAAGATGCTATCTGAACCAAACAATGTTCCTGAGCCAGATGGTGTTGCACATCCTGTGGTTACCTTTCAGCCTGCAAGATCCGTGCAAATGCAGAGGCCAGAATTGATTGAGCTTCAACATTAGGCAGGTATTGGAGCCCTTTAAGGATATGGCTGCTAAGAAGGGGAAGAAGACCAGTGTACACTCCGTGTGCATACAGAGTGGTGTCCTTCCAGACGTGGAATGGATCCCTTCTGTATGCCAAGAATAGTGCAGCGTGCAGCCAACTTCAGTTGCTTGTTCATGTCAGTACCAACAATGTGTGCCGCTATCAATCGGAAAAGATTCTCTCGAGTTTTAAGCAGCTATCTGAAGTGGTAAACCAGCTAGTCTTGCTTGCAATATGAAGGTAGCATAGTTGAAAGGACTGATTTCAGACTTCTGGTACTGAGTCAAGTGGAGGGTGTGAATCAGAGGCTAAGACAATTCTATGACCATGTACGCTTCAGATTTCCTAACTTGCACCCTTGCATGATATGATTCTGCGTTCTTTCAAACATGTCAGGCATCCACTACAGGCAGGAAACGTCTACACAGGTAGCGGAGACTGCATGCAATGGACTGGTCTGTTTTGGGACCATATAATCAAAGGATGCAGATCATACACAGGACAAACACAAATCTAGTAACCATTGGTCTAACAGTTGTAAATTGTAGTAGCTGTGTGAGAAAATATCAGAGCTCTAAGTACAAATAGACAGTACTGAAACACAAATCATTATTGATAGCAAAAGTTGGCCAAAGCCAGAGAAGTTCAGCAGAAATTTTTAGGTGGTGGCGTATTTACTGCTGTTACAATCAGTTTATCCTGTAACAAAACTGAAGTAGATAGTTCTTGTCAGTTGGTATGGGTAGAGATTATACCTGATATACTGGAATAAATGAATTACTGTTTCTTTACCCGATCCAATGACTCATCATCTGAAATCTCGAGTTATTAGTTAATGAACCCACTAGAACAGAACTAGAATTATGAGCTAATAAAGAGCATCACAACAAACCCAGGGATTAATGAACACAAAGTTATCATAGCAAGACTGAGTATCAAAATTCCCAAATCTGCTTAATTAGCCTAAACGAAAAAACTAACTATTCAAAAAGCTGCAGTGGTCAACTTGATGGAGCGGAGTCTACTAGATGGAGCAGTAGCCTCCCAGTTGCTCTTTCACTCTTGTATGAGCAGAGATCCCTTCTGCACCCTCAAATCAGCAGCCGGGATTGCCCACGGGGAAGGGGTAGTAAGTTACGGCTACTCTAGCCAACTGATCAGCCTGTTCATTCCCTAGGATAACCAAGTGACCGGGGACCTAGAGAAAACCAATGGAGCAGGCAGAATGACAAACATACATGAGATCATAGATATCAATGACTGAAGGATGTGGAGAGTAGAATCAGTCTATTGGCTGCAGGCAGCTCATTGTGTTTGTACATATTAAAACATGGTCCAGGTTGTCTGTCTGATCAAATGAAGTGTTCTACTAATAGTCATCAGTTCAGCTGTAAACACAATAACACACTGCATG
This sequence comes from Locusta migratoria, assembly GCA_026315105.1. Lineage (NCBI taxonomy): Eukaryota > Metazoa > Arthropoda > Insecta > Orthoptera > Acrididae > Locusta > Locusta migratoria. The sequence continues at coordinate 768,755,379 of CM048755.1, forward strand.
ATTCTGTCAGAGAATGGCATTCCATAACAATGGGAGATGTATATGCATATCCTGTATGACCAGCAGATATTGATCCATCAGTGTAGAAGATTGTAGCACCCTGAAATTCTGGAAGTACTGTGTGAAACAAATGATGGAAGATTATGGGGGGGGGGGGGGGGAGATTGAAGCTTTTGCACCTCGGAAGAGATACATCCGGAATGGTGGCTGGGGCACCATCCAATGGGTGTGCACGGTATAGCACAGAGCATACAATCAAGGGATGGGAGATGGAAGTCCCTACAAAGGAAAGCGAGCCACATTCTGACGGGTAATCCCACTCGAGAGTGAGTATCCGGAGGCTGAGGACCATCGCCTGCTGAAAGAACATGATATTTGGAACAACCATGGAATTCTCAGCTGGCAATGGCATAGGACAGCAAAAGCTGATGCCACCTAATGTGAAGAGGGAGGATTCCTGCATCAGCAAAGAGACTGTCAACAGGTCTGGTCCAGACCTGTAGCCAAGTGGAGACCACAGTAATAGACTGGGTCTAACAACTTCAGGGCAAGAGGAGGCTGCCGTGCCATAAACCTGGCACCCGTAATTTAATCAGGACTGAATCAGAGTCTGGTAGATATGAAGGAGTGTTGTTCGATCTGCACCCCAGGATGAGTGGGCTAGAAAACGGAGGGCACTTAGCTTCAGCATGCAGCTTATCTTCAGCTGCTGAATATGGGGCAAGCAAGTCAGTGATTTATCAAAATGAAGGCCCAGAAAAGGTGCTGTGCCACATCTTCCAGGTGCTGAGTACCCAAAAAGAGTTCTGGATCAGGGCGGACTGTAGTACGATGACAAAGAAGGGGAGAACTGAAATCCATGCTAGAGGGCCCCATATGGAAGCCCACCTAATGGCACCTTGGACCTGGCATTCAGCTGAGACTACTGAGTGGAAGCTGTACCCTATGCACAAGTCGTCGACATACAGTGCAGGAGAACCTGGCAGCCCATTCATGGCAATTAGGAAGAGTAAAACACTTAAAAGAGTACCCTGTGGAACACCTTTCTCCTGGAACCGTTTGGAGCTGATAAAAACTGACTGATAAAAATTGGTAGTGAGCCTCACAGGCCCCAGTCATAAAGTGAACATAAAATATGATTTTGCCGATCGGTGTTATATGCATTATGTAGACCAAAGAAAACTCCAACAATATGTTGACATTTTGTAAAAGCCTCTCTGGTTGCTGTTTCCAATCAAACTAGATTGTCTATATTAGATGATCCTTCCTGGAACCGATACTGATAAGGTGACCATACCCCAGCATAGTCTGCGGGCAACCAGCTATTCAAGAACACACAGCACATTTGTCAGTCTAATCGGCTGGTAACTACCCGGGGATGATCAATCCTTGCTTGGCTTAAGAACAGGCACCACTATACTCTCTCTCCACTGCAAAGGGAAAACCCCTTCAAGCCAAATATGGTTAAATATCTGGAGGAGATATTGCCATTTGAGGATTGAAGTGTTGGAGAAGTTGATTATGCATAGAATCAGGGCCAGGTGCAGAATCAAGGGAAGAGGAAAGGACCAGAAGTAGTTCCCATTCAGTAAAGGGTTTGTTTTTAGGTTCTTCCCGATAAGTGGTAAAACATAAGTTGGAGGCTTCCGAGTGTTGCTTCTTGAGAAGAAAGCCCGCTGGGTAGGAAGCCGTCGCCGACCCTTCGCAAAGTGAGCCGCAAGGTGCTCTGCAAGAAGAAGGTGGGTCAATACAGACCCCATCTGGCAGGGCAAGGCCAGGGATTGGAGACGCCCGCTGACGACCTTGGATGGAGCGGAGCATAGCCCATACTCCTGACAAGGGAACAGAAGAGCCCAAGGAAAAGAAAAAATGATCCCAGAACACCTGCTTGATCCGTCTGATTATATAACAAGCCTTAGAATGAAGTCATTAAAAGTGGCTAAGAGTACCGTGGGAAGGGTGGCATTTAAGATGTTGCAAGGCTTCCAGCGCTCACAAATTGCTCCGGCAATACTTGCATTCCACCAAGGTACTGGGCAGCAGCTAAGAGGGCCTGTCAACCTGGGAACAGCAATACTAGCAGCTCGAGTAAGCGCATTAGACATATCACAGATGAAATCATCAATACCGTAAGATGGGGATGGTGTGAAAACAACCTGGGATGCATACAAAGGCCAATTAGCAGGATGGAAAACCCTACGGGGTAGCGTGTGCCTTGTCAGGTGGGAGGGGAGTGAAAGAATTAATGGGAGGTGGTCATTATGGTGAGGTCATCGTGTGCAAAGCTGTGAAGAGAAGGTTTGGGAAATGCGGAGGAGAAGAAAGTGAAAGATCTATAGCAGAGAAAGTTCTGTGAGGGGTACTAAAATGAGTTGAAGAACTGTCACTGACAAGGGAATGGTCAGACTTGTCATGCCGAAAAATGTATTGATTTTTTTAGCACTGTTAGTTAACATTGAAGGAAGTCTGTATGCAGAATGTTAGCTGCTGACATGACCTGGAAATCACTTTTTAAAAAAATCACGAAAATGGCTGTTTTCCTGCTTGGCACTTGCAGTGACGGCTGGCCACCCCTGGAAATGGCGAAAGGCAAGCTGTTGTTATGGTGAGCATTGTGCGCATGGTTGGGAGGTGCAGCCGTCTTGTCGCGGCATTCACTAAAGAGAAATGTCGTTCCATTGTTTTGGTGGAAAGGGGAAACAAATATTCGTTTCTGTGGCATGCACTTCCTTTTCATTTCTGGTACATATTTCGAAACATACCGTCCTGAAACTGGGTAGAGGTGTGAAAGACATTCTGTACATCTACATCTATACTCCGCAAGCCACTTTACGGTGAGCATTCAATCTCCCCTCACAGGTGATGGCAAACCCTGTAAATGTTTTGCTGCTTGCCATGGAGATATATCACAGACGCCAAATGAAGCAATCAACAGAAAACGTGCGTGAATATTGTGATGTGTGACATGGTAGTTAAACTTACAGAAGAGCATGTAAATAGAGCAGACATCTGGCTAGAAATGATTGAAACACTCGATATTACAGAGATGGCAGCCAAGGAGGAGAAGAAGGCCAACATGCACTCCATGTGCAAACCGGGTGGGGTCATTTCAGATATGGAAAGTGTTTTTCCGAATGCCATGAAGGGTACGGGGTGCAGCCAACTGCAGGTTGTGACTCATGTCAGTACCTATGATGTGTGTCGCTTCGGATCTGAAGAGATTCTCTCAGGTTTTTAGTGGCTATCTGAAGTGGTACAGACTGCCAGTCTTGCTAGCAAGGTGAAAGCAGAGCTCACCATCTGCAGCATAGTTGACAGTACCGACTGTGGACCTCTGGTACAGAGCCGAATGGAGGGTCTGAATCAGAGGCTCAGACGGTTCTGTGACCATGTAGGCTGCAGATTCCTCAACTTGGGGTCCCAGGTTCCGCTGAATAGGTCAGGAGTCCACTACACGCAGGAAGCGGCTACACGAGTAGCGGGGGCTGTGTGGCATGGACTGGGCTGTTTTTTTAGGGTAGAGGGCTTTGTGGGTGCATTAAATGGGCTTTTTCAAAGGCTGCAGGTCAATCACTGGAGAAATATAGATCTAAAAACTATCGTTATTACAGTTGTGAACTGTCGTAGCTGCGTCGGAAAGTACCAGAACTCTAAGTGTTAATAGAACACACCAAAACACATATCATTACAAGTAGCAAAAGTTGGCTTAAGCTGGAAATAAGTTCAGCAGAAGTATTCGCAAAAGATCTAACTGTGTTCAGAAAGGATAGATTAAACAAAATAGGTGGAGGCGTGTTTGTAGCCGTCAAAAGTAGTTTTTCGTGTAGCGAAGTTGAAGTTGATAGTTCCAATGAGCTATTATGGGTAAAAGTTATACTTGAAAAACATAAGAAGTTAATAATTGGTTCCTTTTACTGGCCTCCCGACTCTGACGATACAGTAGCAGAAAGGTTCAAACAATACCTGTGTCTAATTAAAGAAACGTACCCGACTAACACGATAATAGTAGGCGGTGATTTTAATTTACCCTCAGTCTGTTGGCGAAATTATGTTTTCAAATCAGGAGGTACACATAAAACATCGGGCGAAATTGTACTCAACGTATTCTCTGAGAATTACTTCAAACAATTAGTTCATGAGCCCACTCGAATTGTAAATGGATGTCAACACACACTTGATCTATTAGCAACAAATAATCCTGATCTCATAACGAACATCAAAATGGATGCAGGTATTAGCAGACACTGAGCTGTCGTAGCGGGGTTTGATTATCGAAAGTCCCAAAGTTACCGAAAACAGATGAAAAGTATATTTGTTCTGGAAAGCAGATAGAAATGCAATACATTGCTTCTTGAAAGACAGTATCCTCTCATTTCTATCACTAAATGTAAGTGTCGTCCAGATGTGGCTCAAATTCAAAGAAGTGGTATCGACAGCAATTGACAGTTTTATACCGAATAAATTAATAAAAGAAGGTGGTGATCCCCCTTGGTACACAAAATAGGTCAGGACACTGTTGCAAAAGCAACGGAAAAGGCATGCTAAATATAAACAAACACAAAATCCTCAGGATTGGCAATCCTAGACCGAAGCTCGAAATTTAGCGAGCATTTCAATGCCTACAATACTTTTCACAACGAAACTCTTTCTCGAATTTTGACTGAAAACCCTAAGAGATTTTGGTCATATGTTAAATATACTAGGGGCAAAACACAAACCATACCCTCACTACGTGATAGTAATGGCGATCCTGCCGATAACATGCTACTAAAGCACAGTTACTAAACATAGCTTTTAGAAACACATTCACCAAAGAAGACTAAACCAATATTCCACACTTCGAATTATGAACAGAGGCCGTAATGAGTAACATAGAAGTAGATATCATCAGAGTAGTGCAGCAACCAAAATCGCTTAACAAGAACAAGTCTTCTGGTGCGGACTGTATACCCATTAGATTTGTATCTGATTATGCTGAAGAGATACCTCATTACTTAACAGCCATATACAACCTCTCTCTCAAAGAAGGATCTGTACCAAAAGATTGGAAAGTTGCACAGGTCACACCTATATTCAAGAAAGGCAGTACGAGTAATGCACTAAACTACAGGCCTACTTCATTGACGACAATTTGCAGCAGGATTTTGGAACATACCCTGCATTCAGATATTATGAATTATCTCTAACAGAATGAACTATTGACCCAAGGTCAACACGGATTTAGAAAATGTCATTCATGCGAAACACAACTAGCTCTTTACTCACACGAAGCGATGAGTGCTATCGACAAGGGTTCTCAAATTGATTCCATATTTCTTGATTTCCAGTAAGCTTTTGATACCATACCTCACAAACAGCTTTTAATCAAATTGCGTGGTTATGGTATATCGCCCCAAATTTGTGACTGGATGGGGGGGACACAGTTTGTAGTAATCAATGGTAAGGCATCAACTAAAACAGAGGTGATATCGGGCATTCCACAGGGTAGTGTCATTGGTCCTCTGCTGTTCCTTATTTACATAAACGATTTGGGAGAAAATCTAGTTAGCTCTTTAGGTTGTTTGCAGATGACGCCATCATTTACTGTCCAGTAAAATCATCTGAAGATCGAAACCAACCACAGAACGATCTAAATAAGATACCACTATGGTGTAAAAATTGTCAGTTGACTCTAAATAATGCGAAGTGTGAAGTCGTTCACATGAATACAAAAAGAAATCTGTTAAACTTTGTTTCCAACATAAAATCAATCAAACGTGAATGCCGTAAACTCCACAAAATATCTAGGAATTGCTATTACTTCAGATTTAAACTGAAAAGAACACATACATAATGTCGTGGGAAAGGCGAACCAGAGACTGTGTTTTATTGGCAGAACCCTTAAAAGACACAACAGAACTACTAAAGGGACTGCATACACTACGCTTGTCCATCCATTTTTGGAGTATTGCTGCCCAGTGTGGGATCCTTATCGGGTGGGTTTGACGGACAACATCGAAAGAGTTCAAAGAAGGGCAGCTCGTTTTGTACTGTTACAATACAGAGGAGACAACATCATGGAAATGATACAGGACCTGGGATGAAAATCATTACAACAACGGCGCTTATCGCTGCGGCATGGTTTACGTTCTCCTCCAAATGCAAAAATATATTGTTGACTCCCACCTACATAGGTAGAAATGATCATCAGAATAAAATACAAGAAATCAGAGCTTGAACAGAGATTCAGATGTTCTCTCTCCCCGCGCGCTATTCGAGAATGGTATGGGAGATGAATAGTTTGAAGATGGTTTGATGAACCCTCTGCCAGGCACTTAAATGTGATTTGCAGAGTATCCCATGTAGATGTAGACCGTGAATCTACAGACAGCGAAGAAACAGAAGAAAGTTGCACACATGAAGACTCTTCGAGTGATAGTGCCACATACCATCATCAATTATCTCCGAAAGCAACACCAGCAACTACAATTACTTTATCAGACAAAGAAAAAGCGTTAAAGTGTTGAACGAAAGTGGTAAGAAATGCCTACGTGTCAGTACTGTTCAAAATAGGTATCGCTTTGTCCGTTCTGAATGTGAATTGTATAGATAGAAAAAGGAAGTCGCTGGACGAGGTAAGAGTCGACTGGAAATTGCGACGGAGATAAATGCACGACTTTTTGAGCAATTTACCGATGCCAGACGACAGTCATTGAGTGTCAGCGACACAAGTTTGCGTGATTGGGTGTTAGAGATTGCCAACGTGATAGGTGCTAAAGAATTTACAGCTTCTCAAAGTTGGATTAGTCGCTTCAAAAGATCACATAAAATTGTGGCACAAAAAATAACAAAATTTGTATCGAGAAACAGATCGGAAAATGAAGTTACCCAAATAGAAATGATAGACGCTTTACTGACGACTGCAAAAAATAAGATCACCAGTTTAGTGAATCTTACGTTTACAATGCAGATCAATCAGGTTTTCAAAAAGAAATGCGAGCGAAAAGAACATTCAAAGGGGAAAAACATATTGAGGCAATTGCGCAGTCCACAACTGCACTCGCCCATTCATACACTATAATGCCCATAATTAGTCTGGATGGTTCATTGCTGCCTAAAATATGTGTGTGTGTCTTCAAGAACCAACTGAACATTTTGGACCACGTGTCAAACAAACAATGTTCTACGCAGACAATCTTGTGGTAGATGCATCAAAGTCTGGAAAAATGGGAAATGATAACATTACACTTTTCATGCATCATGCATTTCTTCCATTCTGTGGGAACAAATATCTTCTCCTTCTAGATTCGTAGTCAGGTCATAGAAGTTCTGATTCATTAAAAGCTGTATTTCAAGTTCACCCTGACAAGGAAGTAGAGCTACTTTAGATTCCACCCGGCACATCGAACGTAATTCAACTGTCAGAAGACAGAGAATTTTTCCGCCAGTGGAAGACATTTTACAGAAAACTAACAGAAAATTATTGTGTGCAAATCGCTGCATTTTCCTGTCTATCACCGTGACAATATTCTCAAGTTGCAATCAGTTGTACATTATCAGTTTCCCTCCCCACAGTTTCAAAATGTGATTAAATATGCATGGCACACCTCGAAATATACTGATATTAGGCCTGATACCTTCCTGACACCGGCCGAGTTTTGTCTACGAACGTCTAACAATGTCTGATTTGCAGGGCTGTATTATGTCGTCTTTGCTTGTATGTTCTTGGTGCACAAAAAACCCACGTTTTGAACATTTTATCAATATTTCGCTTTTTTTGTGGTAATTACAAGAAATAAAAGTTTGACGTGTTCTAAACCATATATGTATTTGTGTGTATTTCATAGCTATTTGGAAAGGATGTTTTAGATATCAGCTACATTTGTCAACAAATTTATTATTATCGTATTTATTAATTATCGTACAATTGCTTTCACTGGGCGAATCAGCTCTTCACTGCTGTGGCAGGAGAGCGGCACGTAGCTAACTCCACCTTGTCCCTAGATGGCGTTGGCATAACGTAGCGAGAGAGGTCAGGGTTGTACAACAGGCAGTTATAAGTGCTGAAACTATGCAACAATAATGTCATGCTTCATAAAAGTTTTTACAGACTTCCAGGTCATGTCAGCAGCTAACAGTCTGCATACAGACTTCCTTCAATGTTAACTCACAGTGGTAAAAATAGCAACACAAGTTTCGACATGACAGGTCTGACCATTCCCTTGTGATAAGGCACAGGCCGTGGCATGCAAGGAACTGTTCTACGAGGCAGTCCCAGCTAAATGTATAAGCACTGCCCATCAATAGAAGATGGGCATTGAAGTTCCCAAGGGTAAGGAAGAGTGGGAGGGGTGGGGGACTTGCTGAAGGAGGGCAGACAAAGGTGGCCTGTCAGCGGGATATTATACATAGCAAATTGTTAACAGGGTGTCTAAGTGAACCCGGACAGTAACTGCTTCCAAAGTAGTACGGAGAGGAATACATGTACCAACGATATCCATATGGAGTAACGTACAAACGCCACCTGATGTCTGTAGGGGTCCAACTCGGTTACGAAAGAAACCACAGTATCAACTGATGGCTGGTGATTATCCCTCTATGAAATGTGATTCCTGCAGAACAACACAAGCTGCAGAGGAAACGGAAATAAGTTGGTTTAACTCCAGGAGGTGACAGTAATAGCTATTACAGTTCCATTGGTTGACAACAGATCGAGGAACCAGATGGGAGGGGGATGGGTTGTGGCCCCCTTATGCCACTGGATTAGCGTCCGTCACCAATGAGGAAGGGATGACATACATGTGGAGTGTATCAGACTCAAGCTCAGAATTTTGAGTTGGTTGGCCCCTCAAGACACATGGTGGGCTGTATCCTATGACCATTGTTTCTTCTTTCCTTACTCTCTCGCAGGGCGGGGGGGTGAAAAGTCCCAGAGAGAGAACTGGGGTCGATAAGGTCTAGTAGTGTGGAAGATCAGGCAACATTGGTACTAACAGACAGCGAGTCCAGTGGCCAGCTTGATATAGAAGACCTCCAATCTGGTGAAAGCAGGGAAGAGGGACCGTGAGAGAGGGCACCTTCACCAGCAAGCACCAGAGAAGGTGAGCAATTCTCAGGCTGGGAAGGAGGAGGGGGATACAGAGGGATCTACAAGAGAGGGAAGAGTGTGGTGATGTGGTGATGGGATGAGAAGGGGGAGGTCGAGGGGTAGAGGATCTAACAGAGGCAAAGATAGACATCATTTGCACCGGATGCAGGTGCTTGTATTTGCAATGGCCCTCAGGGTATCTTAAATGTTACTCTTGTACCTTTTTCTTCTTGTTGTAAACCAAGCAGTCCAGTGAAGACGAGGAATGGGGGTGGAACACAAGGGTTCCCCACATGGAGTTGGCGTTCGCATTCACCACAAAGAGGGGCTGCAGTACAACATGTAGACATGTGCCCAAACTGCATACACTTTGAGCATCACAAGGGAGGCAAAATGTACGGCTTGAAATTCGATCTTCGTCTTCTTCGTCTTCTCTGAGAATGTATCCCCCTCAAAGGCCAAAATAAGGTGCTTTTGTTCATTCGATTATCCTTGGAGCCTCTCTGAAACAACAAATGAAGGGGACACCACACCCTTCCAGATTGGCCCAGAGTTCCATGTCAGTTGAAGGTGGTGGTCCCGATGAAAAATGACTCCCTTAACCATGTTCAAAGACTGGTGACGTGTTACAGATACTGGAATGTCACCAAGATGTTCACAGGCACACAGAACGCAGAAGGTTTTTACAAGGAGGGAGCCAGAGCCCATCTTAGACACGGAGTCTACTTTGCCGAACGTATCCTCAATCTATTCCACAAGAAACAGTGGCTTGGTTGCAGTGAACATTCCTCTGTCTGTTCTGCTGCAGACCACTTAGAGCAGAAAGGGTTTCACCTCAATCTGGCATGCCTGGCCTTCATACAAAGGGGTTGCTAGGGACAGGAAGGTCCTCTTATCAGAAGTAGCTGCATTGAAAGTAACTTTCCTGCCTTCAGATGGAGCCCCAGCTTTAAGACGTTCTAAAAATGGGTTTCTTGCTTTCTGCCAAAGAGATGAAAGTTATCTGCAGTTTTTAACTTACCACTGTATTTTACACCAGCAGTCTCTATGTGGAAAGCTTTTAAATTTGTCTGAAACAATGGAAAACTGTTGTCAAGATAGTCATCAAAATTAGGTCTCATCCTCTTCAAAGACGAATATTCAAAGACGAATATTCAAAGATTTGGCAGACGAACGTAATCTGAAATATAGTGATTTACTTCTCCATACCAAAAATATGCTGGCTCAGTAAGAGAAAAGTACTTCAACGTTTCCACAAGGTTTTACCAGCTATCAAACTATTTCTGCAGGAAATAAGAGAATAGCCTGTTGGCATATATTGAAGATGCTCTCTGGCTCATGCATTTTGCTTTTTTAATTGACTTAACAGAAAAACTAAATGAGTTAAATTTGAAATTGTAGGGTAAGGACAAAGATATTGCTGAAGTGATATCTGAAGTGAATTCTTTTATAGAAAATTTGTGTGTATGGGAGTGCTGTCTTAAGATGGGCGAGTTAAGACACTTTCTAACGCTAAAGACCCAGGTAGAAGAATGTGAAACAACTTATGATGGTGAATGTTAATCAAATATGATCTCCACTTTGAAGGAAGATTTTAATAACCGGTTTTCAGATTTTAAAAAGATTTCTGTTGTAACTCAGTTTGTATCTTTCCCCTGGGCTAACCTCGAACTATTGAATCTATCTTCTTAAATTGAAAATGTTTTTGACATAGATGGAGCAGCTATTGAACTGGAAATAATATCATTAACACTTTCGCTGCGGCTGACGCTATCCTACATTGAGCGCGGACGCTTATAAGCGTCAGCTGCAGCGAAAGTGTTAAAAAAGATTTGTTTCTTGAAACTGTTCTGGAACCTAAAAATTGTTGGCATCTAATTCATCAGGAGAAATATCCTGAATTAGTTAATGTTGCACTTAGAATAAAGGCCTTGTTTCTTTCAACTTAATTGTGCGAATCACTATTTTCGGATATGAATTTCTTTAAAAATAAACACAGAATTACGCTGACAGACGAACACTTGGACTATTGTATTTTTTTTTTAAGTGTAACAAGTTATACATTAGCTATCAGTGACATTGTTAAGAGAACATCTCCTCAAGTTTCACATTAAATGTGAGTTATAAATATTTGTAAAATATTATTAAATAAAATGTTGTTTTAAACAACTAGTGAACATTTAAAAGTTTTATTGTTAAATATAGTTGTTTTACAATACTGAAAACACTAAAAATGTAGCAATCATAGTGTTTTTAAAAGTAGATCACTACAGTACGGTGGTACGAAATAGTAGATTGCGAAGAGTGTTTCCATTCATAATGGCATGGCTATTCCTATTAGTTTTAGCAATTTTTGATCTTTATTCTTTACCTCTATTTTTGTCACAATTTGGTCCCCCTCAGGGTTTGACCTCCACCACAAAATTAGAGTTACCAGTGTGAGCCATTTGGGAAAGAACTCTGGACCTATCAACTATGGCGTGGATCCCATCACTTTCTTTCACACATTCCTCCCCGCCATAGCCTCCTACCCCTGTTAGGTCCTCGGCGTGTGTAGCCGGCTGTGTGGGGGTGCTGTTATATACCCTTATGGCTGAGTCCCTTGGCAACACAGGGATCACACTCTGGTACCAGAGCTGTAACCAACCTCCCCATGCAGGCAAAGGAGTCGATACCTGTCCTCGTGGGGTATCAGGACTCCCGGCAATGGACATTGTGGCATGTGGCCTTTGCTGTGGTTGGGTGGTGCCCATGGGTAGAACCCCAGATTGCAGTGGGTGATGCCAGGTTGTCATTCCTCACCATGAAATATGTGAAATTAGAAAATGCTTACAAGCTTCTGTATAGGGATTTTCTCTGACAAGATTAGTTCTTTCACAGCAAAACATACATCTTCTCCTCTTGTATGGCCTTTCAAAAGAATTACTTTCAAAAGTTCTTCTTTGACAGTAAAGTTTTTAGAAACCAACCTTACAAAAACTAGCAACTGAGTAGTATCTGTTGCATCATTATACTCGTCCAATTGCAATTTTCACTGTTCTTTACGAAAGTTAAGCAACTCGATGGCAGTCATTATTTCAGACTTATTCTTGAAATTATTAAATAACTCATTAGCAGCTTCTCGAAATGCTTCTTTTAAGAATTCACCGTTTTCGAAGAGTTTCCTCCTTTTCGCCAGTACATATGAAATACAATACGATGCAAGGGTGGCAGCAACACTTATCTACTGGTTTTGTGAACATATTTTATTGAACACTTAACTGATTTTTAAGTTTCTTGATTTTTTCTTTTCTCAGTTCACGGGAGACAGGAAAATTGGCATTCACACTTGAGTGCATAGTTCTGAAATGTATCTCGATGTTTTTTTCACAATTGCAATCTTAGCTTGGTACAATAAACACATGTACCATTTCTTAGCACTATGGAAAATATAGTATTCCCATTCAGAATGAAAATAATAAACTTAACGTTTTTTAAATATGGTATTCATTATGTGTTAAGTGTCATTGCATTAAAGACGTTATTTATATCTTGGTACAAATCACGTTCAAATATAGTCACATTCTATCCCATCCACACATTAAAAAAATACTGATGTTTGTAGTTTGCGGTAAGAACACCAAAGAAGTTCATATTCTAACAAGCATGAACGGCAAGAGCAACGAGCTAATATTAAAGTTCTTTGGGCAGAAGGCACGAATCCACGTCTTTGCACTAAACTCACCGCCTACTACGTAAATGTACCGAACTATACTACACATTGCACAAAGATGAATGGAAATAGTGGAGACATGACTTTTCATTGTTGTTGTTGTTGTTGTCGTCGTCATCATCGTCGTCGTCTTCAGTCCGGAGACTGGTTTGATGCAGCTTTTCACAATATGCTATCCTGAGCAAGCCTCATCAACTCCACATAAGAACCACAACCTACATCTGTGTGAATCTGCTTACTGTATCCATCTCTCGGTCCTCCTCTGTGGTTTTTACCTCACACACTTCCCTCCAACACTAAATTCACAATTCCTTGATGTCTAAGAATGTGTCCTACCAACTGATCCCTTTGTTTAGTCAAGGTATGCCAGAAATTCCTTTTATCCCCGATTCTGTTCAGTACCTCCTCATTAGTTACGTGATCCACACACCTAATCTTTAGCATTCTTCTGTAGCACCACATTTCAAAAGCCTCTATCCTCTTCCTGTCCACACTGTTTATCATCCATGTTTCACTCCCACACAAGGCAACACTCCACACAAAGGCGTTCAGAAAGCATTTCCTTAGGTTTAAATCAATATTCGACGGTAACAAATTTTTCTTTTTCAAGAACGCTTTTCTACCCATTGCCATTCTGCATTTTATATCCTCTGTACTGCGACCATCATTTGATTAGATTAGATTAGTTTTTCGTTCCGTAGATCAATGTTGAGGAGATCCTCGTGGATGTGGAACATGCCAAGAAACAAAATTTACAAGTTGAATAATAGATGAATATTAGATAATACTAACAATATAAATACAGATACATACATTTTTAAGTTTTTTTATTATTTTTATTTATTTATTTTATAATATAATAATATAATATAGTATGAGTACACGCATCATTTGGTACAATTTAGAAATTCACTAATGGAGCAGAAGGAGTTGGCCACTAAAAGTCTTTTAGGTTCCTCTTAAACTAATCTTTATTTGTAGCTAAATTTTTTATACTTGATGGTAAATTATTGAAAATGTGTGTTCCTGAGTAGTGGACCCCTTTTTGAACTAAAGTAAGTGCTTTTAAATCCTTGTGTAGATCATTTGTATTCCTAGTATTGTATGTATGAACTGAGCTGTTTGTTGGGAAAAGGGATATATTATTTATGACAAATTTCATTAAGGAATAAATATACTGAGAGGCAGTAGTTAATATACCAAGTTTTTTGAAGAGGCTTCTACAGTAAGTCCATGAATTTACTCCACATGTATTAAACGCTTTTGGACTCTGGAGTCTTTTGACTGACAAAGAGTTACCCCAAAATATTATACCATATGATATTATGGAATGAAAGTATGCAAGATTTGTTATTTTCATGTCTCCTATGCCTGATAACACTCGTACTGAAAATACAGATTTGTTGAGTCGTTTATGCAGTTCTGTGGTGCGCTCCTCCCAACTAAATTTATTATCAAGCTGTAATCCCAGGAATTTAATACTGTCAACCTCTTCTATCTGCTCTTCATCATACTTAATGCATATGCTGACGGGAAATCGCTTACATGTTCTAAACTGCATATAGTGTGTCTTTTCAAAGTTTAATGACAATGAGTTGGCTTTAAACCATTTATTAATGTTCATGAAAATATCATTAGCAGACCTTTCTATCACTATCCTTGACATATTCTTTATTGCAATACTTTTATCATCTGCAAACAAAACGAACTCTGCTTCTGGAAGGTAACTGATGAGAGGTCATTAATGTATACAAGAAAAAGCAATGGCCCTAAGATGAATCCTTGTGGGTCACCACATGTAATTTCTTCCCAATCCGATGATGACTGTTGGCTTAATTCACTAGTCACTTGCACTGACACCCTTTGTTTCCTGTTAGTGACGTACGACTTGAACCATTTTGCAGCATTTCCCGTGACCCCATAGAATTCTAATTTACTTAAAAGGATGCTATGGTTCACACAATCAAATGCCTTTGACAAATCACAGAAAATACCTGCTGCTTGCAATTTATTATCTAATGAATTAAGTACATTCTCACTGGAAGTGTAAATAGCCTTCTCGTTATCAGAACCTTTCAGAAATCCAAACTGTGTTCTAGACAATATGCCATTTGTGGTTAAGTGGTTGAGAAGCTGCTTGTACATTATCTTTTCTATAATTTTGGAGAATACTGGCAAAAGTGAAATGGGTCTGTAGTTTGATGGTGTCTCTTTATCCCCCTTCTTGAAGAGAGGTTTAATATCAGCATATTTTAGCCAATCAGGAAATGTTCCCATTATAATAGACTGGTTACACAAATAACTTAAAATTGTTCAAAATTCACAAGAACACACTTTTAATTAACTTTGTCGGTATTTCATCGTAACCACTGGAATTCTTTGTTTTTAAAGATTTTATTATGGAAGTTATTTCTTGTGGTCAAGTGACTGAAATATTCATGTGTGTGAAGTTATTTGTAAATGCTAGTTTCAAATATTCAAGGGCATTATTTACTGACCCAGACAATCCCATACTATCAGTAACAGATATAAAGTACTTGTTAAATAGATTTGCCACACTATGCCCATCAGTTACTAATGTCTCAGCTACTCTTAATCCTACCTGCTCTTGTTCCTTTCTGGTTCTACCAGTCTCCTCTTTCACTATAACCCATATTGTTTTTATTTGGTTTCCTGATGTTGCTATCTTCTTCTCATAGTGCAATTGTTAGGTGTATGAATAACTTTTTTTTAATATTTTACAGTATTCCTTATATTTAGCTAAATCGTCGTCATTGCAGCTACTCTTGGATGATAGATACATTTTCCTTTTTGTCTTACATGAAATCTCTATTCCTCGTGTAATCCATGGTTTTATCATAGACTTCTGTTTAATTCGAGTTATTTTAGAGGAAAACAGTTTTCAAACATGATACTAACATTATTAATGAATATGTTATATTTTTCATTTATGCCATTAGCACTATATACATCTTTCCAGTTCATGTCTTTGATGAGTTTTCTAAAATTTTCAATTTTTGGTGGGTTGACTACTCTCCTGTATGTACATTTTGCAGTCTTCATAATCTGTTTAGAATCTATACCTAAAACAAAGAGCTGCATATCATGATCTGATAGGCCATTTATTATTGGTATGATTTTGTTCCTCTGATTTGTCTATAAAAATATTATCAATTGCTGTCCTACTACCCAAGTAACAAAACTTATCTACCTCCTTTATTGTTTTGTTACCTAATCTAATTCCTTCAGCATCACCTGGTTTTCTTAGACTGCACTCCATTGCCCCAGTTTTGCTCTTGTTTATGTTCACCTTATATGCACCTTTCATATTATATGCACATGACATTAGTGGCTGAAAAATACCAACCGGAAGTGCCTGTAATTTGACAGACAGAAGTCTAGTATCTGTGTCTTCAAGATCTTAGAGTAGGCTATGCAACGCAAAGTGACAACTTAGAATGTAAACAAAGCAGACGATCATGCCATTTTGTGTTGACACTCGGCTTGTGTTTACCTCAGTCTGTCGATTACTCGCGAAATAGCTTGGTGTTTCTATACGTATTCCTTAATTTTCTTCACTGTCCGAGTGAAAAATAACTGTTTCACAGACAGTACGGATCTTTCAGTGACTATTCAACTACTTTTTTTTCTAATAAATACCTATTCAATAATGACATTCTTTAAATCATGTACCCTGCAACAATCTATGTTGTACACAAAGCCTGCAGGCTTCTGTCTCAGGGTTTTCAGACCACGTTTTTTTTATTTTGCAACTGACGTTTTCCTACCACCAATTCAGACTTTAGAGATACTGTAAATTATTATCCCAAAGACACTGGTTTTTATTAAATTATTTAAAACGACAGGCCTGTTTCGGCGTAAGTAACATTTGTGCACTGTTCTTGCTTCAAGTGCTGGAAGAAAGTCGACTGGTTGCTTTCGCTATTACGAACATGCTCTCGAAAACAAATTATAAAGCTTCTTCCAGCCTAACCTATATAAAATTTTTTGCATTGCTTACACTGAATTTTATAAATTCCGGGATTTAAGTATGTGGATGGTTTTACTTGTTCCGAGTGCAGTAGGGTTCTAAGATTATGCAGAATTTGATATGTGAATTTTATGTTAGTGCATTTCATTATATTATTAATTTTGTGAGATATTGTTCCTAGATAGGTGGTCAGAATATATACACATTTTTCTTTTTTAGGTGTTTCTCTAGATAGTGTGATTTTTCTACGAGTGATTGGTTCTATGGGTTTAGTGTGTTTATTATATATGCAAACCTGCCAGCTTTTGAAAACGGCTATCAGTAAAAATCATGCAGGACAAAAAGTATGATGCATGCCAACATACCACAGTTTCATGAAAATAACAATACTTTTGGGTTACAAAATACAATAGTTCATACTTTAAATAGGATTCTTGAGTGAAATCATATCCACTTATATCATATGCCAACGTTTCTAGATGTATGCAACAATCGAGAAGAAATCCATGGAAAGTTGCAGCTGGTGAGGTGGAGCATACATAACAAGACTTCCCCAATAAAGTTTGCATATATGCTATAGTTGAAAAAGGCTTTACACAATAAAACTAGTATAACTTAACACAGGCAAGATATAACACACACTGCAAATCACATGCTAGTTCGACTTTGAATTCATATTTGTGACCTCCTTAGGTTCCTGCGAGATGTGTCAAGGAAATGTTTTATCTTACCAGGTACCAGAACTATCGCTCTCCAAAATAGAAGGACTTGGTAGATTCATTGGACATGGATGATTTGAAGTCTGTTCTATTTTTCTTCACAAGGTTGATATGTTCACATTTTGCATTGCTTTGGTCTGTGGTGAGAATAGAGAGCACAACTCAAGGATAACCGTATTTCTAGAAAAGTCCACGAATTCTTCGTATTGGTGTCCAATGGGAATCATCTGTCAGACCTTGATTTGCAACCAAAAAGTGAATGTAAGTGAAGAGCTGTGAAGTGTGCCTGTAGTTTTACTCCCTTCTTCGCGTAACAAGATACGAAACGTTTCCAACGATAAACAGATGCATGAAAGTCATTTATCTTCCATTTTGTCCAAACTTGAGTGCAAAGTAGTCACAGGCAGTACGAACAAACGTACTTCCTCATTGATGAAAAGAAAATGAATTTTTCTGTATTGTGGAGATCGATCACTGTGTTCTAGGTCTGAACGTCAACAACTAACCAATGATCACTTCTTTGAGTTTGCGATGAAGAGCCTGTTGAAACCTAAGATTAACATGGAAGAACTGTTATTCCGGCTTTAAATTCAACTACAATGACCAAGCAAACATCACACTCTTAAAAGCATCAATCGTATGATAGAACTTATTATCCATTATCGATTGTATGGAAGTGGAGTGATTATCAAATGTGAAAGTTTCAAATTTTTGCCCCCAATACCACAGTCCATCAGTAAAACCATAAAATACTGCAATTTCCGTAAATTTTACGGATAAACGGTAAAGTTGGCAGGTACCTATATGTAATTGAGTATTTTAGGGTCAAAATCGTTTCGTTTTGTAATATATTGAAGGATTTGTATCTATAGCATTTTGTTCAAGAGGAAGGTTAATTAAACGGTTGATCACAGCTTGAAAATACACAAACTTTTGTGATCTAAGGTGACACTAATTTGAATTTATACTGTTATCTGTTGTTGTTGGCTTTCAGTAAATCTCGAATTTGTGTGTGTAATTAAGATTTTTTATGGTTAGGTGTAAGTAGTTTATGGCTTTATTGCTTTCTAATTCCATAGTGAATTTTATTTTAGGGTGTAGACTGTTGAGGGCTTTGTGTATTTGCTGAATGTCCCTATTATGTGCAGCAATCAACATTGTCATCAACATAACAGTAATAGTATCTGATTTTAGAAGTTATTGGGTTTACTATAGGAAAGAATTTTTCTTCCAAATTGTTTAAGAAAATGTCAGCAATTAGCCCTGCAATGCTGCATCCCATTGCTACACCATCTGTTTGGGTATAAAATTTATCATTAAATTGAAAGTAATTTTGTTTTAGAATTAAATAATAATATATGGTTAATCATTTCCATACTGGTAATGAAACATCCTATTGCCATACCAATAAGACCAGATATGCTCTATATAATAGCAAAGAAATAATTGCATTGTAAACTTGTAATATCGCTGGCATATCTGCCAAAATAGCTGTCAAACATCGACAACATAAGAATTATTTTTAAAAAATTATATATACAGCTATATAAGAACTATAACAACAATTCTTTTACACACGTAAATAAGAACATATACATATAAGAGAAGCAGCGATCTTACAAGGATAAGAAGAGCTACCAATGTATGTATAAAGTACAATTATCGTCTTAAATTAAATAGTATACTAAGGACAACACAAACATCCATGCCCGAGGGAGGATTCGAAACCCCGACTGTTGCGGCGATGCAGACTGACTGGTGCGCCGCACACCGCTCGGCCACTGCGGCCAGATTAATGATCCCACCAATGAATAATGTCTACTGTCAAGTCTCAAACACAGAAATATTTATCCTTCTCAGTGTACTTTGTTAACTGATGTCATCCATCTGAAAAGATTATTACATTTACAATGGTTTGTTATTGGGATAGTATTCCCCTAAACAAACATTTGGAAATCGTCACATATTTGGAAATCGTCACATATTTGGAAATCGTCACATATTTGGAAATCGTCACATATTTGGAAATCGTCACATATTTGGAAATCGTCACATATTTGGAAATCGTCACATATTTGGAAATCGTCACATATTTGGAAATCGTCACATATTTGGAAATCGTCACATATTTGGAAATCGTCACATATTTGGAAATCGTCACATATTTGGAAATCGTCACATATTTGGAAATCGTCACATATTTGGAAATCGTCACATATTTGGAAATCGTCACATATTTGGAAATCGTCACATATTTGGAAATCGTCACATATTTGGAAATCGTCACATATTTGGAAATCGTCACATATTTGGAAATCGTCACATATTTGGAAATCGTCACATATTTGGAAATTACTATCCAAGTAACTGTTTCGTCCTTTGCTTTATAATCAGTTGTAAATGTAAATAAAACAGAGAAATGTAGAACTAACTTTTAATACATTCAGAGAAGTTCAATTAAAATGTAAAGATGAAAATAAAAATGTATAAGATGACATGATCCGAACCTACAACTGCACATGTTACAAATTACGAATCCACAACACTAACCATTGCGCTACAATCACATATGCTCGAACAGACTATAAGAATATTTATAGCTAAACTTAAATAGTTATGTTGTTCATTTGTTACAAACTACTATTGATTTGTTAGGTAAGCGTTTTCATGACTACTCTTAAAGACATCATAATGGCACACTGCAATTCATCATTTCTGAATAAGCTGAATTTAAAATGGCTCCCATCACATCATGCTAAAGATTGTACCCGTGCTGTGTATACTCTCTGGTCCAAAATGGAAGTGGTATTTTTCCGCCACTAACATATACTCTACTGGCAAACAGATAGCGGCTGATAGAACTAATGTGAGAAACACAGTTTTATAGAATCAAGCAACCAGCTCCACACGATTGTTAACAGATAAAACCAACTTGTGTCGGATGAGCAGATTTTCAATGCTACAAAAAAAAAAAAAAAAAATTGTCAATTTTATTGAAAAATTTTTCTTCTGCACTCTCAGTACTCGCACGATCTACTAAATAAGCACTCTCGATCTACCGGTAGATCGCGATCGACATGTTGCCGACCCCTGACCTAGAGACAGGAGGGGGGGGGGGAGATTAGGACAGGGAGGAGTGGAACTGGAAGAGGTAATGCAGCTTTCGGGAGGAAGATGGAAGACTGCAATGACTTGGGGATCCACCCACGCCACACACATACCCACAATATAACAGTTTCTACGACGAAACCCTGTCAAGTAATTCGACAGAAAACCAAAAGAAATTCTGGTCATAAACAAAGTATACTAGTGACAAAACACAATCAATACCTTCACTACATAATATCAATAGTGATTCTACTGATGACAGTACTACTAGAGCAGACTTGATAAAAGCAGCTTTTGAAAATTCCTTCAGCAAAGACAACGATGCAATTACTCCAAAATTCAAAACAAGAACAGGTGGCAACTTAAATCACTGAACAAAAGCAAAGCTCCATACCTATCTATCTTATACAACTGCTTGCCGAGTGAAAGGTCCACACCCAAAGACTAGAAAGCTACACAGGTGACATATTCAAGAATGGCAATAAGAGTGAGCCACAAAATTACAGGCTTGTTATCACTGCAGCAGGATTTTAGAACATATACTTTCCTCAAACATTATGATCTACTTCGAAGGGAACAACCTATTGACCCATAGTCAACATGGATCAGAAAGTATCATTCTTGTGTAAACAACTAGCTGTTTACTCACATGAAGTGATGAGTATATCCACAAGGGCTCTCAAATCAATCCATACTTGTAGTTATCCAGAAGGCTTTTGACAATGTACATCACTTGTGACCTCTAATCGATTTGTGTGCTTGTGGAATATCACCACAGTTGTGCGACTGGATTCATAATTTCCTGTCAGAAATGACACAGTATGTAGTAACTGACAAAGTTGTCAAGTAAAGCAGAAGTGATATCTAGCGTTCCCCAGGGAAGTGATATACGATCCCTACTGTTTCTTATCTATAAAAATCGAAGAGGGATACCGAGGGAAAAATACAGTAGGCAGATTCAAAAGGATGTAGGTTGCCGAACTTATTCTCAGATGTAGAGACTTGCACAGGTCAGGGTAGCGTGAAGAGCTGTATCAAACTAGCCTGTGAACTGAAGACCACAACAACAACAACAACAACAACTGTTCCTTATTTTCATAAATGATTTAGGAGAAAATCTGAACAGCTCTCTTACAATTTTTGCAGAAATGATCCAAGAGCTGGGTTGGAAATCATTAAAAGAAATTAATTATTTGTTGTGGTGAGATCTATTTGAGAAATTCATTACATTCACTTTTTCTTCTGAGTAAGAGCACTTTTTGTTACCATCGACTTATATAGTGAGACAAGATGATCATAACAAAATGTGAGAAATCAGATCAAAAACAGGAAGATTCAGTTGTTCCTTTTCCCCCCACAGCCTATTAGAGTATGGAATGGTAGAGAAATATGCTAAAAGTGATTCAATGAACCCTCTGCCATACAGTTAAATGTGATTTGCAGAGTAATTATGTAGACATATATTTGCCTCGGTTGTGGTTGTTCTTGGATGGTCAAATCTTGGTTCATCCATAACATATCCATGTTCCTCAAATCTACATCTTATGATGTACACTGTTTATGTAGATCAGACGTAGGCAACAATTCGTAATTTGCGCTGGTCTGATTCACTAACTTAATTTCGCTCGCAGGCCACCTAGTCTTGTGGAGTAACACACCAATATAATTTGTATATAAATTGTGCCTTCTCACTGACACTCAGCATCAACAACAAATTATGCCTTAAAACAAGTGTTACACACACACACACACACACACACACACACACACACACACACACACTTCTACAGGTGAGATAGAAAACAATCACAGGCCACATCCAGCCTGCGAACTGCTGGTTGCCCACCCATGATGTATATGCATCTCTCAGATCATGCTTTCACTAGTTCCATTATTGTCTTAATTTTGTTTGTCATTACATTGTATACAAACTTTAAAAGCATAATTATCACTATTTGGTGGTAACAACAGGTTAAAACCTCTGACTGTACCATATCTTGCAGTTACTTTTGCACGATCCTGCATGTGTTACTCTTTATCTAATGGTCACTTAAAATAGATATTAAGTACATAGGTAACTGTTCATCCATGTTTGTGTCTAATTCTTCAGAACAAATAAAATCCAGGTTGTTGTTGTTGTTGTTGTTGTTGTTGTTGTTGTTGGTATTTTATAGGGGATTAAACTGCTAAGTCATCAATCCCCAGTTCCTAGCGAAGATATTTCATTGTAAAACAAACAAAAGAACATGTGGCACTTAACACACAGAAGGGAAATGCACAAGGAGTACAGATAGACAATGAACATTTCACTGACAACACAGATGAGGAAAACACAAAACAGACAAACCGAGTTTTTAACCGAATGAAAATATTTCAGCAGACTACCACGACTGCCTGATCACTGGGATAGTAAAGGGTGAGCCAGTCATGCTGTAAACATTAAAAGCCTCCAGTTAGTCTACAAAAAATCTGACAACTTAAAAGCACTGGAGTTGGACAAAACTGAGAATCAGGCTAAAGCACTCTCCATTAAATGGAATGATAAAAACCACCTGGGCAAATACAACATAAAAACAGAGTTAGTCATAGAGGCCTCGTCACCTGAAACTTAAGGGACCATACTTGGTAGATTAAAAGACTGCTGCAAGGCGGCTAAAATGGGAGGTCCAACAGTATATGGACCATTGTCACCACAGTGACACTTGCGCAACATCTCACGGCAAAGTAAATAGCCTTGGATCAACCATGTATGCCCAACACGTATGTTCAAGACCTCGAGCAATAACGACCAGCTCTGCAGTAAAGGCAGTACTCCCATAGGGATGGGAATGCTGTTCGATATAGTGACCATGAATATAATAGGATGTACACATGGACAAGGAAATAAAATTCCCAGTTTTTCCCCCGCATTTCCCGGGTAACAAGTAAAATTTTTCCCATGTGAAAATACAATTTTTTCCCAAGTGAACTGCGCTTATTCTATTATACTTGGCTTAGCACAGTAAAACTTACCAATTATTTAAAAGTTTAATGTGTTGTACACCACCGTACAACTTCCTATTGTTAAAATGCACTTACAATGTAGTCATTCCCCCCACCCCACCCTCTCCCTACTCCACCGCACTCTCTCGTGACTTTTCGATGTTGGTAATGGCGCCACAATTTATGGGAATTGAGAAAGGGCAATTCCTGTTTTATAAATGAAATTTGCATATATTTTACTTTTTTCATGATGACACTAATGTAATTTATGAGAAGGTCATTTAACATACTTTCTTTGTTTTGTAAAACACTTCGCAGTTTTGTACAAATAGGTTACGATTTTTGTATATGTTGTTTAGTTGTAACCCAATACAACAGCTTTAACTGCTTTTCAAATGTATTTGGCTGTTTTCTTTGATTATGTCATGATTTTCGATTAAGTCGTTATGGCATGAACCTTATAAAACTAGAAATGTATGAACAGAATGCATAATTATTTATAAACTCCTGATTGTCAATCTTCACTTCCCATTATTTTTTACGGATAATTAAACTTTATGCCATCATTTTTGCATAATGTGTTATCTATCTAATGAAGAACTAAGACAAATACCATAAAATAACCTTGAAACTTAGTCTTTTTAGCGTGTGTTACCCTTTAAGAGAGATCAAACTATAAATGTGCCAGTAAAATGTTTAATAATGGTATAAATGGCACGTTTTCAGAGCCCTAAAATTCTCTAAGTGGCTGGTCCCCAAAGCATTATTTTGAATTAGAGTCAACCATCCCATGTTTAAGAAATTCATAGCACTTTCTCACTATTAATGCAATTCTAATTGTGTAAAATGCCATTTACTTTGAAAGTATAGCTTCTCCACTATTTTTACCCACAACCTACAAAAAAACACTAACAGATGAAATATTACACTCAGTGACAACAATTTGTTTTGAAGTGCTGCATACTCTCCATCCTGATGCTTTTTGCACACTCTGCTTTCAACAGATCCTTTTGGGCTATGTTTACTGTGTTGTTGTTGTAAATAGTGCCTTTTCCCTGATGGCTCTGAGCGTCCCAATGAATTCGCCTCCAAAATGCTTACACCGGCCCAGTCAAAGTACTCTCAAATAGAAAAAGAAGCTATGGGAATTGTGTATGTTCTTAAGAAATTCTATGTCTTCCTGTACAGTACGAAATTTCATCTAGTGACAGATCACAAGTCTCTGGTGTCCCTCTTCAACCCCTTGGCCCAATGACTGAACAAAGCTGCACAAAGGCTTCAGCGCTGGGCTTTGTTTCTTTCTCGTTTTCACTATGAGATCCATTTCCGCCCCACAGCAAAACATGCAAATGCTGACGCATTGATCCATTTGCCAATTGGACCGGTTGCTGCTTTTGATCACTATGAACATTTGTGATGATGAGGTGCAGCAGATGGTCAAGGGATTCCCCCCTCACTTCCGACCGCCTTGCTGCAGCAGTGGCATCAGATCCGGTGTTTCATCTACATCTACATAGATACTATGCACATCACATTTAAGTGCCTGGCAGAGAGTTCATTAAGCACTTTCATAACCTTTCTCTACATTTCCATTCTCTAATAGCACACGGGAAGAAAGAACACCTAAACCGTCCCATTTTCGATCTGATTTCTCTTATTTCATTGGGACAGTCATGTCTCCCTATGTAGGTTGGTACTAACAAAATATTTTCACATTCAAAAGTAAAAGTCAGTGATTGAAATTTTGCAAATAGATTTCGCCACAACGAATAATGTTCTTTCAATGATTTCCACCTCAAATTGCGCAACATTTCCATGACGCTTTCCCCCTACAACATGATAAAACTAAATGAGTTGCAGTTCTCTGAACTTTCTCAATGTCCTCCGTCAACCCCACCCGGTGAGGAACCCACACTGGGCAACAGGAGAGGATGCATAGGTCTGATGTAGGTTGTCTCTTTGTTGGAGCTGTTGCATCTTCGAAGCATTCTGCCAATAAAACTTTATCTTTGGTTCGCCTTCCCCACAGTATTTTCTGTGTGTTCTCTCCAGTCTAAGTTATTCATAATTGTAACTCCTAGGTATTTGGCAGAATTTATGACCTTAAGGTCTGACTGATTTGTTGTGTAATTGAAGTTCAGTGGATTTCTTTTAGTGGTCATCTGTATTACTTCACACTTTTCATTATTTAGTGTTAATTGGCAATTTTCACACCATGTAGAAATTTTGTCTAAATCGCTTTGCAGTTGCTTCTGATCGTAACCAATAAACAACAGCATAACCCGTGAACAGTCTAAGGGAGCTATTCAGATTGTATCCTAAATCGTTTATAAACACAAGGAAGAGTAGGGGCCCTATAACGCTTCCCTGGGGAATGCCAGATATCACTTCCATTTTACCCAATGACTTACCGTCAATTACTACAAACTGTGTATTTTCTGATAGGAAATCGTGAATCCAATCGCACAACTGGGACGATATACGGTAAACACGCAATTTCATTAGAAGTCGCTTGTGAGGTACAGTGTCAAAAGCCTTCTGGAAATCCAGAAATGTAGAATCAATTTGAGATCCCTTGTTTACCACTTTATGTGAATAAATGGCAAGCTGTGTTATGCAAGAGCAGTACTTTCTAAATCCGTGTTGATTATTGGTTAATAGGTTGTTCTCTTCGAGGTAGTTCATAATGTTCAAACAAAGTATATGTTCCAAAATCCTACAGCAAATCAACGTTAATGAGAGGGGCCTGTAATTTTGGGGATCACTCCTATTGCCTTTCTTGAATATTGGAGTGACCTCGGCAACTTTCCAGTCTTTCGGTACGGATGTTTCACTGAGTGAGCGGTTGTATATGATAGCTAAGTATGGAGCTATTGCATTAGCATACTCTGAGAGGAATCTAGTTGGTATACAATCTGGTCCATAAGATTTGTTTTTGTTTAGTGACATGTTTTACTACTCCAGAAACATCTACTTCTAAATTTCACATGCTGGCAGTTGTTTTTGGTACGAATTCTGGAGTGTTTAATTCGTCAAAAAGTGCGTTATGTTCAATACAGGTGGATGGAGTCTCCTCCTCGGGGGGACATCAGGGCACACAACTGCTGAGGTCTTTAGCGCCCAACACTGTCCATAGTAAAATCGAACCGGGGTTAGAACTTAAATGCCTTCACCATATTTGCACGATGTATAAAAAGTAAAACACTGTCAGCAGAATGCTAATCATCAGCTAAAATATCAGACATTTCAAATGGCAAACACAGATCATGATGGAGACGATTAAAAAATGTACATTGCACTAAAAGGTGGTATACAGTAAAAGGTTCATCACAGTGTTCACATAAGGGAGCAGGATCACCACGAAGTAAATACTGGTGGCTATAACGGCAGTGGCCAATATGAAGCTGGGCAAGGACAATCTCCTCTCAACGAGAGGGTCGAGATGACGTTGACCAAAGATCAGGCACAGTTTTAATGGCCCGCAATTTGTTCCCTGACAGGGATGACCAATGTAAAAACCAACGGGAGATGATACACCACAAGACACCAGCGCAAAGGTCATCAGAGCTAGTAGAAAAGGTAGATAGCTGAGGAAGGAGAACTGCCTCCTTGGCAGCCGTATATCTGCAGACTCATACCCCAACACTCCTACGTGGCCAGGGAATCACAGTAACGTCACAGTAGTTCCGCTCGCTGACAGAGAGGTAAGACAATTGCGGATGCTTTGTACCAGGGGATGGACAGAGTATAGCGTGCGGAGGCTCAAAAGAGCAATCTGAGAGTCCGAGCAAATGACACTCTTATTGAGCGAGTTTCGCCGGACATATTGGGTGGCTTGATATAATGCATACAGCTCAGCTGTAAATATGGAATTCCACTCAGGGCGACGATATTTAAATGAGGTGTTGCCAAGCACAAAGGCACACCCAACACCCTGGTCTGTCTTTGAGCCATCAGTGTAGATGAAGAAATTGTCATCAAACTTGAACCAGAGTGCGAGAAATTCTCTCCGGTAAACAAAACTAGGTGTGGAGTCCTTTGGAACAGAATGAAGGTCCAAGTTTATATGGACTTCAGGGTTTAGCCACAGCGGAGAGGTGCTCTCTCCAGTCGAGAAAATAGCAAGCATTGTAATGCCGATCTGGCCAAGTAACGAACGCAAGCGTACTCCAGGTCGTAGCAGAGCAGACTGGCACACGGCAAAGAGACCGTCAAGTGAGTCATTAAAGAAAACTGCGTATGTTGGGTGTCCTCGCATGGATGACAAACAGCTAGCGTAACGGGTAAGCAGGAGTGCCCGACGGTAAGAAAGGGGTAGTTCGGCGGCCTTGGCATAGAGGCTCTCAACGAGGCTAGTGTAAAATGCAACCGTCGCCAAACGGATCCCTTGGTGGTGGATTGTGTTTTTTTTTTTTTTTTTTTTTTTTTTTTTTTGGTGGTTTTAGGGCGCACAACTTCTACGGTCATTAGCGCCCAGACAAGAACATAGATTCGCTAGATCTCAAAAAAAAAAAAAAAAAAAAAAAAAAAAAAAAAAAAAATTGATGACTGTCAGAACATCAAGAAGAGGCTAAAAACGAAAGATAAAAGACAATTAAAAGGGTTAAATATCCTTTGATAAGTTGGCCAAGTTGATAAAACGCAAAACTCGAGCAGCTGCTCGTGTGTCATCAGCTAAAATTTCCTCCAGAGTAGACGGAAAGTAAAGGGCTACACGGAGATGATTAAAATTAACACAAGACAGTAAGACATGTCGCACTGTCAGCAGTTCACCGCAGGAGCACAGCGGTGCAGGGTCGGCGGATAGCAAGTGACGGTGGCTGAAACGGCAGTGACCGATCCGCAACCGGGCCAGGATGACCTCCTCCCGCCGAGAGAGGCGTGAGGAGGTCCTGCAAGCGGTCGGGATCGGTTTTACAGTTCTCAATTTATTGTTGTACAGTGAAAACCACGCACTGTGCCATGACAACACGATACTCCGGTGAAGAGCCAGTTGAACATCGTCCGATGGGACGCAAAAGGTAGCCATGCGAGGCAAAAGAGCTGCGGCCTTGGCTGCTATATCGGCGGTCTCATTCCTGGGCACTAATGATGGGAACAATCGAATGGAAACAATCGATTCATTCGGTTGTTGGAAAAAAATCAATCATTCGGTTGTAGTTTCTCGTATCGGTTGAATTATTCATTCATTCTTCCGAGTGAAACCAGTCGGTGGGACCAACCGAATGAAACAACCGATTCAGTCGGTTGGACTATTCATTCGTTCTTTTGAGTGAAACCAGTCGGTGGTGCC
Source organism: Locusta migratoria (assembly GCA_026315105.1). NCBI lineage: Eukaryota > Metazoa > Arthropoda > Insecta > Orthoptera > Acrididae > Locusta > Locusta migratoria. The sequence continues at coordinate 768,784,251 of CM048755.1, forward strand.
AACTGAATACAAAAAATCGATGCAGTCGGTTGGACTACTCATTCCTTCTTTTGAGTGAAATCAGTCGCTAAGAGCAACCGAATAAAAAATCGACACATTCGGTTGAACCACTAATTCATTTTCTTTTGAGTTAAATCAGTCGATGGGATCAACTGAATGAAAAAAATTGACACAGTTCTTTTGAGTGAAACCAGTCAGTGGGAGTAACCGAATGAAACAGTCAGTCGGTCGCAGTTTTACGCGTATGTTGGATTAATATTGGTTTATTTTTTTCGAATGAAAGTAGTCTGTGGGAACAACAGAATGAAAAAATGCGACACTTTCGCAGTTATGTACATTGACTGAATTACTCATTCTTTCTTTTCAAGTGAAAACAGGCAGTACGTCTTTCTGTCGGATTTAACCATTTAATCATTATCCCAACTGAAACGACTAATTAGTGTTTTAGCTTACAGAGCTATCCATTATTTGTATGAATGAAACTGACATGCACATGAGATAACTACAGCAGTGCTACATTATACCGCCATGTAAAAGGGGTATGCGAAAGTTAAAATGCGTATTACAATGTTCATTTAATTATGTACTGAATGAAGTAACTTTTCTATTTATAATATACAGTAACAGTGATTCATATTTTGTTGTAGATTAAACTGTTCGAGGTGCCATCAAAGAAAATGTCATATCGCTGGAACAGGCCTACGATCACTTTAATTGCCCACCCCAGGCTTCAAAAACGCCGATCATCTGGGCCCGATCAGATTACTTTCGCAGACACCCACAATCTGTACAAGATAAGTGGCCGATGATCACGAAGTACCGCGGGGAGTGGGGACACGAGAGGGGGTGCTGCCTCGCTGGCGTTTTCACTGCTGACAGCGCCAGCAGGTGCGCGCCAAACTCCACACAACAGTGTCTGGCTAGGGGGGCGGGGCGTGCCATCGCCCATTGTTGTCGGTTTGTTACTGTCTCAATAAAGAAGTGTGGAAACTACAGGGCGTTCAAAAACGACCGCTACAAGTTTAACCTCGCATACTGTATCTCCGAAGTGAGAACAGGTAGAAACGTGCGGTTTGCGGCTTATTGTTCATACATATCTAAGGTACTAGTAGGACAGAGTTAAGTATGTTAACTTTGAGCATATTTGCTAGATCCAAATTTGAAGATCACTAAAACATTAGGTATTGTAAAAAAAAGCATTCATTAAAGTATTTTGTATAAAAATATTTTTGTTAATTCCATCTAATTTGAAGGAGTACGAGACGACATACAACATTTATCAGTGGTGTAAATTGTATTCAGTGCATCTGTATTCGTCATCAGTGTGTGAAAACATTCATCTCAAGTATCTTAATTATTCACGCTTGTCACAGATATTTCTGTGATTATTGGTGAAACGCCATGTACCATACAAAATCTTAGATGAACAGTGAACTGCCACTTGTTTCGAAAGTCAAGTGTGCAAAATTTCATCAAGATCCGAATGAAATTCTATACTGGCGTCAAAAGTCTGGAATACCTTCTCTCATGCATCAAACTAAAGTAAATGTAGACGGTGACCATTCTTTTTCTTTGAAGGTGAAGAGTGAAAAATATCATTAAAAATCGAATACAAACGGAATTCGTCGAAGTTAGTAGGTAAAGTACCCTCCGCCGTGCACCTACGAAATTGAATGCACACAGTTACCTTCGCCTTGTTTTAAAGGTCAAGTGCAAAATTTCATCAATATCGCAGCCAAATTGTGGTTTTTGTCGAAGTCAGTATGTAAAGTTCCCTCCACCATGCACCGAATGAAATTTGATGTAGACAGTGACGTTCCTCTTGCTTTAAAGGTCAAGTGTACAAAATTTTATTAAGATTAGAACAAAACTGTAGATTTGCATGCTACAGAAACACACACACGGACACACTGCTATATTTTTAAGATTTGTCTCTAAGAATGTTTCATGCTGAATCACAGTTCATTTATTCCCGAAAAGGCTGAAGGAGTATGCAAATAAAGTCACACAAAGTCGATGAATAAATAAAAACATCCATATAACTACATAAACTGACAAAGGCTTTTACCAGTCGGTTGTAACGCATCAAGTGAAACCACTCAATGCCGAGAAGATTCATATAAAGGACGGAGACTTATTTCATTTGGTGCTCGCGCATCGACTGAAACCACTCAAACCCACTGAATGAGTGAAAACATTCATATAGCGGCTGCAACCGATAGCGACTGGTTTCATTCGATTGTTTCGCATCGACTGAAACCACTCAAACCCCGCCAGTGAGTGAAAACATTCATACGGCCACAGAGACTATTTTCATTCGGTTGTTTCATTCGACTGAAAAAACCGACAGAACGAAAGAACAACCGATTGACCAATCGGTTGTTAAAAACAGTCGGTTGTCCCATCACTACTGGGTACACCCACGTGGCCAGGAACCCACAGGAAAGAAACGTGACAGCTGTCATCTGCTAGAAACTGGAGGGAGCGTTGGATCCGATACACGAGAGGATGGTTCGAGACAGGGTCCTTAAGACTCTGCAGGGCACTAAGGGAGTCCGAACATATGGCATAGAAAGGTTGGCGTTGGCGTTGGCGGTGGCGGTGGCGGTAGGTATACAAAACGGCCTGGTGGAGGGCAAAAAGCTCAGCCGTGAAATTCGAGCACTGGTCAGGGAGCTTGTATTGGAAACGGTTGTCCCCGATGACGAAGGCAGATCCAACACCGGCAGTGCTCTTGGAACCATCAGTATAAATAAATATGGCATTATCGAAACGCGAACAGAGTTCGACAAGCCTCGAGCAGTATACCAAATCCGGAGTGCTCTCCTTGGGGAGCGAAGTAAGTTCAAGGTGAGTGTGAACCTGGGCCTGATGCCACGGTGGCAATGGGCTTCCGCTCAACCGAAAGGTGGAAGGAAGGGTAAAATCGAGCCGCTGTAGCAGGCGGCGAAAACGAACTCCAGGTGGAAGCAAGGCAATCGCAGACAACTGATATTGGCGATCGAGTGAGTCGTCAAAAAATAATCGGTAAGATGGATGGTTGGGCATCGACCACAGGCGGCATGCGTATCGACACAAGAGTATGTCACGCCGAGTGGTCAAGGGTAATAAAGCAGCCTCGGCATACAGACTTTCAACAGGGCTGGTATAAAATGCACTGGTCGCCAGACGTAATCCCCGATGGTGAATAGAGTTGACACGGCGGAGAATCGACGGCCGTGCAGAACAGTATACAAGGCTTCCGTAGTCGAGCTTCGACTGAACAATGGTCTGGTAAAGGTGAAGCAGGACGGTACAATCCGCTCCCCATGACGTGCCACTGAGGACACGAAGAACGTTAAGGGATCGGGCACAACGGGCAGCCAGGTAGGACACGTGTGTGGACCAGCAAAGTTTCCGATCCAACATGAGTCCCAAGAATTTTGTAGTCTCCACGAAAGGGAGAGCAACAGGGCCGAGACGTAGAGAAGGTGGAAGAAATTCCTTGTATCTCCAGAAGTTTATACACACCGTTTTCTCAGTGGAGAATCAGAAGCCGTTTGTGATGCTCCAGGAATATAGACGGTCAAGACAGCGCTCCAAGAGACACGTCCGCTGGGCGCTGCAATAAATTGCAAAATCGTCTACAAAAAGGGATCCGGAAACGTCGGCTGAAAGGCAATCTACGATCGGATTGATTGCAATGGCAAAGAGAGCTACACTCAAGACGGAGCCCTGCGGTACCCCATTCTCCTGACAAAAGGTATCTGACAAAACAGAGCCCACCCGTACCCAGAACTTGCTATCTGCCAAAAAAGCTTGAATGAAAAGAGGAAGGTGGCCCCGAAGGCCCCATGTGTGCAATGTGCGGAGAATGCCCGCTCTCCAACAGGTATCGTATGCCTTCTCCAAGTCGAAGAACACTGCTACTGTTTGACGCTTCTTTAGAAAGTTATTCATAATGAAGGTCGACAACGTAACGAGGTGATCAGCAGCAGAGCGGTGTCGACGAAAACCGCATTGGACATTTGTTAGGAGGCAGCAAGATTCGAGGAGCCAGACCAACCGAGCGTTAACCATGCGTTCCATCACCTTACAGACACAGCTCGTCAGAGAAATGAGGCGATAACTGGAAGAAAGGTGTATGTCCTTCCCTGGTTTGGGGATGGGGACAACAATGGCTTCACGCCAACTTGCGGGAACCTGACCATCAGTCCATATGCGATTGTAGGTACTAAGAAGAAAACACTTGCCCGCAGGAGAGAGGTTCTTCAGCATCTCAATATGGATTGAATCGGGCCCGGGAGCAGATCGGGACAGGGTGAGAGCACGGTCTAGCTCCTGCATGGTGAAGGCGACGTTATAATTTTCACAATTAAAAGAGTGGAAAGAAGGCGGCCGTGCCTCCTCTACCTGTTTGCGAGGGAGAAAGGCAGGGTGGTAATGGGTAGAGCTCGAAACCTCCGCAAAGAAATGGCCCAAGGCATTGGAAACATCAGCGGAGACCACGAGGACTGCGTTCTCCACGGTCAAGGCCAGGAATCGGGGAGTGGACCTTGATGCCGGATAAACAGCGTAGGCCACCCCAAACAAGCGTGGAGGGAGTAAAACGGTCAAAAGACCTAGTAAAAGCAGTCCAGCAAGCTTTCTTGCTGTCGTTTATGATACGACGACATTGCGCTCTCATTCGTTTATAATTTATGCAATTCTTCAAAGTTGGGTGGTGGCGGAAGGTGCGTAAAGCACGGCGCCGGGCTCTAAGCGCGTCGCGGCAGGCTGCAGTCCACCAAGAGACCGAAACACGACATGGAGAAGAGGAGGTACGAGGTATGGAATGTTCGGCAGCAGTGAGAATAACCCCTGTGAGGTAGTCGAACTGACTGTCACAGCTGGGAAAATTCTGATCGTGAAAAACAGCCATGGAAGAATAAAGCCCCCAGTCGGCTTTAGAAATGTTCCAACTGGTGGGACGAGGAGATGGGGAATGATGCAGGAAGTGGATGATACAAGGGAAATGGTCACTCGAGTACATGTCAGAAAGTGCATACCACTCAAACCGACCTGCAAGCTGAGGAGTGCATATCGCAAGGTCTATGTGGGAGTAAGTATGGGTTGTGTCAGAAAGGAAGGTCGGTGCACCAGTGTTGAGGCAGACAAGATTGAGGTGTTGGAGAAGGTCCACCAAAAGGGAGCCTCTTGGACAAGGTGCTGGAGAGCCCCAAAGGGGGTGGTGGGCATTGAAGTCGCCTACCAACACGAAAGGTGAAGGGAGCTGGTCAACAAGGTGTACCACATCTGCCCTAGTAAGGGCAGATGACGATGGCGAATAGATATTACAGAGGGAAAAGGTAAATGTGGATAGAGTGATGCGGACGGAAACTGCCTGTAGGTGAGTATGCAATGTAATGGGATGGTAATAGACGTCGTCTCGAATGAACATCAGAACCCCTCCATGGGCTGGGGTACCTTCCACAGGTGGCAGGTCGAAACGCACAGAGGTGTAGTGGGGAAAGTCTGCACGATCACTTGGAAGCAACTTAGTTTCTTGGAGACAGACTAGAAGCGGGCAGTGCAATCGAAGGAGTAGTTTTAACTCCTCCCAATTGGAACGAATGCCGCGAATATTCCATTGAAGGAGCGCCATGATAATAAATGAGATAAGAAATTAGGATAAAAACAAACAGGCAAGCGGGGTCACCTCGACAGTCGCTGAGGACCGGATTTCGAGGGAGCACTGCTATCGCTGTCTAGGGGCAATGGGTCGTGGTCCATAGGTTCGACCGACGCGCCTGCCATCTCCCTGAGTTGATCAGGAGGGGCAGTTTCCACCGCCGGTAAAGGGCCGAGGCCGGCAACTGTTGGGCGGCGTGATGGATGGCTCTTCTGGAAGATTGAAGAGGCAGTTGACAGTTGGGAAGCATGAGAACACAGAAAATCCTCACGGACGGGTTCCTTTGTCAAAGTCCGGGCATCTTGTTTAGGTGCCTGCGGTTTACTAGAGGTTGACGAAGACTGTACTTTAGAAGCAGCAGGAGGAAGCAGGGACGTGGAACGGGCAATCTTCGGACTGGCGGATCGCACAACTGTGTCAGCGAAAGTGAAGTCACAGGTCTGTGTACTGGAATCCTTAGTAGGCCGAGTGGAGGTGAGGACCTTACTGTATGTGCCCGCTGGGAGAACAGTGGGCTTTCGACTAGCCAACAACTTTCGAGCGGCAGATGTTGATACCTTTTCCGTAACCCGTATTTGCTGGATGACTTTTTCATCCTTATATACAGGGCAGTCTCGAGAGGAAGCCGCATGGTCACCGTTGCAGTTTAGGCAGTGAGGGGACGGAGATGGGCAATCCCCCTCATGGGCGTCCCTACCGCAAGTTGCACATTTTACTGCGTTAGGGCAAGTTTGACGGGTGTGGTTGTATCGGTGGCATTGAAAACAGTGCGTTGGGTTAGGTACATAAGGGCGGACAGAGATGACTTCATACCCTGCTTTGACCTTCGACGGGAGTTCAACTCTGTCGAACGTCAAAAATACAGTACGAGTCGGTGTCAGCTGGTTATCTACCTTTTTCATCACCCTATGGACGGCTGTCACACCCTGATCGGACATATAGGATTGGATGTCTTCATCAGACAACCCGTCAAGGGATCTCGTAAAAACTACCCCCCCCCCCCCCCCCCGTGACGAGTTGAGTGTGCGGTGCACTTCTACCTTGACTGGAAACATGTGTAACAATGTAGTCCGGATTAGCTTTTGGGCTTGGAATGCACTGTCCGTCTCCAACAACAATGTGCCATTGTGCTGACGCGAACAGGTTTTAACAGGGCCAGCAATCGCATCAACACCTTTCTGAATGACGAAAGGATTTACAGAATTGAAATCTTTTTCGTCGGTGCGAGAGACAACAAGAAATTTCGGTAGATTAGGCAGAGTCTTCTTTTGCTGAGGGGAATCTATCTTTCGTTCCTGGGTCAACGTCACTGAAAAAGAGAAGGAAGTCATCGCGGAAGTGTCCCCCGTGATTACCGGCAACTCCGATGGCGCGCTCCTTCCTAGTGGGGGCCCTCTTCGAGGGCTTACCCGCCTTAGGTGATTGTTCACACCTCAGGTCACACCTCCCGAGAACTGACGGAGGGACCAATCGGCATGTTCGGAAGGTACCAGCTCGGGTAATCACCCCTTCCTGGGCCTGGCCTTTACCAGGGGGTACGTACGTGTCCTACTTGTCTACCCGGGGCGGGGAATTACGCGTTACCCCGTCACCTGCTACGCATAATAATGCGTGAGTCGGCCTTCAGACATGCACAGGGAGGAAAGAAGAAGAATAGAGGAAGTGAAGAGAAAGAAGGAAAGAAGTGTCACAAACACTGAGGCGGAGACTAATCAGAAGGAGAAGAAGGCTAGGAGAGTACAAGGGGAGAGAGACAGAAACAAAGGGTAAGAAAGGAAGGAACCAAGCAATAAGAGAAATGATAACAAGAAACCACCTTAACTTGCGAAATACGCCCGTCTCCGGGCGAAGGCATAAACCGGGAGGGAAAGTGAAGCAGCCTGGGGCAGAAGAAAGGCTGCTCCGGCTCGGGGCCCCGTGCGCGCCACACACGTACCCACAAAAGAACTGTGGGCCCCCTGAGGGGGTGGATTGTGTTAAGACGGCGCAGTATGGACGGTTGAGCCGAAGAATATACGATGCTTCCATAGTCCAATGTAAACGAAGGCTTCCGCCGCCGTTGTCATTGTTAATAAAACTCTTCTGAGTATTGGACCGCATCGTTAATATATCAAGTATTTCACCAACGTTTCGGCCGCTATTGCAAGCGGCCATCTTCTGGGTGTTATGTTTACTGCTGGATGAGGGAAAGCTGGTGTCTTAAATATTAAATGTTGGCAGTTATCATTGGTGGTTTCAGGGCTCTTATCATTGGTGTTTGCTTTATTTCTTCTTATTGGTGGAAAAGGGAGTCCAGGATTGGTGTTTATATTAATGTTTGCCATTGGTTAAAACTGGCGAATAAGGAGCGCTGGTAGCAGTGACGTAGCAGTGACGCCTAGCGCCGGCTAGAGCGTGCTGTTTCCTCTGTGTACGCGGGGCCGCTGTTGTCTCCGGGCGGGCCCCTATGGACTGCACTGCGCTCGGTGTCGTCGCGAAGCGCTGCTACTGCTGGCAACCAAGACGCGGGAAGTCTATACCCATCTTCTCTGTTCATATTTCCGGCTCGCTTAGCTATTTCTATTGCTTAACTGATTTTCCTCTTCAAAGTGTAGCGTTGTTTTGCCAGTACAGTGACTTTCTGAAAACATATCTGTTTGCCGCACTCTTCCTGGTGTTCAGATACTGCCGACTTTTGTATGCTGCCCCAACCGAATGTACCTCTCGTGCTCGGCTATCCTTGTGTTAGTCGGCCGCCCAGTTTCTCCAATGTACACCTGGCCACACTCACAGTCGATTTCGTAGACTCCAGCAGTGTGCAACTTGTCAGTTTTGTCCTTCATTGAGCCTAGGACATCTCTTATTTTATTGTTGCTGCGGAATATAGGTTTGATGCCCTCTCGACGAAGAATTTTGCCCACTCGTTCGGTGACTTCTTTTACATATGGCAATAGGGCGATGGTTTGTCCTTCCTTTGGCTCTTCCCTTTTACTTCTATCATTAGATGTCATAATTTGCTCAATCATCCTCTTCCCATAGCCGTTTGCTTCAAAGGTGGACCTGATGTTCTGTAATTCCGCTTTCAGGTGTTGTTCATCGCTAATCTGATGGGCCCTCTTAGTTACAGTGTTGAGCACGGACTTCTTTTGCGTAGGATGATGGTGGGAAGTTGTGTGAAGGTACCTGCCTGTGCTGGTAGCTTTCCTATATACCCGATGGCCCAGTTTACCCTCTGGCTTCCGGTAAACCTCTACATCAAGGAAAGGGAGCACCCCATTCTTCTCAATCTCCATGGTGAACTGGATCTTGTTGTGCTGTTGATTGAGGTGTTGATGGAAATTCTGCGGCTCCTCTTCTCCATGAGGCCAGATGACAAACGTGTCGTCTACATATCGCAGCCAGCAGTCTGGGCGTAGTGGTGCGGACTGGAGAGCTGTTTCTTCGAATGCCTCCATGAAGATATCGGCTACAACGGGCGAGAGAGGTGAACCCATTGCAACTCCGTCCGTCTGTTCATAAAATTTCCCTTTCCACCTGAAATAGGTGGTCGTTAAACAATGTTGCACCAGATCACAAACGTCGGGTGGAACATGTTCCTCTAGGATGTTCATGGTATCCGACACTGGTACATTTGTAAATAAGGACTTCACGTCGAAGCTGACCATCAAATCCGTGGTGGAGATTCGTTTTTCTTCTAAAAGTGCTACAAAATGGGTTGAGTCCTTGACGTAAGAGTCTGTGTAGCCCACGAGATGTTGGAGTTTCGGTACCAGTTCTTTTGCAAGTCGGTAAGTCGGTGAGTCTATACTGCAGACAATAGGCCTTAGAGGGAAAGACTCCCAGTGGATCTTCGGAACTCCATAAATCCTTGGTGCTTGTGGGACTTGCGGGTTCAGTCTTCTGGCCGTGTAGAAGTTAATTCTGGTTTTCTTAAGCAGTGCTTGCGTCTGTTTTATAACCTTGGCCGTCGGGTCCCCCTTGAGCTTCTTATAGATGGGTTCACTTAGTAGTTTTTCCATTCGGTCGTCGTAATCTGTAGTATTCATCACCACTGTGGCGTTCCCCTTGTCGGACTGTACCACTACTAGGTCGGGGTTGTTGTTCAACTCTACGATAGCAAGACGTTCCTCATTGCTGATGTTCTGCTTGGGTGGCTTTGCATGCGCCAAGACTCGAACTGTCTCTTGTCGGATCTTTTCTGCTTCTGCTTGTGGAAGGTGACGTAGCGATGCCTCGACGGATTCTATGATGTCTTCTTTAGGGACTCGTCGAGGTGTGATTGCGAAATTCATCCCCTTGGACAGGATTTGTGTTGCTGTGTCGCTTAATTCATGACTGGAAAGGTTGACCACCGTTCGCTGTGTCTCCATTGTTTGCCCATTGCCCGTAGTTTTCTGCTGCAAGTTATCAAATTTCTTCATCTGGCGGGTGGCGACACTATCGTTTGTCCTTTCGGCTTGCTGGAAGGTTAACCTATCCACTTTCTCCCAGTCCTCTTGAGCAAGTTTACTCGAAAGCGTGAGGTGTAGTTCAATAAGCTTACTGTTGCTAGAGTTGAGGCTGCTGCGTGTATGGCATCAAACCTATATTCCGCAGCAACAATAAAATAAGAGATGTCCTAGGCTCAATGAAGGACAAAACTGACAAGTTGCACACTGCTGGAGTCTACGAAATCGGCTGTGAGTGTGACCAGGTGTGCATTGGAGAAACTGGGCGGCCGATTAACACAAGGATAGCCGAGCACGAGAGGTACATTCGGTTGGGGCAGCATACAAAGTCGGCAGTATCTGAACACCAGGAAGAGTGCGGCAAACAGATATGTTTTCAGCAAGTCACTGTACTGGCAAAACAACGCTACACTTTGAAGAGGAAAATCAGGGAAGCAATAGAAATAGCTAAGCGACCCGGAAATATGAACAGAGAAGACGGGTATAGACTTCCCGCGTCTTGGTTGCCAGCAGTAGCAGCGCATCGCGACGACACCGCACGCAGTGCAGTGCATAGGGGCCCGCCCGGAGACAACAGCGGCCGCGCGTACACAGAGGAAACAGCACGCTCTAGCCGGCGCTAGGCGTCACTGCTACGTCACTGCTACCAGCGCTCCTCATTCGCCAGTTTTAACCAATGACAAACATTAATATAAACACCAATCCTGGACTCCCTTTTCCACCAATAAGAAGAAATAAAGCAAACACCAATGATAAGAGCCCTGAAACCACCAATGATAACTGCCAACATTTAATATTTAAGACACCAGCTTTCCCTCATCCAGCAGTAAACTTAACACCCAGAAGATGGCCGCTTGCAATAGCGGCCAAAACGTTGGTGAAAAACTTGATATATTAACGATGCGGTCCAATACCCAGAAGAGTTTTATTAACAACTTCCATAGTCCAGTTTGGACCAAACTATGGTGTGATACAGATGGAGGAGAGTAGACCGATCAGCTCCCCACAAGCATGATGAGAGAGCGGGTACAGTGAGCTGGCAACCGAGATATGTGGGGAGACCAACGGAGCTTCCTGTCGAAAACAAGTCCCAAGAACGTCGTGGTCTCCACAAATGAAGTACTATGGGCCCAGACGAAGAGACAGGGGAAGGAACTCCTTCCGCCACCAGAAGTTCATGTAGACTGCCTTGTCAGCCGAGAATCAAAAGCCAGTGTCCATACTCCACGTGTGGAGAGTGTCTAGGCACCGCTGAAGGCGCCGCTCCAGGAGACCCGTTTGCTCAGAGCTGCTGTAGATCGCAAAGTCGTCAACAAAGAGGGACGCCGACACTCCCGGTGGTAGATGATCGGCTAGAGAATTGATTGCCACTGCAAATAAAACGACGCTCAGAACCGAGCCCTGGGGGACCCCGTTCTCCTGAATACAAGTGTGGTGTCGCACAAGTCCAAAGTGCGTGCCACCTACTTTTGCCGCGCGCCGCCATGCATGCACGGCGCAGCGATCTTACGACGTCAGCAACGAGCGCCCTCTGTCACAACTCCACTCGTGGCCACCACTGAACGACATCGTTCACTTGGGACTGAGATAGGAACCAGTTAAGACTTCGGAATCAGATAGGCATCAGTGAAGACTTGGCTATCGGATAGGCACTAGGCAGTCCTCTAGCTCAACTATGTATCAGCATTCTGCAGTACTGATCTATGTAAAAGTTAAGTATTGTATACATTCTGTGCAATATATATCTAGTTCTAATTTACTCTAGTGTTTCTAGTTTCTGCTCTCCCACTGGCTGCTCACCTCCGTACCTGCGTAAGCGTGCTACCTTAATTCCTGTGTCGGTCTTCCTACTCGGCCGCCGACACCTACGACGGAAACGAGACACAAAAGCGGCGACGAGGCTGGGACACAAAAAAAAGTGCTCGATAACACTGGACCAACACGCACTTTAATAACACGGTCTGTTAAAAATTCCCGGATAAAAATTGGCAGACGACCCCGAAAACCCCATGTATGCAGTGCACTGAGGATGCCCGTCCTCCAGCAGATGTCGTATGCCTTTTCCAGGTCAAAGAACACCGCTACTGTCTGGCATTTCCGTAAAAAGTTATTCATTACTAAAGTAGATAGGGCAACAAGATGATCCACTGCAGAACGGTGCTTGCAAAACCCACATTGGACATTAGAAAGGAAATGTCGCGTTTCAAGCCACCATACCAGGCGCCCATGAATCATGCATTCCATCACCTTGCATACGCTACTGGTGAGGAAAATGGGGCAGTAGCTGGAAGGGAGAAATTTGTCCTTCCCAGGCTTTGGTATGGGAATGACTATGGCTTCACGCCAGCGTCGCGGAAAGGTTCCTTCTACCCATATGTGGTTGTAGGCGGCCAGTAGCAAGTGCAAGCTCATTGGTGAAAGGTATTGCAACATCGCTATGTGCATGCCATCTGGTCCTGGAGCGGAGGACCGCGAAGACAACAGTGCATGATGGAGGTCTTGCACAGTAAACTCTGTATTGTAGCATTCATGGTTCTGAGAGGTAAAGGACAATGGAGTCACCTCCACCATCCGTTTCCTAGTGAGGAAATCGTCAGTGCAGTGTGAAGTACTAGAGAGCTCTGCAAAATGTCGACCCAGTACGTTGGCTATTTGTGGAGGGTCGACGATGGTGTCAGTTGCGACACAGAGACCGGGAATCAAGGAATGAGCCATAGTACTTGAAATTTTTCTGAGGTTACCCCAAATGATGGAGGAAGGGGTAGACCTATTAAAAGAGCTCGTGAATGAGCGCCAACTGGCATGTTTACAGTTGCAAAAGAGGCGACGACAATAGGACCGAAGCCGTTTTTATCGGTTGCAGTCGTCGAGTGTGGTCTGTTGTTTGAAGTTTCTAAGGGCACATCGCCAAGCTCTCAGAGCGTCATGGCATTCCGCATTCCACAACGGGACAAGGGGATGGCGTGCTTGGGTAGTCCTACAGGGGATGAAACATTCCACGGCTGTGAGAATAACTGTGGTAATGTGTTCCACTTGGTCGTCTATACTAGGATATTGATGAGTACCAAAATCCGCCAGTGACGAGTAGAGCTCCCAGTCCGCTTTGGTTATCTGCCAGGGTGTGGATGCTCAAGAGTGCCAGGTGTCATTAGGTGAATTACACACGAAAAATGATCGCTCAAATGTGTGTCTGAGAGAACAGACCATTCAAGACGCCGTGCCAGCTGAGCAGTGCAGATAGATAGATCTATGTGGCTTAAAGTGTTTGGGGAGTCCGTAAGATAAGTTGGTTCACCAGTGTTAAGGCAGATGAGCTGAAGGTGGTTCAGTATATCTGGCAGGAGAGAGCCCCGTGGACATGGTCGTGGGGAGCCCCAAAGGGGGTGGTGGGCGTTTGAATCGCCCACCAACAAAATCGGACATGGAAGCTGGCCAATAAGATCTAGAAGATCAGATCTAGTGACGGGAAAGGAGGAAGGTGCATAAATATTGCACAATGCGAAGATAAATCCAGGAAGGTTTTTCCGGATGGCGACAGCTTGTAGTGGAGTACACAAAGGGATGGGTTTACTGTGTACGTCATCCTGAATGAGCAACATTACGTCCCCATGGGCTGGAATTCCTGCCATTGGATGAAGGTCATAGCGAACGGCAGTGTAGCGTGGAAAAAAATTCGAGTATCAGGGAGTAATTTTGTCTCCTGTAGAGAGAAGATAATTGGGCGATATGTTCGCGTAAGAAGCTGCAGTTCCGTCCAATTCGACCGGATACTACGAATATTCCATTGAAGAATATCCATACTAGGATAAAAATATATGGAGGTGGACATCAGCCCGACGAAGGTGGCGGGCCACAATGCGAATGTTCGCAACTGGTGGTGTCTGAGACAGGAGGGTCTTGCTCCATATTCTCAGAGGTGACCACAGCAGCCATGCAAGGATGATCGGCAGCCCCATCTTTGGCTGATGCACCTGGAGAGACTATAGGCTTCCAGGGGATGCCATCATCACATTGTGAGGTAGAAGGGCAGGAAGTTTTCCCCAGACTTTACTTCTTGGAGCCCTGGTGAAGTTCCTTGGTAGGCTCAGATGTTTTGGAAGAGTTGCGGAGGAAATCCTCGCGCGAATGCTCCTTCTTAGACTTACAGGTCTCGATCTGTGGTTTCACAGCTGAAGATGAAGATTTGGAAGAGGTATTCACACTTTTCGTCGAACGTGACGCCATTGTCAATGTAGACTATTTGACGACTACAGTAGTAAACTGTAGGTCACATGTCTGTGTGGCCATGTCCCGCGTTGGTGGGGACGCTGCGACTACAGTTCTGTAGTTACCACGCGGTGGGGTAGTAGGCTTACGACTGGCGTACTTCTTGCGTGCAACTTGTATAGAAACCTTTTCCTTGACATTTATTTCCTGTATGGCCCGTTCACCGGCAAACACGGGACATTCCCGAGAGGAGGCAGCATGATTCCCATTACAATTGATGCAATGGGGGGACGGTGGTGGACAATTCCCCTCATGTGCATCTGTACCACAGGTGACATGTTACCGGATTCTTGGACGACTGACTTGTGTGATTAAAGCAATGGCACTGGTAACACCGAGTAGGGTTAGGGATATAAGATCAGACTGTGACTACCTCATATCCTGCCTTGATCTTCGGCGGCAGAGCCACTTGGTCAAGGGCAGGAACACTGTGCGAGTGGGGACTAAAACGTTGTTCTCTTTTTTCATCACTTAGTTTACTGAGATGACGCCTTGCGCTGCCAGATAGTCCTTTAATTCATCCTCAGTCAGACCGTCCAAACAGGCTGAGTAAACTACCCCTCGGGAATAATTGAGGGTTGGATGAAGCTCTACACGAACTGGGTAGCTGTGGAGCAAATTAGCCTTGAGCAGCCGCTGTGCCTGGGAGCCACTTTCTGTTTCCAACAGTAGTGTTCCATTACGCAGGCAGTTGCAGGTATTAACTGGGCCAGCAATGGCATCAACCCCTTTCTGAATGATAAAGGGGTTTACCGGCAAGAAGGATTGTCCTTCCTCAGTTCGGGTAACCACAACGAACTTAGATGTCGATTGTAAATGCTTCTGTTCAGATACACTACTATCCAGTATGTCAACTTCCAGAGAGACTTTACATTTCCTTCTTTAATGAAAACCATCACGGATGTATCCCCCATGATTGCCAGTGTCTCCGATGGCACCCTCCTTCCTGCTGGGGGCACCCAACAGAAGCACACCCGCCTTGGGTGATGGTTCCCACCCCAGGTCACACCTCCCGATCTACAGACAGAGGGACCAATAGGCGAATCGGGAAGGTATCAGCGCAGGCGTGCTAGCCACGCACATACTCACCACAGAGCGGTGAGCCCCCTGGGGGGAACTATTACTTGTTCCATTATCAGCTGGCCATGTGCGAAAGAGCACTTTTGCTGCTGCCAGCAAATTCTCCACCGTGAGTAGTGATTCCTAGTGCTCTCTGGTGTGAGGTTCTTTGCCTGTTGCACGCAGACCACTGAGGCATCGTCTGTACTAAAGCATTGGTGCAGCATCACATGCCAGGTATGGATGCTGACATTGTACAATTAGTAACTGTATGTGAGACGTGCCACACAGCAGGTGGCCTCCCGTGCTTCTCTTACACTATGGCCTCAACAAGCCTCAGCCTGGCAATGCGTACATGTGGAATACGCAGAACTCTTTTTGAACTCGTACTGGCTCCTTGTTGTGGACGCATACTCAAAGTTTCCTTTTCTTGCACACTGCACACACCTGTCTTCCTCTGTGACAATTGCAGCACTCTCTAAGCTCTTCACCATGGAAGGGCTTCCTGTTACCCTGATTACAGGCAATGGACCACAATTCACTTCTCATGAATTCAAAGCGGTTTGTGCCCAACAGGGTATCTGCTTTGTCCTGGCCCCACTGTTCCATTCACAGTCTAATGGGGAAGTTTAGAGAATAGTGCAGACTTTTAAAAATCAAATGCACAAATATATCTAGTCTTCCTCAACTGATGTTGCATTAGACAGGTTCTTGGCATCATATCGCTTCACCCCACTAGGCAATACGAGCCTGCACCGTCGGCAACCCCGCACCACGCTTCACTTGCAAGTTCCTTCATCACAGGTGCAGTAAGAGCAAAAATGTTCAAATTTTCAAATATTTGTATAGCTTATGGGACTTAACTACGGGGTCATCAGTCCCTAAACTTACAAACTACTTACGAACTATCTAAGGACGACACAAATATCCATGCCCGAGGGGGGATTCGAACCCCAGACCGTAGTGGCAGTGCTGACCGTGAGTGGCGCGCCGTAGTCCCCTCGGCCACCGCGGCCGGCTGCAGTGAGAGCACCCTCGTCATAGGTTCCATCCGGAGGGTTACGGTTTGGGCCAGAATGTATGGTAGGCCCCCAAATGGACACCAACAACTGCCCCTCGCTGCGATGGCTGCCGTCTCTGTGTCGTTCGTACTCCGGATGGGGAACCCCGCCCACGAGTTTCTGCTTCGTCACCAAACTCTGGGCAGCAGCGTGACGCGCCTACCTCTCCTGCAGATTTCAACTCGACACTGGTAGTTGAGCAGGCTGACCCGTCAGATGTCAGTGCAAATCCTGAGCGAGACAGGTTGCTGCTGTCTACACAAACATCTTTGGCTCTGGCCTCCCAGCCGCAGCAATCGATCATGTCATCACCTATCATCTCCAGCTGGAAACCGTTGTGCCGAAGCAACACGTCACAACCACCTACTGCAGCCATATACAGTGGTTCAGCCGCAGCGTCTGTGCAACAGTGGTAGTGATAGTGGCTGTGAGCAAATGGACATTCAATTTTGTGCACACCGGCTCCTCGAAGGGGAGAGGTGTGATATGTCCACGTGCCACGTAATTAAAATGGTGCCAATACTAGTGCAACAGGCCGCCATCTGGTGCGCCACAGGTGCCGCACAAAGTGTGCTCTATATGAGAAGGTGCGCACACATGGTGCAATGCTTCAGCAGTTTGATGTGTGACTTCAACATATCGTGTTATGTTTTTGTGAGTTAGCAGTCAACATAGCAGTATGGATCAGGAATCTGCAAGCCATCACTCATTTTCAATACAATATTGCAATAAAACTGTTAAATTTCACAAAGACTGTTCATAAAGTTGGTCAATGTGCTAACTTTATGGTGAGTAGAAATTTATACTTTTCGAAATTCTGTTTATGTTCAAAAATGGAATTTCTGTTGTTAGATTTCTTGAACTTACATTAGATTTGATGAAGCAGCTGCCTAGATTCAAGAACCCAGACAATACATAACATGCTCCAATGTGATACCCAGGAAACTCATTAAGTCAACATTATCATAGTTATTAAGGAAAGTATGGCCCATCCATATAATCCAGGGGGCAGGGGGACGGTGGCATTAGCTATTCCAAATTGAGTATTCATTTACATGTAATAAATTTATCATATGTTATTAAAGTCATGGGATCTTTCTGTTAAAGTGTACCTATGCATGCTTGCTTATAACATCCTCACAAAACTTTTATGTTTAATTACGATGTGGCTCCAAATCAGAAGCCACTATTTAATGTTGATGGTGTGATGCAATGAATATTATTAGCACTGAGCAACCTTTGGTTAATTCTTAGGTTGGGTATCTGTGTTTTCAATATCATTCACTGTTATTTTAACCTCTTTAGTGGCAGCTGCTCTTCAAAGCACTGATATGTGTATGTGAATTATCTGTTTTGCCTGAGTGCCTCTAGTTTTGCTAATGTTTCCTGTGTTCCATAGAGGTTACTGAAGGTCATACGGAGTTTATGGACAAAAGGACTAGCAAACTGACAGTCTCCAGCTGAGGACTGCCATATTCCCCAAAGACTTGTCCAGTCAAAAGCTAAGCTCCCAGAGATACTAATTGGTTGGCATGATCCAAGAGAAACCCTTTACTTGCGAAATTCCAAAAATGTAGGGAACATTACCTTTTACCAGCATGGTTTCCCCTGTTTTGTACAGGAAAGTAACCATCTTCACTGTGGTAAGGCCCACAGTTCATAGGTTGTCAAATTCTATCAATCTGGATCTTATACATAATGCTTAAGGATTTTTTAGAGTCTTAACACTACATCCATTTGAAGAATATTTTAACAGTAAATTACAGAATGAAATGGAAGGGAGGGAAGGAGAGACCTAATCACATTAACATTTAGTACATTGCACAAAGAAATTCCTGAAATGAGAAGCTGTACACTTGAATGTTTCTGTACACTTAATTGTTACATATGAAACATGATGAACTTACTTTGCAAAATCAAACCACGAATCCAGTTTATGAATGTCAACAAACACAATATTTTCCTTCACAAATGTTAAACTCCAAAACAGCAGCAATGTTAGGCTGTGGCCATATGGTGGAACTGATGGTAGTAAGTAATTACGCTCATCCAAGAGTAGGCACAATGCAAAACTGTATGTTACTACAGTAGATAGACAAGTAAAGATCTGTAACAAAATATCACATAATACAGTGTGATTAACCAATCTGAGAACTTGTGAATACACGAAAAAGAAATATGTTTTTCCTACAATTACTTTTAACGTGGTTATTCTCCTTTAGACTGTCCCAGACTCAAACTCCAAGATATTTTATTATTGTAGCCCATTATCAGTGAGTTATCACTAACATGTAATTTAACAATAGTCAAGCCTTTTAGTTACTGAATTACAATAGATTACAATGATTTAAGTTGAAAGTCAATGACCACTCCCTGCAAAAGCATTTTCACCCTCAAAGTATTAGTATAAGTGTACTCTAATATGGTGCTTACAAAAAATGATGCCTAAAACAAGGATTTAACTCCAGGGAGTATGATGAATGGTACAGTACAGCCTGTCCCACTGACCGAACAGAACAGCCACAGCTTGCACTGTATGGGCCCAAGCATTGTCATGCAAAATAATGGGTGGGTTGTGCAGAAACTGTTGCTGCTCCATTCACACCATCAACAGAATAGATTCTGCTAACGGTAGTACACTAACAGGTGCAAACACGTAATACTTTTGTATTGGTTGTGAATGAATAGTTGCCACTATTTAACTCACAACCCTAGTATACATTACTCTAATCATTTATCCACTGCAATTAAACAACACTAGAAATAATAACTGCCATAAAACTAGATACAGATTACAATACTACAGTGGTAATCTATACATACAGCATAAGAGAGCTCAGCCAAGAAGCTAGGCAATACAGGTAATGTCATTTAAAATGTAATAGGTTTACACTGTACCCTCATTTCCAAATGAGCCGCTGCGCGGGAGTAGCCGTGTGGTCTAAGACATCATGTAACAGACTGGATGGCTGTCCCTCCAGAGGCTCGTGTGTGTGTGTGGGGGGGGGGGGGGGGGGGGTCCTTAGTGTTCCAAATGAGCCCACCTAATACCCTAAGATGATATCAAAATTACACATCAATACCCATAACCTAATATACCGTTCATCTGATTGTGATGAAACATTGACAACATATTGTTTGCACTTTTGGGAAGGTTAGAGGCATAATTATATCACCGTATGACACATTTTCTTTGCTACTACATTTATTTGTGACATATTTTGCAAACAGTATCCATTTATACCAATAACTGTACCTAAACAAGTATTTCATTGAATGACTTTTAGTTTAGGAGATATGAGGTCAAACACAGAGACCCATCATGTTTGTTCATATTTTATGCACTACTGTACCGTTCATCCGATAGCAATCTTCAAAACAACTGGAAAATCTTAGTATGTAAAATTTTGGATGGTATATGGTAGAGGATACTTTACCTATGAACTTTCGACAGTTGGCTATCTTTTGAACACATAATATCTCTGTAAAATCAGTAATGAAGATAGGTAACAACTCACTGAAAAGACAATAACTGACACCCAAACCTTCAGATGTCAGACACTCAGATAGGTACCAAACGTTGTATATCAATAGAGTATCAACCGAAACTTCTACATAATTTATGCAATGTGCTGCCGTCCTGGAGAATGTGCGTAAATGGGAAATAATATGGTAACACCTGTTCTACAGAGACAGGAAAAGCGTATCTGTAGGGGACTGCCACGCTGAACTCCCAGGGGGTAGTTGATAGAGCGAATGTTTGACGTTACGAGGGTCCTTCGATCAAACCCTGGTGGCGCAAATTTTTTCTTTATTTATTTTTTTGTATGACATTTAAATTGTTCTATGTCAACAAATGTAAACCGCTTGTTACATGGGACAACATGTTCCTGAAATGTAAAAGGACTGTTCGGATTTTATAGCATTGTGTTATTGGCAGTTTGCTTCTGCTTCGTTTGATTTGAAATAGCAGACCTGTAAAATATATTCGTAGTAGAAAGAAACAATTGCACCATTTGTGCGGAAGTATGGAAGTAGTAATAATAATAATAATAATAATAATAATAATGATAATAATAAATGACTGCTAGATAAGCAGCACCGCCGTTCAGCGGATGTGCGTGTGTTTACCCACACCATCAAGTGGGGCTGATGTTGCTGTCCAGTCCACACGCTACAGCTACTGCTGCAGCTGACAGTGCTGTTTTGCGAAATGAACCGGTGGAACATTATAGACATTCTCTTTTAACAATTTTCAATGTACTGCAGTTGAAAAGAAAAAAAGGCTCTAGGCGGGGCTTGAACCCATGATCTTCTCTTCGATGAACTAACGCTCTATCAACTAGGCCACAGTAGCACAACATAATAAGATCTCACAGTTATGCTTTTCCTCTACTCCATAGGTTAGGTGTTACTTATTATAGTTTTCGCACGTTCTCCTGGATGGCACCACATACCACGAATTATATAGAAGTTTTGGCTGATACTCTATCGACATACAACATTTGGTACCGATCTGAATGTCTGACATGTAAAGGGTTAGGTGTGAGCCCCCCCCCCCCCCCCCCCCCCCCCACACACACACACACACACACACACACACACACACACACACACACACACACACACAGAGAGAGAGAGAGAGAGAGAGAGAGAGAGAGAGAGAGAGAGAGAGAGAGAGAGAGAGAGAGAGAGAGAGAGAGAGAGACTCTAACCTCTGACAGAGTAGATGTGCCCTCCACAGTAAGGCGCCTAAGAGCGCACAGCCACTCTCGCACGACACGAAAGGAAAGAAGTTTAACACTTTTTTTGCTGTTCGTGCAGTACAACTATGGCATTCGACACAACATTGCAATTTATTAGTTCTACACTGCTAAGTGTATTCACAAGACATTTTACAGACCATATCCAAACATCGCAGTGGAGGGACGTTAGAAATTATATCACAGTATGATACACAATTCATGAGGTATAAAATCAAAAACAAGGAACTGCATGAAATATCTGTAATTTTTTATGCCTTTACTACCAGCTCCATTCACAAAACATTTTGCAGTTTTCTAATGGTCTATTCTATGAATCTGGAAAGTTTTATTACTGTAGGACACACTATTTGGGAGATATGACACCGTAATCACTGACTTGATGAAATCAAAACTGAAATGGATGGGAAGTAGGGTAGGAGGTGATGGGCACAGAAGGAAAAAGGAGAAGGACTAACAAAAGAAAGGAATAAATACAAATGTGGGCAATACCGGAAACTGACACTAGTGTAATATATAAAAATAGTACAAACTGGCCATCCAATACTCAGCACCAAGAAGGACAGCCAAATTTATGTGGGAGATAACATGTTGCTCAAAGTTTAAACAATTCAAAATACAGACCAATGTCAAGTGAGAAAGCTGATGGATTCAGTATCAAATGCTGCTGCCATTGTTGGTTATATCCACTACTACATGCCTCAGCATGGAATCAAAGACGCTCTGTATACGTTATACCAGTCCATACTATTTCCACATTGTTGTACATTAACACATGACACTCATGGCCGCCTGCAGCAGAAAGCCAAGTTGAACGCACGAGAGAAGTCATACGGCGCAGATTCCATTACATGAATGAACTCCCGGGGCGTGGCTAATGGTCACGACATGTGCAAAGTATGTTGTGATTGGTCAGTGCATCTCCAAAAGGGCACCACGTCACGAACTCGGGGCAGTCTACGATCTTGAGTCAACTGTGATGGCAGACCGTTATGTTATGTGCAATAGCTATGCCAGTCAGTAGTCATCCGTTATTCTGGACACTGTGATAGTGCTACGACTTACGTGTTGAATGTATTCTCATGTTTGTGGACAAGAAGTAATATTATATTGAGGAATTATGTACAAGCAATCACTTGAATACAGGTCTCAAAGAAAAGTTAAGTATTCATCTTTGTATATATGAATTTGTGTGTCACACTAATATATGTACAAACTATTTAGAAACTTGCACCTGTATCAGCTCTCATGAAATTCTGTAAATAGAAGGTGCCAGTAGACAGATGAGTCTCAAAAAACATATTTCCAAAGTTTACCTGATGAAGCAGTGGTTGGTGTATCCAAGACCAGCCATTTTCCACTATCACCGCCTGTAAGTATCGATACAGAGAGATAGGGAGAATTGGAAGGCTGAGGCACAATTGCAATCTGGGGGCGACAAAGTGTGATCCACGTGTGGTCACACATTATCATGTCACACTGTGGCCATTGGCGAGCTCCAAAGGTACGGGAGGACGACAGGCTCAGACACTTCACAGGTGTAATCCACTGGGTGGTTACTGTACTGGTAGAGGAGGGGGTTTATTGGGAATGGATTCACTCAGCACCCCAAATCGTAATACTGAGTGCGAGACCAGTATGCAGTAGGGCAATGTGTAATTTACCGTACATACACTTAAGTAATCCGCGCACATTTTTCCCGAATTTATGAACGAAAAACTGGGGTGCGCGGATTAATTGAATTTACTCCATCTGCAACAACAAAACACACCAAGCGGGGATTACTTGGCTTTAAAAAACATCCCTTTAGGCCGGTAATACATGATAATATTTTCAATCAAATCTTTGACAAAGAAATATTATCAAATAATCGTAATATTTTTTAGACATAAATCTTCATTGTGGTGTTAAAAAGGGGTATTATTGTCGTCATATTTCAAGATAGCGGATAATAATAACTTTTTTTTTGTGCTCCGCCATAGCTGTTACAAACGTAGCGGAGTAGCATATCTCTCCCGCAGTTTCTTTGCTAACAGGGCTGGTGCGTACGAACAGTTGCATTGTTGATGTAAGAATGGGTAATTTATGGTACTATCTTTCTGAGTAATAAAGTATGTTATCTACTTAAGTTATGTATTATTCGGTTCACGACCACCATATTACCTACATCGGTATCGGGACGTGACAATGACTATATCTGTAGAAGACAGGGTTACAGCGATTTCTTGCTACTGTGTTTAAATGCTAATTACAGAGAGGTGTTGCAGTTATGTTCAAATGCTCGCACAAGTCTATTAGCAATAGCTACGCTAGCGCTCAGGGCGGATACATTTGCAGCAGAGAGAAGACAAGCAACTTTTATAATCAAATTTATGGCGAGGCGCTAGATTCGATGAGATTTCTTTGATGAAAAATACATGTATATTGAAGCTGCTTATTACGCTATCAAATATATTTGATGTAAGTACATGACATATAGACTTTTACAAAGATATATGACCGTGTAATACCAGTCTCAGCTCCATTTATTTAACGGTTCAGATTCTGTGTGTTCATTTTAGTGTGTTACTGTGAGTATGTTTTCACAGTAATACGTTACAAATGAAATATTTTTTCAGTTTGTATGAGAACGTTTAAAACATTTTAAACTGTAAGACATACCCAGGGGCAGATATAGACTCTGACCATAACTTGTTGGTTATGAACTGTAGGCTGAAACTGAAGAAACTACAAAAAGGTAGGAAAATAAGGAGATGGGACCTGGATAAATTGAAGGAACCTGAAGTTTTCAGAGGGAGCTTTAGGCAACAATTGACCGAAATGGGGGAAAATAAAACAGTGGAGGAGGAATGGGTAGCATTGAGAGATGAAATAGTGAAGGCAGCATAGGACAAAATAGGTAGGAAGGCAAGACCTACAAAAACTCCTTGGATATCATAGGACATACTAAATTTAATCGATGAAAGGATACAATATAAAAATGCAGTAAATGAAACAGCCAAAATGGAGTACAGACGACTAAGAAATGAGATTGACAGGAAGTGCAAAATGGCTAAGCAGGAGTGGCTCGAAGGCAAATGCAAGGATGTAGAAAAATGTATAAATAGGGGAAAAATAGATAGAGCCTACAGGAAAATAAAAGAAACATTTGGAAATAAGAAAAACATCTCTATGAATATCAAGGACACTGATGGAAAACCAGTTCTCAGCAAAGAAGGGAAAGCTGAAAGGTGGAAAGAGTGTATAGAGGGGCTACACAAAGGAAATGAAGTTCGAGACAATATTGTAGGAAGGGAAGAGGATGTAGATGAAGATGAAATAGGAGATACTGTACTGAGAGAAGAATTTGACAGAGCCCTGAAAGACCTAAGTCGAAACAAGGCCCCTGGAGTAGATGATATTCATTCAGAGCTACTGAAGTCTCTGGGAGAACCAGCCATGACAAAATTGTTTCACCTAGTGTGCAAGATATATGAGACAGGTGAAGTACCCTCAGACTTTAAGAAAAATGTAAATCCCCATTCCAAAGAAAGCAGGTGCAGTCAGGTGTGAAAACTACAGAACCATCAGATTAATAAGTCATGGTTGCACAATATTAACACGAATTATTTATAGAAGGATGGAAAAGCTGGTAGAAGCCGACCTCGGGGAAGATCAGTTTGGGTTCAGGAGAAATGTAGGAACTCGGGAGGCAATACTATCTTTACGGCTTATCCTAGAAGATAGATTAATAAAAGGCAAACCTACATTTCTAGCTTTTGTAGATTTACAACTTGTACAAAAACCAGACAGCGGTTGTCAGAGCTGAAGGGTATGAAAGGGATGCAATGTTTGGAAAGGGAGTAAGATAGGGTTGTAGCCTTTCTCCAACGTTGTTCAATTTGTACATTGAGCAAGCTATAAAGGAAATCAAGGAGAAATTTGGAGAAGGAATTAAAGATCAGGGTGAAGAATTAAAAACATTGCGTTTTGCCGATGACATAGTAATTCTGTCAGATACAGCAAAGGACCTGGAGGAGCAATTGAACGGAATGGATAGTGTGCTGAAAGGTGCATATAAGATGAACATTAACAAGAGCAAAACTAAGGTAATGGAGTGCAGTGTAAGAAAATCAGGTGATGCTGAAGGAATTAGATTGGGAAACGAAGCAACAAAGGAGGTAGATGAGTTTTGTTACTTGGGCAGTAAAATAACAAATGATGGTCGCAGAATGGCAATGGGTACAAAAGCGTTCTTGAAAAAGAGAAATTTGTTAACATTGAATATTGATTTAAGCCTAAGGAAGTCCTTTCTGAAGGCATTTGTGTGGAGTGTTGCCTTGTATGGGAGTGAGACATGGACGATAAACAGTGCGGACAGGAAGAGGATTGAGGCTTTTGAAATATGGTGCTACAGAAGAATGCTGAAGATTAGGTGGGTGGATCGCGTAACTAATGAGGAGGTACTGAACGGAATTGGGGAGAAAAGAAATTTCTGGTATACCTTGACTAAAAGAAGGAATAGATTGGTAGGACACATTCTTAGACATCAAGGAATTGTAAATTTAGCATTGGAGGGAAGTGTGTGGGGTAAAAATCACAGAGGAAGACCAAGAGATGGATACAGTAAGCAGATTCAGACAGATGTAGGTTGCCATTCTTATGTGGAGCTGAAGTGGCTTGCTCAGTATAGGTTATTGTGGAGAGCTGCATCAAACCAGTCTCCGGACTGAAGACCACCACCACAACAACAACAACAACAACATGAGAACGTTTAGTAGGTAAAATACGAGAATTTTATGGGGTTGGTGCAAGATTCAAGCGCTCTGGATATGACAACATTGCGCGCGTCTCTCTCTCTCTCTCTCTCTCTCTCTCTCTCTCTCTCTCTCTCACTCATATATATATCAGTGTGGCGTCAATTGTTTTGATATTTAGGTGTTGTTTTAAAACTTAATAGACATAACATCCCAAATGGGTGCCCTCACATACTTCTTCAAATCCGATGAGTGATATCCTGATCTACACACATCAGCGTGGATTCCCCCCCCCCCCCCCCCCCACCTCTCGACAAAATTTGGGGTGCGCAGATTACTCGAGTATATACAGTAAGTACTTATGACCACATCAGTGAGTATACAAAAGTGTTACAGCCATTGCATAAAGAATTTGAAGCAAGGTTTGAAGAAATAAAATAACTAAACCTGCACTTAAAAGATTTTATGGCGCCTTTTTTTGGTGCACCCAGAAGATGCCCCATCAAGTCTCCAAACTAAGCTGATAAAACTACAGTGGGATTCAATTTTGACAGCCCACCATTACCATTACAATGGTGATTTCATTTCATATGAAAGAGGTGTCGATCAACAAGAAATCCTGAGGATTCGTACCGTTGCCTGAAATGTGTTGCAATGCTATGAACAATGTTCATTCGTGAACAAATTTTTGGATTATGAATGTTAACAAAATGAAAACAAAGTCAAGTTTGATGCTTCATTGGAAGCTGTACTTTAAATTCCAACTGCCAAATAGATTGTGCCAAATATGAGAAAATTAATGGCTTCAAAGCAATGCTGGGAAACAAAGAATGTAAATAATAATAATAATAATAATAATAAAACAACACGACTCCCACCTCACTAAGCACTGTGATGACATGTTTCTCTACTACCGCTGCCATGACCCTGCTGTGTCTGCCTCACTCACATGCGCCATACCATTGGGCTACAGCAGAGCACAGGTGCTCGCCAGTGCTCGCAAAGCACTTGAGTTGGATAGGCCTGGACTAGAGTCTGTAGACAGCTTGGTGGCAGACTGCTGAGCTGCTCCTTTACGCATACTGCACCCAGTGTTACGGTTCGGAGTAGTATTCAATCCCACTCCTGCAACCCCCCCCCCCCGCCCAGTACAGTGACTGGCCACGGTTGCTAGCACAGACCAGCGTTACTGGCCTGCCACATAGCGGCCGCTGGCACAGCGAAGCCAAGCGAACCTCAACCCGGCTCAGTTGTGTGCGAGACTTGTTCGAGAGCGCATAGCATCAGGTGTTATATACTGTCATAAAGACAAACAGTTCTTATTGTATTCCACTCGACACTATTATTAGTGCTCGTGACTCCTACTTAGAAGTTACAATGTTAGCGATGAGAGTAGGGTTCGAACGCATGTGTTTGGTTCACCCTGCTTATAGGCTATGGAACAGCTGCAGCCCTCGTTGTTGACATTCCCATTCCCCCTTGGGGTCAAGTGCTTCATAATGACTTACAATCTTTAGCCGACTCTCTTCGGCAGTTAGTTGGCGCGACGACGGCACAGGCGAGCCGTACGGACATCCTGTCGTCCGTGGTTACAACCCCGGTTTCGCCCCCTGCGCCGTCGTCAGGTCCAGCACACAGAAGTACGGCTCCTTGTCCGCCACCGTTTTCTGGATTTGACGATAGTCTTGAGGATTGGGACTCTTACAAGGAAAGATTACAACAGCATTTCCTTGCCTTTGGTGTATCTGACCCAGATCTGTGTAAAGCTCTATTTTTGTCTTGAATTTCCCCGCGCATCTACCAGTTGTTATGCCAGTTAGATCAACACCACCTAGAAGACAAGGCCTTACAACAGGCCGTGCCTACGTCACACTTAGAGGCCCCATCTGCCATCTGACTGGCCGGCCGCAGCGCGGCGGTAGGCGTGCCCCAGCCAACAGCCAGTGAGGTGGCGGCCAGGGCCTCTAAGTGTGACGTAGGCACGGCCTGTTGTAAGGCCTTGTCTTCTAGGTGGTGTTGGTTAGATCCCCTGCAGGAACCCACGACGTTGTCTTTTGACGGAATGTGCTGCCTTTTTTTTTTTTTTTTTTTGTGGTTTTAGGGCAGACAACTTCTATGGTCATTAGCGCCCAGCCAAGAACATAGATTCGCTATGATCTCAAAAAAATGGTGACTGTCAGAACATCAACGAGAGCGTAAGAACGAAAGATAAAAGACAATTAAAAGGGTTAAATATCCTTGGATAGGTTGGCCAAGTTGATAAAAGGCAAAACTCCAGCAGCTGCTCGTGTGTCATCAGCTAAAATTTCCTCCAGAGTAGACGGAAAGTGAAGGGCTACACGGAGATGATTAACATTAACACAAGACAGTAAAACACGTCTCACTGTCAGCAGTTCACCGCAGGAGCATAGCGGTGCAGGTTCGGCGGATAGCAAGTGACGGTGGCTGAAACGGCAGTGACCGATCCGCAACCGGGCCAGGATGACCTCCTCCCGCCGAGAGGGGCATGAGGAGGTCCTCCAAGCGGTCGGGATCGGTTTTACAGTTCGCAATTTATTGTTGTACAGTGAAAGCCACACACTGTGCCATTGCGACACGATACTCCGGCGAAGAGCCCGTTGAACATCGTCCGATGGGACGCAAAAGGTAGCCATGCGAGGCAAAAGAGCTGCTGCCTTGGCTGCTATGTCGGCGGCCTCATTCCCGGGCACACCCACATGGCCAGGGACCCACAGGAAAGAAACGTGACAGCTGTCATCTGCTAGCAACTGGAGGGAGCGTTGGATCCGATACACGAGAGGATGGTTCGAGACAGGGTCCTTAAGACTCTGCAGGGCACTAAGGGAGTCAGAACATATGGCATAGAAAGGTTGGCGGTGGCGGCAGGTATACAAAACGGCCTGGTGGAGGGTGAAAAGCTCAGCCGTGAAGTTCGAGCACCGGTCAGGGAGCTTGTATTGGAAACGGTTGTCCCCGACGACAAAGGCAGATCCGACACCGGCAGTGCTCTTGGAACCATCAGTGTAAATAAATACGGCATTATCGAACCGCGAACGGAGTTCGACAAGCCTCGAGCGGTATACCAAATCCGGAGTGCTCTCCTTGGGGAGCGAACTAAGTTGGAGGTGTGTGTGAACCTGGGCCTGATGCCACGGTGGCAATAGGCTTTCGCTCAACAGAAAAGTGGAAGGAAGGGTAAAATCGAGCCGCTGTAGCAGGCGGCGAAACCGAACTCCAGGTGGAGAGGCAATCGCAGACAACTGATATTGGCGATCGAGTGAGTCGTCAAAAAATAATCTGTAAGATGGATGGTTGGGCATCGACCGTAGGCGGCATGCGTACCGACACAAGAGTATGTCACGTCGAGTGGTCAAGGGTAATACAGCAGCCTCGGCATACAGACTTTCAACAGGGCTGGTATAAAATGCACCGGTCACCAGACGTAATCCCCGATGGTGGATAGAGTTGAGACGGCGGAGAATCGACGGCCGTGCTGAAGAGTATACAAGGCTTCCGTAGTCGAGCTTCGACTGAACAATGGTCTGGTAAAGGTGAAGCAGGACGGTACAATCCGCTCCCCATGACGTGCCACTGAGGACACGAAGAACGTTAAGCGATCGGGCACAATGGGCAGCCAGGTAGGACACGTGTGTGGACCAGCAAAGTTTCCGATCCAACGTGAGTCCCAAGAATTTTGTAGTCTCCACGAAAGGGAGAGCAACAGGGCCGAGACGTAGAGAAGGTGGAAGAAATTCCTTGTATCTCCAGAAATTGATACACACAGTTTTCTCAGTGGAGAATCGGAAGGCGTTTGCGATGCTCCAGGAATATAGACAGTCAAGACAGCGTTGGAGAGAACGCTCCAAGAGACACGTCCGCTGGGCGCTACAATAAATTGCGAAATCGTCAACAAAAAGAGCCCTGTGGTACCCCATTCTCCTGGCAAAAGGTATCTGACAAAACAGAGCCCACCCCTACCCGGAACTTGCGATCCGCCAAAAACGCTTGAATGAAAAGAGGAAGGCGGCCCCGAAGGCCCCATGTGTGCAATGTGCGGAGAATGCCCGCTCTCCAACAGGTATTGTATGCCTTCTCCAAGTCGAAGAACACTGCTACTGTTTGACGCTTCTTTAGAATGTTGTTCATAATGAAGGTCGACAACGTAACGAGGTGATCAGCAGCAGAGCGGTGTCGACGAAAACCGCATTGGATATTAGTCAGGAGGCGGCAAGATTCGAGGAGCCAGACCAACCGAGCGTTAACCATGCATTCCATCACCTTACAGACACAGCTCGTCAGAGAAATGAGGCGATAACTGGAAGGAAGGTGTTTGTCCTTCCCTGGTTTGGGGATGGGGACAACAATGGCTTCACGCCAACTTGTGGGAACATGACCTTCAGTCCATATGCGATTGTAGGTACTAAGAAGAAAGCACTTGCCCGCAGGAGAGAGGTTCTTCAGCATCTCAATATGAATGGAATCGGGCCCGGGAGCAGAAGACCGGGACAGGGCGAGAGCACGGTCTAGCTCCTGCATGGTGAAGGCGACGTTATAATTTTCACGATTAAAAGAGCGGAAAGAAGGCGGCTGTGCCTCCTCTACCTGTTTGCGAGGGAGAAAGGCAGGGTGGTAATGGGCAGAGCTCGAAACCTCCGCAAAGAAACGACCCAATGCGTTTGAAACATCAGCGGGGTCCACGAGGACTGCGTTCTCCACGGTCAGGCCAGGAATCGGGGAGTGGACCGTGATGCCGGACAAACGGCGTAGGCCACCCCAGACAACCGTGGAGGGAGTAAAACGGTTAAAAGAACTAGTAAAAGCAGTCCAGCAAGCTTTCTAGCTGTTGTTTATGATACGACGGCACTGCGCTCTCATACGTTTGTAATTGATGCAATTCTCCAAAGTTGGGTGGCGGCGGAAGGTGCGTAAAGCACGGCGCCGGGCTCTAAGCGCGTCGCGGCAGGCTGCAGTCTACCAAGGGACCTGGACACGAGGTGGAGAAGAGGATGTACGAGGTATGGAACGTTCAGCAGCGGTGAGAATAACCTCTGTGAGGTACTCGACCTGACTGTCACAGTAGGGAAAATTATGATCTTGAAAAACAGCCATGGAAGAATAAAGCCCCCAGTTGGCTTTGGAAATGTTCCAACTGGTGGGACGAGGAGATGGGGAATGATGCAGGAAGTGGATGATACAAGGGAAATGGTCACTTGAGTACGTGTCAGAAAGTGCATACCACTCAAACCGACCGGCAAGCTGAGGAGTGCGTATTGCGAGGTCTATATGGGAGTAAGTGTGTGTTGTGTCTGAAAGGAAGGGCGGTGCACTGGTGTTGAGGCAGACAAGATCGAGGTGTTGGAGAAGGTCCACCAAAAGGGAGCCTCTCGGACAAGGTGCCGGAGAGCCCCATAGGGGGTGGTGGGCATTAAAGTCGC
Organism: Locusta migratoria; assembly: GCA_026315105.1. Taxonomy (NCBI): domain Eukaryota; kingdom Metazoa; phylum Arthropoda; class Insecta; order Orthoptera; family Acrididae; genus Locusta; species Locusta migratoria. The sequence goes on from CM048755.1 coordinate 768,815,648, forward strand.
CTACCAACACGAAAGGTGAAGGGAGCTGGTCAACAAGGTGTAGCACATCTGCCCTAGTAAGGGCAGATGACGATGGCGAATAGATATTACAGAGGGAGAAGGTAAATGTGGATAAAGTGATGTGGACGGCAACTGCCTGTAGGTGAGTGTGCAAGGAAATGGGATGGAAATAGACATCGTCTCGAAGGAGCATCAAAACCCCTCCATGGGCTGGGACACCTTCCACGGGTGGCAGGTCGAACCGCACAGAGGTGTAGTGTGGAAAGTCTGCACGATCACGTGGACGCAACTTAGTTTCCTGGAGGCAGACTAGAAGCGGGCAGTGCAATTGAAGGAGTAGTTTTAAATCCTCCTGATTAGAACGAATGCCGCGAATATTCCATTGAAGGAGCGCCATGATAAAAATGAGAGAAGAAATAAGGATAAAAACCAACTAGCAAGCGGGGTCACCTCGACGGCCGCTGAGGACCAGATTTCGAGGGAGCAGTGCTATCGCTGTCCAGGGGCAAAGTGTCGTGGTCCATAGGTTCGACCGATGCGCCTGCCACCTCCCTGAGTTGATCAGGAGGGGCAGTTTCCACCGCCGGTCGAGGGCCGGGTGCCCGGCAGACGGAGCGACCCAATGAAACAGAAGACGGCCGAGGCCGGCAACTGTTGGACGGCGTGACGGATGGGTCACGCCTCGGCGGGGAAGGAGAGGAACTCTTTTTCTTGTCAGCTCTTCTGGAAGAGTGACGGCAGGAAGAGGCAGTTGACGGTTGGGAAGCCTGAGAACGCAGAAAATCCTCACGGATGGGTTCCTTTTTCAAGGTCCGGGCATCTTGTTTAGGTGCCCGCGGTTTACTAGAGGTTGACGAAGACTACCTTAGAAGCAGCAGGAGGAAGCGGGGACGTAGAACGGGCAATCTTCGGGCTGGCGGATCGCACATCTGTGTCAGCGAAAGTGAAGTCACAAGTCTGGGTACTGGAATCCTTGGTAGGTCGAGTTGAGGTGACCACCTTACTGTATGTACCCGCTGGGAGGACAGTGGGCTTTCGACTCGCTAACAACTTTCGAGCGGCAGATGTCGATACCCTCTCCGTAACCCGAATTTGCTGGATTACCTTCTCATCCTTGTATACAGGGCAGTCGCGAGAGGAAGCCACATGGTCACCGTTGCAGTTTAGGCAGTGAGGGGACGGAGGTGGGCAATCCCCCTCATGGGCGTCCCCACCACAAGTGACACACTTTGCTGCATTTGGGCAATGTTCACGGGTATGCTTGTACCTGTGGCATTGAAAACAGCGCGTTGGGTTAGGCACATAAGGGCGGACAGAGATGACTTCATACCCTGCTTAGACCTTCGACGGGAGGTCAACTCTGTCGAACGTCAAAAACACAGTACGAGTCGGTGTCAGTTGGTTATCGACCTTTTTCATGACCCTATGGACGGCTGTCACACCCTGGTCGGACATATACGATTGGATGTCTTCATCAGACAACCCGTCAAGGGATCTCGTGAAGACTACCCCCCGTGACGAGTTGAGTGTGCGATGTGCTTCCACCTTGACAGGAAACGTGTGTAACAGTGTAGTCCGGAGTAGTTTCTGAGCTTGGAAGGCACATTCCACTTCCAGCAACAATGTGCCATTGCGCTGACGTGAACAGGTTTTAACAGGGCCAGCAATTGCATCTACACCTTTCTGTATAACGAAAGGATTGACAGAATTGAAATCCTTTCCGTCGGTGCGAGAGACAACAAGAAATTTAGGTACATTAGGCAGAGTCTTTTTTTGCTGAGGCAAGTCTAACTTACGTTTTTGGGTCAACGTCACTAAAGATGAGAAGGAAGTCATCGCGGAAGTGTCCCCCGTGATTACCGGCGTCTCCGATGGCGCGCTCCTTCCTAGTGGGGACCCTCTCTGAGGGCGCACCCGCCTTAGGTGACTGTTTGCACCTCAGGTCACACCTCCCGAGAACTGACAGAGGGACCAATCGGCACGTTCGGAAGGTACCAGCTCGGGTAATCACCCCTCCCTGGGCCTGGCCTTTACCAGGGGGTACGTACGTGCCCTACTTGTCTACCCGGGGCGGGGAATTATGCGTTACCCCGTTACCTGCTACGCATGATAATGCGTGGGTCGGCCTTCAGACACGCACAGGGAGGAAAGAAGAAGAATAGAGGAAGTGAAGAGAAAGAAGGAAAGAAGTGTCTCAAATGCCGAGGCGGAGACGAATGAGGAGGAGAAGAAGGCTAGGAGAGTACAAGGAGAGAAAGACAGAAACAAAGGGTAAGAAAGGAAGGAACGAAGGAAGAAAAACGACAACAAGAACCACCGTAGCTCACGAAATATACCCGTCTCCGGGCGAAGGCATAAACCGGGAGGGAAGGTGAAGCAGCCTGGGGCAGAAGAAAGACTGCTCCGGCTGGAGGCCCCGTGCGCGCCACACACGTACCCACGAAAGAACTGTGGGCCCCCTGGGGGGATGTGCTGCCTGTTGTCTTCCTATTATTGGCCGCGCACTCATGTTATTGCAGCCAGGATCAAGTTCTCTAAGGCGCGCAAGAAGCCAAACCAACCTTACCATGCTTGGGCGGCTGAACTTCAGGGTCTTAGCCGTCGTTTATTTGTCACAGCTACTCACCAGGAGTCATATGCTGACGATATGGTCCGCGATGCTATTCTTCACCTCACACCGGACCAGGAATTGCGCCAAGGAGCCTTACAATTAGACAATCCTAAGCCATCTGATGTGCTTCACATTGCTCAATCTTTTGAGCTTTCTCGGGCTGCGGGGGATCAAATTGAGGTGTGGGAGGATGTTGCGGCTATTTCTTCCGACGGCGTTCACCCTTCCAATTCTGATGTAGATGTTGCCTTGGTGCACAACCACTCTAATCACTGTGCGCGCGGCTGGCGGCAACAAATTAGACACAGCCAATGGCCTGCGCTGCGAGGGCATCCCAATACTCAGAGCACCCTCTTCCATCATGCCAATTTTGTTTTGTTGATCACGACAGCGCTTCTTGCCCAAAACGGTGGGTGACTTATAATATGTGTCAAAAGGGCCACATGGCTTCAGTATGCCGTTATCAACCCGTTTCAGCATAGTTAGATATGGAAATCAATTTGGTTCAGGAACTGCAGCTGTCTCCTGCAAAACTATTTGTGGAGTGAACATTTTTGACAAAAGTGTGACTTTACAAATGGATACAGGGGCTTCCGTCTCCTTATTGAACTATCACACTTATGTACGGCTCGGTTCCCCCGAGTTAGCTCCAGTGGAACAATCCTTGCGCGATTACAGCCATCAACACATTCCCATGTTGGGTCAATTTACGGCTTCCACTGCATATAAATCAGTGGAGCGTCCGATTACATTGCTTGTGGTTGATGATACGGCCGCAGTGAACATATTTGGCCTTGATGCCTTCACTGCCTTTGGATTTTCAATTTTTGACTCAGTCAACTTAGTTTCGGACACTGTGCCTTTTCATGATCTCGAGTTGCTCTGTCAAGAATTTTCTTCTTTATTTTCTGGTGAGTTGGGCTGTGCTTCTAACTTCTCGGTGAAGCCAGGCGCGGCCAAAATTTTTTCGCGCTCGTCAGGTACCAGTCGCCTTATGCGATCAGCTGAAGGGTGAAATCAGTCGCCTCCAAGCCATGCAGGTTCTTTGCCTGGTAACTTCCAGTGAATGGGCCACACCACTTGTTATTGGAAGGAAACCCTCGGGCGCCTTATGTATCTGTGGCGACTTTCAAGTCACGGTTAACACGCTGTCGGTCATAGACTCCTATCCATTGCCGCGTACTGATGAATTATTAGCTTTACTTTCAGGGTCATATTTTTTTTTTCTCAAGTAGACTTGGCAGAGGCTTATCTCCAACTTCCCCTCGATAAGGAATCCAGGCAGTTGCTGGTGGTTAACACACCCTTCGGCCTCTATCAATACCAATGTTTGCCATTTGGCATGGCCAGTGCGCCAGCAATTTTCCAACGCTTCCTGGAACAACTGTTGCGCACCGTTTCGGGGTGCGTTAACTACCTAGATCAGGCTCAACCAAGGATTTCGCCCGGCGCGCGCAAGGCAGTTCAGTTCAGCACCCCAGCCACGACCATGTGTCGCTAGTGTCGGCAACGGAGCGAGAGAGATATGCGCGGAGGGAGTGAGACCGCACAGCACTGCTCTGCGCTGGACTGTCACGCGGTCAGATCCAATAGAAAAAAACAAAAGAGAGAGAGAGAGAGAGAGAGAGAGAGAGAGAGAGAGAGAGAGAGAGAGAGAGAGAGAGAGAGAGAGGAAGTGCAGCACTGTAAATGTGGTTGCTGAGTGGTCTAACAAGAAACCATTTATTGTTTCGGTAACAATTAGTGTTCCCATGGCAGAATTACTAGGCAAATCTTCAAAAAAATTATATAAAAAAGAACCGAAGAAAAATCTGGTTGTTTTCTGACCCACTGGTTTCTTCTCTTAGTACTGCACATACACACTCGTCATGCGTACAGTAAGCGTCTTCTGAAGGCTATATCAATTTTTTAAATGAACTCATGTCATAAACATTCCATTTTAGCAACAGTTTTACATTAGGGATATAGTCTCATTCTTACTAGTTACAAGTAATTTTTTGTTTTTTTTTTTTCTTCGTGTAAGTTTACAAAATTACAATGAAAATAGAATTAAGGTTATAAAGACTTAATTCTTACATTCAATATTGTTAAAGAATATAATTAACATTTTACAAGTTTTTCTTTCTTGAGGGAATGATTTTCTCAATTTTTGGTACAATATTCCGGGAGACTGCCAACCTCAAAGAATTAGTCAAATTTTTATCCCTAAGTAGTGAACGGTTCTTAGTTTTAGCAAGCTTTAAATGAGAGAAAAAGCACTCACAAATATAGATAGAACCAAACATTGATAGACCTATGACCGCTTGCTCATGCAATAGAGGATACTTCTCTCGTGAGAAACTGTTATAAAAGTCTTCCAAAGCTTTACATATAAGAAAGCGGTCCGTCAGGCATATATCGCACTGCAGCTCAATCAGTTCTAGTTGAAACACTTCTGAGACGTCCTCTGCCAGAGAGGAAAGCGGGCGAACAAATATTATCTATGGTCGGTTGTGGCTCACTTATCTCCAAAAATCTGTATTCAAACTCTTCTTGTAATTCAGAAATGATTTTTACATAATCTGAAAAATACACATCTTAAATGCTGTTTAATGCAATTCTGCTCGCGCAACTGTTTTTTCCACAAATTAGTTTTATTTGAATGCTTGAATGGTCTGCACTAAATCAACAACAGTGTGATTTTCACCTTGGAGTGTACTGTTCAAAGTATTTAAATGATCAGTTACGTCACTCAAGAAAGCCAAATTCGCCACCCACTTAGAATGATGACGTCGTTTCATTTCCAAAAATGTATTAATTTCGTCCCTCTAGCAGAAAAACAGATTAAGCACTTTCCTGTTGCTCAGTCATCTTACTTCTGTGTGGTAGAGGATGTCCAGGTATTCCGCTTCGATATCAGCTAGGAATTCTTTAATTTCGCAATGTTTGAGTCCATGCGATGGAAGATAATTAACTGTTGAAACAACCGTGTCCATAACTTGTTTTGCATTGACAATCTTTGCACAAAGCATCTCCTCGTGTATAAGACAATGAACTGCCATGAACAAGGAACAGCCGACTACAGTCACTTTTGCCTTGACGTAACTCAGGAATCCAGTGTGTAGTCCTCGTAGTGCAGTGGCCCCATCGGTTGTTACACTGGTTGGGAGTTCCCATTTTAAACGCATTGACTCAATCACGTTTTCCACGGCTAGAAAAATATCCAAATCTGTGGTTGCTTTTAATGGTATGAGTTCGAGATATTCTTCGATGACACGCAGATTCTCGATGACACCTCCAATGAATATGACAAGCTGTGGTATGTCCGAAACGTTTGTGGACTCATCTAGAGCGATAAAAAAATGAAGTTTGGCGCTCTTTCTACTAACTGCTGCTCCATATCTGAGGCCATATCTTCGACTCGGCGAGCAACAGATTAAGGGGAAAGAGCTATTTTTTTCGAATTTTTCTGTGAGGTTTGCTAAGCTGCCGAGTTGACCAAGCAATCCCTGATGAGACTCCCAGGCGCAAGGGTTTCCCTGCTTTCGCAATTCTCATCAAGCATTTGTAACTGGCGCGGAAACTTCAGGCACCTGTTTCCTGTTCCTACAATGGCAGAAAAAGGTGCAATTAATTATTTAAACTAATGTTTTTAAAACTCTTGTCATTTTAAAAATTGTTCTATTCATTTAAACCCGAATAAAATACTAACAAAGGGTGGTTTCAGTTGTGTTTTCCTTTGGTTCTTCTGAAAAGCGATCATGGACGCTGGCAAGGACAGCGAAACGAGATCGAAAAATAAGTTTTTATCTACTCATATTTGTGTTTTAATCAAAAACTTGGATCAAACTACAATATATGTTTCCCAACCGTCAAAACACGAATACACAAAAACAAATAATGACTCTTAATGACACTTTGCTGCCTGAGACAGCATTTGTGACGGCTTTACAGAAAGTGGTACAAAATGACGCACCTAAAACATTTTCTTGTGTCTGTGTGACACGATTTAATACAACCAGAATATAAAAATTAACCGAAAGAAAATGTTCCTTGTCGCTGAGAATCTGATATTCTATAACTACCACATCGCTAAGCGACATATCAGATTGTAAAATATAGTTTTATTTATCTTCTTTAGAAACAATAAACAGTGATACAATAGGATACACTTACTTCACTGTAATGCTGCCTGAAATCTTCTTTCAGGTCTTCAAGTTTTGACTGGCGTTCCTCTTGCGACAAATTTTCGAACTGATATTTTTGACAGGTATTCAAGTGCCGTTCAATCGAATAGTTCTTGAAATACATGAGGTTCCGATGACATATTAAACATTTGGCACGATTTTCGAAAGCAGTACAAAAGAAATCAATTTTCTACTCGGTTTTAAACAGCGCAGACACGCCACTCCATTTATTTTTTTATTTTTATTTTATTTTATTTTTTGCCTGTTGCCGTGAGTCGTCCATCTCTACCGACTGTAGTCTCACGTCTGTTGACTACTACCTTTCACACGAAGCGCGCATGCAGCGGCATGGCGAGGCGCTACGAGCGACGCGGCAGCAGGCCAAGTGGCCCGGGGCGCTGGCCTCGGGCGACCGCGGGCGCTAGTGCCCCACAGGCACAGTTTGGACAAGCCTGACCTAGATGATATTGTGGTTACAGGATCATCACCCGCGGAGCACCTTCATAACTTGCGGGCCCTCTTTCAAGTTCTGCAGTCTGCTGGCCTCTGTTGCAACCTTTCTAAGTCTTGGTTTTTCCAATTCTCGATTTCCTACCTTTGGTTTGAAATTTCGTCATAAGGAGTTCACCCCCTGCCAGACTGTGTGGCAGCAGTTGCCTCTCTTCCGCAGCCCACGTCTGTCAAGGACTTGCAGGTTTTTCTAGGCAAAGTTGCGTACTACCATCGTTTCCTGCCCGGTGCGTCTACTGTAGTGCAACCTCTCCACCACCTCCTCCACAAAGATGTGCCTTTTGTCTGGTCAGTGGACTGTGACCGAGCTTTTACCACACTGAGAAATCTTCTAGTGTCGGCCCCCTGCCTGGCCGTGTACATGGCGGGTCAGCTTCTAGTTCTCGCTACTGATGCTTAAAAAGTACGAGATTGGAGCGGTGCTGGCTCATAAATTTCCTGACGGGTCTGAACGCCGTATCGCGTATGTCTCTAAAACTTTGACCCCGGCCCAGCAAAGATATTCTCAGATTGAAAAAGAGGCTTTGGCCATTGTCTATGCCTTAAAGAAATTTCACGTGTTTTTGTATGGTGTCAAGTTTCACCTGATTACGGATCACAAACCGTTGGTCTCGCTTTTCCATCCTACCGCCTCTCTTCCCGATACAGACGCACACCAGCTTCCCTATTACGTCTTCGGTACTATCGGCGGCTGTGGCTGCTGATCCTGTGTTAAGGCAGGTCTTGCATTATATTTGTACTGGTTGGCCGGAAATTCCTCTGCGCTGGGCAACCGATCCCTTGCGGAATTATTATTCTTTCAGACTTGGTTTGTCTGAATGTGACGGGGTCATCTTACTGGCTACTGACGACCTGTGGTCTCGGGTGGTTGTGCCGGCGACCTTAAGTTCACGTGTGGTGGCATTGATGGGGGGGCCTCCTGCACTAAAACTCTGGCCCAGCGACATGTGTTTTGGCCCAGTATGGATAGTGACATTGTTCTCCTGGTGGCCTCCTACTTGCAATGTGCTTCGCAGCAGGCAGTGCCGTGTGCGTCTCTTTCACCTTGGCCTCAGCCTCGACAGCCTTGGGAGTGCATACATGTGGATTATGCTGGCCCTTTTCTTAATTTGAGAGTGCATAGCATCGGGTGTTATATACTGTCATACAGACGAACAGTTCTTATTGTATTCCACTCTACACTATTATTAGTGCTAGTGACTCCTACTTAGAAGTTACAATATTGAGTATGAGCAATTACAATAAAATAAATACAGGAAACTGGGGGAACAATTCACACGAAATGCATTTGGAAAAAAGTCAGAATTATTTGGAAAAAATTTAGAAGAGAGGAAGTACTGACCCGTGTTTAGTCATTTAAGATTAAAACAGAGTAGTGGACTAGATGTCTTTATTTTGAAGACTTCTAACGAGTTCAGTTTATGACCTATTTGCTAAGTGAAAGACATTTCATGATGTGGTGTGCATAGTTTCACTTTTAAATTTCAAGATATAAAATATATAAATGGCTGGAATACTCACCATATATCCATATATGCAACCACCATTTAGTACAGTGAGTTGTAAAGCAAATCTAATAATTGCCAATATTGGCAAAAACAACATTAATAAAATCTGAATGGTGAACAGCTTGGATTTTGGAAGCAATGCCGATTCCACCTGTGTTCCATAACGTCTGTACAATCTGAGTCGCCAACCTCCTAATATTAAAACTAATCCATCGATAACACAGCCTGCAACTGTTTCAGTAAAACATGGTGACAGACCGGGGTGTAGCCATACTTGGCTCAGTGTAATATTTGGTGGACAGTACAGCATTCTCAACTTCGTTTATTCCTCAGATATTAAGACCTGGAAAAGAATACAACACATAATAAAGAAACAATATCAAAAACTTCAATTCAGCATTAATATTAATTAAGCAATTACCACAACTGAGTTTCAGACATTTTGAGGCATATGAGGCAGCTGCACAAACACAAGAATGTGGAAAGAAATTGGCTCTCCCCCCCCCCCCCCCATATTTTTTTTTACAGGTGCCATTCTAGTATTTGACATAATCAGTTAAAAGAAGCAAATCAAGATGAAGATTGGAGCCATACTCTTTCCTGGTGAGAGTTCTCTGTAATAACCACTGCACATACCGTTCACTCCAAGTAAGAGAGGAAGCAGCAAAGCTTATTGACCCTGTTTTGTACATACATAACAGACATTTTTCTGTCTGCTTCATGTGGCATCTGTTCCGAAAGAACAGACGTCACCTCTGATCCTGCACTTGTTATTGTTTCATATTCAAAGAATACGTGTTATAAATGCTGTATATGAACTTGTGAGTTGTCTCCTGATTACTAGTGTTTTGTTTCCATCTGTAATTTGAGGCTACTGACACTTCAAAAAACCAATGATATCTGTAGAAGACAGAAAAATGATTTTTCCCTACAATAAAACCAACACATATTAAAGGATATATTGATTCTTGTACTCAAAGCCAAGTGACTTCCTTAGGAATAAATTATATACAACTAAATAGGTATACTAAATTCATGGTGGAGAGCTAAAGCCATTGGAATACATATAAAGTAGTTCCAATTAAAATGTATACTGGAAAGGAATTCTGTAGTTTTTCCACCTGCACATTTCAACACTCATGTGCTAGCTTCACTGAAGAATACAGGCAAATTCCTCTCTAGTTTCTCTTAGTAAGGACAAAAATAAGACAACCTGAAACATCCACTAAATGATCACCAATAAGGAAAACTGCAATTGGATATAAAATGCTAAGCATGCTGTTTGAATGCAAGACAGAACACAACCACAAATCCAGTAAGCTGTGGTAGAGAAAAATGCTGCAGGTGGTCTTCCGGTACAGTAGGTGCTGACAAGTATAGAATTTGATTGTACCACATCTTCTCAGTGAGAACTCTATGGCGTCTACATATATAGAATCCTGCAAAGACCCAGCACGAATATTAGCGAGCGGGTCTCCTCTTTACAATGTGTCGTGTCAAGCAAATGAAAATGTATGTCTTCTCAATGGACACTGGAACACATTTACACTGAAGGACAGTTCTGAAGTTAAATTTGTCAAACGAGCCCAACACAACATGAGCTGAAAGACAGTTTATATGCTGCAACTGCCAATGGTTACACATCTGTAGCATAACACGGATTTCTTCCACTCGGTGCCGGCCCACATTTTGCTGCTCCCCCTCCCACCGTATTTTCGGAACTGAACAACAAGAAAAATTGTGACTTTGGCAATAACTACCAATCCTGTTTCAGTGTTTATCAAAATAAAATACGGACAATGCAGTTTATTTTTCTTAAAACATTTTTGATTCTTCTATTTTTTACATTATGCAGAACAAATCCTATTTGAAGATTATTTATATGAATTATATATTTGAGGTGTATGTAACAGCAAACAAAAGCTTCAAAAATTGAAAATAGTTTCAACTAAAAAGAAGTCTTGCACTGAGAAGTAAACACTTTGTAACATAAAATTTATGAGCCTTACATAGCAATAAGTTATGGTATTCTGATTAAAGTCAACTGAATACTTTCACATGTATTAGGCATGTGATAATTTCTTGTCAGTAGGACTTCAGTGGCCATTAAATGGGTCAGGCTGTAGATAGACACTCCATTTTGTAGGCTTACTGGTTTCAGATTTCTTTTTGCGCATTTTTGAATCATCTAAATTAAGTTCTACTACACACCCATTGGCCACACGTGTTTTTTTTTTTTGGGGGGGGGGGGGGGGTTACAGTGGAGTTTTCACATGCATCCATGTATTACTTTGTAGAATTAATGGTTTTGCAGTTTAATATTAGTTCTTCAACTTCGGTAGCACTATTCGACTGTTACGCTAACAAGAAAGGACAGGTAGCTCATTGACAGAGTGTTGGCCCTCCTGGTTACATGGTGTGCATTAGTTACTTTTTGTTATTAAATTATATTGGTTTTACTTTTTTCAGTATTCTCTGTAGTAATTAACTACAGTTTGACAATTTGATATCTAAAAATAATATTCCTTGGAAGGCAATATTTATTTGACCACCCAAAATACATCCATTTTCAATATTACAACTATGAACAGGTGTCTGTCTGATAAAGATTAACAACAATGCAAGGTCCAGTAAAAAACGTTAATAATAATATGTAGATAGTGTAGTGTAACATTGTACATTACTGGTTTCTAGCTCGACAAGAGATATTCAAATATTTTAAGGGATTTGGCACTGTGAGCAAATACTGCCAGACGGAATTTATTTCCGCAGGTTTTGGCGGGTGAATTAGTGCTGACTGCCACGGAGTAAAAGAACTGCACAGTGCCGAGGAAGAGAGAAGATTATTTGAAGATGACTGTCTGTTGTTTTTATGATTTAAAGCAATTGTTATTCTTAATTAGGATTTCGTTCAGTCCCTATCAGAATCAGAAATGTAAAACTGATGTAGTTCTTAACGAAGAAAGAATAAAGTTTAATGTTATTGGAAAGAATAGTTATCTTTCAAATGTAGATATGGACAAAATTTCCAGGTGTCCTGATAACCATATCGAGTAACTTCGGATACTAGTCTGATTATGACTATTTACGAACTAACCGGACCTTGTGGGAAGAACAGCTTGGATTATATATTATATCCTGAAATGAACAGGAAAAGGTATTATTTGTGCTGTGGAAATACTGAATGAAAAATACAGGGTGACAGCACAAAGTTGGCGCCCTAGAAGACAGGACCAAGCCAAAGAAGATTGGAACAACCTGGGGACTGAAAGCAACCGTGAAAAACGAGAATTATTGAAGTATTAATAAGGGATTTCAGTACGAAAATCGAGGCAAATAAACTGGTTGCTTACGGTTACCGAAATCAACAACTATCGAATTGTCGACTTGATAGCCTAAGACAACGATTATAAATACTGGGAAGAAAGAATACGCCACCAGAAAGGGAAGAAAGAACTGCTGCTGTTTCGGGTCAACGCTTCAACCGGCCGACGAGACACGGGACTACAGTTTCCACGTTGCCACTTCACAACGAGCGTCGTAACAGCCGACCCAAATGTTCCGACCTGGTGCCAGCTGTGAACCTGTGGTGAGCGTAACCAGTCTTAATATTATACTGTGTTGAACTTTAATTTTTGTAGGAGTGATTTCATGCTGCGAGCTAGAAGTTTAAATAGACCAGACATGACACAATCGGAGGAAATTTCCCCTGCTTTTTCAACAAATGTCAGATAAAATCAGTGAACAGGCTAATAATATTTATGGTAAATTTAAGGATCTGTCACATGAATTGAAGAAAAATAATGAATCTATGACTGTGAAATTAGATAAACATATTCAAAACTGTCAGGAAAATTATACTAAGATTATAGAGGATGTTAGTACCTTAAGAGAATTGATAGTCACTAGAGAGGAAATAATAGATTTGTCCAATCAAATGGTGCAAAATAAACTTGAAAGTGAGAAAGCAATCTTAAGAGAGCAGTTATCACAGAATTTTAAGGGAACACATGAACTTGTAGAATCATTTAAAGGAGAGGTTAATTCAAAATTGTTACTGTTAGACCAAGATATACAATCAATGTTTTAAAGGGAAAATCTCTCTCTCTGAAATGTCACAAATTAATAAAAGGTTTACGATAGCTGAGGAGAAAATTGATACCTTAGAAAGGCGTCAAAATATTACAGATGTAAATCTATCCTTGGGTGATACAATTGGTAATTGGGAACATAAGGTTGAAGATTTTATTGACAAATTTCAGGAGATTAATAGTAGCAGGGGTAGAAGATAAAGAGTTCAGATTCAGAATTAGTAAGTCACCAATTTGATAAACTTTGGGCTGCATTGGAATGGACAAAGGCAGCATTAAATTCTAAAAAGTCTGTCAACCCTAATAACCTTAGCAGTAGCCAAGTAATTTCACATCAAAGTTCTAATGGGGATGGTTTAAATTTCACTTCAGGGATAAATTTACTGAAACAATTGCCAAAATTTAAACCTAATGGTTATGTTCATCCTAACCATTTCGTGAGTGTTTTCTCTAGGACGTTACCTAATACATGGCCAGATTCGCAAAAAATAGATTTTGTGTTGTGTTTTTTAGTGGGGACTGCTTCAGACTGGGGTAATGCAAATGCAGGTAATTTTACATCCTGGGGAGATTTTAAGAAAAATTCAAGGAACAGTATTGGTCAGATACTACTCAAGAAAATCTTAAGTTTGAACTAAAAGGTAAAGCAGTCAACAATCCGAAGATTGGTTCGAACACCACAGTGCTTTATTAGGCATGGTCCTGTTTGGAGGTGGTATGCTGTTGCCTTCCTCCGACCTTCGAACTGACGTACCCAGCCAGTTATGGGGGGACTGAACCACGGTGTTACTCGGTATTTTTCACATGAGCAATACTGCCAGAGGTGAAAGAAGTGGAAAGTGGCAGATAAAAATCCCAGGACCTGGCGGGGATCGAACCCGCGACGTTTGGATTTGTAGTCTGACACTCTACCACTGTGCAACTGAGACGCACAAGTTTGAACTATCTGACCCTAAACCATTTAATAAGAGTTTAGGTAATATTAAACAATATATTCAGGACTATCTTATGAAAGCTAAGTTTTTAGACAAACCTATCGATGAAGAATATTTAGCCAATTCCCGTTATGCATAGCATGGAATCTGGTATAAAGGATGGAAAAATATTAAGGAACTCCTAGATGCTACAGAGGGAATAGATTCTTTCAACAAGGAGGACAGTAAATGTATTAATAATAAGGAACAAACACAAAAGGAATTTTTCTTTGTGAGGTTCATCGTAAACAAGAACAAGATACAAAATTTAATAAGAAGTATAAAAATAAAAAATTCTTTAACGATAATAATAATAGTCGTGGTACCTATAATCATTATAGTGCTAATTCGTTGTAGAATTCCATACAAACTGAAAATAATAACTGGGTACATCAAAGTAAGATGACAGAAATTGGGAAAGGGGTCCATTCTCAAGATGTAACACAGTAATTTCGGGCCCGCAAGTTGATTTTCAAACTTATTTTACGCATAAGGTACCTACCAAGGATTGGCTACTTCAAGAGGATATGCCTAATCCAGCAAGTACACTTTGCATTATGAAACCAATAATAAATGGTAGTGTGTTCGACGTACCTGTTGAAATTTTAGTAGGCAGTGGTAGTGAAATTTCAATCATATCTCACAGTTTATATGAAGAAATATCAAAACACTGTTCACTTCATACTTTACCTGTTAGTGGCATAAATGTTTTAGGTATTACTGGTATAAAAAGTCAGCCAGTAAGAATAGAGGCACAGATTCCAATAAAACTTAACAATGTGTTGTGTATGTTAGCTTTATTGGTGATACCTAAAATTAATGTGGATATTATGTTCGTTGTCGAATGGTTACAGAAATACGAAGTTGCAATTTACTTTAATTTTAATGTGGTTGCAGGTAAAGTTAATGACGAGGAATTCTGTTTACCATTTGTAACAAAAGACAGCGATAACAATACATTAAATTCGATACATTTAAAGTCGACAGTGCAAACAATATTATTAAATGAAGTGCCGAGCGTGTACTCTGTGGAAGTTAAAGGCTTACAAGTCATTTTTACTTTCCGAATATTCGCTGACAAACGACAACCAATATTCCTTGCCAGCGGCATGGATATTTGACACAGTCCATATCAACAAATCATTTCGAAGCAACAAAGTTGTGGCTCCGGATCACAATATACATCTAAAGCAATGGTTTAGACCAGCGGTACTCAACCTGCAGTCCGCGTGCCACTTGCAGCCCACTGAGCTTTTTTGAGTGCCCCTTCAAGCTACCAGTATTAAAAATTTTGGAATAAACATCTCTAATGACTGGTTGATAAAAATGGGCGAGATGCGTACAGTGAAATCAACGAAGCCAGTGATCTGAATACAAGCAGCACGTCGTTTGTTGTGAAGCAGGCCCCTCTGACTGAAACACTCGAGTGTTTGCCCCGGTGCTTTCACCCTCCCTGTGGCGGCTGTGGCAGCTCGGACAGCACTCGCAATTGCGTCCTTTTCGGTGCGTAGAAGTATCTGTTCCGAATCCTATCAAGTGCAACACTGTTAAATCTGTCTTGCGATCGTTCAGCATGAGCAAAAAAGGTTCGGATATAAGTGTGCCATTTTTGATGCTTACTGGGAAGATTCTATTTGAAACTTCTTGGCAGATTAAAATTGTGTGCCGGAACCAGGACTCGAACCTGGGATCTTTGTCTTTCGCGGGCAAGTGCACTACCGACTGTGCTATCCCGACACGACTCACGATGCCACCTCACAACTTTACTTCCGCCAGTACCTTGCCTCCCAGGTTCGAGTCCCGGTTCCGGCACACAATTTTAATCTGCCAGGAAGTTTCATATCAGCACACTCCGCTGCAGAGTGAAAGTTTCATTCTGGAAGATTCTATTTGTTTGTAAAATGTGTCGGGAAAGCACTGTGCTTAATTTGCGACTCAACCATAAGTATCAAAGCAGCGCCAGTGCACTGTCACTATCTTACGTATATCAACGGGAAGAAGATAAACAATTTTATGTAAGACACTGTTATGCGGCATTACTAGTGTAATTTATAGAGCAGCTGATCAGCAGCATGTGTGATTGCAAGGAAGATAGGTAAACATTATCCCTCTCACGTTCCTTCTCAGCCAGTAGCAGTGTTCTCAGAACTCATTTCAATTTATGCGGCGTGTTGGTCACAAAACTAAGAACTAAGAAGCAATAAGTAATAGTCCAGATACCATTGTGTGACTAATATATCTATCCTACCTTTTGAGCAGAATTTATTTTGTACCGCTAATTAAAGTGTCAGACGTCCAGATGTGGCCGGGGCAGTTTCGGTTATTTGAGTACAGTTCCGTTGTCCCCATCGGGTTCTGTCGGAACGCATAAATGATCGTTCTTGACAAAAAAAAAAAAAACTCTCAGTCATGTGACGTTACGAGATATAACTTCTTATATTTTTAGCATTGTAAGTGTCTATACTTTGTTTCATAAACCTAACATACAGTACCGAATTCAGAATGCGTTTATACGACTTGTGTGATGACGCATTAATAATCGAGATCTGCAGTAATACTTTCGCTGAAGTTGGTGTTGCTGAGCTGGATTTACCTACCGATAGCCCTGCTTTTCGTGGTTGTTTTGACAGTGTGAGTATTGTAGCACACAAATTACGGAATCTAAACTCACTTTGTTTGCATATCCGCAAATGGCACTGAATTTTTAGTTCAGAACTTCAGAAGAAAAGAGAGATTCATAATTCAGTACTAAAAACTGTGTAATGTAACTCCTCTTTAAATTAACCATGGACCATCTCTCAGAGAGGTGTAATTTGTTTCTGTTGTGATAATTGATACGTCTCTGTAAACAGACGTGGGCTGTCCCTATTAGATGTGGTGCATAGATGCCAGAACTCTAGGACTGTTAACACACTGTTTTTGTTATTATCCCTCAATACAAACAGAGGGGTGTTTTAAGTCAGTGGTATCGCAGATCCGATTTGAAATCAGAGCTTTTTTTTGCTTTAAAAGTCTGTTCAGCCATTTAAATTTCAGCAGCCAGGTTAAGTAAGAATATTTACCGTCAGCATTCTCTCTTGATATATGCTACTTAATGAATAACATTTACATCAAATTACGTAGTACCAGGTTGTAGAGTTCTAAATAAAAGCCAGCTCTCAACATCCATAGAGGAAGATTTAAAAATTAAATCAAATTTTAAAAAAACTTCAAACACTGTCATTTATTTACTTTTGAAACATGATCAGGTGAGTGTTAAATCTGTATGAAGTGATATAACCCAGATTTTTACTAATTTTTAAAACTTGAGTGTATCTTACACAGTAGCTATGAATATATTTATGTTTTATATTTGCTATATTATAATTTGGTGCCCGTTACTCATTTCATTGTAAGCTTCAATCACAGAGCATTGCTGCATTCTCAGTAGACAGTAGCTCTAAAATTGGTCCCACCTTTGCAAATATGATCACCTTAACAGACAATTATTAGAAGAAAAAAAATAGTAGAAGTCAGAGGAGTACATACCGGATGATCAAAAAGTCAGTATAAATTTGAAAACTTAATAAATCACGGAATAATGTAGATAGAGAGGTAAAAATTGATACACATGCTTGGAATGACATGGGGTTTTGTTAGGAAAAAAAAATATTATATATATATATATATATATATATATATATATATATAATATAAAAAATTCCGACAGATGGCGCTGGACAGCAAAACGCCAGTGACTGCGCAAGAAAATCATGTATAAAAGGAGCTGTAATGAGAGAGAGAGAGAGAGAGAGAGAGAATCAGATGCACCAGCAGTCGCAGCATGTTGACATTACCTGAAGAGGCACTTTTAGTGACGCTGTATTATCAGAATAGGGAATGTGCTAGTTCAGCATTATGATCGTATCGCCATATGAAGGGGATACGAATGGATAAAGGTCCGTTGACAAATGCAGATGTGGTGAGAATGTTTTCAAAGTTCGAAGCCACAGGTTGTTTAGACGATAGACCCCGTAGTGGCCAACCGAGCACAAGGCGTAATGCTGCTGAGACAGTTCAGGAAGAAATGGAGACCGTAGCGGGTTCATCTATGCACGGGGAAGTCGGCGCTCGTTCAGTCGCACATCGTACCAGCCAAAATTGGCATTTCTGCAACACTCTTTCACACAATCAACATTAATTGTAAATAATTATTGGTGTGATGTCTTTTGAAAGAACAGACATCACGTCTATATAGAAGTAGTATCCACATGTGATGATGGCATTCTGGGTTTCAGTCTTCATCACTAATGTGATAAAATCGTTGGACCTCGTGTGGGAATCCCTGGTGGTGAACATCGGACTATTGAGAATTTTGGGCGGACAGGAGACGCGCTCCGGATAGACAGGAAATTAAGGCGACTGCTGGCCCTAAGTTTGTAATTGATTAATACACATTAACGTAATATTTTATCTTTATCCCGAAGTCTTCAGTTCTTTCCAGCACTAAGATCACAGGGTGCAGTTATGACTATTAATCTTTTCTTAAAATGTTTCAGTTTTCATATCATGAAGGGTAACTTATTTTACTTACTTTGCTCTAGTTCAGTGGTACGACAACACATTAACAAATTCAGAGACTGAAGGCAAGATTTCATGTCTGCACAATACAGTTCTGAGTTAACGATTGACGTTAACTTCCGTTAAGTTGTCCATAAAGTTTTTTTTTTTTTTTTTGTGGTTTTAGGGCGCACAACTTCTATGGTCATTAGCGCCCAGTAAAAAACATAGATTCGCTATGGCCTCAAAAAAAAAATGGGGACTGTCAGAACATCCAGAAGAGGCTAAAAACGAAAGAGAAAAGACAATTAAAAGGGTTAAATATCCTTGGATAAGTTGGCCAAGTTGATAAAACGCAAAACTCTAGCAACTGCTCGTGTGTCATCAGCTAAAATTTCCTCCAGAGTAGACGGAAAGTGAAGGGCTACACGGAGGTGATTAAAAAGTACGCAAGACAGTAAAACATGTCGCACGGTCAGCAGTTCACCGCAGGAGCACAGCGGTGCAGGGTCGGCGGACAGCAAGTGACGGTGGCTGAAACGGCAGTGACCGATCCGCAACCGGGCCAGGATGACCTCCTCCCGCCGAGAGGGGCGTGAGGAGGTCCTCCAAGCGGTCGGGATCGCTTTTACAGTTCGCAATTTGTTGTTGGACATTGAAAACCACGCACTGTGCCATTGCGACACGATACTCCGGCGGAGAGCCCGGTGAACATCGTCAGATGGGACGCAAAAGGTAGCCACGCGAGGTGAAAGAGCTGCGGCCTTGGCCGCTATGTCGGCCGTCTCATTCCCGGGCACACCTACGTGGCCAGGGACCCACAGGAAAGAAACGTGACAGCTGTCATCTGCTAGCAACTGGAGGGAGCGTTGGATCCGATACACGAGAGGATGGTGCGACAAAGGGTCCTTAAGACTCTGCAGGGCACTAAGGGAGTCCGAACAGATGGCATAGAAAGGTTGGCGGTGGCGGCAGGTGTACAAAACGGCCTGGTGGAGGGCAAAAAGCTCAGCCGTGAAATTCGAGCACCGGTCAGGGAGCTTGTATTGGAAACGGTTGTCCTCGACGACGAAGGCAGATCCGACACCGGCAGTCCTCTTGGAACCGTCAGTGTAAATAAATATGGCATTATCGAACCGCGAACGGAGTTCGACAAGCCTCGAGCGGTATACCAAATCCGGAGTGCTCTTCTTGGGGAGCGAACTAAGTTCGAGGTGAGTGTGAACCGGGGCCTTATGCCACGGTGGCAATGGGCTTTCGCTCAACCGAAAGGTGGAAGGAAGGGTAAAATCGAGCCGCTGTAGTAGGCGGCGAAACCGAACTCCAGGTGGAAGCAAGGCAATCGCAGACAACTGATATTGGCGATCGAGTGAGTCGTCAAAAAATAATCGGTAAGATGGATGGTTGGGCATCGACCGCAGGCGGCATGCGTACCGAGACAAAAGTATGTCACGCCGAGTGGTCAAGGGTAATACAGCAGCCTCGGCATACAGACTTTCAACAGGGCTGGTATAAAATGCACCGGTCGCCAGACGTAATCCCCGATGGTGGATAGAGTTGAGACGGCGGAGAATCGACGGCCGTGCAGAAGAGTATACAAGGCTTCCGTAGTCGAGCTTCGACTGAACAATGGCCTGGTAAAGGTGAAGCAGGACGGTACGGTCCGCTCCCCATGACGTGCCACTGAGGACACGCAGGACGTTAAGGGATCGGGCACAACGGGCAGCCAGGTAGGACACGAAATCTGGAATATTGGTTTCGTCTTCTTTAGTGAATGAGTTTCTAAAAGCTAATTTTAGTAACTCTGCTTTAGTAGCGCTGTCATCGGCAGGATCGCCATTACTATCACGTAGTGAAGGTATTGTTTGTGACTTTCCCAGAGTATATTTAACATATGACCAAAATCTCTTTGGGTTTTCAGTCAAATTACGAGAAAGAGTTTCGTTGTGATAAATGTTGTAGGCATCTCGCATTGAAATCCTCGCTAAATTTCGAGCTTATGAGTACAATCGCAAATCCTGGGGATTTCGTGTTCGTTTAAATTTAGTATGCCTTTTCCTTTGCTTTTGCAACAGTGTCCTAACCTGTTTTGTGTACCAAGGGGGATCGCCTCCTTCTTTTATTAATTTATTAGGTATAAAACTTTCAATTGCTGTCGATACCACTTCTTTGAATTTGAGCCACATCTGGTCTACACCTACGTTTAGTGTTAGAAACGAGTGGAAGCTGTCTTTCAAGAAGCAATGTATTTTGTTTCTATCTGCTTTCCTGAACAAATATACTTTGCGTTTATTTTTGGTAACTTTGGGACTTTCGATATTCAATTTCGCTACTACAGCTCTGTGTTCACTAATACCTGTATCCGTTTTGATGCTCATTATGAGCTCAGGATTATTTGTTGCTAAGAGATCAAGTGTGTTTTCACATCCATTTACAATTCTAGTTGGCTCATGAACTAATTGTTCGAAGTAATTCTCAGAGAATGCGTTGAGTACAATTTCGGACGATGTTTTATGCCTACCTCCTGATTTGAAAATATAATTTCGCCAACAGATCGAGGGTAAATTAAAATCACCACCTACTATTATCGTGTGAGTCGGGTACGTTTTTGTAATTAGACTCAGGTTTTCTTTGAACCTTTCTGCTATTGTATCGTCAGAGTCGGGAGGCCGGTAAAAGGAACCGACTATAATGATGCCATAAAGCAGCAACTGTCAAAATGCCATCCCTCACACAACTCTCATCACCTAGAAGGGAGATTTAAACACAAGGCCAGCTGTGTACCTCACGTTCGGTACGAGAGAGCAAGGACCTATCCTGACATTGTGCCAGCTGAGGCTGAGAGTCTAGAAATCAACTCTGCCATCACCAGGATAGACAAGATATCCCTGCCTGTCTGCCAACACCGTTCCAGCACCTGGCCCCGCTCATCGCCATTTCTTCAACTGACTCCCGGCTACACTATTGCCACGCCACTGAACAGTGCAGCCTTCCACAGTAAGGAAGACATCGGTGCCCGCTCGTGGCCACAGAACGGCCACATTGTGACCCCACCGTACTGGCATACTGGGAGACGCCAATTCAGCTCTGAGCCAGCACCTGCACCTCGGTCATACCTCATAGATACCTACAACTACAGTGCTGAATATTATGCAGAACACTGGGCTTGCAAGAAATAGCAACCAACCACTTTCTAGCAGTATGAAACTACTAACAGTATCTGTACGGACTAACAAGCAAATGCCACTGCACGGGGCCAACCCAGTTGAGACATGAGGTGAACTTCAGGTTGTAAGAGCGGAGTTAGGACCTCTGGGAGCACCGAAAGTGCCTCGTACCGAGACTTCTGTTTCTTCTTCTATTTCTCTTTTGTGGGTCAAAGAGAGAACAGGCTTCAGCAAGGTTAATAATTAAGACAGCATAGGCACCTCGGAGGCACAAGGATAGCAAGTCCAGTAGCCAACTTAAGGTGGCATACCATCGATCTGAGGGACATTGGGCATAGGAATCCTTAGACAGGGCAAGGAAGGGTGGGGAGCGTCCATCACTGGTAAGTGCAGAAGAAGTTATATACAAGGGGAGCGTCCATCACTGGTAAGTGCAGAAGAAGTCATATACAAGGAGTAGCAGCCAGCAGAGGGGAAGGCATCTATGCTCACTCAAACTTGGAGATGCACATATTTCCGTGACAATCTGGTAGATGTCAATGTAGTCGTTTAGCAGTCTACAAATAACTGCATTCAATTTTCTTCGTGCTCGTTAGAGCACATCGTGCCTGAAATGCCCAGCCGTATACTCTGAGAAAGAGGATAAATTTACTTCTATGATTTTCGTGCTTTAAAAACACCTGGAGGTATATGACCGTGCCACATTATTTTTTTGGACATATTTTTTAATGAAACATTTCTTGACTTTATCCATTTCAAAATGAGTTTGAAATCTTATGACTGTGAGATCAATGGGTTTGTTTATAAATAACATTCTGCTACTAATCACAATTTCTTTTATATTTCATTCAGCACGTGTTTCGGGAAATACTTCCCATTTTCGAGTGTGTTTTTGTGCTATCCATTTGGTTGCGGTGTTTCTCGTGTGTTAGGTTCTGCATTATTTTGTTGTCTTTACTGCAATGATTAAATGTGCATTTAATCATTGCATTAAAGACAAAAAATGATACCGCAACTAAATGGGACAGCACAGAAAAACTTGAAAATGGGGATTATGTTCCAAAATGCGTCATACGACATTTCACTTTCCTTGAAAAAGAAAGTTATTAGCTTTCATGTGACTTATTTATGCATTGTTTCTCAGTTGATTATGCTGAAAGGAAGTGTTACAAAAAATTAATTTTTACACGTGTTAGTGTAAAGTATTAGCTTCTCAACAAAGCATTTACATTTTCATAATTCATAATAGTCTGTGTACAACAACACAGTATGTCTAGCATGTGCACTGGACTGTCAAATCTTGCTTTGAAAATATGTGACTGTGTATAGCTTCCAATCACTACAATTTAGGTTATACATTACTGCAAGTGAAATGTAGCTAAAACCATTTATTATTTTATTTATTTATTTATTTATTTATTTTCAACGACATTGATACTCTTGTTTCACAAGTAAATTTGTTATTCAATGGTGTCAACAACACATTCTCAAGACAATGAAATTTGTGAGAGTTCAGCTCAGTGTCAAACAATGAATGGCACTAAAACAGATTACTAGGTAAAAGTGCAGGACATGGTATCAACACCTCATGGGATTTGAACTGAGCACATTCAGAAAACTCTGGATACATACAAATTTTTTTCCCTGCAAATGACCAATTGTAGTCAAAAATCATCACTTTACAGTAGCACATATCTTATCTACAGACTTAGCAGAATAGCCTAAGAAATTCTGGTCATACATCAAATCCATAAATGGGTAAAAAACATATGTCTACACAATCTGTGATAGTAAAGGCATTGAAACAAGAGATGACATGTAAAAGGCTGAAATGCTAAATGTCTCTTTCCAAAGCTATTTCACAGAGGAAGACTGAAATGTAGTTCCTCCTCGAAACCATCACACAAATTACATAATGGCAAATATTGAAAAAAGCGTTAGAGGGATAGTAAAGCAACTGAAATCGGTCAACAGAGGAAAAAGCCACTGGACCTGATGCATTACCAATTCAATTGTACACAGTACGTGAAGGAACATAACCCCCCCCCCCCTTCCTTACAGCCCCTTCTAGCAGAAGTGTATCTGTCTCTAGAAAAGCGAAGCATTCATAAGGATTGGAAAAAAGTGCAGATTATTGCCATCGTCAAAGAGGATCATTGATCAGATGCGCAACACAATCGGCCTATATCTCCGATGACAGTCAGTTGCAGAATTTTGTAACACTTTTACATTCCATAATTATGACATTTCTGGAGTCCCAAAATCTCCTTTGTAGAAATTAACATGGTTCCCAAAAGCAATGACCATGTGAAACCCAGCTGATGCTATTCATCCACGAGACCCAGAGGGCAGCAGATACAGGATCCCAGGTAGATGCCATGTGATGATTTGCACAAGGTGTTTGATATGGTTCTGCACTGTTGCCTGATGAATAAACTGCAAATATATGGAATATCAGACCAGCTGTGTGACTGGATTGAAGAGTTCCTAGCTAATAGAATGAAATATGTCATTCTCAATGGAGAGAAGGCTTCAGATGTGAAAATGATTTCAGGCATACCTCAGGGGAGTGTAATAGGTCCATTGCTTTTCACAATACGTATAAACGACCACATAAATAACATTGTTGTTGTTATGGTATTCAGTCCGGAGACTGGTTTGATGCAGCTCTCCACCCTACTCTATCCTGAGCAAGCCTTTTCATCTCCTCATAAGAATGGCAACCCACATCCACTTTAATCTGCTTACTATACGCATCTCTTGGTCTCCTCCTGCAATTTTTACCCCCACACACTTCCCTCCAATGCTAAATTTACGATTCCCAGATGTCTAAGAATGTGTCCTACCAAGCGATTCCTCCTATTAGTCAGGGTATGCCAAAAATTCCTTTTCTCGCCAATTCTGTTCAGTACCTCTTCATTAGTAATGCGATCTACCCACCTAATTTTCAGCATTCGTCTGTAGCACCACATTTCAAAAACCTCTATTCTCTTCCTGTCCGCACTGCTTATCGTCCATGTTTCACTCCCGTACAAGGCAACACTCCACACAAATGCCTTCAGAAGAGACTTCCTTACCCTTAAATTAATATTCGATGTTAGCAAATTTCTCTTTTTCAAAAAATGCTTTTCTTCCCATTGCCATTCTGCATTTTATATCATCTGTACTGCGACCATCGCATGTTATTTTACTACCCAAGTAACAAAACTCATCTACCACCTTCATTGTTTCGTTACCTAATCTAATTCCTCCAGCATCGTCTGATTTTCTAAGACCGCATTCCATTATTTTTGTTTTGCTCTTGTTAGTGTTCATTTTATAAGTTCAAAAAATGTTCAAATGTTTGTTAAGCTTAAGGGACTTAACTGAAGTCATCAGTCCCTAAACTTACAAACTACTTATAAAATACCTCATACTAAAGACGGCACAAACATCCACGCCTGAGGGGGGATTTGAACCCCCAACCGTAGCGGCCGTGCAGACTGTGACTGGCCATTGGAAGTTCAATGAGGCTTTTTGCAGACGATGCCAAAGTTTATCAACAAGTCGCAACACCGGAAAAGGGTAGCGAAACGAGATAGGATCTGCAGTGTAGATAATAGTGCGAGCGGAGACCCGTCTAACCGCTTACAGTTTTTGTGCCCTTTTTTCTGATGGGCAAACTGCAGGCCTAAATCACTGATCACGATACAGATATTTTAGTGTACTTCAGTGACTATATTGTTTTACTTCTGACTGGTCAAATCACCTGTATCCTATTTGTTTCATTCCATTTCTTCCTGTCTCCCTGCAGATTATACTGCACGAATGCACATCCCCAGAAGTTTGCAAATATTTGACATTGAATTCATTTTTCCTAAAATCACATGCAACATTAAACTGACAGACATTTAACACAACAACTAACGTGATCTGTAAAACTTTTTGAATGGTTCAATTTTTTAATATATTTTTATTTCTCTACAGAATTAGACAATACCATGCACGAATATTCGCATATAGCGCAACTAAACTGATGCAAGTACAGTTCCGACAGCTGGTGAGGATGCAGGGTATCAGACACAGCACCAGCCTAAAGACACACAAAGGTTCTGTGTCAGCCACAACAGCAGTGTATCAGGCATACCATACTGGGCAGTCTCTGTCCCCGCCTCGAGCGCTCACAGCCTGCCTGCTTCACGCATCCAAATCTAACAATCCAAGCCCGAGTGTGATATACTTGAGTGAGTACAAGCAAGCATAATCTCCAATATGCAGACCTCTAGTAAGTAGTGCAGGAGAGGGAGAGAGGATAGAGGTCTAGGATAAAGAGGAGAGGGAAGTGGGAAAAGACATAACCAAGTCAAACATAGGTGTCATAGGCACAGAATGGACAAGCTTCAGTGTAGGATAAATTGATGGAGACATACCCCTGTGCCCCCCCCCCTTTTCGTTCTTATAAACCAGACAATCTATTGTGTGTGAAGATGAGGACTGCAACAATTTAATAGACTGGTGGTGGAACACAAGAGCTCCTCTTATGTTCACATTAACCACATAGATGGATCATTGAACAGTTGGAAGACGTGTGTCCAAAACACTAATACCAAAAACATGTCACGGATGGTGGGGCGTACAGCTTCACATCACACTGGTAAATGATAACCTTGACATTCTGACATTCTCTGGGAGGGTATTTCCTTTGATCGATAAAACAAATGTACCAGTATTGATGCAATTGTCCATATGGTCTTTCTGAACATGCCGAACAAAATAGATACATCCATCCCAGACTATCCCATAGTTTCTCATCAGTTTGAAAGATGAGGTCCCTATGGCAAATGATACCCTGAACCATATGTGGCATTATGTACCACACAATTGATATTTGAAGGTCTCAGTAAGAATAACTGTATTAAAGGCACAGGACCAGGTTGGGTATTTATATAGTTTGTTAATCGGAAATAGCAGGTTATACAAACTTGCTGGGAACACATTTAATGTAATTACTGATAGCATTGTTTTCAGCCATCATTTCTATCCTCCTTTCTTTAAATCTCAACATCCCTTCACTACCTTCTTTACTGTTGTATTTTCTTTTTTAATTGCTGAACTTTTTACGTTAATGTGTAACAATTTGTTTGATCCAGATTTTGAGGGGAAAACCTTTTTCCTCGATTTATTTACAAGTTAAATACACTTATGGTTTAATAAGTTATTTTCTCATTCCATGTGAAATTATAACAATGAAATTACTATTTCATATTAAAACAGAACCAATGCACATTTACATTTCTTCCTTACAGAATTACAAAGTGGGGTAATGTGGTACAGAGTGCAAAACAGTATGATATTATTATTATTATTATTATTATTATTATTATTAATATTTGGATAATGCTAGCAAACTAGATTAAAAAGTATCAAGATTGCAGTTACAAACAGACTGTATGTGATATTTATTTAGCTAACACATGTAGGGAAGCAGAAGTGGATTACAGTGTCCCAAAATTATCTATGTACCAATGAACTGAAGGGTGGAAATTATATTCCACAATGAAACAATGAAGAGCAAAAATTCAATTGGACACTGTATACAGGTTCTACATAATTTCATTCTCATTTCTTCTTTGTGTCAGAAGATATACCACTAATGGCTAAATTAGGATCTGAAAAATGTCAAGCTCTCCTCCAGAAAATTAAAGCAGATTATTTAAATGGTCATGCTAAATTGGGATAGCAATGTAAAAAACAGTAACTTACCAATACAACAAAATATTTAATTCAACTCACTGAAAACTCCATTGAACGAGGTCATATGAGTGAGGATTGGTATCAGGCCTCTACGAAACAACCCCCACATCCTTTCAGACCCAAGGTTGTAGGTGATGTGACATTAATATAGATAGGGACATTTAAGACACAAAATACATACAGTAATTCATTAAAAAAAAAGAAAATAAATTTATTTTCAAAAATTTTGAACCTACACAATTGTCTGTTTTGGGCCTTCACTACAAATGACTTGCAGCATCTTACAATAACACGTATTTGAAAGAAATGACGTAACGACATCACAGTATCATATAAAATCAACTGGCTGTCAGATACACATGTCAAAACAAGGACAGCAACACCTCGTCAACAAATCTTTCTTGCCACCATTAAGCGTACTGGAAATTTACCGACTGCCGGGGTCACACATTGCGCACGTTACCACAGTCTGTCCACGATTGTGTGATGCAGGCCCTGAAAGTGATATTTAACAATACAATGAGGATAGTTTGCAATCATCACAAAGATATTCATCAAGCCATGCCAGGCATATAAAAATGAAACTCATACAAACATAACTCAGCTTTGGGCGATTGATCCAACAGAATACAGTGTACACTGGATGAGGCACAGAGGCTCAACTTCCCGCCCCCCTGGCCATGTATTGCTGCAGATGGCATGTTATCACGACTGATCTGCATAAAGGTGCTGCAGTCAGAGTGTATGTAACATCTAACCGTTAAATGGGTGGATGGAGGAGCCTCAGCTGGTTTACAACAGCTTTTATCCCCCTCCCCCAGAAATAGAAAAATGTACAAATTAACGAGTCAGTGTCACTCTGATAACAGTTCACTATTAGTGGACTTTACAACTATTATCTCATCAAATGTGTCCAGCCCTAACAGGGAAAACATAAAAAGATGTCCTCTCATGGGACGTGGAGGAGGAAGTGGAGATGCCACAGCATGGAATACCACATTCCACTACCCTGCGAAGTGTGGAATGAAGGATCTAGCATGTTGGATTTTTGCTTCACAGAGTGGAACATGGCCAATGAGAAGTGACCTGGTTTTCACATGACAAGCAGAACTTTTGAGTCACCATATTGCAAATGGAAGTCCGTATTTTATTCCTCCTTTCGTTGTAGCATACAATGTATGAGTACAATATTTTTTAAAGTGGCAGACTATTGAAGAACTTTTGAAAACGCATCATTTTATACATGATTAATACAATAAATTACCGGAACAACATTTTCATAGCTTTAAAGGTTCTCGTATTTAGCGTGTGTCAGCATTATAATTTGTATAATATGAAAGAATATCATTCCTTTGCTATGGTATAATGCATTCTATCAAAGAAGGGTCTCTGTGATGCTATGTCATACATAAATAACATATTACAACACGTATTATAGACGGAGTCTTTCCTGGTGGGAAAAATATGTATAAAAATAAAGATTGTTTGACTTACCCAAAGCACAGGCTCGCCGATATACAAATAAAAACTCACACAAAACATACAAGCTTTCGCAACCGGTGGTTGCTTCGTCAGGAAAAGAGGAAGGAAGGAGGGAAAAAAGGAAAGGATGCGGGTTTTAAGGGAGTGGATGAGGGGTCATTCCAATCCCAGGAGTGGAAGGACTTAATTAGGGGAAAAAGGAAGGTAAACAAATACACACGCACCCACACATATACACACACACAAACACACCTAGGCAGACATTTGTAGAAAGCAAAGAAGTTGGACAGAGATACCACGTGAGGCAGAGGCTCTGTCCAGAGAACCGAGGCAAAGATGTTAAGGATGGTGGGCGGGAATTTGAATTTAGCGGAGGTTGAGACCAGGTGGGCAACGGGAAGAGAGAATATTCTGAAAGGCAAGTTCCCATCTTTGGAGTTCTGAAACATTGGCGTTGGTGGGAATTATCCAGATAACCCGGACGGTGTAACATTGTACCAAGATGTGCTGGCCATGCACCAAGGCGTGTTTAGCCACAGGGCAATCCTCATTACCAACAAACACTGTCTGCCTGTGACCGTTCATGCGAAGGAACAGTTTGTTGCTGGTCATTCCCACATAGAATGCCTCACAGTGCAGGCATGTCATTTTGGTAAATCACGTGGATGCTATGGCAAGTGGCTCTGCCACTGATCTTTTACACCTTCCGGGTTACGGGACTGGAGTAAGTGGTGGTGGAAGGGTGCGTAGGGCAGGTTTTACAATGGGGGCGGTTAAATGGATAGGCACCAGACGGTAGGGAAGGTGGTTTGGGGATTTCATAGGGATGGACTAGGAGGTTACTGAGGTTAGGTGGGCAGCGGAAAGACACTCTCGGTGGAGTGGGAAGGATGTCATGAAGGATGGATCTCATTTCGGGGCAGGATTTAAGGAAGTCGTATCCTTGCTGGAGAACCACATTCAGAGTCCGCTCCAGTCTCGGAAAGTATCTAGTGACAAGAGGGGCACTTCTGGGGTTCGCTTTCATGAAGAAATCCAAGGTCTCTGTCAGCCATCTGAATCATCAGCCAAAACCGAGGGCAATGAGTGCGGAATTACGTATTTGGCACGGAGCACCAAGTGGAGTGGACATTCCACCAAGATATGAGCCACAGGTTGTAGGGGCTCCACAACCACAATGTGGGAGAGGCTCATTACGCAAAATAAAACCATGGGTCTGCCTGGAATGACCAATGCAGAGACAGCAAAGAACAGTGGATTCCCTTTAACAAGGGCATGAGGAAGAACTACAAGCTACAGTGGTTGACTTTATGGAGTGGAGTTTATTAGATGGGGCAGTAGCCTGCCAGTTGGTGTTCCAGTCCTGTAGGAGTAGGGAGTTACAGCTACTCTAGTCAACTGCTCAGCTTGTTTATTTCCTAGAATACCGACATGACTGGGGAGCCAGACAAAAGCAACAGAGCAAGCGATATGACAAAGGTCAGCAAGAAGATTGTGGATACCTATGACAAAAGGATGCGAGGAGAAGCATCGGTCTATGGCCTGCAGGTTGCTCATTGAGTCGGAATAGATTAAGGCCATGTTCACACTTCCGGCCGGGCTGAGCCGAGCAGAGAGATTAAACACATTGTTTTCAATTGCAGTGTTCACACTGCCGGCCAGGCCGAGACGGCTCCACTTCAGCCGGCTCACGCCATGCCGACGACATTCAGAATGTTTAATATTTCAGGCGTGAGCCGATTGGGCTATAGTATTGCTGACGCAGCACAAATTTTTCGCGTCTCCAGCCTGTTTTCAGTACTATTCTCTCTGCATGATAGCCCACCCCCCTTTTTTGTAATAAAAAAATAATAATGCCTGTGAAAATATGTTATATATATAAAATTTGTATTACTATTAATTCTGTAAAATCAATACAAATTTCAGAAATAATAATATAGTGAGGACAGTTTACAACTCACCGCAAAGACGTGGCGAAGAGCTGCGACAGGCACATACAAAAGACACACACATACAACACATTCAGCTATCGGCCATGGCCTTCTTCAGAAAATAGAACACTCACGCAATCACACAGGCACACAACACAGTCATACAACCATCACCTCCGACTGCTGCACTTCATGAAGAATGGCCGATAGCTGAATGTGTTGTATGTGTGTGTCTTTTGTATGTGCCTGTCGCAGCTCTTCGCCACGTCTTTGCGGTGAGTTGTAAACTGTCCTCACTATATTATTAATTCCAACCTGGACTTCAAATTTCAGAAATGTTTTTTTACCTGTTCTCATGAGGAAAATCTCCTAAATGATAGTCGAAATTTAGGGGACGAGTCCATTACCACATGTTTCTTATGTACTTAAAATCCAATGAGTCACTACAGAGTGAGAACAATAAAAATAAAATAAATAAAAAAAATCAATGAACTGTTAGCTTGCTCTATCCAAGTTGATGGAAGTGAACATGTTTTGGTCACCCCCATGTTTCCTACTATCTTCAGCTGACAGTGGGTGAAGATACCTTGTTGTTGAGGACAAGCCCACCAAGACGCAAAAAAACTAAACACAACAAGAAACAAATGGCACAAGCTTGTAATCCTTTTCTGACCTGACGAGTCTGAGGCTAATCTAAATCAGTGCATTTTTCTTTCAGTTAAAAAAAGAAAAAAAGAAGAAGAAGAAACAAAGTACAATTGAGATAAAACAGATGATTCAGCAAAATGTTCGTAGAAATGCAATTCCCCCTCAGAATAAAATAAATAAATAATAAAATTCTGAGACCTGTGTAGAGTTCTTGGAAAGTGGAGAAGGGTTGAAATACAGTACAGCATGCTCTACATGGAACCGGTAAATGTCACATATGCCATCACTTGCCATCCGTTATATGGAGGTAACTACATGTTTCTAATGTTACGACTGAGGTATAGATGTGTGTATAAATTTCAGTATAATTTTGGACTTCTTCCTTTCATCATTTCCAACTAGAAAGGCAATAAGTACACTGTCAGAAAATTTCATTTCAGTTCATCAAAACCAAAGACGCAGTTAACATTAATTTAGTCTTCTCTTCTAGTTCCAAACACAAAATATTTTATTATATACCACATATATAGTGCTTAACCACTATATATGTGGTATATAATAAAATATCAATTTGTCACACTCCTAGACAATAATGTCAAATAAAATAACGAAATATTTATACCATTAATTGTATAATGTGGACAAGCTATCAGCTGTAAGCCTCTTATAAAGTACGACCTCATGAAAAACCACAGTAGATCAATGTCAATTGTAATCGGTCACCACCCAAGAAAAAATAGTACATATTTGTTTTCTGGCTATGGATCATTAACACATTACCAGAGAGTGACACACATGGCCAGCAATACATTTATTCGGTGCTGCAGTGCTTCACGCTATGCCCAAAATCGGCTGAGATCTAAGGGTTGCGATCACGGCATAACTCCACTTAGATAACTCTCAATTACTTGTGAAAGGAGGTAGATATCAATGCAAATACCATTTCAAAAACTTTTCTGTACTTTTAGCTCCATTTCACTTACAGTAATGTATGATCTAAAATGCATAGAACAGTAAGCTGCCTGCTATCCAACATTTTCAATACACGATTTGTAAATCAAGCGCACTCACTTGACAAATAGCATCATTTGAAAACAACTGTTATGAATTATGAAAAAGTGAATGATTTATTAGAAAGCTGAGATATTTTACTACCACATGTTCAAAACTCAGACTTTTTTAACCACATACTTTCATCAAAATCGAGTGAGAAGCGTTACAAAACTAAAAACTTGCGCGGAATTAAAAGTAGACATTTTCTTTTTTCACACGCAAACAAAAGCTTGCAAGGAAAAAATAAGTTGATAAAACGATGTACCGGTATCGTCAAAATTTTTAAAAACTGAAAATCGGAAAAGTTGATTTTCTCTCTCTTTTTAGCCTCGGCCTGGCGCACAATATATATATATATATTTTTTTTTTTTGGGGGGGGTTTTAGGGCGCACAACTTCTATGGTCATTAGCGCCCAGTCCAAAAACATAGATTCGCAATGATCTCAAAAAAAAAAAAAAAATGGCGACTGTTAGAACATCAAGAAGAGGCTAAAAACGAAAGATAAAAGACAATTAAAAGGGTTAAATATCCTTGGATAAGTTGGCCAAGTTGATAAAACGCGAAACTCTAGCAGCTGCTCGTGTGTCATCAGCTAAAATTTCCTCCAGAGTAGACAGAAAGTGAAGGGCTACACGAAGATGATTAAAAAGTACGCAAGAAAGTAAAACATGTTGCACGGTCAGCAGTTCACCGCAGGAGCACAGCGGTGCAGGGTCGGCGGACAGCAAGTGACGGTGGCTGAAATGGCAGTGACCGATCCGCAACCGGGCCAGGATGACCTCCTCCCGCCGAGAGGGGCGTGAGGAGGTCCTCCAAGCGGTTGGGATCGGTTTTACAGTTCGCAATTTATTGTCGGACATTGAAAACCACGCACTGTGCCATTGCGACACGATACTCCGGCGGAGAGCCCGTTGAACATCGTCAGATGGGACGCAAAAGGTAGCCACGCGAGGTAAAAGCTGCGGCCTTGGCCGCTATGTCGGCGGTCTCATTCCCGGGCACACCTACGTGGCCAGGGTCCCACGGGAAAGAAATGTGACAGCTGTCATCTGCTAGCAACTGGAGGGAGCGTTGGATCCGATACACGAGAGGATGGTTCGACAAAGGGTCCTTAAGACTCTGCAGGGCACTAAGGGAGTCCGAACAGATGGCATAGAAAGGTTGGCGGTGGCGGCAGGTGTACAAAACGGCCTGGTGGAGGGCAAAAAGCTCAGCCGTGAAATTAGAGCACCGGTCAGGGAGCTTGTATTGGAAACGGTTGTCCTCGACGACGAAGGCAGATCCGACACCGGCAGTGCACTTGGAACCATCAGTGTAAATAAATATGGCGTTATCGAACAGCGAACGGAGTTCGACAAGCCTCGAGCGATATACCAAATCCGGAGTGCTCTCCTTGGGGAGCGAACTAAGTTCAAGGTGAGTGTGAACCTGGGCCTGATGCCACGGTGGCAATGGGCTTTCGCTCAACCGATAAGTAGAAGGAAGGGTAAAATTGAGCCGCTGTAGCAGGCGGCGAAACCGAACTCCAGGTGGAAGCAAGGCTATCGCAGACAACTGATATTGGCGATCGAGTAAGTCGTCAAAAAATAATCGGTAAGATGGATGGTTGGGCATCGACCGCAAGCGGCATGCGTACCGACACAAGAGTATGTCACGCCGAGTGGTCAAGGGTAATACAGCAGCCTCGGCATACTGACTTTCAACAGGGCTGGTATAAAATGCACCGGTCGCAAGACATAATCCCCGATGGTGGATAGAGTTGAGACGGCGGAGAATCGACGGCTGTGCAGAACAGTATACAAGGCTTCCGTAGTCGAGCTTCGACTGAACAATAGCCTGGTAAAGGTGAAGCAGGACGGTACGATCCGCTCCCCATGACGTGCCACTGAGGACACGAAGAACGTTAAGGGATCGGGCACAACGGGCGGCCAGGTAGGACACATGTGTGGACCAGCAAAGTTTACGATCCAACATGAGTCCCAAGAATTTCGTAGTCTCCACAAAAGGGAGAGCAACAGGGCCGAGATGTAGAGAAGGTGGAAGAAATTCCTTGTATCTCCAGAAGTTTATACACACAGTTTTCTCAGTGGAGAATCTGAAGCCGTTTGCGATGCTCCAGGAATATAGACGGTCAAGACAGCGTTGAAGAGAACGCTCCAAGAGACACGTCCGCTGGGCGCTGCAATAAATTGCGAAATCGTCAACAAAAAGAGATCCGGAGACGTCGGCTGAAAGGCAATCTACGATCGGATTGATTGCAATGGAAAAGAGCGCCACACTCAAGACAGAGCCCTGTGGTACCCCATTCTCCTGGCAAAAGGTATCTGACAAAACAGAGCCCACCCGTACCCGGAACTTGCGATCCGCCAAAAACGCTTTAATGAAAAGAGGAAGGCGGCCCCGAAGGCCCAATGTGTGCAATGTGCGGAGAATGCCCGCTCTCCAACAGGTATCGTATGCCTTCTCCAAGTCGAAGAACACTGCTACTGTTTGACGCTTCTTTAGAAAGTTGTTCATAATGAAGGTCGACAACGTAACGAGGTGATCAGCAGCAGAGCGGTGTCGACGAAAACCGCATTGGATATTAGTCAGGAGGCGGCGAGATTCGAGGAGCCAGACCAACCGAGCGTTAACCATGCATTCCATCACCTTACAGACACAGCTCGTCAGAGAAATAGGACGATAGCTGGAAGGAAGATGTTTGTCCTTCCCTGGTTTGGGGATGGGGACAACAATGGCTTCATGCCAACTTGTGGGAACATGACCTTCAGTCCATATGCGATTGTAGGTACTGAGAAGAAAACACTTGCCCGCAGGAGAGAGGTTCTTCAGCATTTCAATATGAATGGAATCGGGCCCGGGAGCAGACGATCGGGACAGGGCGAGAGCATGGTCTAGCTCCTGCATGGTGAAGGCGACGTTATAATTTTCACAATTAAAAGAGTGGAAAGAAGGCGGCCGTGCCTCCTCTACCTGTTTGCGAGGGAGAAAGGCAGGGTGGTAATGGGCAGAGCTCGAAACCTCCGCAAAGAAACGGCCCAATGCGTTGGAAACGTCAGAGGGGTCCACGAGGACTGCGTTCTCCACGGTCAGGCCGGGAATCAGGGAGTGGACCTTGATGCCGGATAAACGGCGTAGGCCACGCCAAACAAACGTGGAGGGAGTAAAACGGTTAAAAGAACTAGTAAAAGCAGTCCAGCAAGCTTTCTTGCTGTCGTTTATGATACGACGACATTGCGCTCTCATACGTTTATAATGTATGCAATTCTCCAAAGTCGGATGGTGGCGGAAGGTGCGTAAAGCGCGGCGCCAGGCTCTAAGCGCGTCGCGGCAGGCTGCAGTCCACCAAGGGACCTGGACACGACGTGGAGAAGAGGAGGTACGAGGTATGGAACGTTCGGCAGCTGTGAGAATAACCTCAGTGAGGTAGTCGACCTGACTGTCACAGGTGGGAAAATTCCGATCGTGAAAAACAGCCACGGAAGAATAAAGCCCCCAGTCGGCTTTGGAAATGTTCCAACTGGTGGGACGAGGAGAAGGGGAATGATGCAGGAAGTGGATGATACAAGGGAAATGGTCACTTGAGTACCTATCAGAAAGTGCATACCACTCAAACGGACCGGCAAGCTGAGGAGTGCATATTGCGAGGTCTATATGGGAATAAGTGTGTGTTGTGTCTGAAAGGAAGGTCGGTGCAGCGGTGTTGAGGCAGATAAGATCGAGGTGCTGGAGAAGGTCCACCAAAAGGGAGCCTCTCGGACAATGTGCCGGAGAGCCCCATAGGGGGTGGTGGGCATTAAAGTCGCCTACCAACACAAAAGGTGAAGGGAGCTGGTCAACAAGGTGTAGCACATCTGCCCTAGTAAGGGCAGATGACGATGGCGAATAGATATTACAGATGGAGAAGGTAAATGTGGATAAAGTAATGCGGACGGCAACTGCCTGTAGGTGAGTGTGCAAGGAAATGGGATGGAAATAGACATCGTCTCGAAGGAGCATCAGAACCCCTCCATGTGCTGGGACACCTTCCACGGGTGGCAGGTCGAACCGCACAGAGGTGTAGTGTGGAAAGTCTGCACGATCACGTGGACGCAACTTAGTTTCCTGGAGGCAGACTAGAAGCGGGCAGTGCAATCGAAGGAGTAGTTTTAACTCCTACTGATTAGAACGAATGCCGCGAATATTCCATTGAAGGAGCGCCATGATAAAAATGAAAGAAGAAATAAGGATTTAAACCAACTAGCAAGCGGGGTCACCTCGACGGCCGCTGAGGACCGGATTTCGAGGGAGCACTGCTATCGCTGTCCAGGGGCAAAGGGTCGTGGTCCATAGGTTCGACCGACGCGCCTGCCACCTCCCTGAGTTGATCAGGAGGGGCAGTTTCCACCGCAGGTAGAGGGCCGGGTGCCCGGCAGACGTAGCGACCCGGTGAAACAGAAGACGGCCGAGGCCGGCAACTGTTGGACGGCGTGACGGATGGGTCACGCCTCTGCGAGGAAGGAGAGGAACTCTTTTTCTTGTCAGCTCTTCTGGAAGAGTGACGGCGGGAAGAGGCAGTTGACGGTTGGGAAGCCTGAGAATGCAGAAAATCCTCACGGACGGGTTACTTTTTCAAGGTCCGGGCATCTTGTTTAGGTGCCCGCGGTTTACTAGAGGTTGACGAAGACTGCACCTTAGAAGCAGCAGGAGGAAGCGGGGACGTGGAACGGGCAATCTTCGGGCTGGCGAATCGCACAACAGCGAAAGTGAAGTCACAAGTCTGGGTACTGTAATCCTTAGTAGGTCGAGTAGATGTAAGGACCTTACTGTATGTGCCCGCTGGGAGAACAGCGGGCTTTCGACTCGCCAACAACTTTCGAGCAGCAGATGTCGATACCTTTTCCGTAACCCGAATTTGCTGTATTACCTTCTCATCCTTGTATACAGAGCAGTCGCGAGAGGAAGCCGCATGATCACCGTTGCAGTTTAGGCAGTGAGGGGACGGAGGTGGGCAATCCCCCTCATGGGCGTCCCTACCACAAGTGACACACTTTGCTGCATTTGGGCAATGTTCACGGGTATGGTTGTACCTGTGGCACTGAAAACAGCGCGTTGGGTTAGGTACATAAGGGCGGACGGAGATGACTTTATACCCTGCTTTGACCCTCGACAGGAGGTCAACTCTGTCGAAAGTCAAAAACACAGTACGAGTCAGTGTCAGCTGGTTATCGACCCTTTTCATTACCCTATGGACGGCTGTCACACCCTGGTCGGACATATAGGATTGGATGTCTTCATCAGACAACCCGTCAAGGGATCTCGTGAAGACTACCCCCCGTGACGAGTTGAGTGTGCGATGTGCTTCCACCTTGACAGGAAACGTGTGTAACAAGGTAGTCTGGATTAGTTTCTGAGCTTGGAAGGCACTGTCCACTTCCAGCAACAATGTGCCATTGCGCTGACGTGAACAGGTTTTAACAGGGCCAGCAATTGCATCTACACCTTTCTGTATAACGAAAGGATTGACAGAATTGAAGTCTTTTCCGTCGGTGCGAGACACAACAAGAAATCTCGGTAGATTAGGCAGTCTTCTTTGGCTGAGGCGAATCTATCTTACGTTTCTGGGTCAACGTTACAGAAGAAGAGAAGGAAGTCATCGCGGAAGTGTCCCCCATGATTACCGGCGTCTCCGATGGCGCACTCCTTCCTAGTGGGGGCCCTCTCCGAGGGCTTACCCGCCTTAGGTGATTGTTCACACCTCAGGTCACACCTCCCGAGAACTGACGGAGGGACCAATCGGCATGTTCAGAAGGTACCAGCTCGGGTAATCACCCCTCCCTGGGCCTGGCCTTTACCAGGGGGTACGTACGTGCCCTACTTGTCTACCCGGGGCGGGGAATTACGCGTTACCCCGTCACCTGCTACGCATGATAATGCGTGGGTCGGCCTTCAGACACGCACAGGGAGGAAAGAAGAAGAATAGAGGAAGTGAAGAGAAAGAAGGAAAGAAGTGTCTCAAACGCCGAGGCGGAGACTAATGAGGAGGAGAAGAAGGCTAGGAGAGTACAAGGAGAGAAAGACAGACACAAAGGGTAAGAAAGGAAGGAAACAAGGAATAAGAGAAACGACAACAAGAAAACCATAACTCACGAAATGCGCCCGTCTCTGGGCGAAGGCATAAACCGGGAGGGAAAGTGAAGCAGCCTGGGGCAGAAGAAAGACTGCTTCGGCTCGGGGCCCCGTGCGCGCCACACACGTACCCACAAAAGAACTGTGGGCCCCCTGGGGGGCTGGCGCGCAGTGTGAGCACCCAGGCCTGCGGCGTGCGCCAACTAGGGGCCAGCCAGCTCGGCATATATCGGCTCGGCTCAGCCCAGCCGGCAGTGTGAACGCACCCTAAAACACTGTACAGGGCTACCCGTTTGATAAAATGAAGTGCCCTACTAATAGCCGTCAGATCTGCCATAAACAGACTGCACAATTCTGGCAGAGAATGGCATTCCACACCAATGGGAGAAGTAAATGCATATACCATATGACCAGCAAATTGAGATCCATCAATGTAGAAAAGTGCGACATCCCGAAATTCTGCAAGTACTGTGTGCGCAACAAACGCCGGAAGATTACGGGGGAGACTGAAGTTTTTTGAGCTCGGTAGAGATACAATCGGATTTGTGGCCGAGGCACCATCCGAGGATGGGTGTGCGGTACAGCAGGACGCATGCAGTCAGGGGAAGGGAATTGGAAGTCCCTACAAAGGAAAGTGAGCCGCAATCCAATGGGTAAACCCACCCGAGGGACAGTATCAGGAGTTCTAAAACCGTTGCCCTCAAAGAGAATGTGATATGTGGGATGACCAGGAAATGGACGAATGGCAACGGCATAGGACACCACAAGCTGCTGGCACCTAGTCTGAAAAGGGGGTATTCCCACTTCAGCAAGGAGACTGTCAACAGGGCTCATCCAGAAGGCACCCGTAGCCAAGCGGGGATGCCACAGTGGTGAACGGGGTCCAACAATCTCGGGGCAGAAAAACCTGCCGCGCCATAAACCTGGCACCCAGAATCTAATACAGACTGAATTAGAGCCCGGTAGATACGAATTAGCATCGTATGATCTACAACACAGGATGAGTGAGCTAGGAAACGGACAGCACTAAGCTTCCGCATGCAGCTTGTTTTCAGCTGCCTTTTATCAAAAAGGAAGCCCAAGAAACAGTGCTGCGCCACAACTTCCAGGCATCGAGTACCTGAGAAGATTTCTGGCTCAGGTGGACTATAGTAAGACAGTAGAAATACATTACTCGCATTTGAGAAGGGAATAACTGAAAACCACGGAAGAGAGCCCAAGTAGAAGCCCACTATACGGCACTTCGGAGCTGGCATTCAGCCGAGACTACAGAGTGGGAGCTGTACGATATTCAAAAGTCGTCTACGTATAATGCAGGAGTGACAAGTGACCCAACAAAGCTCAGCAACCCATTGATGGCGATTAAGAAGAGTGTAGCACTTGACACAGAACCCTGTGGAATGCTGTTCTCCTGTATCTGTGGGGAGCTGAAGGAAGAGCCAACCCTTACACAGAACACCTGGCGGCATAAAAACTAACCAATAAAAATTGGTAGGGAGCCTCGTAGGCCCCAATCATGAAGGGTACATAAAATATGACGACGCCAAGCGGTGTCGTACGCCTTACATAAATCAATGATAACGTCAACGATATGTTTATGTTTTAAGAAGGCCTTTCCGATTGCTGTTGCCAGTCGAATTAGACGGTCTATAGTAGACCTGCCCTCCCGGAACCCACACTGATAAGGTGACAGAAGTCCACGTGATTCGAGTACCCGGCATAATCTGGGCAACCATCCGTTCGAGCAATTTACGTGGCATATTTGTCAGGCTAATTGGCTGGTAAATGTCCGGGGATGACAGATCCTTGCCAGGCTTAAGACGAAGTAACCACTATATTGTCCCTCCACTGCGAGGAGAAAACCTGGAGAAGATATTGCCGTTGTGGAGGACTGATATATTAGAAGTTGATTATGAATGCAATCGGGGCCAGGTGCAGAATCATGAGAAGAGGAAAGGGCCAGAAATAGTTCCCATTCAGTGAAGTGTTTGTTATAAGGTTCCTCCTGGTGAGTGGTGAAACGTAAATTTGAGGCTTCGGCCTGTTGTTTCTCGAGAAGAAAAGACACCAGGTAGGAAGCCGTCACACGTGCTTTTGCAAAGTGAGCCACGAGGTGCTATGTAAGAACCGATAGATCAGTACGAGCCCCATCTGGTAAGGCAAGGCCAGGAATTGCAACCTCAGATGGAGCGGAGCAGAGCCCACATCCGTGACACGGGTACAGAAGATTCCGAGGAGGAGAGAAAACACTCCCAGCACACCAACCTGCTCTGTTTGATTATATACCGAGTCTTGGCATGAAGGCATTTGAAGTTGACAAGAGCAGCTCGGAACGGGTGGCACTTAAGATGTTGCAAGGTTCGACAGCACACGTGAATCGCTGCGGCAATGGTTGCATTCCACCACAAAACTGGGTAGCGGCTAGGAGGGTTTGTCGACCGGGACACAGCTTTAGTAATCGCATTAGAGACTTATGACATCATCTATACAGTCAAACAAGGATGGTGTGAAAACTACCTGGGATGTATACAAAGGCCAATTAGCACGACAGAAAACCCAACAGGGTATCCTGTCCTCCATCCAGTGTGAGGGGGAGTGAAAGAATCAATGGAAAATGGTCACTATCACAAAGGTCGTCATGCAGTGACCTACGAAATAAAGGCAAAAGGGGAGAAGTGAGAAGGCACAGGTCGTGATCTGCAAGAAATTGGTCTATGAGGCAGCCCTGGTTAGTCATATGAGCACTGTCCCATGAAGGATGATGGGCACTGAAGTCCCCAAGAATGAGGAAGGGAGGTGGGAGTTGCTGAAGGAGTGCTGTGATGGCAGCAGACATAGGTGGCCCCTCAGGAGGAAGATAGAGATTACAAATTGTTAACAGTGTTTAAGTGAACCCTAACGGCAACCACTTCAATTGTAGTATGGAGAGGGATCCATGAACTAACAACGTCCATATGAACTAGGGTGTAGACTCCATGAGATGCATGTAGGGTGCTAACATGGTTCCGACAAAGCACGGAACCCACGGATTGTTGGTTAATTGCTATCAGTGAAATGCGAATCCTGCAAAACACAAACTGCTGAGTAAAAGGAAATAAGATATTTCAACTCTAGGAGGTGACGGTAGTAGCTGTAACAGTTCCACTGGATGAGAACAGATCGAGGATCAGGATGGAAGGCGAATGGACTGATGTATTTCACAATGCTGGGTCAACATCCGTCACCAACAAGGAAGGACCGACATCCATAAACAGCAGATCAATCACAAGTTCAGTGGGGTTACTTGGCTATGAGGGCAAAAGTGGCACCTCCAGTACTACCGAAAAGGCCTTGTCCTGCAACTTGGGCTTCTTTTTCTTCTTCTCCTTCTCTTTCTCTCTTGCAGGACAGGAACGACAGTTCCCAGAGAGAGAACTGGTGTCAGTAAGG
This sequence comes from Locusta migratoria, assembly GCA_026315105.1. NCBI lineage: Eukaryota > Metazoa > Arthropoda > Insecta > Orthoptera > Acrididae > Locusta > Locusta migratoria. Next base: position 768,857,599 of record CM048755.1, read on the forward strand.
TCCGGCACTTGTGACGATCGGAAAACCTTGGTATTTTCGGACTGGAAGTCCAGCTGCCAGCTTGAGGCAGAGGACGCCAGGAAGAAGAACCCTGGGAGGGGGCACCTTCACCAGCAAGTGCCAGAGTAGGGGACCACTTCTCCAGCTAGGAGGGAGGAGGGGGACACTGAAAAGGGGGGGGGGAGCATGGGAGGCACAAGGGAGGAATGGGGAAGAATAGGGTGAGAATGTTGAGATGAGGAGGGGAGGAGGGATAGAGAAGAGACGCTCGAATTTTCGGCGGGCCTCCTGGTACGTAAGGCATTCATGGGACTTATACTCTTGAATCTTTTCCTCCTTTTTATATACAGGGCAATCCGGAGGGCGAGAAGAGTGGTATTCGTGACAGTTTACACAAACGGGAGGCAGAACACAGGGGTTCCCCTCATGGAGTGGACGTCCACATTCAGCGCATACAGGGACCACTGTGCAACAAGAAGACATATGCCCGAACTGCATACATTGGAAACATTGCATTGGAGGTGGAACATTCGGCTTCACATCACGATGATAGATCATTACCTGGACCTTCCCTGGGAGAGTATCCCCCCCCCCTCAAAGGCCAAGATAAATGCACCAATATCCACTCTATGATCCTTAGGGCCTTGCTGCACAAGGCGAACAAAATTAACACCTCACCGTTTGAGGGTGGCCCGGAGTTCCTCATCAGTTTGGAGGAGGTCACAATGGAAAATAACTCCCTGAACCATGTTCAATGACTGATGAGGGGTTACTGACACTGGAACGTCGCCAAGATAGTCGCAGGCGCACACAGCTGTGGATTGGGCAGCAGAGACCGGTTTAATGAGCAGGAATCCAGAACACATCTTGCTCATTGTTTCAACTTTCCCAAACTTCTATATGTTCAATAAATAACAATGGCTTGGTGGCGGAGAACGTCCCTTTGTCTGTCCTGGTGCAGACCAGGTAAGGTGGAAAGGGTTTTCACCCCAAGCTGGCGTGGTGGACAGAGGGAAAGGTCCTCTTGTCATAGATAGTGTCGTATCATAACCATTTTCACATTTTACATGTTTCATAATGCGAAACGTCAGCCCTGGTACCACCCACTCCGATCAGGTGCTCTCCCCATGGGTGCCACCACCAACGATGCTGCCACTACAGACTGCCACTATCAAAAACTGATAAAAAATCTAATCATATAACCAGTGCTGCTGCACATATACAGATAAGCATTACATCAGCTTCTATAATCAATTGGGCAGTAAATAAACAACAACAATATTATAAGTAATATCACCTGATGATGGCCTAAGGCCGAAATAAGCTTATAATGAGTGAATAAAGTTTAAAGCAGTGTTAAAATAATTTATAATTATTGTGGTATATGTTATTTGTATTAAAAGAAATTTCGTTTTTACTGCTTTATTTATTTGTTCTTATATTTCCTTATTCATATGCTTATCCTTACAGAGAAAGAGCTGAAGACATTGCAGCACATATAAACCAAAGATATGGTCTGTGGCATCACATTTCGCTATATGTAACCTCCTTGCTACACAGTCGCAAACGTCATCGCTGGCCTTCACTCTGAATTTTTTAAAAGTTTGATGACTTTCAACCACCATATCTTCCACGCCTTATAGCTATTGGCATGGAACTGCTATAGTGTACAATGGGAGACTTTGGACAACAATTACACACAGACCGTTCGTTTGCATTCTGCAGTTTTTGCTGCAGAGCGAGATATTAAAACACACACACACACACACACACACACACACACACACACACACACACACACACAAGTAGAATTTTATGTACACTGATAACTTTCCATCCCAATATACTCCGCCCTTTCATCATTATCGAGCCTCAAGCAACAATGCAACCAATAAAACAATTTTCAAAAAGTAAATATAGTTTTCAAAGAATAATTATTGTTCTGCATTTCGTGTTATATTCTTCAAATTACTAAATATGTATCAGATTGCTATAAAACCATGCCTAAAACCTTCCTCTGGTAGAAATTAGTATCTGTATATATATTTATGTCTCTGCATGTTGTCGTTCGGGCGTGATATGCGTACAACGGACAGACAGACATTCTCATTGATATACAGAGTGTCCCAGCTATCTTGTCCACCCAAAATATCTGTGGAACAATAACAGCTATTGGAAAACGACTTTCACCAATATCAATGTACGGCTGGTGCCCATGAATGTACATATTTGGAAACATTCTAAAGTGAAAGCAAATGTGTTTTTTATTACACAAACTTATGTTTTTTTAAATGGACACGCTATATTTTTTTTCTTCAGCAATCCATAGCATGGCAAATCACATCAACAATGGCGTTGATTGCATCGGAATATTCCAATTACATCCCGAGATATTGCGACGCAAAGTTGATGCTTGAAAAACCTGAAATACACCGCTAGTGCACGTCCTGAGGCTCAAGCATGAACACCATGCTGCCGGTAATCACGATGTGATTTACATGTGTAAACTCACTTGCATACTTATCAAGAGGTCCGAAACGAATAATATGGTCTGCTGCCCTTTTTTTTTTTTTTTTTTGTTTTAGGGCGCACAACTTCTACGGTCATTAGCGCCCAGACAAGAACACAGAGTCGCTAGATCTCAAAAAATTAGTAACTGCCAGTTAGGACATCAAGAAGAGGCTAAAAACGAAAGATAAAAAACAATTAAAAGGGTTAAATATCCTTTGATAAGTTGGCCAAATTGATAAAACGCAAAACTCTAGCAGCCGCCCGTGTGTCATCAGCTAAAATTTCCTCCAGAGTAGACGGAAAGTGAAGGGCTACACGGAGATGATTAACATTAACACAAGACAGTAAAACACGTCTCACTGTCAGCAGTTCACCGCAGGAGCACAACGGTGCAGGGTCGGCGGATAGCAAGTGACGGTGGCTGAAATGGCAGTGATCGATCCGCAACCGGGCCAGGATGACCACCTCTCGTCGAGAGGGGCGTGAGGAGGTCCGCCAAGTGGTCGGGATCGGTTTTACAGTTCGCAATTTATTGTTGTACAGCGAAAACCACGACACGATACTCCGGCGAAGAGCCCCGGGCACACCTACGTGGCCAGGGACCCACAGGAAAGAAACGTGACAGCTGTCATCTGCTAGCAACTGGAGAGAGCGTTGGATCCGATACACGAGACGATGGTTCGAGAAAGGGTCCTTAAGACTCTGCAGGGCACTAAGGGAGTCCGAACATATGGCATAGAGAGGTTGGCGGTGGCGGCAGGTATACAAGACGGCCTGGTGGAGTGCAAAAAGCTCAGCCGTGAAATTCTAGCAACGGTCAGGGAGCTTGTATTGGAAACGGCTGTCCCCGATGACGAAGGCAGATCCAACACCGGCAGTGCTCTTGGAACCATCAGTGTAAATAGATATGGCATTATCGAACCGCGAACGGAGTTCGACAAGCCTCGAGCGGTATACCAAATGCGGAGTGCTCTCCTTGGGGAGCGAACTAAGTTCGAGGTGTGTGTGAACCTGGGCCTGATGCCACGGTGGCAATAGGCTTCCGCTCAACCGAAAGGTGGAAGGAAGGGTAAAATCGAGCCGCTGTAGCAGGCGGCGAAACCGAACTCCAGGTGGAAGCAAGGCTATCGCAGACAACTGATATTGGCGATCGAGTGAGTCGTCAAAAAATAATCGGTAAGATGGATGGTTGGGCATCGACCGTAGGCGGCATGCGTACCGACACAAGAGTATGTCGCGCCGAGTGGTCAAGGGTAATACAGCAGCCTCGGCATACTGACTTTCAACAGGGCTGGTATAAAATGCACCGGTCGCAAGACATAATCCCCGATGGTGGATAGAGTAGAGACGGCGGAGAATCGACGGCCGTGCAGAAGAGTATACAAGGCTTCCGTAGTCGAGCTTCGACTTAACAACGGCCTGGTAAAGGTGAAGCAGGACGGTAGAATCCGCTCCCCATGACGTGCCACTGAGGACACGAAGAACATTAAGGGATCGGGCACAAAGGGCAGCCAGGTAGGACGTGTGTGGACCAGCAAAGTTTACGATCCAACATGAGTCCCAAGAATTTCGTAGTCTCCACGAAAGGGAGAGCAACAGGGCCGAGACGTAGAGAAGGTGGAAGAAATGCCTTGTATCTCCAGAAGTTGATGCACACCATTTTTTCAGTGGAGAATCGGAAGCCGTTTGCGATGCTCCACGAATATAGACGGTCAAGACAGCGTTGAAGACAACGCTCCAAGAGACACGTCCGCTGGGCGCTGCAATAAATTGCAAAATCGTCTAAAAAAAGGGATCCGGAAACGTCGGCTGAAAGGCAATCTACGATCGGATTGATTGCAATGGCAAAGATAGCCACACTCAAGACGGAGCCCTGCGGTACCCCATTCTCCTGGCAAAAGGTATCTGACAAAACAGAGCCCACCCGTACCCGGAACTTGCGATCTGCCAAAACGCTTGAATGAAAAGAGGGAGGCGGCCCCGAAGGCCCCATGTTTGCAATGTGTGGAGAATGCCCGCTCTCCAACAGGTATCGTATGCCTTCTCCAAGTCGAAGAACACTGCTACTGTTTGACGCTTCTTTAGAAAGTTATTCATAATGAAGGCCGACAACGTAACGAGGTGATCAGCAGCAGAGCGGTGTCGACGAAAACCGCATTGGACATTTGTTAGGAGGCGGCGAGATTCGAGGAGCCAGACCAACCGAGCGTTAACCATGCGTTCCATCACCTTACAGACGCAGCTCGTCAGAGAAATAGGACGATAGCTGGAAGGAAGATGTTTGTCCTTCCCTGGTTTGGGGATGGGGACAACAACGGCTTCACGCCAACTTGTGGGAACATGACCTGCAGTCCATATGCGATTGTAGGTACTAAGAAGAAAACACTTGCCCGCAGGAGTGAGGTTCTTCAGCATCTCAATATGAATGGAATCGGGCCCTGGAGCAGAAGATCGGGACAGGGCGAGAGCACGGTCTAGCTCCTGCATGGTGAAGGCGACATTATAATTTTCACGATTAAAATACTGGAAAGAAGGCGGCCGTGCCTCCTCTACCTGTTTGCGAGGGAGAAAGGCAGGGTGGTAATGGGCAGAGCTCGAAACCTCCGCAAAGAAACGGCCCAAGGCGTTGGAAACATCAGCGGGGTCCACGAGGACTGCGTTCTCCACGGTCAGGCCAGGAATCGGGGAGTGGACCTTGATGCCGGATAAACAGCGTAGGCCACCCCAAACAAGCGTGGAGGGAGTAAAGCGGTTAAAAGAACTAGTAAAAGCAGTCCAGCAAGCTCTTTGCTGTCGTTTATGATACGACGACATTGCGCTCTCATTCGTTTATAATTTATGCAATTCTCCAAAGTTGGGTGGCGGCGGAAGGTGCGTAAAGCACGTCGCCGGGCTCTAAGCGCGTCGCGGCAGGCTGCAGTCCACCAAGGGACCGGAACATGACGTGGAGAAGAGGAGGTACGAGGTATGGAATGTTCGGCAGCAGTGAGAATAACCTCTGTGAGGTACTCGACCAGACTGTCACAACTGGGAAAATTCTGATCGTGAAAAACAGCCATGGAAGAATAAAGCCCCCAGTCGGCTTTAGAAATGTTCCAACTGGTGGGACGAGGAGATGGGGAATGATGCAGGAAGTGGATGATACAAGGGAAATGGTCACTCGAGTACGTGTCAGAAAGTGCATACCACTCAAACCGACCGGCAAGCTGAGGAGTGCATATCGCTAGGTCTATGTGGGAGTAAGTTTGGATTGTGTCAGAAAGGAAGGTCGGTGCACCAGTGTTGAGGCAGACAATATTGAGGTGTTGGAGAAGGTCCACTAAAAGGGAGCCTCTCGGACAAGGTGCCGGAGAGCCCCATAGGGGGTGGTGGGCATTAAAGTCGCCTACCAACACAAAAGGTGAAGGGAGCTGGTCAACAAGGTGTAGCACATCTGCCCTACTAAGGGCAGATGACGATGGCAGATAGACATTACAGAGGGAAAAGGTAACGGTGGATAGTGTGATGCGGACGGCAACTGCCTGTAGGTGAGTATGCAATGTAATGGGATGGTAATAGACGTCGTCTCGAATGAACATCAGAACCCCTCCATGGGCTGGGGTACCTTCCACAGGTGGCAGGTCGAAACGCACAGAGTTGTAGTGGGGAAAGTCCGCACGATCACTTGGACGCAACTTTGTTTCTTGGAGACAGACTAGAAGCGGGCAGTGCAATCGAAGGAGTAGTTTTAACTCCTCCCAATTGGAACGAATGCCGCGAATATTCCATTGAAGGAGCGCCATGATAAAAAATGAGATAAGAAATAAGGATAAAAACGAACAAGCAAGTGGGGTCACCTCGACGGCCACTGAGGACCGGATTTCGAGGAGCACTGCTATCGCTGTCAAGGGGCAAAGGGTCGTGGTCCATAGGTTCGACCGACGCGCCTGCCACCTCCCTGAGTTGATCAGGAGGGGCAGTTTCCACCGCCGGTAAAGGGCCGGGTGCCCGGCAGACGGAGCGTCCCGGTGAAACAGAAGATGGCCGAGGCCGGCAACTGTTGGACGGCGTGACAAATGGGTCACGCTTGGGCGGGGAAGGAGAGGAACTCTTTCTTGTCGGCTCTTCTGGAAGAGTGACGGCGAGAAGAGGCAGTTGACAGTTGGGAAGCGTGAGAACACAGAAAATCCTCACGGACAGGTTCCTTTTTCAAAGTCCGGGCATCTTGTTTAGGTGCCCGCGGTTTACTAGAGGTTGACGAAGACTGTACTTTAGAAGCAGCAGGAGGAAGCAGGGACGTGGAACGGGCAATCTTCGGGCTGGCGGATCGCACAACTGTGTCAGTGAAAGTAAAATCACAGGTCTGGGTACTTGAATCCTTAGTAGGTCGAGTGGCGGTGAGGACCTGACTGTGCCCGCTGGGAGGACAGTGGGCTTTCGACTCGCCAACAACTTTCGAGCGGCAGATGTTGATACCTTCTCCGTAACCCGAATATGCTGGATGATTTTTTCATCCTTATATACAGGGCAGTCTCGAGAGGAAGCCACATGGTCGCCGTTGCAGTTAAGGCAGTGAGGGGACGGAGGTGCGCAATCCCCCTCATGGGCGTCCATACCACAAGTGACACATTTTGCTGCATTTGGGCAAGATTCACGGGTATGGTTGTACCTGTGGCATTGGAAACAGCGCGTTGGGTTTGGAATATAAGGGCGGACAGAGATAACTTCGTACCCTGCTTTGACCTTCGACGGGAGTTCAACTCTGTTGAATGTCAAAAACACAGTACGAGTTGGTGTCAGCTGGTTATCTACCTTTTTCATCACCCTGTGGACGGCTGTCACACCCTGATCGGACATATAGGATTGGATGTCTTCATCAGACAACCCGTCAAGGGATCTCGTAAAAACTACCCCCCGTGATGAGTTGAGTGTGCGGTGCGCTTCTACCTTGACTGGAAACGTGTGTAACAATGTAGTCCGGATTAGCTTTTGGGCTTGGAATGCACAGTCCGCCTCCAGCAACAATGTGCCATTGCGCTGACGCGAACAGATTTTAACAGGGCCAGCCATCGCATCAACACCTTTCCGAATGACGAAAGGATTTACAGAATTGAAATCTTTTCCGTCGGTGCGAGAGACAACAAGAAATTTTGGTAAATTAGGCAGAGTCTTCTTTTGCTGAGGCGAATCTATCTTACGTTTCTGGGTCAACGTGACTGAAGAAGAGAAGGAAGTCATCGCGGAAGTGTCCCCCATGATTACCGGCGCGCTCCTTCCTAGTGGGGGCCCTCCCCGAGGGCTTACCCGCCTTAGGTGATTGTTCACACCTCAGGTCACACCTCCCGAGAACTGACGGAGAGACCAATCGGCACGTTCGGAAGGTACCAGCTCGGGTAATCACCCCTCCCTGGGCCTGGCCTTTACCAGAGGGTACGTACGTGCCCTACTTGTCTACCCGGGGCGGGGAATTACGCTTTACCCCGTCACCAGCTACGCATGATAATGTGTGGGTCGGCCTTCAGACACGCACAGGGAGGAAAGAAGAAGAATAGAGGAAGTGAAGAGAAAGAAGGAAAGAAGTGTCTCAAACGCCGAGGCGGAGACTAATCAGAAGGAGAAGAAGGCTAGGAGAGTACAAGGGGAGAGAGACAGAAACAAAGGGTAAGAAAGGAAGGAACCAAGCAATAGGAGAAACGACAACAAGAAACCACCTTAACTTGAGAAATACGCCCGTCTCCGGGCAAAGGCACAAACCGGGAGTGAAAGTGAAGCAGCCTGGGGCAGAAGAAAGGCTGCTCCGGCTCGGGGCCGCGTGCGCGCCACACACGTACCCACAAAAGAACTGTGGGCCCCCTGGGGGGACGGTCTGCTGCCATCAACTCTCATAAGCACATAATGGTTTTCCTCTTGCACGTTTCGTGTGTCTACGTACACAATATGAACCAGTACCGATAGGTATACACCAGTCAGGTTGTCTTATTTATCCTGCACACCCAAAATAAGGTGTATCGAATGCGTGAAATGACCCATTGTGCCTTTTGTGCACTTGTTCATCCAGGGCCTAGCTCTACCTAGACCCGTGTCCAACGTAGTTCCCACTACAGCCACAGTTACCACTTCGCCTTGTTTGTGATTTGTGACACATGCAAACTCCTGTACTCCACCACCCTCCGAGCATCCCATTTGTTGTTGCTTTGGCGTGCAGTAAACCGCTTGCCAGTGTAGTCATGCATCAGAGCAATCTAGTGATGACACGGACGCAGTACACATTGTGAATAAACATTATGTTGTGGAACTTTTACTGTATTATGTACACACATGAAGATATGGTAAAAATGCTGCAGATCTATGGAGAATGTACAGTGACGGGAAATACGTTATTAGATTGCTTGTATGTTTGTTTGTTTATAGTACTGTTAGAGAACATTATGATTATTACATTGATATGTCTGTTTTCTGCCCTACTCTACGTACCTGTACTGTACCCTGTTGTAGGCGGGCAAAATTCTTTTCAGGCAGAACGACTGTACAGAAGACGATTCCCTGACAAGCCATCGCCTTCGCGCCGGATGTTTGGTCGTCTCACATCTCGTCTACGTGAAACGGGAAGCTTAAATCCAAGACCTAGACATTGTACTAGTACACGCACAGATGAACGTGCTGAAGTTGCTGTGCTGGCTACCATAGCTGTGAATCCTCACATCAGCACACGTCAATTTGAACGTGAAGTTGGTGTGTCGAAATCAAGTGCACAGCGTATTCTTAAACGTCATAAATTTCATCCTTACCATGTTCATTTACACCAGGATCTTCATGGAAATGACTTCAGCAACAGGGTAACATTTTGTCGATGGGCTCAGCAAAAACTTCTGACTAATCCAAATTTTTTGGCAGATTTTCTCTTTACTGACAAGGCATCATTCTCCAACAAAGGAATTGTCAATATGAGGAATATGCATTATTGGTCCGCAGACAATCCAAAATGGCTCCGTCAGGTAGAGCATCAACGTCCGTGGAAAGTGAATGTTTGGTGTGGGATTATTGGAGATACCATTATCGGACCCTTCTTTGTAAATGGCGTCCAAAATGGCAGACAGTACTCCAGATTTATACAACATTATCTTCCTGTTCTCTTGGACACCGTACCTCTGAACAGGAGAATGGTCATGTGGTATCAGCATGACGAATGCCCTGCATATAACAACTTAAGAGCACAACGACTTCTGAACCATAAGTTCCGTGGTAGGTGGACTGGACGTGGTGGCCCGGTTAGGTGGCCTGCCCGATCTCCGGACCTTATACCGCTGGATTTTTTTCTTTGGGGAGCAGTGAAGGACATGAAGCAGTGAGGACATGAAGCAACGCATCATTGATGCTTGTACAGCCATCAAAGAGGAAACAGTAGCACGAAGTAGGGCGTCCTTCATCCGCAGAGTGACCCTATGTATACAAGCCAATGATTATCACTTTGAACATGATATGTGAAAGCTATCTTTAGTATGTAGTGCTGGTATCACAGTGCAAGTTTCTACAAAGGGCCATTTTACCCAGTGATGTTCAGAAACGTTTGTTTGAAACGATTTGTCCTGTAACGCATTAGATAAACATAACATTGATAATTATGTGATAATAAAACTAATTGGTTAAACATGTTTACATTCATCTTCTATGTCTAACCTGAACTTCCCAAATCAAAACAGTTTTACTAAACAAAAGTAAAACCTTTAGTCCACTTGCTTGTTTCACTAAAACCATAAACATGAATTTTACTATTATGAGTGAATGATTCACTGTCACTTGCACTAGATCTACAGTAAAGTAAAGTTTTAACGTTGAACAGCATTACCTTTTTAGTAACGGATTAACGATAAGCAAAGTTAACTTTGTGACTAATGATGCGGTACACAGATATGTTACAGAACCGCATCACCTCTAGCCAATGGGATAAATACCTGCTGGAAGGTACGACTTTAATGCAAGATGGCAGCAGACCGTATTATTCGTTTCAGACCTCCTGATAAGTATGGAAGTGTGATTACACATGTCAATCCCATCGCGATTAGGGGCAGCACAGGGTACACGCTTGAGCCTCAGGACGTGCACTAGCAGCACTTTTTGGGTTTTTCAAGCATCAACTTCGCGTCGCAATATCTCGGGATGTAATTGGAATATTACGATGCAATCAACACCATTGTTTATGTGATTTGTCATGCTATGAATTGCTGAAGAAAAAATACAGGGTGCCCATTAAAAAAAACATAAGTTTGTGTTAAAAAAAAAAAAAAAAACATTTGCTTTCGTTTTAGAATGTTTCCAAATATGTACATTCATGGGCCCCAGCTGTACATCGATACCAGTGAAAGTCACTTTCCAATAGCTGCTATTGTTCCCGAGATATTTTGGGTGGACAAGATAGCTGTGACACCCTGTATATAGAGAAATAGCTTTCCGATCGCCATAAAACCGTACCTAAAGCCTTCCTTGGGTAGACATTAGTAACTGTACAATAGACTCTGAATAGGAGATGGAACCTGGACAAATAGAAGGAACCAGAGGTGGTTGAGAGTTTCAGAGGGAGCATTAGGCAAGGATTTGCTGAAATGTGGGAAAGTATTACAGTAGAAGAAGAATGGGTAGTTCTGAGAGATAGGGTAGTGAAGGCTGCAGAGGACCATATAGGCAGAAGGACAAGGCCTAATAAATATCCCTGGATAACACAAGATATGCTGAAATTAATTCCTGAGAGGAGAAAATATAAAAATTCAGCAATTTTAACAGGAAAAGGGAGTACAAACATCTGAAAAATGAGATTGACAGAAAGTGCACACTGTCTAAGCAGGAATGGCTAGAGGACAAATTCAGAACCATAGAAGAATGCATAACTAGGGGAAAGATAGATACTGCCTACAGAAAAATAAGAGAGATTTTTGGAGACAAGAAAAGAAGCTGTATGAATATCAAGAACTCAGACGGAAAACCAGTACTAAGCAAAGAGGGAAAGGCTGAACTGTGGAAGGAATATATAGAGGACCTATACAAAGGAAATACATTTGAAAGCAGTATTCTCAAATGGAAGACAAAGTGGAAGAAGAAGAGATATGTAATATGATACTGCGAGAAGAATTTGACAGAGCGCTGAGGGATTTTAGTCAAAACAAAGCCCCTGGAGTAGATGATATTCCGCCATTAGTGAGAAAATGCAAGATGTATGAGACAGGGGAAATACCCCCCGACTTCAAGAAGAATATTGTAATTCCAATTCCAAAGAAAGCAAATGCATGCAAGTGTGGAAATTACAGAACTATCAGTTTAATTAATCATAGTTGCAAAATACTAACACAAATTATTTACAGACGAATGGAAAAACTTGTGGAATCTGACCTCGGGGAATATCAGTTTGGATGTAGGAACACGGGAGGCAATACTAACATTACAACTTATCTTAGAAGATAGGCAAACCCAGGTTTTTAGCGTTTGTCAATTTGGAGGAAGCTTTTGACAATGTCAACTGGAATACACTCTTCCAAATTCTGAAGGTATCAGGAGTAAAATATAGGAAGCGAAGATTCATATACAACCTATACAAAAAGCAGACAGCGGTTATTAGAATTGAAGGGCAAGAAAGAGACGCAGAGGTTGGGAAGGGAGTAAGATAGCATTGTAGCCTTTCCACAATGTTGTTCAATCTGTACATTGAGCAGGCAGTGAAGGAATGGAAGGAGAAATTTGGAGAGGGCATTAAAGTGCAGGGAGAAGAAATAAAAACATTGTGGTTTGCCGATGACATAGTAATGTTATCAGAGACCGCAGAAGATCTGGATGAGCAATTGAATGGGGTGGACAGTGTCTTGAAAGGAAGATATAAGATGAACATTAACAAGAGTAAAACTAAGGTAATGGAATGCAATGTCAGAAAATCAGGCGATGCTAAAGGAGTTAGATTAGGTAATGAGACAATAAAAGTAGTAGATGAATTTTGCTATTTGGGTAGCAAGATATCTTCTGATGGCCGAAGTCAAGAAGATATAAAATGCTGAACGGCTATGGGAAGAAAAGCGTTTCTAAAGATGCAAAACTTGTTAAAATCTAATATTAATTTAAATATTAGGAAGTCCTTTCTGAAAGCATTTGTCTGGAGTGTAGCATTGTATGGGAGTGAAACATGGGCGATAAGGAGTTCAGATACAAAGATGGTAGAAGCTTCTGGAATGTGGTGCTACAGACGAATGATGAAAATTAGATGGGTAGATCACGTAACTTATGAGGTCCTTAACCGAATCGGGGAGAAAAGGAGTTTCTAGCATATCCTGACTAAGAGAAGGGATACATTGGTTGTACACATTCTGAGACATCAAGGAATTGTCAACTTAGCATTAGCAGGAAGTGTGTGGGGTAAAAATCGTAGAGGGAGACCAAGGGACGAATATAGTAAGCAGATTCAAAAGGATGTAGGTTACCGTACGTATTCTCAGATGAAGAGACTTGCACAGGACAGGGTGGCATGGAGAGCTGCATCAAACCAGTCTGCCAACTGAAGACCACCACAACAACAACAAATCTTTAGCTCTCTATGTCTTGTGGTTCAGACGTAATAAACGTACACCGAACAGACATTCACGTTTATAGATATAGATTATACCATATGTTTGTGTGTATTTCGATAGTTGGTACATCTACATAGTGTAGGGCCTATCTTGTGAGACTCAAATATGATATCAATGGTCAAAGCCAACGGCTTGTATTGCGTTGAATTATGACACGTCATGGTTGGGGACATATACTAAATGGAGAGAAATGGGGAAAACAACATTCTGAAACAGAACAATACTCTTAAAAGTTTCCATTACACACAGAGAAACTTTATTACCCCACAATGTTTTGCTAAGCAGTTGCCATTATGAACGATTAATGTTTAAACTGATGTTTTTTAAATTCACATGGGGCTTGGGTAGGTTATGGGTGAGCGTAAATTGATCAGTCTGTGCTGCAAAAGTAATGACAAGAGTAAAGTAACAAAAGAAAAATCATCAATATTCTGAGTCGTACAACATACCACAGTGACGTGAGGTGTCAAAGCCGGCGGGTGGTATCCCATGCTTCAGTTGACCCCCAAGTGCTTAACAGAACACTATTGCAAAGGAAAGTATCTTTCCATGTAATGGTAAGTTTTATCTGAGTAATATTGTTTTATGTTTCAGAATGTTGTTTTCTGGCTTTTTTCCCCGCTTAGTATGTCCATGACAATAACGTGTATCAAATCGGTATAACGGCTGAGTCTGCAGCCCGTGTCTTTAGCATGAAGGGTATGTTGGCAACTGTAAATCGATTGTTTCTGGACTGGAGATTTGGGCGCAACACGCCCTCACATACTTAAAATAATAAAACTCCTTGATTAACCTATACCTAACTTTCACTTAAAATTATCACTGTTTCGTACAGATCACAAAATAAATAATATATATACTTGCTCTATTGTTGACTGCTGTCGTGTTGCCAACATTTGCAGCGTGTGGGCAACAGACTGCAGTTTAGCCATCAAATCAGATTGGTGGTATCACGTACTTCAGTACTGCCCACTGAGCTAGACATTCTCAAAATGTTTGATAGGTATACTTCTCTATCTCAGTTCCATTACTGATAGCTTCACAATACATACCGTCAGGGCTGTATTTTGGGTATGCGACGCACCTGTGCAATCCAAACTCTGAATAATGATGATTCAATTACCCTTAAAATATTATTTGAAAATTTTTTTCGATAGCAAAATTTTGCCGTCCTGTGCAGCTGCACATGTTGCACCTGCCTAAATACGGCCCTGCATACAGTACAATAATACCCTCAAGTAATTGATGGAGAACTTAAGTAGTCAACAGAAATCTTATAATCGAATTGTTGAATTACCAAGTGTAAATTACTGCACATGTGAGGATACGACTACTTATACGAAAAACGTTCGTCTTCTGCAATTATCGGCTACTGACAAAGACTACAGGGAGAATGCTTCAATTGTAAAGTGAGAAAAGACCTCGTGCACAGTCTCGCTATCTCCTTGTCACAGAACTCAAAACTTTAAACTACTTGTGGAAACAATAATAAAGCCCACAAACACAAAATTATTCATGACAGTGATGTGCTGCTGCTATCACCACCCACCAAAAGCTGTATCAGTCCACGAAAACTACGTGAAAAACTTTTAAAGTAGCACCTTATAGAACTAACACCGTTAGAACAACCAATAATACACATAAGATCATCAAACATGCACAATCACGCTGTATATTTTGGTGACCTTAGATTCATCGCAACGGTAGAAGAAAAAGAAAAACAACTGACCACAAAAGGCCACTTACACAAACAAACTGTAAACATCACATGCTATTCACTCACTAATCTGTTTCACAACTCTGAGCGCCAAACCCTTGCACCAGAGTTGTCCGCAGTGGGTATCAAACACAAGCGTCAGTTGGTTTCACCATTATCGGTTCTTTTCCTCTCAGACTTAAGATGATCCAAGAGATATTCGTAATTTTCAGCTGATGTGCTTACATCCTTCTTAATTTCTCTTAATAACAGTAAATATTTTGTTAAAACCAGTCTTATATGTCTCAAAATCTGTAATTCCGTACTGCAGTCAGGCTCATCCGTTGAAGCATAATTGCTTTCTACATCTGAGTATGAAGCCTGTGAACTACTATTATCCGAATCCATAATTCTTAGTAATGCTAACCACTAACCACTACGCACCCCTTCCTATTGGACAACTTGTGATTGAATTTTGTCTATGAACTCATGGCGTCACAACTATATATCATGACATGCTATTTCACCATTTGTAATCAACTAATTCTACATGTACACAAACCAGTGCTACCAACCAGGCCAATTCACACTCCTGTTCGGCGGTTCCTTCGTTCGAGTAGCGAGAAATTTACCAGTCGCCACTGTTTCTGACTACCTCGACTGCGCATGCGCAGCCTCCATCAGTTGCAAGTCCAACTCGAACGCCTATTTCTCGTGTTTCGTGGTTTGGCCATCTGTAGCGCTAGTTGTCTAGTTTGCTGTTTGCTCTCTCACCTGCGTTGAGGAAGGATCAGTGATCTCTATACTAAGTATAGAGATCACTGGGAAGGATTTATGATTTAAATAATGAAACACTACCACAGCAACAGTTTCTTATGCACAAAACTATGCTTTTTCAGATTTCATTAGTTGGTTAAGTCCAAATATTTATGTGACGTCTATATAAGTAGCTTTCTGCTTATTTTGATCCTTGCTGTGTCGTGTTTTAGAGGTTACAAAGTAGGCCTACAACACCACTTAAAATTCAACATCGGAAACAGTGGTGACGATTGTGTTTATGTGTGTGTGTGTAATGGAGGAGGCAGTACATAACCTAAAGCCAATTACAGTGCGAGAGGGGCAGTTAAATCACAGAAATAGCATACACTACGTACGTACACTCTTTGACAAAAAACCTGGCCGCACTAATGCGCTCTAAGTCCGGCTATCTGCACAATCTGGCAACACTGTTGACTCTGGGAGTTCATACAGTATTTCTTGTGTGCTGTTAGAAGACCTGTAGGCCAGCTACATCAGTGGTCACGCGGTAAAGTGCGTGACTTGCACCTGAGAGTATTAGCGATCGAAACCGACGATGGACAAAAATTTTAATTTTACGTCCTTCTGGCTTGCTGATGCCACATGTGTAAGGGGAGCATATGTGTAACGTATTTCATTTTGTGGTACACTGGTAATAACATTTCGACCCAATAACATCGCCGGCCCACATCTGCGGCCCACTCGCCGGCAGCAGCGGTGGCGGCGCTGCGCTGCCTCGCCCTCTGCCCACAGCGCCTGCTGCCGCTCATCGCCCAGGATATGTAAAATGCTGTAGTGTTGCTGAGTGGTGATCCACAAAAAAAGTTGCGATGTGTATTTCAGACACGATATCAACGGAGCAGACCACCCATTTTGAAAGATGAGCATATTATTACACTAATACATAATACATTAGAGAGGCAAAACATTGTCATAGTCATTCTGTCTCTCATATCATATGGGCATTATACAGCATGAGTCATGAAAGTAGAAGAGGAATGTCAAGTGAACTTAGCTAAACAATTCAGTACCACTTGCAGAAGTAATTGCACTGTCACAGTGTTGCCAAGTATTAGGAACGATGTTGCCAGTTCATAGCTGTACTAGGAAGACCTGTGTAGTGATAAGCGACGTGATATCGTCTCATACAGGCTTCTAGACGGGAGTCGTGGATTTTGGTTAATATGCAGCGCTATCTCCTGATAGTTTCCATCGTCACAATTTAGGATGCAGATATTTAATTCGTCCAGTGAGGCCGAAACCAGCGTTCATATTTTTTACGCTTAACAGCATTATGATATAATTTCAGCAAATGACTAGAGAAGTTAAACATACTGATATTGTTCTTCCAACATACGGCAGGTCAAAGACTGAGATATGTAAACTTCCATCACGATTTCAGTTTCACCCCCCCCTAAAAAAAGACTAAAACAATTACTTTGTTAGATTTCAGCAAGAGCTACTTTTTTTAAATTTTTCATGAAAAGTTACTGTAAATCAACGTTGCCCCATCCGTCACGAAAAACTTCGCATCTTGCAAAGTGACTGTGTTTTAAAATGCAGCCTTATGACCGTACAAGTAATATGTCACGCTTTGGTTTGTTTGAAAGCCAGAAGAAACATAGTTAACTGATTATGTGTGGAACACAGTAATTAGTTCATTTGGGGATTCAGGAGACAGGATACTTAAAATTATGGCCGTGAACACAGAAACTAAACTGTATATATGAGAAATGTACAATTCTGAGGTTTTTCATCTGCAAAAATATACATATAATCCATAGACTACTAACCAGCTTATTGATTTCGCAGTGTTACAGCCTTGTTGGGCCAACAAATGATGATGAGAATCCGTACCCATATGTCTGATCGATTCTTCGAATGTTGCCATCCACGACTTGCATGTGTTGTTGGTTAGTATCTATCGTCTCGATGATAAATCAACAGAAATTATTACAAACTTTTTGCCTACTTTCTCATATTGTCATATTTTCCGTAAAACTACACATTCTTTCTGGTATCTTGGCCACATGGGAAAGAACGCTTTTGCAATTGAATTAATAATAATAATGGTGGTAATAATGACAGTAATCAATGACGTTTACCACATTACAGCGGAATGATAACGATTGCAATAACAAAATAGAAAATGCCGATCTCTTGATTGACACACTGCAATGCGTTTTGGTATTTCGTTGTTGAATACCTTTTAGGACATTTTTCAGCAGAGAAAAATAGACCTGAAGCCACACACGTCACTAGTACAACGATATCTCACTAATCAACTCTGCTTGCTGTAGATCAGGAGACGAGAATGGCGCCACTGAGCTGAAATGAGAGTACTGGTTCAATTTGCTTACATTTGTTGGCAATTAATACAGACAGTCCCGACATAAACACATAATTGTTGGCAATTAAAACAGGGGTCGACCTTCCAGCGATCGAAAATTTAATTCAGGATAACAGAGTCATATTAATTCAATGACTACACTCATATCCTCAAGAATATTGGAAAATACCTCGAATGCTGGAAATGAGGAAACGATCAGAATTGTCTAGCGTCAAAAGCAATACTGCCAAGCAACAGCAAGAGCTTCTTGGGCATCCCACAATATCCTCATTCCTATAAACAGCATGCTAACTGGCTTTTAGCCATGCTGCGCTACCAAAGCCCATTCTAAGTAATAAGGCTTCAGTCCGAAAGCAGACAACAGCATTGAAAAATGCTGATGAATAGATGGCTTACCCTCATTATCTTCCGGGGAGAGTTTCTTTTAATAAAACGAAGAAAGTGCAAAACGACTACTTTCTCCAAAATTCCTATGTACTGTTGTCCCAAAATGGATGTATATACGTTCAGTCTTGTCATACGCGGCTCACATTCCAGGAATATCACAAAAATGAGCATCCGGCGTGTGCCGTCCTACAGCAGCTATTATGCAAGTTTTCACCGATAATCATAAAACTGAACAGATGGCTTTTGTTGCAGAATATAACGACTTCTATTAGACCCGCATAACCTTTCCTGACAAGAAACTGTTTTCTTCGTATAGTGATGCCACTGTGTAGGTGAATTATGATGTTACTGTTTAATGTTGCTTCAGAAGAACCTTTTGCCTTAAATATTTTTATCTTTGCAGGTGGTTGAAAGAAATTGTAATAATTAGTTTCCCTTCAAGTTAATCCATTTATTCGATCTATTATTTGTAAAGTAATTGCAACTGCGAAAAGTGAAATTGTACTATAAACCAAGTAGTTTGGTTACTTTAGGTCTATCGTCCATGGGCAGAACGCTTCCATCTGAAATATCTCCACGAAAGGCAGAGAAGCAGACGGTTCTCTGTCATAGTACAGTTCGGTTCGGGTAGCCGGTCCTCTGTGGAGAAGAGATGTAATTGTATGTTGAAGAAAGAAGTTATATCTAAGAAACTTGCCTGTTAATTTTATTTTTCTCCTGTATGTATATTTTTTCAGGCATATATTCGCCTTTGCTTATCACAAAATAATGAGATACTTTGTCTCTGCCTGTCCCAGATCTCACGTCGAAAGAAAAATGTCCTCCACATCATTCATTTCGCATGAGGCGCTCGTATATTTACCATTGGTATATTTGCTTGTACAAATATTGTTCGCAACCATAAATAGTTTGCTCTTGCTGTTCGTCTCCTTAATTTTCCTATTATTCTCCTCGTGAAGTGGATGAACTGCTGTGCTTTATTATTGTTATTACTATTAGTTTTCAAAGTTGCGCTTTGAATTTGTATTTTTATTACCGTTAAATTTGTTTGTTCAGTATGTTTCACAGTATTGAAGATCAACAAGTTCTCATATCCATTAACATAAGCGTGTTAGAGCTAATGATAACGATCACTTTTGTCTTTTTTCATCTGTAAAACTTCCTCTCAAAATGTGGAACACTTCTTTTAACACCCTTCATTTGAGACCGATATGTAGGCAGAGGACATTCATGGATTACTCATTTATTAACTTCATTGACAATGATAATTTGGATCAGATTTATTTACAAATTTTGTACTCAGTCCATTTAATTTTTGTAATAGCGCTAAATTTACAACCCTCCGTATTCTACGGCATCTGTTCTAAATCAATGAATAAGAGATATGTCAATACGTTTATTTACTATCTTTTAACAAGCAACAATGCAATTGCTTTCAATAATACTGATTTAAACCATGGCACAATTCATCGATCAATTTTAATTTTAATCGTTGTAACACGTATTTATTAGGTTGGTTTATTGTCTGTTGTGTGTTTCTTACAAATTTTACAATTGATTTTATATTAATGATAGGCCAGAAACTTAATTAACGTAACTCAGAACCGTGTGAAAATGCAATATTTACTCGCGTTCGTTTTTGTGAGTTGGTGCAGTGGTAACACACTGGATTCATATTCAGCTGCACGGCGCTTCGAACTGGCCTTCAGCCATTTGGATTTTAATTTTCCATGATTTTGCTAAAGCGATTTCCTTCCACATCCTAAATCTGTAACCTTCCTGCTTTCTTTCATGTCTCGTGTGGAATACTTTATTTATGTTTCCGTGTGTTGGTACTAATTTTGCAGTTCATTTCAAACCAACTTCCCACTGAAGAAGAGACCTTAATCTTTCAACTTAACGTAGAACTGGATGACACTGCTACATTAACGCCATTTCTTAATTTGTGTGTGGTGGAGGGCACTTTTTATAGAACTGCTGTTTCCTCCCGTTTCTCTTCCAGTCGTGAATGGTTTGCCGTTAAAACAATTTCTGGTAAGACTTAATCTGAGTTCATATCGCCCTATCTTTTACCTTCGCGATCTTTCCGTGACTAATACTAAGAGGGGTGAAATAGAAATAAATCAAATTTATCGAATGAGTCTTGTATTATGAAAACATTTCAAATTGAATGAAAAATTTCACACATACAAAATTTGAAAAGTGTAAAACAATCATTTGAATGAAAAATGCATGTAAAACGGTTTTAAAATAGACTAAGACGTATAAAGTAACTTTTGTCCACTCGAAAATTGCTGCCGCGTTAATGATAGTTCCAAAAAAAATTTCTAATTTTTAATAGCTATGTCAGTCGTCAAAGTAACACTGGAACGCAAAGTGTTATTGTTTATGAGTAATGCTAGTAGTAGCGTTTAGTCGCCATCGACTTGAAGGGTAATTTATTTCATTAACTTTCTGAAGTCGATAAGAGGAATGATGCGGCGGCGGCAGCCACGTTCGTTTTGGTAAATGCGGCACAACGAGCGAGCGAAGGTGCTTGCATTTGGAAACGGAGAAGGCGGAGCGCGCCTGCTGGAGGGAAAGGATAGTTGTCGTTCTGAATAGACGAAGCCATCAAATGGAGTCTAACAGATGTTCAGTAGACCTCCCCGAACTTTCGCGTTTTGACTGTAACATAAGAAATAAATGAAATTCACGAATTGTATTAAATGGTTAGTAAATTAATGTCGTCCGCTATCTGCCGACGATACCGATCGAATGATAATCTATAGACGTGAGATACATGGCATGTAAAAGTCGCCATAAAGTTTGTACTCGGGAACCTATTACCACGCTGTAGTGAGCAAATTGCAACTAAAACTATGTCTACAACGCATCCGGCCATCAGACTACGTAACATTTTATGAAATCAACGAGGCAGGCAACAATAAGACAGGTTCGGAATCTATCGAGCATCTCATCAAGGAACGTGCTAAAAGTTTGGCGTTTGATTCAAATGGAACGCTATTTAACGTAGCAAGATGATCTATCAATAACAGGTCGCTTGTAATTTCCATATTGATGTACAGACAATTTATTTTATCAGGAAGCAAACTCGAAGGAAACTGGACAGAATTTGAGTATTTACGAAGACTTTTCTGCGACAAATTGTGAGTCTTTTTGTTATTTAATGGAGTAAAGTAAACATAACGATAATTCCTACCTAGGATACAACCATAAACCAAGAAACAAAACTGGAAAAACTCTCAGTGAGGTACTCATTGATATTTTTTCTTTACTCTTTTGAAATAGCTGGCCACATGGCACATATGCAGTTTGGAGGGCACAGCGTCTCGATCATGAGTGGAATTACAGATCCTAACATGCAGGACGCCAGCTACAAAAACCCGTTCATCAGATTTTCCAACGTCGTAGCTAGGGTCTATTGTTTCGCAAATTTGGCATAATGTATATGTGAGTCTGATATGTAATTCAGAAAACAGTTGACTTTTTCTTGATACCTCCATTAAATATTTTGAAAAATTAATTGGATCGGTCATTTCAAAAAGGTCATTAGTCACGAAAGTAAAATTTTACAGGAGAAGGAAAAAACGTTCTACAGCATAAACCATTTATTTATTTATTGTTATTTTAATATCAATATTTAGTGAGGTGCCAAGCACTGTGTTGCACTGTGTATTTTTGTTTTGTAATTAATAGTTTAACCACAATATTAATTTAAAAATTGCTGACTTATGACCTTTTTGCAATGAACGACCGTATGTTGCAACAAATTAAAGCATTACCTGCAAATAATTGCCTATTTTATTGAAAAATCAGTTAATATTTAACACAGTAAAATGAAATTTGAATATTATTATCTGCAGCAACATTTTTCGCAACATTTGTGTGTTTTATAACAACATGAAAATAGAGTACAATAAACCAAGTCAATCTTCTTTATCATCATCTTCATTATTTGTTCCCCCTTTCGTTGCCGATTCTTGCAGTTGGTCATAAAATTCCACTTATTCAGCTGGAATATACCTCTTCACTTTCAATAAATCTTGTATTTTTTGACATTGATCGGCACTTGCTTTCCAGGATACGCCAACTCGATGGGAAGTACAGGAGGCTTATTGAAACTTTGGAGGGGCTGGTATGCCTCTCTGATGAAACCATTGATTAATTACTCTGTTTTTACTTCCCCAGGACAATGTGCATCATACTGAAAGTCGTCCATTTTGAAGGAGAAAAAGAAACTTTGTTCTTTGGGAATTATTCCCACGCTTGATTCGGAGAGGCAAGCCTTTTTAAAATAGGCTGGCCACCAGTTTTTAAATGCTAATACAGCAACATTATCAGTAGTTTCCACTGAGTACT
Source organism: Locusta migratoria (assembly GCA_026315105.1). NCBI lineage: Eukaryota > Metazoa > Arthropoda > Insecta > Orthoptera > Acrididae > Locusta > Locusta migratoria. The sequence continues at coordinate 768,880,286 of CM048755.1, forward strand.
TACTTGATGCCTTTTTGATCATTATGGCATACTCTTCAGGTAAGTAGATCCGGTCATGACGTCTTACAAATTTTTTTATGGTCCCAAAATCTCTGTCGTTTGGAAGGAAACTATGCGCACGTATAGGGAAGTAATGTTTCATCTTCCTAAATCTCCCAGTTGATACAAGTGCTAAACAAAAGTGAATCATCGGGTGAGTTTTGTTTTGACGAGCTCACCAGTCAGAGAAGAGATGAAGCTCATTCACATCTTTTGAGATATTCTTCTCGATGTAATTATACAGAAATGAGCAAACATCATTTGTGCCTTTCTTCGCTTCGCTTTCATGGTACACATAAAAGAGTGACTGTTTGGTTTTCATATTATGTATGCCAAAAACATTCTTAATTTAGGATTCTCTTTTCGCGGTCTTCTGCTCTTGACATCTTGAACTTTGATTTGCCCTTGCAGGAAGATATCTTGTTGATTCTTATCACTGAAACTGTTCAAGTGATCAATGATATCTATCTTTGCGTCATCATCAAACAGAGAAAAACAGTCCATTTCCACCTGAAAGAGTCGACGTTATCAATTACGATAATGCTTAAATTGCATAGAATGCATTTACTTCCATACAGAAATCAAGTACACGTATTTTACTCACTTGCCATCATCTCCTGTACTCCGACGCTGAATTTTCTCTCCTTTCCAATTCACGTATTCCACTCCCTTTACTTTTGAATCATGAATAATATTCCTTTTGTACTTATCAGCATTTCTTGTCCGTTTCTTGCCTATAGGAGGCATTTCAGAGTCCGAAGAAGTTGCAGACATAAATACACCTCGACAAATAAGTGGCTACTGAATGCGACAGTAATGACCTATTATTTGAACCTACAATGCTGTAAACACAACACTGGATTGTTGCAGTGCTGCTAACCTCAGACGACAAAATACGCGGGAAAGCAGCGCAACGCCGCCAATAACTTCTTTGTTCGATTAAATACACCTCCACACAGTCATTGCAAAAACGGCATGAGTCAATGACTCATGACCTTTTTGCAATGAACGAAGATTTCAAGGGTCGATAGTGACAGCATTTGAAAGCTGACTTCTGCCCTTCTTGTACATATGAATTCGGCTACACTTTCACCTCCATTCCCAATGGATAACTCATTTTCGTAAAAAAGTTGACTTATGACCTTTTTGCAATGAACGATTCAGTTTCACAATATGCACATTGTAGTAGTTAGCTGAATTGTGATCAAGAAGGTCGTTTCATACATTAACTACTCCTACTCTCTTTCACGTCGCGAGCAATCTACCTCAGCTGTGAGTAAATCAGTGAGGTAAGGCTTACAGCAGTAATGTCTAGCTGTATAATAGTCACTTTCTAAACACCTAGCTCATTTCGAAATCGGTTTTATTGCAAAAGCTGGATCTTATTAATTCGTATCGTTATGTCTTCCAAATGTTGGTTAAGCATAAGGGACTTAACTGCAGGGTCATCAGTCCCTAAACTTACAAACTACTTGTGAAGCACCTTACACTAAAGACGACACAGCCATGCCCAAGATGGGATTCGAATCCCCGACGGGGAACGACCTTGTGCATCTTAGCATAGCGCCTCGATGCGCTCGGCCGATCCGCCGCGGCGTTACGTCTTTAAATTATCCACTTACTGTCAAACAAAACCATTCGTGCCAAGTGTCTCCTGGCAACCTTATAGTAGATACCATAGCCACCTACTTCTAGAATATGAAGTGATATCAAAAACAAAACAAAAGAACATTTTCTTAAATGAATTTATCAGTTGTTCTAAAATGATGGTAAACTTTTAAATATTAATAAAACAACTTCTTTGTAAGTTATTCAAATGTTGTCATCCCATAAAGTAAATAATAAATTCTGAAGCCGTGTCAGCTGTTTTTAATTAAGATCCTTGCTTTACAGGTCCACGACCGTTTTCATGTTTTTAAAGAGTCATCTTCAGGTATTAAATTTTTTTCATATGAAAATCCATTACAGAGACACAACGTTCTAATCGCTTTCATCTGTAATGGAAATAAAATTTCATTAAATAGGCCTGGATATATGGAACCAGTCCAACAGAAATTCTTACTGTCATTCGGAATAAAAACCAAGGACGTTAAAATGTGGGACAAACAGTCGTGTAATTTTGATTACTGTATTGTCCATGAAACCAGTAGAATAGTGAACTAAAGAAGACTGTCCAAAGAATCGTAAAACCCGATAAATGACGGATTTGTATTTTGTTCATCTTTGCATCAAGTATTACGGCAATGTCAAAAACTTACGAATATGCACAACTACCCACTTTCTCTCTTTTGTTTCAGCTTCAAGAGGACTAAATTCAAAACATGCTTGTCTAAACATGATTTGTTTATTCCACTGCATCGATGCTTTGGGTATATTTCCATAATAGCTGCTCATTTAGGTAATATTCCTTGAATGTGAGACGCGCATGACAAGACTCAATGTAGATACAGTCCATTTTCGGACAACAGTGCCTAGTGTCATTGGACAAAATAGTCGTTCGCTCTACTTTTTCGTTACAAAAAGCTCTCACTGAAAGTTAGGAGGGTAAGTGTTTGATACCATACTGTTTAGTGACAGATGGGGAAACGTTTATTTCCAGTAACATTTAATGAAAAAAAAAAGCTTTTATCAAAATCTAACAAAGTAATTGTTTTAGTCTCTTTTTAGAGGGGGGGGTGAAACTGAAATCGTGATGGAAGTTTACATATCTCAGTCTTTGACCTGCCGTATGTTGGAAGAACAATATCAGTATGTTTAACTTCTCTAGTCATTTTCTGAAATTATATCATAATGCTGTTAAGCGTCAAAAAATATGAACGCTGGTTTCGGCTTCATTGGACGAATTAAATATCTGCATCCTAAATTGTGACGATGGAAACTATCAGGAGATAGCACCGCATATTAACCAAAATCCGCGAGTCTAGAAGCCTGTATGAGACGATTTCACGTCGCTTATCGCTACACAGGTCTTCCTAGTACAGCTAAGAACTGGCAACATCGTTCCTAATACTTGGCAACACTGTGACAGTGCAATTACTTCCGCAAGTGGTACTGAATTGTCTCGCTAAGTTTACTTGACATTCCTCTTCTACTTTCATGACTCCTGCTGTATAATGCCCATATGATATGAGAGACAGAAATTTAACTTTTGCTTTCAAGGAATGCTGTTATTCCTATAGGTGACTTTCAGATTATCTTTCGCGATGCGTTAGAGGCTCAGCATTGAGTATGTGAGAGACTGAAAGCACCAGGCGGCAGCGTGTGGTTGGCTGTGTGGTTCTGCTCGTGTCTCGCGATGCAACTATTGCTGTGAGTCGGCAGTTCTAATCCTGGTTGGAGACAGTGCGTTTGTGCGTTTGGCGGTGGTATTTCGTATTACTTTGTTTTATTTTACTTTATACGCTGCAGATTACAAGAAGAAACTCTTTAATGGAATCAGAAGAAAAGCTTTATACAATAAGGCATTCAGAAAGGTCGACTCCAAATTACGGAAATTGTATTAGATGTCTTCTTTGCTTCACCATACAAACGCCTTGGAAGGAATTCGAATTGACCTCCTGCGATACGAATTTTTACTATTTCCTTAGGACCCAGATGCTAGGGGATGCTTACACAGGAAGTAAACATAATGATTAATATAGTTCGTTCATGCAAAATATCTGCTGTAGAAATGAGATACCTTGCAGTGTGCCTGTGTTGCTTTGGAACTTGCACTGAAACGTATTCACATAATTTAGCTCATACATTTACCATAAGGACTCAAAGAACGACACTAAACATTGCAGTGCAGTTACGCACTGTGTCTTGATGAAAACATATGAACTCATGACAATAACAAATTACATGAAGGGCTTTTCTGAAAGGAAAAGGATCGCGATTTAAACCAAAAATAAGTATTAACCATCGTAGAGTGCCATTTGATTGGATCAATGACTATGACAATGTTTTGCCTCTCTACTGTATTATGTATTAGTGTAATAATATGCTCATCTTTCAAAATGGGTGGTCTGCTCCGTTGATATCGTGTCTGAAATACACATCGCAACTTTTTTTGTGGATCACCACTCAGCAACACTACAGCATGGATGTAAACATAATGCAAGCAATTTCCTACCTATGCCGAGTTCCCTCTAAAATAAGAGGATGTTAATGTGCACACGTCATTTATAGTAACGAGTGTGGTTCGTATGTGACCCTCAGTTGTTGGATTTTGTTATACAATTCTTGTATGGAAGAGGCAGAATTTAATTTTTTAGTGGAGGTGATACTTTAGATCTCGCTAGATATATGTAAACGTCAAATATCTGCAGAAAAATCCCTCAAGAGGATACAATAATACTATGATGTATTAAATTTTTGCGAGACTGCCATATAGAGTCCGTTTAGTAGAATAACCGGAGTTTCGCACTTCCTTTCTTCGATGGAAAGGAGCGAGCTGCAGACAAAACGCTTTGCACATGTGCAGGCATATCTCTTTCAGACTACTTTACTAAACGCTTTGAAGTCGGTCAGAAGAATTTCCTCTTACTAAAACAAACCGTTGCAACTCCTCACACACCGCAACTCGAACGCCTCACTGGCAGTCATATTTAGTTTGAAACGGCGACGACCGCAACTCGAACGCTTTAGTGCGGTTGAAACTGTTGCAACCGCAACTCGAACAAAGCTTTTCAAGGGCTTTTGCACGATCCCCTCCACACCCTCCGAGCGCTAGCCAAGCAACCAATGAAAAGTCAGAAATGAAGACCAATTAATATATGTTGTTATTGTTTTGGTATATTGCAACTGATTTTCTCTGGAATGGAGTGGTTAGATAAGAGAGTACTTCATTTGATAGAAGAACATAGTTCACACATATAATTGTGGTATCGTACAGCTCCTGAAAACGAAATAGCAAAATGCTTGGCAAGCACGAAGATTTTACAAATATTCACATACAGTAAAATATTTTTGTAACGTCACAACATCCTGAGGATGAGGCGCAGACTCGAAACATGTAACTGAATAAACAATTTTTAAACTACAAAAACAAATATTACAGTAACTGGTACCAGTAATTTAAGAAACCTGTTAATAATACGTTGAACTCTAATTTCCATTTCATTTTTGCCGAGTCTTTTGTTTAATTTTTTCGAGACATTTAAGTCAGAAGACTTAATGTCATCAAAGTCAATAGTTTATAAACCTGAGTGTATTACAAAACATACTGCAAAAAAGACCAGCTCTTTCCTGTGGTTTATGTTCAGAGTATATTTTTACTAGCTTTTGCCTGCGACTTCATTCACCAAGTATGGAGCAACTTCGAAAACTATTCCATGGTAGTTTTATCTGTATATCCTACCCAGGTCCAACTCTATCCCTCTCCAAAATTTCACCCAAATCCACCCAGTAGTTTCTGCTTGAAAGCATAATTAACTTTCACAGTTATAATTACGAGGCGCGTCCAGAAAGTAAGTTCCGTTTTGTTATATAAAACGAACTGGTACAGATACAGAAGAAATATTGATTGTACAAAAATGTACAACTGTTAAACTACTTTTCTACATAGCTTCCAAAATTTGAGTGCGTATGCTCGGCATACCCCACTGAAAATTTTGGTATTATTTTTTTCTTTACATTATATCTCTTAATTGTAGTTAAATTCGACTCTGTCATTTCATTGATGGGTGGCTGGCTTTTGTAATACACCACTGTAAAAAGATTATCTAAAACAAACAGGTAATTGAATTCGTAGGCATTAAAATTCATGTTGACATGTGAGTGAAGTGATCATTTTGTGAATAGTCTGAATGTTAATGGAATGCTGCTTGTTAGTTCAATATCGTAAACTGAAGGCGGTAACCTTTAATTGTTGTATTAAATAACTAGAAATGAAGTGGGTTTGAAAATTTGTATACTACTGATTTAACGTTTATGTATTCTCTTAGAAGTCAATTGCCTTCAAGGAATCGTGTTAGTGTAAGTTGTGTCATTTTTCATACTGCTTACTGAATTGTTTTGTGAAGTAACAATGGGTTGTTAACCTATTAGTAACGACGGACAAGGTATGACAGCAGAAGTGTTTCTGGACTATTTTGATAATGCTGAATAGAAAATAAATTTGCAGAAGAATGAAGCCAAGAAGACGATCCGATGTAAGTGTTTGCATTAGTGAACACAGTATTCATAATACAGGCACATCATTATCTAATACGCATGTCTCAGAAGACAAAAACTCTGAAAATGATTTTAGTAGTTACTACTATGGGAAAACAGGTTCAAATGGTCGCAAAACCCGCCCAGTAGTTCTGAAACGTGAAATTGAAATCAATGGCTGTTAATTTCTTTCCTGTGTATTAAAAAATTACTTTTCTCCTTTCAGAGATTAAAATGGTCCTAAATTAACACCAGATAAAGCAAAAAAGAATAAATACTACTAAAATAAATGAAATTTATTACTTTACCTTTTTACATGGAATTGGGAAAATATAATAAAGATTTTTTTTTTAGAAATACCTGTCGGGGGGGGGGGGGCTGCTGAGCGGCAACCACCTCCCCCCCAATTGGAAACGCCACTGAGCATACCCCAAGATTTTCAAAAGTCGGCGCTTGTGGTATACTTTTAGTTTAGAGAGGGCCCCAACGTCATTTTTGCCCCGGGGCCCTTGGTGTAGTAGCTACGCCAATAGATTTGAGGCTATCATAACTATCGCAGAGTTAGTGCTAGCCTCTCTTCTACTGTTATGACTCTCGATAATTAGTATCTTATATCGAAATCCTCGGTGTAGTTATAACTATAGGCCCCACCTAAGTAAAATCTTGGAGTATGCTCAACATGTTTAAAACTCATAGGCCTAATTACCCATATTTAATTAAAGTAACTGTTAATGGTCCAAAATTAACTTGGTACGGTATATTATCTCCATATGTAAATCGGAATGTCCTGATTAACTGACTAATTGACTGTCTCATTATCTCCCAGCCCAAACCACTGATAATAGAAATTTGTAAATTGCAGAGGATTTTTATATTAGCGCCTGTAAGCGTCATTTAAAAAGCGATTTTTTTATATTCAGTCCCTAAGTGGGTGAAATAGGGGAGGAAAGGATTTTTGAAAATGCGTAGCCACTTAGGCAATTTTGAAGCTAGAACTACAAAATGGGATTTGGATTCTGGGTTAGAATTTAAAACACACGCGTTTTGTATTTTTGAAAATTCAACCATTAAGGGGGTGAAATAGGAGATCATAAGTTTTTTGAAAATACGTTGCTATTATCTTAATTTTGAAGCCAGAATAACAAAAACCGGTACTTGGATCCTGGGTAGGACTTGAAATACACATATTTTGGTATTTTTGGAATGCCAGCTATTACAGAGTGCAAAAGGGGGTTGCAAGTAGTATTGCAGGAGTTCATTATGACAGCATTTAAACTATACTCATGAAAATTTATATTAAGGAGAAACAACTGGTGCAGACCATCCAGTCTACTTGTGCAAATCAGCGGGTGTGAAGCCAGACATACAGAAAAAAATAGTAGGTCTTTTACAGTTTTCTTTGAGGTACTCTGTGCATACCCTATCAGATTTCGGGGTAGGTCTATACTTGAGCGACCAAGCGTCTCCATCATCATCGCTTATGGTTACAGTTAAAATAAGACGAAACTTGTATCTCTGTGGCTGAAGTTTTCAAATAAAACAAGTGAAGCCTGTAGTCGAAAATCAGTAATCAGAGCCAAACCATAAATTCTTTCACAACTGTTTAAAAGAAATCAACCATTCACATTTTTCTGTCCATGCAGCCTTCCTTGCATTTGCATTACTGACAGAGTGCTCGGCATACTCTTGCTAATTTACTGTGTTACATGTTTTACTGAATTTATAGGTGCATTTGTGTTATGAGGAAGGTTTTTTCCTCACTTGTACTTTTGTAAGTACTAATAATTTGTAATGCTTCAGTCACTGTATTTAAAAATGTTAACCTTACATGACCAGCACTGGCAGAGCCCTGCCATCTTTGGGTGTTTATTTTGTTCTTCTAACAAATGGGCAAGCAAAGGGCCATGAATTGCACTTTCAGCACTTACTTTTGTATTTAATGTTCACCCAGTAATAATACATTATTTTAGTATGGTGTTATTTTATCCCTTTAATACAGTGTGTGTTTTTGTAGTTATGAGCTGGTTCATCCTAAAGTTTCTCATGTCATAGTAGATTTTTGAAAGTTGACTGATCATCGATGCATCTCATGCATGTCCTTTGTTATTTTTGTTAACCAAGTTGTTTTTATCTGTCTGCTGTCACACTGACTGAAGAGTTTCATGGCAAACTTGGCTGTATTCATTACAGTCAGATGTTCATGGAATGTAATACACATCTTCCTGTGCACATCTGTAATTTTTTCCATGTAACTGTACAGTTCCTGACGAGGATGATGTTCTACATTCATGATCTTGTTTGACAGGTCCTAATATATTTCTCCTCTGCCTGTCAGTACTTCTGTCATATTAACCCCTTATAGCCCAAATTATTGGGGTTATTTGAGGAAAAAAATTTTATGGTTTCAGATGTTTCCAAAAACATTAAAAATATTAGTTTGTGAAACCTTTAATGGGTTCATATGGAACAATTGGGAAAATGAGAAGCATGATTCATTTAACTGACAAACATTAAAAATATTAGTTTGGGAAACCTTAAATGGGTCCATATGGAACAATTGGGAAAATGAGAAGCATGATTCATTTAACTGACAAACATGCTGTAAAGTAACAAATAATAAAAATTTCAATTTAAAATGTGGAAAACAGCATTAAAGCACTACACATGTTATTTAAAAATGGTGGCATGCAGTTTTTATATTCCTGATGCTTAATGTTCATTAAGTGAACTTTGTGTCACATGGTACACAATGTGTATAGGTAAACAGAAGTTGTTTATTTATTGCCATTACAGTGAAAACCACTATGAAGGCATGATGCCACATCACACTTTGAGCACCTTACTCAGGATTTTGCCTTCACACACTGCTAGCACCTCTGTTCCTATTAGACTAATGACCAGTGTCCAATTTGATAAAATTCAAATCATTAATGGTGGTGGATGTACAGCCTATTTCTTTGGAGCCCATACAATATCATTCTGAAGCAATGCTTTGATTATTAACTGGCTGAAAAGGTAGCAAAAGCATTGGTCTTTGCTTCAGCTGTTAATAGCGTCATTTGTAAAAAGAAGCCAAGCAATGACAACACATATGTCTGTAAGGTGAACGAGCATTCTGAGATAACTTTTTACCTTAGTATTTATACTGAGCAGTTTAACAAGCATATACAATGGTCAACACCCTCCATAACTTTATTGTATTTTCTGACAATAACTGACTACCTCAAAATAAACGTTTCATTCTATCGAGCCGAACCGTGCAATATGCCCACCTACCTCTTGCTCTCAGAGCTGTTAAGAAAATTATTTGCCAAAAGCAAGTTTGTGGTTTTTATGGTCAAGTATAATCTCAGACAATCTCATGACTAATTCCCATGCTGCTATTACTCCTAATGCTTTTTCCCACGTGTATTTTAGTCATGCAAAATGCCACTGCTGCTTGTATTACAAAGACTTTTATGCAGTTTATGTTTTACTATTGCATGTTTGAATGGAATAATTACATCTACACAAAGATGTTTATCAGTATCTATTTTTGTTACATTTTTGTTTCAAGGCAAAGATAAATGGGTAAACTCTGAAGTCTTATCAAGATTTGCGTCATCTCTCGGCACCATGTTTGTTCACAGTTTGTCAAATCTATTGCCTCATTTATCCATGAGCCACACTAGTAAACATACTTATGACACATTATCAAAAGTGAAAGAGTCTAGTAATGTTTTAAGAAAAAAAATTAACTTTAAAGTTAATCCATTAGTCAATAAGTTAACTTAATTAATTACTGATTAGTGGATTAACTGGCTTGTGCCCAGCTCTGTTCATAGGACATACAGTTAAGTATTAATTAGTTTTTAAAACATCAATTTTGGTGATTTGCCTTAAAATGAAGTCAAATATTACACACCAAACAAGCCCTTTTGAGTGAATAACTATGTAGTTGAGCTTCAATCTGTGTTACACAACAAAATTTCTTGTAGTTGCGCTTCGTCAGATGGCATACTAGCATCAGATTGTTGATGTTTGTTAGTGCCCCAACTTCAGAGAGAGATTTATAGCCAGTCTCCTACATACTTAACTCTGCTGAATTTCTTAATATTGTCTGTTTTCATTGAGTCCATTAGGGAATCGATGAGAATGAAGAAATCATTTCTGTTCAAAGGCACAGTGTCATCTGTTTATACCAGACAGTCCACAGTTGATCATGTACAGGACAGTGACATAACTGTGTCAATAACTTCATTGCAAATATCAACATGATATCTCGGGTTCTGTGTCTTCAGTTGTTTTGTAAATAACAAAAAATGTGTGTTCGTAAGAGAAGCCAAATGAAAGTTGTTATAAATATTCTCCTGTGGATATTCATAATTTTAGTAAATATATCCGTCACGTCAGTAATAATTGGTGAACCCGACGTGATAAGAAGAGGAGATGGCGACAAATGCGAACACGATAACAAATAGTAGCACGCCAGAAGATCGACTGGAAGCGAATAAGGTCAGTGTCAAAATTCCGCCGTTTTGGAGTGATAAACCCGAAATTTGGTTCTATCAAGTTGAGGCACAATTCAGCATTTGCAAAATTGTAACGGAAGAGACTAAATTTAACCATCTAGTGTCGCAGTTAGAGCCAAAATATATCGAGAATATTTGGGACATTATTCGCAGCACTGAAGTGAATAAATATACGGCGGCTAAGGAACGTCTGCACAATATTTTTAAAGAAAGCGAAGATAGGCGCATCAAAAGACTATTCACTGGAATTGATCTAGGAGACCAAAAGCCTAGTCAATTATTACGAAAAATGCAAGCATTGGCAGGCGCAGATGTTTCAGAAAAGGTTCTTAAAATACTCTGGTTAGAAAAACTTCCAGATTCTACAAAGAACATTTTAATTGTCAGTGACGAAGGACTCGAAAAGGTGGCTGTAATGGCTGATAGAATAATAGAACTGAATCCTCGTAACGAATTGTTCGTTATGAAAAGTGACACTTGCACCAAACAAGATGTTCCGGTAACAATGAATGACCTAATGACAAGAATTTCGGGGCTAGAGCAACAAATAGCTGCATTGACAACCAATTACAGAGGCAGGTTTCGCAATAGAAGCTTCGACCGCCGACGCAATAAAAGCCGCAGTACATCACGAAATAAATACAACCCCAATAGAAAATACTGTTAGTACCACTTTCGGTTCAGACAGCACTGCAAACCTGAAAAATGCACACCTCCTTGTAAATGGTCAGAACAGGGAAACTCGAATCAGCAGCTGAATTAGCGGCGAGTTCTGCTGCTCCAGACCAGTGCCGCAAAACCCGCCTATTTGTGACCGACAAAAAAACGGGATTGCGATTTTTAGTTGACAGTGGAACTGATGTTTCTGTAATTCCTACTCATGCAAGAGCTAAAGGTGAATCACCATATAAATTGTATGCTGCCAATGGATCTGAAATTCCTACATATGGTATCGAATTTCGTACTATCGATTTGGGACTGCGACGTGAATTTCAATGGCCTTTTATCGTAGCAAAGATCGATAAAGCTATATTGGGAGCCGATTTTTTGAACAAATTCAAATTATTAGTAGATGTGCATAATAAGAGATTAGATGATGTAACCAAGCTCAGTTCTGAGGGCAAAGTTGTATCAATCTCAGATGAAAATGTCATAAATACTATGAGTCAAAACACAAAATTTACCGATTAATTTGCTGCAGTATCCCGACATAGCTAAGCCTAATTTGGTACCTGGTGAAATTAAACATGATGTCAAACACTACATTACCACTTAAGGTCCACCTGTGTTTTCAAGGGCAAGACAGTTAGACCCAAACCGTGTGCGACTGGCGAAACAAGAATTTAAATTCATGTTAGAAAATGGCATCATTAGACCATCAAAATCTGCATGGGCTAGTCCCATTCATCTAGTAACCAAGAAAGATGGTTCAATAAGTTCATGTTGAGATTACAGACGGTTAAATGACATAACAGTTCCTGACTGTTATCCAGTACCAAGAAAAGACGATTTCCAATATATTCTGCAAGGGATGAATATCTTTTCTAAAATTGATCTGTTCAAGGCTTATTATCAGATACCCATTGCTGAAGAAGATAAGCATAAGACAGCCGTATTAACACCATTTGGTCTTTATGAATTTAATGTTATGAGTTTTGGCCTGCGGAATGCACCTTCAACATTCCAGAGATTTATTAATGAAGTTTTGTTTGCACTAGATTTTGTGTTCCCTTACCTTGATGACATTTTGATCGCCTCATCTAGTATTGAAGAACACCACTCACATCTAAAATTAGTCCTAGAGCTTTTGTCTAAATATGGACTACGAATAAATATCTCCAAATCAGTTTTGGGAGTAAATGAAATAGAATTTCTGGGCTACTAGATAACACCTGAGGGATCCCGTCCAATACCTGCAAGAGTTCAAGCTATCTTGGAATACAAGTTACCTGAAAAACTGCACGAACTCTGTACATTTCTTGGCACTGTTAACCAATAGCTAAAAAGAGGGATAATACACAAATTCAGTGGACCGAGGAAGTGAAGAAAATGTTTGAGCAATGCAAACAAGATATTGCAAATTCTGCATTATTGGCTTTTCCTAACTCAGAGCTACCTTTAGCATTATGCACTGATGCATCAGATGTTGCTGTTGGTTCTGTACTCCAACAATTAGAAAATGGAACTTGGAGACCGGTTGCATTCTTTTCATAGAAACTGAGTCAGTCACAGAAGGTTTATAGTACCTATGATCGAGAATTGCTGGGAATTTACCTTTCTGTGAAAAAGTTCGAACATTTACTAGAAGGAAGTTTTTTTTATCAGATAAAAGCAGTAATGTGGAATTCATGGATACTCCATTATTGTAATTATCTCAAAAAGTGTAATCTGCACAGAAAAATGCTATTAGGATTTCCTGTAGAACTCTTTGAGAGCTATTTAGAACTGTGACCAGAACTATGTTTGCATTAATAGGCAAATAATTATTTAAAAAAAAAACTAAAAAAACTCAAGTTTGTGTTAATTTTTACTATTTTTTCGGCGAAATTTTGCAGAACTATTTAAATTTTGTACAGAGACCTCCAGAACTATTGCATATCTGTCTAGAACTCTGAAAAAAATGTACTTTTTCCAAAAAAGGGGTGCCAACTTCACAGGACTTCTAGACCTGAGCAAGAAGTGAGAACCGTAACAGAGAAGTTGGACCAGATTAGGATTAAGGCCTTGTCTGGAGCTCAGAGGAGGAAACTTCTCAAGGAACAGAAGCAAAAGGAAGGAAAAGAATGGCTTCCTAAGCATAAGTGGAGGGAATCAAAAGGGCTTGAGCCCAAGACCTCCAAAAAGAAACTGCCTCAGGTCGAAGGGGATACACAGACCCCCTCGACGTCAAATACAGGTGGCAAGAGGGTTAGGGAGGAATCTAAGACTCCCTCCTCTCTGGACAAACGTGATCCTAAAAGGCTGAGGCAGGAAATAGGGAAACAGACCTATAGTACTGCAGTCTCGGCCTTTAGAATGGCGGTTGTCCAAGAAGAATACCCACTGGTGAGCATCACCTCGCAGCAGGAGCAGCTCGTGCAGATGGCCCTCTTTCAAGAGATTGGGGGAGACGCTGGTCCAGGACCCAAATTCAGGAGGGTCTATCTAGATCGCGGTGCCCTCATTTTTGTCTGCGAGGGGGAGCACTCAGCAGAATGGCTTAAGGAAAAGGTGCCCATGATATCCCCGTGGGAGGACGCGAAGCTGCTGGTCAAGACAGCAACCGAACTCCTGAAAACCGCAAAGGTATCAATATGGGTACCAAAGATCCTTAAGGATGTCCCTCCAAAGACTCTGTTCGAGAAAATAAGGGTCCAGAACCCAAAAGTCTCGACAGAGGATTGGAGGGTAATTAACCAAAAGGTCGTTCCAGAACGACACACCCTGGTGGTGGAGGTTGGAGAGAAGTCCCTGAAGGCAATGCGAGAGCAAGGCCTGAAACTGTTTTTAGGGTTCTCGCAGGTCGCCGTCAGGGTAATCAAAGACCTTAAAGGCAATAATGGCAGTAAGATGGAAATTGGAAGTGCTGCAGATAAACCTGCAGCACAGTAAAGGGGCCACTGCTGCCCTGAGCCGTCGCCTGGGGAGACAGGAGGTGGACGTGGCCCTGATACAAGAACCCTATTTATACAAAGGGGGTGTATCGGGCCTCGGTGGTATTGGAGGTAATCTGATTTATGCTAGAAATCTAAAAAACTCTAGAACATGCATTTATGTTAGAAATGGAATACCTTTCATACCAATGATGGATTTTTGTTCCAGGGACTTGGTGACCATCAGGATGCAGCAACGTGAGGAAGGCATCAAGAAGGAAATTGTTTTGGCCTCGGCATACCTTCCTTATGAAGACAGCTCTCCTCCTCCTTTGGAAGTGAGGAGACTGACGGAAGCCTGCCACTGGCAATGTGACGAACTGTTGGTGGGATGTGATGCCAATGCCCACAATCTATCGTGGGGCAGCAAGGACACCAACAGTAGAGGTGAGCACCTTCTTGAATTAATCCTATCTAACAACTTGGAGATCCTGAATAGGGGTGATGAACCTACGTTCAGGAATAGTAGAAGGGAAGAAGTAATTGACATAACTTTTGGTTCCATGATGATGGGAAGTTACGTCAAACAGTGGCATGTGGTCCTGGAGCTATCCTCATCAGATCACATGTATATTAAATTCAAGGTTGAAATGGGAACCAGACAGACCATGGCCTATAGGAATCCCAGGAAAACGGACTGGGAGACATATAGGAGAGACCTTGACTTCAGCCTATCGGAAATTAAAACTTCGATAAGGAATCCAGCAGAGTTTGAGGAAGTAGCAGAGGCCGTAACCTCTGCTATAGTGACCTCATACCAGGACAACTACTCAATCACTAAGAAGTGCACAAATAGGAGTGTGCCTTGGTGGAATAATAACCTGGAAATGCAAAGGAAACAGGTTTGAAGACTGTTTAACCTTGCAAGACGCAAAGGACAATGGGCAAAGTATCGTGAGGCCCTTGTCAATTACAACCTTGCCATCAGACGGGCAAAGGAGGCATCCTGGAAGGTATTCTGTGAGGAAGTGGAGGGCACGGCTGCTCAAGCGAGACTTCATAAAATCCTCACTAGAGTACCAACTAATCCAGGAGGAACATTGAGGAAGGAGGATGGGGAGTATACAAAGACAGCACATGAAACGCTGGAACTGCTCCTCAAGACTCACTTTCCTCAATATACTCTGGGGGATAACTCAGACCAGAATGTGATTCCTGAGAAACAACGGTTCTCAGGTATTCGCAAAGAGGACTGGGATATGGCCGAGGAGTGTGTCGATTTCAGTAAGGTCCGATGGGCGGTGGGAACATTTCAACCGTTCAAATCACCTGGCCCCGATGGAATCTTTCCAGCTCTCCTGCAACAAGTGGGAGAAAATCTTATTAGATTCCTATGCAGGTTATTCAGGGTTAGCCTAGCAGCAGGAATCATTCCCAATGCCTGGAGGGCAGTGAAGGTTGTCTTCATTCAAAAGCCAGGGAGAATTGATCATACCAAGGCCAAGGATATGAGAGCAATCAGCCTGTCCTTCATTCTTAAGACATTGGGAAAGCTGGTTAATGTGCATGTTGGAGAAAGGAGGTTAAGTAGGGTTCCTCTACATTCAAACCAACATGCATATCAACCAGGTAAATCATGTGAGACAGCTCTCCACCAACTTGTTGGGAAGGTGGAGAAAGCACTACACTTTCAAGAAATAGCCCTCTGTATATACCTGGACATTGAGGGGGCTTTTAGCAACACGACCTTCAATTCCATGGTTAGGGCAGCAGAGGTGCATGACCTAGGGACCACTATATGTAGGTGGACTAGGGCCATGCTCAGTGGAAGAAAGGTAGAGGCTTCCATGATGAATGAAAAAATGGTAATCAACACCACTAGGGGTTGCCCGCAAGGAGGAGTTCTTTCCCCTTTATTGTGGAATCTAGTGGTGAATGATCTCATTGGAGAATTAAACTCTAGGCAGGAATTTTTGGGTTAAATGAATTCTAAGATTACCTGACATCGTCTGGTCTGGAGGCGATCAATTCGTTTTATAGTTTCCAATTGACAAGCCAAGATTGCAAACTAACAATTTATTAAGTGACGAGCGGTTTCGGTGCACTGTGTCACCATCATCTGGTCATATATATGTTATAATCTGGTCATCTGTCAAAAATGACCAAATTATAACATATGTATGACCAGATGATGGTGACACAGTGCACCGAAACCGGTCGTCACTTAATAAATTGTTAGTTTGCGATCTTGGCTTGTCATTTGGAAGCTATTAAATGAATTCACTGACAAAAGTAATACTTGATTATTCAATTACTGATGGAAAATTCTCCACACAGATAATACTTTATTAAATTTGTGACATGTCACTACAGAGTGTTTTTTTTCTTTTAATTAGTAGATTACTGATGAACATAATGTTTTAATTGTTGTATTTATTCATTTTGGTACTATATACATAACTAGAGCCATCTTGTCTACAAAATGTAACTTTACAATATAGCCAACCTCTGAAATAGTGACATTGTAAATTCTAGCATTCGCAGAATGTTAATTTGCCCTGCAGTACGGATGTGTTGCTTAACAAAGGAAGTAATAAAATTGACTTGTGAGAAATAAGTTTTCACAGAGCAATTCTTGGTTGCTGGGCAACAGGTAGTCATCTTTAAATAAAAGTAGTTTACTGACAGCTGTTACTTGTGTTAATATACCCATATTGGCATAACTGCACACTGGGATACCACCCGTCTGCTTTGACCATGACGTCATCAAGATGTCGGAAAACCAGTATATGGGATATCATAATACTTCTGTGCTGTAGATACAGATAATCTTTAGTTATTATAGATAACAGAATATATCATCGATCACAGGTCTTAGCCCAAAAAATCGTGCCTTCGGCGCTCACATGCTAAAAAATAATTTCTCGATTAACCTACACCTAACCATCAGAGAGAAGCTACAGATCACTTATTAAACACAAAATATTAATCTGTTTTGTTTGTAAACAAACTATCATCTTTAACTCGACCACCACATAATCACTCACACCTTCTACAAACACGCACGCACCTCAAAACTACCGCGCTGCAATGTCACGGATCAAAGCTGATGGGCGGTATCCCCATCTACAGGTGAGCCCCCCATATTTACCCTTTTTTCTATCTGGCAGGAAGTTACTTGATCCCTGCAACAGTATTCACAATTTCTTATTCAAGTAGTTTTGAAATGGAGTGGCCCTTATTATTCCCTAAAATTGCCAACTGCACAGAGAACAGCATTAGTTCCTAATGTGCCTTAATGGATTCTTGTGTCATCTTTTACTTAAGGATTTGAGTTTGTATATGCATGAACATATTACAAAATCCATGTAAGAAATCCCACAAAAGCAATTCAAATATTTAAATAACCTGTCTATTCTTCCTGTGCACATTTTAGAGTTTGATCTGAATGGCTGCCTTGCACCTGAATAAGGAGAAACAGTGTAAGATAAAGCTTATAAATATATAAAAAATGCTTTAAATTATCACCAATATGAGAAATTTTTAAATACCTTGACAGCATAACAAAAGTGGAAATATTTAGTAGTGTGTACAACTTCCATACTGCAGTGAAAAAGAGTAAATGCTAGAGTGAGTGCTTTCGTTGGCATAACAGGTGCACTTGCAGATGTGAATGAAAAATCATGTAAATGAACCCAGTACAGTTTTCTCACTTGGTTGTACCTATTCAGTTAGGAAAATGTCTTAGGATAATGTTTTTTAGCCTAAGGAACAACGAACAGTCTTCTTTTTTAGCCATAGTTGCAGCTTTGAAACGATGTTTTGCTGAATCAGTATTCTTCTAACATTTACTTTAGCAGTCAATTTTTATTGTTGTGGCACATTTGTAGTTTGTCCCTACATAGTGCATAATAAATGTGCAGATGGTTTAGAGACTCAGTAATTAGAGAAGGAATGAGTAAAAAATATTCCAAGCATTTTATTTAAGCCCCAGCACTCTGAAATTGTAAGCTACTCATTGTGCTACACATCATTGTTTGCAAGCAAATGTACTGGTTCTAGGAAGGTCTATGCTAACATCACTATTTCTTATCTGATAGCCTGGGTTAAATTGTGCGATGCTTCTCGCCGGGCTGCAGTGGTTATGTTGGCACCAATGTTAATGACAGCAACTCAGATGGCCAACGAATGTTTTTTCATGACAACTTCAATTAAAATGAAAATTACTTTTTCCTGAACATACAAGGGTACATTCAAGAACCTGTCGACCATAGAGCAGGTACAGTATTAAATTTGCTGTGAGTGAAACGAGCACCAATAACATTTACTCTGTAGCTCGTGAAAAATATTAATGCAATTCTACACTTCATTGTTCATCTGTTGCCAACACAAGCACTGGAGCCTGGTGAGAAGCATCGTAAAATTTTACCGATAGCCTGTAAAAGATAAATTGAGACATGCGATTGTTTAAGAGAACGTAACCAGATGCAAAAGGCTAGGCTACACTTTTAACTATATGTTATTTTACTATTCGAAAAAATGACTGACAGTGTTCAGAGTATAGGCCTAAGTATTTCATGTGAATTGTTCCAGGAATATCACAGCTGATATTCATCTTGAGAAAAAGTGTTACACATAGTTCTATTACTTTGAAATAAATATGTTATGTGGTGTGAAATAAAGCGTAACGTTGTCAGAACTAACAGCAGTGTGGAGGAAAACTGTGTACCTTAACCAATAATTTTTAAAACGTAATCCAGCAGAAGTTCAGTAGTTATACTCATGTTTTGTGATGACTAAATGTAAAAATATATGTGCCATAAAACATCCACAAGGTAGCAACCAGCAGCAGTTTGCTTTAATTATTTATTAGCAGAGAGAGACACTTTTCTGCGTTAAATGTCATTCCATGCATTAGTGAGGCTGCAGCTTAAAATTAACCCTAGTATCTGGTAATGTTAAAGTTCACTGAAAATAAGTTGACTATACAAATCTTTAATTAAACAAAATATTATTTTAAAAACACAGGATATTAATTCAATAGTGTAAAGTCTGCATGTTTATCATCAGTTGTTGTTGTTCTAATATACAAATGCTTGTGTCTTGAGGAATTTTCATCGAGTTGCGATGTTTGGGGTTGACTTAAGTATTACTTTATTTACTTATAATTTTTCCATGGTAGGACAGTGATCTCTTTACTTTGAAGTATTAAAATGCCAAGATCGCAAATATTGATTGATTTTTCCTGATGACCGGTTTCGATACACTTAGGGTATCATCATCTGGTCATTTGTTTCCTATGTTTTCGTTTTGTGAAAGTGCATTGCCATTTTAATGTCATGCACCTTCACAAAATGAAAAAATAGGAAACAAGTTACCAGATGAAGTTTTGTTTGTATATCAATGTAAATGATTGGAAAATCTTTACTGGTTGCAACACAGAAAGCAATTTAGGCCTACTATGAGTTCTCGGGAAAAGTGCCATTTATATGAACATGATTATCTATTGTTCTACAGTAAATTTACAAAAACCATAGAACAAATAGTCAGGAAAAATTGAAATGAATGTTTCAAACTGTTCTTAAATATTTGAAAATTTATTTTTGCACGTTTACAGCAAATAACTGATGTGAGTTGATACACCATGTGTTTACACTGTAAATGTTGCCTAGATATTTACAGTGTAAGATAAAATGGCCATTACAGCTGATTGAAGCAAATTGAAACATGATGCAGTAAAGTTACTGGAAGTATATAGAAAAGGGGTATGAAAGAAATACAGAGTTGGAACTCCAAATGTGCCATTTTCAGTAATTCTTCAAACAGAATTAGGAAAGTTTAATTTTTGGATCAAATGAATTCACTAAACAAAAGAAATACTAATAACGTCTTCTATTCTGGAACAAAGGCCTACAACTAATACTCTCATTTATCAAAGCCTTTACAAATAGCTTATGAAGTGTTAACTTAGAACAACCACATGATGCATAGACTAATACACAGAAGGTACAATACATCATTTCTCATCAGTATGGTATGTATGTGTGAAACAGTGTTAGAGATAGAAAAAATGGGGGTGATTTGCCTTTAACACATTCGCTGTGGCTGACGCTTATAAGCGTTTCCCTTATCAACACTCCAGTGCTGCTGACGCTTAGAAGTGTTTCCGTGATCAACAAGCTAGTGCGGGCAACGCTTATGAGTGGTGCACCAGCTGAGTACTTAGTTTAGTTTGTTTGGCTGTGCACTTCTGTAAGTACAAGCCTCCAAAAATATCACACAATGTTTTCCTGTCTGCAGTCTCGTGTTTGTGTCTTTAGTGATTTGCTATAAAAACCATCGCCTTTACACCTTGCAAATTTGTTATATGGGATTGGATTTCCATAGACCCACATTGCAGATGAGACCTTTTTCTTTTTCTCCGTTTGATAAACCTTTTCGTGTTTTCAGACTAATTCTTTCTTAATGAAGCCGATTTATCGCTTGTTTGAATTTAATTTTCTTCCCAGTTTGCAATAAAATCAAGAAATCAGAGGCGTTCTTAGAATTGTTTGTAATAAATGCATATGACACTTATGAACGTCAGACAGTTTGCAGCATTTATCACATAACTGGCATGCAGCTAAAGCGGACTTGTGTTTCTGTATCTAGCAACACTTCTTGTGCAGACATTATATTCGCTTTCAATGTTACAGGTTTTGCAGGGGTCTGATTTTTAGCTCTTGCCGCACGTGTGCTTACAGGCATCCGCTTAGAGCATTAGTGGCCTGCACTGGTGACCACAGTGAACAAGTTAATTTAAAATGGGTGATCAAAATGAGGCCATGAAATGTGAATGAACAGAAAATTACATTTCTTGCATTACGTTACTATAAATAATCAAAGCATGTAAAGTAATATGACAACCATTACAGGCTAGTGTATTTAAATAACAGCCTAGTCTAATAATTGCAGTATTAGTTACATTAAAGAAACAAGTTATGAAACTCGGGCACGTATATTCATTGACAATGAAATAACACCAACCTTGCAAATAATTTTTACACTCATTAAGAATATTTACTATTCCTTCATTGTCTTGATGTGGTTAGGAAGTTTATGGTATAGTCTCCCATCCCCCTTTTATGCATTTGCAGTGGCTAATATGTTCTGAATTATGTTAACATCCTGACTGAAGGTCCAATTTTTGTTTTGTGTCACTAATGTATTTATGTAAGTAACCACCTCATGAACAGACCTGGTGATGTTAGTATATGCTGTGCTTTCAAAATAGGTTTGCAATATTTTATAGGGCAAGTGTTTTGATAAGGAATACCATCTGGAATGTCAACAGGCAAGAATAATCTCTGAACTTCAACTGAAAAAAATGAATATACCAGTAACGGTAGTTGTGACATTTTGTAGAAAAACAGTGAACCATGCCTTGTTCTGTATTTTACATAATCAATGTGGCAATATGTGAAACAATGCTGGAAGGCAGGAAGAGTGGGGACTGATGACCTAGCTGTTTAGTCCCCTCAAAACCAACAACAACAGCAGGAAGAGTTTCAACAGCTAAATTTAAGTAGATGAAAGAGGGTAGACCAGGGTTGGAATACACACAAGGGTTAAACATTTGTTTCCATTTTGCATTAAAAAAAGTGTTTTCTTTTGTTCAGTGAACTTATAAAACTATGTACTGGGTACCTGTCTCTTGTTGGAAATTGTGTGAGTATGTCAGAGAGAGAGTATGTTTTCTTTTGCTTAGATTTGTTGTACAAATGTTTCATGTAATCTGATGGAGCAAGCAAGATTCAGAGACAGGAGGAAGACGATGATGAAAATGTTGCAAAAAGAAGAAAGCAAATTGTTATTTACAGCATACAACCTTATATGTAGTTCACATGAGGTATTTTAATTATCTATAAAATGCACTTCAAAAATGAAAGTTGTAACGTTTCTAAGCATTTGCATTCCATGTAACAATTGAATAAAAGATAACCATATATGGTATTATATAAACCAGTTGTGTGATTTAGTGTCTAATAACAAAGCCATGTGTAACACCACAATTGTTTACAGCCAAGTAAATTGATTTTAATGTGAGTTTCTTGTTTTTCAAATCTGTCTGATGCACTTTACCTTCCAAAAAGTATCTCTTAACTCTTTATGGGGGCACTCATTAGTCTGATGTGTGCCTGAAATATGTCACTTTGCTCACTGTATTTAATGTGACTATTTAATTTAGGCACTATTAAAAAGTCTCGATAAAGGTATGAAGATTTTTGTAGAACTTGCCGTTATAATTGCAAATAGCTGAAATAGATCAGACTACACTTTAACTACCATGTTTCTTGGAACAAAATTAAAAGGCAGTGCTTAACACTTTCGCTGTGGCTTACACTATCCTACATTGAGTGCGGGCGCTTATAAGCGTCAGCCGCAGCGAAAGTGTTAAGCAAAAAAATTGTAATATTTCAGCTTTGTAACAGAGTTGGGTATAAAGACCTCAGTTTAATTCAATATGTCAAAATTGAAGAAAAACAGAACTTTATAAATTTTTTCCACAGTTGTAGCTGCCACCTTTTTCAAAACAAATTACTGGGAAATTTTCAGACTTGGTATATAAACATTTTAAGCTATAGGCACTGCAAAAGAAATGCTATTGGCCGAAATGTGTGGTTTAACACCCTCAGTTACTGAAATACAACTTTGCCTTTTCATTAACTGCACTCTGCTTGGTTAAATTTTACTTATGTCACCTGCTAAGTGTGCTGATGTTGGCAACTAAACATGGGTCAGCAGTTTCTAAGAAATGATGTACATCAAACTTGGGGTGCCACTGCGATCAATACATATTGAACTAAAGTGAACTGAAAACAGTAACATTACCTTACTTACTTTACTTTCCGTATTGGCCATGAAATAAATAATGCTGTTCCTGCTCTATGGTTCTTGTATGTACCTTTGTCTGGTCAGTTTCTCAAATGTCATTTTGTGACTACCAACAGACTGTGATATTAGCAGACACAAGTTGTACACATCTGATGAGTAATTTTCTATGAGTAGAATTAATTTACTGACCACACAAAGGTACATACAAGAATCTGTCAACCATAGAGCACAAACAGCAATACTTATTTATGATCAATGCAAAAGAGTAAATTAAGTAAAGTGACTCATTTCCATGTAGTTCAACAGATCGATCACAGTGGTGCCCACATTTCAATTTACATCGTTTCTTGGAGAAACAAAGTACAGGCTATAAACCGATTAATTTATGTTCATGTATCCACCTACCAATCTCCATGTTATCATTTTAAAATACAAATAATTTGAAACATCAACATTTGCAGGGGAAATTGCACAGTAAAGACAATTGATTATATGTAATCTATAGTGTCATTGACCAATGCCGAAGGGTGGTATCCCATTCTTCCGTAATGTCCTAAACATTAACTGACGGTACCAGTCAAGGGTACATACAAGAATTTGTCAACCACAGCATTTATTTTTTTATCAATAATGAAAGGAGCAGCATTAGCCGTAAAATCTTTTGCTTTATTTAGGCAAATCGATTTCGGTTTTCCAAGAAACCATCTTCAGTGCTGTCAGCTGGTCCAAAAAGAAATGTACAAAATCAATAAACTAAAATCAAATTACAAACTCTCCAATAGGTACAAGGATTAAAAATAATTCATACGTACCAAGTTCAAAACAGCATATTAGTAAAATGTATAGTGACATTTATGTCTCACAAATCCATTGACATAGATACATGTGATACTATCTGGGGTCATAGTCAAACTGAGCCAGCTGCTTACATTTGTCCACAAGTGGGCTGTGAGTGGACATCATTAGTGCCCTCTTTATTGCCTCAAAGGTTTACAATGTTTATATGTATATAAAAAAGAAAAGTTACAATATGAATAAATTGATATAATTAAATGAAACATATTGGCTCTATCATTTTCTGTTGTGGATACAATAAAAGAACAGCTCTCGATAGAGCGTAGACCAGGTAAAGTTTTTACAAATAATTGCATTCCTTACAAAAATGGATTATTAAATAAAACAAATTGGATAAAATAACATAATTAACAATATTAAGAAAATAACAAAAATAGCATTCTTTGGTCAGTATTTTTAAATGCTCAGCAGAGTAATGGGCAGCATCATCTATTGCTTGAAAAATGTAGCACGTTGTGTAGTGCTAAAATGCTGCGTTTCCACAGAATAGGGTGGGAGGACATATGTCATGTAGCACCTTATCGGTTGCTTATCAGAAATGTGTTACGTTCTGAAACCAAAAATCATTGCAGTTTGCTGCTAAATATCAGACTACTAAAGATTCAACTGAAAAGTTCACTAGTGAAGATGGTTCTGTGTTATTTATGACTGACGTTCTCGTATCGTGAGCATGAAGCAATCGTCAATATAAACCCTAACTAGTACAATGTGATGGAGGCGTACAAAACGTCTCTTATTTTTGCTGAGGTGTGAGCCAAACTACGAAGAACTCCTAAAAGTGGGTGCTCTTTGTATATGTTTGCTCATTGAGCAGGTAGTTGGACAATGTTTGGTGGGAAAATATCTCGATCTCCTCAAGGAGGTCAAGGTATCTGCCCTTTTCTCCCCTATGCAGTAGTTTGAGCTGTGATGTCATATCTGGGGGATTGTGTCCTGTAGTTACCAGATGTGCGGCAAAATTTGATCGAGCAGCTATATCTTTTTTGTCAATTGCGACATCTCACTTCTAAGCGTCTCCCTGTTTATCCTACATAGAACGCACTACAGTCAGCACATGAAAGTTTGTATACACCTGACTCGTGAAATTTATTGTGTTTGTTAATGTTAGTCACTAAAAGACGCCCTATGGAAGTTTCATTAGTGAAAGATACCACAATATTTTGTTTGGTGAAAACTGATGCTATTCTTGTGCTAATTTTTCCATAATACGGCAACGTTACATATTTTTTGGATTTTTCAACCTTGTTTTGCGCGTTCGGTTTGTTTTCTTTATATTTGTGAGCAACCCTGTTATAAATTTTCATTACATATTCAATGGGATAATTATTTTTCTTTGCAATCTGCTTTATTAATTTAAGCTCAGACTCGTGGTCCGTCTTTTTTAAAGGAAGCCTAAACATTCTTTTGAATGCAAAGTGGAAGAAAGCTTTTTCATGTGAACTGTGATGATCTACAATGGCATCAGTGGAAGTAGGTTTCCTAAAAATACCAAATGCATGTCTCCCATTGTCATTGCTGATCGTAAGATCCAAAAAATTTATAGAGCCCTTGTTACCTATTTCAACTGTAAAAGCAATCTTTTTATGCAGACCATTAAAACCGTTTACTATTTCGTCTACATCACCTGTACTACCTTTGATGAGTAACAGTGTATCATCAACATATCTATAGTAATAAACAATCTTGTTGACTAAATTAGGGAACTGATGAAAGAACCTTGTTTCTAAATGATTAATAAACACATCTGCTAGGAAACCCAATATAGAACTTCCCATGCTAAGGCCATCTTTTTGCATATACAGTTTTTCATCAAAGGAGCAGTAATTATATTTTAAACAGAAAGACAATAAATCAATGAATTCTGTGATCTCTGTTTGGGACACAGTACCCTGTCTACTGAGATTTTGATTTACAATGTCTACCATCTGTTCAATGGGAATGTTGGTATAGAGATTTACTATATCAAACAAAGGTCATATCTTCGGTGATGGGTACATCTTTGATTGCATCGACTAACTGAGCACTGTTTTTTACCAAGAACTGTTTGTCAAATTTATAATTTTTTAAAACAAATTTAAGTATTTTTTAGTTACCTTCCAAAGAGGACCCTCTCTACCATCAACCATTGGCCTAATCAGTTTTTGCTCCTTGTGAACCTTGACCTGTGATCTTAATTTTGGGGCTTTGGGGTTCATTAATCTCAGAAATTGTTTCTCATGAGGAGAAACAATTTCAGAGTATGATTTTAGTTTTTCATTTAGTATTTTCTGAATTTCATTAGTGGGATCGCTATCTATTGCTACAATGTCATTCTCTTGAAAAAATTTCATAGTTTTTTCTACATACATATCTTTCATAAGGACAACTACAGTGTTACTCTTATCTCCTTTAGTAATGATGGCATTATTTTCTACCAACTTTTTATTTGTGCTATCTACTATTTTTTTATCATTACTATCAGAATGTCCTTTCTTTATTTCACTCGCAATGATCTTCTCTACAGCTATAGCTACTTTATTCTGTTCTACCTTTGAAATTTTATTTACATCCAGTGCAAATTTAACTTGCACTAAAGTATTCTTCAACACTTTTCTGTCAAATTTACTATTAATACTGTACTTCAGACCCTTCTGTAAAAGTTTCTCTTCTACTGCATAGGGGAGGAAAGGGCAGATACCTTGACCTCCTTGAGAAGATCGAGATATTTTCCCACCAAAAATTGTCCAACTACCTGCTCAATGAGCAAACATATACAAAGAGCGCCCATTTTTGGGAGTTCTTCGTAGTTTGGCTCACACCTCAGCAAAAATAAGAGACTTTTGTACGCCTCTGTCACATTGTACTAGTTAGGGTTTATATTGACGATTGCTTCATGCTCACGATTTTTTTTTCCTCCTTTATTGCGTTTTCACACCAGCTATTACACCAGTAGGCTGACAGCAGCTCCAGAGGCTGCTCTTCAGCTGAGAGAATAAAATACATGGATGAGATGAAAATTAAAATACAAGACAGGCGGAAAAAACAATGGAGGAACAATGACATAGACAAGGTGACAAGTCGAAGTACAAACAGTTGACAGATGATCAAAATCAGATTTAGTCAGTTAAAAATGAGGAGCCACGGTGACCTAAAAAGCACATGTAGGACAACAATAACACAGGACGGCGAGTACACGGAGACACTAATTAAAATGCACGGTGCGACACATTGTCTGGTTGCAGTGGACACAGTAAAAAAAAAACATACACTTCACTAGAGCACAGCACACAACACTTCACGTAGCACTGTTAAAACTGTCCGTCCAGGACCCCGAGAAGGGGGGGAGGGAAGCGTGGGGGAGAGGAAAAGGGGCGGCAGGGAGGAGCCGTAGGGACTCCAGGGCAGGGAGGGGGTAGCCAGGCGGGGGAGTGGAAGGGGAGGGGGCACTTTATCTACGAGGGGGGGGGGGGAATCAGAGCTGGTAGGAGAGGTATATGTCGGAATGGAGGATGTCATCAGGGAGGGGGAGGCTGCGGAAATTATCCTGGGAGAGGACATGGAGGGGTTGGTAAGGATGGGGTGGACCAGGGGGTTCCGGAAGTCTATTTTACGGGTGGTATAGAGGATACGGATATGCTAGAGATATTCAAGGAGGTGGGGAAATGGGATCAGGCCATACAGGATCCGCGTGGGGGAAGGGAGCAGGATGCGGTAGGCGAGGCAGAGGGCGTGGCGCAAGAGGACTTGAAGGGTTTTATAGTAGGATGTGGGAACGGAGATCCAGGTGGGATGGAAGCTGCAAAGGACAGGGCGCATGAGGGAGCGGTAGGTCTAGAGGATGGTGGAGGGGCCGAGACCCCACGTCTGGCCGGTGAGGAGTTTGAGGAGGTTAAGGCGGGAGAGGGCTTTCTGTCAGACAGTGTGGAGGTGGGGGGTCCAGGAAAGGTTACGGTCGAGGGTTAGGCCAAGGTACTTCAGGGTGGGGGTGTGGCGGATAGGGCAGTTGTGGAGGGTAAGGTAGAAATTGTGGAGACGGAAGGAGGGGGTGGTAAGACCTATGATAATTGTCAGGGTTGACGGAGAGGAGCCACCGGTTACACCATGAGGCGAACTCAGTGAGGTGGGACTGGAGCAAAAACTGGGAGCGGGCAAGGGAGGGGGCGAGGGCTAGGAAGGCGGTGTCGTCAGCATATTGTAGGAGATAGATGGGAGGCTCAGGTTGGGGCATGTCGTCGGAGTAGATGAGATAAAGGAGAGGAGAGATGATGGTGCCTTGGGGCACCCCGGCAGAGGGGTAGAACAAACAGGAGTCGGAATTGCAGACAGTGACATAGGAGGGGCGGTGGGTGAGGAAGGAAGCAATGAGGCGGACGTAATTAATAGGAAGGGCGTAGAACTGGAGCTTGAAGAGGAGACCGGAATGCCATACACAGTCATAGGCTTTTTGGATATCGAGGGAGACAAAAATTGCGGAGCGACGGGAGTTGAGTTGGACAGATAGGAGATGAGTTAGGTGAAGGAGCTGGTCGTCGGCAGAGAAGGAGGGTCGGAAGCCACATTGGGAGAGGGAGAGGAACTGGTGGCGATGGAGGTGCTGATGGATACGACGGGAGAGAATGCTTTCCAGGACCTTGCTGAACACAGAGGTAAGACTGATGGGACGGTAGGATGAGGTCTGGGATGGGGGCTTGTCAGGTTTTAGGAACATGAGAATACGGGAGGTCTTCCACAGGTCGGGGTAAAATCCAGTGAAAAGGATGACATTATATAAGGTGGCAAGAGCTTCGTGGAAGGAGGGGGGGGGCAGGCTTGGAGGTGACGGTAGGTCAGCCGGTCGCGACCGGGGGCAGTGTTGCATTTAGTCCGAAGAGTGTCAATGATGTCACGGGCGGTAATGGGTGTGTTCAGTTCTGAGGGGGGGATGTGGTCCAAGTACTGGAAGCCAGGGGCGAGCGGAGGAGTGGAGGTATCGGTTCGCTCATGGACACCTGGGAAGGGAGAATAGTCAAATTGAGGATCATCAGGAATGGAAAAGACTTCGGAGAGGTAGGAGGCCAAGTGTTCTGCCTTACTGGCGTTGTCAGGAAAGGGACGGTCATCATGGAGAAACGGGTAGTGGGGGGAGGAGTGACTGCCAGTAAGGCGGCGGAAGGCATGCCAGTACTTGGAGGAGTTTACAGGTAGCGTTGAATTGAGGCGGGTGCATGTCTGGCGCCAGTCCCGGTGTTTTTTTGTGGACAAGAGGTTTCGGGTGTGGCATTGGATTTGCCGGTGGCGTTGGAGTGTGTCCCGGTCACGGGTCCGGAGGAAGGAGCGAAACAGACGGCGGGATTCGCGAAGGAGAAGGACGGCCTGTGGAGGAAGGGTAGGACGGTGAGGATAAATTGCCCGGGTGGGGACATGGGCATGGAACGCATCAGCAACGGTCTGCTGGAGGAAAGAGGAGGCATGATCAATATCGGCGGGAGTGTGGAGGGGAAGTGGGTGGCTTGCGACAGAGGTGTCAATGGAGCGACGGTAGGCAACCCAGTCGGCACGGGAATAATCATGAACGAGTTTGGGAGGGGGTATAGGACGTGGAGCACGGGCAGGGCGGGGGCGGTGGTCAAGGGTAAGTAGGACAAGGGGGTGGTCACTGCCTATAAGGTCGTGGACGTCTGCCGTGATGCGCCCAAGGAGGTTGGGAGACGGCAAGACAATGTCGGGCGTGGTGTTGCTTTCGGGGCGGGTTGGGCAGGGAAGAGGAAGGACGTCGCCCCGGAGCGAGGTGGTGACGAACTGACGCCACCGCCGGAGTTCAGCGGGCGGACGGGAAGAAAGGTTAAGGTCGGCGGCAATCACATAGGTCGTGAAGGAGCAGTTTATGTGGGAGAGGAAGGCATATGGGAGGGGAGCAGTGCTGCAGATATACATGGTAGCGAGGGTGACAGTAACGGATGGGAGGAAGAGGCTGAGGATCAGGTGTTTGGTGGGGTCATTAAGGAGAGGTTGGAGCCGGACGGGGTGGTGGCGGAGGTGGCCGATCGCCACTCCGCCTCGGGCGAGGGGCCATCAGTACAGTGAAGGACGTAGGGAGCGGTGCTGATAGGACGGCGGGGTTGGAGGAAGGTCTCGTTCAGGAGGAAGGCATCCACGCGGTGGTGGGAAAGGGTGTGCATACAGAGGTGTTTATTGGCAGGAGGAGAGTGGACATTATAATAGAGGAAGGTATAGGAAGGGCTTGCCATAGGGGTGGAAAGGGCAGGGCGAGAGGAGGGAGAGGGGGCGACGGGAAAAGAGGGTAGTGTGTGTCTAGACTAGGGTAACTTGCCAGGAGAAGATGAAGTGGGAATGTGCACGGGAGAGGGTGGCGAAGGTTTCCAGGTGAAAGACTGAATGGGCGGAGGGTATGGGGACGTTGGAAGGGATGGTTGTTCTGGAGGACGGTCGTGACAAATCGGATGACGTTCTCTACAGTTGGAGGGGGGCAGAGGGAGTTGTTGGGATGGAGAGGGGGATCGACAGGACGAACAGGGACGGTAAGTTCGGGAGTAGTGAAGGGGGCCGAATGAACATTTATAGGAGTAGGTGGGATGGGGGCCACTACAGGCGTTGCAGACAGGAGGGGAGGCGAGGTTGGGACAGTGTTTGTGGAGGTGATTGGACTTGCAGTGGGGACAGGTGGGTGGGTTGCGGCAGTGCTGTGTCAGGTGATCGTTATAAACGAGACACCTGACACAGCGGTAGGATTGGGGTGGGGAGCGGTAGGGTTCTACCTTGTGGCAGCGGTCATAGATGAGGGCCCCCTCGAGGAGGAGGCGATCTATGGAGGATGCGGATTCAGTGAAAATCCGCATCAGGTAGGTGGGTCCGGTGGCATTATGGATCCGCTTGGCAGAGCGAACGGAGATGTCTGGGTGGGCGTTGAGTTGGCCCAACACCTCCTCCTCCGTGATAAACGTACTAAGTTTGGATATCACGGCAGTGAGGGTGGGCAGATGGCAGGGAGGGAGAGGTTGACGAGGGGATGAGGAGGTATAGTACGGGGTGAGGGTTGCGTGGGGGCCGAGGTGGTTATGGATACAATCGTAACGGTGATGCCTGCTACCAGGCAGAAAGGATACATGCTCACGATATGATAACGTCAGTCATAAATAACACAGAACCATCTTCACTAGTGAACTTTTCACTTGAATCTTTAGTAGTCTGATATTTAGCAGCAAACTGCAATGATTTTTGGTTTCAGAACGTAACACATTTCTGATAAGCAACCGTTAAGGTGCTGCATGACATATGTCCTCCCACCCTATTCTGTGGCAACGCAGCATTTTAGCACTACACAACGTGCTACATTTTTCAAGCAATAGATGACGCTGCCCATTACTCTGCTGAGCATTTAAAAATACTGATCAAAGAATGCTATTTTTGTTATTTTCTTAATATTGTTAATTATGTAATTTTATCCAATTTGTTTTATTTAATAATCCATTTTTGTAAGGAGTGCAATTATTTGTAAAAACTTTACCTGGTCTACGCTCTATCGAGAGCTGTTCTTTTATTGTATCCACAACAGAAAATGATAGAGCCAATATGTTTCATTTCATTATGTCAATTTATTCATATTGTAACTTTTCTTTTTTATATACATATAAACATTGTAAACCTTTGAGGCAATAAATAGGGCGCTAATGACGTCCACACAGAGCCCACATGTCAACAAATGTAAGCAGCTGGCTCAGTTTGACTTTGTATGACACCAGATAGTATCACATGTATCTATGTCAATGGATTTGTGAGACGTAAATGTCACTATACATTTTACTAATATGCTGTTTTGAACTTGGTATGTAAGAATTATTTTTAATCCTTGTACCTATTGGAGAGTTTGTAATTTGAGTTTAGTTTATTGATTTTGTACATTTCTTTTTGGACCAGCTGACAGCACTGAAGATGGTTTCTTGAAAAACTGAAATCGATTTGCCTAAATAAAGCAAAAGATTTTACGGCTAATGCTGCTCCTTTCATGATTGATAAAAGTGATTTTGTGGCCGTTGAGCACACCCATCCAGATAATGGAATCCAATTTAAACAGCATTAATTATTTCACAGTCAACATAAAGGATTATCTCCCTGACTTATGTGATGAGTTTTCAAATAGCATTTACACTCTAGACTGGTGACACAATAACTAAAATGTTACCCTATGTTTACAAGCACCAGATCTGATCAAATACACTTATCTCTGAGCTATTGAATTCAAACACAACAGCCACAATTGCACAGTGGATCCATGCTATAAATGATTGGGCCAAGCCTATTCAGCAGAAAATGTGACTTGTAGCTGGTCAACCACAGCTTTAATTGTAAATTAGGCCTATACTGTATTATTCAGCACAATAGTACTTATCTGAATATATTTAGAGAAAAGTAACTTAGAAAATGTATTTAATCCCCCTCCCAATAAGACACGTTACTGCAACAGAGCCTTGTTAATACAGCAAGACTCCTTTGGCATGTTTATAAGTGTAAAGAAGCACCAACTTCCCTTTTATGGAATCATCACAGTACCTCTATCACATCACTTATTCTGACTTGTCTAGTACAATGTATGAAGTAGAGAACCAAATAGTAAATAAATAAAAATACGCCAGTGCCCAAGTAGGCCTAAAGTATTTCATTTGTACTATTCACGATGTCAAATTTCAAATGGAAGACATGTGTTCGCACTTCATTCACTTTCTTACCATAGACCTTAAAAGTAAACCAATGGCTTTAAAATCCAACTTTGACCTCAGACTATGCTACAAGTAAATCTGCCACCACACTCAAGATTTCAGGGGAAGTTACCAATATCACCCTAATACCATAGAAGAAAATTTATGGGTATTGAATTAGGGACAATGTGTATTTCACATTTAGTTATCATCCATTTAATAAAAAGGTAAAGCAGTCCACAATCCGAAGATTGGTTTGAACACCACAGTGCTTTACTAAGCATGGTCCTGTTTGGAGGTGGTATGCCGTTGCCTTCCTCCGACCTTCGAACTGACTTACCCAGCCAGTTATAGGGGTACCTACAGTTTAATGTGGGTTCCGAACCACGGTGCTACTCGGTATTTTTCACATGAGCAATACTGCCAGGGGTGAAAGAAGTGGAAAGTGACAGATAAAAATCCTAGGACCTAGCGGGGATCGAACCCGCGACTTTTGGATTTATAGTCTGGCACTCTACCACTGTGCAACCGAGGTATATCACACAATAATTTCAATGAAACACTGTTCATTCACACATGCTTCAAATACGCTTGGCGTTATATGGCCTGCAGTGCTGTTCCCATATCACTTGACTTGAGTGCAGATATTGCGAACAGAATTCTAGTTCTATGCATTCGAATGCTATGTGCTTATTTCATCTGACTGTTGAGTTTACTGAATAAAACAGCAATACGAAAAAATAAACACTGGACGTCATAATCATATGTTAAAACGCATCTTTCGAGAAAGAAGTACAATTGGCCGTTTCCAATCTAGAGGCAACACAAGCAAACACGTAGGTAGAATATTATTGCAATACACCTCACAAGTGTTCATATGCACGCGCGTAAATCACAGAATCTTCCCATTGGCTTTTCTGGAGCGCCATATCATTGGTTGCTTGGTTACAGCTGTGACGGTGTGGTGGGGAGACTGGTACACCCGTGGTATTTTCCGTATTCGCTGACACTAAGAGTGTAAATATTGATTCAGCGACAAGTTGCCAACTGATGCTTGTGTTGCTGTATATGTGAAAATACGTAAAACAAATTGTCTCGATCATTAAGTGAAATGTTTAATTTTTTTGGGAATAAACCCACTGTGAAAGGTTTGTATGATCATTTCACCAGAAATGCCCGATCTGATTCGGGGTAGGAGTTAAAAGTTTACATA
Source organism: Locusta migratoria (assembly GCA_026315105.1). Classification (NCBI taxonomy): domain Eukaryota; kingdom Metazoa; phylum Arthropoda; class Insecta; order Orthoptera; family Acrididae; genus Locusta; species Locusta migratoria. The sequence goes on from CM048755.1 coordinate 768,914,157, forward strand.
GGGCGCGTCATGTTAGCTTGAAGTGTAAAGACGACACAATTGAACACTGTTTTAAATAATTTGTGTATTTTATTTAAATTATGGGGCTAGGTAGGTTAATCGTAAGTGCATTACCACTTCACTTAATATAATTTATGTACGTACCGTGAAGGAGAGCAGTGTCCGGATGCGGCCCGATGTATACTTTAGCCGGTAGGTCAGACCAGTTAGCTGCTAAACAAAATTTGTAAGACATCATTTTACTAAGATACCAATTTATGTAGTTATGTGTTGGACTGAGTTCTGGTAATATTTGATGTGCCAGAGTATTGTAGATATTAGGCTTGTTTTATTTTATTTATTTATTTATTTTTTTCGCAGAACAGCAACGTGAAAATGACAGGGCACTCAGAAAAGTCGGTCGAGATATTGAAAGAGAAAGAAGACAGCTTGAAAGAGAAGAAAAGAAACTTGTGAGTATAGTAACATGATAATTTTAAGGTTTGGTCTGTTGTGCCTGTTCTTATGTCAGTTGATTTAAGTTGACTGCAAAGATAATTTTCACACTTGCATTATTACATCTTGTGGGAGTGGTTATTGTACTTGGTCTCCTGTGATATTGTTGGTAATCAGGTGACTTCATTAGCCAACCACAGTGCGACGCAGATGTTTTGCTATGAATCTTCCTTTTAGGAGGGCAGTTAATTTTACTGAGCGGGTAAGGGCACATACAGAAACCTGCCAACCATACAGCAGGATTGAATTATTATTATTATTACTCCATTGGGTGTATCAAACTCTAATAAAGACATTCTATGTACCGCAGATATGTAATAGCATCCTGGCAAAAATGTTTACCTTGGCCTATGTTGATGTTGCCAACATAATCACGCAATGCCGCCAGGATGATTGGTAAAATTTTACCATGTGGAATTTTTCTTCCAAGATTTGAATTATGTTCAAGAAGACAGGAGTTGATATGTTTCTTGGTCCACAAATTACAAGGCTTACTTAGCTAAATACCGGTATATTATCTTCACAATGCTATGGCCCCACAAAACATAAAGTCCTCAGCATAATAATCATTCTAGGCACTATGGATGGAGCTAAACAAGTTGGAAGTCACAGTTCCGTAGGTTGTGACATGAGTAAAGTGTAGTTGCCTGTCGATGGTTTTTGTATGATGTGAAGATGTTGGCAGCACCACCACCAGACAGTGTTACACTAGCTTCATATTGTTACCGTACAAAACTTGTACTTTCAGAAATGTCATATTTTGACAGATGTTATGATGTACCTTGTATAATACATATATTTCTTCTGTGGTATTTGGTCCAATATATGGTTTGGTGCAGCACGCTGACTTACAGCAGTCTGCCATTCCTCACAGAATGTGTCCCATCAGTCACAAAGTACTGTTTGGCCACGATAACTTGACGATTTGCTCGGTGGCTGCTGGGAGCTCCATTACGCTGCTGCGGGGAGTGAAGGGCGAGGGGAAATCAGCTTGCTGCAGTGCTACAACCGTTACTCTAACAATGTGTACAGTACTCTTTCGCGTCAAGGACCATTGTAACGTTAGCAGCATTTGTAAATAAAAGAATAACTTTCAACTAGTGTCGATATTGCTTCTGGCAGCACCAGCAAAATCATAAAGTTATCGCGGCCAAATAGTAGTGAAGTTGTGGCACAAATTTCTTTTCTCACTATTTCTATCCACAATCTCATTATGAATTAGTCAATCTACCAATCTTATCATTCTTCTGTTTTTGTCCTCTCTACTTTAGCTATTATTTATGTGCCAAAAGAACTCACTCATCACTAGTTTTCTGATTTTATTTGACTGCACTTCATTGTACTCTTGTTCTACTACTATTGATGGTCATTCTATATCATCCTCTCACGACACTGTCCATGCTGTTCCTCTATCTTCATAATAAATGTACCATTGTTTGTATAACTTCTAAGTTTGTAGGGTATATATTGCCTTGTGTATTCAAGTCAGTTTCTGCAAATTTTTCCATTCTTCTGTAATTAAGTATTTATTATTGTTGTTGTTGTTGTTGTTGTTGTTGTTGTTGTCTTCAGTCCGCAGGCTAGTTTGGTGCAGCTCTCCACGCTATCCTGTCCGGAGCATCTTCGTCTGAGAATAAGTTTGGTAACCT